>VONZ01000015.1:0-1480000 GCA_012976165.1 Labeo catla | reverse complement strand
CGCCAGTTGCTCCTTACACTTTCATTGTTTGTATATTACTGTACATATTTTTTGTTTGTTTGTTTGTTTGTTTGTTTGTTTGTTTTTACAAAAATGAGGGACACCTCAAAATGATTTCCTGCCGAAATACCACAGATGCTATCGATAGGGCTTAAGTTGTACTTAACGTGTATATTCCTTTAAGAAAAATCATTAATCTCAAACAGCTGGATTTTATTCAGCACTTGCCGTTACAACTTGCTGTGACTCCCCTTTCGTTCTCGTTCTCCCAGGAAGATGTTTAGATAGAGCAGTGACTTGTCCTCACTGACGACTTTGTGACCCCAGAAATTCTAACGCACATGAGGGATTGATTCAAGTTGGACGAGTCTGTTGTATAAAAGTGCAATGGGCCGCTTCATGTTTTGTTTCTTCGTGGGTGGCTATCGGACCTCAGTGTAGAGAAACTACCTACAAAACAGCATTTGAAGAGCCCGAGAGGAGCAGGGCGTGTTGTGTGTTGGCAGGCAGGATAAGAACCAAGGACACGAGAAAAGGGATAAGGGATAAAAGGAACTTCATAAGATCTTTGATATACAAGGAATTTGTCTTGAGGCAGGTGTCAACACACATACAAAAAATAGACAAAACGTGAACACATATACCTGTTTTTCTTTTCATTTTCTTTCCATAGACAATTTTATGGATGCCTGTTTCCGCCACTAAATAAAAAATAAAGGTAATTGTGACTTTATCTGACAATTCTGACTTTTTTCTCGCTATTGCAAGCTTACAAATCAGAATTGCATGATAGAAATTCACAGTTCAGACTTTTTTGTGAGATGTAAACTCGCAATTGCGAGTTATAAAAAAATAAAGTTTATGAAATTTCTCAGAATTGTGAGTTCATTTCTTAGAAATTCACTTAATTTCTATAACTCACAGTTGTGAGTTTGTATTACGTAATTCTGAGAAAAGTGTCAGAATTGCAAGATATAAACACAATTCTGAGAAAAAAACTTTATCTTTTATTCTTTTATATCTTGCAATTCTGATTTAATTCTGATCTATTTCTCAGAATTGCAATTGTATTTCTTTATAACTGAGTTTGTATCATGCAATACTAAGGGAAAAAGTCAAAATTCTGAGATATAAACGCACAATTCTGAGAAAAAAGTCAGAATTGTGAGTTTATATCTCGCAATTTTTACTTTATTTCTCAGAAATGCAACTTAATTTCTTTGTAAGTTGCAATTGTGAGTTCATATTACTCAATTCTGAGAAATAAAGTCAGAATTGCAAGACATAAACTCACAATTCTGAGATAAAAATTTCTCAGAATTGCGACTTTATTTCTTTATAACTCGTAACTATGAGTAATGAGTTTATCACGCAATTCTAAGAAAAAAAGCAGAATTCCCAAGATATAAAAAAAAGTCAGAATTAAGAGTTTATGTCTCGCAATTTTGACTTTATTTCGCAGAATTGTGACTTAATTTCTTTATAACTCGCAATTGTGAGTTTGTATTACTCAATTCTGTGAAAAATTCAGAATTGTGAGTTTATATCTCAGAGTTCTGACTTTATTTTTCAGAATTGCGACTTTATTTCTTTATAACTCGCAATTGAGTTTGTATCATGCAATTCTAAGAAAAAAAGCAGAATTCTGAGATATAAACTCACAATTCTGAGGAAAAAAAAGTCAGAATTGAGTTTATATCAGAATTGTGACTTAATTTCTTTATAACTCACAAGTGTGAGTTTGTATTACACAATTCTGAGAAAAAGTCAGAATTGCGAGATATAAACTCTCAATTCTGAAAAAAAACGTTTATATCTCACAGTTCTGACTTTATTTCTCAGAATTGCGAATTTATTTCTTTGTATCACACAAAAAAAAAAGTCAGAATTGCGAGTTTACATCACAATTCTGACTTTATACCTCGC
Source organism: Labeo catla (assembly GCA_012976165.1). Classification (NCBI taxonomy): domain Eukaryota; kingdom Metazoa; phylum Chordata; class Actinopteri; order Cypriniformes; family Cyprinidae; genus Labeo; species Labeo catla. The sequence continues at coordinate 1,478,074 of VONZ01000015.1, read as the reverse complement.
AGTGCCAGAATTGTTAGATTTGTAAAAAATTACAGTTTTTTTTCAGTGGCTGAAACGGGACTTCCATACATTTTAATCTGAATAAATCAAAATTAAAAAAAGTGTTCCATTTAAAGCAAAAAGTATATGAAATTGGTAGTTTCAAAACTCCTTACAGACAAAATTAGCATTAGCCCTAAAGAAATTATACAATAAAATCTCAAATTTAAAATTTATAGCAACATATTCAAATGTATACAAATACATAAATTGCTGACAGTATGAGAAACTTTTGTTGCAATGCTACAGTTCCAGTTTGCATGATAACTACGACTGTGTTGTTTGTTTTGTAGGAGATTCTTCTTTGGACTTAGTAATTTAATTCTCTAAATGTTCCTATGCGAAGATATATCCAATAAATCAAAAACATTGAGTTTATTTTGCAGTGAGTAGATTCTAAAGTATAAACGCTTTTCAGATTGCCAAGTTATTCTTTCTGAAGCTGTTTGAATTATAATTTCTTTGGTTTTGACAAACACCAGAACAATGTGAAAGTGCAGTACAAGCTTTTCCGTTGCAGTTTGCTCTGTTTCTGTTTGTGCTTTGTTTTCGTTCGCCAGCGAGCCATGTGGCATGAAGTGTGAGAGAAAACAAAGTCGCCCAGTTCTCATCCCACAATGCCCCTGACATGTCTGCTGACGGTTAGCATTCCACACAGGCACAGAGAGGACAGCACTCGCTGCCTGCTGTCGTCGTTGTTGCGGATGATGAAGAGGGGCTCTCTGAGGCGTTAGGAGCAGAGCGGGTGGATGGGGTCTGTGGGGTTCTCCTCTGGGAGAGGAGCGGTTGTTATCTTCCACTCGCTGCTACAAGCTCAGAGTATTTCTTATTCATCTTTCTTTATAATCTCTCGTACCTCGTGCTCACGGTATGGAGGGCAGAGAAAGGCTGTTCTGTGCTGAATAACAAAAACAGCAACACAAAAAGCACCACAAAAACACACAAAGAATAAAAAGCTAGTACATTTAGTAAAAGATTCACTGCATTTACTGGGTAGTATTATTTTATTTTATAACATTAATGCAGACAGATATTGTACTACATAAGCACGAAGAGGAATCAGTGTTGTCTGTTTTCCCACGCTGTGTGTGTGTGTGTGTGTGTGTGTGTGTGTGTGTACGTGTGTACAGGCAGCCTGGTCCTGCTGGCCCGATGCAGGCAGAGAGCAGACAAATGCAAAGTGACACTTGTGTGTGTAGAATGGTATTTGTAGTGACGCTTTGACCGCAGATAATAAAGTGTTCGCCCTGAGGTGATTCCAGTCGGCAAGCACCCCCAATGAAACTCGCTTACTCAAAGAGAGATGGAGAGATAGATGAGAGTGCAGGAGCAGAGGAGAGGAAGGACGATCGAAAAGGAAGGCAGAGCAAGAGTATATAGCGGTGAGTGAGTAAAAAGATTTCCAGACATTTAAAATGACACGGATTGTGGGTGTATGTGCAAAGAGAGCGAAAGCAAACAGAGAGAGCATCTCCAATGTGTGTCGTTTCATTGAATTAAAATATCGGAATTGGCTTTTAAATGGTGTCACGCTGAAGAGTAATGCAAATTAAAACTTCACGCGCTGTCTTCGGGTGGATATTGCCTAAAATGTTATTTCCTCTGAGAAGGTCTCAAGTATCACGCGTATTATTCATGTGCATTTTAATTTGACTCTGAGCCCCTGCGCTTATTAGCTCTGAGATTCACCTTTGATTGGGTACTCGCTGGTATCTGTGGGGAATTAGCTAAGTAACCCGAATATGTTTTGCCAGTTCACCCGGAGCGGAGCAGGAAATGAATCGATTAAGCTCGGAGCCAAATGTGGCCTTAACTAAATATTAGATTAAATTTTGGACGGCTTTTCCATTTCAGCCTGCTCAACACTTGCCTTTCTTGTTTTTAATTGTTTATTTCCCTAATGTCAATAGACCATATTTTTTCATAGTCATATTTCCGTTATTCTATGGTATAAATGCAATTACACTCTTAAAAAAATAAAGGTTCTTTATTGCCGTCTGTGTTTCCATGAAGAACCATTAAAGGATTAGTTCACTTCCAGAATAAACATTTCCCGATAATTTACTCACCCCCATGTCATCCAAGATATTCATGTCTTTCTTTCTTTAGTCTAAAAGAAATGAAGGTTTTTGAGGAAAACATATAGTGGACTTCAATGGGAGCCAGTGGGTTGAAGGTCCAAATTACAGTTTCAATGCAGGTTCAAAGGGTTCTACACAATCCCAGCTGTGGAATAAGGGTCTTATCTAGCAAAATCATCTGTCATTTTCTAAACATTTCTGTACTTTTTAACCACAAATGCTTGTTTTGCACTAGCTTAGCCTCACGTAGCCAGACCTTCAAACTGATGGCAGAAGGTCTGGGAACTTTGGCCGTTTTGAATGGCCAAGGCACGCCCAAAAGGCCATATGACTGACAGGTACAGCAACCACTCACGTTTCGTTTTGTGCCACGTCATGTTTATGGGCATGGAAATGTCGTGAAAATAACAGACCAGTATGTAAAACTAGACATATTTTTAAGATTCTATGCCGTGAACTTTACATTTTTCACATGCTTTTTGATAATCCAGCGGTTAGTTGATCCTAATAAGCACTCGTTGTCACGGTTGTAAACACGACGGCTTTCTTTTGTAAGGGTTTAGCGCCACAGCATTTTTGTTTCCACACACATCTCTCAGATATCTTGCATAATCTAACCAATCCGATGACGACTTCGAAACTCCTGAAGTGTGTTCAGCTAAGTGTGCCATATACATCAGACATTTAGCCAAAGTTCCGTGGGCGTGACGTCCAAGGCTGAGACTAGCACTAACCTGACTTCATGAATTACGTAGTCATGTTGAAAAGGTAAGACGTGACGTCCCTGCTGAAAAAAACAGCATATGCTGGTTAGGTAGGTTTTAATGCTGGGATGCTGGTTTTAGCTGGTCCTTTGCTGGTTTATGCTGGTCCTGGACCAGCACATGACCAGCTAAAGACCAGCATAAACCAGCAAAGGACCAGCATCAACCAGCTAAAACCAGCATTACAGCATCAAAACCTACCTAACCAGCATATGCTGTTTTTCTTTAACAGGGGTAGGCGGAAGTACCTACACAGTGTTTACAAAGCGAACATGCAAAAAAAGTCAAACGCCCTTAACAAAAAAGGTAAAACAATGAGTTTTTCACCCTACTCTACCTTTTTGAACCAGAGTACTCAAAGAACTAACCACGCAAGACCCTTCCAACGTAACTATGTAATACGTAAAGTCGTAAACACACATTGCAGAGCTAGTGCAAGACGTGCATTTCTGGTTAAAAAGTACATAAATTTATTTTTTTTTTTTTGAAAATGACGAATCGTTTCACTAGGCACCCTTATTCCTCATCTGGGATCGTGTAGACCCCTTTAAAGCTGCACTGCAACTGCAATTTGGACCTTCAATCCATTGACCCCCATTGAAGTCCACTATATGGAGAAAAATCCTGAAATGTTTTCCTCAAAAACCTTAATTTCTTTTTAACTGAAGAAAGAAAGACATGAACATCTTTAGGGAACTAAAATAGTTCTTTTATGGCATCACATGATTGATTGATTGATTGATTGATTGATTGATCAACAGTCAGATTTGCAACAGACACCCTTGCATTGTTTGTTTTTCCCACTTACTTGTGCATTCTTTTTTAGCAATTACTGTGAATTTTTTGCATACCTATTTTTATCAGTCTATGCATATTCAGATGTCTCTCTCTAGGACTCTTGGTCTGGACAGACAGGTCCACAGTCCTGCTCTATTATTGTCATTAGTGTGTGTGTTTGAGAGGGGCAGAGATCCGAACCCGAGCCTGCGGTGCAGGAGGTCTGGGGGAGGACAGCCGCGTTCTTTCAGCTCTCCACTCAATTAGAGCCGGAGAGGCACACAGAGGCATGCTGGGTTAATTGTAGAGCTTCAAACAGCTGCCACATTCAGGGTTCCATTGTGCCGGCAACGGTTGTTACGGCGACTGGGGGCCTGGGTTAGTAATCGCTGAGTAATCAGTGTGAGAGAAGAGCAGATGACACATCCATTAGCAACAGGCAGGTATTGTTTAGAATACAACGACACCAGAAGCCCCTCATGCTCGCTCTCTCTCTCTCTCTCCACGTCCCACTTTTATGAAACCATTCTGCTGCGAGGGTGACGGGGGGGGAGAGAGAGAGAGAGACATAAAACCCTGTTTGTGTTGGGGAGTGCATGCATGAGCTGTGTTTTGACTGTTTTGTGTATGTTTAACCAGGCCAAATCTGAATCCCGATTGCATACTTATCTGTCCTACATGGTATGCAATATTTGGATTAGTGCACTCCACTCCCCTGAAAATCCATTAGTGGCTTTGATTGACTAGTTTCGATGCATCCGCACATGTACAGTAATGTTGCAGTGTCGCATTACGCAAGAGGTTAAAGGGTTAGTTCACACAAAAATGAAATTTCTGTCAGTAATTACTCATCTTCATGTCATTCCAAACCTGTAAGATATTTGTTTGTCTTCTGAACACAAATTAAGATGTTTTTGATGAAATCAGAGCTTTCTAAACCTGCATAGACAGCAATGCAATTGAAAAGTTCAAGGCCCAAAAAGGTAGTAAGGACTCTCAACTAAAGATTCTTCTGGTCCACTAGTAGTCGTTCATTTTAAGCATTAGTCGACTAATCGCACGTTTATTAATAAACCATTTAAATCATAATAATGAGCCTTTAATTGCCTACATAGTCTAATAAGAACTCAAGCGCACACATAAAGCTTGCCACAACACAATGACAGAAGTGATTATGAATGTGTCATGGAAAAACAGTTAGGAGGCTGCATTAACATTTTAATAATTTATGGATAAACTAGTGCTTTCTTTCGGTTTCGGTTCATTTTTTTCGACGTGCTCAAGTTCACAGAGACAGAGATGGCAGAAAGTGCATCCTGTTTGCTTTGATTAATTTACAAAAGTGCAACGTTTTGTTGTTATTGTGAGTGCAGATTCGAAAGATGTATTACCTGTATAACCAACAATGGAGTATTTTAAGAGCAGGTGAGCGCACCACCGCCTCCGTCTGTTATGCAGTAAGTGCGCTACTATTCAGCTTTCACACTCCGCACAGACACTTGAATAGCGCACATTTTTCTACATTAACATTAGATTAAGCAGCCATGTAAAGTTGCTACTACTTACATACATACAGTATTTCAAATGATAAGCCATATTTGAGGATTTTTAGGTTTGAAATGACATGAGAATGAGTAATTAATGACAGAATTTTCATTTTGGAGAACTATCCCTTTAAGTTGCGATGGTTTTCTGGCTAAATACATTAAGGCATCACCATCACTATAGCAAAACTTATGCAAAATTTTCAAGGGAAAGCAGGTCCAGTGCTAACTTAGAGGTCACTTTCAAATCAACTAGCCTTGTGTGTCACGCCAACAAAATTCTGGACTATGTGGATTCCTGCTGAGATGCAGAATTTTGGCATAAAGGTAATTGTGACTAAACCATTGAAAATGCACTAAAATTAAAATTATTACCGATTACCAAAATCTAAACTATTTTTGTCTAAATTCAATTAAATTCAATTTAAGTTTCTGGGTGAACTATATAAATAAAAGGAAACACTAAAAATATATCGAAAATAAATGCTACATGTGAATTTACATTTTTTAAAATCCATATTTAAAATTAAAAAAAAAAGAAATAGCATGTGAAACAGAACACATTATTCAACAATAAATGTTTCTAAAAATTGTCTTGTGACCTATAGTGAACAAAAGTGTTTGAAATATCCCAAATAAAGCATTATGATATCACACCTTATTGTTGCATGCAAATGTGATATACAAATCCATAATTCTGATATATTATGAAAAGGCAGCGTTATGAAACTACAGTCTATTGACGTGCCTTCTTAATTCATACTCAACCACATACTGTCCTATACTGTTGTAGTACATATTTTTCACACTCATAAGTATGCGAATTGGAATTCAGCCCATCTGTTGCTCAGTTGTGTGGTTTATGTAAAATCAAAATGAGAAGCCCAGGCACCTACAGTGGAAAAGAAACTGAACTTGGCCCAAAATTGCCGGGGTCACATATCTCACACACACACACACACACACACACACACACACGCACGCACGCACATAAAGATGATGGCTGTTCCTGTCTAAGCGTCTGTGCTGACCGCTCATACGCTTTAACAAGTCAGGCTCTAAGAGGAGGGGGGAAGCACTGTGTGAACCTGCTGGATGTTGCATTGCATCTGACAGGGTATGTGTGTGTTTTTCTCAGAATCAGTTCCTGTTTATCTGTGCCTTGCCACAACCCATATTTGTTGAGCCAAGGCTGATGTGGTTTTGTGTGTGTTCATTGTTCTGTTGAAACCCAGCGGCTGTTAAACCCCTTCTCTCCCGCTTCTGCAGGCGCGATCGACGCTGCTGGACATTTCAGAGGTTTTTTTTAATTCTTTCACCTCTCAACCGTTGCAGATGATTCACGTATTTATAGGGCTGAAGCGTACAGCATCATCTGTGCTTCTCCTTAAGGGAAGTTGATATTTTGGGAGGATTAATTGTAAATGTGCCGCTGAAAATATTCGGTTATTTTGTGTCACAACTTCTCTTTCATCTCTGCATCATTTCCTGCAGACGCCTCCCTGAGGATGCCTGCACACATCTGGCCCCTCGCTCTCTTTTTCGCTCATTCTTTACCTTGATGCATTGCTTTAAAGAGCGAACGAACAGCCTACACAGACAATTCCCATTTTTTTTTAGCATCTCCAATTACAATTTTCTTCCCACTCACATTCACTCATATCCCTCTGAAGCCCCCCTAAAGTGCACACGCACACTCTTGCTGCTAATTAGAGTAGTGTTAATTGAGTATTTAGGATTATGCCTCCTCCGCACTGCCGGCTCGCTCAAGGGCGGTCCAGGCAGCGTGAAGGACGCACGCTCTCTCCGTATGGCTTCCGTTGCAACCTCGGCCCAAGACGACCCGGGCCTTTCCTAGCCCCGCCCCACCTACTTCCGCCTGCGGGTGTTCGTTTGCCATTTGAGACTGCTGTGGGATGGCAGGGAGATTGCGGAGATCAGGTCCTGTTGTCTTTTTGTGTGTTTGTGTGTGCGCAAGGCCTCTCTGGTCGGTGTGCGTCGGCGGTAATGAGAGATGGCATTTAGAGAACTGCCGCTCTGACACACGGGCACTCAGTGCCAGCCGCGAGTGATTAAGGACAGAGGTCATTCCGCTAATTATCCCCCTGCCATCCCGCTTCCCGCAATCTTCCCCTCCCGTCCTCCCCGAGTGCTTTGTGCCTGGCAGGACGGGATCATTTGTCCTTATGCCAGAAGAGGAAAATGGCACAATGCATGACTGAATGCGCTCGCTGAGGACAGCGCTGATATTCGATTGCTGGTAAACGTGCAGCATCAAAACCACCGGCAAACGCGATGGATCATTTCTGTAAAGCGAAGAGGAATAATCGGCAATAAATGGACAGGACAGGGCCGGTGTAATTCGGTTTGCTCGCTCTCGCTCTCACTGTGTTTGTAGGATTGAGTGCACGTACACACACACACACACACACACACTCGGTAGCTCCCGTCCTGTGAGCGAGTGAGGAAAGGATTGCTGCCTTCCTCAAGGGAAATAATTAATCCGTACAAGGCTGTCGCATGTTGAGATGAAGCAAGTGTGAAGCATTTTGCCCAGGAGGCACTGCAGACTGTCGCCCATGCAGACACCTGTTAGAACTCCTGCCCCACATTAGCATAGACAACACACACATACATATTGCAAAGAGGAGCAACCACAACACGCTTCACTCCACTGAGCTGCTGTGTGTGATAGTGTATGTGGTTTCATGTCTGCCTGTTTACTGGAGTATGTTTTGTTTGCGTTCGTGGCATGTTCGCGCTGCGAACGTGTCTCTTGTGTGGATCTGTTATTGAGTTTAGCGTGTGGGTGCGTGTGTTTAGGTGTGAGTGTCTGTGTTTATCGCAGGACGCCATCTGCGCTGTGCTCGCAAGCGTGATCAGAGACATTGAGCACCAATAAGTCACGCAGGTCTGAGCTGATGAAAGATCTCGCACCCGCTCTCACTCGGGGGGATGGCCTACGTGACAGATAATGTTAGCGTAATATCTGGGTAGGGGGAAGTGTGAGGAAACAAGTCAAACAAGTCATGTTTGAAAGTTCAGCATCTACCCATCTGGTCCGTTCTTATATGGCTGTGTCATCGTGATAAACAAACATGAAGTTAATAACTGATTAGCCTGATTATTATTAAATAAATGTAATAATAAATATAAACAAACAACTGACTGGCCATTAAACAGTATTTTACCAAATTTACTGCAATTTAATTCTACATTTCAAAGAATTTGACCTTTTTTGCATGCACTTAAAATATTAAATTAAAGTGTGTAATTTATTAGTTTATTAAATGTATATAATTTGTTTATCATGTTTTACATCATTCTTACTGTATATATAGATGTATAATAATTCTAAAAATTCTATTTTTTTTTTCATTATTTTTTTTTCTTGCATAGTTGTGACAAACAGTAACTTAGAGCTAGTCACAGTAAATCTGCAACTGTATGAAAATGTGGAAATGTTGTGATTTTTATCCTTTTATGTCATCCACTGAGGAAAACATTCTTAGAGAACATGCCAGTTGGAACAGATGTTTTCTTTAGTAGATGGTTTGTATGTCACACAACTTTACGTCATTGAGGGCCACACTACATTTAGCACCGTTAAATCAATTAAATACAGTTTAAACAATATGTTACAGTTGCAGCCTAGTGAGTCATTTCTGCACTCATTTGATGCTTATAACCAACCCTGACTGAATCTACAGACTTTCTCAAATTTTCTGCACTCCCCCATCCCTATACATGTATCGTTACACCCCTATATATTAGTACAGACATCTCGGTTCAGTGCATGAGGCCTTACATACAGGCAATTTACCCTCAATCCAGAAGGGGGCGCCCGCAGTAATGCAACGCTGTTTGATTAACGCTAGCAGAAGAACAGCGAATGCCGTGAGTTGCGCATTTGAAAACATTGAAAGCCCACAAGACAGTGATCATGTGCTGATTCTGAACGCGTCTCTCACTGACAAAGGAGTATAACATTACTTTACAGGCTTGCGTACTCAACTGTTTGCGAAATGGAGCTTTGTGTTCGTGTATGCTACCTCTCTCATTCGGCACAAATCCAAATATTCCATAATATTTCAATATATGTATGCAAATGATAGGCTTTGTACTTCAGTCGTGTTCCAACATTGAAACAATGAGGCGGGCGCGTTTGGTTCACTGTAATTATTAATAAATTAATTTTAATAAAGTACCAACCACGCTGTCAAGTTAGCAGTGCTGGAAGCCTGGAACTGATATGTTTTGTGTGTGTGCGAAGGCGCGATTGCTTAAACTGTTTCCTTATACCAACAAAATCAACTTAAAACACTGTCATTTATTGTCTTATTAATAATGCATCACTGCAAAACGTCTTTTGTAAATTAAAGAAAACAAACAGAATGTCACTTTCTGCCATTTGAGTTTTATATATACATTAAACATAAAAATTTGATATAATATTTACCATTTTCACATCTAGGTGAAAAATTTTATTTTTACTACTCTCTGTTCAAAATAAACGAAAAGAAACGTCTCGGTTACGTATGGTAACCCTCGTTCCCTGATGGAGGGAACGGAGACGTTGTGTCGAGTAGTGTACGACACTAGGGGTCGCTCTTGAGAGCCCAAACACCTCTGACAGTATAGAAAACAGGCCAATGAAATTGGGTGTGCAGATTTCACAGCTGGCCACGCCCCGGCCATCCGGGTACAAGTAGGGCAGCCTGTGCATCTGCTCACTCGTTCTGATCTGAGGAGCCGAGCGTCTCAACTCACTCAGAGGCGGTCCAGAGTTGTGGCATGGGAGACACAACGTCTCCGTTCCCTCCATCAGGGAACGAGGGTTACCATACGTAACCGAGACGTTCCCTATCTGTCGTACACTCCGAGTTGTGTCGAGTAGTGTACGACACTAGGGGTCCCCGTCAAATCACGCCACAAGTCTGGCCGCGTCACGAGTGACCGGGCGCAGATAGTAACAGGCCAGCGTGTTAACATAAGTGCGACTCACCTCTTCGTGACCTTCCAACGTCCAAGAACTGACCTGTTACAGCAGTGTCCTGCAGCCGGGCCTGCCTCAGTGGAGCGGCTGAGTGTCTTGGCGGACGTTGGGGAAGTGACTATTTCCCGAAGGAAAAAAGGCACTACGGAGCTCACAACCTGCCCAGAGGGGGGGTATAAAGTGAATATCATTAGATATGGGACCTGATGTGGGTCTCACGCTAGGGGAGACTACCAAATTCAGATCCTAGAGACAAACCTGTCATTAGGGGAAACACCGCACCATAGAGAGTTATAGGTGGAATTACACATATGGGGCCACATAAGGAGCCACTACATACGGGGCACAAATCCGACCAAGAGTTAGTAAAGTAACCATACCTTGTGTTGGGATTTTGCAGCGAGTTCCTCCGCCGAACTCCGCCACGCCCAGAAGTGCCAAGTGATGGAGAAGGTGTCCAGGGTTCGCGTCAGGAAACCTACTGAACTTAGAAGCGTAATCACCATTTTAGGGGAAGCGCTTAAGCAAGCTCTACACCCGACCAGAGCTTGTGACTGAAACTCTAGCTGACACTGGTTCCATGCGCAAACTGGCAAGTAATAGGTGTAGCCCAACCTGTAGCTCTTGAAGATGTCTGTTAATGAGGCTACAAGGAAAGCCCCCCGGCCTGGTAGGCCGTACAGATCGCATCCACCTTTTTTTTTTTGTGGGAGATCCTGGTTTGGAGACAGCCTTCCCCTTCGCTGTGCTCCATAACAGACAAGAGCTGACCAGGACGTCTGAAGTGCTGAGAACGTTCCAGGTAATGCGTGGGACACGGACCGGGCATGATAGGATCAGGTTGGGGTATTCCCTTGGTAAGGAATAGCTTGCAGGGTTACCACCTGCTCAGAGGGAGTGGTGGTTACCACGGGCATGTATCCAGGCCGGGTTCCCAGGACAACGTGAGAGTTTACCGGCCCGAATTCCAGGCACGAACGTTGATGGAGAGGGCTTGAAGGTTTCCCGCTCTTAACAGGGGTGAGCACTACCGGGGGGGGCCGTCTCACAGAGAGGGCACCGAATCACCCAGCTGAGGGCTCAACGGGTCTTACTGTAGGCCCGAGGACCACAGATAGACCAAGAGGGGATGTGGTGTTACCAAGCGTGCCCCACCGATCTGCCTTCTACCAAGTCATGGTGGCTGTACACGGACCCTGATATAGAAGCAGAAAGGTGCCTATTCAGGCCTCCTTGGAGGAGGGATAGCACAGATTTGATGCCGCAACTCCGTGGGTTCTACCCTTAGGAAGAACCTCTGCGCCAACCCCGGGGCATGCCACCGTCTGGCTCAATCCCGTATAGGGTGCTTCCCACTGTGGGTGGAAGGTTTCTGGAGGCTTTCTGGTCGCATTTAGGGACCAAAGAAGAAGCTCCAGAAATCTGGGCGCAGGTGCCAGATTGTGCCCCTCCCCTGAGGAAGGAGGTTCCTTCTCAGGGGGGTGTGTCAGGAAGGCAACGATGGTAGGAGCACGCGCTCCGAAAACCAAGTTCCGTTGGGCCACACCGAGCTACCAAGAGAATCCATTTCGAAACCTTCCTGACATTGCACCGTGTCTGTGCAACAAGGCTTACTGGGGAGTAAGCCGTACGGTCTGCTGAGTATTAACGGACCTGAACCGAGGGAGTCCTTGGTCAGGCCGTATACCCTACTGCAATGAGTGGATTCCGGTGAGACACAGAACCCCTGTGCCTGGCCGAATCGACTCTAAAACAGCCGGTCCGTCTGAGGGTGGAGCTCCCCACTCACCTCGGGGCGAACCTGTCACCCGGACAGTGAGTGGCGCACCACAGCCTGAGGCTCCAGGGTAAGAGATGGCGGGTGAGTTGTGATATGTGAAAGTAGCGTACACCTTCCTAGTGTATGCCACAGTCACTGTGTTGTCAGCGCCGACCAACACACGTTTGTCATGACCGAGGCCGAATCCCTTCAGGGCCCAAGTATTGTCAACAACTCCAGGCGATAAAATGCCCAAGCAGCCGAGGGCCCAACCGAACCCTGAGGCTGCAAACCCGTTGCACACGGCACCCCAGCTTGACTTGGAAGCAACTGTTGCGACACAGCGCGTCTAGACACCTGTCCCAGGGGCAACCTGCCCGCAGGACGAGCTTGTCCCCAAGGGCTGAAGGTTTGCAACACAAAGTGTGACGTACACACGATGTGAGCTTAGTGCCGCGTCCATCTCGGGACTCGGTATGAAGTCAGTGCTACCGCGGTTTCATATGGATCAGGTCAGCGGCGTAACTGCGGCTGAAGCTGCCATATGTCCCAGGAGCCCTGGTACATGAGGGAGACCGCTGTGGTGAACCCAGAGTGCACCCACGCACAACAGCACTGACTGTACACAGTCCTAGGCAAATGCGTAGAACAGTGACCGAGTCTATATGGAGAAAAAGGCAACCCGCGTCCTTCAGGTCTCTGGCCACAAACCAACCTTGAACTCTGACACACGTGAGAATGTGCTTGAGGGTTAACATCCTGAACGGGAGCTTGAGCAGGGCCCGATTCAAGACCCTCAGATCCAAGATTGGTCTGAGACCGCCACCTTTCTTGGGTACAATGAAGTAGGGGCTGTAGACCCCCTTCTTCATCTCGGCTGAGGGGACAGCCTCTATCGCACCCTTCGCCAGAAGGACTGCGATTTTTTTGCTCGAAGAACCGTGGTGTTGGGGCCCTGAACCGCCATAGTGAGAACACCACGGAACTTGGGTGGACGCCATCCCAGAAGACCTGAAGTCCCAATCCAGCCAGGTGGTTGAGAACCACATCCCTGAGAGTGCAAACCGCACCTCGTGAGTGTGCTAAGACAGCCAGTCACAGAGATAACTGAGAATGCACATGCCCTCTACCCCGGAGGGGGGGGGGGCGAGGGCAGCCCCCTGACCTTCGTAAAGGTGCGGGACGATAGGGATAGGCTGCAGGGGGAACCTTGTACTGATGAGCCCGCCCTTGAAGACAGAGTCTTGGAGGGAAAGGCATAACAGTATGCGTCCTTCAGGTCCAACGCCACCGACCAATCTTAAACCCTGACCACACAAGAGCTATGCCAGCCCTATATCCAGGGCTAACATTTGAATGGGCGCCCGAAGGGGGCCCGATTCAAAAACTCTTGTTTCAGATTGGCATGCGTTGACCACCCATCCTGGTATAACGAAGTAGGGGCTAGAACCCCTACCCTCATTTTGGCTGCCGGGGTAGGCTCTATCGCACCCTTCCCAGGGGGGCTGCGATTCCTGCTTAAGAACCACAACATTCTCGCCCTTCTCTGAGACGATATTGAGAGAATGCCATAGACTTCAGCGGGTGCCTTGCAACCTGAGTTGCTTAGCCAAGTCAGTTAGTTCTTGAGAAGCTAAGGGAGGGATCGCACCCACGTAGGGACTCAGCTAGCAGTCTCAGTGAACTATACCCGATGTACCAGGAATGGGGATGTCGCTGAATAAGGCAAGGAGCATCGTGCTTGGAGAAGAAGCCCCAAGGACACGGTGTGTCTTTGCCAACACGCAGAAACCAGGTAAGTGCCCAACCACCCTGGTCTGCAGACTCAGCACCTAGCCGTCAATGGAGGGCTATTGCTGCAAAATCACCGGGATAACCGGGCCTATATACTGACCCGGCCGTGACTGACTGTGGAGACAGACAGTCAGAACCGTTGTGCCGAATCCACCTCTCATCCCCGGGTCGAGAGTGGATCTGGGTGGGTCAGTTAGGCCGCCTGCTCTGCATTGCTTGTCTGAGGACAAGCTAGAAGCCTAACGAGGGTTCTAGCTAGCCTACTGACAAGCTGGCGTTGCCACCTTCCCACAAGAACTTTGACCGTTGGGCGGGTCTGGCCGGAGGCCCGGCTGTCGCGGGGCCTCAGGAGTTCTATAGGGGGCCGTCCGTGGCGACGACAGACAGGAGTAGTCGGGGGACAGGGCCGAAGCCTGACCCACAGCTGCTCCTTAACCACCGTGAAGGACTTGCGCACAAATGCTATCACGGTGTTGCCAGAAGGACCGACCTGGGAAATGGGGGGGGGAGCGAACTTCCAATTTCCCGCATTTCCGACAGGTGAAGCCACAGGTGGCGTTCCTGGCCCAACAAAGTGGACATCGCCCTCCCCAGAGCGTGCGCCACGACCTCATAGCTTACCGAGCGTAATCGGTATCGTACGCAGTTCCCGCAGCTCTAGGTTGGCACCACCCTCGTATCGAATCGCAGCAGGTGGACGCAGCTTGTCCAGAAGCCATGCAAGCCTTGCCCGGAAAGAACTTACAGACTCTGGACGGGGGTCATGGGAGGAACCCAACAAGCGGCGGCGTATTGAGGGCAGTGCCCCTCAATCGCTCCCTCCGCCCTGTGAACCTCTGAAACCCCCTCGCTGGACCCCCATCGAGGATGGTGTAGGAGGAGAAGTTGGACTATCACGTCCCACCCGTTTTCTCTTTTTTAAACGGACTTTCTGCGATACCATCAACCTCTCGTGCACCTTCGGAAAACAGGCACTGGAAACGAGCATACCGGTCGTTACCCAGATGTCTATTAACCAGCCCTTCCATGACCACCATATTAGCGTCTGCCTCCAACTGAGAATCAACGCCCCACAGAGGTTTGCTCAGCTGAAGCTTCAGCTTTAAACAGTACACGCCCTCCTAGCGATGCTGCCGCTAACCTTTTCCGCTCATTTAGAAGCTCCGAATAAGAAAGTCAGCTGTACTGAGACAGACTAACAAACTCGTCCGAAAGCTCGACCGCGGGACGCGAGGAGCGAGAGGTTCGCGGGGTTTTCACCCGGCGAAACCATCCGTGCTTCCTAATACTCGCCACTGACGCCCCTAGCAACGGCCTCGTACCCGGAGATAGAAGGACCGTAGCGGAAAGCAGTCAGGGTGAGCCGCGGCTTCGTGAAAAGCACACGGCTCGCGAGCAAGCGCGTCCATGATCATGTTCTCGCCAGCAAAACATGAATCAACAACAAAGGCTGTATCAGCGTGAGCATAACTTCAGACTGAACACAACCGTCGTGTTTGATCGTACGGGAAGGTAAGCCGCAACCAGGATGGCACGGAGGGAAAGATATGTTAACCAACACACAATCCCACCGCGCTAGCTCTTTCAGAGAAATACCTTCTTAGAAGGAAGCTTCCTCCTCAAGATCGCCGTCGACGCACGCAGGGGAACTCTCACAACACTTATCTGTGTATGAGAGGGAGAGACCGCTGCCTGTGCTGCTGATCCAACGACGAAAGAGGTGAATGTTGCCGCTTCTCACGCAGAGACGCTGCATTCGGCTCCGAAGAACAGAACGAGTGAGCAGATGCACAGGCTGCCCTACTTGTACCCGGATGGCCGGGGCGTGGCCAGCTGTGAAATCTGCACACCCAATTTCATTGGCCTGTTTTCTATACTGTCAGAGGTGTTTGGGCTCTCAAGAGCGACCCCTAGTGTCGTACACTACTCGACACAACTCGGAGTGTACGACAGATAGGGAACTTAAACTTAGCATAGCAAGCATAGTAGATTTGTTGTTGTTGTTTTTTTCCCTGTTGTACTGATATCGCATTGAAGCGTGACCCCCAAACCGAGGTACGTACCGAATCGTGACATCAGTGTACCGTTACACCCCTAAATAAATATATATATATATATATATATATATTTATTTATATATATATATATATATATATATATATATATTTACATTTTTCTGGTAAATAAATTCTGCTAAATAATTTTTTTGATAAATATTCCTTAGAAAATAATGTTTTAATAATAATTTAATAACTATCATTATGCCTGCATTAAGTAATATATTTCTGTCACAGTTTCTTTAAGTTAAAACAAACTTTAATTTTTACAAGCTGCTAATGGTAAAATGCTCATAAAATGACTCTCAAAGCAGTTTTAGAATTGTGTTCATATAATGAGGCAGCAGCGGCACACGCCCTTCAATCTGTGTGTAGTAAACGAAACCGCACAACTGCGCCATTCATTCACACAGACATGCAGAACATGCAGGATTCATATTTAAATAGTATTTCGTAGCTTAATATTCTAGACACTAGTCCATATGGCATTTTGATTAAAGTGTACTGACCTACTTTTGATTTATTTGTCCAAAATTTGGCAATTTCTGTAACATTCTATAAAATTCTGTAAAATTCCATTTTATGATCGCATTCCACAATTCCATCCATTGAGCCCTGTGTATGTTAAATTGAACTAAACGTAGCTAAAGTTGTAATTATTTACTATTAGAATATTTACTTAAACACCTAAGTAGCAAGGCATGTGTATAACTTTTGCAAAAAGGCCGATGTTTCCTTTCAGTGGGCGCAGGTTCCGTGTGGGCCTGTTTAAAACATTGACATGGTCTTAATTATAATTTAGAAATGTTTAGTAAAGAAATATCAGAGAAAATCAGTGACGGCTACCTCAAACTTGTTTGTCCACCTCTCTTTCTCTCTCCACCGTTGTGTTCGTAGCTGCTGTAATAGCCAGAGGCCTTTGTGGGTTGGAGCGGCTCTCTATGGGTCTGAAAGGCCTCTAATCCCCGTGGCCTGTGAAGTGTGAAACCCTTTGATGGCAGGTCGGGTGCTGTAGGCTTTTGCCTGTTGACAAACAAGAGCGGGCCACAGAGAGAAAGACAGCAACAGCAGCTTTATCCATTGTACGAAAGGATTCAACGGAGCAGTTTAGGAATGGAAAATATGGACCTGTCACCCAAAAACACATGGCAGCAACAGCATTAGCTGTGCTTTAATGATAATTAGCACGTTTTGGCCCCCATCGTGAAGCGTGATGGAGTGAAGGGAGGAGAGAGATAGAAGGCTAAGGGAGAGTGACATGGCAAAGCATAGCTCCTTAATTAAACCATGTGATGATCAAAGATAGTCACCCGATCCGACCCCCACTCCCCTTACGTAAAAGAGATCAGAAAATTGGCTTGTCTATTTGCATACGGACCAGTGACGCCTCTTTGAAATCCACTGCTTTTTTTTTTCTCTTTGGATCCAATGAAGTGAGGAAACTGTCAGTCTAGTTGTATCACGTACACACACACACTCACGCACACACACACAAACCCTCCCCACCCACCCTTCTGTGCTGGCTGTCGGGGAAACATCAAAGCGCCGTGGCGCTGCTGTCACCGAGGGGGTTGAAAGTGTCGGCCCCTGCGCTGGCCCTGCATGGGCTGGACAGATGCTCGACAGCCCCCATTTCATCTGACCCATTTAGAACACCTCCAATTAGACTGTGACAGCGCGGAGACGAGCATCCTTTCATCCGCTGCCCAAGAAGATGCCAGCTAACATACGCGCTTTAAACACTCTGCAGACCTCTGTAGCCTCAGGAATGCTTTAAAAAGACTTATTAGACATAAAAGAGCTAGTCTGAGATGGCGAATGTTTGGGGTTTGTTTAGATTTCTGCACGAATGTGGCCTAAAACATGACCTCACTTTTATTCTCAAATAAAATAAATAACGATGGCTTAAAATAAAGGTTCTTCTAAATTAAATAAAACAAGCGCCAGTCTGTTCAGACAGTGACACTCAAATAAAAGCATATTTATGGAGGTCTTGTTTGATTTAAAACCTAAAAGAAGTGGGGTTACGCCACACGACAGTGATCCCAAACAGAGGTGTATATCAGCAACAACAACAGCAGCAGCAGCAGCACAATCGAATGCAATTTTGTATTTTTTGGCCTTCTCTAGAGTCCTGGTTCCAATTCCATTTGAAATGCTGTGGTCTGAGGCAGGTCACTCAAGCAAGACATCCTATAAATATACATGAAATGAAACTGTTTTGGTTAGAGGAACGGATCAGATGTGTCCTGTCCACTGGAAAAGTTTATTTGACATTCTGTTTCCCATTTCTTGTGAGATCCTTTTTCCTTAAGCTTATATTGTTTAAAGTGTTCAATCAAGATAAAGCACTATAACATTGTTTATTTTTAATTTATTTTATGAACAATATTTTATAGTGCCTTATCTCAATCAAACGGTTTATTATATTTTATGATTCTAATGACTTCAAAACTCTTTTCTTTATAAGAACCTCTGCTTCTACAGATTTGACACTCTGTTTTGTTTGTTGTCTTGACTTTGCATAGATATGCAACCTCATTACTACTTTATTTTTTCTAGCATGTGCTATTAGATTTTAAGGGCTTAGAGCACATGGATGATGCAGTTTTAGCTGCTTGAGTGATTGACCTGTGTCAGCTTAATGGAAGCTAGAGTGTGACAATCATAAATGTGACAACTTTCTCACAGCTGGCTCCCTGGAGTTCTGGAAAACCACTCTGACATTTGCTGACGCTGTCATTTGTGGCAGTTTAATTTTAGTCAGAATGATAAAAACAAGCAGAAAATATGCACACTTTCCTTAAAATATAATTTTTGAGAGGGTTGGTAGTCATTTGTGGCAGTTGATTTATCACTTGTAAATTGAGTGCTTTGCCCGCTCCCCCTCTCCCTTTTTGTAGCACTGAACTAAGTAGCCATGAAATTGCCTGAATAATGTCGTTTAAATCCAATCTTACCACGGCCCTTCACCTCCGCTCATCCTCCGTGCTGCCTCTCAGAGCTCTTTCTCCTTGTTTCCCCAACTCGTTTTTCTCTGAATCCCAAAAGCCCCGGGTTTCTGTAAAAACGGCTGATTCAAAACCCTGATCAAGCCAAAACCGAGTCCAACTACAAGGACACTTTGTCTTGCTGTCTGAGTACTATTAGACATTAAGGCTTATTGGGTTTTTTATCATTTCCTGCCCTGCCCAACATGTGGGTCTTTTGTGTTTTAATAGGAGTGAGTCAGTTTTGCAGCGCAGCTTTTAATGGATGTCTCAATCATGTTTTATGACAAAGCTCTTGCAGTTCACTTCGTCTCACAGTTTCTCTGTATAGGCTGAAAAAACCCGGTTACGAATTCCCACCGGGCGGAGTTTTCAGGGGTTCATGGGAGGGGTAATGTAGGTCTGTCTCTTCATTTGGAGATGGTCTGATTGAATAATTGAGAAATTGGCCTGGCCAAGGCTAAGACCTACTGGTGCTACTTATAAATCTCAAATGTGTCAGTGCAATTAAACAAGTCTTTTATCCTCCTTACTTCCTGCTCGCTCTCCTTTCCGTCTCCAAGGGTAACCCAATTTTGAACAATAGAGAGGCCAAATTAATTTCACAAAGCGCTGGTTTAATAATGCCTTAGGTGCCTGATTTCGAGTTAAAAAAGAGCTATTTATCCAGGGATAAACCTCCACTGGAATATAGAGTGAGTGAGAGAGAGGACCGGGTGAGGAATAAAATGTAGTTTCTATAGAGAGAGTGAATTTAAAACTTTCATTATTCACATAATTTGTGAATTATGCATCTATGGATTGTACCATTACATTTTTACTCTTAGCAGACATTCTTTTGCAATAAAGAAAGTACATGCATGCATGAAGTCAATGCCAAATACAAGATGGGTAGCTGAGAAAACACAATGCATGTATTTAAAGTTGAGGAAGGGTCTTATTTACTTTGTGGAAAGGGCAAAGCTGTTGTTGTAATGTAATTCACCAAGTAGAGCAGGTCATCTAGGGTGAAGCCAAAAGTTGTTACACACCTGAAGGCAACGGAAAGGAGGTCTTTGCTAGAAGCTTGGCACACTTGTCTCCACTAAAATGGATTGGGATGTGCGCACAAGTATGGTATATAGATATCTATATAGAAGGATGTGCAGGCTGCTGCATTCTGACAATTAAATTATATAGTAGCCGTCAAGCTCGGAAAGGAAAGGAAAGGACATGTGCGCAAGTATGGTGCCTTGCCTTGCTCAAGGGTGCCTTGCTAGTCATTGACTCCCCCCACATACAATCCCTGCTGGTACTAAGACTTGAACCCACAACCTTTGGGTTAGTCCGACTCTCTCTAACCATTAGGCCACAACTGCCACCAATGATAAATAGGTGCCATATTTGTGGCCATATTCCAAGTCTCTTGAAGTCTAACCCATGGTTTTCCTTTTTTTTTTTGTCTTGCAGGTGAGCTGACTGTCCCCATGCCTTCCCCGCGCTACCCCAGCACAGCAGAGCTGGATGCCTACGCGCAGAAGACAGCCAACAGCCCTCTGTCCATCAAGATCTTCCCCACCAACATCAGGGTCCCCCAACACAAGCACCTTAACCGGACTGTGAACGGATATGACACCACCGGACAGCGCTACAGCCCCTACCCCCACCTCCACACAGGGGGCTACCAGGGTTTGTTGGCAATCGTCAAAGTCTCATCCTTGTCGTCATCCTCATCTTCATCATCTTTCGTACCCTCCACAAAGGGCGTCCTCAAAAACTCAGAGGGCAGGAGGACTAAGTTGTCTCCGGCGCAGATAGCAGTGGCTCCTTATCCGCCTCCGAACAGCAGCACTTTAGGTCATTGCCACGGACAGATTGTGTACCACACAGGGCCTCCCAAACCGCCCGAGGCCACCACTCTAGCGGTCCCCCCAAACGTCACTGTGGCCGGCTCCGTGATCCCTGTTGCAGGGGGCCGAGGACTGAACCTTCCTCCTCAGTCGAATCTTCCCTCCATCCAGAGCATCATTTACCAGATCAACCAGCACTGCCAGGCCCAGGCTCTGCAGCAGGTGTGTCAGAACGGGGCATCGACGGGACCTCCGAACCCTAGCCCGTCCAAACAGGGCACCGCTAACTCCTCAGGGGGGGCTTACGTCACTAGTGTGGCTCCGCAGGGAAACATGGCCTATTCAGGGACGGTGCTACCGGGGCAGAACGGGGAGGCGATGAAGGCCGGGGTGTATCCCGAAGGTATGGACTACCTGCTCTGGCAGAAACAACAACAACAGCAGCAGGCGGTTTTGAGGATGTACAGCGGCGGTAGCGGAGGCGGAGGCGCCGTCAGCAAGTCGCCCGAAACCTGCGCTCCGGGAGGGTCCATCATGCTCGGAGGAGCGCAAGTGTCCTCTTCCAGAGGTTATCCCATGACGGCCAGTACGAGTGGAGGGGGAGGACTAGACAAGGTCAGCTCCTCCCCTTTGAACTGTGTTGGAATGCATGGGAACTTTTCTGTCGGCCAGTACTTTGCACCTCCGTGGAACAGTGTTCTGGTGACGCCAGACAGCGACTGCTACAACCCACAAGAGCTGCCAGGAGCTACGACCACAGCCGGGCCGGTGACGGGACACAGAGAGCTGGGATTCCCCCACCATCACCACCACCCTCATCATCATCACCACCACCATCATCATCACCACCACCACCCCCCCATAGACAGCACGGGTGGTCTGTGCTGCAGTTTGCCCAGTAAGAGTCTATGTAATACGTCAGTGTTGAGCAGCAGTCTGCAGTCACTGGAATACCTGATCAATGACATCCATCCTCCCTGCATCAAGGAGCAGATGTTGGGGAAGGGATACGAGACCGTGTCTGTGCCGAGACTATTGGACCACCAGCATGCACACATCCGCCTCCCTGTTTACAGATAAGAAGAGACGGGGTTGACCAGTATAAAGAGCGACTGGAAAATCTTTAATCACAAACTGCAGTTGTTGCCATTGCCTAGATTTGCAGTGGAGTTTCGTGATCCTGCTCAAAGCAGACTGGGGGAGATCTGGATCAAAACATGGTTGGGCGAATGCTGGAAAGCCAATCAGTGCCTCTCGGCTCAGAGCTGGGAGAGAATTGCTGGCTGGGAATTGGAATGTTCCTAAATGTGGATTCTGTGATTCTTTTCTCTCTTTTTGCCAAGAGGGATTTTTTTTTGTTGTTGTTTTCCAATTGTTTCTCTTTTTTCCTTTCAAATTATTTTATCAGACTAATATTGTTTTTTTGTTTTTATTTGGTGAGAGTCAATGGTTTAAATGAAGTAAAAATGGCCTCCTCTCCTCCCCACATTGCAAGTAACCGTTTGGATTAACATGATGAAGATGATGGTCTTAAAGCACCACGGTTGTCTATAAAAGATACGGTTGAACCTGTGCTCACAAAACACTGTAAGAGGTAACGGTATGCGCACATTACAACATTTCAAAGACCAAAAAGGCAACTAGATCAGTGCTTTTAGGTGGCTTAAATGGAAAAACGTTAGCGTTAATTGTTTTTCCATTTCATAGAAATTGCACTGCTTGGGATGTAAAAATGTGTGAAAGTCTTGGGAGGTCGGAAAATAGACGTTTGAATATAATGTATTTAAAGAACTTGAAGACTTGAACCTATTTTTGTTGTTTTATATATATTTGTAGTATATAATATGCATTGGCTGCTAAGGGAGTAAGAGTGTAAAATGCTTAGGTTTTTTAATATTTCGTTAAGGGTCTTTGATTTTATTCTCCTTGGCTGCAGTATAAGTTTCTGCTGTTTTCACGGTGTAATCACCACCGAGAGCCAAACAACAGAACGCTCATTGATTTACCTACACTGGAATCACATCTCCAAATAAGCAGATATAAAAGGAACCGGTTGTTGGAAAGCTCTGAAATGAGACCGCCCTCATTAACAAGATTAGGCCGACTGGGTCTGTTTCAAAAGAAACGTCATATAAACACATTCTGACATGCCGAAATAAATCTGATTTGGAATTCTAAAAAAAAAAAATGAGCTGTCTGTTGTTGAAATCTTGTTTTTGATTAGGGATCAAATGACTCCTTCCTCACGGCTTCGAAAGTTTCGAAGCGCATGTGACTGCGTAAAATGAGGACCTGAGGGGAGTTAAACTATCAGAGGTGACGCTTGACCATTCCTCTTTTTGAAACGATAAAAACAATCATTGCCTCTCTCAAACAGAAGTAGAAGGAGAGGGGACGAGCATTTTTCTCAGCTCTGTGCTAGTGGTTTCGAGCCGGGTTGAGGCCGTTCGTAAGCTTTGTCTCAACACTGAAATATTTATTCCGACTGTGACTTTCCTGTGAATGTACTGCACTTAGATTACTGAGAAGACTAATGCCTTGTGGGACAGGGAGTGGAGAAAATAAAGAAAAATTGGATGGGCACAGCGGTCCCTGGCGTTAAATTAGCATTTCTTTTGTCAGTCAAATTTCACCGGTAAATTGAATTTAGAAACTCGAGAGAGTCAACGGGGGGGTTCTGGCGGAGGCAAAAAGCTGGCTACAGTCTAGATTTATGAAGTGCAATTATTATGACTGTATTAACAATTTTGTTTTCTCTGAGCTTACACCAAAAAAAATGTAAAAGTACAGCTGTGTCTACATTCCCAATGTACCACATACTCATTCCCTTCTTGTTTTGAGGTGCAAAATAAAATGATTTCAAGAATTTATTGAGAAACCTACGTCTTTGCTTTGACCTTGTCTGTATTACAAAAGGAAAATTGACATGCACACACTGAAGCGGTTTGGGAGATGAAAAATTCGTATATACTAAGCACTAAATAGGCGCTACAGAGTTTTTCACACATGAATGGTTAAAGTAAAAGTAATTTTGGACTTAATCCTAGTAAACTTAATCCTAGAGTACTTACACTTCACCCTGGGTTAGTAGTTTTGAGTAGTCAGAGACGTCACACTGCAAACCTTGGGTTAAAATTGTTATTTTGCATATTTATGAGGTTAACAACACTAATTTGACAAGTACAGCATGCAACATTTTTTAATAACTGCTTGTCAATCACTCCCAAGTTTGCTTTCACTGTTCAATATTTTTTCTTAGACAATGAAAGGAAACACAGCATGTGAGGGTTTTGTGCACAAATTTTTAAAATAAGCTGCATGGATTATCATTGGTTGTTTGTTGCTAAACCCCAGCAATCTGGGGTTAGTGACTTGAAAGTGGAGCAAAGCTTCATAATAATAACGCAAAGCTAAAAGTGGTCCTAAGCACAAGTGTGAAACAATGCAAAAAGAGGAAAAATGGAAACTGCTCTCATTTACTCACCCTCATGCAATTTCACTGTTATGACCCCATTAGACCCCTTACATTAGACCCCAGAGTTCTTTCAAATATCCACTTTTTTGTTCCACAGAAGACATAAAGGGCAGGAGGGTGTGTAAATTACACGTTTTGTCAAATGCATTAGTGTACAACCTGAAATACAGTGTTTCCACGACACGTCATCAATCGACCATATTGACGACACTAAATGTAAACAATAATGCTGAACCAAACAAAACGGTCTGCTGAAAATGGTCAATTATTGTCATGTTTTGGGCTGTACTAATCGGTCGGACCGAAAAAAAAAAAAAAAAGCGCTTATATATATATATATATATATATATATATATATATATATATAACTACCTATCATATATATATATATATATATATATATATATATATGAATGAAGAGTTCGATGCAAAGCAGCCAAATCCATCTGACGCCTGTTCTTTAAAAAATGCATTTTATACTGATTTGATGAATCATGATATTGGCCTTGCATCTGAACTCTTCATATATATATACAAAAGGCTGAACTGAACCAGGATTTCCAGGGCAAGAATCTACATCTGTGTTTGTTCTTATCATTTCCAGTCAAGAAGGTGAAATATTAGGCTAATATCTTAAGTAATACTGCTCGTACGTATATTTACCACCTATTAAATTTTGTTTGTCAAAAAAGTATATACTAAGACTTTATATGATTTAGCACCTTTCACACCTTTTTTTTCCGTGATTTACGCAGCATAAATTAGCGGAACAATGTATTCACGAGTACATGCTATTGTTTACATCGCCAGTATGGCCGCGCATCCGGGTAACTGACCAAATCGTGAGGCAGGTGACTGTTTTCTACATTAAAGTGGACGTTTTTCGGGAGCATTTATGATCCTGTATTGAAATTTTTGCTAATATAATGGTAAAAATCTGTTAATTAGTTAACTGTAAATATTCTTAATCTACACGGTGATTAAAAAAAAATAGATTTAATTGGGCATTTTTGAAATGCTGATACATTTCGTCTAGAATTTAGTGAAAAAACGTAAATTGACATTTCTAGAATTCTTTGACAGCTCACATTTTCACTTAAATAACTACATTTCTTATTTTTATCTTTTTGTTTTAAACATTTTATGTTGTGAAATGAATGTTTATTGCATTTTGACCTTGTCTCAGTGGCTCATCATGCCAAAACATTCCTCCAAAAATATTTTGACTGATTCGTCAAATATGTAGCGTCCCATGTTTAGCAGTTTGAAACACTGAAGCGAAAACATCATGATGTCGCGGAGCATCTGAAATACTTTGCTACACTGTTTTTCTCAGAAAACAGCAAAACCGCTACAGTGCATGTCCACAGAGATCCATTGTGTCTCTGCAGAGAAGTCATGTAAGAAGTGATTGTGTTAGTCAGGCTGAGCATGCTTGGAGTGTGCCGTATTGATCTGCTGTAGATTAGCTCATAATAGCGCACCGCTGGCTTTGAAGACAAACAAGGGGACCTGCAGGGAATACAGGCAGTACACCTGAAGTCAGCCATGCCTACATTCTGCTTTCACAACGCTAGTCTTCAAGAAGATTTTTTACCTTTTCAGTCCATCAGCGCCGTGTTTGTGCTAGATAAGGGGTGATATCCTAGATAAAATGCGCTCTGAAGTATGTGAGCTCTTGTTGGTTTAGAGAAACCAGAGTTGTAACAGTCTATAAACATCTCAGAGTGCACGCTGTCTTTTTTCCGTGTGTAGTTTTTGTCAGCTTGAAAGATGTGCGTCTGATCACATCCCTGGGGGCTTTCCTCTCTGCCTCCCTGCTGCTGTCATCCTTTATGTTCTATCTCTGCTGTGTTAATGGATTTGAGGAGTCCGCTGCAGCAAAGGACTCTCGTTCAATCTCTTTCTTTTTCTCGTCTTCTGCCCTCTACAATTCAGAGTGCAGCCTTAAGTTTTATTTAGAAATAGAATCGACATAATCAGTTGGATGCTGATGGCACTATCATACTGTACACTTTGCGACTACAAAGTCATTCTCTCTCTACATAATGTTGATTGAAAAAACAAAAAACAAACAAAAAAAAAAAAACATTGAATATTATATAGAGCCAAATCCTAACAGCCCTTTTGAACACCTTTAAAACCCTAGGCGGTTTTTCAAAACTATTTTATCACTTTACAAAAAGTCCTTAAAGGGAACCCCGGGTATTGAGACTTGTATGGCTTAATATAACGTGAATGTTTCTCTTAGTAAAATATGTGGTAAAAAACCTATGAAACTTTTATTTGACATATTGGGACACATTGGACTATGGGGGGCACCAGTATTTTGATTACGTAAAATGGTTGCTATATGTACCGCAATGCCACTCGGAATAAGCAACTTGGAAAATAAAATACTGATACGATGCCACATTTTGTTTTTTTTGGTTGTAATTTTTAGTCAAAGGGCAACAAGAGAAGCAATGGAAGTCGATGGTACAGCATTTGGCTTTTTCAAGTTTTTTCAGTAGCTGTGGTCATTATATCAATATTTTGTTTTCATAGTTGTGTTGCAGTAAAAATAGCAACAGATAGTGCCAGTAGTTGAGCGAGTGCAACCGTTTTACGGAATCAAAATAATGCCGCCCCCATAGTCCAAAATATTTATATAACGATGTGGATTTTTTAAAGTAAATATTTAATCAGTTTTCTACTGCATATTTCAGTAAGAGACATCATTTGCGTTATATTAAGCCATACAAGTCTTAATACCCAGGCTTCCCTTTAAGCGTATCGCTGCTACTGTGGTAGCCAACAAACAGCACAGCTTAACCCTGTGCACATTTTTATTTTTATTTTTATTGGAAAAAGTTTCAGTTTAATTCAGTCAATCTTTCTTTTACCCCTTTTTAAAATAGATTTCTATGGAGACCAGAACACGAGAGCACCCAAATGGAAGTTAGAAACCATCATGGTGGCGTTCTTCGGCTAATCAGGAAAAAGGTGGATACTGTGACATTCTCTGTGAGACAGCTCACATTTAATGGGTTTTCACTGAAATGACGGCTGTTTCTTAGTTTTTTTCTACTTATAAATTGTATATATACACTGAACAAAATTATAAATGCAACACTTTTGTTTTTGCCCCCATTTGTGTTAGTGAGGACTTCTCCTTTGCCGAGATAATCAATCCACCTCACAGGTGTGGCATATCAAGATGCTGATTAGACAGCATGATTATTGCACGTTGTGTGCCTTAGTCTGGCCACAATAAAAGGCCACTCTAAAATATGCAGTTTTACTGTATTGGGGGGGTCCGAAAACCAGTCAGTATCTGGTTTGACCACCATTTGCCTCACGCAGTGCAACGCATCTCCTTTGCATAGAGTTGATCAGGTTGTTGATTGTGGCCTGTGGAATGCTGGTCCGCTCCTCTTCAATGGCTGTGTGGAACTGGAACACGCTGTCGTATACGCCGATCCTAAGCATCCCAAACATGCTCAATGGGTGACATGTCCGGTGAGTATGCTGGCCATGCAAGAACTGGGATGTTTTCAGCTTCCAGGAATTGTGTACAGATCCTTGCAACTTGGGGCCGCGCATTATTATGCTGCAACATGAGGTGATGGTCGTGGATGAATGACACAACAATGGGCCTCAGGATCTCATCACGGTATCTCTCTGCATTCAAAATGCCATCAATAAAATGCACCTGTGTTCGTTATATACGCCTGCCCATACCATAACCCCACCGCCACCATGGGGCAATTAATCCACAATGTTGACATCAGCAAACCGCTCACCCACACGACGCCATACACGCTGTCTTCCATTTGCCCTGTACGGTGAAAACCGGGATTTATCCTTGAAGAGAACACCTCTCAAAAGTGCCAGACGCCATCGAATGTGAGTATTAGCCCATTCAAGTCAGTTATGAAGACGAACTGCAGTCAGGTCGAGACCCTGTTGAGGACGATGAGCATGCAGATGAGCTTCCCTGAGATGGTTTTTGACAGTTTGTGCAGAAATTCTTTGGTTATGCAAACTGATTGTTGCAGCAGCTGATTGGTCCGGGTGGCTGGTCTCAGATGATCTTGGAGGTGAAGATACTGGATATGAAGGTCCTGGGCTGGTGTGGTTACACGTGGTCTGCGGTTGTGAGGCCGGTTCGATGTACTGCCAAATTCTCTGAAACGCCTTTGAAGACGGCTTATGGTAGAGAAATGAACAGAAATGAAAAAGTCTTAGATCTTTGAGTTCAGTTCATGAAAAATGGGGGCAAAAACAAAAGTGTTGCGTTTATTATTTTGGTCAGTGTATATATTAGGGTTTATATATACATATATATATATATATATATATATATTAGTGTTTTCCTTAGTTTGTGTGAAAAGTACATGTAATGAACCTCATCCTGTGGTTTTCTCTTTAAGGTGGATGTCGTTATTAAAAACATATTTTAGTAATTTGGTATATTAACATTATTTTTAGGAAATTTTTTTTTTTTTTTTTACTGTAAATTTAATTTCAATCTGTAAAACTTAAAATGTGGCAAATAAGTTAACTTATATTAAATATATATATTCATATATACACTACCAGTCAAAAGTTTTTGAACAGTAAGATTTTTAATGTTTTTTAAAGAACTCTCTTTTGCTCACCAAGCCTGCATTTATTTGATCCAAAGTACGGCAAAAACAGTTATATTTTAACAAATATAAAATATTTATTAAAAAATATTTTTACGATTTAAAATAGCTGCTTTCTATTTGAATATATTTTAAAATGTATTTTATTTCTGTGATTTCAAAGCTGATTTTTTAGCATCTTTACTCCAGTCATATGATTCTTCATAAATCATTTGAATATTCTAATTTGCTGCTCAAAAAACAGGTTTCAGGTTTCTTTGATGAATAGAAAGTTCAGAGGAACAGCATTTATCTGAAATAGAAATCTTTTGTAACATTATAAATGTCTTTATCATCACTTCTGATCAATATAAAACATCCTTGTTAAATAAAAGTATTTTCCGAACAGGTTTTCCAACCACTCCATTGTTTAGACAAATACTTTGTCCCGCCTCAATCTCATGCCATATGTTGACCTGTCGGACCACTCAAGCAGAACAATGTTTTGAAAGCACCACAGAGAGACAGTGTTTACACTTCCCAGGAACTCAACCTACAATGGCTTATAGTTGTTTCTGCACATTAAACTCAAATAAGTATTTAATATCATAAAACTTGTGCATTTGAATATGCAGTATGAATTACTGAACTATTAAGCATTGTGTAATGTGAATGAATTAAAGTTTTGGTGAAGCGTAACCCAGTTCTACTTAGCATCTTGCTGAACCGGCCCAAGCACTAATGCAAACAGAGAGACAGATTGGTGTCAGGAACAATAGGCCTCTTAGCGTCCATACGAATAATAGCATTAGACCCCGTATAGAATCTCAGCGAGTCGAGTCCTCTCATCTTCTTTGGCTTTAAGAAGACATATGGACCATCAGCAGCTGCACCTGTCCTTTGAAGCACCATCTCTTTGAGCGATCACTTGTTTTCAGAGGGATTATGCTTGGCGCTGACTGCCGCTCAGATGTGCTGTCGCAGAGTTACAGGAAGGTAGACTTTGGAGGGAGAAAGAA
This sequence comes from Labeo catla, assembly GCA_012976165.1. Taxonomy (NCBI): domain Eukaryota; kingdom Metazoa; phylum Chordata; class Actinopteri; order Cypriniformes; family Cyprinidae; genus Labeo; species Labeo catla. The sequence continues at coordinate 1,448,340 of VONZ01000015.1, read as the reverse complement.
AGAGACCGTACAGGCGGGGGGTTCAGAGCAGCCCTGGAGCGTGAAGTCGTCCTGGTTGGTAATCAGGATAATTGCAGCGTTGCTAGTGCTCTAGTCTCCAGTCTCTGAGTGTGTGCCTCGGTGGCCCTGTGTGCAGATTGGCCCCTCAGGCACCGTGAACCGGGCCACTGCAATTCCCTTCTGCAAAGAGAGCGAGAAAGAGTGAGACAGCTCTACCTCCAGCCTGTCTTATTAGACATACTTATCAGATTCATTTAATGATGATCATAAAACCGATAAAAATACACCATTGTGACATTATTCAAGTTGTCATGAAATCAAAATTAGACCCTGTTTACGTTCTTAAAGGAATAGTTCATCCAAAAACGAAAATGTGCTGAAAATGTACTCGCCCTCAAGCCATCCAAGATGCAGATGAGTTTGTTTCTTCATCTGAACAGATTTGGAGGAATTTAGCTTTACATTACTTGCTCACCAATGGATCCTATGCAGTGAATGGGTGCCGTCAGAATAGAACAAACAGCTGGTAAAAACATCACAATAATCCACAAGTAATCGACTCCAGTTCAAATATGAACTCAAATATGAGTTCTCATAATATTGCCTTCTCCAGCAAAAAGTTGTCTTGTCTGAATAAGGAGTGAAATAAGTTTACAAGCAAAAACAGTCTAAAACAGTTCTAAACAAATATGTTGGTGGATTTTGATGTGATAAGACAACAGGAGATGAACTTTTCATTGGAGGAAGCATTTTAAAGGAGAAGTCCACTTCCAAAACAAAGATTCACATATACTCACCCCCTTGTCATCCAAGATGTTCATGTCTTTCTTTCTTCAGTCGTAAAAGAAACTGTGTTTTTTGAGGAAAACATTTCAAGATTTTTCTCCATATAATGGACTGCTATGGTGCCCCGATTTTAAACTTCCAAAATGCAGTTTAGATGTGATTTCAAACAATCACAGCAGAGGAAGAAGGGTCTTATCTAGCAAAATGATCGGTTATTTTCATTTAAAAAATACAATTTAAACACTTTTTAATCTCAAACGCTCGTCTTGCCTTTCTCTTCCTGAACTCTGTGTATTCTGTCTCAAGACAGTTAGGGTATGTCGAAAAACTCAGATCGTATTTTCTCCCCCCTCAACTTCAAAAATCATTTCAAAATCATCTCACATCACTGCAGAGGTTCCAAACCAAGCTTTTTGTAAAGTAAACATGCAAAGAAGATCAAACACCCTTAACAAAAAAGGTAAAACTGCGATATAGGACAATTTTGAAGTTGAGGGAGAACATGAGATGGGAGTTTTTTGACATACCCTAACTGTCAGGTCGGGAAGAGCAAGACAAGACAAGCTGTTGACATTAAAAAGTATATAAATTGTATTATTTTTTTTAATGAAAATAAGTTTTGATTGTTTCACTAGATAAGACCCTTCTTTCTTGGCTGAATCCTGAAATGTTTTCCTCAAAAAACAACATTTCTTTATGACTGAAGAAAGAAAGACATGAACATCTTGGATGACAAGGGGGTGAGTACATTATCTGTAAATTATTGTTCTGGAAGTGGACTTCTCCTTTAACATTTAAGGCTTCTGTTGGAGGCAATGTAGCATTTCTAAAATCTTGCCAGTAGTGGATGTAGTCATTTAATTAATGTCAATATAATAAAAATTATGGTAGTATTGCAAATAGTAATGATTTGAAAAGGCAACATGCATAATGAAACGCTATGCATGTCTGATAAAACACATACCTTCCATTGCAATGTCAGTCATTTTGAATGAAAGTGTCTTCCATATATTCCAATGCATGAATATACTGTAAATGCAAATTAAGCGCTACCAATGAGATGCTCTGGAGAGTAAGCTTGACCTTTAACCTTCACGTTTCATCTTCAAAAGTGGGTTCTGGTATGGAACGGCCAATTTTCTTGAACCAGTCAATTCCAAATGAATAGAATCAAGTCCTGGCCTACTTTTATATCTTGATAAATATTCAGAAATACGCTATGAAGTGCATCGCATTACAAAGGTAAAATGGGCTGTGAAGGCCGTTTTTTATGTTGACGTTGAGGTGGGTTCACTGCAGAGGTAGATTTTGCATTTTATCTTCGTTGGGATTCACTGCAGAAATTTTTGTCTTTCAGCCTCACTGCTTCACTTTCCTGCTTCTTCTTATGCCCACATACCTTGACATGCTCAGCCACTTTGAGCAGATTTTGTTGTCACTTAACCATTAAAATGGCAGAGCGGGTCAGAGCATCCCATTAACAGATCCATATGTGGGCTTTCATTCAATAGCCGCTCTCTGTCTCGAAGAGTCTTTATTCTCTTTCTGTCTGTCGCACTCTCTTTCTGTCTCTCTCACCCTCTCATTGTAATTTAAATGGCTAAAGCAGCACTCCTGTTCTTCTCTGCTGCTTCAGTGCTACAGTCATTAATTAGTTCATCTTTGGTTCTGTTCAGCTGTCAGACGGAAAGGCTCTGGGTTCAGCGCTCTGGCTTTACCATATGGATCACTTCCTCTCTGCCATTATAAGCTAAACATGATTTCAGAGGACGTATGGCCTGTAAATACATCCTGTATATCCAATTAGTGTGCCATGGTCAACATTTGAAGCCAGTATTGGTTCCACCTGGGCCATGATTCATTTTTTATATTGATATAAACTCAAAAAAAAAATCCAATTTCTTTTTTTTCCTCACATCTCAGTTTTAAAACATTTGAGTTCTATATCAATATCTTTATTAATTATTTTGTTGCCTCAAGGCTATTTTATGCAATTAGGGTACCGAAACTCATAGGAAAATATTATTAACTGGTGATTTTTAATAGAGTAAAGCAACTGTGCACAAATAGAGTAATTAAGAAAACTGTTTTGAATTTTTTTTTTCTTCAAAATCTTACTGGAAGTAGAAAAATCTAAGTAGTCTTAATATTTCCTGCACTTGATGATTAGCATGCCCTTACATCCTGGTCCTGAACGGCATCATTTTTTTTTTCCTTGGCCTTGCCTGTTATTCATGGTGTCCCTGGATTTCCCTGTATTTATTTAAAGAAGTATACTTCCAGAACAAAAATTCAGAGCTAATTTACTTACCCGGTTGTTATCCAAGATGTTTGTCTTTCTTTAGATGTAAAGAAATTATGTTTCTTGAGGAAAATATTTCAGGATTTTTCTGGACTTCTAAGGTGCCTGTGAGTCTGAACTTCCAAAATGAAGTTTAAATGCTTCAAAGGGCTCTAAATGATCCCAGCCGAGGAAGAGGGGTCTTATCTAGTGAAACGATTTGTTATTTTCAAAAAAAAAAAAAAATGTACAATTTATATTTTTTAACCTCAAATGCTTGTCTTGTCTAGCTCTACGATGCACGTGTAGTCTGTGTAATCCGGGTCAATACAGTTAGGGTATGTCAAAAAACTCCCATCTTATTTTCTTCTCCAACTTCAAAATCATCCTACATCAGTTTTGTAAAGGGTGTTTGACCCTCCTTTGCATGTTCACTTTGTAAACAATGGGTTGTTACTTCGGCAGCGATGTAGGACAATTTTGAGTACACAGAGTTTGCATGCACATAGCAGAGCTAGACAAGATGAGCATTTGATGTTAAAAAGTATATAAAATGTATTTTTTTTTTTTTTAGAAAATAACCAATCATTTCGAGACCCTTCTTCCTTGGCTGGGAATCGGTTAGAGACCTTTGAAGCTGCATTTAAACTGCATTTTGGACGTTCAAACTCGCACCATAGAAGTCCACTATATGTAGAAAAATTCTGCACTGTAAAAAACAGAAAACAATTTGAGTCAGCTTAAAATAATTTGTTACCCTGCTGCCTTAAAATTTTAAGTTCAGTCAACTCAAATAAGTTTAGTGAACTTGAAATGTTAAGTAACAACTTACATATTTGTGTTTGTTAAACTTAAAAGCTGGGTAAGTAACCCAGCTGCCTTAAAATTTTAAGTTGTCACTTAGCATAACTTAACATTTCAAGTTAAATAAACTTTTTTGGAGTTGACTGAACTTAAAATTTTAAGGCAACAGGTAACAAATTATTTTAAGTTGACTCAAAAAATTGTTTTTTTACAGTGTGAAATGTTTTCTTCAAGAAACATAATTTCTTTACAACTGAAGAAAGAAAGACAACAGACATCTTGGATGACAAGGGGGTGAGTAAATTATCCGTACATTTTCGTTCTGGAAGTGAACTTCTCCTTTAAGGCAGTTGTAGGTAAATTTAGAGATTATTAAGCATATAAACCACCACAGACTTGGTGTTACAATGAGCAACAAACCTGAACGTGCAAAAATTTCCCCTGACAGCAGAAATGGGTGACTTTTAATTAGAAGATTCAGAAAATAAATATGCATGCCACAAAAGAAGACACTTATGTTCACCAAGGCTGCATTTATTTAATCAAAAATATAGTAATATTGTGAAATGTTATTATAATTTAAAATAACTGTTTTCAAATCTATTTCAATATACTGAATTGGTTAATTATTCCTGTAATAGTAAAGTTAAATTTTCAGCATCATTACTCCAGTCTTCAGTGTCACATGATCCTTCAGAAATCATTCTGATATGCTGATTTGGCACTCAAGACATTTTAAGTTATTATGATGAAAACAGTTGTGCTGCTTAATATTTTTGTGAAAACTGTCTTCTGAATTACTTTTTCTAAATATATTTAAAACAGCATTTATTTTATTCAGTTTATTTCACCCTTGCTGAATCTTTAAAAAAATTAAAAATTAAAAAAAAAAAACGTTAAATAAAAATGACAACTGATTAACTAAATTACCAGTTAAACTAAATTAACTGGTAATTTAGTTTCATAGCCATGCTACATATTGGCTCCTGAAACAATGTAAGTTATTCTTATTTGGACCGTCCCTGCTGGGAAGGAAATGTAAAGATTGGACCTCCTGGAAGTTTAATTGAATGCCTCTGCTATATATTATCAGTGAATGTGACTGGGCTGAAATCATATGCGCACGGCAAACAACTCCACGTCAAAAGAATTCTTTTTCGTTGGAATGAATTGAGTGGCATTTCTGCCCCGTCTGTCTATATCAGCGTTATCTAGATCTAGATTCACGTCTACGTCTAGGCAACACTGGTGGCGTTGTGCACAGCAGGCCATTGTTATACAGCCAAGTATTTGAAGGGCACAGGCCCTGTGGGAGAGAGACAGGAGCCAGTAACAGGGGGAGAGATATGGCAACACAGTGAGCTTGATAGAGAGCTAAAGCCTATAATCCCTCTGGTTCAAACCACAAGTGAGACTCTTTCCCCTGTGCGCTTGATGGCAGGGTCTAACCGGTGGGTGTGCGTGCACATACGAGGCCAGAAAACAAGGCGTGCTGATAAAAGCCATCCCTCTTGCTTCCTCCTTATCCATCTCGCTCAGAAAACAGAAATAAAAATAAGGGCAGCTGCTCTCACCGCAGATCTCTGGCACTGCGTCTCGAGCATGGCATGCACACACACGTAAACACACAAACTGTAGGTCTTGCCCCCATTGTGGTTCGAACTCAGTGAGGTGCATGTAAACCAAAACATTGCTTTTAAAAGAGCGTTGCCTCTAGTGCAGAATGTATGTACTCTCATGGAGCGCTTTGCTTCTGATCTGGCTGCACTCCAGCACACATACTACGCATATAAAAGAGAGATACAGGCCCGACGTTCATCCAACCGATCAATGCCAGGGGGCCTCAACGGGTACTGGGTAACTCAGCCCATCCGAACCTAACGCTCTTTTGATGCTATAATGTTTTTAGATGTTGTAAAGTTCTGTCAGGAGTTCACTGGGCTGCATCCCAATACGCCTACTTATAGTATGCATTGGAAGTATGCACTGCACTGGTGAGAGGAAAGTATGTACTGGAAAGGAGTCTGCCAGTATTGTTTACCTACCCTCATGTTGTTCCAAACCTGTATGACTTTCTATCTTCTATGGAACATAGAATAAAGAGATAATTTGAAGAACAAATCAAAACTGCACCCCAGTCAGTTTCACTGTGTGGACAAAATATGAATATCTTTAAATATCTTGTTTTGTGTTCCACAGAAAGTCAAACAGGTTTGAAACCAAGTGAGGGTGAGTAAACGATGACTGAATTCTTATGATTCTGAATCATACGAAAGCTTATGATTCTTCTAAATTTTGTTCATTATGATTATCTTCACAAATAGTTACACTTTTTTTTTTTTTAGGTCCAGTTCTCACTATTAACAAACTATTAGACTTTTGCCTCAATAAACTCCTAATTACTGCTTATTAATAATTAGTAAGGTAGTTAAGGTTAGGTATTGGTCACACATGACCTTTCCAACGTGTTTGTGGTTAAAAAGTATAGAGATTTCTATTTTTTTTTTAAAAAATGACCTGCTAGATGGTTGCTAGACAAGACCCTTATTCCTTGCCTGGGATCGTGTGGAGCCCTTTGAAGCTGCATTGAAACTGCATTTTGGACCTTCAACCCATTGGCCACCATTGAAAAATTCTGGAATGTTTTCCTCAGAAACCTTAATTTCTTTTCGACTGAAGAAAGACAGACAATAAGCAGCTAGTTAATAGTGAGAATTGGTGCCTGTACTAAAGTGTTACCTCACAAAATATCATAACTTTGAATATTTTTTGAATAAATCTAAACAGAATCGCCAGAAGTAAAAAGCTATAAATAGGCTAAATGAACTACACCACGGTTGCATGACTCCAGTGTCACTGCGATAAAGCTTCTGACAGATCTTACAGTCTTTATTTAAAAACATTTTCCCTGAAAGGCTGAGTTTGAATAGTTTGGACGAGCACAATTATAAACACAACAAGGCTGTGAAAGCGGATTAGTGCGTAGATGCGTTTGTCTGTTTGGCATAATGACATTTAACGTTCCTGACAAGCTCTGTATTCCCATTTAGCCACTTGTTAGCAACTGCCTTTTTCAAGACAAGTAAAACCTTTAAAAACAATCCCAATGGGTATTACTGATGTATTTAATGTAGGAGAATAAAGACGCAAACCTTACTTCAGGCATTTAACCAAAAACCCATCTAAAAAATGCATTGACTCGAGGAAGATGGAACTAGAAGTGCTAAAATGCTTACTTGTTTCCTGGTTTTGGCCTACAAAAATATGTCATTCCTTCAAGGGTACTTTTACCCAAAAATGAAAATTGCCTTTAATTACCCTCATGTTGTTCCAAACCCATAAGATCTTTGTTCATCTTCAGAACACAAATAAAGCCTGTTTTATTAACCACGTTTAAGGCTCAGAAAGGTCGTAAGGACGTTGTTAAAATAGTAATTTTATGCAGCTACAAGAAGAAATGGTTGAATAAAGTAAAATTATGGTTTTGACGACTGATGTCACTTGGACTATTTTAACAATGTCCTTACTACCTTTCTGGGCCTTTATAATGTGGTAGTTGCATTGCTGTCTATGCAGGGTCAAAAAGCTGTCGGATTTCATCAAAAATATCTTAATTTGTGTTCCGAAGATAAACGAGTTTGGGTTTGGAACAACATGAGTGTGAGTAATTAATGACTAGAATAGAATTTTCATATTTGGGTCAACTATCCTTTTCAGGACTCTAATTTTGATGATAATCATATCTGTTGCTGTTCGTTTACTCTTTCTACATCCAAATAATGTTACATATTATGTAAAATGTAGTACATGCAAATGGGTAGAATGTTGTATGATTGAACACCCAGTCATTCTAAATCTCAAGAAAAATGTTCCTTGTAGTTAAATTGTAAATTTAAAAAGTAAATTGTTGAACACAAGGGTCAAAGGGCATATACACCTACAGACGTGCTTCATAAATGGTTGTAAAGTTCGCTAAATTTGGTACATACTCTGAAAGTCGCTCTTTCTCTTTCTTGTGCTGGTATCTTTAACGGAAGGCAACTGAAAGGCGCAATCTCTTTTTAGTCAGACAGTCAGCAAAACTAAAAGACAAAAAGAACAATTGCATTGTTTGCTAAGTTGCAAGCCAGAAGATTTCAGCATGGACTTCACTGGCCTTTCCTCAGAGGAATTGCAGTGAAACTGAAGATAGCTGAGCCACAGATGAAAGAGACACAGAAAAGAGAGCGAGAGGGAGGGTGAAAGAGCTTTGTATTTGTCGCTAAATTGGATTAAAGATTTAGCTGGCATCATTTGTAGTAATGTATGCAGAGTTAAACGCTGCTCAGAAGCCTCTCTCACTCAAAGAGCTTTAATACTGAAACCGAACAAAGTGCATTCAGCTGCGCTGAACACAATCTCCACGGGATGAGCAGTTTCCTTTTAATGTTACCATAACTACACTTCACTGCACTTTTGGCAAATTTCCCACCCTTTGAAAAAATTTCAAAACGCTGCTGTTTCTCTCACTGTCTAATGTAAGAAGAGCACTAGACAGTCTGGAGATTAGTTCAGCAGTTTTATTTCCCATTAATTGCTGTATTGTTTTGTTGAGCTCACACTGAGAATACATCTGTGATTGAGCAGAAGCAGTTCCGCAATGTTTTCAGCGCTCTTAAATGCAGAGCGGGCGGATAAAAATGAGAGAGAACCAGTCAAAAGCTTTAGACAATGAATCTGGAAATTCAGAGAATTGGCTGTGCTTGTCTTACATGCAGTTTAATGCTTGACAAAGACATTGTGTTTAATCTTTTGAAAGAAAGAGATGTTCCTTGTTAGCCTGACTTTTTGAAAAGGCATGATACGATATGCTTATGCTGATAGCTTACTCTCCTCTCCTGTGAAAGCGTCTGGCTAATGCGTAACTGTAAATGGCCATTATATTGCAGGCTAATTGTTTTCATTTGAGCGTCTCAAGTGTTTTATTTGACTTCTGTTGATCCTATGGATGATTCGTTGTGAGCGCTTAGTTGGGTTTTTTATCTGTGTAAGGGGAAAGAGCTGCACAAGACAGCTGCTCAGGGCTTCAACATCAGATATGATTCAACATCATAGTGAAGGACTTTGAAGATGGAGGGGGTGGAAGAGAGGAATATAGATGGAGATGGCCTTTACATTTCGTACGCTTGTGAAAAGCATGATTCCATTTAAATCAGTTATGGAGTCACACTAACAGTCAAGATCTTTCCAGATTTAAGGTCAAACCGATTCACCTTCTGAACTTCCCTGACTTTCCTTTGAAATAGGTGTAAGTAACAACAAAAACAAGCTTTTGTTGCTGTCAGAATGAGAGCCCAAAAAGTTGGTAAAATCATTATACATGACTCCAGTTCATCAATTAAAGGAGAAGTCCACTTCCAAAACAAAAATTCACATATAATGTACTCACCCCCTTGTCATCCAAGATGTTCATGTCTTTCTTTCTTCAGTTGTAAAGAAATTTTGTTTCTTGAGGAAAACATTTCAGGATTTTTCTCCATATAATGGACTGATTTTGTGCCCTGACTGTGAACTTCCGAAATGCAGTTTAAATGCGGCTTCAAACGATCCCAAATGCGGTTGTAAACGAGTCCAGCCGAGGAAGAAGGGTCTTATCTAGCAAAACGATCGGTTATTTTAATTTTAAAAATACAATTTAAATACTTATTAATCTTAAACGCTCGTCTTGTCTTACTTTTCCTGAACTCTGCGTAGTCTGGTTCAAGACAGTTAGGGTATGTCGAAAAACTCCAATCGTATTTTCTCCCTCAACTTCAAAAATCATTTCAAAATCATCCTACATTGCTGCAGAAGTACTGACACAGTCTTTGCAAAGTGAACATGCAAACATCAAACACCCTTAACAAAATGGTAAAACAGCGAAATAGGACGATTTTAAAGTTGAGGGAGAACATGAGATGGGAGTTTTTTGACATACTCTAACTGTCATGAACCGGAAAAACAATCCAGGCAGAGACGAGACAAGATGAGCATTTGAAATTAAGAAGTATATAAATTGTATTATTTTTATGAAAATAACCAAGATCACTAGATAAGACCCTTCTTCCTTGGCTGGAATTGTTTACAACCACATTTTGGATCGTCTGAAGCCGCATTTAAACTGCATTTTGGAAGTTCAAATTAAGGGTACCATAGCAGTCCGTTATATGGAGAAAAATGCTGAAATGTTTTCCTCAAAAAACATAATTTCTTTACGACTGAAGAAAGAAAAACATGAATATCTTGGATGACAAGGGGGTGAGTAAATTATAATGCATTTTACCTTTAAACCATTGCTTCTGGACAAAATTGAGTCCATAATGAATAATAACACTTCTCCAGTGAAAAATCCCGTTGTCCTTTCACATAAAAATATACAGGCGTATTTGTTTGAAATTATTTTGGACTGTTTTTGCTTGTCAATGGTGCTTGATCGGTGCATATTTCTCTCTTGATTCAGACTTGCATTTTAGCCAGAAGAAAAGTTTAAAGTTAAAACCAGTGTTGTGAAAAGTTACTTTCAAAAGTAATGCATCACAATATTGGGTTATTCCCTAAAAAGAGTAATTATGTTACTTTTTATGGAAAGTAAGGTTATGTTACTTTTGCGTTACTTTTTAAATCTGGCAAGTGCTTGCTTGTTTGTTTTTAATATAAAAAGTTCTATTTTTGTCAAATGTAAAAGCCCTTTTGCACCAAAAGCCTCAGGCTGAAGGAAAAGTAAATTCACGTCTGTACAGTACGCAAATAAAGGAACTCTCCTCAGCAATAAAAAAAAGAACAAAATCCTTATTAGTATAAGTATTATAGTATTTTTGCTTATTAGTGTGGTTGAACTGAATCATCAAGATCAGCAGCAAAGGCACTGGTTAACCCTCTGGGGTCTGAGGGTGTTTTGGGGCCCTGGAGAAGTTTTGACATGCCCTGACATTTGTGCTTTTTTCAGTTTCTTAAAAACATATTAATGACTAAAGTCTGATTAAAGTCTGGTTGCATTTTACTGTTTTTATTCATTTTGAGGAATACTGAATCTGTTTTTGTTTTTTGTTTTTTTTTGTTTTTTTAGATCAATTAATGCATGTTTGCATTTATTCTAGAACTGAAGTAACATCTTAGTCCCAGTTTCTCTCAACATGGGGGGAGGAGAGCTTTCAGTCAAAAAAAGTAACTGGTGTTATTTGAAAAAGTAACCTGTAAATTAAAAAGTAATGCATTACTTTACTAGTTACTTAAAAAAATAATCTGATTACATAACTTACGTTACTTGTAATGTGTAACCCCCAACACTGGTTAAAACCGTCTTAATGGGTATGTTTGCTGCAAACACAACTTTTTGCTTCATAAGATGCTAATTTAAGGATTCTTGTCAGCTACTTTTTTTTTTAGCTGTTTTGACAGTTCTGCTTATTGTACAGTTCTACAAAATAATATCTAGTTAAATATCGTTGTTTATCACAATGTTTTTTTCTTGGTTTATTTGTGGTGTTAAGTGAAAATATGCCAAAATGTAAAAAAAAAAGTTAGTAATATGCTTAAAAAGACACTAATAAAGACAAGCTACAGTTTCAAAGTAGCTTCCCTTGTGCTGATGTACAAATAAATGGGTCTTATCAGTCTGTGTGTGAGAAGACTATTAAAAAAAAGAGAGAGTGTGAAAGCTTTTGGGGGGCTGGAAGAGGGTTCGTGTGTGTGTGTGTGTGTGTGTGTGTGAGTGGTTTGGAGGGAGAAATGCAAATAACCATGAACGTGGAAAAATAACAGCGTGAAAATTCAACTGTGCAGAAATTTCTCACAAATCAAACTTCAAGCACCCAAAATTGTGCCATCAGCACTCCACCCATAAGCCGAGCAACGTCTGACTTCATTAAGGCTCGCGAGCGAAGGTGCAGCTGCACATGAGTGTGTTTGATTAACTCTGCAATGATTTCTGACTTAATCAGTCAGAAGAACAAATTCAGTGAGCAGGAAGCCTTTTATCAGCCAGACTCACTCACCTGCACATCTTCCTGCCTTTTAGCCAGCAGCAAATTAGCAAACCGACGGCTGTCAAAAATGAATAATTGAACTGCATTTACAAGATGAAGGCTAAACCGGTACACTAAATAAATTTGGATTTGCTAGGATTTGACTTGATTTACTACTTGAAATAAATACTTCTTGGTCACGTGTGGTGGATTACTGTATCAGTTGTTTTAAAAGCAGAAATAAAGAGGAGTTTCTTAGATAAATTTGTTCATTGTTCTATGAAAACATACTTTTAGAGAACCAAACCCCTCCTTAGTAAATAAAGACAGTCTAAATTTGGAATAGCATACTAGCTTACTTGTATTTCTACAGTTTCCAAATTCCTAATTTCAGATCTCAGATCTGTGTCTGAAATTACATACTGTCAGAATATGTAGATATTTTTTGGCAAATTTTTTACCATATTGACAAATGACTTTAATATCATTGCCACAAAGCACCCAATTGTCATCTTGGACAGTTATTTTGCATTTGAATACTACGTTGAGTAAAACAAAAGGCCTTAATATTAGCTGAAAATGACCTGTTTAATTCTGATGGTCAAAGAAATAAAATAAATAAAAATAAATAATAATTAAAAAATAAATTTGAACAAAATAAATCATAAAAAATAAAATAAATAGTTAAATAATATAAAATAATAAAATTAAATATAAAAAAATTAGTAATGACCTGTATAAGACCTGTTTAATTCTGGTGGTCAAAGAAAGGTAATAAAATAAAATAAAATAAAATTAAATTAAAATTAAAATAAATAATATTAAAAAATAAATTAAATATACCTGTATAAGACGTGTTTAATTCTGGTGGTCAAATAAAGGTAATAAAATAAAATAATAAAAATTGAATTCAATAATATTAAAAATAAATAAAATAAAAATATTTAGTAAAATAAAATAAAATAAATAAATAAATTTGAATACAAAATCATAAAAATAAAGTAAAACATGAAATAAATATTTAAATAATATAAAATAAAATAAAATTGAATAAAATAAATAAAAATAAATAGTTAAAATTAAATAAAAAGTAAATAATTAGTAAAATAAAGTTATAAATAAATAGTTAAATAAAATTTAACAATAAAATAATATAAATAGTAAAAGATAGAAAAGAAAGAAAGAAAGAAAGAAAGAAAGAAAGAAAGAAAAAGAAAGAAAGAAATGAAGAAATCAGAATTAAGTTACATTGTAGGTAGACCTCAATGAGGAAAACAATCTATAAAAATAATCATAAATATATGGTAAAATAATATATATTGCTGTGTGAACCTCACTGTTGATTTTGTACCAATACGTACAAAGTTTATTTAGCATTAAGCAGACTAAGACTTTGAAAGCATCAGTGTTTTCAGTGAGATGATGTAAGAACACAAAAATCTGTTTCTAAACAAGGAAACTCCCACTTCTCCCCCGCCTCTGTTGTCTCATATTGCAAATCTCATTCATTCAAAAATGTCTCACGTTGGCGACAAATCTCACCGCTGTGTCTGAAAGCTATGCCTTCCTCCTTCTTCAAAGTAAGGACAAATTTACTTGGGAGAAGAGGAATGTCTGAACCAATAAAGAACAGAGAGGGGTTAAACAGTGTCAATACCATAACCTCATTTATCTACCGCCTTTAGGTCAGCAGGGCCGACTCTGGCCGATGTTAGCCATTAGCCCAGCCATTTGCCCATATGTGCTCGGATAAGTCATGGATCCAATAATACACCCATGGGCAGTTAGATTTGACTTTTAAATAGAACTGATACTGTATGGTTCACTGCAATGGAAAAAGATCCCAGTGTGCAGTGTTTTATAATGCAACCCACGCATTCACTGCATAATATATTCTCTTCTTAATCAGTATGCTACAAAATGCTACATTGGTTTGGAGCTATAAAACATGATAAAAAGCACATAAACTGACATAAAAAAAAAAAGTTTAAAAAAGTTATGTCTTGCAGACAAAAAAGAATAAAGGGTCAAATAATGTCTACTGGCTCTTCATTTAGTCCAAGGAACATATTAAAAGTAATTTAAGTGAAAAATAAGAATTTGAAATTATGATTAATATTTTTTTTCACCTGTTTTTTCACCATCCTTTTTTTCATTGGTGCCTGTGAGTAAGGTGTCAGAAAAAATATGAGATAGGAGGGAAATTGTATTTTAATGCTTTTGTGTTCACTTGCAAAAGTTTTGCATTTTTTCATAAAAGTATTACGTTCCCCTAAGAACCTTTGCATTCACTTGCAAAAGCACTGAAATATTATTATTATTATTTTGTTATTATTTCAATCACAAAAGTTTTACAAGTAAACACAGGGTTTCTTGGGGATTGCAAAAGTTTTGCAAGAGAATGTAAATGCAATATGTTTTAAGAACATTCTTTTTAACGTTCCCATTAAATTATGAAATGTTATTTTTTAATGCTCTTTGAACTTTTTCTTTTCTTTGTTCAAAAACACTTTTCTTGGTTAGGCAAATGTTAAAGGACCATTTCATTTTATAATTCTAACATTTAATAAATATTAGACAAACGTCCAACTACACGGTTTCAGAAAAGAACATTCCATGAAAAGCGTGTAGATTTTTGTGGTCACGTTTCCAGAACATAATTAAAGAACTGATAACTTTGAATGAACATTCTGAAAGAATTCCTGGAAGAATCTTCACAACTCTGAGAGAACCTTGCCAGAAGGTTAGCCAAAATTCAGAGAACGTTCTCTGTTAGCTGGTATTGATCTATAATTTTTCCTCCAGTCTCATTTTCTTGTGTTTCGTGTCTGAAACCCAAGATCTTTGAAGTCAGCACAACATAAAGGTTTTAACAAGGCTAATGTAAATATAAAATTGACCCTTTGCAGGGAGTTTGATTGACAGGTGATCTGACCAATCATAACGCCCAATCTGATATTTTTGTCCAACAAACAAACAAGACAGGAAAGTGAATTAACACTGGTGGACTTAAACTTAAAAAATGGTATGTTTTGAGTCTTTCCACAGCTGAAACAAAATACCTTATGATGTGCATTCATGTTTATTTTTATTCTATAACTAGTAAGGGAAAGAGATGATCGGTTAACATGACGCTTGAACTCACCGAGGCACTACAGCAATCTGTCACAACACAATAAAGAGGCACAAAACGGTATTTATTGTTTGAATTTTTTAAAAATTGACCAAAGCTGAGACTTTGTTTTGTTTTTCACTGTGTGAGAACATGATGTGTGAGAGCGGATGGCTTGCGGAAATAGCAACAGTAACGAAGCGGGGTGGGTCTTTGCGAAAGGTTAGTTGAACATAGAGAATAACTGTTTATATACGGGCCATCTACAGAATTGGTGCAAACTGATGTCCCACAACCAAAAACATGTTTAAAAAGCATTTAAATATTAAAATCTTAGCTATTTACTAAGATCCTTCTATTATCTATTAAAACCCACAATAATATTAAAATATTAGTAAGCTTAATATATTTAAAATTATCATTTATTGGGTATTTCCAATTGGGAGGTGGATGTCCCTAAATTTCAACTTATGAAAATGATATTGAAATAATTTGTATATTTGTATATTTTTTTATATATATTTGTATTTTTTTTCCATTGTTGTTTTTAAAAAGTGCAATTCAAGAAGCATATTTATTTTATATTTAGTCTGAAAAATCTATGTGTAACTTTTAGGAACGGCACTATCAAACCCCTTTTTTTACAATTAATCATACTTTTTTGGGAGTTATTCCATAACATTTAGGATTTATATATGTTCTACTCTTCAGACCTGTGCTAGCTAACCATGTGCTAATTAGCATCTTTGAGCTAAGTTCAAAAGTATCTAAAATTGTCTTGACCGAAACATATCATCATTGTTTCGGTAATGACAAAAGGGAACACATAATCCTCATATTTGGGGGAAATTTTAGTACGTTTTTTGTATTTTAGTATGTTTTAGTAGTGTTTCAGTATGTGAGTTAAAATTCTGTAATGTGATGTGTTCGCTACCAAAAATGTGCAGTCACTACTGAAACATGGGATGTTTTTTTAAAAATAAAGTATTCTGAATTATTAGCTAAGATATTATGATATTTTTTGTTTCAGTGTATATTCAAACTAATAAATACTTAACTTTGAAATCAGAATGATCAACTTTTTCCCTTTTACAAGAAAAATTCTAAATACAACAAATCTCATAAATTAAAATATTATATAAAATAGCAAATATATATATATATATTTGCAATATAGATGTAAGCAACATCTTAATAGGTCAATGTAACCCTTCAGAAAGTTTTGGAATATTTGTCCTCTCCCCAAATTTGTCACTACTGAAAAACAGTAATATATAATTTAATAATACTGTTTTTTATAAATATATTTTACTGGAATATATTTGTACTGGAAACAAAGACAAAAACACTGGTTGCATTTTTTTTTTTTTGTGGTGTGGTGGTGGTGGTGGTGGTGTTCATTATCCCACACAGCTGAAAAAGGACAATTTTCCTTGGGTTCTCAGCACAAACTCACACTCATATTCACAGTATCAGTGCACTAGCAAATAAGCCATCTGCTCGGGCCTGGGGGGCAGAGTTAAATCAACGTTAGTCCAGCGCTGGCAAACAACGCCGAGCTATTGCCTCATAATTCTGAGGCCAAACATTCATCTTTCTTCTTGGTATCATCCATCTCTTTTCTCATTCATTTCCTTCCTGCGTCTTTCTATCGCGTTTTCTTCTTCCTGCAGCTCTCACCTGTGGTCTGTCGTCCTCGCTGTCTCACGTAGAGGAGTGCGCAGTCGGGCGCTGAGCCGCTTAGGTTCTGCTGTGGTTACAGAGGTGCTGACGGTGACACTTGCCGGCCCAGACCGTGCCCTACTTACAGAGAGTGAGAGAGAGAGAAGGGAAAGAAGGAGGGTGGGAAGGCTAAAGTGTCAGCAGTGCGAGGTGCTCAGTGCTTAGATAAACTCCTGTGGGATTAATGGCCTAGTTAAAGTTGGAGCTAAAGAGGATTAGCCTCCTCGGAGAGGTGGCAATAGATCCAGCATGTCCTTCAGCGATGGAGGAGGAAGAGAAGGATGAAGGGGGAGAGAGAGGGGGAGTTCGTAAGTTGCTACTGAGCATGCAAAAAACAATCACATCTTGCAGGTTGACACAAGGTCGAAATGTCGCCTGTCACCAAGGTGGTGGAAAATGACGGCGAAGACGAGGGCGATGTAGCAGGTGTTCTTGCAAATCGTGACTCCAGCAGTGATTTGATTTGCAGTGGACGATGCACCGGACCATCTTTAGCAGGTGTCAGGGAGTCGTGGCTGTTAGCTTGAATGAATATTTGTGTGTGGATGGCAGTTGTGTATTCTGTGTTATTTGTATTGTGACTTTCCTGGTCCGGAGGTGTCTCATTTTCATTGTTTACCCTAACCTAACCTAACCTAACATTGTAAAAAAAAAAAAGCACTATGGCACTTTCTGTTTTGATATCGTGGTTGCATTATAGTACTCATGTAAATACATATATACAAACTTCTTTATTCAAACTTGACCAGTTAGTAGTCATAAAACAAATAAAACTAAAATATAAAACTGCAATATTGACTGTCTGTGTGTACACAGGTGAAGTTTGTAAGTTTCAGTTAATGTATATTAGGCCAACAGTATTAAACTATGTCACTCTGTGGCCATCTAGTGGTAGATAGAAAAACGCTTAAAAAACGCCTTAAAGCAGTCGGCTGGTCTAGAGTTGAAGACTTTTCCAGACGTTCACCATAGAACGGAAAATGTTTGTAATACAACAGTATGCATGCAATTTATTTTTTCTAAAAATGTGTTTTTGAATCGTTTCTAAAGAAAGGTTACCTCAGTTGTTGAACAATAAATCAGATTGTTTTTTTCTTTTTCAAGTAAATAGTGATTAAAAAATAATTCGTGATCTGATGTTTTGAAATTGGCGAGTTTCGAATCCGTTCGGTGAAATGGTTCCAAACGGTTCTTTGAATCAAAACTCACGACTCACTGAACCAAGAACTGTTTTGTTTGGACGTGTTAATGAGGTTAAAGCGTTTAGAATGAAGCAAGAATGTGTCGTTTCGGGGCTAAAAGCAGAACATAAAGTTATAAAGTTGTAACTAAAGCATGAACTGGAAATGTTTATGACTTGATCATACGGACAGTTTTATGAACACATGCGTACAGAACAGTTAAACTTGCTATTTACTAGTGCACAAACTTCAGCCAAGAGCTGAATTAAATGAATTACGGTAAATGCAAATTATATTTAGGGCTAGATTTTAAATCACTTTTTTATTAGCTGAAACGAGACACATAAAATTACAAACACACTTATTAAAAAACAGCAATATATTTCATGAGCTTTATTGGAACGTTTTAGAGCTATTACGCCACGATGTAAAACTCCTTGAACGCTTTTTTTAACTAATGGCAAGACTGCTGGAGATTCATTTAGTCAAGTAATGAATTTCAATTCTGTTCTTTACACACTTAAGGCAAGCAGATCAGTAATTAAGAAACAAAGGAGATTAATTTAAAATTTAAGTAACATACAATTTAAACCCTGAAAATAAGAGAAAGCAGCTCTTTCAGATGGTTAAAAGTGGATGATCCAGAATCTCTTTATTGTTGATGAAACAAATCTCTCTGATTATTTGAATAGTCATCCAATCCAGTACATGAAATAATGTTTATCGACAGCAGCATCAAACATCTAACATACTGACAGGATAATATCTGCTACCAAGAATATATTATCTATTTCTGTACATTCCTTCCATACCTAAACTATACTTAGTGTCTAACACAATATAAAGGATATTTGAAATGAACCAAGTGTGAAAATCAGGCCTGTAAACAAAAACACAGATCCCTGTTACAGTCATACTTTATGGACTTAAAAAAAAAACCTAAATATGTGACCCTGGACCACAAAACCAGTCATAAGTAGTACCGGTATATTTGTAGCAATAGCCAACAACACACTGTATGGGTCAAAATTATAAATTTATTTGATGCCAAAAATCCTTAGGATATTAAGATTATGTTTCATAAAGAGCTTTTGTAAATTTCCTACCGTAAATATATAAAAACTTAATTTTTGATTAGTATTATGCATTGCCAAGAACTTTATTTTGCCAGCTTCAAAGGTGATTTTCTCAATATTTAGATTTTTTTGCACCCTCAGATTCCAGATTTTCAACTAGTTGGCCAAATATTGTCCTATCCTAACAAACCCTTATTTTTGACTGGTTTTGTGGTCCATTGTCACAAATGAAGGGAAAAAAAAGTATATACAATATATTAAAAATACATAAAATAGTTCCCTTACAAAATGTCCCATTGTGTCTTTTCGGCATGGGTTTAATCAGCGAAATAAGAAACCCCTAAATTGAACCGGTCGCTTTAAATCATTACCACTATCACACCAATTAAGTTCAGTGTCACACTATTGCTAGCATACTGAGGTGAAAATAGCAAACTGCTGCTGTCTGGCATTGCACACACTCCTGGTGTGGGTGGCACATCTGTTTTCTGCATGACCTTTATTACAAAACAAAGCCAAAGGCCAAATCAGAGCAGCATTTTGTCTTTCCATTATGGGTTTGCAATATAACAAAAGAATAACAATACGATTTTTCATTAAAAAAAGGACTGTACTTTATCACAAGGCACATTTAACACTGAGGTAATCTGATATGATTATTGATTAAAATATAACCTTTTCCACATAATCCACAAAAAAACGTCAGCAGGAATCAATAGAGCAGACAGACGCCGATACTCATATCCAAGACCTTGTGGAGTGTTTTTTTTGATCAAAATAATAATAAACAAAAGTCTTGTTTTTAAAATCTATTGCACACTCCATGAAAAACACTACAATAGTATACATCAAATAGATTCCTGAGTGTCTCATGGGTCCAAATATACATGTAAAACACAATCATCATAAACAAAATCTGTATATATCAGGAGACCTTTAAAGGTACATAGAGCTGTTCTCCCAATAGTGATTAAAAACTCTAGAACTATTGTCAGCTTTTATAAAATACATAACTGTCTGCCCAGTACTAAAAGTGTCAAGGCCTTGACCTTGTTTTGAGTCCTTTGCGTGCAGATTTAGCTTTCAGACTTATGTCTGTGTCGGCTTGTGAGAGGCTCTAACTCCACGATATGGTCTCTGGAGCCCCTGTTCAGTTCGACCACTCTTGGGACAACAGTGGACCAGCGATCTGTTGGAGTAGAGTATAGAAATTATAGTTGTTAGTTGATTTTTGAAACACATCGCTATGCATTATTGGATAAAATCTGTGCCCAGAAGTCTTTTTTTTTTAATTCTAAAAGCATAAACAATTGTTTAGGGGTTTACAGTTAAGGTCAAAAGTTGACATACTGCTTGCAGAATCTCCAAAATGTTAATTATTTTACCAAAATGCAAGGGATCATACAAAATGCATGTTATTTTTTTATTTAGTTCTGATGCAAATAAGATATTTCATATAAATGTTTACATATAGTCCACAAGAGAAAATATAGTTGAATTTATAAAAAAAAATTACCGTTCAAAAGATTACATATGCTGTGGCGTTTTTTGTTTGTTTGTTTGTTTGTTTAGTGATAGTTGTTCATGAGTCCTTTGTTTGTCCTTAACAGTTAAGCTGCCCGCTGTTCTTCAGAAAAACCTTTCAATTCCTATAGATAATTTGGTTTTTCAGCATTTTTGTGTATTTGAACCCTTTCCAACAATGACTGTATGATTTTGAGATCCATCTTTTCACACTGAGGACAACTGAGGGACTCATATGCAACTATTACAGAAGGTTCAAACGTTCACTGATGCTCCAGAAGGAAACATGATGCATTAAGAGCCGAGGGTGAAAACTTTTGAACGGGATGAAGATGTGTAAATTTTTCTTATTTTGCCTAAATATCATATTTTTCAGAAGCTACAGAAGAGACATGCTTCCCAGAAGACAAAATAAGTTAAATTCACTCTGATCTTCAAATGTAAAAAAAGTTAAACCCCTTTTAACGTGTCGTTTTTCCTTCTGGAGCATCAGAGAGCGTTTGAATCTTCTGTAACAGTTGCATGAGTCTCTCAGTTGTCCTCAGTGTGAAAAGATGGATCTCAGAATCATACAGTCATTACTGGAAAGGGTTCAAATACACAAAATGCTGAAAAACCAAAGAATTTGTGGGACCTGAAGGATTTTTCTGAAGAACAGCGGGCAGTTTAACTGTTCAGAACAAACAAGTGACTCATGAATAACGATCACTAAACAAACAAATAAAAAAACAGCTGTGGATAATTCAGGTAACAACACAGTATTAAGAAACAGGGCCAGTTTTATAAAATTCAACTATTATGTTATATGTAAAAATCTTCTATGTGAAATATCTTATTCAGGTCAGTATTAAATAAAAAAAATAACATGCATTTTGTATGATCCCTCTTATTTTGGTCATATAATTAACATTTGCAGATTCTGCAAGGTGTATGAAAACTTTAGACGTCAACTGTATATATGCAGCATAGTGTGGAAAATCACGTCTGCTTGTTTCCCGACCTCTTCGAAGGCCCCGTCCGCCCTGTGTTTGATCGTAAAGGTCTTTCTGTCCTGGATCCTCATTTATGATCCCCAGATTTTGATTCCAGTGGGACCACTTGACCTCGTCCACTCTATAGCACAGAAAATGAAGGCCCAAAACTATTATAAATGATTTGAAGGGTTAGACTGTCATTTAATAAATAAGTAGTGGATATCTTGTAGCTCTACCTGAAGCACCATCGTTTGTCTGGCGTTCCATCCAAGCCCTTGCCCACAGTAACCATCTCTCCAACACGGAAAGACTTGCGCAGACACACAGGGAAGGACCGCTCAATGTCCAGGATAGTAGTTGCCCACTGATGCAAATAAAAGGAAAATGACACGTTGGAGGTGAAAGGCATTTATAACCAGCGAATGTACTGAGGTAAAAGCCTTGGACAGAAGTTAACAAAAAAATTGAAATTACTTCCTGTCAGACAGGGTAAGTAATTAATGATAGAATTTTCAATTTTAGGTGAACTAACCCTTTAAAATATATAAGGTTGAAATGACATAAAGGAGAGCAAATTATGATAAAAAAAACTGACCACAATTTTAATACTATCTATACAACAGACTGGCACATTTGACCTTTTCTATACCCCTCACCTGCAGTTTCCAGATCTGCTTGCTCTCTTTAGACACCTGTCCCACCGTCTCCCCCATCAAAGCAATTAACATGTTGAGTAACAGGACGAAGGTGAGAATAATGTAGGTGACCAGGAGAATGAGGAAGACGACGGGATACTGTGCGCCTTTTAACATGTCGTCCAGCTCTCCAATGCCTATGGTCAGCTTAAAGAGGTCCAAGAGAAATTCACTGAAGGTGTTTGTATCTCGGCATTCTGGGTATTTGGGGCAGGTGCCATTACATGACACCTTATCGGGGCAGATGGTCAGCAGTGACACTAATGCTGGTGCAGAAAACAATGAGATAGAGTCACTAATGATGACAAATGTTTCTATAAAATACCAATAATTGAACTTTTATTACTAGAATACCTGATGCATAGCCGATCATGAAGAGCACGTAGACCAACAGGAACCGGAACAAATCTTTGATGAGAATCTGAACAAAACACCCAAATTGAAGACACAATGGGTAAACGTAATGGTCTCTTAATTACACTGATAATAGGAGAAGAAAGCAGACAGGCAAGGACGATCATTATTCTTAGGGTTTTATGTAGTTTCTAGCAGCAGTGTACACTATTAGGGATGTAATCGTTACTGGAAAAGCAGCTTGTTATACGTTTAACTGTGAAGACGTGTTAAACAAGCAGTACAATGTTGTCTAATTCAAGAAGACAGGATTTACAAATAACATATCTTAAATAAGAGATTGTGGGGGTGTTTAGGGAGCATGTGAGGCTCACAGGGTTTTCAGCCTCTGCTGCCTTATTATATGAGTATATGAACAAATAAACAATCTGTAGAACTGCTCTTCAAGAGTCACTTCATGAGCATTTTACTGTTTCTTTTGAGAAATACTATTGTCAAAGCAACCCGTCAAAATAAAAGTTTGGTTTACCTTGAATAAAGTGTGACAGAAATATATTACTTAATGTAGTACTACTAATACTAAAATTATTATTAAAACATTATTATTATTTTTTAATAATATTTACTAGAATTTATTTCACAGAAAAATGTACACAGTATTTCTGGAAAAAAGATAAAAAAAAAAAAGATTGATTTTTTATAAAATCAATTCATTAGAGATGCTTTTGATTATTAAAATTTAATGAAACCATTCAAATGGAATCCAGAAAATCAATGGAAAACTGATTTTGATTTTGAAAAAATAAAATAAAACATACTTCATAGGGCCTTAAAAATTAGATTTTTGTTAATTAAAAAAAAAAAAAAAAAACACAAACAAACAAACAAACAAAAAAATAGCTGTTAATTTTTGTATGTTTCATGCTTTCAATTAATTAGATATGCTTTTGGATTAACATTTTTAAAATGTAACCATTAAAACAGTATAGAAAAACTTTAACATGGAAAAACAGAAAAAACAAAACAAACAAAAAAAAAAACAGAATCCAGAAAAATGGAATTTGAGAAAAAAATAAAACAGATTTCATAGGGGCGTTCAACCTTAATATTATGCACATCAAAGAAAAAATTGTTGAATAAAGTTGTTATTTTTGTTTTCTATGCATACAAAAAGTATTCTTGTAACTTCATAAAATTAAGATTGAACCACTGATGCCAAATTAACTATTTTATCTTTCCAGGTCTTGAATGTGTCAGTTGCATTTCTGATTTTCAGGGTCAGAAAGTTCTCGATTTCATCAAAAATATCTTAATTTTTTGTTCAGAAGATGAACAAAGGTCTTACGGGTTTGGAACAGCATGAGAGTGAGTAATTAATGACAGAATTTTCATTTTTGCATGAATTATCCCTAAATAAATGCACCCTTGGTGAACTTAAGGGACTTCTTTCAAAAAGTTTAAAATCTTACGGACTCCAAGCTTATGAACAGTAGTATATGTAATATTTAATTTTTTAAATACAACTACAACAATACAAGTTTTGCGGAAAAAGTTAAATTGTGATTTGTTTTACGAACAAGACTCATAATATCATTCATAAAGACAGGTGAAGAGAAGAAAAAGTAAAGAAAACAAATATCAATTGTTAAATTAAATGTACTATTCGTGGTCCTTAACCTGCTCTTTTCCTACCTTCTGAATCATGATGCTGTAAGTTCCAGTGAGTTTAAGGCCTCTGGTAAAATAGAGGGTGTTCATCCAGCCTAGCGCTAAAGCAAACACCATCACAGACACGTAGGCCTCAATCCCTGACAGGTACAGTGCTGCACTCACCAGCACCAACACGGAGTAGATGAAGCTGTGGAAACACAAGGGATTGGTCAACAGGTACATACTTCATCTATTAAGATTACCATTTGCTTTGTGTTAACTGGTGGCTTATTATCAGCTCTAAACTGATAACTAAACATGCTGTGGCCTCTGGCTATTTTCTTATTTTGCTACTGTGAAGGTTACAGAACATCTTTCAGTTTTTATTTGGCTCTTTTGCTGAGTTTCAATATGTAAGATTTGCTTTTCAAATGCAAAATGCCTCACTGGTTTAGCAATGCCGTATATTAATTATAATTAACATAAACATATCGGTGAACTGCAGTCATCTTTGCTTAGATCGTGCTGTTTTTCTGCAAGGAGATTAACTATTAAAACATGCCAAGAAAGGGTTCTGGAATTAATTAGACAGCTCAATTAAAAAGAGGGAGAAAAATCGCCTTAGGCAAAGACATCGAGAGTAAAGGAAGACACAAAGAATGGAACCGAGTGTCTTACTAGAGAAGTTGAAAGGATCCATCAATAAATAAAGAATTCACCCCCGGGCACTTCTTCAGGAAAAGGTCCTTAATCTAAATCAGGGGAGAAAACCAAGAAATGCTGCTAAAGGTTTTTAGTGATAGCTAAAGAGGAAAGATAGGGAAAGAAAGAGTGATTTTGCATACGTACTAATACATAAAAAGCAAATGCTCTTTCAGCAAGCTGAGATGGAAGTGTGACTTTACAAATATTTAAAAAAAAAAGAAAGTATTAAAAATGATTGGTTATTGTGTATATAAAGCTTACATTTGTTACGAAGAAAAAGACTCCAGAAAGCACGGTTATGATCTCCCCTGCCAAGCGCAGCTTGTCTTCTGTGGTGTTGTAGCTGTAAGGGGGCTGTGGAGGTATAAGGTTCAGGAATCAACTACAGACCTGTTCATTCACAGGAAGCATCTACACCACATGAACTCTGTTTCACACAGGAACTATTACAGAAGGTTCAAACGCTCACTGATGCTCCAGAAGGGAAAACGATGCATTAAGTTCCAGGGGGTGAAAACTTTTTGAATTTGAAGATCAGGGTAAATTTAACTTATTTTGTCTTCTGGGAAACATGCAAGTATCTTCTGAAAGGCAGTACTAAATGAAAAAAATATGATATTTAGGCAAAATAAGAGAAATGTTCACATCTTCATTCTGTTCAAAAGTTTTCACCCCCAGCTCTTAATGTATATTTTTTCCTTCGTCCGCATCAGTGAGCATTTGAACCTTCTCTAATAGTTGATATGAGTCACTCAGTTGACTTTGACCTGAAGGTCAGTTTAACTGTTCTGGACAAACAAGAGACTCATGAACAACTATCACTAAACAAAAAAATACACAGCTGTGGATCATTCAGGTAACAACACAGTATTCAAAATCTATCTTATGTAATCTGCTGAACGGGGTCATTTTTGTAAATTCAGCTGTATGTGAACTTATGACCTCAACTGTATGTAGTGTGTTTTAGCCTGATTTGAGCTAAAGAGGCTGAATTTATTTATAACACTATTGTTTTTATAATTTGATCTGTGAATTGACACGTTACCAAAATGTAATCTTGACCAGCAGTTTTTGGAGATTTCAGTCTCTCCCCACTGAAGCAGATTGAAGATTACTCTGACTGGAAACTAGGGAGTAAGATAGGCGCTGAGCGAACTGACTGAAGACTGTACTCACTTTACCCACTGATGGGCGATAATAGGCAACCAGAGTGAAGATGATCATGGTGACAAGGTAGGAAAACACACTGATGTAGAAGGTCACAGCAGCAAACTTCTGCCACTTTGCTCTCAGCAGCTCATTTATCGGTTCAACCGCTAACATCTCATGCCGATTCTGAGGGCAGAACCAATAAAACATGTCAGAAACCTGATTCAACACAAGGAAACAAATTCTTGGATATTGTCATTTGGATGTCTGCATTCACAACAACTTGCACAAGTTAAAATTTGAAGCACCATACAGTACACAGTCTATTTCCCTCACTTTCTTTTGTCTATCCACATGCTCACCTCAATCCTGCTGTTGTAGACGAGAATCTCCAGAACAGAGACTTCCTCTCCACAGGTATCCAGTGAAGAAAGATCATACAGGCTGGAGTATACGGGTCCATAAGCCCAGTCCTTAAATTTCCGGGAAAGATGTCGAGCCTCCTCATCTTTTATCTCTCTCCGGATAATGTGCTGGAACACCTGTGGTGAAAAAAAAACAAAAAAACATTTCATTTCACTTGGCCATTTACTGGCACACTTTTCCCCGTTCTGAAAGCGCCATTGCAGATGTAAAGTGGTCTCCTACCCCAATTTTGCCCAGCTTGGCGGCCATCATGAGAGGGGACATGCCATCATTGTTGAGTACATTCTCCAAGTTGCAGTCTGGGTAGAGTTTGGCACATTTAATGAGCAGCAAGTCGTACATCTTAGTGACGAAACGCGTGTTGTCCCGGGTGTTATCAGCGATACGGACCAGGGCGTGCAGGACTGTATTTCCCCTTGAGTCCTGCCTCCGCAGATCCGCTGCCTTGTGGCTGTTCTCTGTCAGGTAATGCACCATGTCTGGTTGGTTGGTACAAGCTGCGAGTGACAGAGGAAGCTCACCTGTGCTCACAATGAGAAAGAGATATAATCAGCTTTCAATCTGTCTAAATTCTAATTCTAAACAAAATGATTCTAACCACATTGTCTTTACAGACACTACCAGTCAAAAGTTTTTGAACAGTAAGATTTCTTCTGCTCACCAATCCTGCATTTATTTTATTCAAAGTACAGCATAAACAGTAAAATGTTGAAATATTTTTACTATTTAAAATAATTATTTTCTATTAGAATATATTTTAAAATGTAATTTATTCTAAATTTTCAGCATTATTACTCCAGTCTTCAGTGTCACATGATCATTCTGATATGCTGATTTGCTGTTCGATAAACATTTTTTTGTTATTATTGTTATCATCAATATTTAAAACAGTTGAGTACATTTTTTCAGGAATCTTTGATGAATAGATCCAAAGATCAGCATTTATCTAAAATAAAAAAAATAATATATATTTTTTTAGATTATAGAAGTTAATACTTTTATTTAGCAAGGATGCTTTAAATAGATCAAAAGATAATAATAATAATAATAATAATAATAATAATAATAATACATGTTTTTTGAGCAGCAAATCAGAATATTAGAATGATTTCTAAAGAATCTTGTGACTGGAATGATTTGAAATCACAGGAATAAATTACATTTTAAAATATATTTAAATAGAATCAGTTATTTTAAATAGTAAAAATGTGTCAAAATTTTACACTTTTTGCTGTGCTTCGCATCAAATAAATGCAGGCTTGGTGAATAGAACAGACTTCCTTAAAAACACTAAAAATCTTACCGTTCAAAAACTTTTGACTGGTAGTGTACATTACTGTTTAAAAGTTTGGGGTTAAAAAGATTAAATAAAATAATATTTAAATAAATTAATACTTCAATTCAGTAAGGATGCAATACATTCATCAAAAGTGACAGTAAAGACATTTATAATGCTACAAACGAATTGTATTTTAAATAAATTCAGTTCTTTTGAAGATTTTATATTTATCAAATAATCCGGAAAAAAATGTTTCCACAAAAAAAAATATATATATATATATATATATATATATATATATATATATATATATATATATATATATATATATATATATATATATAAGCAGAAAAACAACATTGTTTTTCAGCACTGATATTATTAGGAAATTTTGAGTTTCTGAAGGATCATATGACAGAAAACTGGAGTAATGATTTGTAAAAATTCAGCACTGCCATCACAGCAAAAATTACATTTTAAAATATATTAAGGGAAAAAAACATTATTCTGAATTGTTATATGTCACAATATTACTGTTTTTACTAGGGCTGTGTAAAAATATTAATTTCTCAGTTTTAATAAATTCTCATTTTTGTCAAACTCAACTTTTAAATCCCAAGAATCAATTAGTCTAGTCTATTTTCATTTTAATGAATGGAACATTGTAGCGCACTTCACATCCAATAAATCGCAATAAGCTTTGTGCTTTGTTACATTTGATTAGATCAAAGTCTCAGATTTCAAATTCTGTCTAATTTATTACAGTATTCAAACAACAAATGGCATTTTGGCGGTGTTTAATATGGAGTGACAAATCGCTGTAGGGCCTCAGTTCAAGAGAAACGACAGCAAATGAACATCTGAAGGTATGTTAAAAGAAAGAGTATTCTGTTTCATGTAATCACTCAATCAGTGTTTCAACCTCACATAGACATCAGTATAACAGCTTGCAAACAATGTCATGTAATGTCACATTTACCTCCAAAAAAACCTTTTCAGTAACCATAAACTCATTAGTCAACTCTAGAGAAGAGCATTTTGATAAATATATGCACCGACCGTATAGAATATTCATTTTAATTTTCACTATTCTTCCATGTTCAGTTTTTTTTTTTTTTTATGAATAAATCTGTCAAGTTTTTATGACAGCCACCAATTAAATGTTTGTATTTCAAAAATTTTATTGGAGTAAAAATATAATTATGTGATTATTAATTATTATAAAAAATTCACTGAGTGTATTTTAAGCGTTTGTATACAAAACAGTTCATTTTAACCTTCAATATTATAGTAATGTAGTACCAAATGACTCTCATGTATATTTTACAGCATTAGTTGAGAGAATCTTTCCTTGAGAAAATGTGTCATGATCATGTCATGTGAAATGAGGCGTACCAAAATAATCAATATTGAATCAAATCGGAAATCAAATCTAATTACAAACTTGTGAATCAGAATCAGATTACTTTTAAAACCTTTAAAAAACCTTACCAATCATTATGGTTTATGCTATTTTGGAGCTGGTTCAGCAGTTGATCAACCATCATAGTGTTAAATCTGTTTGCAAAAGGAAGTCTTTTTGGTTAAGCTAGTTAAAAAGCTGACAAGGGCCAACATACCAGCATCCAAACCACAAAAAATGCATCCACCTGGCCTCCTCTCTAGGATCTCTGCCCAGCTATTAGACTCCAACCTCCAGATGTCCCTTTTATCTATCATTTTCCTGTACTAAAGACCACGATGAAGAAATACAATTAGCCCCTAAAAGTCAATCAGTCCTTTGCAGGGCTCACATGACAAATGTGCTTTGATCTAAATGTCACTATTTGTATCCAGTACTCAATTAGCGCTCGTCTCACGAGAACCATCTCAAACAGGAAAACCAAACAGAGAGGCTTGAGAGTGAGCTGTTGCCAGGGGTGACAGATTATTTTCATGTCACTTCTTATAGAAACGCTTCGCTCTCATTGATTTGCACGCGCTCAGAGAGCGGTTAGCGTGACTGCTAAATCACATTAGCTGTCAGCGCTCACAGGTTCACGCTCACGTCACCGGGAAGCTCCGCGGCGAATGACTCCCTTCGTGCTCAGATCAGGAGGGATTAAACACTGACAGCCGTGTCTAATACAAATGAAAATAATTTACAGGTGAATAAAAGAGAGATGGAGACTCCTGGCAGGGCACCAGAAAAGATAATCCTATTCTGTCATCCTTGGATTATTTTAAAATAGTTTTGCATCTTTCAATCAGTTCCAAAGCACACGGCTTGTTTTGGGGTTTAAAATCTCTGAGATGGAAATGAGCCTCATGAATAGGGAATTTAAAATCTCAGCTTGATTTTAAAAATCACAGCTTTGTAACTGCTAACGTCCTGGGAAGATAAACTAATTAGAATACCTGACATGACAAAAGAAATGTAGGGGCAGGACTTACACATATTATCCAAACATGTCACTTCAGAAGGAAAGCAAAGCTTACATTTTTATAAAAAAATTACAAAAACAAATAGACTTCTCTTTGGAATTAAGTGCATAATGAATCATGCATGATAGCGTGTAGAAGCATGTATCAAAGGGATAGTCCACCCATAAATTAAAAATTAAAACAAAGTAATTTTTTACTCACCCTCATGTTGTTCCAAACCTGCATGCATGAAAATATTCGGAAGAACATTGAGAATCAAAAACTTTCGGTTCCCATTGACTTCCATTGTTTTTACAACAGAAGTCAATGGGAGTCATGTTTCCAACATGAGGATGAGTAATTTTTGGGTGGACTGTCCCTTTAAGAAAATCAATTCCTCACAGCTGTAGTAACACACTCTGGTCAACAGGTGGCAGAATGTGTTCAGGCAGATGAGGAGGAAACTTTTCTAGCATGCTTCAGACCATCATCATGCCTCCAAATATAAGACCCTTTTACTGTATTTTCCGTTGCAAACACAGAGGCGCCATTCACTCTGACATCCTTAGTACATCCAACACGTTTTATTTGTGACATAATGTCTTGTTGGTTTTCCTGTAAGCAACAGAAAACTTTTAATTTACAGTTAAACATTTAATGAATATAAACTGTGTAATACTCCTTGCATTTGCCAACTAAAGAGAGAGTTTTTGGAAAAAGGAGAGAAAAATCACCTGATGTTACTATGGGAACCACTGGGACAAATGTATTGGTCATTATAAAGCCAAGACTGTTGATGCTAACTAACTGTCTCATAGACAAGAAATACATGGCAAGAACTACAGGAAATAACCCTTTATTTTTCTAAGTTTTTGAAAAAATAAAAATCCTCACTAAGGCTGCATTTGTTTGATCAAAAGCAATGTTATTTTAAATAAAAGTATTGCAATTTAAAATAATGTTTTCATTTTAATATATTTTAAAATGTAATTTATTTCTGTGATGACAAAGCTGAATTTTCAGTGGCCATTCCTGCGGTCTTCAGTGTCGCATGATCCTTCAAAAACCATATGTTCTAATATGTCGATTTGATTTTCAAGAAATATTTCCTATTATCAATGTTGAAAACAGTTGTACTGTTTAATATTTTTGTGGAAACCCTTTGATAAGAATTTTTGATAACTAAAGTAAAAAAAAAATAATAATAATAATAGAAATCTTTACATTATGCATGTCTTTACGCAAGTGTTGGAACATATATACTGCCATTCAAAAGTTTGGGATCAGTAAGATTTTTAATGTTTTTTAATGTCTCTTATGCTCATCAAGGCTGTATTTATTTGATCAGAAATACATAAAACAGTAATATTGTGAAATATTATTGCAATTGCAATTTCTAATATTGGTTTCCTAATTTAATATAATTCAAAATATAATTTATTTTTGCGATGCAGCGCTGAATTTTCATCAGCCATCACTCCAGTCTTCAATGTCACAGGATCCTTCAGAAATCATTCTAATATGCTGATTTATTATCAGTGTTGAAAATGTTGCTGCTTAATATTTATATGAATAATATTAAAAACAACAGCATGAATAAAAGCTTAAAAACAACAGCATTTATTCAAAATAAAAATTATTTTAAATATTAAAGTTTTTACTATCATTTTTCATCCATTTAACATATCCTTGCTGAATAAAAATGTTAATTTATTTTAAAAAAGAAAGAAAACTGACCTCAAACTTTTGAATAGTAGTGTATATTGTAACACAAACTTTCTATTTTAACTAAAAACTGTTCACTTTTTATTTATCAAAAATCCTGAAAAAAGTATCACAGGTACCAATAAATATTAAGCAGCACAACTGTTTCCAACACTGATAATAAATCAGCATATTAGAATGATTTCTGTAGGATCATGTGACACTGAAGACTGGAGTAATGATGCTTAAAACTCAGCTTTCCGTCACCTAAATAAAATATTGTTTAAAAGTATATTAAAATTGAAAACTGTTATTTTAAATTGCAATAATATTTGTATTTTTTTTATCAAATAGACAGTCTCGATGAGCATAAGAGACTCCATTAAAAACATTAAAAATCCTACTGACCCCAAACTTTTAAACAGCAGTGTATACTTTTAATATTTTCAGACTTTTTTCTTCTCATTCTGTCAAATTATAATCATAGTTTTTATATGCAAGGCTGAACTACCTCCTATGTTTCTGTTAAGGACTGACAAACATGTACATGGTGCACCCAGGAACTAGGACGTATGCCAATGCTTAAACAGGAAGAGAGAGAGATATATGTAGTTTTGTTCTGTGTTCTTGGCCACTTCTTCTCTGCTCATGGCCCACTTCTCATTTGAGACTTGACTAGTAAGCAATATTAATAAAAAAAACTTTTCATCTACACCCCAGACTCCCTGTCTCTTTATTCCTGACCCAACAGGACTTCAGTTTCAGTTTAATGCTTAAATGAAGGCATATCATTCATTTCTTTTAAAAAGGAAATCTTATTGACCCCAAAGTGACTGATAAAACAGGAAACAGAGCTTCCCACACATAACTTCGGGAGTTAAAGGCTCCAGCATGTGGTAATGAGGTTAGCTGTTTATCATTGTGCCAGATGTTTCACAACAGAGCTTTAAAGCATTTAATATATAAATGAAGAATTATAACTGCAGCTGAAGCAGATTCATATCCCACACAATACACCGTATACATCTGGTTTTATCTCACAATAAAGATTGTTTAAACCTTTTAAGGCGTCATCGGATGCCCATTTTCCAAACAAGTGAGCAGTGAGCGCAAGTGCCTTCACAGCTGCTGGAAAAATCCACGCTCAAACACACACAATAGGCTAAAGCTTGCAAAGCTCTGGGAAAAGTAATTACCATGAATGTGTCTGGGGGAAATAAGGACATACTTGAATGAATTATTAATAAACTAGTGTTATCTGAGCCAGTGTCGCAAAGATGACGATTCTGACTCGCTATCTGCTCATTGGACGCGCCATTATAGAGAAATGCATCTCTGCGGATTTTATAATAAAAAGGTTTTTGTTTTCTATTTAATTTTTTTAGTCTTAAAGTAGCAAAGTAATAATTTAAAGCTGTCTATAGCTGTCTTATCCTGACTGTAAGGGAAGTATTCACTGAGTTTCGTTTCATTTTTACGCAGCGCTCCTGTTCAACGCCGACACATCAGAAAGCGCATCTTGTTTGTTTTCTTTATTTTTACAAAATCACAACATTTTGTTGATATTGTGAGTGCACGCAAACAAAATTAGACCCTTTATAGTTCCAGATGATATATTACGCTCACTTTTATGAGCAAAGATTATGGCATATTTTAATTTTTTTGCACGTGATTGCGCTGGCGCCTCCATGTCCTGCAAAGCGCGCTTAGCTTCCACTCTCCAACAAACGACTGTATACGCATAATAGTGTGCATTTATCTAAGTTAAACCTTTAAAATAACATTGTGATACGCTTGAAGATTTTATTTTAGGCAAGTCGTGATGATATGAGAAGGCAAAATTGATCAAACATAGGCTGCCTGCTTGCCTGCCTCTGGCCGCTTGGTCGTTACTTTAAAAAGCAAAAACCTTAATTTAACAAACAAAAAAAATGTTCCAAACATATTTCTAAATTAACTTTAGAAAGAAAAGAAATATAATCACATTCCTATTAAAAACAAAACTGCACTATTTTAATGGATGCAACAGTGTAATGGGAAAGAGAGAGAAGACTCGGGCTCCAGTCGGACTCGGGCCGGTAATTTTGATGAGCCGTCGGACAAGGGTTGTGCGAGGTTGTTACAAATTTATGCAACTAATGTTTGTTTAATATTTATCGTTCTTATTTTTACTTTCTTATTTAACTGTATAATTTCTTTGATATTTACTTTAGTGTTTTATAGGCTGAAGTAAACATGCACGTTTGTTATTAATTTTTGAGCCTCATTTTTTTATGTTTCAAAATTATATATACAGTAGTCAACATTTGAAGTGGATCAAAAAAGTTAGTCAAAGTTGTCCTAAGACAAGAACAGGCATTGTTTTAGTTTCAGGGTAACTCTGAAGAAAGGTTCTGATCCACTTCAAATGTTGACTAGTGTATATATATATATATATATATATATCTGAACACCGCGCCAAAGAAGATAGTTTGTCCATTACCACCGCGGTGGAAAAAATCTGCCACCGTCACAGCCCTATTAGCCTCTAAACTTCTTAACTAGCACATTATTAGGAAAGGCGATCGCAAAGATTCATAAAAAAAAACCCTTATACTCACTTCTGCTGTAAGTGAAGCTGGATCACAAATGATTCGCGCGAACATGGATGGATATATGTAGATCGGGAGGCGCATTCTCTTCACAAACAAACGTAATACACTGCATCTTCAGCGGCTCAGATGTCAGAAGTAAATGACGACCACTACGTTCATTATTACATCCAGCAACACAACACCTCAATCGCTCAATTCTTGTCTAACTTACATCCCTGCTCCAGCATCAAAACATGGAGGTTGGACTGTTACAGCTGATCTGAGGTAAGACGCTCATGTCAATCAACTATCGTGGGAGCGGCCTCTGTCGGTGTGACGCCACAACAACAGGAATCTGCGAATGGCTCAGTTTGAAAAACTTAGCATCCAATGACCCCTTTAAAACAAAACTAACACCAACAAACTCACCAAAGTAGAAGTATCCACCCTCCTCTCTGGGCTGGAAGAATCGGCCCCTAGCCTGAGCATGAACATCAGCCCCTTTCTCCACCAGAAGCTCCACATACTGTTTGCATCGTCGTTCTATGGCGATATGCAGTGCCGTCTGACCTACGAACACACCACATGTTTATTATAAATGAAGATGCCAGTGAAGAATCAGTTAGGAGCAGTTCATCGCATGCTAAAGAATTGATCATCACATCCAAACCAAAGCGCTCTGTAACGTTACAGGAAAACTGATATCCATGATACATTTTATCAGACAGAGCAGCGGGAACCAGAATGATATTCTTAGATACTATCAACTTATCTTACACAAGAGGAAGTATTGCAATATGAAAATGTTGTGTCTAGAGCCTGTGGGTTTGTGTAAGACCTCTATAGGACATAACACTTTTTTTTTTTCTCTCTCTGCTAAGGTTATCTGCTACTTCTGTTTTTAGATAAAAAAAAAAAAATACATTCAGAACTGTTTGCTTTGGCTATTAACATTTATGTATAGTAATGACCCATGTGTTGTCAGTTTGAACAGACCGCCACCCTGTGTCCATATTTACAAAACAATTACATTTAGTATCTTAATGTGTGTATGAACAACAAATGTGTTAACAGTGCATGACTAGAGACTACATTTAACTTTATTTCTTTCTATCGCTGTCAGATTTAATAGATTAAAATGGATGCTAAACTTGGAGTCTACGTTTAAGGAAGTATTTTATAATATACTTGGCTGAACTAAAAAGAAAGGAATCATCTTAAATTACTTTATTGTAGTAGTTCAGTGCATTTGTATGCATTTTGGCAGTGGGTCTAAACAAGGAAATCTGCTGACTGACAGAATTAGCCTTACTGACATATACACTTTACTGCCTGGAGGCCTGAACCAACACTAGTAAACAAACTAAAGCAATGTGTGAGAGATTATTTCCTCAGGAAATGAGAGGCAGACTGTACAACCACAATGTCTGCTGCAAGTACATTATTATGTATTTTGAGAGCTAAAACTTCCTAGTATTAATAATGCTGCTATTATACACATGGCATGTACAACATGTGAAAGATTACAATGGAATAAAAATGAAAATTAGGTTTAAATCTGAGTTAGCTGCCAGAACATAAAAATAAAAATGAAATTACTGTAATATATTTATAATATGCTGCCATTCAAAAGTTTGGAGTCGGTAAGATTTTTACATATTTCTAAAAGAAGTCTCTTATGCTAAACAATGCCACATTTATTTGATCAAAACTACAGTAAAAACTGTAATATTGTGAAATATTATTACAATTTAATCCCTTATCTGTCATAGACGTGAGAGTGCACTGTCCAAACCTAAATTGTTATAATTCATGAACGCTTTTAAATACAGACCCAAGGTTCTCTTTTAAAGAAGACTATCAGCAGATTATTGCAGAAGTGAAATCATTTTAAAAAAAAAATAAGTATAAAAATGTTATAGAAGTTTAAATTTACTGTAAAGAAAATGTACTGTACTAATTTATTTTATTTTCTATAAAATAAATATTTTACAAATAGTTTAAATCCAAAATTGCTACAATATTAAAAGGCGCATGTCTAAATAAGTTGTTTAAAAAAAAATTAGGTTCCTATGCAATTTTGTTTAGGCGTTATACCACAGACAACCACCGTATGCCATCTAAACTCCACTGAATGTTTTTGATAAATTAATTTCTCACTCATTATTACTTCTATCACAAAATAACCACCAAATATGGAATCTTAAGATTCAGACATTTCGAACGATATGTACTTTATCAAGATTATAAAAAGTTTTGATTCCAAAAGACTGTAATACATTTTGAAATATGACACCACCCACTAAGGGGGAGGAGATATTAAAATACCATTTACATGTTTTAAAAATGGTTTTCACAGGATGAATTTTAAAGTTTCAAGTTTTCAAATGATATATAATTAATGATTACTAAAACATGTGATATGGAAAAGGGAAACGAAGAAGAATTTTTGTAACAAAAGCCAGAACTCCTCATAAATTAATCTATTACTGTTCCTACATAATTTGTAATTGTAATTAAGGAGTCTTAAACCTTTCCAACGATATATAGTCATGATTAGATTAGAATCTAATTGTAATTTATTGAGTAAACTTATTTATTTATTGAGTAATTTATTGAGTAAGTAAACTTAGGCTTTATGTAAACCTAACTGCAGGACAGTGACAGTTAAGGGGTTAAATGAACTTTTTTATATTTTAATATATTTTAAATTGAGCTGTCAGTCAATTAAAATTTTTAATCCAGTTAATTAATTGATGTTTCAATTAATTAATCTAGTTAATTGCAAAATAAATTGGATAAATATGACTGTTAAAATACCCACAAAACATTATTTAAAGCTATTTTTGTGTTAAATGAGAAAGTATCAAGTAGACATTACAAACTGTAGCTTTAGAAAGAAATGTTTTATTTATTACACAAACATTTAGACTGCAACGGTCTAACGTAAACTATGGAACATAAAAGAAGATAATTTAAGAAACATCTCAGTATTTTTTGTTCATACAACTATCCCTTGTTTTTATTATTATTTTTTTTTATGAAATTATATTCTAAATAAGAAATTACATCTGTCAGCAGGTTGTGGTAAATGTCTTTATGAGTCACTTATTTGATTAGTTCAAACAGCTGATCCATTCAGGAATGAAGTAAACGGCCATCTTTATGAATGGGCCTTTAAATCATTGGTTGACACAGTTTATTCAAAACGTTCTAAACACCGCTGTGTTGCTCAGAGACACGCAACAATTCTGCTGTGGCTTCAGTGGTAATATGTTCTCTGCAAAATTGAGCAAAAACACATAATATTGTGTTTAAAATATAATAATATCAACTTCTTATTTACTGAACTGTTGTAAAAATTACATTTAAGCTTGTGATAGATCAGGACTAGTGTCATATTGCTCTTGCTACCTGTGTGATATTGTGTTATATATGATATATATATATATATATAAATATGAAACAAAACACATACAGGAGCATTTTTTGCACAAATATCTTGAATTTTATGGAATTGTTGCCCTGTATCGTATTTGTCAACAGTCAACTATATGAAATATAAGATGATGTACACGTCTGGGGCCGAAGCCAGTGCGTTATCTGCCTTAAAATATTTTAATAGCATTATTTTTTCATAACTAATTAATTAAATTAACGTCTTAAACTGACAGCCCTAATTTTAAAATGTAATTTATTTCTATGATGGCAGAGCTGAATTTTAAGCAGACACTACTCAGTGTTCAGTGTAAAATGATACTTCAGAAATCCTTTTGGTACTCAAGAAACATTATTTAAAATTCAGCAACTGTATTAAACGTTGAATGATGCTACTTCTTTATTTGTTTTAGTTTGAAAGCTAAAAAAAAACAGCATCTGTTTGATACAGAAATGTCTAGTAGCAATGGAAACGTTTTTACTGTCACTTTTAATCAATTTCAAGTGTGATTACTGAATAAAAGTATTCATTTCCTTAAAAAAAAAAACCTTACTGACCACAAACTTTTAAATAGCAATGTATATGAAAATTTAAATATATTTGGATATTTTTAATATTTTGGCCATTTACCACTTTAATAGAAGAAAAGACAATAAAAAAAGAGACAAACACATGAGCTGGACTTGAATTTGTCACCCTCAGGAGCACTAGTGTGTTTTAGCTGCCAGGCCTCAGCACTAAAAACCGTTATGTAAAACAAATAGTTTTTCTGAATCAGAGGGAATGGAAAGTTATGAAGTGCATTGGGTGTGGCACTGGCAAATTCAAATACCCTAAACAGCCCACAGAGGAACAGCGTTCACAAATTCAGCAGTGTTTGTAAGGACTCTTTGTACAGAACAGGGTGGGGACTGCAGGAAACCCAACGCTAACTCTGGGGTAAATTCTCTAACATTGAGCTCAGTCAGAAGCATGCATGAAACTCCACCTTCCAGCTCATATTTCGTTAACATTTAATTGGATGCTTGAAAAGTGGGTCTAACAGCTGATTTTTTGTATGAGTGTTTGGTGGTTGGAGGACTCACCCCTATAATACACATCTCTGAAGGGCGTGTTGATGAATTCTCTGAGGTTTCCTGTCTGTTCGGCAATGTCCACCAACACAGGGATGGTGTCGTTGTGACCATTGTGTAGGTTCAGCAGTGCTTTTGGTAGACACGTCTTCCCTGTAGAAGGTTCTAAAGAAAGTAGAGGAAAGAACATGTTATCAATGAGTCTGCCCCAAGTCTCTTATGATATTCTGGCTCCTAGATATGGCCTGTGTCCCTCCTTTATACTTCTATGGGATTTTGTTTGGCTTTTTTATCATCCAGAAAGTGCAAATTTTGGGTCTGATTACTTAAAGCAATAGAAAGAAAATGTACACATCAAAGTTTAATAATTAACATTAGGAGGTTGTTCTAATCTGAAGTATGAAAGTAATAGCAATGTTTGCTGACTTTCTTTTACAAAGGTATCAAATTTTGCTCTGGCTTTATAAATCGTGATTTGCTTCACTCATGGATCAAGTGAGAATTTTTCCAGCATTTGTATTTAGCCAGAGTTATCTGTTTGACCCCCTCAAACACAATCCTTCCTTCCACTTGTGACAGTTTGCTGTGATTTCTTACTACTCTCTTCTAAAAGTTTGCTTAGCAGGAAGTAGAAATACGACCCGACCTTGCAAGGTCACATCAGCTGATATAATAGAATTTCCTTTGCTGAACGAAAAAGGCACAACAACAAAAGCCAAATGGACCATGAAGGAAAAGGGTTGCAATAACAGGATATTTAGGGACACAACCTTGATTTCTCATGCATAATATAGGAGGGCTTTGTCTTTTAAATATCATTAGATCTTTATCTTTAGATCATTATTATGGAATGTAAAATGTCCTAATAATAGTGTTAACTCAAGTAAAACAGTTAAGAACACTGTAGGTCATTTTCAATTTGAATTCTGGACAGCAAGCCTAAACATACATTTATTGCTTTTTGCTCAGAGATTAAACCATTCCGAGAATGCACCTTTGAACTCCTCATCTGTCAGCCTTTTTTCATGTGACTGAAGATACTGCAGGAGACCATCCAGAGCTCTTCGATCTGCTCGAGATACGGCTTCAAACAGCAGCCAGCGGTTGAAGACTTTAAGAACAGGGGGCTCCGGGGATCCCTCGTCACATGACATCTCAACTTCGGCCTTCCTGCAGGGGGGAAACAAACTTTTAAAGGAACTTTAAAGAAGACTCCAATTAAAAGTGCACCAAGTATCTTTATGTTTCACTGTCTCTTATTTATATCCAAAACTGACATTGAATTGAAATGTAAAACTGAAATCTTAAAGGGATAGTTCACCCAAAAATGAAAATTAGCCCATTATTTTCTTACCCTCCAGGCATCTTAGGCGTATATGACTTCCTTTTTATCCTGGCACATGCAAGCTTTATCATGGCAATAGGCAAGTGTTTCTCCTTATCAGTCCAAAACAAGTCAAATAAAGTGCATCCATCCATAATAAAAAGTGCATCACACAGTTCAGGGGGGTGAATAAAGGCCTCCTGTAGTGAATCAATGCATTTTTGTAAGTAAAATATCCATATTTAAAACATAAGAATCACTTTAATCTAGTTTGCGCCAACAAGTCATACACAGAAGCAGTCCCGGGCTGAAGACGTAGGACATCGGCATTCCACATGCGCCGGTGAGTCTCGCACAAACCAACGTTTGTTTACAGGAGCAAAGGAAGCAAAGTTTCCTTACTGTAGCAAAGGAAAACCAGTCTCCTCTTGGTTTATATTGAAATACTCCAACAGTTTTCTTTACAAATCCTCGTTTTGAACTTCAAATTCATGACCTGTGCTGTGTTTACCTTTTTCCACATCTGAGCGGCACATGCACAATGCCGACGTCCTATGACATCCACCCAAAAACCCTTCGGTGTACAACTAGTTGGCGCAAGTTAGGTTAAATTCTAGCCGTGAAATGCATCGGTTTCACAACAGGAGGCCTCTCAGAGCCATGTGAGGCACTTTCTATGCACTTTATTGGACTTGTTTTGGACTGATGAAGAGAAACACTCATCTATAGCCATTCTAAAGCTTGGAAGTGCCAGGATAATTTTTATATAACTCCGATTGGATTTGTCTGAAAGAAGGAAGTCATATAAACCTAGGATGCCTGGAGGTTGAGTAAATAATGGGCTAATTTTCATTTTTGTGTGAACTATCCCTTTAATGAGGGGACTGATTTGTTTTAAAGAAGTCATGAACATTTACATTCTAAAAAGCACTATTAAACTTTTTTGAAGGAATGTTACTTGTTGCACCTTTGAACATGTAACAAATATAGGCCTGGTTTCACAGACAGGGCTTAGACTAAGGACTAAGGACTAGGATTAGGTCATTGTTCAGTTAGGACATTTAAGTAATTTTCATAAACGTGCCTGAGAAAAAAACATTACTGGTGTGTATTTTGAGACAAAACAAAAGCACTGACATATTTTAAGAGCAATCAGTGAGAGTTTCTTTCAGTTAAAACAGCTCAGATTGACGTTTTAGTCTGGGACTGGGCTTAAGCCTTGTCTGTGAAACCAGGGGATAAATTTGTACAGGGCATTCATGAAAACGTTAAGGTGTAGCGGTTAAGATGTAATGCCAGGCAGTGGAACCACCCTGTGTCGCTTGAATTTTACTTAAGGACTATGGAAAAAAAAAATCAAATACCCTATTCAAATACCCTTCCATAAATAAGTCTATGAACTGAGGAAAAACTGACTGCCTTACAGACCTCAACATAAACATTACTCCAAAAGCATTCACAGAAACAACAACAGACATTCAGTTGCCCCACCGTGCATGATCAAGAGTGCAAAATCATGAGTTGACTGTCCTCAGCATGGAGCAAAAAATTTACAAAAGTGATTATCTGTAAGGCATTCAGAAAAGATATGACTATAGTCTCACCACAATTAAATCAAGAAAATTCCAATCTGACTTTTCTAAAAAACATTTTTTATGTACAGTACGAAAGGCGCTATATAAATAAATATTCTTTACTATTAACAACCTCAAAACACTGTAATTGCGAAACAATGCAAAGAGTGATTATTTCATAACAAGCCTTCCACAAACCCCAGTCTGCACTCTATCACCCCGTAAACAATGTGTCCATCTTTGTTTTAAGATTCCTGAAGGTAACTGTATATACTTGAATGTTTTTTTTAAATCATGCAACAAAGAAAAATATCTGAGGGGCTAAGGAGTTGTATACCACCCAAGAAGCATTTTTACCATGGCTTAGTAGTTAGTGCATGTGTTTGGGCAATGCAAGTTTGAATTCGGTAATTTTCCTAGTCTCATCCCCCCTTTCTTCCCATCAGTTCCTGTACCCTTTCCACTACTGTATCAATAAAAGTGGCAAAAAGCCCAAATATAAAACAAGAAACAAACAGAAGCTATGTCTCTCACCCTCGTGGAAGTTTCTTCCTGCGTTTTTTCTGGTTGTTGACCTCTCTACATGTGCCGTAGTCAAACAGGGAGTCCATCGGTGCCTTCTTAGGCCCAGGTGCCACTGGATACTCAGACATG
Organism: Labeo catla; assembly: GCA_012976165.1. Classification (NCBI taxonomy): domain Eukaryota; kingdom Metazoa; phylum Chordata; class Actinopteri; order Cypriniformes; family Cyprinidae; genus Labeo; species Labeo catla. The sequence goes on along the minus strand of VONZ01000015.1, from coordinate 1,405,896 downwards.
GTAGACTCAAGGAGGTCCATGGGGTTTTTTTTGAAGGCCCCTGGGAACCTTATTCGTGAGTTCTGCTTGTTATCATTCTGTGGTCCAGGTCGCGCTGAATCCTGGGATGAATCCTGGGTCGGCTGTGATCCATCATCATTGTCCAGAAGTTCTGAAAGTGCAGACATGGGGAAATTGGGATCCCCTTCTGCTGAAAGGTCCTTACCCTCTGACGGGTCCTCAGCAACAGTCCCAGACAGCGAGGAGACTGAGTTTGCCTCTGTCATGGCCAGACGATAGCGCTTTAGTAGTGTGGAAGCAGAGAAGCCCTGCTGAAAAGTCAAAATTGATTGAGTGGACTTTAAACACAAGATAAAACAATTACTCTAGAGTGTGAGCTACATCAAAACCTCCAAATAATGGATGAATGGAAAGTAATAATAATTGCAGCTAGGCAACTATCTAAACCAGTATTGTCAACCAACCAACTCTACAGGGCTTTGGAAACAAATCTAAAAATATACAGTTACTTAAAGTTGTCAAAGTTTATTTCCCCAACTGTAGGCTAATTAGTATGCTTGAAACTTGATCATGTTATCCTGGTCTTATTATAGAAATTATACAGCAAGTATGGTGCAAAATAAAAATAGCATTGCTGCTTTCAGGAAGTATTCTGAGCATGTCCCATTAAGATAAAAAAAGGCCAAACCCAAGAAAATGGAATGGTTTTTCCTTGCCACTGTTGTCTTCTGGCTTGCTCAGTTGGGGTCTGAAAGTCACTTAACTCTGAACTGAACTGACTTAAACTGGATAAAGACATCGCTGCCTTTTGTAGAAAGCTTGAACTGAACTTGCTTCAAATTGATGACCTTCACTCTGTTTTCACAGAATTCTTCATACTCTTCAAAAATGAGATGGACACTTTTTTAACGCATGAACTCTTCATAGGGCTGCTATACGCCAAAATTCTCTCGGAATTCTTTCCATAGTTGTTTCCATAATTGATTGCGCTATTTTCCTGTTGCTTTTGGACACAACCTGTATCATATAAAGCGTTATAGAAATAAGGGTGACTTGAGTTTTGGTCTCTGGTTTCCCCTTCAGCATGAACAGAACTAAACATCTTGAACTTTGCAGGAGAGAAGCATTCCAGAAAAAAACATTCCTAGAATCAATCTGCACTGGACTGTGAAATCAAAGAAACAATTTATTCCTGAATGCACAAGAAAAAAAGAACATACATTCCAGAAATAAAGCTCCTGGAATCATTTTATCCTGTTGATACTACTAGACAACCTTATGATCCTGGCGTCCTCCCTCTCCCAATAATTAGTTCAAATGGGTGTGTTTTTTTGTTTTTGACAGGGATCTTTCCCAGGTTAGTTCTTCTCTCCATCAGAGCCAAGGATACTCACTTGTAAACAAAAATTTACAGATAATGTACTCACCCCCTTGTCATCCAAGATGTTTGTGTCTTTCTTTCTTCAGTCGTAAAGAAATTATGTTTCTTCAAGAAAACATTTTAGAAATGTTCTCCATATAATGGACTTGGGTGCCCCCAAGTTTGAACTTCCAAAATGCAGTTTAAATGCAGCTTCAAAATGATCCCAGCCATGGAAGAAGTGTCTTATCTAGCGAAACAATCAGTTATTTTCTAAACAAATTGACAATTTATATCCACCTTATTTTTCAATGCGGAAGTAAGCTGTTTTCTGGTAATGTGTTAGACGTCTGGTTCATAATCCGCCATAGGGAAATAACAAGAAGAATATCGAAGTGCAGTAAATGGTAAAACAGTATGCACTACAAACCAGTGCGTTCATAATTAAGATAATACATTAAAATGATATAGTAAGACACACCAGTTTGCAATACCAAGCAGCAAAAAGAGCTTTTGTGCAGCTAAAAATAGCTGGAAGTGGATGAGACTGGAAGCCAGACACACACACAAAAAAAAAATACAAATGGCTGCACCCACTCTTATGGGAAAAATAAGATGGACGCATGCGATTTCTGTGTAATCCAAGTCAATACAGTTAGGGTAGGTCAAGAAACTCCCATCTTGTTTTTTTCTCCAACTTCAAAATCGTCCTAAATTGCTGCTTTACCTTTTTTTGATCTTCTTTGCATGTTCACTTTGTAAACACTGGGTTGGTACTTCTGCAAAGATGTAGGACGATTTTGAAGTTGGAAATGAGATGGGAATTTTTCAACATACCCTAACTGTATTGACCCGGATTACACAGAGTTCGTATGCGCATCACAGAGAACAGACGAGCGTTTGAGGTTAAAAAGTATATAAAGTCATTTTGTTTAGAAAATAACCGATTGTTTCACTAGATAAGACCCTTCTTCTTCAGCTGGGATTGTTTAAAGCCCTTTGAAGCTGCATTTAAACTGCATTTTGAAAGTTCAAACTTGGGAGCACCATTGAAATCCACTATATGGAGATAATTCCTGAAATGTTTTCCTCAAAAAACATAATTCCTTATCGACTGAAGAAAGAAAGACATGAACATCTTGGATGACAAGAGGGTGAGTACATTATCTGTAAAGTTTTATTCTGGAAGTGAACTTCTCCTTTAACCACTATCTCCGCTTCTCTTAGCGTAGCTTGATGAAATCATTTTAATAAAATGTTCTAATTTATCAGTACATTTTGTGTATGACCACTTTTAAATTGCAGTCAAGAACGAGCTGGATGTAACAGCAAAATACAGCTTAAAGACATTTTAATGACACAGTGTCCAGTCCAGTCCAGTGGCTTTTTCTTCTTTCTTACGTTGTATGTACGTAAGAGTTGGCATCACCAGTGAGGTCTCTAACCAAACATCTGCTGTAACTTTGGGCTGTTAATCAAAAGCACTTCTGACCTTCTGAAAGCCTGAAACAATTTTCCAAGACACTTTCGCACCGTAAAGACAGCTTGAGGAAAGTTTTGAGTCAGGTTAGTTACATAAACCATTTTTTTGTTTATATGTTCTATTCAATTCTATCTTTTTTTTAGCAATTGCATGTTAGTCATACCTTGTTTCGGAAAAAAACAACAAGTCTGTATTACAGAATACTTGAATACTGATACTGGAAGTGTCCAGTAGCTTCAATACTCTGAATCTATGGACATAATTAAGTAGAATTACACATGCTACTCACTTCAGACATTTCGTTGTATGCTGTGTGCACTTCCGTAATGGCAAATTACTCCTCTGGGGAGCTGGAAACTGTCAGGAGGTCTGCAGGGACACAAACAGAGCTGGAGGGGAAAGAAAAAACAATACCAGCGTTTACAGAAGACAACTGTCAAACTAAAACTCAACAAGAAATAAGATCCATGTCTGCTAACCCATGTTCCCACAGTATTCCTAAAGCTTCTGAAAGCATGCAATCATTTAAACCTGGTTCATATTTCCTGCTTATGTATAAATAGTCAGCACATTGTGAAGACTTGTCATCCCACATGCAGCTCTAAGAGCTGATTTGTGTACTGTGGATTTGTCTATCCTAGTTCATGGTTTTCTGCTCCACCCTAATGTGGTAACAGATTTCGATTTTAATTTGTTACATGTGTTCTGAACTGCCTTTTGGATTTTTGGTATTGTTGTTGTGATCCTGTACCTTGGATGGGGTTTGTTTTTAATTATGCATATGAATTCCAGTATCTGAATCAACACAGGTAATGTAATTCAACACCATATGATAAAAACAACTACTGAACTGACCAAGCAGGTGAACAAATGTTAAATGTGTGAATGGAATGTCAAGAATTATAAAACATATAAAATTATTCAAATTTACTAAAAAAACAAAATTTTCCCAAAGTGGGCATTTAGGCACAGACAAGGTATGTTTTGGTGCCCATGCATGTAATGTTTTGAACCAAGACACTTTGTCTATTCATCCCACTTCATCTACTCTATTCACCCCACATATCCCCTCCACAACCACCTCCACACATCCCACTCCAGTCCTTTTGTCCACATGTCACAATCCATTGTGATTCTCTCATTTCCCTGAACTGGCATGACTCAGTCTCTTCTATTCCCAGTTTAAGGGGAAATTCCTCAATTGCGTCCAAGTACAGTAAGACCAAACTTCTGAGGCACTGAATGATGATGACATCAAAGAACCACTACTGCTGATGAAGCATCTAATTCCAGTACTGCTTAAAACACTGCATTTAAAAGTCAAAACTGTTTGGTTGTATGGGAAAGAGCAGTGTGGAAATTTAAAATAAATAAATACTTTCTACTTTTGTTCTACTTTTGTGTTCCTCACAAGATAGAATGTCATATGGTTTGAAATGACATGAGGTTTAGGGTTAGGCAATGATTGAAATTAGCTCATATTTGGCAATATGGAACAGGGTCACCTTCCAGGTTTCTGTTTTTTTTTCTGATTCTCCATGAGCTCATCACCAAAATAATCACTGGTCTTGTTCAGGCATGTCTGGGACGCTCCACAACTCCTCTGAGAGGTAGTTTAAAAGTAATCACCAACAAATGTATATTTACTTTAGAATTAATGCTGCCACATCACAAATTCCAAAATTTTAGGCTGGAATACTATCGACATGACTTTTACTCAGATTTTGGCTCTGAATTACAGTCTGGACAAGATGACGCTAGTTGTCACAAGTCAGAGTTGGAAGATTTCAAAGAAAATTGTGTTGTTTGTAATAGGCACAGACTTTTTTTAAGCACAGACTTTTTTTAAGCTTTAGATTCCATTCAATCAGAGGATATCAAACATATTTTGAGCCGCTTATAAAACAAGTCGCAAGTCGCATGCTTTTCTGTCAGTTTGTGTTCTGAATGACTTTTACTTACTTTTATTTTAAAAATCAACCAACTTCACATTTTTTTGGACTGCTTGAGATGGACTGACCCACTTTGGAATATAGCTTATTTAGATGTATAGACAATCTGGGTGATCCAAGGTTGTTTAGTGTGTGGGTTTTTCTCTGTAACCACAAGCAGGCAAGTGTATGATGCCTATATTGTTTTAAAATAGGCATTCCAGAAGTCATGTATTGTATTCCAGCTATAAGACTACACCATTGATCATGAAGAAAGTTTTCATCTGCGCTTCATGTTTGCTTAAGCAGATGGTGGAAAATCTAACACAAGCCCCCACAGTTACTGCCCCTGGCCTGGCAAGCGCTATCCAAATACTGGCTACAGCAGAACCTCTGCTCTGACCTGACTCCAGTACAGTCCATTATCCCCATTGAGAGTGAAAGCAGAACAGTGGACGTTTTGATAAGCTCTGATAACATGGGAGCATGATGGCATAAGTCATCCTACTGTGTTTTGGGAACTAGAGGATGTGATGGTGATGGTAGTGCATCAGGCCATGTAACTGGGAGACCTAGTGAGAAATTTAACAGATGGAGAAACAGTCCTATCTACATAGAACAACATTAGATAACAGCTGGAAATGACTGACTACATCTCCATGGTCCCAGAGGAAGATCCACGTTTCCTTTTCCATGTCATAAGGTCTGCAAAGTGCCAAACAGCTGTGATCTAACTAAAAATGAGGTTGTGGGAAAAATGAACGTCAGTGGAAGAGCGTTCAGTGTTGGTTCTTCTGACAGTTCAACCACAGTTCTGAACTCATGAAATGACTGAAGAAAAAAACAGATCTGTGCATGCCAAACAGGTTTTATGTAGATACAGACAACACTATGGTTTGGAGATAATCAGGTATAGTGGGAAGAGGAAGTTCTGGACTGTTACGTTTTCAGTTCTAAATTGTTCTAAACTCTCTTAAATTGTTCTAAACTGTTTTAAACGTTTTAAATGAACTTCAATCTTTCAACATTCCCAGAACACAGTTTGAAAACTGCATCAAAAGTCATGGATAGGAAAAGTTGCTCACCCGTGCAGGCAAATGTACTGCTAGACGTGGAATCAGTAGTTACTCCGTTTATGAGGTCAGATTCGTCCATTTAGTCTTCAAGTAGGATCCGTATAGCTTTTTCGGTAAACTTTAGAAACAGCTTCATCTTCCACCTAGGTGTTTCAAACTGATAATGGGAGAGAGCGACTGCAGAAGTAAAGGTTTGATTTCCAACCCGCCCACTGAATGGAAACCTGTAGAAATGAGCGTTAGTGGTATGGAACTCCTCATTCAGACTAAACGTAAGAGAAAAACATAAGAGACTTGGATCATTTTACTTCTAAAGCGTGACCAAATAAAATATGCAGTCTAACAGCTATGAACCTGTGGCATTTTTACCACAAGACCGCCTTGTGGACAAACGAAATATTCACCGTGTAACTTCTAGAAGTTACTTAACAAACTATTCCCATTCTAACGGTGAAATTAGTAGAAAGTAGCTCTTTACTTACTTTTAAAGCCATGAGAACATACAACATAGTATACTGTTATATTATGATGTATAACACATATTATACTGTATGCACTGTTTTGTTTTATCTGTTTGTGTGTGCGTGGTCGCAAGTTTCAGAAAATATAATGGAAATATAGTGCTGTCATACAGTTTATGAAATTAAAATTGAAAAGATTTCAGTGTTCTTATGTAAACACGCTACAACACATACTGCAAAGAATAAGGTCTTTCATAACAGGTATGACCGGTTTGGTTAATTTACATTGCTAAGCTTTTTGTTGTCGAGCGTCCATATGCAAAATGTTGAGAACACCGCCCTCTGGTGTTCTCCTGATGAGCAAGCTTAAAGGGATAGTTCACTCAAAAATGAAAATTCTGTCATTAATTACTCACCCTCACGTTGATCCAAACCCGTAAGACTTTCGTCTTGGGAACACAATGTTTTTTTTTTTTTTGTTTTTGTTTTTTTATGAAATCCGAGAGTTTTCTGACCCTGCATAGACAGCAAGGTTTGTGGTACTTTTCAAAACGGCACTAGAGTGAAGCGAAAAAGAATTGTTGAATAAAGGTGTTATTTTAGTTTTTTTGTGCACAAAAGTATTTTTGTGGCTTCAGAAAATTACAGTTGAACCACTGATATCACATGGACTATTTTGTCAATGTTCTTGGTACCTTTCTGGACCTTGACCGTGCTCTTGATGTCTATGGAGGGTAAGAAAACTCTTGAATTTCATAAAAAAAATCTTAATATGTGTTCTGAAGACGAACAAAGGTCTTATGGGTTTGAAACGACATAAGGGTGAGGAATTAATGACAGAATTTTCATTTTTGTTTAAGAGACTGTAACTCGTTTATCATAACATTGGCCGACTTGTAACAGTTTTGTTTTTAATTAATATTAGTGACATTATAAGGACAATAAGTTGTTTTATAAATTAAATAAGTATTAAATATTTTTACCAAAATAGTTGCATGTTGTAAATTGCAGTATATATTGTTTTCTTCCTGCTTTTTTGAATTCAGTTAAAATTTTGTTACAAAGTAGTGTTAAATGTATTGTATATATTTTTAAACATTTTTAATAAATGTCTTAAATGAACACTTTAAATTAGATAACCTCAAAATACATATTAAAATATACTTATTTTATAAAATCAAGTTTTCCACAGACCCCCATGTGACCCCCAAGATGTTTATTTATTCATTAGTAGCTCTTATTGTTATGTGCATATTTGTGAATTCAGATTTGGATTTTAAAAACCCTGTTACCCTGGACAACAAAGCCAGTCATGAGTATCATGGTATATTTGTAGCAATAGCCAACAATACATTGTATGTGTCAAAATGGTCGATTTTTCTTTTTTGTCAAAAATCATTAGGATATTAAGTAAAGATCATGTTCCATGAAGATATTTTGTAAATTCCATACCGTAAATATATCAAAACTTAATTTTTGATTAGTAATATGCATTGCTAAGAACTTCATTTGGACAACTTTAAAGGTGATTTTTTGCACCCTCAGATTCCAGATTTTCAAATAGCTGTATCTCAGCCAAATATTGTCCTATCAAACCATACATCAATGGAAAACTTATTTATTCAGCTTTCAGATGATTCCAAAAAAAATTGACCCTTATGACTGGTTTTGTGGTCCAGGGTCACATATGGTGGGTCAATATGCATTTACATATGGGGGAATTAAAATAAAACAAAATACAAAGGCCATTTAGCGCAGCCAAAAGGAAAGTACACAACAAAACATCTTACACAAGGTCATGGTTTTAATGAGATTTTAAAGAGACTACACATTAAGATAATAAATTACAGTGGAAGAGCAAAACAGCACCAGAAGGCATCAGTCACACGGTCATCATGATGTACTGCTTCAGTTTTGTCAAAAAAATTCAAACATTTATTTCTGAAAAGCAGTTTGAATGAATTTAACCTTTGGAAATGACAAACTAAAACCTACAAACCAACAATACTCATCCATTATATTACATAAACAGAATATCAGACCCAATTACGTCTATGAAGATTCTCAGTCATCCATATAATAAGTCTTAATAAGTCTTGTAAATCTAAGAAAATATTATACAAGTTTTTGCTATTTACTGAATATGTTTCACTACTCAAAAGTGTGGCTTCACTGTCACTTCTGAGGAAGTGGTTTTGTATATTTTATGTCATATTCAAGTATTTATTATAAAATAGAACAAACAGCAGTGCAGTCAGTGTCAGATATTTGGTTATACAGTCCGCAGACTTTTGTTTTGGTATAATTTATATAAGTAAAATTAAAACTCTCATTTGCAGTATATTGTTAAAGGAACAAATTACAAAACCATTCCATACACATACTTAAAGTGCACATGTATTAAGAATCAAACAGAAATAATCAGTAGTTAAAGTTATAAACACTCACAAACTGTCTTTTTTAAGAATACCACTTTTCTAAAGAAAAGCATGAGCAGAACAAACAACAGACATCCTCCCTTCCGAAACCATTAAAGTCTTCAGCAGCTTGGACCCTAATTGTCCCCCAAGAGAAAACAACAGTGTACTGCAGAGATGCAAGATCCAGTAGGAGAAGAACGGTCCAATGAGGAGACTAAGGAGACGTCTGATGGGAGGCAACAGTAATCCAGTGGGAGGGCAGAAGATGAGGTCTGAAGTTTGCTCGTTTGTGATTGAGAGATCACACAGTGTATTCCAGCTCTGCATTCATCTTGGTGTACATTTCATAGATGGCGTCAATAGTAGCTGTGAAGTTTACTAGGAACTGCCGCACTTTGTCTAAGCATTCTTCGTCCTTGACCTCTCGCCCTTTAGAAAGAGCTTTGAGAAAATCTGATCTGTATGGAGCGGCATATAGTGCTGCCTGCAAAAATGAAGACAGGGCAACCTCACTAGGTTTTTCTACACAAATGTCTATATATCACTAATTTCACTTTCAAAAAATGCTGTTTTTAACTTGCATAAAACAACTTCAAAAAAATGCATGCATGTATTCAGAAGAGGACCTATCATGAAAATCTGCCTTTTTCAGTGTTTAAGTGCTATAATCAGATCTCGGTTTATCTACCAACCAAGAAAACGTGAAAAAGGACAACCCAGTAACTTTGTTTTGGTAAACCTTTCTCTGCAAGCATGTGAAAAAACGAGCTGTTCAGATTTCGCTCCCTCGTTACGTAGGAAGGGGATCTTATTATAATTTTACTGCCCCTTAAAGGAGAAGTCCACTTCCAAAACAAAGATTAACATATAATGTACTAACCCCCATGTCTTTCTTTCTTCGTTTGTAAAGAAATTATGTTTTTTGAGGAAAACATTTCAGCATTTTTCTCCATATAATGGACTGCTATGGTGCCCCGATTTTGAACTTCCAAAAGGCTGTTGCAGTTTAAATGTGGCTTCAAACGATCCCAAATGCGGTTGTAAAAAAACCCCAGCTGAGAAAGAAGGGTCTTATCTAGCGCAATGATCGGTTATTTTCATAAAAATTATACAATTTTTATACTTTTTAATGTCAAACGCTCGTCTTGTCTTACTCTGCCTGGACTGTTTTTTCCAGTTCATGACAGTTAGGGTATGTCGAAAAACTCCCATCTCATGTTCTCCCTCAACTTCAAAATCGTCCTATATCACTGTTTTACCTTTTTTTTTTAAGGGTGTTTGATCTTTTTTGCATGTTCACTTTGCAAAGACTGTGTTGGTACATCTGCAGTGATGTAGGATGATTTTGAAATGATATTTGAAGTTGAGGGAGAAAATACAGTTGGATTTTTTCGACATACCCTAACTTGAGCCTTGAGTCAGAGAGCAAGGCAGATCAAGGCAAGATGAGCCTTTAAGATTAAAAAGTATTTAAATTGTATTTTTTTTAATGAAAATAACCAATTGTTTCACTAGGTAAGAGCCTTCTTCCTTAGCTGGGATCATTTACAATCACATTTTTGATCGTTTGAAGCTGCATTTAAACTGACTTTTGAAAGTTCAAAATCGGGGCACCATAGCAGTCCATTATATGAAGAAAAATGCTGAAATGTTTTCCTCAAAAAACATAATTTCTTTACAAATGAAGAAAGAAAGACATGCGGGTACATTATATGTTAATCTTTGTTTTGGAAGTGGATTTCTCCTTTAAGGGGCGGTAAAATTATAATAAGATCCCCTTCCTATGTATGAGCTGTAAATGCACAGCCCTATTTTGGAAAAGGGGGTGGGGAACAGCGGCTCATTTGCATTTAAAGAGACATGCACGAAAACAGCGTGTTTCTGCTTCCACTCAAATTTGTTAAATTATATAATAAGTTATCTGTGGGGTATTTTGAGCTGAAACTTCACAGACATATTCTGGGGCACCTGAGACTTTATATTACATCTTGTAAAAAGGGACATAATAGGTTCCCTTTAAGAAACTTACTTTAAAGAGCTTCTGAACAAACCAGCCATGATACTTCTTCAATGCCATTTCATAAGCTTTGGTGACATTTACTCTGATGAGGTTAGGGTTGCTTTCATCTTTATCCCCATCCACTAGACTCTGGAGAAGAACCTGGATAAAGCGTAGCCCCCTAACAGGAAAACAGAAGGTAAAAAGATTTTATTTAAAAGGTTAGTTCACCTAAAAATAAAAATTCACAGAAAGTTTCACAGAATGTGCTGCGTGATCATTTTCACAGAATGAAACTAAATGGGGACAGACATTGTCAAGCTCCAAAATTACATAAACAATAAACAGTTTTTAATGATGAAGGGGCAAGCAAATGTTGACCAAATTTTCTATTCCTTTAAAGGAACAGTTCACCCAAAAATAAAAATTTGCTTAAAATTTACTCACCCTCAGGCCATCCAAGACAAAGATGAGTTTGCTTCTTCACTAAACCAGATTAGGATAAATTAAAGGAGTAGTTCACTTCCAGAACAAAAATTTACAGATAATGTACCCCCTTGAAACTCCCTTGTCATCCAAGATGCTCATGTCTTTCTTTCTTCAGTCATAAAGAAATTAATTTTTTGAGGAAAACATTTCAGGATTCCTCTCTTTATAATGGACTTCTATGGTGCCCCCGAGTTTGAACTTCCTAAATGCAGTTTAAATGCAGCTTCAAAGAGCTCTAAACAATCCCAGCCGAGGAATAAGGGTCTTATCTAGCGAAACGATTGGTTAAAAAAAAAAAAAAAAGAAGAAGTACAAGTTATGTACTTTTTAACCTCAAACGGTCATCTTGTCTAGGTCTAAGTAAACTGTTTTTCCTGGTTCACACTGTTTTGTCCGGTTCAAGACAGTTGGGGTCGAAAAAAGTCCATCTCATTTTCTCCTGCAACTTCAAAATCGTCCTAAAATCGCTACAGAAGTACCAACCCAGTGTTTACAAAGAAGGTCAAACTCCCTTTACAAAAAAAGTTAAAACAGCGGTTTTAGGTGACTATTTTGAAGTTGGAAGATAAAACGAGATGGGAGTTTTTCGACATACCCTAACTGTCTTAAATCGGAAAAAACAGAGCTCACAAAGACCTAGACAAGGCGAGCATCTGAGGTTAAAATATGTAAACTGTAATTGTTTTTAGAAAGTAACTAATTATTTTGCTAAATAAGACCCTTATTCCTCAAGTGGGATTGTTTAGAGCTGCATTTAAACTGCATTTTGGAAGTTCCAACTCAGGGGCACCATAGAAGTCCATTATATGGAGAGGAATCCTAAAATGTTTTCCTCAAAAAAACAATTTCTTTACGACTGATGAAAAAAAGACATTAACATCTTGGATGACAAGTGGGTGAGTACATTATCTGTAAATTTTTGTTCTGGAAGTGAACTACTCCTTTAAGCACTACCTGACTTGCTCACCATGGATTCTCTGCAGTGAATAGGTGCCATCAGAATGACCTGGTAAAATTACAAACAATAATCCACAAGTAATCCAAATGATTCAAACTACCGTCTTGTGAAGTGAAAAGCTGCGTGTTTGTAAGAAAAAATCCATCATCAAGCAAACAGTTGCTTCTGGTCAAAATAGTCACTTATTGGAGTCCTTAATCTATAATAATGCTTCCTCCAGAGAAAAAGTCCATCCCCTGTTGTCCCCTCACATGAAAATCCACCAACATATTTGTTTTAGACTGTTTAAACAACTTTTTCACAGGAGAAACAGGAGAAACTATGTTACGGATAAAAGACTTGTATTTTAGCCAGAAGCAACAGTTTGAAATTAAAGGCTTAAAGATGGATTTGTTTATTTGAAACACACAGATTTTTATTTCTCAAGACATTAACTGATGGACTGGAGTCATGTGGATTACTTGTGGATTACTGTGATGTTTTTAGCTCTTTGAACTCTCATTCTGACAGCACCCACTCATTGCAGTGGATTCATTGGTGAGCAATTGATGTAATGTTAAATTTCTCTAAATCTGCTTCCATGATGAAATATACATCTTGGATGGCCTGAATGAGTACATTTTCAGCAAATTTTCATTTTTACCACTTTTACTACTTACTTAACTTAACTACTTCGTTAACAAAGACAGTTACAGGAAGTCTCAAAGTCCATGATTTCATTATACAACTTTTTTAAAAATAACTGTTTTTCACTTTCACTTCTCTAAAATAGAAAAAAAACGAAACAACAAACATTTCAAGCCCAGTCTTGCCTTTTCAGCCACATGAGGGCAAGTGTTGCTCCTACTTTTGGCCACTCGGTTCCATGCATCTCCTTCTCTGCTTCCAAAATGTGCTGCAGGGTTTTAAACCTGGTAGGGTTGGTGTCATACACAGCCTTGATTTTCTGTGAGAAAAAGCAGAGATGGTTGGAGTTATGGTTGTAAATGTTATATTGTTCAATGCTTATCAACCATGCATGTCACATGGTGAACTTACAGTGATGTTACCCGCAATGTCAGCTTTGATGGGGGAAAAAATAGTAGAGCCGAGGCAATCTAAGAGGAGATAAAGAGAACAGATGAGTAATATTTGCATACATACACATTTTATTAACACTTATGCAATTTGCATGTATTTGAAGTGTTGTCTGAAAAGGTTGCCTCGCAACCTACTGTACACATGAAAAGTAGATTATGTTATACACATGTGTGAATGAAACATTCTTTCACAGAGCTGTGAGGTAATCCTCTTTTTAACATATTAGAATGCACAGGAATGTAGCAGATACACGATAAAAGAACTGCCACTTTTGATCCCTTAGAACTTCGAGTGAACTCTGACATTACCGCCTTAAAAAAAGAGCTCTGAATAATTAACTGTGCTTAGAGAGCATGACAGATTTCTGAAAGCACCCATGCGGTTCATTAAAGATTCAGTACCACCCATTATCATGCTGAGACCAAATGTACTGCGCGTCTGATAATGAAATAAACTCCTGTGGAAATAGAAACGCGCTAAATCACTTCTGTGCAAACAATAAAAACTGTACATGCTTTAACAATTTTTGTATTAGAGTTCTTGATTTAAACAAAAAAAAAAAACAGTTTATGATTTACTGTGGGTTGTCTGCATGCATGCACTGCCTAACTGTGTAAACATAACATGCCCCTTCAAATTTACACCGGTGTCATTCCTATTTAAACTGAGCAAATTACATTTTAAATGCAACTCCTAAATACCCAGATTGGTTGCAGGTCTAATAGGTAAAACTATCGAAGCATCAATATTAAAATTCCTGCTTATACTGGATGACTTAATAATTATTTTGATGTTATTACCATTAATAAATGTACAACATTAAAATCCTTTTCTATTTTGCCTAAACAAATAAAAAATAAAACACTAGCAACAAAAATCAAAAGTCAATTTAGTAGGGCTGTCAAGGGCTGTGATTAATCACATTCAAAATACATGTTTATGTTTACATATTATATGTGTGTTTACTGTGTATATTTATTACGTAATATGTATGTAACATAAATACACACACATACATGCATATATATATATAGGCTACACTTGTATGTAATTTACATTATATATAATGAGATTATATATCATTATATACATGTATGTGTGTGTATTTTTAAATATAAATATACATAGTACACACATAGAATGTAAACATAAACTTATTTTAAATGTGATTAATCGTGATGTGATTAAGCCCTAGAATTTAAGCATCACAACATTATAATGTACAGTATGTAAAATGGATATTCAATTTAGTGTTATTACATTATCAGCATTTTAAATATTAACTTTTAAATATTAACATCATTAAAGATAATCTAAATGTAAAAATACAGGAAATGAACATGCACAATTAAATATCTAATATTGGCCAATATATATCAAAATATTGACCGATATTGATAAAATGAAGGGTATGTTTACATTTGTAGTTCACTTCTCTTGTTTGTAAAAAAAAAAAAAGAATAATACATTTACAATACAATACAAGTAAATAATACATTTAGTCCTGCACTTAATGCTCACACTGGATAAAGTGTGAAAGGATAAAGTCACAACCTGATTTTATGCTTTTATGACGTATATTTTGCAAACTGTGTGCAGGGCTAAATGCACTTGTTGAATGTGAGTACATATGATGGTACTTTTACTAGCTGATAACTCACAAAGCTTATAAAATATGTAAAAAAAGTTAAAACAGCAAACAGAGACTGTAGTTCCGACACCTGTAACAAACTATTATGACGGGTTCACATTGCTAGTCATAGCTCATGTGATGAGAAATAGTGCTGTGCCACGATTAACTGTGATTAATCGCATCCAAAATAAACGTTTTTGTTTCATATACATAATATGTGTATGTGTACTCTGTATATTTATTATGTACATATAAATACACACACACATGCATGAATATATTTAAGAAAAATATGTTATGTTTAACTATTAAATATATTTATATATAATATTAATTATATCAATAAAAATATATACTGTATGTGTGTGTATTTACATATACATAATAAATGTACACAGTACACACACATATATTATGTAAATGAAAACGTTTATTTTGGATTATCGCGATTAAACGTTGCACACACTAATGAGAAGAGAATGCTTTTGGTTTATTTAAATGTCTTTGGTCCGTGTCGCATTCACATATCAGTTGAACCACACCAGAGTTTGTTTTGGAAGCCTGAAAAGGTGGGTCTTGATCCACTTGCTTGGTTATTTAGATGAACCGTACTAACAGAGCAAGTGCAGCTGAGTTCATTTTAATCTAATTAAACTTGCCAAGTGTGAGCACATTAAAAATGGCACCAAGAAAACCAGGACTGCCACTGGTGCCCCTCACGAAAATAGATACATAACATCCCTGCACACCAACATTTTATCTAACCCCCATACAATCAAAATGCCTGAACAAGAAAAGCCTTAGAAAGTGATACACGTTCCTCAAGTGAGAGTAGAATTTCCCAACACAGAAGTGATATGTTCAGCGTTGTAGGGTTCAAACCAGCATAGCCCATCGGAAAGATCTGGGTCATCAGCATTTTGTATTATTAGGAAAAGAAGCTTCTCTGGTTACAGATGACCCTAACAAGCTCCGAGTCTGCTTACACTCCATTTTTTCCACTGTGAATGAATGCCTTATAATTACAGAAAACCCACACACACATTCACTCACATGTTTAACAATGGCAGCCCACCCTCTTGGTCTTTCTGGTGTTGGTACTCCACACAGGGCTTTTTGTGATAAAGTGTGAACACTAAACAAGAGCTGGGAAGCTTAATTGTCTTTCTGTGGGAGTTAGCGACATCCACAACAACCAGTGTCCCCAGTCACCTTATGACATCACATGATCATAAATACATCTCCAATCATAGCCTGCCATAAAAAAAGAGTTTGAGGTTAAGTGCCTGTATCATGCATTCATATGATTCATAGATT
This sequence comes from Labeo catla, assembly GCA_012976165.1. Lineage (NCBI taxonomy): Eukaryota > Metazoa > Chordata > Actinopteri > Cypriniformes > Cyprinidae > Labeo > Labeo catla. The sequence goes on along the minus strand of VONZ01000015.1, from coordinate 1,389,689 downwards.
TTTAACTGTGGACCTGGAGCTTCTTTAAGAACAATCAGTGGGGTCCAAAAGTCTGAGATTACTAGTGAGTTGTTTTTTTTTACTTTACTTTTTATTCACATTATTGCTATTTCTAATAAAAATGTTCGATATTAGAAATTAGAAGACTTCATAAACAATTTAATAATCATCAATGTCAATTTAATCAGTGACCTAAAATACAGTAGAATCAAAAATATATTCAATTAGATTTAAATTCAATTTTAAACATCCATTTTAGATTTAAATATTATTTTTAAAAAATCCAAAAATTGTTCATTTAAATTTTAATTAAGATTTTAAATCCTAAGTTTTAATGTGGTCCTTAGACTTCTCAGCCACACTTGTCGCTATGAGGTTTGGTTTATTCTCTCTCCTTCATATCTACTTCTTTTTTTTACAATTATGGCAAGAAAATGAGCCTTTTAGTAGTGGCTGAAAAAAAGTACATCAAGAGCTAATGTGAACACTGTAGCCTTGGCGTTTCAAGAGCCAAATTCATTTCAAGTGCATTTTTCATATTAATACCAAATGAGGCTTCGAACAAAGATGTTCTGATGTTCCGTTCCACCAGTGAATAGAACAGGGCAACTCAACACCATGCTAATCAATTTTCTCAACTTCCAAAATTGAGGGCAGCAGATTAAATTATGCATGCAAATAGGTTTGTGGCCCTCTTTGTGAAAAGAAATTTGAGCCAAAAAAAGATTAGTCCTCAAAAGCAAACAATGGCTTCTGCTTGACAGCTAGGCTTTGTTAGACTATACTAACAACTTCAGCAGAACACTGAAGATCTTGATCAGGAGTGGAAAATCTCACCCCTGATCAAGGAGCTGGAATATCCCAGAAAATCAGATGACATCAGACTACTGATTGCTGTAACGACATGTGTATAATTATGTAACTGAATCAGTTTAAAACTCTTTTTCTATAAACATGCATGCATTTTTAAAATTACATTCTGCACTTATCGATGAGGGAGGGAATACAAACAAACATTAGCTATTTTATAATTTGCATAGTGAAACAGATCAAATAACTTTGTTCAAGTTGAACACTGAAAACTTTTAAACCTCAAAATATTGTTCCAAAGCTCATTTCAAGCCCAACCCATGACAGCACAGAGTTCATGCTCAAATCTGAGCTGAAACTATGAGAGATGACGGAAGAACCTACCGAAGAAAGGAGGAAGGTGAGACACCGCCTCGAGAAACGGCCGGGTTTCCACTTGTTTGTCGGCTGGAAGTTGCCGGAACTGGTGCTCCATTAGAAGAGCCATGATTGCCTAAACTGGGCGAAATTGACTTTTTGTGCCTACAACATAAGACGAGGGCAACACAGCAGAAATGAAAACAGAACCCGGAACTACCGCCGGACAGACAGACACAGCGTTTACTATTTCACTTCTCCTACTAGCGCTGCACTGCACAGCTGGACGGCCCCCTGCTCCGCCCCTTTATGCAAATATATGCAGACTCATAGCGGAAACGTTTAATATGTGGCTGAGGAGCAGCCAATCACATCACAGCTAATAATATATTCTTTTCAGTGCCGCTTTTTTTTCTTTTTCTGAAACTAAGAAACTATTCTCACCATTAAAATAGATGTATCTATTTATAGTAAAAAAATCATTGAGGGATCTAAAACTAATTTGTCCAGTACACTGATAATTTATGGAGGTTATATGCCTCTGTTTATGACTCTATTATCACTTGAAACATATCCACTTCGTTTGATTTTCCCAGACCTATGGACCCGTTTCACATTTCCAGTTTTTTCAAAAGCAGAAGTTGTCATAGTTAGATAAACTTCTATAGCAGTGAACAGGGAACTACACTACCTGTCAAAAGTTCTTGAACAGAAAGATTTTTTAAATGTTTTAAGTTAAATGTTGAAGAATTCTCTTCTGCTCACAAAGCATGCATTTATTTGAGCCAAAATACAGCAAAAGCAGTAATATTGTGAAATATTTTTACTATTTAAAATAACTGCTTTCTATTTAAAAATATTTTAAAATGTAATTTATTCCTGTGTTCAAAATTTTCAGCATCATTACTCCATTTCACATGATTCTTCAGAAATCATTCTAATATGCTGAATTGCTATTTAAGAAACATTTATTATTATTATTATTATTATTATTATCAGCGCTGGGGAGTAACTAGTTACATGTAACGGAATTACGTAATTTAATTACAAAATAAATGTAATTGTAATTAGTTACAGTTACTGAGAAAAAATGTGTAATTAAATTACAGTTACTTTTAAAAAATGCCAGTGATTATAAAGGGGATTACATCTGAATTTTTTCACACACCCATCCCCACTTACATATTCAATTGACTTCTTTCATAAATTGCATTGACTGCTCTAAAATGAGACACAAATGTTTCAGGAGTTCATGGTGACCTGAGTTCGTTTCCCGTCTTGAGGCCCTTTGCCGATCCCTCTCCCCTCTTTGGTTAGCTAATAAAATATTAAAGCTTAATTCAATATTATGTGGACAATGTCTTAATTCTGTCATCCTGGTATCGTGGATCCTGGTATCTGTTGTTTCATACAAATGCAGCTGCTGCCATTTTTTTCTGCTGCCACACTGTAATTGATTATAAGATAACTAACAAACTAGTACTACTACTTAACTATTTATGTGGTGAAATGTTGTGTAAGAAAGTGGTATGACTGCACTGTATCCCTAAAATGTCTAGTTTGAACTTGCCGTTTGCTAGCAACTGATTTCTTCATGGAAGCTTTGCGTTCAAATATTTCAACTCAGATCAGTGTTTCATGTCTAATTATTTTGACACAAAACATCTAAATAATCTATCAAGCAGCTGTGTAATAAGTGGGATAATGTGCATCCAGCCAGTCATCGCAAAATAAAGATGTATATTACCCCTTACTTATTATAATCTTAATTCACGTGCTAAAGGATTTTGAAAGTCTGACACTAATAAGTGTTTAGTACTACTGTTAAGGTTAACTCTGCTTGGTTTAAATGTTTCAAAATGATTAACAGTTGAAAATATTAGAAATTTAGAAAAGTAATCAAAAAATGTAATTAAAAGTAATAAGTTACATTACTTTAATAAAGTAATTGAAAAGTTACACTACTTATTACATTTTAAATCAAGTAACTTGTAATCTGTATCCTATTACATTTCCAAAGTAACCTTCCCAACACTGATTATTATTATTATCAATGTTTAAAACAGCTGAGTCATTTATTTTTGATGAATAGAAAGATCCAAAGATCAGCATTTATCTTAAATACAAAGCTTTTGTAACATTATACATTATACATTATACATATATACCATTCAAAAGCTTGGAGTCAGTATACTTTTCTTTTTTTTTTTTTTTTTGGAAATAAATTATAGAAATTAATACTTTAATTTAGCAGGGATGCTTTAAATTGTGATGATAAAGACATTTACAATGTTATAAAAGATTTCTATTTCAGATAGAAGATGCTTATATTTATCAAAGAAACCTGAAAAAATCTACTAAGCTGTTTTCAACATAATAATAATAAATGTTTGTTGAGCAGCAAATCAGAATATAAGAATGATTTCTGAAGGTACATGTGACTGGAGCAATGATGATAAAAATTCAGCTTTAAAATCACAGGAATTAATTACATTTTAAACTTATATTAAAATAGAAAACAGTTATTTTAAATAGTAAAAATATTTGAAAATGTTACTGCTTTTGCTGTACTTTGGATCAAATAAATGCAGGCTTGGTGAGATTGCTTTAAAAAATCTTACTGTTCAAAAACTTTTGACTGGTAGTGTACAACAAATATATTTGTGTGTTCCCATTTGCTCAAATAGCAAAAGAAAAACTCCACTAAGTGTTTTTACGATTTTCAAAAAGAGGAAAAAATAGTATGAGATTGATAACAGCAGTCAGTAGTGAAGTCACTCCCTTTTTTGTAATCTGCTGCAAAGGTACTATAATGCACTGTATGGTGTACATGTATTTTTTAAAACATTAGAAAATATTTATAATTATGGTCTGTGCAAAATGCTAGATATTAGTGAAGTAAAATATTGAACAACAAGCTCTTTGTAGATGTTACTTCTCTTATTGAGGTTTAGCTTTAGGCGTAGTAAAAGGTTCCGTTTGGCTGATAATTTAACACACAACTAATCCATCATCTACAAGTGTTTTTTCTCTTTAAAGAAAGTTAAGAATTAAACATAATGTGCCTTAATTTCACAATTGCTTCTTGGTGGATTATTTCAAAGGAATAACATAAGCAAACACAGCTCTGGTTTGAGTCTTTGCTCAGTGTTTAGGGGCCTCATTCTGTTAATAATTAAAACATCCTTTACCCTGTTACTGACATTAAAGGTTTAAGCGGGGAGTCTTTCTGACGACGATTAGACACGATTATCTGGTCAGCATTAAACATTCACATGCAATGTTTAATTCATCCACCAGTAGACTTAACCCACAATGACCCAGAAAGTTATGTCATTCTCTTTATTAATACTGCCACCAGATTCCCTTCTTTAACTCACACCTCAGCTGACTGCACATTTTTAATCAATATTTAATCTTCTAAAGTAGAGTGTTAGATACTGCTGCCACCCTTCACTGCAGATCTTGATCACGTTTGGAACAGCCCTGACAATCCTTCTGAATATTACCGAAAGCCCAGCACGCCTGAATGATAAGTATTTTAATAACTTTTGATACTTTCTGTAACTTAAGCATGTGGAGTTGTGTTATAAAATACCATTGACACAAACATCTAATATAATTTAAAAGCTATTTTAAACAGCTAGCAGAGTTAAAGTTGTCTATAAGATGTCTTTGTCGTTGACCTGTTTGACCTTTTGAATTTTATGCAGTGCTAATTTGGGGTTTTGGCAGCTATTTATGCACTAACAAATTTTGTGTAAAGAAATCACTCCGGTATTCTTATTCTGTTCTGATTCATCAAGAAAAGCCTTACATTTATAGGCCTACTCTTGTTTTATTTTTTATCTAAAGTAGTATCAACCCTATTTTTCCCATAAGAATGGGTACAGCCATTTGTAAATTTTTTGTGTCTGGCTTCCGGTCTCATCCACTTCCAGCTATTTTTTAGCTCGTTTTGCTGTTTGATATTGCACACTGGTGTGTCTTACCATATTATTTTAATGTATTATCTTAATTATGAAAACACTGGTTTGTAGTGCAGACTGTTTTACCGTTTACTGCACTTCAATATTCTTCTCGTTATTTCCCTCTGGTGGATTTTGAACTGGACATCTAACACATTTTCAGAAAACAGCTTACTTCCGCATTGAAAAATAGGGTGGACAGAAATCCACAACTTATCCTCTTGACGAAATCGATTACCTCTGTCAATTCAGACTTGTTTGTACCTCACTACTCACCGTAGGTAACCAGGAAGTAGCGCCGTAACCAAGTGGAACGCATCTCTTTTTTGTTTTGTTTAGCGTCCGCTGTAGTTAACGGCTTTCCTCTTAACTACCGTTTTGTTTCTGTATTAATCATCTGAATCAGGAGAGGACCAGAAGTTAATCGCCTCAGTGCCCTAAATTCAAAGCTTTCAAACGAAGGCAGCAAGCAGAGCCTCATTTATGTATTTCGCACTGCCAGCGATTACAAAAAAAGCTTCAGTTGCAGCATTAGCGCATGTCATTTTCAATAATCCTATTTTTATAATAACAGCGTTTTGTGAATTAAAAATCCAATGAATTTAGGTCAAAGTCTATCCTAAAGGTCCGGTTAGAAATAAAGCTTCAACTAAACTCTACCACCGCAGACTGGGTGAGCAGTAGCGTTAGAGCTATGGCTTTACCGACGCTTTCAGCGCACTGGCCGGGTCGTGTGCGGGGTCTGGAGAGGCAGCTGGTGCGGCAGCGGGAGCAGGAGGCTCGCTGGAGGCAGCAGTGGGAGCTGCACTCTCAGTACTTCAGAGAGCAGGAGGTCCGAAGCAGCAAACAGGCGCAATGGAGCTCACGGCAGTCCTTCCAGCGCAGGTACTGATGCTGACTCTGCCTCCGATGATGAATTAGTTTCATTATTCCTTTTGCTTGTTTCAGCTTATGAACAAAGTTTATAACCGAGAACACTTCAGCACACATTATGGCTTGTTCTGGAATCAGTCTATGTAACACTCTATGTGACAAATTTCCCGCCATTAGGGAAACATTTGGACAAACATTTCTGTTATTGCTGAACAGAGACTTGAATAACAAAATTGTATGTATGTGTATGAATATACATAATATACATACACATTCATACATAATTATACATATAATTACACTACCAGTCAAAGATTTTTAAAGTCTCTTCAGCTTACCAAGTCTGCATTTATTTGAGTACAGCAAAAACACTGAAATTGTGAAATATTTTTACTATTTAAAATAACTGCTTTCTATTTGAAAATATTTTAAAATGTAATTTATTCCTGTGATCAAAGCTAAATTTTCAGCATCATTACACCAGTCTTTAGTGTCACATGATCTTATAGAAATCATTCTAATATGCTAATTTGCTGTTCAACAAACATTTTATTATTATTATTAATTTTAATAATTATAATTTTAATTTGAATATTTTTGTAAACATTTTTTGCAGGATTCCTCGATGAATAGAAAGATCCGAAGATCATAATTTGTCTGAGCTTTTGTAGCTTTTGTAACATTATACACTATACCATTCAAAAGCTTGGAGTCAGTGTAATTCGTTGGATAATCAGTGTTGGGAAGGTTACTTTGGAAATGTAATAGGTTACAGATTACAAGTTACTTGATTTAAAATGTAATAAGTAGTGTAACTTTTCAATTACTTTATTAAAGTAATGTAACTTATTACTTTTAATTACTTTTTGATTACTTTTCTAAATTTCTAATGTTTTCAACTGTTAATCATTTTGAAACATTTAAACCAGGCAAAGTTAACCTTACAGTAGCACTCAACACTGATTACTGTCAGACTTTCAAAATCCTTCATCACTTGAATTAAGATTATAATAAGTAAGGGATAATATACATCTTTTTTTTGCAATAACAACTGTCTGAATGTACATTATCCCACTTATTGCACAGCTGCTTGATAGATTATTAGATGTTTTGTGTCAAAATTATTAGACACGAAACACTGATCTGAGTTGAAATATTTGAACGCAAAGCTTCCATGAAGAAATCAGTTGCTAGCAAATGGCAAGTTCAAACTAGACATTTTAGGGATACGGTGCAGTCATACCAGTTTTCTTACACAACATTTCACCACATAAATAAGTAGTAGTGCTAGTTTGTTAGTTATTTTATAATCCATTACAATGTACAAAAAAAAATTTGGCAGCAGCTGCGTTTGTATGAAACAATAGAGCAAGTCCACGATGCCAGGATGACAGAATTGTACACATAATATTGAATTAAGCTTTAATATTTTATTAGCTAACAAAACGCAAAGCTTCCGCCAAAAAAAAATTATCAAGCATATAGCACTTTTTTTTTTACTTATATTTTTGGGCTTTTTATGCCTTTTATTGCGATAGGACAGTTGTCACGAATCTGGTCGGTGCTCTGCGGACCGCTCACCACCAGATGTCACTCTCACCCCATCATTACATTCAGACTGTTGCTTTGCACCCCGGACTACTACTCCCATCACCCATCGCGCCCATTGCGTTGCCTCCGGTAGCCAATCAGGCTCACTATAAAAACCCCGGACTTTCCCCTTGCAAGTCACGGATTGTTATATTGTATTGTTATTGTTAGCGTTTCCTAGTTTCCTTGTATCCTAGTTCCCTGTGTTTACGTTTCCTGCCTGGCCTTCTCGTTTACGTTTGTCTGCCGCATACCTTTTCGGACACTCACTCGGATTGTTGGATTCTTCTCTTGGATTGCCCCGTTTCGGATACCGTTCGCCCCTGGTTTTACTCACGCCTGTTTTACGGACTCCCACTGTGCTTAGCCTGCGTTGTTCCTGTTTGCTTGTTCGTCTGACCCTGCCTGCATTGACCATGTATCTGTCTCGTCCTATTAATAAAAGCGTGCATATGGATCCGCTCGCCTCTGGTCTCATTCACCCCGTTACAACAGTAGAGAGATGACAGGAAAGAGCTGGGAGGAGAGAGGGGAGCAGGATCGGCAAAGGATCTCGAGACAGGAATCGAACTCGGGTCACCGTGAGCACAGTTGTGCTATATGTCATAACAAGATCATAATATAAATAACATCATAACAAGAAATAGCTATGATACTGGGTTTGAAATCAAATGTTTGCATAGTTATGACAGAAAACACTAGCATCTAACAATGACTTGGAAAAAACAATCTTAAAAAATAAAGTTTATGCATAAACCCAAATAGGAAATAAAACAGTTATCGAATAAGCATGTGTCCTATTCTGTGTCCTAAACTCCTGAAACATTGGTGTCTCATTTTAGAGCAGCCAATGCTATTTAAAAGAAGTCAATTAAATCTGTAAGTTGGGGTGGGTGTATGAAAAAATTCAGATGTAATCCCCTTTGTAATCACTGGCATTTTTCAAAAGTAACTGTAATTTAATTACATATTTTTTCTCAGTAACTGTAACTAATTACAATTACATTTATTTTGTAATTAAATTACGTAATTCCGTTACATGTAACTAGTTACTCCCCAACACTGTGGATAATATATATAATAAGATTCCTATTTCAGATAAATGCTGTTCTTCTGAACTTTCTATTCATCAGTGAAATCTAAAAAAATTCTACTCACTTGTTTTCAACATAATGATAATAATAAATGTTTTTGAGCAGCAAATCAGAATGATTTCTGAAGGATCATGTGACTGGAGTAATGATGCTAAAAATTCAGCTTTGAAATCACAAATATATTTAAATAGAAAACAGTCATTTTAAATAGTAAAAGTATTTCAAACTTTTATTGTTTTTTTTTGTTTTGACTTTGGATCAAACAAATGGAGGCTTGGTGAGCAGAAGAGACTTCTTTAAAAAACATTCAAATCTTACTGTTCAAAAACTTTTGACTTTTGACTCATACATTATCATGAATATTACTATGATTGGTTGATTTCACTAATGCAGTGGATGATAAAACAATCCCATATGTAAACTGGCTTTTGCATCCAATAAAGACAATGTATCTATAACATAGTTAAAAACTTCTTTTCTTGGCGTTTTAGTATGTCAGCATTTCAGCGGGAGCGAATGAAGGAGGAGAAGCAGCGGAAGCTGGAGGAACGCAGGGAGCGTCTGAGGATAATGCTCCAGGAAGAGAGAGACCAGTTGGAGGCAGAGCTCAGAAATGTTCGCCCAGACAGAGCCACACTGACCAGACAGCTAGTGGAAAAAACAGATGCCCTCCGGTCTGCCAGAGAAGAGAGGAGGAAAAATGTACAGTATGAACTCTTAACTTAAAATTATGTTATGTTACACAGTTGAAAGTGTCTGACTGATTTTTTTTTTTCTTTAAAAGCTTGCTCAGGAGCTGCTGAGGGAACACTGGAAGCAGAACAACCCAGAACTGCGGAAGGTCAGTTAATAATCTCAAGCAGAAAACTTAACATGCCAGTTAGTTAGGAGTATTATTAAGAGACCATTTGTGACTCTGGACCACAAAACCAGTCATAAGGGTCAATTTTTTTTTTAATTTTTAGATTTAGATTTATACATCATCCAAAACTGAATAAATAAGCTTTCCAATGATGTACGGTTTATTAGAATATAACAATATTTGGCAGAGATTCAACTATTTGAAAATCTGGAATCTGAGGTTGCAAAAAAATCTGAATTTTGAGAAAATAGCCTTTAAAGTTGTCCAAATGAAGTGCTTAGTAATGCATATTACTTCATATTAATTCATTCATATTAATCAAAAATTAAGTTTTGATATATTTACAGTAGGAAATGTACAAAATATCTTCATGATTTTTGGCATAAAAGAAAAATCGATTATTCTGACCCATACAATGTATTGTTGGCTATTGCTACAAATACAGTATAACTGTGCTACTTATGACTGGTTTTGTGGTCCAGGCTCACATTCGTAAGTAAACATATTTTTTATAATGAAAGTTTGGGGTCAGCGAGAATTTTCTTTTAAAGAAATTAAATAATTTGAAATAAAAAAATAATCAGCAAGGATGTAGCAAAGTGACAGTAAAGGCATTTACAATATTACAAAAAAAAACATTGCGTTTTTCATAAAAATATTAAGCATACAACTGTTCAGCTTTGATAATAATAAGTAATGTTTCTTGTGCACCAAATCAGCTTATTAAATGATTTCTTAAGGATCATGTGATACTGAAGACTAGAGTACTGCCTGCTGAAAATTCAGCTTTTCCATCTCAAGAATAAATTACGTTTTAAAATATATTAAAATAGGAAACTGTTATTTTAAGTTGTAATAATATTTTACAATATTACAATATTATATTTTTTTGTGATCAATTAAATGCCTTGATGAGCTTAAGAGACTCTTTTCAAAACCATTAAAAAATGTATAGACTCCAAACTTTTGAATTGTAGAGTAAGTGCTAAAAGAAAAACAAAAAGAGCTTCACATTTCTGCTTTAAAAAACAAATTACTTATTTGGCCTTACTTTTTAAAATATTTGAAGTTTTTCCTTTTTTTTTAAAAAAAAAACAGGATGAGTCAGAATTTCTGTGGTAATCAACTTAATGCTGTCAGTAGAGCTGGAACATTCTTGCAAGGAATTAAACAAAGATTTTCTTTTTTTTTTGATCATGAACCAGACATGACTGTAAGTTAATAGGGCATGTGATGTGTTTCTTCCATGACTGATTTGTAACTGAGCTCAGGATTTGGTTCCGAACACACGCAACCACTTCTGAAGCGTTGTTTAATCAGACATCTCAGTGTCTCAAATGCTTGTGCGTACAGGTGGAGTCAGGGTTGCACAAAGATCACGTTGTGAGCCAGTGGCAGGTTCAACAGCAGGAGAGAAAACAGGTGAGACATTCACAGGAGGTGTTAAATGCCAGCACTGCCACGTTGGCTCATGCATGAGAACTGCCCAGTTGAGCATCATGTAACACTGAGTTTTGTGTACAAATAATAGTAGTTGCATCCTTGGGGAAGAAGGAGGAAGAAGAAATTGCCTTTTTTTGTTTAACATGGCCAGTGTTCTGTAATTTTATCGCATTGAAATGCAACAATGTCCTGTAAAATTCAGGTTGATGAGAGAACTCAGGAGGAGAAACGGCGTTTTGAGAATGAGTATGAAAGGACAAGACGGGAGGCTCTGGAGAGAATGAAAGAAGAAGAGGAGAAGAGAAGACAAGAGGATAAGAAGCGAGCTGAAGACCTCCGTAAACAGATGAAGGAACTCAAACTACGGGAACAGGAAGTACGGAATTACTGTCAAATGAGACTTTGAATGCATTGCTACAAGTTGTGTCTGTCATGACAACAACCATATAATAAAACAAAGTTCATGAAGATCAAGTAAACTCAAGTAAATTCAATTATTTTTTGTGTTTAGTAATGTGTATGTTGTTGTTATTTTCAAGAAAATGAAACTTTCTAAGATGGCACAAATGTAAAGCTTACATTCAGTTTTGTTTTTTGTTCCAGGCCGAGCGTCTTAAGCAGGAACAGGAGGCTCTAATGTCTCAACGCTGGGAGCTTGAGAAGCTAGAAGATGAGAGGAAAAGGATGGAGGAAAGCAGGAGGAAAACTGAATTTGGGTAAAATATTTAGACATGCTGACAGATGCATTTCTTCTGCAACAATGTTAAAGGGATAGTTCACCCAAAAATGAATATTTTGTCATTAATTACTCACGCTCATATTGTTCCAAGCCCGTAATTCTTTGTTCATCTTCAGAACACAAATAAAGATATTTTTGATCAAATCCAAGAGCTTTCTGACCCTCCATAGACAGCATGGGTCCTACCATGGTCAAGGCCCAGAAAGTTAGTAAGGACATCATTAAAACTGTCCATGTGACATTATTGGTTCAACCGTAATTTTACAAAGCTACAAGAATAATTTTTGTGCGCAAAGAAAACAAAAATAATGATTTTATTCAACAAGTCTTCTCTGCGTCACCCTGACGTGGAGGAGAAGAATTGTTGATATCATCAAAATATCTTAATTTGTGTCCCGAGGTTGAACGAAAGGTCTTACATTAAAACATTTATGTTAATTAAAATAAATCTGCAATATAATATAAATTATAGATTAAAAAAAACTACGAAATGAAAATTAGATGTTGTCTTGGCATCTAGCTGCAATAAACAGTGATGTACAACAATTATTAACTGAAATTAAAAAAGAAAACTATTTAAAAACTAATAAAGATGACAAAAGCACATAACAAACTGACTAAAAATGTGGCTAAAATTAAAATGAAAACTAAATGTTATTAAAAAATACAATCGTGTATAAATAATACTAAATTCACACTGTTCTACAGCTGCCTGAAGCCATTGTTCTCTGCCTCCGCAGGCATTTCCTGACTCGTCAATACCGCGCTCAGCTGAAAAGGAGAGCACAGCAGGTGCAAGAGGAGCTGGTAGGTTATAACAAAAACTGAAGTTTTGCCCTAAAGCTGAATATAATTTATCCTGACTGAGAGACTGCAATACCTTTCCTGTCCACCAGGAGGCAGATCGCAAGATCCTGGCTGCACTGCTGGAGGGAGAAGTGGAAGAGCAGAGACTGGAGAAAGCCAGGAGAGAGAGAGCTGTCGCTGACGCTGCCTGGATGAAGAGAGTCATAGAAGAGCAGCTCCAGCTGGAGAGGGAGAGGGAGGCAGAGTTTGATATTCTGTATCGGTGAGCACAGTCAGGATGTTTAAGAACTTAAAGTGCATTTGTAACTGGAAGTTATCTCCATATTCTGTTTTTGTTTGCCACCTGCAGGGAGGAAGCTCAGCGTGTTTGGGAGAAGAGAGAGGCAGAGTGGGAAAAAGAGAGGAGGGCCAGAGAGAGACTCATGCGGGAGGTGAGACAGTGCCCAGTTTGTCTGAGGCTGACGGCCAGCAGATCAGCAGTCACATACTCAAACTTTGGTTTTCTTAAATCAAACCCCCTTCAACAGTGCATCCTGTTGAAAAAAAAACAAACATTAGAAACCATTACAGAAATTCAAATGGTTTCCACTACAAATATCATTACAAACATTACAAACCATTAACTGTTAACCATTAAAAATAGTTTCCCGTAATGTGTTTTAGGACATAATCATATAGTGGCTTATGAACTCAAAGTCTCACCCATAGCTGGATACAATTATGTAATGAACATGTAATTAATACTGTGTACATTTTTAAGAAATGTAGTTAAAGGAGAAGTCCACTTTCAGAACAAACATTTACAGATAATGTACTCACCCTCTTGTCATCCAAGATGTTCATGTCTTTCTTTCATTTACAACCACATTTGAGATAGTTTGAACGCATTTAAACTGCATTTTGGAAATTCAAACTTGGGGCACCACAGAAGTCTGTTAGATGGAGAAAAATCCTGAAATGTTTTCCTCAAAAAAACAATTTCTTTACGACTGAAGAAAGAAAGACATGAACATCTTGGATGACATGGGGAGTATGTAATGAGTACGTTATCCGTAAATTTTTGTTCTGGAAGTGGACTTCTCCTTTAAATAGCCGACAGTTAGGGTGCATTTGGATGCTATGATATATTACTAATCAATATTTGGAAGGTCTTGACAGGACGTCAGCAGCAGTTGGAGGAACGAATGAAGGAGAACAGGCTGGCAAGGGAAGAGTCTCTACAGAGGAGAGAAGAGCTCATCCAGCTGCTGGAGCAAGAGAGACTCACCCTACGGCAGGAGAAGGATCAGCAGGAGGGAGCTCGCACCTCTCGCATGCAGGAGATCAATGCACAGGTCTGTATAAGAGTAATGCTACATAGTAGATTTACTAAGAGAATTCGGTTATGAAAGTGTTCAATTGATGTATTTGTCCAACAGGTGGAGCAGAGGCGCAAGGAACAGTGGGAGGAGCAGCGACGACAAGAGCAAGAAGAACTACAAGAGAGGGAGGAGCTTAGGCAGCAGGAGGAGGAGCTTCGTCTTGAGACAGAGAGAATGACTCGACAGGGCTACAAGGAGAGAGTGAGTGAAGAGTAAAGTGAAGACATTTTTAGTTTAGACGTTTATATGAAATTTGATTTGAAGTGCAGTGTAATATGATAATGATTTATTTTTCGTCACGGCAGATTCACAGCAGACCCCGGTCAGCATGGACATGAGAGCACTTCATGGGAAGAGTCTTTGTGCCACATCCCCTATCAGATGCTAGGAGCATTTTCTAGCACCGTTTTTCATTCAGAATCGGGGATATCTATGTCCATGTTGATCTCGGCCACTTTGTGCTTAAATGAGAGCCAGGTTCCCCCTCAGAAATGCTCTTTTAATATAAAATGTTTATGATTTACATTATGGCTTCCATAAATAGTTGTTTAGGTAAGTTCTCAATTTTACATTTCCATTGCACTAGTGCTGAGCATGTAGGCCTGTTTTTATATGTAAATTGTTTTGTATAGATGAATTTCAATGTTGACAAGGTTTTCAATAAAAAAATAATGTTATGTTTTGTCTACTGTATTTAAATAGAATGAAGAATTTTAACTGGATAGCAGTGTGTGCAAACAGTATAAAAATATTCAAAAAGAAACACCTAGTCAACACTGTAAAAAAAGAGATGTGATGTGATGAGAGGATTGCTTCTATGATGATTAACACTGATTGTAATGAGTTTTATTATTATTTTCTTAATTGACACATTGTTGTGGAGTTTAACAACACATTTTACAGTGTTTTACAGTTATAGTGCTAAATAGTGCATATCAGTTTTAAAATTAAAAGTGCCTGTAAGGTAAATATGTAATTAGGCCATCCAAATCGTAGATGAGTTTGTTTCTTCATCAGAACAGATTTGTAAAATGTAGCATTACATTGCTCACCAATGGATCCTCTGCAGTGAATGGGTGCCAGAATGAGAGTTCAAAAAGCTAATAAAAACATCACAATAATCCACAAGCAAAAATGTCAGGCTCAGTCACAGACAAATCTGCATATGGTAGAATTGTTTCCTAATGAATTTCTTTCATACAAATAGCATTTTCTTATTAGTCACATGTCCCTGATTGTATCTAACATGGTTTTGTAATTCCCATAAAAAAATATAAGCAACTTTTCACAGAATACCCACCCAGGCACTCATATCGTTATAGGAGAACTATCTTTTACAAAAACATAGTAGTGGACATATACCCCCACCTTCATCTACACAGTTAAAGAGATTAATTCATAAAGATTTCCTCAAATAGTACATTTCTATAACATAATTTCCTGTGTGACAGGACTGACTGTGGCGTGACAAGACTGACATTGCTGTGACAGGGCCTGACTTTATGGATTACATTGATGCATTTTTCTCCATATAATGGACTGATATGGTGCCCCGATTTTGAACTTCCAAAATGCAGTTTAAATGCGGCTTCAAACGATCCCAAATGCGGTTGTAAACGATCCCAGCTGAGGGTCTTATCTAGCGAAACGATCGGTTATTTTCATTAAAAAAAATACACTTTAAATACTTTTTATTCTCAAACACTCGCCTTGTCTTACTCTGCCTGAACTCTGTGTATTCTGACTCAAGACAGTTAGGGTATGTCAAAAAATCTCCAATCCAATCGTATTTTCTCCCTCAACTTCAAAAATGATTTCAAAATCATCCTACATCGCTGCAGAAGTACCAACACAGTCTTTGCAAAGTGAACATGCAAAGAAGACACCCTTAACAAAAAAGGTAAAACAGCGATATAGGACGATTTTGAAGTTGAGGGAGAACATGAGATGGGAGTTTTTCGACATACCCTAACTGTCATGAACCGGGAAAAAACAGTCCAGGCAGAGTAAGACAAGACGAGCGTTTGACATTAAGTATGTAAATTGTATTATTTTTATGAAAATAACCAATCGTTTTCTTCTTTCTCGGCTGGGGCACCATATCAGTCCATTATATGGAGAAAAATGCTGAAATGTTTTCGTCAAAAAACAATTTCTTTATGACTGAAGAAAGAAAGACATGAACATCTTGGATGACAAGGGGGTGAGTACATTACATGTGAATCTTTATTTTGGAAGTGGACTTCTCCTTTAAGTTTTGATAAGCATTCCTTTTTTAAATTATTATTATTATAATTTTAATGTTCATGTAATATTAGACTATGGTAAAGTTCAGCCAAGGACATATAATAAGGACCTAATTCATCAGAATATAACTGACAACTGATATAGTCCAAACATCTTCAATAAACTAATTTTATTTTAATTTCAATATAAAAACATATTTTATTTAAATGTAATCAACAGACATTTAACTGACTAGCACAATGTAAAGTAACTGTGGTACCACATAATATTACGAATCAGTAATAACAGGGTAATACTATGGTAATATATACATTTTTACTTAGGTAATTACATGGTAATAACGGACATTGCATGTCATTTCCTAGGTAATAATGTAGCTATTACCATGTTATCACCCTGTTGTAATATGAAGTGGTACTGTGATGGTAGCCTTTTCTAACGTTGAAGGTCCTGGCCCCAGCCCTGGAACTGTGGCCTTTCTCTTAAGCCTAATTTTTTTTTTAACTCATACTGCCATTACACTGTAAAAAACAATTTGTTGAGTCAACTTAAAATAATTTGTAACCTGGTTGCCTTCAAATTTTAAATTCAGTCAACTCAAAAAAAGTTTATTCAACTTGAAATGTTAAATTATACTAAGTGACAACTTAGATATTTGAGTTGAATCAACTTATTTTAAGGCAGCTGGGTTACTTACCCATCTGTTAAGTTTAGCAAACACAAATATCTAAGTTGTTACTTAGTACAACTTAACATTTCAAGTTGAATAAACTTATTTTAGTTGACTGAACTTAAAATTTTAAGGCAGCAGGGTAATTATTTTAAGCTGACTCAACAAATTGTGTTTTTTATTTTTTACAGTGTACTTGGCCTACTAGCATGCTAGCATAAAACCGTTAACATGCAATCAAGGAATTTCTGTAACCTTTTTGACGTTTTGGATTTCAAACATTTTCATTATTTTCTGGGATGTTTTACCGTGACAGGGCCTGACACTTTAGCTCGTCCTCCTCAAAATAAACAATCATACAATTCAGTGACGAAACTCACCCTTGATCAGTGTTAGCTTCACCTCAGTCAAATTATGTCACTTCCTCTGAGTCAAACCCTTAAAGGCATATTGCACACATTTTATGTTGAGTTTTATGTAAACGTGACAGGACTGACAAAACATGGGGACACTTGTAAAATACTATTTGTAATGTATAGTTTCATGTTTTCATGTTAATCAATTGATGTGAATGACAACTTACAAATTTGTTATTGATGTTTTTTTTCTAAATAACAGTTTTTAACATAACAAAACTATGAAAGCTGTACAAAAAGATTTACAGAAAGTTTACATGCATTTTAACTTCTCTGTTCTTTTGTATTTAAATACAATATTTTTTTATGAAAATATTTTGACAGTATGCCATTGTCCCCTATTTAAACTGCATAATAAACTGCGTTAACAGAATGTATTTTCACACACGCACAAAGGCCACGTTCACACTATCAGTTTTTGGGATTGACAACCGCATTTACTTACAGTTGTAAGTCTCGAAATGTCCTGTTCACACAGCAGCTTACAGTCGCTTTTCGAATATTGTCTGTATGAACGTGCAACAGGAGTTAAGCAAGTATTCCTTACGAGTAACCAACAGAGACCAAATCGATATCAAAGATGTCGACGTCCGTAAAGCGGCACGATACTACTGTTTTAATACTGTTTGACGTGATGGACAAGTCCTGTTCCGTCCACACAGCGAGTGTTCCAAGAATGCGGTTGTGAGTCCTGAAAATTTACGGGTGTGAGTTCGGTTATAGAATACGGTTGTCAATAACTCTACTGTGTGTGAACGTAACTGTTAGGACTCAAATACGGTATTGACAACGGTATTCTGCTGCTGTGTGAACCTGGCCACACACACAATCTTACAAACTTTAAAAATATGAACAGAATAAGAACAGGCAGAACAGGAGAAGAGTTTTGATTCGAAATAATTTGGGGTGAGGTTTAGGTATTTAATTTTTCCACTTTATTCATATGGCAATTTTTGATAACAGCAAAAACCCTGGAGCAAGAATTGAAGCTCAAAATGATAAATTAAGTTTATTTAAAAAATAAAGAACACATTTTCTTCTTTACCACAGGCATAGCAATAACATTAATGAGTGGAAGACCAGATCTGAACAACTACAAACTCTCAAAAGAAGGGGAATTTTAACACTGGTCTGTAAATCGTTGACTATAGCTCTAAGAACATTGAGCTACCGGTCCACTGCACGACTGTTTGGTAAGACTAACCTGATCAGGCTAGACCAAAATACTTAGAGAGGAAATAAAAAGATCCGCAAAGTTAACAGCTGCCCAAACACTGAACTGAATGTACGATAAGAGGAACTATCTAAAAAAAACGAAAACACATCTAAACCATCACAAACACAGTATCAGTATCTGCTGGTGGAGATTGTTCATCTGCAGTATATTGAAAAAGAAGAAGCTGTAATTAAATACCGTACCATGACCTCTAAACCACTGATGAAATATGATTAAACTAAGGTTAATTAACATTTCCTGATCTTCTGTTACTTTATTTTATTTTTTCAATACATCCTATAAATCTGAATTATAGCCACCTCGTTTATCCAACTGGGGAAAAAGTCATTTAACTTCGGACATTAAATGAAATATGATCTTTTTAAATCATACTTAATATGACATCTTTATAATTACAAGTTTATTGTATTTGTACCTAAACTTGGCCTAACTGGCCACAATAACTAAATGCTTTGTACAGATAGATTTTTTTTTTCATTATATATTAAATATTTAACTGAGATTATTGTAGAAAAGGCTTGATTTTAACATAATTAAGCAACACAGACAACCACAAATAATGAACTACGTGTCTGAATATGAAGAGGTAAAATCTGTCAAAGTTTTCAGAATAGTGCAAAGAGTCAGGCATTTACTGAAAATGTACTACATGATTGACTGCTCTATTGCTGATTTACTTCTTTACTCATTATTTACTGATTTACTCAAATTGTTCTCTCAATCCACATCTCAACTGCCAGCTAGACTGTAGTCAAATATACTTTTACAGGTCAACACGTATACACGTCCTTACACAACCCTTAAGAGCATTTCAGGCTATTTATGGCTTCAAGCCAAACTACACTGACAACAGACACCTTAAATTAAAAATAAACACATGCATATACACCTTAGCTAAAAAAAAAAAAATCTCATGTGACATACCTAATAATTACTGATAAAGTAACATATGGGGAAAAAGTCAGGGTTGCATTACAGGTGGAAATGGATGGAAGCAGAATCAGTTGTTGTTCTCTTTGGTGGTTATGGTGACAAGTTGCTTAGCAGCCTTGGCGATGTCATAAGCACACTGGATGACCTGCTGGGTGACCAACTGCATGTCTGCTGCAGGGCAGCTCTCTAGAGGAGACGCTTTCTTACACTCACTCTGTAGCCGGTTCGCACTGGACGTTAATAATCGCAAAGAGCTCCTCACCGTCTCAAAGCGGGGTCTCTGTGGACAAAGGTGAAAATATAGAAATCAGTATACACAAAATACATTTAGACATATATATATATATATACACATATATAC
This sequence comes from Labeo catla, assembly GCA_012976165.1. Taxonomy (NCBI): domain Eukaryota; kingdom Metazoa; phylum Chordata; class Actinopteri; order Cypriniformes; family Cyprinidae; genus Labeo; species Labeo catla. The sequence continues at coordinate 1,369,921 of VONZ01000015.1, read as the reverse complement.
AGTTGAAGTCAAAAGTTTACATACATCTTGCATATAATCCACAAGAGAAAACAATAGTTGAATTTATAAAAAATTACCCGGTTCAAAAGTTTACATACACTTGATTCTTGATACAGTGTTGTTACCTGAATGATCCACAGTTGTGTTTTTTTTTAGTCCCTTGTTCGTCCTGAACAGTTAAACTGCCCGCTTTTCTTCAGAAAAATCTTTCAGGTCTGACATTTTTTGTGTTTTTTCTGCATTTTTGTGTATTTGAACCCTTGCCAACAATGACTGTATGATTTTGAGATCCATCTTTTCAAACTGAGGACAACTGAAGGACTCATATGCAACATTTATAGAAAGTTCAAACGCTCACTGATGCTCCAGAAGTAAAAAAAAAAATGATGCATTAAGAGCTGCAGATGTAAATTTCTAAACAGAATGAAGATGTGTACATTTTCCTTATTTTGCCTAAATATATATATTTTTTCCATTTAGTACTGCCTTTCAGAAGCTACAGAAGATGTTTCCCAAAAGACAAAATAAATTAAATTTACCCTGATCTTCAAATTCAAAAAAGTTTTCACCACCCGGATCTTAATGCATAATTTTTCCTTCTGAAGCATCAGTGAGTGTTTGAACCTTCTCTAATAGTTGCATATGAGTCCCTCAGTTGTCCTCAGTGTGAAAAGATGAATCTCAAAATCATGCAGTCATTGTTGGAAAGGGTTCAAATACACAAAAATGCTGAAAAACCAAAGAAAAACCAAAGAATTTGTGGGACCTGAAGGATTTTTCTGATGAACAGCGGGCAGTTTAACTGTTCAGGACAAACAAGGGACTTATGAACAACTATCACTAAACAAAAAACACAGCTGTGGATCATTCAGGTAACAACACAGTATTAAGAATCAAGTGTATGTAAACACAGTCATTTTTATAAATTCAACTATTATTTTCTTTTGTGGACTATATGTAAACATTTTTGTGAAATATCTTATTCAAGTCAGTAATAAATAAATAAAAATAACGTGTTTGTATTTTCCTTCTTATTTTGGTAAAATAATTAACATTTTGCAGATTCTGCAAGGTGTATGTAAGCTTTTGACTTCAAATGTAGTTCAAGACTTGGGTAACTACTCAGATATGGAGATATATATATATATATATATATATATTAGTGAATAATACATAAAATTAAAATAAACTATTTAAATAACAAATAACAACAGCAATTTAAATATTAATAATTTATGAATAATATTTTATTAAAAATGTGATATTTATTTTATCAAATATAGCTGAATTGAATTGAACTGAATTGAATTGTGGATCAAAACTTCACTCACTACTAAATGTACAACCTAAATATATGTCCAAGAAAGTATTTGGACGAATAAGCCACACTTAAAGGGACAGTTCACCCAAAAATGAAAATTCAGTAATTACTCACCCTCATGTTGTTCCAAATTCATGAGACCTTCGAAACACAAATTAAGATATTTCTGCTTTCATAGACAGCAACACAACTACCACATTCAAAGCCCAGAAAGGTAGTAAGGACATTGACAAAATAGCCCATGTGACATCAGTGGTTCAACTGTAATGGTATAAAGCTACAAGAATATTTTTTGGGCACAAAGAAATAAAAAACCACTTTATGCAACAAATTTAAAACATGCATTCATGAGAGTAACATGACAAAGAGAAGAAATTGGTATTTTTGGGGGGTTTTGCACACAAAAATTATTCTTGTAGCTTCATAGCATTAAGGTTGAACCACTTTCTGGACCTTGAGCATGGTAATTGTGTTGCCATCTATGCAGAGTAAGAAAACTCTCGGGTTTCATCAAAAATATCTTAATTTGTGTTCAGAAGATGATTGAAAGTCTTATGGGTTTGGAACGACATGAAAGTAATTAATGACAGAATTTTTATTTTTGGGTGAACTATCCCTTTAAATTGATCAAAAGTCTAGTGATTTATATATATATATATATATATATATATATATATATATATATAGAATAAATAAAATCAATTAAAATCAACATATTTAAATAATAATAAAAATAATAATAAATCAATTATTATTATACTGATTTTTTATTGCATTTATAAAGTTTGGTTAAAAAAAAAAAATGCAAACCTTGGGGAACAGGGCAGCCATTTCATTCACAGCCACATGTATTCTTTCTGCGCAGGGTATAAAGCTATTGGAGGAGAAAATGAGAGATACTGTATTAAAAAAAAACATCAGAGTTTGAAGAGTGAAAAGTAAGATAAACAATCAGAGGGTAAAACTTTAAAGGCCTGTTCACACCAACAATGACACTAAATTTAATAGCAGAGTTTGCACTATTACAATAACGACACAGAGGAACAATATCATTGGAATCACTTTCAAAAGATTTTTTTCTCAACTAATAAATAATAAAACCACTGACAGCCAATCAGAATTCATCCTGCTTTAAGGAGCCTGAGCATTTGCAGTAGCAGATAACAACTACAGCACACACTAAAGTGAATTTTATTGTGTTTTGTTTGGATTATGACATAGTTATCGCTATAGTTCTTGATGTGAATGGGCCTTAAAGCTGGACACTTACCCTTTCATGGAAAATACAATTTGTCCATAATATTATACTGTATACAGATATTTTTGCGTCTTTTAAAAATACCTTTTGTTGAATAGTAGTGATTTGTATTCCACTCTGACATATCACAGTTTGCAGAAAAATGACAGATTTATAAGAAAATGTAATGTGTTGGAGTAAATTCTGTGTTATAATTTCTGTGCAAAAATCCACCAAAAAAACATGCAGATTTGTTTAAAAACATTAGTTGTGGAGCAGATGTGATGCACCCCAGTGCTAATACATTTTTAAGCGCGTAAAACATCCTTTAAAAAATTGAGTATTATCTTTAAAACCACACAGCTTATTTTGCAATGAAATACAAACCGGTGCAAAAGAGAAAGGTCAAAAGTTAGATGGATGTCAGTACAAAGCCTTTTCCTAAAAGAGAAACCAAGTGCACCAACATGAGTTCCTGCAAATAAAGGTGAAGTTTAGAAGACAATGCAAACTGACACAAGCCTTCGGCATTAGACACAGTAGTGATCATGCGTATTCCATTCATGTTCAGATTAGTGGGTTATGAAGTTATGAAGAGAGAGGTAGAGGTAGACACTGTGCCTGTGAGGCAGGGACAGAGGCCAGAGTACCAGGAGGCAGGGTTGTTGGGGTTGGCTGGGTGGGGAGCTCTTAGGCCGAGGGACTGCATGGGAGACGGGGGCTTGTCTGCCCAAGGCACCAGTGTGCTGAAACAACCCAGACTGTGTCTCAGTCTGCGGACACTCTCCCTCTGTTCACATGGTGCACTGGTGAGGAAAGAGACAGATCGGGACCCAAACAGAGCGTGGCCCCCGATGGGACAGACCCCAAATGATGAACACAGACAATTGAGAACAGACAGACAATGGAGAAGGTATGAATGGAGGAACTAATTCCTCCATTCCTAAATGGATGGGAAAGAAGTGATTTTCATATACAGCCATTTTCCATGGACAGGGTACAAAAAAAAAAAAAAAGCACAATATGTATTTAATATATAAATATATACATACAGTTGAGATCAAAAGTTTACATACACCTTGCAGAATCTGCAAAATGTTAATTATTTTACCAAAATAAGAGGGAGCATACAAAATGCATGTTATTTTTGTATTTAGTACTGACCTGATTAAGATATTTCGCATTAAGGACATTTACATATAATCCACAAGAGAAAAAGTAGTTGAATTTATAAAAGTGACACCGTTCAAAAGTTTACATACACTTGATTCTTAATACTGTGTTGAATCCACAGCTGTGTGTTTTTTTGTGATTCATGATTTTTTGTTGTTCATGAGCCCCTTCTTTGTCCTGAACAGTTAAACTGCCCACTGTCCTTCAGGTCCCACACATTCTGTGCTTTTTCAGCATTTTTGTGTATTTGAACCCACTCCAACAATGACTGTATGATTCTGAGATCTTTTCACACTGAGGACAGCTACAGGACTCATATGCAACATTTATAGAAAGTTCAAACGCTTACTGATGCTCCAGAAGGAAACACGATGCATTGAGAGACAGGGGGTGAAAACTTTTTGAATTTGAAGATCAGAGTAAATTTAACTTAGTTTGTCTTCTGGGAAACATGTAAGTATCTTCTGTAGCTTCTGAAGGGCAGTACTAAGTGAAAAAATTATGATATTTAGGCAAAATAAGAAAAATGTACACATCTTCATTCTGTTCAAAGGGTTACCCCCCCGGCTCTTAAAGCATCATTTTTCCTTCTGAAGCATCAGTGAGTGTTTTAACTTTCTGTAATAGTTGCATATGATTCCCTACGTTGTCCTTAGTATAAAAAGATGGATCTCAAAATCATACAGTCATTGTTGGAAAGGGTTCAGATACACAAAAATGCTGAAAAACCAAAGGATTTGTGGGACCAGAAGGATTTTTCTGAAGAACAGCAGGCAGTTTAACTGTTCAGGACAAACAAGGGACTCATGTAACAACACAGTATTAAGAATCAAGTTTGTGCAAACTTTTGTACAGGGTCATATTTACAAATTCAACTCAATTATATTCTCTTGTGGACTGTAAATTACGTGAAATATCTTATTCAGGTCAGTAACAAATTAAGTGACATGCACTTTATATGATCCCTCATATTTTGGTAAATAATTAACATTTTGCAGATTCCACAAGCTGTATGCAAACTTTTGAATTCAACTGTATACTTTTCAAAAGTTTGGGGTCAGTAAGATTAAAAAAAAAAATAATAATAATTTTATTCTGCAAGGACAGTAAACTGATAGTGAAGACATTTATCATTTTACAAAAGATTCCGATTTTAAATAAATGCTGTTCTTTTGTTGTTTTTATCAGTTTTCAACACTGATAATAAGAAGAAATGATTTTTGTCCAAATTAACGTATTTGAATAATTAATAAAGGACCATATGGCACTGAAGACTCAAATTCAGCTAGAATAAATTACATTACATAAATTAAAAATAAATTCAAATAGAAAACAGTTGTTTTAATGTATTTTACCTATATTGTTTTAATTTTTCACAATAATACACTTTTTAGGATATAATGTAAAACAAACATTACAATGGTAGCATATATATAAATTATTAAAATTATTATAAATTCAGTGTCATTATAAATATATACTGTATTTAAATAAAGATGACAAAGGTAGACTAAAACTATCACATATGTTTTCCATAAGTATCTGTTTTATCTTTCTTCTCTTATTATAACTTGATGATTTGCAGTCAAAACTAAAATTTGTGTTAAAAAAAAGTTAATTCTTGGTTACAGTTGAGAAGGTAAAGATTAAAAAAAACACTTGATGTGTTTAATACTAGCCACTTCTCGTGCTTTGGTATTATGTTGCATTCATCTGAAATATCTAAGTGTTCTCGCAACTAAAAACATTGATTTGTCTCTCTAATGCTTTAAATAGATTAAATATATTAAATTAAAATTGTCATCTTTTGCTCATCCTCATGTCATGCAAAACCTATATAAGTTTCTTTCTTCTGTGGAATATAAAAGATGATATTTTGAAGAATGTTGGTGACCAAACAGTTTTGGTTCCCATTGACTTGTATTGTCATTTTTGTCCATGCAATACAAGTTAATGGGAACCAAAACTGTTTAGCCACCAACAATCTTCAAAACATCATCTTTTAAGTTCCGCAAAAGAAGGTAACACAGGTTTAGAACAATGACGGTGAGTAAAAGACGAGTTTACATATTTTGGAGGACTATCCTTTAAAGAATTAGAGACAAAGATGACAGATTTCTTGATTTTTGGGTCAACTATCCCCTTAAATTAAATAATGCAAACACAATTTGTAGCCTACTCATGGAATGTGCCAATGATTTACATGTGAAATTGTTAAATAATGGCCAGAAGTTAACAAAAGGAAGAAGGGAGTTGAATGACTTCAGATTTTTTGCTGCCATATATGATGATGGAAGAAATAGAAGATGGGAGATGTTGACATTGGACGTCCTCTCACCTCTCATGCTTGTTCTCCTGCGCAGCCCTCAGCAGTTCCTGAATGTTCTTGGTGATCTGCTCTGTTTTACGGATGACGTCTTCAGTGCTGGGCAGACTGGGGTCGGGCTCACATTCGTGATCATCCACCTCGGGTATAGAGCCGCTCTCCCCCATCCAGCCGCTGCTGCGCAGACGACATCTACGGCCAAAGCTGCAGGGAGGGAGGAGGTAATATAAATGGAACTAAGGCGTCAGGGATGAGTAATGCTTGATGCACGGTTACTTGATGCCTTTAGAGCATCATTAGCCCGTTTCCTCACTTTACTTGGCTAAAAGCAGAGGACAGGCAGTTCTTATTTTCAGAGGGAAAAAAGGCTGGTTTTGTTTGCCAGCAGGATTTGAGACAGGAGTTATTTCAGGTCATAAAAAGAAAAGTGGACACATACCCGGAGTCATCCAGATCAGATTCGTTAACAGTGTTATCATAGTCACCATCAGACACACTGCTCTGCTTGTCAAATCTGGAGGCCTGAAGAGACAGGAAAGGATACAGTAAAAGAACTCGTACGTCACAAAATGAAATTGCCGGCGATGGAATTGGAAATATCAAGATGTCTGGTGGTTCATATGAAAAACTAATTCAACTGAAAAATTTGCATTATTGAATAGTTGGTAGAGTATAAGCAAGCTTTTAGCATTAGATTCATTAGATATACCAGGCGTTAAACTCTGAAAAGCATCACAAGGTGTGAAATCCTTAGGCGAGCAAACAGATTAGTTTTAGTCCGTAAATGTGGTTAAAAAAAGTGATTATTTTCTCCATATGTTTGATGGATGGCCACTGTTACACAGTGTGCTTTGGATGCTGGCATCTAACATGGCGTTAAAGGGATAGTTCACCCAAAAATGAATATTACCCCATGATTTACTCTAACTGAAGCCATTCTAGGTGTATATGACTTTATTTTTTCAGACGAATACAATCAGAGTTATATTAAAAGATGTCCTGACTCTTCCAAGCTTTGCAATGGCAGTGAATGGGTGCTGAGATTTTGAAGTCCAATAAAGTGCATCCATTCATCATAAAAAGCTCTCCACGCAGCTCTGGGGGGTTAATAAAGGCCTTCTGAAGTAAATCAATGCATTTGTGTATGAATAATATCTACAACTAAAACTTTATAAACCGCCATTTTCCACTAAGCGTTCCAGCGGATGACGTAGGATGAAGGTTTAGCACAAGCTAAGGTGACAAAATGCTAGTCTCTTGAGAACCAAGTTTTGTTTACAACAAAGGAAAACCAGTCTCCTCTTGGCTTATATTGAAATCCTCCAACATTTCTCTTTACAAGTCCTCATTTTGTACTTCTAATTCTCAAATGGTGTTTTGTTTTTCTCTTTTCTCCATGCTTCCGCGTTTGTCACTTCTCACTCGAGCTTATGCTACGCCTTTGTCCCACGTCATTCATTGGAATGACACTCTCTTGTGAACATGCGTATACATCAGAAGCTAGAAATTACGGTTTATAAAATTGTATATACGTATATTTTTCTCATATAAATGCATTGATTCACTTCAGAAGGCATTTAATTAACCCCTGGAGTCATGTGGAACACTTTTATGATGGATTGATGCACTTTATTGGACTTCAAAATCTCAACACCCATTCTCTGCCATTATAAAGCTTGGATAAGCAAGGACATTTTTTAATATGACTCTGATTGTATTCGTCTGAATGAAGAAAGTCATATACACCTAGGACGGCTTGAGGGCGAGTAATTTATATGGTAATTTTCATTTTTGGGTGAACTATCCCTTTAATACCAAGGTCATGGTTTTGACTACTAGCAAGCACATATTTACAAAAAATGTATATTTTGTTGTTGTTGTTTTTTTTTTAAAGAAATTAATACTCCAAGGATGTATTACATTGATTAAATAGATCAAAAGTGACAATAAAGACAACAAATATATATATTTCAAATAAAAGAAATATATTTAAAATGTGAACTTTCTATTCAGTCATTCTATTTTAAGTCATTGGATCCCACTGACTGCCATTATATGACTAACAGACTGCAACTGTTTGACTTAAAAAATCTTTGTTTGTGTTCTACTGAAGAAACAAAGTCACCTACATCTTGGATGCCCTGGGGGTAAGCAGATAAACATCAAATTGTCATTTTTGGGTGAACTATCTCATGACCGCACATCGAAGACTGACACTGAAGAGAAGAAACTGTTAAATAAAGTCAATATTTTGGTTTTCTTTGCACACAAAAAGTATCCCTGTAGCTTCATAACATTATGGTTGAACCACTGATGTCACATTGACTATTTTAACAATGTGCTTGCTATCTTTCTGGGCCTTGAACGTGTCAGTTGCATTACTGTCTATGCAGGGTCAAAAAGCTCTCTGATTTCATCAAAAATGTCTTAATTTGTGTACTGAAGATGAACAAAGGTCTTACAAGTTTAGAGCAACATGAAGCTGAGTAACTCATTTTTGAGTGAACTATCCCTTGTAGTCCAATGGATAGATCATCCTTGTTTTGAAGCAATGACCAGTGGATGCAAAAACTAAACTAGCTATTAAACAACCCGTGTGTCCTCAGGGGTTAAACTCATGGTTACAATTAAATCTAGGTCATGGCCCAGATCAGCGTATTCCTTCACAGTGCAGTAAAGCATTTACAGTAAAGATATTTGACAGTCTCACTGGAGCATGATTCACTGTGCTCAAGTATAATGAGGTAATGGGGTAAGATGACAGCAGTGCTCTGACCTGGGACATTACTAAATTAGTGTAAAAGAGTACTGTATCAATGTTATTGTCACGATGCTTGGAGAACCGCCACATGATGTCGGAATAATCAAAAGAATGTTCCACTGAACACGCTCGCAGTCAGCTGTTTGTGCGTCGGCTCGACACACATCTCCTCGTACACAGGTACAGTTGAGATCAAAGAGTTTACACCCCCCTTTCAGAATCATTAAAAATGTTAATTATTTTACCAAAATAAGAGCGATCTTACAAAATGCATGTTATTGTGTATTTAGTACTGACCTGACTAAGATATTTCATATAAAAGATGTTTACATGTAGTCCACAAGAGAAAATAATAGTTGAATTTAAAAAAAAATGACCCTGTTTAAAAATATAATTAAGAAATTGAACAACTGAATTTAATTGTCAGATCAATGCATTAAAAGAAAAAATAATAAAAATATTCACAGACAAAATGTGGCTCTCCAAATGCTAAATAGCCTCAAACAAGGGCCAAACTGCACGCATGCACTCAGTGACAACAGAAACACTCATCTAAATATGGCTGTAATCTTCACACACAAATGTAAACAAGCTTATCCTGCTCATTTACATATCACCGTTTCATTATTGTGTATTTCTTCTTTCTACTCTCAGCCCAGGAGCATGTAGCATTGCAAGTCATCCTGAAGAAATGTGTGAGCAGCAGCAGCGGACAAGCTTGAGCAGTGCACCCTGGGATTGAAGACAAGCTATGAAATGTATGTGCTATATGAGAATGATGGTGATAATGATGGCAGAGATACGTATCATTTGAAAACAGCAGCCCCCGGAGGGTTGGCGGAGGGACCGTTCATGCACGGTGATGCGTGGAGCACAACAGGTGTAAGAGGAAAAGGGATGGATGGGAGTTGAGGAGGCAGAGGATGAGTTTGTGAAGGAGGGTGGAGAAGCGGTAAAGGGTTCCGGGATCTTTCGTCCGGCCTCGGGAGGAACAGAGCACGTGAGGATGTATTTAACCCTTTGCACAGGTTCATCCCGCAAACAGGATGGGGAGGATGAGGAGGAGGAGGAGGGGAGGAAGGGGAGGGAAGAGGAGGTGGCCACAAACACACCCTTTGCGATCTAGAAAGGGGTGCAAATAATACTTAAGAGAGAGAATGAAAGATTCATGATAAAAAAATAAATAAATAAAAAAAATTGTTTAAATGCTTGGCCATGATGGAGAGCCTTGGCTAGAGAACAAGATAGAGTAACTTTAACTTGATGTTAATAACAATCAAATAAAATAGTAGCCAGTCTATAGTAATAATTTTGGTAACACTTTACAATTATTATTATTAACATATACACACTACCATTTAAAGTTGGGTGTCATTAATATGTTCTATGTTCATCAAGGCTCCATTTATTTGATTAAAAATATAGTAAAATAGTAATATTGTGAAATATTATTACAAATTATTAAAATATTATTATGAATAAATGTTTTCTACTAGAATGCAATTTTATAATGCATTTAATTTTCAAAATTTCATTACTCTAGTCCAAATCATTCTAATATGCTGATTTGCTGCTTAAGAAATATTTCTTATCATCAACGTTGAAAACAGTTGTTTTGCTTAATATTTTTGTGGAAACCATGAAATTTGTTTTCAAGATTCAGTGATAAATATAAAATTAAAAACAGCATTTATTTGAAATAGAAATCTTTTGAAATATTAAAAATACATTTATTGTCCAATTTAAACAATTTAATGCAGCGTTTCTCAACTCCAGTCCTCACGCCCCCCCACTATGCTAATTTTGAATGCATCTCTTATCACGTACGGCAATTGTTCTATTCGACCATGAAGTGCCCTGCGAAGTGGACATCACCGGATATTCCGCCATGATTCCGGTTTGAAACGAGTGTATACGTTCCATTCAAAGGGCATTAAAAAGTGCAAGAGGTGAATTTAAATTGTATTTATTTACAGAGGTATATGATGTCACATTTCACACTTCTCTAGTAAGTTTCGTCTGTGTGTGAAGAAGCTGCAGGCAGCGGCACAGCGCAAATCCATAAAGGAACGTTCCGAAGTGAAGCAAACTCAGGGAGCAGGGAGCAATGAACACTATGTAGGAATCATGTCAATCGGAACACAGTTCATGCACGTAGCTCATGATAACGAGCTGGTTATCTGAATCAGGTGTGTTAACTAGAAGAGACACGCAAAATAAGCATAGCGGGGGGGCGCGAGGACTGGAGTTGAGAAACGCTGATTTAATGCACTCTTTCCAAAAGTATCAATACTATAATAAATTATTATAATATTAATTAAATATTAATAATTATTACACTAACAGTCAAAGGTTTTTGGACAGTAAGACTAATTATGTTTTTTAAAGAAGTCTCTTCTGCTCACCAAGCCTGCATTTATTTGATCCAAAGTACAGGAAAAAGCAGTACAATTTTGAAATATTTTACCATTTAAAATAACTGTTTTCTATCAGAATATATTTTAAAATGTAATTTATTCCTGTGATTTCAAAGCTGAATTTTTTTAGCATCATTAGTCCAGTCACATGACCCTACAGAAATTATTCCAATATGCTGATTTGCTGCTCAAGTAACATTTATTATTATTATTATTATTATGTTGAAAACATCTGAGTAAAATTTTTTGAAGACTGGAGTAATGATGCTGAAAATTTAGGTCTGATCATTGAAATAAATTACATTTTAAAAAATATTCAAATAGAAAGCAGTCATTTTAAATACTAAAAATATTTCACATTATTATTTCTTTTGCTGTATTTTGGATGGAATAAATGCATGCTTGGTGAGTAGAAGAGACTTCTTTATATATAATAAAAAACAACATTAAAACAATTAAAATCTTACTGTCCAAAAACTATTGACTGGTAGTGCAAGTATTCATTTCTTAAAAAAAAAAAAAATCATAATTTTAATGACCCCAAACTTTTGACTGGTAGTGTATATCAAAACATTATAAACAATTAATATTAGTTATTTGTGATGAACACTCATGAAGTTTTATAGAACCCAGCACAAATCTGGTGTTAAATAATAATGACTGATGAATGATGTTTGAACATCTGCATGCATTGGAAAATAATCAGTATTATTAATATGCAGTAAAAGCAATGAAAAGCCATAGAGTTAAGACATTTTTTTTAATATCAACACTCAAAAGGTCAGTGAAAAAGTGAATAAGGAAATAAAATAGGAACTTACATTGTAAAAGACAACTGAAAATAAAATACTGGGCATTTTACATCAAGATTATACTGCATTTTGTGAGCTAGAGTAACTGTGACATGTACAAAAGATACATTTATGGTTTAAAACAATATAAAAAACAATGAAGTGCACTAAGTAACTTTTTCCATTGTAAAAATGTTGCATACCTAAATAAATGCTCAATACTTAAAAATGTTGCACACTTATGCTTTTTCTCCAAATAATGGACACTGGTACAATATTATCAGTTATACTGGTCAGCAAAACACTAATGAAAAATTGCTTAGTGCACCTTTTATATTCTAACTTGAAATGAAAAATATAAATTATATGTACCAAGTTACATAAACCAAGAGACTGTGTGACTTGTGCATTGAGTTGGCTATTAAGAACTCCCAACTGACACATGAAATTGAAACAGGAAACAGAAATATGCTGAAATAGCTGCTTTGTGAGCCAACAGGATGCAAAGTGAAGTAATACATTGAGTAATCCAAAACGTGTATTTTGGAAACTCTCATAAAGCGCTGAGAACTGAAAACATAGCATCAGCATGCTGGAACACAGAAGAAAAAGAAGGAGAGAAGGCAAGAGGCAGGTTTTTACTTACATAGGTTGGGAAGGGTTGCAGGGTGGGGAAGCTCTCCTCAGGGTAAGGGGTCTCTCCCTTGGGGAGAAAGGGCTTCAGACCAGAGCCGGTTTCATACATAGACATGGGGCGGCTCGCCCGTGCAGACAGGTGGCGTTTCAGGGCAGAGGAGGAGGAAGAGGAGGAAGAGGAGGAGGGACTGGAGGGGTTGGGGTGGTCAGGGCCGCCGGGGGCCTGATAGGGTTGTTGAGCGGAGACCTGCCGCCTGAGAGAGCTGTTCTCACTTTGCAGAGACTGCAGCTGAAGAGAAACACGAGTAAGCCAGAGAAACGCAGAGAAAAGCAGAAACTGTAGCAAAGCTGAGCTTACGGGAAAAACTGTCAATGAATCAATAGATAAATAGCAGTTCAAAAATTCCCACCTAGAGTGTCACCCACTACAGACCTACACAAAAAAAGATTAAATTAGTCTTAGCCTTTTCAGTAACACTTTGTTAGTTAACATGAACTAAGAAGGAACAATACTTCTACAGCATTTATTTATCTTAGTTAATATGTTAATTTCAGCATTTACTAATGCATTACTAAAATCACAAGTTGTGTTTGTTAACATTAGTTAATGCACAGTGAACTAACATGAACAACTGTTTTATTAACTAACATTAACAAATATTAATAGTGAAATAAATGTATTGTTCATTCATGTTATTTGATACGTTAACTAATGCTAACAGATGACATCTTATTGTAAGGTGTTACCGCCTTTTCTATCTCATAAATAAAAAAAAAAGAAAAAAATTGTTATTCAGAGAAGCCTCGCTAGCTTCTTTTTACTTTTAGCGTTTATAAAATATATATAATTTTTATTTATATATTAATTTTAATCTTAACATGATTGTAAGGCCAACCAGACTATGTAGTTTTCGTTTGTTTGGTTTCAGTTGTTCATATATTTTCTCATAAATTTTTAATACATTTTAGTACAACTTTTTTGTGAATGAATTTTTTTCATTAAAAATGTTTGTACAGAGATTTTATGCACAAATTTACGTGTACATATTCTTAATAAATGAGCTCCAATATTACCAAATTGTAGTGAAAAAAATAATAAAAAATTAACCACATCATATTTTGTACTATTTAGTTTGATGAAATAGATTTAAAATCTGGCACATGTGACCCTGGACCACAAAACCAGTCTTAAATAGCACAGATATATTTGTAGCAATAGCCAAGAATACATTGTATGGGTGAAAATTATCGATTTTTCTTTTATGCCAAAAATCATTAGGATATTAATTAAAGATCATGTTCCATGAAGATATTTTGTACATTTCCTACTGTGAATATATATAAAAAAAAATTCTGATTAGTAATATGCATTGCCAAGAACTTCACTTGGACAACTTTAAAGGCATTTTTTTTTGCACCCTCAGATTCCAGATTTTCAAATAGTTGTATCTCAGCCAAATACATTAATGGAAAGCCTATTTAGTTAGCTTTCAAAAGATGTATAAATCTCAATTTCAAAAAATTGACACTTATGACTGGGTTTGTGGTCCAAGGTCACATATGAGAAATTAATATTATTAATACTAATTAGCATAATATCCACCTTTTTAGAAAAGGATTCTCCATTAAACTGCAGGGGGCTTGTGAGTTTGCAATCTAAAAAATCCAATTACAAATGAAAATAATTGTCAAATTTGAATAACAAAATAATTATAAATATTTTTTCATTAAAACCAAATTAAAATGCATAAAATAAGACATTTACTTAGATCTTACACAAATAATTAACTTTTGCAATTAAGAAAAACTGATGAAAAAAATAACTAAAAACTTAGTGAAACTTCAAGGAAACCATTATATGACGTTGCTCAATAAATCCAAACTTCTTAACAGCAAAAAGTCCAGTTTAGCATGCAGGAACTGGTAGATGCAATGTCTAGACATGCTCACAGAATAAGCGCAAGTTAGGCGTGCTTAAGAATCTACAGGGAGAGAGACAGAGATTCACTCTGCAGCTCAGAGAAAAGCCAAAGAGATTGAGCCAGACACACTGGCTAGGATCAGAAAGGAAATGCGGAGCATAACAAGCCTAAAGACTTCACTCAAGATAATATGATTTTGCCCATCTCTATTTTTACCCAGTCAGATGTTCATCCAATGCCAAGCCACACAGTTTTATCACACAATGGCCTAATTTTTCTAATCACAAACATTTGTAATACTATTGAAGAAACATCATATATAACGTTTTGTGTGGGAAATACATATAATTCAAAACCACTTTCAAATCGTCATACATTTTAAGCAAGTAGTCAAATCTTTAACAACACAACTAAACTAGTTATATGTTCTTTTATGAGAGGACTGAAAGTGGTAAACAGTCAAAACCATTCATAACCAAATCTTCAAAGTACACCAATCACCATTTTTGACTATAATTAAAGGAGAAATGCAACAGGAAGGCTGAAACTGTAACTTCATTAAATGCTGGGCCATTTAGGGACTGCCCTTATTTTATAATTGAGAAAATGACTACACAGTTACAGTCTGATTTCTGCATGACTATACTAAACACACTTCAATGAGTGTGAGCAAATTCTTTCCAATTATAATTTTTCATCTTACAGAATAATCCTTAGATTGGTTTTAAATAGAAAAATAAAGGATTTTTAAAACTATTTTTAAACTGAAATTACAGTAAAGGCCTGAAAGGTGTCAAATCATAATTATTATTTTACAGTCACTCAATTTCAACTCTGATTTGCATTCTGGAAACTCTTGTAGAATGTACATACTTATACAAACAGCCAATTAAAATGAGTCATGCTGATGCAAGAGCCAACTTATAAATCAGGTTTGTGGTTAGGGAGGTTAGCATGCCAGCTAATCAAATGCATTCGAATGCCAAACAATCAGTATGTTTTGTTTTCACTAATACTGTATGTCTTTTCCAATGGTTTAGTGGTCAAGGTCATGCTGGTTATTTAAACACTACAGTAGTTATTACAGTATTATTCTGACATCAGCATTCCAGAGGATTTTTAGAATCGGTCAATTTTGCCCCCTCACGTGCGAGAAGAGGTGCGGGTGTTGGGGTTAGACAGTCTTGTTTTGTTTAGCTGCTCTGACCAGGGCATTCAGCGCTCACTGCTGAATCTCTGGTACCTTTTTCTGCATCAATCTCAGCTCCTCACTCAGATTACTGTTGGCTTTCATCAGCTCCTGTATTTTGGCCTCCGAGGCTGAAAGTGCATTTTTCACTTCCAGAAACTCCTGCACAGAAATCGGTCCATCGGACAGATCAGAGTCCAGACTCTGAGGAGAAAAGAAGCAGGAAAGCCGACATGTGCTCATCTACACTGTGATGGCAAGAATGGCACAAGACAAAGTTCTGTAATCTTTACAGGTCTACCTTCGCTCTGTCTGCTTTGCCCACTCGTAAATCAGTGTCAGTGTCCTCGTCAGATGCCACGCTGTCATAGTCTGGCTGGTCGATTTCCTGGCTTTCACTTCCGTGACGACTACCCGTGCTTTTGAAAAACACTTCAACATTGTCTATGAAAAAATAGACACGACAATCATGAAACATCAACTTTAAAAGAAATCAAACAGTAATGGCTGGTGTGTCTGTATGCAGGCTGTACCTTTAGGACTTGAGACAGCATTCCCCAGCTGGCGTCGCTTTGCATCACTTAGAATATCAATCACAAGTGTGGCGAATTCATGAGCGTTAAACCTTGCCAACTTTTGTCTTCCCTGTAAAAGCAATTAAGGGATGATTTCATTGCATATTCATTGTCTGAGCAACTAATTGGTCTTTACATCATTTGCTCATTAATAGATCGCCTCCAGTGAATGGGTGCCATGTATGGAAGCCCATTTCCATCACTCAACTCACAATTGCAAGAAAAAAAGTCAGAATTGCAAGATACAAACCCACAATTCTGACTTTATAACTCGCAATTGTGTTCATATCACGCAGTTCTGAGAAAAATAGAATTGCGAGTTTATATCTTGCAGTTCTGACATTATAATTTGCAATTGTGAGTTTATACCACACAATTTAGAGAAAATAAAAGTCAGAATTGTGAGTTTGTATCTCGCTCTTCTGGGAAAAAGAGTCAGAATTGTGAGTTTGTATTATGCAATTCTGAGAAAAACAGAAAAATTGCGGGTTTGCTGTTGGTCACGCAATTATAAGAAAGTTTGAAGAATAAGTTGTGAGTTTCTATCATGCAATCCTAAGAAAAATAAAACGGAGTTTTATCTTGGAATTCTGACTTTGTAACTTGCAATTGCGAGTTTATATCACACAATTCTGAGAAAAAAAGTCAAAATTGTGAGTTTGTATCACTCAATTCGGAGAAAAACAGTCAACTGCAAGTTTATGTCACAGATCTAAGAAAAATAGAATTGCCAGTTTATATCACGCAATTAGGAGAAAAAGTTTATTATCACAATTATTGTGATGTTTTTATCAGCTGTTTAAACTCTCATTCTGACGGCACCCATTCACTGCAGAGGATCCACTGGTGAACAAATGATGCAAAGCTAAATTTCTCCAAATCTTGGATGGCCTGAGGGTCAGTATATTTTCAGCAATTTCTCATTTTTGGGAGAACTATTTCTTTAATATGCCTTAAAATAGCAATCGACAAAGATGTCCATCTGCATGTGTACTTAGATCAGAAACTTCTATAGTAAATATTCTTCTATACTTCTTGGAAAAATAAAAAAAACTATAAATACGCAAATCTGTCATCTGTGGTTTGGTTCAGTGCTTCAGTGCATAACAGTTTTAACGCCATTTCCCCTTTTATTAATTTTGTGACATCTGTTTCCATGTTTGTCTGTCACATTTCTGCATGTTGCACTTTTAGCTGCAAGCACTGCATGCAAGGTGTTATAAAATGTCACATACCAAGTGCCATATCTTTATTTCCTGTTAAAAAGACTTTAGTAAAAACGTAACTACTTTCTGTTCAGAACTCGCCTGGTTTCGTGTTGATGAGTACTCTGGGTTCACAGGAAGGAAAGGCACAACTGTTGTCTCCGTTACCAAGGTGCTGTGGTTCTGAGTGGCCAGCCAAACTGCACCACATACAAAGAAAGTGCTCATATCAAAGTGTCGCGCTTTGCACTCGTATAATGTACATTTCACAAGTCAATTCTTTCCATTGTTCACATGCTGATCATCTCACCTGCATCCGTCTCTCTTCGATCCACTTCATCGTACACATCCATTGCCAGTTCCTCAAACAAATGATCACTGAGCTGCAATCATATTAGAAGAATTACATTAGTCATCTGTGCTTTCAGTGGTTGTAAAACTATATGAAGGCATGTCCGGAGGCTGGTTAAATAGCAAATAAAGATGCTGTCTTTTATATTAATGACTGGCAGATAACGGTTTTGGGGGTGTTGCGGCACTTTAAAGGCCATCTGTTTCATTGAACCTCAACGGTTTCCTCTGTGCTTAGCAGTGTAACAAGCTATAGTAGTTAAACTACAGTTAAGCTATTTTTTAATTATACCTACACTACAATCTACTACCAAAATGTAGCTATTTAATGTGGTAATGCATCTAATTTAGATGCATCTAACAAATGGCATCACTTATCTCTGTAACCACAGCAGCATTTCTCTGGTACTAAACAGCAAGGATATGGTTTTGAATTTTGGTCGTACATTGTATTCATGTAGTAGATTGTAAGAGATTGTATTCAATTTCAGAGAAAATAAGGTGACCACATTTTAGAAATTATTTAATTCAATATTCCGCTTAACATATCAACTTAACATAAGCATAAGTTAGTTTATTATTTGCTACAAAAAAAAAAAGACGTAAAAAATGAATTTGGAGGGACTCCTGTTAATGTTTGAATTAAAATCAATTGTTTTGACTGATTTTACATTAACAGATTTACATTACAATCCAAACACCCTGATTCACTAAAAACACTCAGACTTCCCAAAGCTACTACACTGATATGTCATTAAAATTAGCAGCATTATTACATTTAGTTAGTTATTCCCCAATACTGGTGTTTAGTCTCGTTCTGTTTGGCAGTCAAGCATGATGTATTAAAATAAAATAAAATGAAATAAAAAGAGCACTCACAGACTGCAGTTTCCTTTTTGCAGCTTTTGCAAACTCTGTTAACTCCAGACTGCTATAAAGGGGAATAAAATTGTAAATAATACTAGTTTCCTTAATAAATAGCTTTATTAAAAACTAGAGCTGTCAAACGATTAATTGTGATTAATAGCATACAACATAAAAGTTTGGGTTTGCCTAATATATTTGTGTGTACTGGGTGTAATTATTATGTATATACATTGCCCTCAACAAATATTGGCACCCTTGGTAAATATGAGCAAAGGCAGCTGGGGAAATAAATCTGCATTGTTTATCCTTTAGATCTTTCATTCAAAAAAATTCACAAAATTCTAACCTTTCATTGAAGTAAAACAATGGAAATCGGGGGGGAAATTTCATTATCAAATAAACATTTTTGACTAGTTCACGTTGGTCAAGAAATTGACCCCTAGAAATTCTCATAAAATATCTCTGAAATATATTCCCATTCATATTTACATTTTTTTAGCACACCAGGGTGGAGCTAGGAGCATGAAACTGTCCAGCCATAACTTTGTTATATGAGGAACACAAAGGCCAAATTCCCTTAATTATCCATCACAAGAAGTAAACCCAAAGAACATTGTTCTGATGTGCAGAAGTGACTGTAAGAAAAGAGCTAAAGCGTTGAAAATATCCCCAATTCCACCATTAGGGCAATAATTAAGAAGTTCCAATCAACTAAAGGTGTTACAAATCTGTCTGGAGGAGGACGTGCATCTATATCGTCATAATGGATGGTGAGGAGGAGACTTTGAGTGGCCAAAAGCTCTGGGTTAGAAATCTTATAATAGGCCGTGTTTAGATATTCCATCAGGACAATGATCCAAAACAAACACAAAAATGTGTCACTGAGGACAAAACGAAGCTTCTGCTATGGCCGTCCCAGTTGCCTGACCTGAACCCTTTAGAAAATGAGTGGTCTCTTGTCAGGTGTTCTCCAAACTCACCAGGGTTTATAGGAGAAAATTCAGAGCTGTTATCTTGGGAAAAGGACTTTGCAATAATTGGGTGCCAATAATTGTGGCCAATGTGAACTAGAGAAAAACATTTATTTCATAATGAGATTTTCCCCCCACTTTTTCTCTTTTTACTTCAATGAAAGATAAGAATTTTGTGATTTTTTTTTATGAAAGATCAAAAGGACAAACAATGCAGATTTATTTCCATAGCTGCCTTTGCTCATATTTACCAAGGGTGCCACTATTTGTGGAGGCCACTGTATAATTACAAACACATTCATGTATATATTTAAAAAAATATATTTACAAATATATGTATTTATTATAATTTTTTATAGAATTTTTATTATATAAAAATAAAACTATTTTGTACATAAATAACATATTTCTCTTAAATATATTCATTAATCTGTGTGTATTTATATATACATAATAATTACACACAGTACACATATATTAGGCAAACTCAAACTTTTATTTTGTATGCGATTAATTGCAATTAATCATTTGATAGCCCTAGAAACCTGTAATGGCCAAAGATAAATGGTGAAATTTAATTTGCAACAGCCATTCTCTATGTAAAATACTTACACGTTTCTTTTCCATCAAAGACAGCACAAAAGAAAATGGCAAGATATTAACGTTAAATTACGTTAATCTTAAAAACCTGTTTGGATTGCTATCATAGCCATGTGGGGAAGTATTCTGGGATGCAATCAGCATTACTCGGTGACCAAAACATGATTAAGCACATCCCAAAACACTCCTCTAGAAGAAACTTTTATAAAAATGGTACTAGTTCACACTGGAAAACTTCAGAATGCATTAGATTATTACTACCTGTCTGCCATCTGTGGTATAATGAAATGCTGTCCGTTCTTGTGATCTGAAACACAGAATGTATCGACAGTATTGACATACATGGTTTAACATTTCCAACTGATAAAGATGCACTCTAAAGCAATAAAATGCATCAAGCTGACTTCAACATCACTGTGGTATTTTATTGAGCCATCTGGCGCACTCAAGACCATAACGTGCTAAAGTAAGAGCGTGCTATAAACTGGCTTCATCAGCGTCTGCAGCCCCGCAGCTGGATATCAAAACATCAGCTCTCATCATGATAGCACACATCGCTCTGCGCTCTGACTCACCAGGCTTCCGCCCACAGAGATAGAAAGCCAGCCTGTCGGTGAGCTCATACTGTATTTCCACCAGTCTGTCTGCCAGGTCCTGATGGCCAGCTTGCCTGATTACAAACAACACAATGACGTTATGACATATGGGTTTTTATTTTTGAACGTCAGGGTCCTGTGCCAAATGCTGCATTCAGCCCTTGTGGTCCCTCTCAGAGTCTTCTGTAAAATGTGCACCAGTAATAGAGCACACAGCAGGCCTTCTGAATCATATAATTACAAACCATGAAGCAGTGTTATCATTAATTAAAAGTTATAAAAAATTTGTTTTTGGTAATATAGGTATTAGATGAAAAACCTAAACTTAGCTATTGCTTACCTTGCATAGTGGATGGGCGTTTTGCCGGTGGAGTCTGGAGCACCAGGATCTGCCCCATAAACACACAGGAGCTCAGCTTGGCAAACTTGTCCTGCTTTAGCAGCAATGTGCAGCGGAGTGTTCCCTTTCTCCTGTGTAAACCAGTGCAGAACCGTTAAAAGTGAGTAGTACGTTTGGAGAGCATTTTTTACGTAACTGAATATTATAAAAATAAGAGATCAGAGGTTTTTACCGGGTGGAAGTAGTTGGCTTGAGCCCCAAGCGACAGTAACCGCAAACACGTCTCAAGATTGCCGGTTCTCACGCTGGAGTGAAGTTGCTGCAGATTCAAAGACAATGTACATCAATAGAGACATTTCAACAAGTCTGACAGAAAACAACTGCAACAGATGGGTATTAGATGTGCCAGAGGAGCGGTTTAATTTACAATTCAACAATGCATGTCAAGTCTGAAAAAAAAAGTACTGTAATGAAAAGCATTAAATATTTGAAAGCACTGAACAACGGAAATGAAGAATGTCAACTGTAAAACAGGCAACTCTTTCCTTACCTTGCTTAGATCAGCGGCTGCTGTACTGTCGTCATCTCGACAGGGTAAACGATGGACGAAAGCCAGCATTTGATACTTTGATTTTATGAACTCTGTTTTGTTAGGGCTTTTTGGGTGAGAGAAACAATGGAGCTATTAGAGCCAGTTAACACTTGGAGGAGTTGACATATTTCAGCCACTATCTTTTTGTATGCACTACCGTTCAAAACTTTGGGGTCAGGTAAGTTTTTTTTTTTTTTTTGAAAGAAGTGTTAAAGAAGTCTTATGCTTACCTAGGCTGTATTTATTGCATTAAAAATACAGTAAAATCAATAATGTTGTGCAATATTATTTTAATTTAAAATAAGTGTTTTTGATTTTAATATATTTTAAAATGTAATACATTTGTTTGATGGAAAATAGGGTTGTGCCGATAGACAATAGTCAGAGATATCGCCTATTGCTGATGTCTTTGACGATAGCAAGACGATTATTATTATTATTATTATCCGTCAAAAATAGACTAGGCGCCTAACTTTAGCGATGCAGTGAAGAGAGCCGCTTCTGGGGCGCTTCAAAAAATTGCCGCGAGGTGGCTGGTAGAAACACAAGCAAGCATCGACTAGATTGGCCGCCTCCCAGAGCCGGTGCCAGGACACCTCCATCGGGTGACATTTAAATTTCTACGGGGAGCACAAACCAGGGCGAGCGGGACGTTTCGGGTGGGAAGCGTGCAATCTGTGGTCGCGTGCAGTTGCTGACGGTTTTCGGTTCCGGTTTTACATTCACTTTTGAAATCGATCACGTTCCGCAAGGAGGGAAGAAGATGGAAAAGGCGCCGCAGACGTGAGAGATTTATTCATCATACAGTGATGCAACTACTGTACTCACCTACGGTACCGGGAGTGTTTTTGAAAGTGCATAAACTCGCGCCAGACTAGGCCAGGCTAGTAATTATGTTAATTTTCTTCGCTCGTTTTCTGTAGCTGCTTTTTGAATAACTAAGGAAATGTAAGCATTAATAGCTTACAATGTTTCTATTAAATTGTTATCATGTTAAACATAAATTAAGTCATATTGAAAACATTAGTCTGCCTTTAGCCTTACGTTGGTTCACTTTCCGTTAAAGGTACAATATGTAAGTTTTCGCCGCTAGAGGTCGCATTTTCAAAAAAATAGCAGAGGCGAAGCTCGATGACTCAATGACGGTGCATGGAACATTGGGAGATGTCGTTTTCACAAATCATGCACATGTATTACTTTTTTTATTAACTTACCTGTACATTTAATAACAGTATTTTATGTCATCATAATGAATTATCTGCAAAGAACATGAAATTTGATTCAATATTAGCCTTTTACTGATATGTGACTTTTTGTCACGATTTGTCGGGTTAATGATGCACATTTTTACGTGTGTAAAACAGTCGTTCTAAAAGTAAATTTGAACGAACCCACCGTATTTGCAAGTATGGCTAAATGTTTTTGTGCAGCACATACTGTATTTAATTACATTACCATAGGTTTGCTCCCCAGACTTGATAAAAACTAGGGATGCACCGAATTTTCGGCCACCGAAAATTATCGGCCGAAAATGGCATTTTCAGTTTTTGGCCGAAAGAGAAAAACGGCCGAATATATATATATATATATATATAAATGTGCGTTCCACTAGTGTACCGCTACTCATGCTCACCGGAAAAACAGAGTCTGCTCAAATAACTCGCCTATAGGAAGTTTCTATGTAGTTTCTGTGTAGATCTGCATGCTGTAAAACTACAACTTCCGCATTTCTCCATGCATGTTGCCATAGTATCATAAGCGGAAACCGAGGATAGCGCGGATTTTGCGTCATTGATAGGCGACAATGACTCAAATACGTTGAGATAACGTATGTACACAACTGCATGAAATATATAACACTGTGTAAGTGGTTTTTGGACATTTTATTACAAAAATCTTACATATTGTGCCTTTAGTGAAAGGAAGTTTATTGATTAAATAAACTAGCAAGATAATATCGTGTATCGGCGATCTCACAGGCTGACGATAGGACGATATGAAAATTGAGCATGTCGCCCAACACTAATGGAAAAGCTGAATTTTCAGCATCATTACTCCAGTCTTCATTGTCACATGATCCTTCGGAAAGCATTCTGATATGCCAGGGCTCTACACTTACTTTTCTTTTAGGAGCACTTGTGCTCCTAACTTAAAAAACTGATGAGCACAGTCCAAATTTTAGGAGCACCTTCTAGTCAATTATCAAAAAAATCAGATCAAAAAGTAGCCTTCCTATTAAGAGGTGATATTTGACTCCTTAAAGTGATTTACAGGGGAATTTTGTTTTTACCTTTGTGACGGCATCTTTTATGTCATTTTTTTTATTACATTTTTTAAGCTTTTTTAAAAAAAACAGAATAACAACAAGTAGAATAAGTTACCAATCAAATAAAATCAGTATTAACAAAATTAACTTGAACTACAGAGGTGGCATAGAAGAACACAAAAGTGGCTGGTAGGTATATTTTCATACGTTTAATGAGGCTCAGAGATGGCATGGATGCAATCAAATTCATAAATTCATGTTGAAATTAATGTTTTTAAATATGTTATATTGAGTACAGAAATATTAAATGATTTAAATAACTAAAAAGATACTTTAAAAATGAAACTAAATCTGCCTCTAGGTGGCGACAAGTCACTGATTTAATTACTGAATCATATCATTTGATTCGTTCGAACCGCTGATTTATTCAGGAATAAAGCAAGTGACTGTCTTTATGAATGGGAAATTGAATTATTGACTCATTGACTTAAGCGAAACACCGCTGTGCTTGAATGGAGATGCGCAGCGGCTCAGTTGTGACTTGTTTCAAACTATTTTTGATGACAAAATAGAGCAAAATCAGGCAATAGTGTTGACAATAGTCAGACAATGTAAGTCACTTAATGTTAAGTTCTTGCTTATTTAACTGTTGTACTAAATCAATATCTCATTTACAAACTCTCAAAAAAAAAAAAATCATTAAAACTGTCAGTGTCGTTCATCGTGATCTCACAAAGTTCCATTATAATCAAAGCTCTCTACACTGCACAATTAATCTCTTATTTACACTCTCTCTACACTTTGCTTATAAAGGATTCGTGAGATATGTCTGTGATACATTATTCAACGTGGCAAAAACACGCAGAAACCTTTGAAGCTCCCCTCAGCACAAACACAAACATACTGATTGGGTCAGTCGCACTGGTGCTCCTAAATATTTTTCATAGTCGCACACAGTAGCAAATGCGACTGAAACGGTTGCACTGTAGAGCCCTGTAAAACTGTCTTTACTGTCACTTTTGATCAATTTAATGCATTGTTTCTGAATAAAAGCATTCACATGCATTTTACTGACCCAAACCTTTGAACGGAAGTGCATACCAAGCAAACATCTTTCTATTATGTTTAAAAAACAGAAAAAGAAAAAGACTCACTGGACTTTATCCTGAGGATTGGGTTTGCGTTTCCCGCTCGTGATGGATGACGGGTCCAGCAGGGTGTGCTCCCATATTGCATTAGCACCATTGTTGTATAATGTCTGAACCATCTGTGAATGAAAAAGAAATTGAGGGCACACATCACAAGACAAAAATTCATTATGACGACATACTCTTTTAAGTATGTTTTGTGAGTCACATTCTCTGTTGGAAAGCCCTCCAGTGAGGTTGCACACCAATAAACCATTTTCTTTCCATTCAAAAGCCTACAGTGATGGATTAAAAAACCCGGATCTGTAAATAAGAATGTGGAAAAATGTACTACACAAAGACACAGTAAATGAACAGAGGCATTACTGGATTAAAGCTATCAGTCATTTAGATCAAAAGAACAGGAACTTTAGAGAAAAGATGCCCCAGGCTGTACAAGTACACAATACTGTGACTGCTTTCTTTATGTTCTAATTAGAATAAGAGGCCACAAAACTAATGGCTATTAGATCGCCTATGATTTTTGTTTTTTTGCTCATTTTTAAAGAGTAAGTTCACTTCCAGAATAAAAATTTCCTGATAATTTACTCACCCCCATGTCATCCAAGATATTTATGTCTTTCTTCCTTCAGTCGAAAAGAAAATAATTTTTTGAGAAAAACATTCCAGGATTTTTCTCCATATAGTATTGCTAGATAAAACCCTATTCCTCCGCTGGGATTGTGTAGAACCTTTTGAAGCTGCATTGAAACTGCAATTTGGACCTTCAACCTATTGGCTCCCATTGAAGTCCACTATATGGAGAAAAATCCTTGAATGTTTTCCTCAAATACATCCTTTCATTTTTGAATAAAGAAACAAAGACATGAACATCTTGGATGACATGGGGGTGAGTAAATTATTAGGAAATGTTTATTTTTGAAGTGAACTATTCCTTTAAATTAATCAAATGAATTTGCATACATATGGATTTAAGAAATAAAAATGGTAAATTATAAGAGAAAATAAAAACTTATTAATTCAAATTTTAATTTTAATTATTACATTTTATTTAATAAACATGTATTTGCAGTTTCACTGTATCTGCAATTCTCTTCATTTCTTATTTGCCTATTGATTTATGACCATGAATAATGACATTTTAATTTTATTTACATTTTTAGCACATACAGTACTAGGCAGACACTTTTTAATAATAAACTGGATCATGAATTTTTCATTTTAATTACCATTTGATCAAACCATTTAAAGGGATAGTTCACCCAAAAAATGATCTGCTTACCCCCAGGGCATCCAAGATGTAGGTGACTTTGTTTCTTCAGTAGAACACAGACGAAGGTTTTTAACTCAAACGGTTGCAGTCTGTCAGTCATATAATGGCAGTCAATGGTTACCGAATCTTTGAGAGTTAAAAAAAAACATACACAAACAAAACCAAATTAAACCCTGTGACTCGTGACGATACACTGATGTCCTAAGACACGCAACGATTAGTTTGTGCGAGAAACGGAATTTATATAAATTTTCTTTTTTACCTCTGATTCACCACTATGTCTTACTGTGCTCTGGCATACTATACACAAGCGCTGGAAGCGATCTGCGCTTATACGTCACTCATTGTTTACACTTTGCAAAGAGATCGCTTCCTGCGCTTGCGAAAACTACACCAAAACGCGTACACGTCACACGCCAGATGTTGTGCATGCGCTCAGGACAGTAGGACAGCGATCTGCGCTTATACGTCACTCATTGTTTACACTTTGCACAGATATCGCTTCCAGCGCTTGCGAAAACTACGGCAGAGCGCGTACACGTCACGCGCCAGATGCTGTTCATGCGTTCAGGACAGTAGGACACAGCAGTAAGAAAGAATGATATAAATATTCAGTTTCTCGCACAAACCAATCATTTCGTGTCTTAGGACATCTTTGTATCGTCATAAGTCGCAGGGTTTAATTTGGTTTTGTTTGTGTATGTATTTTATACTCTCAAAGATTTGGTAGCCATTGACTGCCATTATATGACTGACAGACTGCAACGGTTCAGTTAAAAATCTTCGTTTGTGTTCTACTGAGAAAACAAAGTCACCTACATCTGTAGGTGTAAGCAGATAAACATCAAATTTTCATTTTTGGGTGAACTATCCCTTTAAGACGGGCATAAATACCTTAATGCCCTGTATACTTAATTTTAACCACCTATCCGGAGCTTCGAACACTTGTTTCCAACCGCAGTATTCAACTAGTTTTAGGACTTACTGGAGAAGCTGTTATATATACAGTATGTATAGGACAAGTTATATATACAGTATATAAAAGTGGACCAAAGTTTGCAAGTTGAGTAAGGTCCAAAATTTACCAACAATACTGTAGATATCAACAATGGCCATTAAAACCCATATGGGTCGACCACTACTTTAAAATGTGCCGGAGACTAAAGATGATGACTATAATGCCTAAAAGTCTCAGATGACACAGAGTGGCCAGTTAAAAGATGGTTCACCTTAAAATTTAAATTCTGTCTATGCAGGGTCAGAAAGCTCTCAGATATCATTAAAAACATCTTAATTATTGTTCTGAAGATGAGTGAAGGTCTTGCAGGTTTGGAATGACATGAGAGTGAGTAATTAATGACAGAATTGTCATTTTTGGGTGAACTATTACTTTAAAGGCATAATGAAAGAGAGAGTTCAGCTAACCTGTAGCTGGGTGGGCGGCCAGGGTGTGTTTGACAAATGCCGCACTTGTGAGTTGTGGCGACCCAGACTGCGGTGAACACCGCAGCACCCATCACATATCAGAACTCCTCTGTTCACAGACGCCCAGCGAGGATCTAAGGGATCCCAAGGAAATCAACAGATTAACAGAAAGTAAACAACAGTGTGTCTCAGCAGCATGTCAAGTGATCGATACACAATAACACTAATGGAGCTTTTTGGCTGGTGCTTGAGAATGAAAACAGAAACACAATACTTTTAAAAGGCTGATGCAAGGAAGATGCTTGTTACAAGAATGCACTGAAGAAAATGAACTGAAATGTGCTTGTCTAGTTTAAAATCTAATTCAGAAAGTGCAGAATGCAGTCAACATGAAATGGGATCTTCACACATTACTTCTTGAACTTCTGGAATTGATTATATTTTAAACATTTGAATGAACTTCAGATGCACAAATGAATCATATCATCATAATTGTGCACTAAGAAAGCATGTTTTGATCTGTATTATTATAGTTTAATAAAACTAAAACCATAAAAAAACAGTGTCACTACTTGAAATAAAATAAAAGATCACTAAAATGAAATAAAATATTAAACATTGAAAAAAAAACTGAAATAAAATATTAAAAACTTACTACAGCTAGTTGGCAGGGAAACATGTCTCATTTTCATTTAGTTTAACTTGATGTACATGAAATAAAAATTTACACTATATAGACATACAAAAAATAATGAAAATGACAAAACCATACAAAATTAATGAAACTTTAAAATGAACACAGAGCGAAAGAAATGAATTAAAATAAATATTAAAACTAAAATAACACTGAAATAACAGTGTTTTGATTTCATATTAAAAAATAAATATGTTTATTGTAAAATGCACTTGGTGTATACACAGTACCTTTTAATTTATTTATGTAAAGTATTAATTTATTTAGGTTCCACTATAATGGTCTAATAAACCATTACTTTTAGCAGAAATGCTCATTATCTGTAAATATGAGCATTTGATTTTTTCCTAGAAAAAAAAAAAATGTAGCATTGATATGTATGGAATGTAACATATGACAACAACAAAATGCGGTGCCGAGTTCTTCCTTATAAGGTCACAGTAGCAAGGGTTGAATGTCATCCTTTCATGTACGGCTGTAAACGCGCTAACTTCCTCTTACATACACATGCCTCAAACCACAACAAATGCTAAGCAGCTGAGCTTTACTTCCAGGGTACGAGCAGGTGACTGGGAAACACTGCGCGGCTTTATTTTCACTACCTTATAGATTATTTGAGAGGGTTGTCTGCTGCAGTGTGATATTAATTTGGTTTAACTGCAGATTTTACGTCGATCAAGTGGCAACCCAGTGCAGTTTAAAAAAAAAAAAAATCGAATCTAATCAGTATTGAGATGTTCATGTAATTAACAATGAACTGAACATATCCAACAAATTTAGTATAAAATATGCTGAAAAGGATTTTTATAGAATTTGTAAATGCACAAACAAAAGCAGAAGAGTGATTCACCACCATAACACATGCAACAAACACAGGGCTAAATATTGCAGTGGTATTATCACCTAAATTTTTTCATCACTTTGCTATACTAAGCACATTATATGGTTAGCTGCAACCTGTGACCCATTTTTAGGTCACAAACCACCAGCTGAGACCTGTCCCAAACCGCTCAGAGATCCCCCACTACTACTACACTATACAAACTCAACGACCCAGAGACAGAATCACTGCTCATAAATTAACACTTTTCACTGGCCCTTGTCTTTCATGGGCGTCCCATACCAAGCCAGTTTTTAATAGAACATGTCATAGTCATTCCTTCACTGAGTCATGATGCCAAATCAGTGAAAGTGGGGCCAACCACACTGGACCTATGACTAATGCGTCTGAGCAGCCCGAGACGTGTTCATATTTTCAGCAACGTACCCTTCCCCCCCACAACTTTTCCCGAGGGCAGATTCCATCCAACTTGTGATTTCACTTCCTTCAGAAACAACGATGTAAGTCAGCGTATGAGAGTGTCAGAATTCCCCAAGAACAGAGTTTTGAGGATTTTATTTTCACACTGATTACAGGCCAACGCTTTTTCTAATTAATGTTAATGAAGTGCATCTTTATATTCTTATACATCTTTTAACCCTGTGGTGGTCTTTGGACATTTTTTACTTCATAAAAATGGTATAAAACATATACACACACACAAAAACATACATAAATTAAAAAAAAAAAAAAAAAAACTATTGGACATTTTTTTTTAGAAAAGGCTAAATTATATTAAAAAATAGCCACACCTTTCATCTTTGACATAAAAAATGACTGGCCTAAGAAATTAATACACAAAAACACATTTTTTTGCCATGATAAAGTAATTATTGATCATGTCTAAATATATATCCAAAAATGCAAAACCTAATAAAAGTAAGTATTTATAGTTGAAGTCAAAAGTTTACACACACCTTGCAAAATCTGCAAAATAAGAGGGATCATCCAAAATGTTATTTTTTAATTTAGTACTGACATGAATACCATATTTCACATAAAAGATGTTAACATATAGTCCACAAGAGAAAAGAATAGTTGAATTTATAAAAATGACCCCGTTCAAAAGTTTACATACTCTTGATTCTTAATACTGTGTTGTTGCCTGAATGATCCACAGCTGTTTTTTTTTTTTTTTGTTTACTGGTAGTTGTTCATGAGTCTCTTGTTTGTCCTGAACAGTTAAACTGCCCGCTGTTCTTCAGAAAAATCCTTCAGATCCCACAAATTTCTTTGGTTTTCGAATTTGTGTATTTGAACCCTTTCCAGCAATGACTGTATGATTTTAAGATCCATCTTTTCACACCGAGGACAACTGAGAGACTCACTTGCAACTATTACAGAAGGTTCAACAAAATATTAATAAAATAAATATTATGGAAACAAAATACATTCAATTTCCTTAAAAAAGAAAGTCTATTCTTCAGTATATTTTTACCCAGAGGTATGATCCCTATTCCCTAATATGATCCCTATTCCCTAACCTAACTAAAAGGATAAATCTAGACTAAAATGCATCATTTTACTGCGTCAAGTGGCCAGGCTATTGAAGATGCCCACACTTAAGAAGTTAATGACCAATTTGGGTTTCGCAGTCCATGTGAGGGATATATGATACCACAGTTGCATCAGTCTGACAGAAACATGAGCTATCTAAATTAAAAACTGATCCACTGATAAGCAGAGAGCAGCCTAGAAGCAAAAGTCACTTCCCTTCAAGCACAGGAAGTATCAAACAACAGCTGCAAAGAGGCCAAGGGCCAGAATCAAGCACCTGGCACAAGCATCATTCCCCTTCACCCTCATTCTTCCCTCCCTCTCCTTTTCTTTCTCTCCGAGCCAAGTGCTGCTCTCTTCCCCATCAAGTGCTGCAGCGGCTAATAAAAACCCAGTGCTGAATGACTAAAAATATTCACCCTAACAACAACTGCCCAATGATACTGACATGCTGGGGCAGCCCAGGCCAGCTGGTGACTGAGGCGTAGCTAATCAAAGGGGATCAATGTGGGGAGTGAGGAGAAAATGAACGATGGGACAACAAACAAAACCACACAGGACAAAAAAAGTTAGCAGTGTTTCATAGTTCAAGCACCAAAATGAGTGTATTAAAAACGCAATGTCTATGAAATCATTCTCTACAATTAAACACGTTTTTAATATCATTTACAGTCTTTGGAGGTCAAAACAGTGATATAGTTATTCACCGTGTAATGAGGACAACAATATTTTGCGATGTTTTATTTCTTTCCTCAGCCTCTCAGCAGGCAGGGCACTGTATGTGTCGGCTAGGGTCACTTGTTAGTAATAAAGAGAAATATTTATTACTAGCATGTGTTGTTCAGGGTCACTTGTTGACAATAAATAACATTATTTATTACTAACAAGTGACTATAACCAACACATGCAGCGCCCTGACTTCTCAGAGACTGAAAATGTAATAAAATGTTACCATTAAGCAAACTTACACCATCAATCAAAATAGATATTGCCTATTGTAGATGTTTTCACCAGGAATACCACTTGGGGGTCAAGAAAGTACCTTTAACTATTTCCTCCAGATAAAACAGTAGTGTGATTGATCTTAAATCTTCACAGCATCATTTGAAGCTGCAAACACCCATATAGTTGAGTCAACACTGCATGCAGTGGCTCTGTCTCAAAACCTACTGAGCTACCAGCGTGCAGCTTGATTGGACACTTGCTTCTCATGCCTAAAATGCTGTCTACGTAGACAGCTTACTGTGTTTTGAGACGTAGCCAATGAAATTACATTATTACACTCCAAAACACAAACATTTATTATCCATTCATACATCCAAAACAGAATGGAGGTTGGCGTAAAAATCATAATCAGTTAAATGTATGTTGTATAACACATAAATTGTATAGTTAAATGTTATCAGTCGGTCAATTAATTCAGTAATATCACCTTGTTGTACAGTGCAAGTTAGGTTTTTATTTAAAATCTCTAGTACCGGAATATACTCACCCGAACTGCTGCAGTCCGCACAAACTTCGCTATTTCGCAGCCGTTTCGACATCCTTGTCTCCGGGAACGTTGGTATTACCATGTATTATCAACCCCGAATCGCCCACGGTTAAATTTAAAGCATGCACCGCTTTGACATGATGATTGCATCCGTTTAAAAGTGTTTTATCACCAAAAGGGGATCTCATACCCGCGTATACGGACGAGTTAAATGCGTGCATACATCTGCACTGGCTGCTGCTGTGTGTGAAATAATGTATGTCGGGTTAGCGTGTCTAGCTTGAAATTAGGACACACGACTCAGGCAGTGGAGCCTGTGTCATGATGCATTAAAAACTACACTACGGAAATGCTTGCCAGCAACCCATCAGATCACAGTAGAGTGCCATCTGCCCTCCCAGACCACACATTTGAGTTTATAGTGACGATAAATCAGCTTTCTAGCGCTGCCTGACACGTAGTGGACAGACGCGTCACTGCAACGCCTGAGATATTTTATCAGTTTATCCATCTATTCGCGGGCCGTGAGGCGATTATATTAAAATACATTATATTAAATATGTAATTCTGAAAATGTATGTTTGAAATATAATTACAAACTGAGAAATAAACCAGACATTGTCGGAAATTAAATTCAAGACATGTAGGACGCGATCTTCACAACATGCTGCGTTAGTACCTGCGCATGCGCAGAAGTTATCAGGGTTGCCATGTCTGCGTAACAAAACTAACCCAATGGCCAATCAAAAGTACCAAAAGCAGCCAATGACTATATTCCAAATATCAAAACTCAGAATATGCAATTCCCATACTTAACGTACATGTTTCACAGTCACTGTTGAAAACCAGTATATTGTACCAGTGATCATAAACACAGCTCAAGAGTCCTCTGTCCACACTTTAAAAATGTTGGGTTACACCCAGCCCAGTGCTGGGTGGAACATGGACAAACCCAGTGAATGGGTTGTTTTGACCCAACCGTTGGGTTCAATGTTTAACCCAACCTTATTTAACTCAACTATTGCTTAAAAATTACTATATGGCTGGCTTAAAATGAACCAAAAATAGGTAGTAAATTAAAAATCAGACACATAATTACTAGAGGCATCAGCAATAATCAGAAGGCGAGCATTTATTAATTAGCAATTCAGTTAAAAAAGTTTATTATTTAATTATCATTTATTCAACTTATTAATAAATGTTCATTTATTGAATATATTAATAAATTTTAATTTCCAACCTATTTTGGGTTCATTTATATATATATATATATAGAGAGAGAGAGAGAGAGAGAGAGAGAGTAATAGGTAAGAAATTAGTTAAATAAAACTAACTACCCAACCGCTGGGTCAAAACAACACGTATGTCCATATTTCACCCAGCGCTGTGTTGTTTTTAACCCAGCATCTGCTGCAATTTTATCACTGGTAGAATATAAAACATTTCAGTACAAGCATTTCATTGAAATATACTTTATGCAATATGTCAAACCATTAACCCGCGGACGGAAAAGTAAGAGTTTAAAGGTAGCACAATTCCGCGGGAAAAGCGTGGACCTGGCAACCCTTGAAGTAATTTACCAGCAGCGGGCCGCTCCTGATGAGCTGAAGATCTTTTAAAACACAGAGGCGTCGCGCCTACCCACAGGCGAGCGATTTTTTTATTACAATTATTTACTGATGTTTCATTTGAAAACATTTTCGTTTCATGCCCAATTTTCTAAAAATAACTTCTATTTAGGAAAACGCAAAATTCACTCTTTGATTTAACACATTATAGCCATATTTTATAGCTCGACCTCCCCCCTCCTTCATATTAAATGGTTTAGTCTGGCTTTGGGCTTGCCCAATTCAATAAGAAAAAACAATTATTTTACCTTTACCATTTTCTTGATAGATCACATATAGCTAATTCGGCTCTTACCGAATATTTCATATTTTATATTTATATTGATAAAAGTAGCCAAATGCAAAACGGTTTGTAGGAAGGATTAGTCAAATGACTGGATACACCCCCACCCAAATAGTTTCAACCTGCCACTTCCTTGTTTTTCAAAAGTTTATTTTGAAAAAAAGTTGGTTGCGTTTTTGGCGTCTCCTTTACTAAAATCTACCTGTTTAATAGTCAGAGTTACTGTATAATTATTAACAATTAATTAAACGTATGAAGAGCTTTGATGGTTCATGACAGTAGCTAGCTCGCAGGCTGGCTCTTGATTTTGGAGGGGGAGACACGGAGAGTTTGATCGAGCCAGAATGTTATCCGCCACCGCTGCCAGCGTCGAGGATTTCAGCCTCAGGTTTCCACTCCATACCCTGGTGTGGGAGAATGATTACAGGAAGCTGGAAAAAGAGATACAGACGGTATGTATGGGATATCTGTAAATGTTGATGTGTGTAGACTGATGGTAGAATCATTTGGCTGCTGTGAGATTTCTGCTCCAGTGGATTTCATGACATGCTTGTCATGTATTTAATATTCTAATGGAATTGGAATTGGTGCATTATTGGATCTTACTGCAAATGCTTCATCAGCTTGCCATCCACTTGTTAACCACAGCACTGCTGTGTGTCATTGCACTGGAGAGCTGGTGAGCTCATCCTGTCATCAATAAAGCTTCATTTTGCGGCACCATGCTGTAGATCACTGCCTCTCAAACTGGGATTCGAGGAAAAGAGGGGGAAAAACGTGTAAAAATACATAAAGAATAAAAACTAAGTGTAAACTAAATGCATAAATGTTGATTCAAATAAATAGATAATACATTTAGCAGTGAGAAGAAAAAAACGTAATATTGTAACATAATAGAAACTAGGTTTCAGTGTTTCGGTTAAGGCCAGTTGCATTCCATATTTTCATTTTCATTTTCAACACAATGCTCATGGTTTTTGACCCTTTTTAGTTTCCTCATTAGCCGCATGTGTTTACACACCTTTCAGAGTAACATTGAAGAGGTGGATCCCAGAGGCCGGACCCCTCTGCACTTGGCCGTCTCACTAGGACACCTGGAGTCAGTGAGGGTGCTGCTCAGACATGGTGCAGATGTTTCCAAAGAGAACAGCAAAAATTGGACAGGTGAGAATAGAGCTTATGAATTGCACATTAGTAAAGTTGTGGCTAAAGGTTTTTGGCAGTGATAAGACATCAGATAGCTTTGCATTATCACCATGGCAGTCTTTGAAGTTGAACTTGAATTACATTGTCCCCCACAAGAATGCCATTAGAACTACTATGACTACTTGCACATCAGTAGTTTTCCCAGCCGTTGAAAGGTTTAAAACCTCTGGTCCGGCTTTTCCGGAATGCAGTGTTACTCTAATGATCACCTCCTCAAAGACACTTACTGGTCATTTAGCAGATGTCTTTTTTTGTCGTATGTGCATTATATAAAAGTAGCTAAGCCAGTATGTTTACATTTCCATTACAAGGCTATATCCTTAGATAAACAAAAATACCTAGGGGTCTGATTAAAGCAGATGTATGACTTTTGTATGGCTGTCTGTACAGTGCTGCAGGAAGCAGTCAGCACAGGAGATCCAGAGATGGTGCAGCTGGTGCTCCAGCGACGAGATTATCTCAAAGCCTCCACAGCGCTGGGGGGTGTTCCAGAGTTACTCTGCAAGATCCGAGAGGTGCGTCTGTCATTTGAGTTTGTTTATTATTTTGTGAATTTTCAGCTGATATTGTATAATATACAGTTGAGGTCAAACGTTTACACACACCTTGCAGAATCTGCAAAATGTTAATTATTTTACCAAAAATAAGAGGGATCATACAAAATGCCTGCTATTTTTTTATTTAGTACTGACCTGAATGGGATATTGCACATAAAAGACAGAAGATAAATGAGTTTACATATAGTCCACATGAGAAAATAGAAGTTGAGTTTATAAAAGTGACCCTGTTCAGAAGTTTACATAAACTTGATTCTTAATACGGTGTTGTTACCTGAATCAGAAGGAAAATTGATGCATTAAGAGCCAGGCATTTAAACTTTTGAACAGAATGAAGATGTGTACATTTTTCTTATTTTGCCTAAATATCATATTTTTTATTTAGTACTGCCCTTCAGAAGCTACAGAAGATACTTACATGTTTCCCAGAAGACAAAATCAGTTAAATTTACCCTGATCTTCAAATTCTCTAAATGCTCTTAATGCATTGTGTTTGCTTCTGAAGCATCAGTGAGCGTTTGAACCTTCTGTAATAGTTGCACATGTATCCCTCAAGTCTTTTGTAATATTATAAACATCTTTACTGGCACTTCATCAGTTTAATGTATCCCTGCTGAATGAAAGTATTAATAAAAAAAAAATCATACTCACCTTAAACTTTTAAATAGTAGCTGAAGTGTTCAGATATTATGTGCTTTTGCTGTCATTTGGCTACATGGCCATTACAAACCCTATCCTTTGTGTAAACATCAAAGGCATTTTGTGATATTCATAGATGTTTTATTACTTAAATGGATAGCTCACCCAAAACTAAAAATTTTGTCATTAATTACTCTCCCTCATGTCGCTGCAAACCCATAAGACATTCGTTCATCTTCGGAACACATATTATGATATTTTTAATGAAATCCACAAGCTTTCTGACCCTGCATAGACAGCAGTGTAACTGAAATGTTCCCAGATCCAGAAACGTAGTAAGGACGTCAGTAAAACACTCCATCTGACATCAGTGGTTCAACTGCAGTTTTAGGAAGGTACGAGAATGCTTTTTGTGCACAAAGATAATGGCAGAAGACATGATTTGGAGGAGAAGAATTGTTAAATGTTGTTATTTTTGTTATCTTTGTGCAAGTATTCTCATAGCCCCATAAAATTACGATTGAATCACTGATGTCACATGGACTGTTTTACTGATGTCCTTACTACGTTTATGGGAAAATTTCAGTTGCATTGCTGTCTATACAGGGTCAGAAAGCTCTCAGATTTCATAAAAAATATCTTAATTTGTATTCCGAAGATGAATGAAGGTCTTATGGGTTTGGGATGACATGAGGGCAAGTAATTAATGATAGAACTTTAATTTTTGGTTGAACTATCCCTTTAAACAGTCCTTTTTTTCCATTTGTCACATGCGTTTTCTGTTCAAAGGTCAAATATTTTACCTTTTTGTTTTACTTTCACTATTCACTGTTTACAGCATATGCTTTTTTTTGCTACCGAGCAACCTCAATAAAATGTCTTGCTTGAATGCTATTTGCAACACTTTTTATATGGAAGTCAAAGAGGCACATGACACTTGTGTTGAGAGGTGCGTTGAAGCCCTGATGTGAGTCATGTGAAAGGGCCTTAAGTGTAATGAACCTCTTTTTGTCCTAGTCACCAGATTTCTACATGGAGATGAAGTGGGAGTTCACTAGCT
Source organism: Labeo catla (assembly GCA_012976165.1). Taxonomy (NCBI): domain Eukaryota; kingdom Metazoa; phylum Chordata; class Actinopteri; order Cypriniformes; family Cyprinidae; genus Labeo; species Labeo catla. The sequence continues at coordinate 1,332,003 of VONZ01000015.1, read as the reverse complement.
GGAGTAAGTGCTCTTTTTGCCCCCTTAGTTTTATTGTACATAAATCCTAATGGCTTTATTAGACTGTAGAATGATCCTCATCTGTTGCTTCTGCTCTGGCTCCAGTTCCTCTCGTATCGCGCGTGTGTCCCAGCGACGTGTGCAGAATCTGGAAGAGTGGGGCCTGTCTGAGGGTGGACACCACCCTGCTGGGTTTTGAAAACATGACCTGGATCAGAGGAAGAAGAAGCTACATCTTTAGAGGAGAAGGTTATTTTGCAATTGCTTTATTTTCAACAAACACTAGTCAACCATTCTAACCATCCATGGTTTACACATTAATATTGGTGGAAGGGTTCTAGCAAATGTGCTGTGAATTCTTCTGAAGCTTACAGGAATTTCACTTTTGTTTGTTTACTAATGCACTTCATTTGAGGATGAGTAAAATGCCTGATGTTTATTTGTGGTTGATCAGTATCATGTACACACTCACAGACAACTGCACTGAGCTGATGGAAGTTAATCATGAGGACGAGGTGGTGGACACTGAGCGTTTTGATCTCACCCGCGAGATGGAGGACGTCACTCTGGACTCCATGCAGCCCGCCGAACAGGAAGTAGCCAAAAGGCTGACAACATCCATTGTCAACACATATCTGGACACAAAGAACATTGCGTTTGAGAGGTATGGACCCATGTATAAGATTTACATCTAATAAATGCACTGCCTTTCAAAAGTTTGGGTTCAGGAAGGCTTTAATGGTTTTGAAAGTAGTCTTTTATTAATGGAAGCCCGTTTCCGCCACTGAATACATTTTTTTAAAAAAGGTAATTGCGAGTTTTTATCTCACAATTCTGTCTTTTTTTTCTCACAATTGCAAGCTTACATCATAAAGTCCAGTTTTGAGGGACTGATATTTTCTCAGAATTGCGTCTTTATATCCCACAATTCTGACTTAATATCTCACAGAATTCTCAGAATTGTGAATTTATTTCTCAGAATTGTGAGTGTAAATCGAATTTTTTTTATTACTTTTTTTTTTAATAACTATTGAAATCCATTTCAGCTACTGAATAAAAAATTAAAAATGGTAATTGCGAGTTTATATCTCACAATTCAGACTGTATTTATCAGAATTGTGTATTTATTGGTCAGAAATGCAAGTTTTAGCTTGCAATTCTGACTTTATAGAAATTGTGCTAGTTAACATTTTGTGGAAACTTTTATTAATTTATTTTTCCTATGGATTCTTTGATAAATAGAATGTTCAAAAGAACAATATTTGTGTCAATTTGACCTAATTCACATGTCTTTGCTGATAAAATAAATTAATTTCTTTTAAAGCTAAATAAATCAGCTTTCCATTGATGTATGGTTTGTTAAGATAGAACAATATTTGGCCGAGATACAACTATTTGAAAATCTGGAGTCTGAAGGTGCAAAAAATCGAAATATTGAGAAAATCGCCTTTAAAGTTGTCAGACTGAAGTTCTTAGCATTGATTACTAATCAACAGTTAAATTTTGATTTATTTATGGTAGGAAACTTACAAAATATCTTCATGGAACATGATCTTTCTTAATATCCTAATGATTTTTGGCATAAAAGAAAAATCGATAATTTTGACACATACAATGTATTTTTGGCTATTGCTACAAATGCACCCGTGCAACTTATGACTGGTTTTGTGGTCCAGGGTCACAAATGAAAAATATCTCACACAAACCTTCTTTGAACATTGTGACTAATGTTTTGATTTACAGAAATAAACATGCATAAAAAGTCATTTTTGTTGCTAAAGATTAAATCAAACATGCTATTAAAACAATTTATTCTGTGATCAGATCTAAATCTGGTATTTGGGGTTGGAGATCAGACAGAACAGAAGTAGTAAATGGATTTGAAGCCAAGGTAAGCAAATGACCAGGTGTTTATGAACTTCAGTATCGTTAAAAAACACTGTAAGGAAAAAAAAAGTGCTCTTTTAGAGTTACAGAAACTCCAAAGTGAAAAGTATGACTGTTTTTAGATCATTGAGTTTCAGAATAAGGCAGTCTTTGTCCTGTGGGTGATGTTACTGCTTTTGGCAGGTTTTTTCAGTGAACAATGTGAACGTTGTGATTCGCACCAGGACAGAGCACCTCACAGACGAGGAGAAGGCCAGGATAAAAAGTAATTAACCCACTTTAAGATTTACACTATAAATATCATACCCCTTTTCTAACAAAATGGTGCTGGTGCTCGATCGGGAACTGCAAATCTCTCAAAACATCCCTGTGTTTCTTGACTGTGAGCTAATTAACATTATTACAGTACATAACTAGCACATTGCCAGCTTTAGTGTTATATAATGCTAGTAGAGTTTTGTTTTGCATCAGCCTTGTCAGATTAAGTTGCTGTTTTGAAAACTATTTAGTGCAGACATTATGTTGTCCCCTGGCTTCTGATGTTATCGGTTTTAGGTTTTAGGGGTCAGTTTAAAGCCAGAATTTCTAGACAATATTTGCTTTTCTGGCGATGAAAAGGCATGAAATGGTTCCAGATCGGGCTCCAGCACCCTCTCAGTGGTAAAGCATCAATAGACTGTTCCCTGCAGTTATGTTAACTGGTTAATATTAATTACTGATGCTTTTTGATCTCAACAGGTGAAAGGAATGTTCTGGAGTCTTTACTAGGGACTGTAGAACAACAGATTGGTGCTCAAGGGGTAAGGCAAGCACACAAACCAGATACATTGAATTTGTGTTCTACTGAAGCATTTGGGTTCTTCAGCCATACTTACAGTTGAGGTCAAAAGTTTACATCCCCCTTTCAGAATTTTCAATCTTCTGTAGCCTCTGAAGGGCAGTACTAAATGAAAAAACACCATGATATTTAGGCAAAATAAGAAAAATGTACACATCTCAATTTTTTTCAAAGGTTTTCACCCCCCGGCTGTTAATGCATGGTTTTTCCTTCTGAAGCATCAGTGAGCATTTGAACCTTAGGTAATAGTTGCATATGAGTCCCTCAGTTGTCCGTAGTGTGAAAATGTAGATCTCAAAATCATACAGTCACAGGGTTCAAATACACAAACATGCTGGAAAGGCAAAGAATTTGTGGGTAACAACACAGTATTAAGAATCAAGGGGGTGTAAACTTTTGAACAGGGTCATTTTTTATAAATTTAACTATTATTTTCTCTTGTGGACTACACATAAACATCTTTTATGTGAAATATCTTATTCAGGTCAGTACAAAATAAACATTAACATGCATTTTGTATGATCCTGCTTATTTTGGTAATATAATGAACATTTTGGAGATTCTGAAAGGGGGGTGTAAACTTTTGACTTCAACTGTATAACTGTCATTGAGTCTGATACAGTATTTTAAACCAAGTGACATCTCCATGCAAATGTATGATCTTGAACTTTAAGTCGGTTCTCCTCAGGTGTCATAGCAAAGTAGTTTATCACGTTGGTCGTTTTTATGTATAATTACAGGACATGACTATGGAATTTGCCACTGCCACAAACCCCACAGCTATTACTCCAGAGGAGTACTTTGACCCCAACTTTGACCTGCAGGGCAGAGACATCGGTCGTCCCATTGAGCTCACCATTAGAACACAGAAGTAAGGCTCATCACTCAACCTCACTAAAATTTTTTTTAAATAAATTACATGTAAATAATTGAAGAAATGGCTGATCTTTTATGTTTCAACCCCCTCTCAGGTTTAAAGGCACCCTGTGGATGAGCGAGGAACATCCTCTGTCTCTGGTGGAGCAGGTTACTCCCATTATTGACCTGATGGCTCGCACCAGCACTCACTTTGCCCGACTCAGGGACTTCATCAACCTCAGGTTTCCCCCTGGCTTCCCTGTGAAAATCGGTGAGTGAAAGACTGAAGAAGAGGAACAAACAACCCTACTACTCAGTTCTGAAATTAAACCTTGTCCAGCATAAAATTTGCATTTGTAACTAAATGCATCAGATTGAATATTAACTTTTGCAATAGCTGCAAGCACACTCTTAAAAATCAACTAAATGTTTGCAAGATGTGTATGGAAAAGAAGTTTAGTATTAACTAGTGTAGTTGTCCTGCTCACAAGTTTCGCAAGTCTGCTTTCATGTTTCAAGTCTAACCTTAGAGAGAGCTTTTTCACCTTGTCTCTATTGACCCTAGTCAAGTATTGTCCAGCAGGGAAATCTGATACTGATTCTGTATATTTCTTGTGTGAATGGCTTTAATATAAGACAGCTAACTAAATCACGGGTTTGATTCTGTTTCTGTTTCTTTAGAAATCCCGCTTTTCCATGTGTTGAATGCCCGCATCACATTCGGAAGCGTCAACAAGTGCAGTACAGATGAGCCTCTGGACTCCAACCAATCAGCTTCTACACCCACACCTACAGAAGAGAATTGTGACAGCCAGGCGTCAGGTTTGAAAATGCATTGATTCCTCGTCTGTTCCAAAATAAAAAGACCTGTTAACTGAACCAATCACAAAATCTAACAAATCATCTCAAAAGCACCTCACCTCATAGTAGGAGTGAGTTATATGGTTTATTGATCCAGCAGGAAAATATTCTAACATGAACATTAATTGCAGTATTTTCGAGTAAACATGTTTACTTACTCCTGCAGGACAAGCTCTGTTCAAGGTGTGTCCATCTGTGTTCGTGCCACCTGCTCACTATCACCACCGAGGGGGCTACCGCCACTCCAACACACGCCAGTACAACCCAGTCAGTCATGATGAAGAGCTACTCCAGTATGCCATTCACCAGAGCCTGCTTGAGTCCAGTGCACTGAATTCACAGGTCAGAGAGCTTCCTGTTAGTGTATTTGTGCATTTCTTGATGTCTGTCTCTAACATGCAGTCCGGCCGGTTGTTTTGTTTTAGGACACTTGGAGTGATTCTGATGGACCGGCAACACAGTCCATGATGAACCGGTTGAGTGATGGGTAATTTTCCATAGGTTTCCATAATAATTTGTTCAGGGGCAAATAGTTGCACATACTCTTTAAACTTTTTTTTTTTTAACCCAAAAATGAAAATTCTGTCATTATTACAGTTCCAAACCTGTAAGACCTTTATTCATCTTCAGAACACAAATGAAGATATTTTTAATGAAATCCAAGAGCTTTCTGACCCTGCATAGACAGCAACACAACTGACAAGTTCAAGGCCCAGAAAGATTGTAAGGACATGTTAAAATAGTCCATGTGACATCAGTGGTTCAACCGTAATTTTATGAAGCTATGAGAGTACTTTTTGTGTAAAAAAAACAAAACAGAAAACAACACGTTATATTCAGCACAACAGTACCATGCATGAGCTGGCGTTCTGACGTAGAACCCGGTGTCTTGTTTACAAGCATAGGAATGTACATGCATGCATTGTGCTACTCTTGTAAACACGTCAAAGACTGACACGGAAGAGAAGAAGCTGTTAAATAAAGATGTTATTTTTGTTTTCTCTGCGCACAAAAAGTATTCTCTTAGCTTCATAAAATGAAGGTTGAACCACTGATGTCACATGGACTATTTTATCGATATCCTTACTACCTTTCTGGGCCTTGAATGTGTCAGTTGCATTGCTGTCTATGCAGGGTCAGAAAGCTCTCAGATTTCATCAAAAATATTTTAATTTGTTTCAAAGATGAACAAAGGTCTTACAGGTTTGGAACGACATGAGGGTGAGTAATTAATGACAGTTTTCATTTTTTGGTGAACTAACCCTTTAAAGAATGACAAAGGTCCTGTTTACACTAGTGCCATTTTAAAAACAAACACAATCTTCATCTATACTGGCGTTTTCACTGCGTTTCAGGAACGATTTTAGTCTACACTACACAACACCTGACCATTTAGGCTGCATACATTATCAAGGATCATCAAGGATTTATTTTTTTACTTTGCAATTTAACAGTTATTTTTCTTAAATGAGCCTCCGACAAATGCATGCATGATGTTATACGCAGGGCAAACGCATTTCAAAAGATCATGCCATGCTGAGGACTGGAGTAATGGCAGCTAAAAATTCAGCTTTGGCAACACAAGAATAAATAACATTTTAAAACAGAACACACTTTTTAAAAAGAAATTGTAATAATATTTCACAATATTAGTGTTTTTAAAGGAGAAGTCCACTTCCAAAACAAAGATTCGCAGATAATGTACTCACCCCCTTTTCATCCAAGATGTTCATGTCTGTCTTTCTTCAGTTGTAAAGAAATAGTTTTTTGACAAAAACATTTCTGTATTTTCTCCATATAATGGACTGATATGGTGCCCCGATTTTGAATTTCCAAAATGCAGTTTAAATGCGGCTTCAAACGATCCCAAATGCGGTTATAAACGATCCCAGCGAGGAAGAAGGGTCTTATCTAGCCAAACGATCAGTTATTTTCATTAAAAAATACAATTTAAATACTTTTTAATCTCAGACGCTCGTCTTGCCTTTTTCTCCCTGAACTTGAACGTGAAAGTGAACATGCAAAGTTGATCAAACACCCTTAACAAAAAAGGTAAACCAGTGATATAGGACGATTTCGAAGTTGAGGGAGAACATGAGATGGGAGTTTTTCGGCATACCCTAACTGTCATGAACCAGAACAAGCCAGGCAGAGTAAGACAAGATGAGCGTCGGGGCACCATATCAGTCCATTATATGGAGAAAAATGTTGAAATGTTTTCCTCAAAAAACACAATTTCTTTACGACTAAAGAAAGAAAGACATGAACATCGTGAATGACAAGGGGGTGAGTAAATTATTTGTAAATTGTTGTTCTGGAAGCGGACTTCTCCTTTAATCTATTTTCTGATCAAGTAAATGCAGACTTGGTGAGCATATGAGACTTTATGAGAGCTTTGAGCAGATATAAAGTATGCATAGGGTGATCTTTCAGAAAGCTTTCTGCCAATTCTTCTGTACATTTCCTTAAATGGTCTCATTCTGTCACTTCACCACAGGTCTGGGTCTGAAGGAGTTTTAGTAGACCTTAGTGACACCACACCCTCAAGCCCTGGCTCTGCCTCCACCCCCGACACTGACCTGCGATTGGCTATGGAGCTGTCAGCCCGGGCACAGGAGGAGGAGGAAAAGAGAAGGAAGGAAGAAGAGGAGGAATTACAGAGGATTTTACAACTCTCCTTAACAGAAAAGTGACCGAGTAAGATGAGGGAAGGAAAGACAAAGGGAGTTCCTGTTAATGCCATAACCATTAAACCTTTTTATTTATACCCTTCTTCAGATTCACGCAGTTCTCTGTTGCCACTGACATACGACTACACATTTTTACATATTTTCAGTTTGGAGCCAACATCCCGCTTCCTTATCTTTAAAAAAAAAATAAGCAAACTTTTTATTTCATTATCACTTACTGCTTTTCCCACTTTTTTTTTTCTTCTAAAGAGGTAATTGCTCATGTATTTTACAAGAAATCCAGTGCTGCTTTTTTAAGGTTATGTGTTAGAAAGGTTTTGATGTCCTTGAAAGTCCGAACACGGACATGTGAGTTTGTACGTCTTGACCATAATGACTAGATAAAGTTTTATTGTTTGTTTTGACAGAAAAGAAGGTTGTTTTGCATTAACATTAGCTCTAGGTTTATATTAATACTATATCTCAGGGTTCAACTGATGTTCACCAGTTGTTGGTTCCTTTAAAACCATTTTATACACAGCCAAGGAAAGTGAAAGAAATGAATGTTTTACACACAGCAGTAGGACAGTACCGTTTTCAGCCCGTGTGCTTTTGTCATTAGACAACTTCTGACTGAAGCATCTCTACTGTAAAGGCAATAAATCACACCGCCGTGCCTCGCCGGAGTAAGAGGCACTCATACAGACCAGAATATTTCTGAAAGGGGCTGTCCGATGTAAGCCAATACGCCTCAAGCTTTTAGTCTGCCTAATTTGTAAAATGATACAATAAAACCGCTTAGATCGCCATGAGTATGTTGTAATGCAAAGACTGAATGTGGCAGTACTGGGTCACTTTTCTGGCACCAACCAAACCTCACGCTACACTAAAGGACTAGGGGAATGTGTGACAAGAAAACCAGCTGTTTTTGTTTCAGAAGATGGTTGTCTGTGGGAGTGTGTGTGTCTGTGTGTGGTTGGACAGCATTGCTTGCTGACTGAGGTTCTGATGTGGTAAATGTGGAAGAACCTGCACTGCTCTGTTTGGGAATTTTAAGGGAATCTCACGCAGTTCCTTCCTGTTGTAGCTGACAGAGCTATTTATTTTGTCTTTTTTTTTTTTCTTGATGTCTTGAATGTCCTTTTGTCGACTTCTTTCTGTAAGTGTTTCTAAAGCCTTGTGAGGCTCAAAAGACATCTTGAGTATTGACTTACAGCTTGCAGTATCTCTCTCACTACTTTTTGTATGAAGCAGTGTGTGCTCAAACCCATTTTAACCATATCTTCTGTCACCTCATTATATGTCATAAATAGACATTTATATTGCTTTATTTCCCTTGTAGTGAACCAGGATCTGAGGATAGTGGCAGCCACAATTTTGCATTTATTATTGAGATGTTTTATTAACAGGACATTGATTTTAGTTTTTTTCTGTATTTATTTGTATGCTGCATTTAAATAACGGACTACAATGAATCAAATGTTCTGGCTACGATTATCCACATATCATTACTCCTGGATACAGAATTCAGTTTCATTCTTTGTTTAGAAGCTAATTTAACTTTTAGTATTTGGGTATAAGTCTTAACTCCAACTAATTGCCAAAATGTTTAATGCTCTTTACCAGATCAGGGTTAGTGTTGGTTTGATTCTTGGCTAATTGTCATACTGCAAAATGCAAGAGAAAGTATCCTGTTTGAGCATGTTGAAGAAATCCTGAAGGCATTTGTAAACTGTGATGTATATTTGACAAACACACACACACACACACACACATAAAAAAAAAATGTTTTTACTTTAATAAAAGCACTTTATTGACTTTTTCGTGCATCATTAACTATGTGACAGTTACATACCAAGAGCAAATCAAATAATAGTCAAGGTGATCAGATCAGTTTAATTTATTTTTACTTTAAATTTGAAAAGTGGTTATTAGTGGTACAATATATGAATCTTCAAAATTATGAATATATCTTGTCATAAAATTAGCTTTTTTTTTTTTTTTTTAACTTATTTATACTTTGAATGCAGTTCTTATTTATTATAATTATTGTTATTATTATTAAAGATCATTTGGGTTCTATTTATTTTATTTGTACTTTTATTTCAGGATCTAGCCATTTATTGTCACATTACCTAAAGGGTCAGATGGACCACAAAACCAGTCTCAAGTAGCATGGGTATATTTGTAGAAATAGCCAAAAGTACATTGTATGGGTCAAAATTGATTATTTTTTAATTAGTAATATGCATTGCTAAGAACTTCATTTGGATAATTTGAAAGGCACTATATTTTGATTCCAGATTTTCAAATAGTTGAATCACAGCTAAATATTGTCCTATCCTAACACACACATCAATGGAAAGCTTATTTATTCAGCTTTCAGATGATGTATAAATCTCAATTTCAAAAAATTGACCCTTATTTTTTGTGGTTCAGGGTCATATATTATTTCTCCTGTGCCTGATGAATTTTATTAAACAAACCAACAGATGGCACTGTTCTAATGCTTACCTATATATGTCTCTTTTTTATTATGATGTCTTGAATGTTTTTTGTAACATCTCTTTTTTAAAAACCATATCCTGTGGAGGTATTTTCTGGACTACATTCAAAAGAAATTGCAAATTGTATTTATTGTTGACTGTGGGAATGAAAAGACACCCAGAACAACCATTAAAATATTTTCCTTAAAGATATCTGTGATGAATAACATGGAAGAATTTTTCAGAAAGGAGCTGAAAATTGTAACTGCAAATTTGAAAGTGCATGTTAAATTTGTGGATGCAAAATATGTGACATAATCCAGTGTTCCATCCAATCCAAATTACACCAATTATACTGATATTACTGTAAAAAAAAAAGCATTAGAGGATGTGGCACAATTGGGTCTGATACTCTATTAGCCTCATACATAGAAATGTGCATGAAGAAGGTTGTTTATTCACACAAAGATACACTTTCCCATTGAGAAATCTTATGTGAAGTGACATTTCTTAATAGGTCCCTGCATTAGATGTGAACCGTTGTTTTGGCACCTCATCTGCACTCCCATCTCAACAGATCTTCAAGTGCGATGTGTTAGCACAATAAAGCTGTATGTCGGCAGTGTGCAGCCAGTCTCAACTGTCTGTGGGAATGAAATCATGATTTCAATGAGATCACATGTGGAAGTGAAGAAAAATAACAGTTTTGAAGCTGACGGTGGAATTCTATGCCTGTAAAAATCATCAAACTTTACATTTGATGCATTTGATTACTGATATGTAATAGAGACTTTACGGTAACACTTTACAATAAGGTCTCATTAGTTAAGGTTTTTTTTTGCACTCTTCTCCTTGATTTATCATTTTTGGCAGTCTATAGTACTCTAAATGTTTTTCCTGGTCCGACTGATGAGTACAACTCAAAACATGACAATAATTGATCATTTTCAGCAGCAGTAATCAGCAAAATATGCAAGTTTCGTTCTGTTCAGTGGCATTGTTTACATTCATGTTTATCGTCTTACGTGCCACCAATATGACTGATTGATGACGCGTCCCCTGGTGAAAAAACAGCATATGCTGGTAGGTATGTTGTGATGCTGGGATGCTGGTTTTGCTGGTCCTTTGCTGGTTTATGCTGGTCCTTGACCAGCAACATGACCAGCATAAACCAGCATCAAAACATACCTACCAGCATATGCTGTTTTTTCCACCAGGGCCATGAAAACACTCTATAGGAAATACGTTGACGAATAGCAAAGTTAGGTAAACAGTAAAGTTTGTATTACCTGAAGCAAAATACAAAAGGATCCCAAATGCTACAGCTTGTTCATTTTTGGCTTTAAAAGCCTTTAATTACTTTTTCAGGAAATTGTTCTTCCCTCATTTGGGTTGCCTGGCTTAATAAGCTCAAGTGGCTTGTGCTATATTAGCAAATTACTCTAAGCAACTTTCTATTATCTATTTCCGTGACTTCAGCTCAGCAGGTGTTTAACTTGTGGGCCAGCTGCTAAAAATGTGATGAAAAATCATTATGCAGATATATATAAAAGTATCCATCTGTCCTCGATTTAACCTGTGTGAGGGAGAAATAACCTGCTCGGCAGATGCTAATCTTATTGCATGCGACTGGATTAGAAAGATGAGTTGTCTCTCTACCCTAATGAGAAAAAGAAATTCACACAGTGACTGATGGGATTGAGGAGATGACACTTAAGCAGAAGCTAATACTGAATACTGAGAAATAGGCCTACTGGTGTTTAGAGCTAATTATTCAGTACCATTATAGTATTATAAAGTACTATGGTAGTACTATTTCATACCAACTACGACCATATATTACTTTTAATGGTACACTCGCTTTCACTGGGGCTGTACCCTATGGTACAAAAGCTAAAAGGTACATCTTTGTACCTTATTTACATGTTACTACCTTATATGTACATATTAGTACTTGAAAAGTACATTTCAGTAGCCTATTGAAAGGGTACTACCCCAGTGATAGTTTTGTACCTTTTTTCAAAGATTGCAATTATCTTTACAGAAGTGTGGTAAAACGTAACAGAAAATGGAAACTAAGTGTACAACATGCTGATTTAGCATTCAGTCATTTATTTTGAACACAAGCACATTCATACAGATTCAGGTTTTGACTTTAATTCATTCAGTAGAGTTGTGATCTGACATTTCAAAACCAGTGAAATAAACATCTTACAATAAATACATGAAAATTAATTTTAAATAAAAAAATAAATACGTATAAACATTTTAGCAGCTTAAACTGTGCACATTAAGACAAACATCCTAATTTAGTACACGTGTGTTTGAAATAGTGTTCAGGTTTAAAAACTTAAATTATAAGGTAGGCTTGGGGAGATTTCGATTTGATTACAACGACGTTTAATCGGAGATTACGACGCGATTTAATTAAAGTCTCACAGGGAAGACGCCATAGGTTTCATGAATATTAATTAGACCATACTGACGTTGATTCGTAACCTTCCAATAGCAATGAGTTGGATCCTGACTATTAAATAGTTTGTTCTGACGTTACGTTGTTCTTGTCCAATGACTAGGCTTGGCTCGTTAATATTCAAAACCAAGCCTTCGCCATAGTAGTGTTCATTTCTCGGCGTCTTTCATCCAGAGGGCCTGTCACCTGCGTCGAAGAGGTTTGTAGACACAAACTGCCATTCCAATCATGACCACCAGCAGTGTGGACAGAACACTTATTAGAAGTACTGCAGGAGGAAATAAAATAAACAAAAAATTCAAATAAGCCAGTGATGCTAATTCAATGCAGTATATTACAATCAAGATTTTAACTGAGAGCCCAATTTACAATGTACAAACGACAGCACATAAAAAAATGTTTTGTCATGTAGTGATACAATGGCAGGTTCACCCTTTGTGGATGTAATAGGCCTGACACAGGTTAAGTCGCGTGTGTAAATTAAATTCTTACCCAGATTTTGCCTCAGCAGGACTTCATAAGGTCTGTCATGTACTTTAGACTCTCCCAGTTGAGCATTTCCAGATTGGAAAAACGTTAAGCAGCAAGCGATGAGAGAGATCAGACGTGCTGACATTGTAGCGAAACAGCGAACAGGATGCAACCCAATCCAGGCAGAGCTCGACAATGCTGGAAGGTCCTAACGCCGTCGATTTAAAACCATCATGAACATCCCAATGGAGGCCGTTCGCAGTTTCCAATGCGATTATGCAACTTGTCTATAATTGATGTTATTGGGACAAACTTTTAAAATATTTACTATAAATTCAGTGATGATGGTCTGGAAAATTTATTTTTTTACCCACTCTATCTGCACTGCTTGATTCCGTTTGGTGGTCAGTATTTTTATATAATGACATGATATTGGACCACCACCTTCTTTAACGCGTACGTTAAGTAAGCCTATGGGTGAGACTTCCGGTTCATTAGCCGCTATATAAATAACGAGAAGAATAACATGCAGTAAACAGTAAAATTGTTTGCACTACAAACCACTGTGCTCATAATTAAGATTATACATTCAAATAATATGGTAAAATACTATGCCAAATAATATGGACGTGGATGAGACCAGAAGCCAGGCCCATAAAATTTACAAATGGCCGTGTCCACACTTACGAGAAGAAAAGGCTGGATAGCAAGATGCTGGTACTTGTCTCTCATAATACTTCTCTGTCATTTTTTATATACCATTATTACAAAAAGTACTGCAGTTATTTCGCACCTCAAATTGTTTTTTGCCAAATATTGGAAGACTTCACTATTTACTATTCATTATTTTGTGTCTTTAAAAAAATCTCTGACTGATTGATTACTTCGGTCAAAAGAGAGATAGATGTCAAATAGGCCCGTGCTCTCTCAGCTTTCGAAATAGCGGTAATTTAATGCCAAACTAAGAAAACACCTAGTATAATGTTAATGCACATTAATTAAAATATATAAAGTCTTTGCTAGATTTACAATGTTAATAACTGTGGAAATGCATCGTCACAGTCTGTCCATTAATTTTAGATTTTGCCTTGTTGAAGTGTTTTCTTATATTTTTGCATATTTTTTTTGACTAATCTACAAGTACAGATAATTTAAAATAAAATCTGTATTTCATTTATCCCAGTCATTAAAGCAAATTAAAATGGTTATTTTTGACCAAATGGTGATTTTTGAATTTAATGCTCCATGCTTTCATTTAAGGATTCTAGAACATTTTTTGTCAGCTGAACCCTTTTAAATAAAAAAAAATATATACTTAAAATCCTAATATTTCAGTTATTTAATACTTGCATGTTCATGGTTCTATATATAGACCACATTACATGCATGTAAACAGATATTTTTAGATCTTTTGATAGTATTTTAGCAATTTTTTTATTTTAAAATAATTCAAAGTCCTTATTAGCTTTTCATTGAATTTTTGTAAACCTCAGTTTGTTAAATTCTGCTTTAGATTCTTCTATAGCCTCAACTTCACCTCATACAACACTGTTATTGCAGGTCACATACAGTTTGTCACTCACGAGCCTTTTCCATGCAACTCTTGGTCTTTCATTTTGGTAATTAACAGATGAGCACAGAGCCTGCAGCCTTTTGTTAGGCTCCTCTGTAGTTGAATCTGAGGTCCACCTCTACTCCAGTCGCCTGCACCGAAGCCTTTGATCCATTCTGCAGCCTCTGCTAGAAGTGGCTGAATGTGGAATAGCATTATCTTTGCTCTATTCTCTCACCCCATACCTAAAACTGGCAGAACTGAGCCGCGTTTCCCAGAGCTGCGATTGGTGGCGATTGAAGATCTAGTCTTTAATAAAACATCTCATTTAAATACCTGACACAATGCTGTTCCCTTACCCCTTGTGTGTTTACAGATGCTGGATACTGCAGCTCAATGCAAATCAACATGTTAATTAAGGCGCAAGGCTGTTCACACCAAGAGAACGAAAGTGGGAATCACACATTGTAAATCTGAATAGATAGTTACAGCACTAGGTAATAGAACAGATAGACCGATAGATAGAATGAGAGATGTAGATAGAATGTTCAGTACGGCTTTATTAATTTTCCAGACATACATACAAGCAACACTCTCTGCCACAACCTACAGTGCAGACATAGTATATGAACCACATTTTCAACTATCCATAATAAGACATTCATAGCAATTTAATATTTGGTCACATCCAGAGTTCAGTAACAGCCTCAGTTCTTTATTTGGAAAAAATCGTGGGAAGAAAATGAACACATTACACATAGCTAGGATTTGGGCTCAAGTTTTGTTAAAGAATGAAAAATTCAAACAGTCATGTAGTTTTAATTCAGAAGAAACCATTATTTTTGTCTTTTTGTCATCCTTTTCTTGGTGAGGCACAATATCAATACAGGTTTTACAAAGTTTCGACATAAAGTAGCTACAATATTTAGGCAGAGTTAAGGCAGAAAAACACCATAATGATTAAATCTCGACAACAGTTATTTCTTAAAAACGCTCTCATTGGCTGAATTTCTCACAATGAGGTAATCTCACTTGCATGTATCTCAAAAACGTTTTGTAGAGGGTACATATGACTTACAATGTAAAAAATACCACTGAACTCTTCATCTTATACGTAAACCTTAAATTAAAAAAGAACATCAACCATTTGTAAATTGCACAGATTATTTAATTAACGATTATAAATGACATTGAATCCTTTCATTTTTCAGATTAAATCTAATTGTACATCACATTTGAATAGATTATTTTTTATGTAATCTTTATCGATTTCAACTGGACAAATCCCTAAAACTATGCAGAAGTCGCTTGGTTTGCTGTGGACACATGTAACCCAATATAGGCCACATGCCTTTTGTGTTTCTCTCAATGGTTTATGGTACAGGACTTAGCCCCATACTGTCAGTGTGGATGTCTGGCAGTGTTCTCTCTGGTCGCAGACATACAGCAAGGCGCTGAAATTGGATTGAAAACAACATGTGAGCAAATATACCCATTTTATACATTTAAAAGAATAGAAATCACCCTCAGTTTGTTTCTGCATTGGAACAGATTTGAAAAAATTTCACATTACGTCACTTGGATCCTCTGTAGTGAATGGGTGCCGTCAGATTAAGTTCGAACAGCTGATTTAAAAAGTCCATACATAATAACAGTCCCAGTAAAAAAGTCCATCCCCTGTTGTCTTCTTACATCAAAACCCACCAACAGATTTGTTTAGAATGGTTTTGGACTGTTTTCACTTTATTAGTAACATGCATCTTTTCACTTCACAAGACTTTAATTAATGAACTGGAGTTGTGTGGATTATTTGTGATTTATTGTGTTTTTATCAGGTGTTTGGATTGTCATTCTGACGGCACCCATTCACTGCAGAGGATCCATCGGTGAGCAAATCATGTACACACTACACTACCAGTCAAAAGTTTTTGAACAGTAGGATTTTCTTCTGCTCTCTTCTGCTCACCAAGCCTTATTTAATTCAAAGTACAGCAAAAACAGTACAATTTTGAAATATTTTTACTATTTAAAATGTTCTATTTGTATATATTCAAAAATGTAATTTATTTTTGTGATCAAAGCTAAATTATAAGTGTCACATGATCCTTCAGAAATCATTCTGATATGCTGATTTGCTGCTCAAAAAACATTTATTATTATTATTATTATTATGTTGAAAACAGCTGACTAGATTTTGTTCAGGTTTCTTTGATGAGTAGAAAGTTCAGAACAACAGCATTTATCTAAAATAGAAATCTTTTGTAACATTATAAATGTCTTTATCACTACTTTTGATCGCTTTAAAGCATCCTTGCTAAATAAAAGTATTCATTTCTATCATTTCAATTTTCATTTAAAGTTATAATAATACTGACTCCAAGCTTTTGAATGATATAGAGAATAATGTTACAAAAGCTTTTTATTTTAGATAAATGCTGATCTTTGGATCTTTCTATTCATCAAAGTATCCTGAAAAAAAGTACTCAACTGTTTTTAATATTGATAATAATAATAAATATTTCTTGAACAGCAAATCAGCATATTAGAATGATTTCTGAAGGATCATGTGACACTGAAGACTGGAGTAAAGATACTGAAAATTTAGATTTGCTCACAGGAATAAATTACATTTTAAAATATATTAAAATATAAAGCAGTTATTTTAAATAGTAAACATATTTCACGATAATAAAATAAATGCAGGCTTGGTGAGCAGAAGATAATTCTTTTAAAAACATTTAAAAATCTGGTAGTGTAAACATCTCCAAATCCATTCTGGTGAAAAAACTCATCTACATCTTGGATGGCCTGAGGGTGAGTAAATTATTAAGCAAATTTTCATTTTTGTGTGAACTATTCCTTCGGCTTTTCAAATGGGAGTAGCTGTTGATTTATTCAACTAATGACTCACATGCATGTCTCACCTGTTTAAGAGAGCCTGGAGTCCACACAAGCTTGTACACCATGTAGATGGGAATCCACATAAAGGAGGAAGCTCCAATGATGTAACCGACCGTGATGCTCCAGTCTGGGAACTCGTAGTCGAATAGCGAGAGTGGCTGAGGGTTCAACAGTGAGCTGATGATAATGTACTAAAGAAATGAACAGGAAAAATATTTGGTGAGTTAAATAAGCATTTTGTACATATAAAAATGAATCAAACAGTGTTATTGGTTGACCCATGTTAAAAAAGTTCAGTTTATCAAACATGAAAAATTTTCTTTGAAATGTCATATATCAGTGTTTAACAATTAATTCAGATTAGGATACTCTCTGTGCGAGTTCAGGTGGATTTATAAACTTGAAAACATCTTTAGAGTTTGACTCTGATCAGATTATTTTTTATTCAGAAGGTCCATATTATCCTGTAGACCTGTATGCGGTCCAAGGAGACCAGAGAATTGTAGAGCAGTGGCCTTTGTGTCTTGAAGGAACAGTGACAAATGTCTTCTCTCCAGCATTTCAAATAATGTCTCGAACACTGTCTCAGGGGATGAGACAGGCAGCCGTTTGTCATGTTTTTTAAAAAATGAAAAAAGAATAACAGGAAAATTATGAAAAAATGATTGTGGAAATGTCAGCCGTGTGTGGCAGCTCCGGCCTGTTGAGATTAGCTATAATGCATGCAGAAGTATCTGAGGAATATTAGGCCATACGAGCGCATGAAGTTTGACATTTGCAGACTGGGAATTGTGACCGTGTGGACAGGTGAGGGAATGAGATTGTAAAGGTAATAAGGGTGGAAGGGAGGTTGTGGCTGCTTAAGTAGTTTTGAGAGCATGAAAGATGACTTTAACATTTCAGAAACTTTGCACATACTGTCAGAACATCTTTGTTTGAACTTACGGCGAGAAAAGCCGGGCTGATGGCAACCCAACACACTTTCCAGAAGAGTCCTGGAGTGTAGCCCAACATTGATTTGATATCGTTGCTGAATCTGTTAATACCTGGAGAAAATGAAATGAATGAGTTTATTTTATATACTGATTTTTTTGTTTATGTACACTACCAGATTTTTTTATGTTTTTTAAAGAAGTCTCCTTTGCTCACCAAGCCTGCATTTAATTGATCCAAAGTACTGTAAAAACTGAATTCTGAAATATTTTTACTATTTTTTGATATATATTTACTATTTATTTTGAATGGTATATTGTATAATGTCACAAAAGCTTTTTATTTCAGATAAATGCTGATCTTTGGATCTGCCTATTCATCAAAGAATCCTGAAAAAAAAAATGTACTCAACTCTTTTAAATATTGATAATAATAATAATAATAATAATGTTTCTTGAACAGAAAATCAGCATATTAGAATGATTTCTGATATCGTTGTGACACTGAAGACTGGAGTAATGATGATGAAAATTTAGCTTTGATCACAGGAATAAATTACATTTTAAAATATATTCATATAGAAAGCAGTTATTTTAAATAGTACAAATATTTCACAATATTACTGATTTTGCTGTATTTTGGATCAAATAAATGCAGGCTTGCTGAGCAGAAGATAATTTGTTGTTTTTAAACTGTTCAAAAACTTTTGACTGGTAGTGTACACTTAGACATGACATTAGACATTAGAAAAACATGCATTGCAATAATAGAAATATTATTAAATGTTATTACAATTTTAAATGTTTTTAACTGTTTAAATTAAAAATAGAAGTGTAATTTATGATAAAGCGGAAAAAGTCTTCAGTTTATCACATTTGAAAATAGCTTAAAACAGCTTACTATTTTTTTTAATTTTTTTTTTTTATTATTTTATTTTGTTGAAAACATTACACATTTTTTCATGATTCTTTGATGAATATAAAGTTCAAAAGAACAGCGTTTATTATACATTTTTTAAGTAAAAAATCTTACCATAAAACCAGGATACAGCGGTGGCCTCCAGAAAGACTATGGCTATAATTGAAGAACCAACTCCAAATTCTTCCAGTAACTTTACCACATATGCACCACCCTTGCACAAAAAAAAAAAAAAAAATTACATTTATTTGATAAAACAAAATAAATCTCTTCTTTACTATAACCCACCTGTCCTGCAAGATAGATAATCATATTCTATATGATATACTCTGTCATATAATTTTGTGTTACACTGCTGAAATATTCTTATTCTGTTGGTAAATTTCAACAAACTGAGATCAATTTTACTCAAACTTACTTTAGTAAGGGTGCTGAGAGAGCCCAGAAAACAAACAACCACCAGTCCAAGAACAAACAACTCTCTGCGATGGGACAGGGTATCCGGGTACTCATCCATTACAGCTGTGATTATGGCCTCTAGCCCACCGAACTGAAGCAAGAAAACACATAAAAAACCTATGAATACTCAATCATAGTTTATGATTCAGCTGTTGATTGTACAAACTCAATTTAGGCTTCTTGTAGATCATTTCAGATTTTGGCATACTGTTGGTCTTTGAAAACTACAAAAGGTAAAAGTCTCATATTGGCTTACATGAGCAGTGATATTGTTATACATTTCATATTGAATTGGTGTTCTTTGTTGCATTTACACTCTTAAAAATAAAGGTGCTTCACAATGCCAAAGAAGAACTTTTTTTGTCTAAATGGTTCTTTTAACATCTTTAACATCTGAAGATTTGAAGTTCTTTGTGGTGAAAGAAGGTTCTTCAGATTATAAAAAGGTAAGAACGAGATGGTTCTTTAAAGAACCTTTGACTGAATGGTTCTTTGTGAAACCAAAAATGGTTCTTCTATGGCATCGCTTGAAGAACCTTTTAAAGCACCTTTATTTTTAAGAGTGTATTTGCATGCTATCTTTGTTCTTTCATCTCTTTAACTATTTATGGCAAAGACAGTGTTCGAAGTTTAAAACTTTGATGCATTTAATTCAAACAGAGCCAAGTCTAAAAACAAAAGTTTCACCTAAAACGGTAACATTATTTTATTGCTTCCTCGCAAACACTGGTATTTCTATCCGGACATGCAAATCTATTTCTGTCTGTCATGTATTTTTCATATCTGTATTTCTTTTAATTATATACTTTTGCTGGCTTCACATGCATATTTACAAATATTTTTGTTTCTTAACAGGTATTGGTGTTTACATACTGTGCTGTCCAGTCCAAGAGTAATCATCATCACAAAGAAGATGATGGCAAAGAAAGTTGACCCAACCATATTTGCAATGGCTTCTGGATATGTGATGAAGAGCAGACTGGGTCCTAGATGAGGTGCAGAAAGTCAAAAGACAAACTTGAGGTAAAAGACAAAATGCTTTATTTACAGAGCTGAAAGCATTGCATGCTATTTATAGTTTGATGCAGCACACTTACAGTAAAACTCACAATAATTGAACTATTATGAAAAGCAAAGGTAAATCTCACCTTTGTCCCTGGCTACGTCCTCAACGTTTACATTTCTCTGTTCAGCCATGTATCCCAGGACAGTGAAAATAACAAATCCTGACACAAAGCTCGTCAGGCAGTTCACCAGACTGGTTACAATAGCATCTCTGTACAAATCACAAACAAATATATATATGAGTGATACTTGAGTGTGATGACTGACAGAAATCGCTGTGGGTGGTTGCCAGATCCCATGTCCAAGTCTATGTGATATTCTTGTCCTTAGATATGACTTGATCCCTTCAGATTGCCCATGTGCCCCCTCACAGTCTTACAGTACAATTCAATTTCCTCTCATTCAACTATGCTGCCCATTCATCGCTTCAAACTGGCCATAATTCGCAGGTCTAATCTTGTTTTTATTTCATTTACTCGTGGGCCAGGGCATTTGTTTCAGTTCATCATATGATTCATCAGACCCCAGTTCATTTTGATGGCGTTTCTCCTCAGTTAGTGAACCCAGAGCCGAGTGTAAATAAATGGCTAAGCTATAGATAGAATCAGAATTAAGAGTGAGTGGGAATCACATTGGCCAGAATTGGCAGGTCTGTTTCGTTACACCACAGTGAGTATGTTTACATGGACAACAATATTCCGATTTTAACACGATTAAGATAATACTCTGATTAAGAATCTACCATGTAAACAGAGATTTTTGATTACCTTAACCCGACTAAAGTCATACTCATAGTAAACTCAAATCGAATTAAGACATATGGAGCATTCCTATTTTAGTCGCATTATCCAAGTGAAGTATAGACATGTACACACCTTAATCACACTAATACCTTTGTGTAGGACTCTTCGCCGCATTTTGCGACAGGATACACAAACGGCAGTGGTACAATGTTTGACGGCTTTCTGTTTGCACGTATAGCATTACAAATAATTAACTGCACTTGAAGCTTTCGTAAAATTAAAAATGAAACAACCCAAACTGTATATGACACCATAACGGAGATGAACTATATGTTGATACATGAAGTTCTGGAGGGGATGTCAGATGCTATAATGTGGGGACGTAATGACGTGTGCCATTAATCAATCTATGTACTATAACATGTAAAACGGGAACATGAAAGGAATATTCTAAAAGGAACTCATGTAAACACCTTAATCATAATATTGTCTTATTCAGAATAAAGTAAATAGTTAGATTACTGGTCCATGTAAACATAGTCAGTGTCAGTTTAAACTGTTGTTGTTCTGTTCATAGACTATCATTCAAAACTTTGGGATCAGTAAGATTTTTTTTAAAGAAACTAATACTTTTATTCAGCAAGGAAGCATTACATTGATTTATATTTCAAGGTAGTTCTTTTGAAGTTTCTATTCATCAAAGAATTTTGGGTAAAAATGTATCATGGTTTCCACAAAAATACCTAATAATAATGAATGTTTCCTAAGCAGCAAATCAACATATTAAAGTGATTTCTGAAGGATCATGTGACACTGATGACTGGAGTAATGATGCTAAAAATTTAGCTTTGCCATCACAGGAATAAATTACATAAATATATTCAAAATATTTTAAATTGTAATAGTATTTCACAATATTACTGTTTGTGCTGTATTTTTGATTAAATAAACACAGCTTTATTGAGAATAAAAGACTTGTACAGAAAATTAAAAGAAATTGTACAGACCCCAAAATTTTGTTGTTAGAATTACTTAAAATTAATTTATGATTGAGGTAATAATGCAAACAAAAACTACATATTATTTTAATATCCTTTATAGGGCTGCACAATTAATCAAATTTGTAATCGTTAATACAATTACAGATGCCACAATTATGTAATCGCTCAAAGGCACAATTACAAAAAAGAAAATCTACTTACATTATTCTGCTTTCTTAAGATGTGTGTGTGTGAGAGAGAGCGTGTGTGTATTTTTCCTACAGGTCACCTTAAGTGTTTTTTGTCCTCATTGTTTTAATTTTTACATTTTTACTTTTTTTATATTTATAAAAGAAACTATATATAAAAATGTGGCATGCAGTTGCTTCAAACAATGGTATAAAGCTTTTCAAAACATCATTCAGTGTAAATTGTGATTAATAATCGCAATTACAATTTCAAGGGAATAATCGACAATTATGATTTTTTCATAATCGTGCAGCCCTAACCCTTTATATTAAATGATCACGAAGAACTCGTGAAATAGAGGTTGCTGAAAATTCCAGTAGATCAACGTAATGAAAATGAAGGTTTTGTTTGTACCTGTAGCAGTTATTGTTGAAGGGATTGTAGCTGGACAGGGCGAGCAGAACGCCAAAACCAGGACCAAGCGAGAAGAAGATCTGTGCAGCTGCATCTACCCATACCTACAAAACATTAGACACTATAAAAAAAGCGTTGCTAGAGACAAACACATGAAAATGGATTAAATAATTGCGATTCATAATAATAATTTGTAAAATTCAACATATTCAGTTCCAACTCAGGAACTGCTGAAGACAATGACATCACAGAATACTGGGATTAAGCGGTGCTTGATCACATCTGAAGATTTGTGTGAAGAGAAACGTGTGTATGCGTGTGTGCATGAACGTGTGTGTCAATGAGTATGAGGGCCTTTCATGATGGAAAAAATTCTGAACCAATTACGCATCTCATTAGCCCCTAGTGCTTTATTTTTGCTTCTCATCACGGTTCTCTGCAGTGGTGCCTCACCTAGCAAACCGTATTGGGCTTATACAGCTAGTATACATTGCCTCCATTGACCATTTACGTATATATACCTATGGCAATGTTCATTTATATATCATTTATTTCTTTATTATTGACTTATCTTAAAATTTATGAAGAAATATGCCCTTTATAAAGTCCACATTTTCCCCAGGTCATTTCAGCCACTAGTGATTCATGAGTTTCCAGCCCAAATGCCTCAGGTCTTTTTATTACTGCATGAAATAAAAACACTTTCCCACATACATGCATTTTGCCATCGAATCAGCACATAAATACATTTAAAGGTAACACGATAAGTAAAGAATGTCAAGAAACAACACAATCTAATTTAACAATAAATCAATGCTAGACACAAGGAGGAAAAGTCTGAGAGGCGATCAGAGAAAAGCACTTACGCTGGTCTCCTGTAGTTTTTCCCATTTGGGATTGAGGTAGAACACCACTCCTTTCCACGCTCCTGGCAAAGTTGCACCCCGGATCATGAGAATCAACAGCACCACGTACGGCAGGGTGGCAGTCACCCATACTACCTGTGAGAGACACGGGAGGATGTGGAATGAGGTGATTGTTCCTCAGAATAACAAAATGTGTTTCATTTAATATGTTAGGACTCGGTAACCTTTCCTGAAGTCTTGACTCCTTTCCACAGACTGAAGTAGACGATGGTGAAGATGAGGAAGAGACAAAGCATGAGCTGCCAGCGAATGTATCCCACATCCCCGAGTCCAGACGATTCATGGACTGCCAGGACGTTCCTCCTGTTTTAAGATGGATTTACAAAGGTAGAGTGTGAAACTGACCGGAGCCACAAAGCATATGCATATAATGCTTCAATGCACACAAGTTTACTGAACAAAAAAGTTCTGAAATCTAAGAAAGAAATGCACAATGCAGCTCTTTTGGCATTTAACTGAAAGATTAATATGCTGATCCACTTTTTCTTCTGAGATTTGTAGTAGTCCATATTTGCAACATATTCACCTACAATGCTGTTTTCCCCCCTTGTTATTTATTTTTGCTAAACTAGCCCTCATTTTCTTTCCCTTTCCTGTGTCCCTCTCTTTCTCTGTCATATTTGCCCCCTTTCAGTGCAGCCACTTACATGCACTTACGTGTAAAACTCCTCGGCGGGTGAGCGTGAATAGTTAGTCCAGGTCACATTGTCTTTTCCGAAGTAGTTAGTGCAGTTTTCTGTGTTCCAGTCATTATCGCAGCTGGTCCAGGGCAGAGTGCTGCTGAAGGAGGAGTAGAAGTAGAACAGAGCCCAGGCGATGATGGTGTTATAGTAGAAGGACACATACAGTGCAATGATGCAGATGGCGAAACCAATACCTGACAGGGAAGGGGAAATAATGTCAGTGTTTTGTTAATGAAATCTTGTTTTTCATTAATCTTGTTAAAGTTGTGACATTTTTCTTACCTTTGAAAATAGGGCAAATATGTTTCCATATGGATATGGCACCTGTTCTGTGGAACTGTCCCAGAGCTAACTCCATGTAGAAAAGTGGCACTCCACCAAATACAGCCATTAGGACATATGGAATAAGAAATGCACCTGAAGAACACAGTTATAACATATTAAAACACTTTTTTGTGGGAGAGGGAGAGTTTGCAGACTTAAAATAAGTTTGTAAGTATATAAATCTAATGTAACATTTCAGATCAGCGAACACTATTCACTATGTATATTTGCATGCTTATTATTAGCATTTTGCATTTTTTTATTAGTACAAATCTGACCCTGGACCACAAAACCAGTCTTAAGTAGCACAAATATATTTGTAGCAATAGCCAAAAATACACTGTATGTGTCAGAATTATCAATTTTTTTTTTATGCCAAAAATCATTAGGGTTGTTAAGTAAAGATCATGTTCCATGAAGATATTTCATGAAATTCCTACCGTTAATATATCAAAATGTAATTTTTGATTAGTAATATGCATTGCTAAGAATTTCATTTGGACAAAGCGATTTTCTCAGTATTTTGATTTTTTTTGCACCCTCAGATTGCAGATTTTCAAATAGTTGTATCTTGGCCAAATACTATCCTATCCTAACAAGGATTCAAAGTTTATTTATTCAGCTTTCAGATGATGTATTGTGATGATGTAATGTATGTAGATGATGTAATTTAAAAAAATTTAACCATATGACCGGTTTTGTGGTCTAGGGTCACATATTATTCTGCGTGACCATATTCTAGATCCCTTAACCCTACCCAATACCCCATACTACCACCATGACTACTACAACAGGCAACTACTACTACAGCAGCAGAGTTTATTATGGGAAAGCTCTTAATTAATAGCGAATATGTGACCCTGGACCACAAAACCAGTCATAAGGGTCAATTTTTTTAAATTGAGATTCATACATCATCTGAAAGCTGAAAAAATAAGCTTTCCATTGATGTGAGTTGTAGGATAGGACAATATCTGGCCGAGATACAACTGTTTAAAATTTGGAATCTGAGGGTGCAAAAAAAAAAAATCAAAATATTGAGAAAATTACCTTTAAAATTGTCCAAAATATCTTCATGGAACATGTTCTTTACTTAATATCCTAATGATTTTTGACATAAAAGAAAAACTGATAACTTTGACCCATACAATGTATTGTTGGCTATTGCTACAGATATACCCGTGGTACTTATGACTGGTTTTGTGGTCCAGGGTCACATATGTGTTCCCTAATCCAATGTGTTACGAAACCTTCCATTAACTAAATATGTCTGTATGTTGTAAGTATTTCTTTTATCTTGTTAAAAAAGGGTTGATATGTATTCTGACACTTGTTGATCTCAGTATCTGCCCAGTTTAAATCATGAAGAGCCTTAACATGATTGATGACTGCAGCTGGTCATGTCTGCTTCATAGGTGCACTAATGCATGTTTAAATAAACTTATCTATAATAAAGGTCACTTCATATATTTTAGAATACAAAAAGAAGCTACACTATTAATTCATGTCAGTCTGTATAATATAAAAAACACTGAATGAAATAGTACATAAATAGGGAAAATCACATGTTAAAATGCATGAAAAACTTTCTTTAAAACGTTTCACGTTTTTACATACAATATTACACCAGTGTTAATGAAAAACTACATAATTAACAGTCGAAATCTTGTAGCCTTCAGGTAGCTTATAAAAAAAATGTTTTTCCCTTTGATAAATGCTACTCAATACTGTAAAATAAATTTCATGATGATGATGATGGATGGGGATCTTCATTTCTGCTCTTTCTACTTTTTTCTACTACTGTGTATTATTTCTGCTCGATGTCAATATATTTTCTGCCTCGATCCAACGTTTTCTTTCGTTTCTAATTTTTTTAATTAAATGTGTATGAAAAGGTTAAGCTGGTTGTGGCGTTGGCATCATTTTGATGTTGCTTAAAAGCTTAAGACACTAATTAAACCTAACGTTTTAGTTTCGTGTAAGTTACCATCAGAAAACACGTTCTGTTGTTTTTTCTGTAGTTAAGAGTTTAGTCTTTCAAAATTTCAGCACCGTGGACAGCTCATCTGCCCAACGACACAAGCAATGGTGCTTTTAACTGTATTATTTACTTATCAAATATCACTTATTTTTACCTATCACATTTTTGTGAATGATTATTATATAAGCAAAATAAAAAGAATAAAAGCAAATACAAGCTGTTCATAAAAGTTATAAACTCTTACCACCGCCGTTTTGATAACAGATATATGGAAATCTCCAAACATTTCCGAGGTCTACCGCAAACCCGATGACCGATAAGAGAAAATCCATTTTTTTGCTCCATTTATCGCGGGATTCTGTCTGAATGATGACGGGCACCGGGTTGCTGTTGTACCCGGCGTTGTTTGGAGGACCCTGGGCGCAGAGGTTCCCGTGAGCCATCACTTGCTCTTGGTGAGGCATCTTCGCTGGTCCCGGTGACTTGGCAAACTGCAGAAGTACTTGTAAACTGCGTAAGAAATGCCTTTTGTGAGTTTTTCAAGTTTAAAAAGTAGGAAGAATATTTTTGTTGGCTTATACTCGACGTTTGGTCAAAAGAGGCTGCGCGGGGGACCGCAGCATGCTGCTGTGGTTGATTTCCCTGCTGGTGGGAGTAAAAGCTTGAGGATTAACCAAGAGTCCCCCACCTGAGCGCGAAAGATGTGATCGAATGAGATTACACGCGGGAGATGCGCGCGACACCATCACTCACCCCTGACATCCCGCGCGCCCACCGCTATCATTCAGATGGACTTCTCCAAGAGCGCGCTTGAGTACTCGAGAAATATTGCTCTATTTGTCAACGTAATAATGACAATATTTTAAAAAAGAGGCAAGGAAAGTATATTCAGTGAGTACTTTTTACGGATTGCTTCTGAAATAACTTTTATGCTTTAAAATTTAGCAAGCTTAATCTACTAATTCCCCCTGCTGGAATATATTAAACATAGCATATATGGTTTCTGACTAGTCTAAACTGGTTATTAGCTGGTTCAGTCTGATAGAACATATTGGGCCAGCAACAAAGCATGTACTGGTCATACTTAAGATGGCCAGGATGATCACAATAGATGGTCTGTCAGATTTTTAGCACTGTGACTATATACATTTGAAGTCAAAAGTTTACATACACCTTGCAGAATCTGCTGAATGTTAATTATTTTACTAAAATAAGAGGGATCAGACAAAATGCGGGTTATTTTTTTTATAGAGTACTGACCTGAATAAGATATTTTAAGACATTTACATACAGTACACAAGAGAAAATAAGTTGAATTTATAAAAATGACCCCTTTCAAAACTTTACATATGCTTGATTCTTAATACTGTGTTGTTACCTGAATGATCCACAGCTGTGTTTTTTGTTTGTTTAGTGATAGTTGTTCATGAGTCCCTTGTTCGTCCTGAACAGTTAAACTGCCCGCTGTTCTTCAGTAAAAAAATACTTCAGGTCACATAAATTCTTTGTTTTTTTAGCATTATTGTGTATTTGAGCCCTTTCCAACAATGACTGTATGATTTTGAGATCCATCTTTTCACACTGAGGACAACTTTTTTTTTACAGAACTTTATTACAGAAGGTTCAAACACTCACTGATGCTCCAGAAAGAAAAAGGAAGCATTAAGAGCCACAGGGTGAAAACTTTTTGTATTTAAAGATCATGGTAAATTTCACTTATTTTGTCTTCTGGGAAACATGTAAGTAGCTTCTGTAGCTTCTGAAGGGCAGTACTGAATGAAAAAAAAAAAAGATATTTAGGCAAAATGAAAAAAATGTACACATCTTCGTTCAAAAGTTTTCACCCCTTAATGCATGGTTTTAACTTCTGAAGCATCAGTGAGTGATTGAACCTTCCGTAATAGTTGTATGAGTCCCTCAGTTGTCCTTATTGTGAAAAGATGGATTTCAAAATCATACAGACATTGCTGGAAAAATGCTGAAAAACCAAAGAATTTGTGGGACCCGAATGATTTTTGAAGAACAGTGGGCAGTTTAACTGTTCAGGACAAACAAGGGACTCATGAATAACTATCACTGGGAAAAAAAAGCACAACACAGCTTTGGATCATTCAGGTAACAACACAGTATTAAAAATCAGTACTAATAATAACATTTAGCAGATTCTGCAAGGTGTATGTAAACGTTTGACTTAACTGTGAAAACATAAATCCACTAAAACAAATTTTGTCTTAATTTTCAGGCAAACTCATGGTGAGGTTTAAGTTATAAACTGCAGTGATGAGTTCACTGTATTTTCTCTAGCAATTTGACATGTATTAATGTAAAGTGAAAAGAAAGAAAACTCATCAAAAAAGAAAAAAAGTAGAACTGACTGAAATTAAGGTAAACAAAGCTGGATTTTCCAGCAGGACCTCTATATTGTTTATTGATTTTCATCAGAACTGTCATCATAAACAGTCACAAAATCAAATGTATGTGGCATATAGATGGCAATGTAAAAAAAAAAAAAAAGCTATATAAAAAAAGTAAAATATTTGGGACAAACCTTTTTAATATTGTGGGAAAATATAGAATTTGTTTCCAGTATAAGGTACAAATCAATATTTTTAATCCAGTAAGTGTGATTCTTTGTGAATTTCACTTAATATCAGGTGTCTGACAAGCAAAGTAATCTACTACTCTAATTCCAGGTTTATTGTTGAAACTGGAGGACTGGAGTTATGTTTTTGTTTACTCAAGTTGTTTATTGTCTTGACCTGTCTCCTACACCTTGCATTAGGCCGTTGTATTGGATGAAGAATGGATTGTGAGGTTTCAGGCCCATGTTATTTTGACAGCAGAGCAGTGTGAATAACATTTTGAGTTTCCCTGGCTTCCTGAGCAGGCAGATGTAATAGTATTTACTGGAGATCCAGGAGAGTGAATCTGCTCTGTGGTCTAACTGTCCTCGTTAGGTAAACCTAATAAAAAGAGTTTGAAATCGAATCCACCGCTTTTAGCACCGGCTAATCGAAAAAGTCCTAACTAGATATAGAGACTGCAGTAATTGTGTAGGGCAGTGGCCAGAGAGTGCAGCAAATAAAGTTAGACTCATAAAGTGGAAGCCCTTCATGAGGTCTGGATCATGCCCAAGTGAAAGAGAAGATAACTTGAGTCTGTTAACATAGATTCATGTTAAGACAGGTGCATTCATTGCTACTCATTCTAATATTATGTGGAAATATACAACAATTAATTTCACTATAACTACAAGAAATAATTCATAGCTACTTGAAATTCTACTTTGTTCATTGTAGGTACATGCTGATTTCTGGGTTGGAAGCGGTTTGCCATTCCTCTCGTGAACACACTGACACAGAAGAGAAGAAATTGTTGAATGAAGTCATTATTTTTTTCTTATTTTTTTCTGTTTGATGTCACATGGACTGTTTTAACAATGTCCTTACTACCTTTCTAGGCCTTGAATGTGTTAGTTGCATTGCTGTCTATGAAGAGTCAGAAAGCTCTCGGATTTCATCAAAAATATCTTCATTTGGGTTCTGAAGATGAATGAAGGTCTTATGGGTTTTGAACAACATAAGGGTGAGTAATTAATAACACAATTTTCATTTTTGTGTGAACTATCCCTTTAAAGAAAAAAAAATTAGATGACTAATTGCAAGGCTAGTCTATGCAATTTAATGCATCCAGTCAGATATCTAAACCTTATAAGCTCTATATTGTGGTAACGCATTTACTTATTTGATTATTATTTTTTTTTAAAATTGGCTTTAATAATTTGGTAAGCACCTATTTGCGCTACAAACCAGTGTGTTTATGATTACAATAATAAATCAGTATTATAAGTAGGGATGCAAGATACTGAGCTCCTGTACTCGTACTCGTTAAAATGCCCCGATACCAAACGCCGATACCACATCATGTGACAAGTGCGTATGCAGGCAAAGAAACACCGACAACAAAACAACAGACAGCAGAATGGAGTCATTAGAGATTAAGAGAGATGTCTACGAAGTATATGTATGCAAGTAATATAATGTTAAATATTAAGTATTAAGCTGGTATAACTGGTGCGCGTCAGCTGATAGGCAAAGCACGCAGATTGGATTGAGCGCGCGGCGGCCAAGATGTGAGGGCGTGTCGAGTTAATATCCCGCCTTGACATCACTGGAAAGTTTGTAGTTCGGTGAGATATGTCAAAAACAATTTAACTAAATCAATGCACAAGTTATTTAACGGTATAGAGAGAGAGGGAGTGAGAGAGAGAGCGCGAGACAGAGAAAGAGAGAGCGCGCGCTGTTGCGTGATCTTTATTGATGTTCGCATATTTAGCACAAGCATCTTTTGGATTAAAACAAAATCGTAAATATGAAAAAAAAAAAATAGGGGCATTCGCTGTAAACATCATTTATTTTTAACCTTAAGCATACACGACTGTCCGGCGAAAGTGAAACTATAGCAGCCTGTGTGAAATGCGATAGGCAGTACTGTACTTGCGCATGTTTTGCTTGCTTCACGAGTGTTTCTGCTTTATTTGAGATGAAAATATGCTACTTATATTTCTGAAAATATCAGAGTTAGGAGATTCATAATGAGTGGTTCGCGTGATTACAGTATTGAGCCGCTGCAATGGAGCAGTTTAATGCTATTAAATTGAAGATGATGTACCATAGAGCAAGAAAAAAAAAACAGTGAAAGTAACAAAACACATTTTAATGGGCATAATTAAGTGTAAAAATAAAAATAATTAAGGGATATATAGTCAGCCCAAAAATGATTAAGACAGCAGATATACACCATCTTTTGATCATTTTTGATATTTGCTTTTTTTTTTTTTTGGGTGCAGGACACAGTTTATGATAATGTGATCTAAATAAATTTTGGTTTGACTGTATCTATTTGATAAATTAAGTTAACTAACATTATACATATTCTTTTAGTTTCTGTACCCCATATTTTACAAATCTACCGGTAAATTTTAAAATATCGGTATCGGTACTTGGAATCGGCAAGTACCAAAAATAAAAGTATCGGTATCGGGTGAGTACTGGAAAAAGTGGTATCGGTGCATCCCTAATTATAAGATGACAGATATCAGTTTGCAACATCAAGCAGTATAACTGTTATTTACAGCTAAAAAGACTGGACGCAAATGACAAAGAATCTTGTCCATTCATATTACAAATAGCGGCATCCTCTCTTACATTAAAAATAAGGTGAATACATAGAAAAAGATGACATGTTGTACAACACAGCTGGAGTAGTAACTAGTAAGATTTTAATATTTTTATTTTTATAAAATTTACATTTAAACTACCAGTGAAAATTTTTTGAACAGTAAGATTTTTAATGTTTTTAAAGAAGTCTTTTCTGCTCACCAAGCCTGAATTTATTTGATCCAAAGTACAGCAAAAACAGTAAACATTTTTTTATAACATTTTTACTATTTAAAATAACTGTTTTCTATCAGAATATATTTTAAAATGTATTTTATTCCTGTGATTTCAAAGCTGAATTTTTTTGCATCATTACTCCAGTTACGTGATCCTTTAGAAATCATTGTAATATTCTGATTTCCTTCTCAAAAAGACATTTATTGTTATTAATATTTTGAAAACAGCTGAGTAGAATTTTTTCAGGTTTCTTTGAATAGAAAGTTCAGAAGAAATCTTTTGTAACATTATAAATGTCTTTTTCGTCAGTTTTGATCAATTTAAAGCACCCTTGCTAAAAGTATTAATTTCTATAATTTCTTTCTCAAAAAAAAGTTGAGTAATTTTTTTGTAGGGACTCTTTGATGAATAGAAAGATCCAAAGATCAGCATTTATCTGAAATAAAAAGCTTTTGTAACTTTATTATATATATATATGTATATATATATATATGTGTGTGCGTGTGTGTGTGTGTGTGTGTGTGGTGTGTATTATATATATATATATATATATATATATATATATATATACATATTATATAGAATAAAGTTACAAAAGATTTTTATTTCAGATAAATGCTGATCTTTGGATCTTTCTGTTCATCAAAGAGTCCCTACCAAAAAAATTACTCAACTGTTTTAAATGTTTATAATAATAATAGTAAAAGTTTCTTGAACAGCAAATCACCATATTAGAATGATGCTGAAAATTCAGCTTTGAAATCACAGGAATAAATTAAATTTTTTTTTACAAAATTACAAAATTTTACTGTTTTTGCTGTACTTAGGATTGAATAAATGCAGGCTTGGTGAGCAGAAGAGACTTCTTTAAAAAACATTAAAAATCTTACTGTTCAAAACCTTTTGACTGGTAGTGTACATTAAGTCAGCATTACCACCAAATATAAAAGCAACAATTAACTACAGTTAGTTCTAGACTAATCCTTTCAGGAACTAGTTTGAAACCATTTCCTGTGATCTTTGACAATTAAATATTTTCTCCCACCTGAGAAGTTATTAAACTGTAACTTGAACTTGTCATTGGGAAAAAAGACCCTATTTGTCTGCAGTCCTGAAACAAAATCCGACAATGACTTTATTTTCAGCCTTTCAAACCATTATCTGTCACTGCCCAGACTGCACTGCACAGCTTCAGCCAAAGACTTTCTGCATTGGCCAAGTAGGTCTTGGCTTAGTGACGTAATGGATAAATATGACTTATAAATAGAGAATTGATCATTTGAGTCATTTTTGGGTCGAGTTCAAAATGTAACAATACCTGAAAGCTACATTGTACATGAGTGATGGATTACATGACTGAAGCGGATTGGGATAAAAAGTATCTGCTAAAAGGCAACTAACCGCATTAGGCCGGTGTAATAGGAAGAAGTAATTTTGGTACTGTGCATTGGCTTTTACAGTCCAAACTACATCGCTGATAGCTAAAATAAACCAGAATCTTTAGGCTGGCTTTCCAGTTTGCTCTGATTTATTCATAGTCAATACCCAAGCACTTACTCCAAAGTCATTCAAATAATGAAGTCATGTTTAATGTATGAATTGATCTCTTTCCGTTGTGTTAGAGGTACATCAAAGCATTATGGATCATCAGAACCTGAACTGACCCTGATCCAGAGTTCTTACATCAAGCTTGATTCCTGCCAAGCATAAGCTGATATATATTAACACATGCTTTGATGTTGAATGTGACATAACACTCAACCTTTCGTAGGTTCCAGGGAGCTGATCTGAAAACAGTTCAGATGTTTAGCTGCGATTACTAAGAGTAAACTGGTAGCACAAGAAACTGGCATCAGATCAGGTTAAAAGGGCAGCTGAGTCCTGGAGCGCAATAGACCCCCTGCGATTAAGCCTAGGCAAGTTGCTGGGTGCTGCTGTCAGGGGGAGTTTATGTGTGCGGTTAAAAGAACATCAGGCTGACAGGGAGTCCCCCAACATGCCTTGCTGCCCATCAGTGAATGTCTACTTGGATCACACAGGGCCATAAGCAGAGTGCTGCTGAACGGCAGACTGACAGCTGCTTTATCGTGTGAATACAAGTCCACAATCAGCTGTTGCTTGTTGCAGCATGTTATGTATATTAGTGATATTAGCATGATGATAAATGTAGCTACTTTTGATACTTTAATTGGAACGCATTGGCATTTATTTATGATTATCACCCTCACCATCATCATCATCATTTTATGCATTTTTACTGAAATAATTTTTTTCCTACCTACCTAAAACTTCTGAATGGTAGTGTATCACAGTTTTCACAAAAATATTAAGCAGCACATGAAAATGTTTTATTTCCTGAGCACCAAATAAGCAAATTAGAATGATTCTGAAGAATCATGTGACCCTGAAGACTAAAGCAATGATGCTGAAAATTCAGCTTGGTCTTTACAGTAAAAAAAAAATCAATACTAACACATTAAAATATAAAACAGTTCTTTAAATTGTAATATTTCACAGTATTGCTTTAGTTTTATTGTGTTTACTTTTTCCATCACATAAATGCAAACATAATCATCATTGATTTTTGTATTTTTTTTTTTCAATGATTTTATTGCTCCAATTTAACAAACAATATTTTTTTTCTTTTAAGGGATTGAGTTTGGTTAAGTTAGAATTTCATTTTAACGTAACGTAGCTGTAATTTAATTTTTCTAATTTATTAATTTCATATTTTGGACACAGCAAAAACTGTAAAATTTTGAAATATTTTACTATTTAAAATAACTGTTTTCTATTTGAATATATTTTAAAATGTAATTTATTCCTGTGGTTTCAATGTCGAATTTTAGCATCATTACTTCAGTCACATGATCCTTTTTTCAGGTTTCTTTGATGAATAGAAAGTTCAAAAGAACAGCATTTATCTGAAACAGAAATCTTTTGTAACATTATAAATGTCTCTATCATCACTTTATATCAATTTAAAGCATCCTAGCTAAATAAAAATATTAATTTTTATAATCCCCCCAAAAAATTATACTGACTCTAAGCTTTTGAATGGTATAGTGTATAATGTTAGAAAAGCTTTTTATTTCAGATAAATGCTGATCTTTGGATCTTTCTATTAATCAAAGAATCCTGAAAACAAATACTCAACTGTACTCAGCTGTTTTAAATACTGATAATAATAATCATAATCATAATCATATTAATAATAATAAATGTTTCTTGAACAGCAAATCAGCACATTAGAATGATTTCTGAAGGATCATGTGACACTAAAGACTGGAGTAATGATGCTGAAAATTTAGCTTTGATCACAGGAATAGATTACATTTTAAAATATATTAAAATCGGAAGCAGTTATTTTAAATAGCAAAAATATTTCAAAATTGTTTTTGCTGTACTTTGGATCAAATAAATGCAGGCTTGGTGAGCAGAAAAGACTTCTTTAAAAAACATAAAATCTTACTGTTCAAAAACTTTTGACTGCTAGTGTGTATAAAAATCTATTAAAAAAATCTTTCATTGATTACTTGAAAAAGAATTGCTACTGATAAACAAACAAACTTTGATACCTTTATTCTACCGATTCGCCTGGTGAGGTAACAAGACTCTCTTTCAGTGATTAACTGAGCAAGACATTCGGAAATGCTAAGTCATGCTGAAGTCCTAGTCTTTCAGCCAGGTTCTTGTCATTAGCATTACTTCCCTTCAAAAAAAAAAATCATTACTACTGAAGTGCTACCCTCCCACTGCCTTAAGCCCCTTTGTGAGAGTGTAATCCATTCTTATCACACTTGCACACACAGAAGCTGCTGACAAGTCCATATATTCAAAAGAGCACAATCCTTTCATCTGCATTATGTGCATTGCCCTATGGGGGATTATTCACGGCCACATCTGACATAATGTGACTTAGTATCTTCAGAAAATAAACATAATGTAACACAACAGCACATAAAGTGAATATAAGTAAATGTATTATAACAATAGTGAATTATTTTTATTCTGCTAACAGTGATAACATTTTTTGTTTCTGGTGGCAGAATATGACAGATCCTACACTTCTATTTTTTTCCCTCAGAATTCACAAACTCACTATTGTTGAGTTAAATAGAGTCTGAAATATGAGATATAAACTCAAATTTATGCTTTAAATTTGTAATGTGAGTAAACATAGCAATTTCATCCATTAGTCTGTCCATAAATCTGCATTTAGCTTCAAATGGCATCTTTGACGACAGTATTCTATAAAAATTGCATTCCGATTCTGACATCCAAAGACACAACAATACATTTTTTTTCATTTCTGCCACCACAATGCACGTGTAGCTGCAGGTGACGTAACTGTGACATCTACTCCAAATTGGTCTATAGAACTATATTGTCCAAAAGAACCCTTTTATGCTGAAATGTTTCTTTTTGTTATAATTTAGAATGTTTTATTCCCGCCCTTTTGTTTTTAAAATCTGTAACTGTCAAAACAATCTTTCAGAGTCACCTCATCAATGATTTTCTGGAGCTCAACCATTCAAATACAACTCAATCTAAAATAAAGACATCATTATTCACATGGCACAGTTGATTGGTTTCTTTTCACATCAGCCGCCAATGAGCTTGCTGCTCAACTTTCAAAAACTCATCTAGTGCTTGCTGTAGCAGTTGCAGCATGCTTTAGAAACCCTCCACCTTCCCCAGCTCCACCTGTATAAATCTGCTACAGGGAACTGTGTGTTATATAAGGGGGTTATTTGTTTAGTTGATAGTTCTATCATCTACTACACATATAAGTGACAAGAGAAATGTCATTTATTGTCCACATTGTTAGGTTTATTCATAAACATGTCCAGTCAAATCTCTTCATTTTTTTCCCTGTAACACTGTGAAGGGCTCACGTACTACTTTTAACCTTTATAAACATAATTGCTTTTACTTAAACAAATGGAAGAGACACAGTGTAACTCTAAACTCAATAGTGTCTACCCAGACAATACCCAGACAGAT
This sequence comes from Labeo catla, assembly GCA_012976165.1. Classification (NCBI taxonomy): domain Eukaryota; kingdom Metazoa; phylum Chordata; class Actinopteri; order Cypriniformes; family Cyprinidae; genus Labeo; species Labeo catla. Next base: position 1,294,989 of record VONZ01000015.1, on the reverse strand, counting down.
GATGTCACTCAGTGCAACCTCATCATCTAAATACACTGGAGGTAACACCATCATATGTATTTTGTGTTTAACTTTGTGTTTATATATTGTTCAGTCTCAATTATCATTTATGTATTCAGCTAATAACTGTAGTTAGAGTCAGTTTGTTTGAGGATCTATAATCTGATACTGTTTTGAACCATTTCTTTAAAGAGTGTATATGTAATGCAGACACATTTTTATTAAAGGTAATATTTATTAACTAAATTAGACACAACTGTGGTTTATGTTGTGTATTTTAGAATTGTTGACATAAGTGTATTCCATTTCTCTTTTATTCTTTTACAGCTTCAGGTTGCCAGCTGTCAGTTTCTGTGACATCAGGTTAGTTCACTCAGTTGAAAAATACATGTGTTGTCTCTACACAAAGCCAAATAATTGTACCACTGTCATTTATAATTCTACACCATGCTGATGTAATTGATTGCCATCTTTCTGAAGAAATCCGTAAAGAGTTGGAATACTGTATAAAGCCATTTTAACCTCCAAACTATTGAGAAACAGAGTCCAAAGCTGTGGTGCAGTGTATACGTCCAAGACCAAAACTACTGGCTCATGGGGACCCAGATTCAAATTTGACCTGGGACTCATCCCTTGGCCCCTTTCTCACCCCTACTTTCCACTTTTCTATAAAATAAAGGCACAAAAAAATAAAAAATGGAGTCCATTTTGCCTATATAACATCATTATGTGTCATTCTTAGGCAGAAGGGTTTTATTATGTGATATAAGAGTAATGTAAGAGATATGAGTTATGATATGTATGATAGCTCTTCTCTGCCTATTGCATTTGTCAGTGCAGACAATGCAATTATGTTTTCAATCGGAGACTATGTAAGCCCCTGGAGAAGGAAATACACACTACTGGCAGAAAATGTAGGCAGTTAGAATCATGTGATCTTTTGGCTGTCAAGTGAGGTGTGGTGTCTGCCAGAGCCTTTTCAAATGAATGGTGTCTCCAGACATGAATGTAAATTGGCTCCTACTAAAGTTTTACTGTGCGAAAACCTGCATTAAAGCATTTATGGGACAAAATGTTATAAATTAAAGATTGTTTGCAGTTTGGGAAACTTACCTAAAACTTACCAAAAATGAACGTTCTGAACGCTGTACATTTTTTTTTAGAAACTAACTTATCACTTTGCTAGAAAAAAGACCCTTCAGCTGGGATAATTTAGAGCCTTTTAAAGCTGCATTTAAACTGCATTTTGGAAGTACAAACTCGCGGGCACCATAGAAGTTCACTATATGAAGAAAAATCCTGAAATGTTTTCCTCAAGAAACATAATTTCTTTACGACTTAAGAAAGAAAGACATGAACATCTTGGATGACAAGGGGGTGAGTAAATTATCTGTAAATTTTTATTCTGAAAGTGAACTTCTCCTTTAAGGAATACTGACTTGGTCAAAAGCTTTAAAGGAGAAGTCCACTTCCAAAACAAAGATTTAGATATAATGTACTCACCCCATTGTCATCCAAGATGTTCATGTCTTTCTTTCTTCAGTTGTAAAAAAATTGTTTTTTGAGGAAAACATTTCAGCATTTTTCTTCATATAATGGACTGATATGGTGCCCCGATTTTAAACTTCCAAAACGCAGTTTAAATGCAGCTTCAAACGATCCCAAATCGATCCCAAAAAAGAAGGGTCTTGTCTAGTGAAACGATCGGTTATTTTAATTTTAAAAAATTTAAATACTTTTTATTCTCAAACGCTCGTCTTGCCTTGCTCTCACTGAATTCTGTGTATTATGGTTCAAGACAGTTAGGGTATGTCGAAGAACTCCAATCGTATTTTCTCCCTCAACTTCAAAAATCATTTCAAAATCATTGTACATCGCTGCAGAAGTACCGACCCAGTCTTTGCAAAGTGAACATGCAAAGAAGATCAAACACCCTTAACAAAAAAGGTAAACAGCGATATAGGATGATTTTGAAGTTGAGGGAGAACATGAGATGGAAATTTTTCGACATACCCTAACTGTCATGAACCGGAAAAAACAGTCCAAGCAGAGTAAGACAAGATGAGCATTTGACATTAAAAAGTATATAATTTGTATTATTTTTATGAAAATAACCGATCGTTTCGCTAGATCAGACCATTTTTCCTCTGCTGGGATTGTTTGCAACCACCTTTGGGATCATTTGAAGCCGCATTTAAACTGCATATTGGAAGTTCAAAATCGGGGCACCATAGCAGTCCGTTATATGGAGAAAAATGCTAAAATGTTTTCCTCAAAAACACTATTTCTTTACGACTGAAGAAGAAAGACATGAACATCTTGGATGACAATGGGGTGAGTACATTATATGTGAATCTTTGTTTTGGAAGTGGACTTCTCCTTTAATTATGTATTGGTTATTTACAAAAATGCAGCTTTTTACTTCACAAGATGTTAACTGATGGACTGAAGTGGTGTGGATTACTTGTGTATTAATGTGATGTTTTTATCAGCTGTTTGGACTCTGACGGCACCCATTCATTGCAGAGGATTCATTGGTGAGCAAATGATGTAATGCTAAATTTCTCCAAATCTGTTCTGAAGCAGAAACAAACCCATCCAAACATCTTGGATGGCCTGAGGGTGAGTAAATTGTCAGCAAATTTGCATTTTTACATGGTTGATTGCTTTAATAGACCTCTGAGCATCACAATCTTTTGTGTAGAGATGTTGTTTAATTAATTTAATAATGATTTATTAACTTTTCACAGATTAAAACTTTTCGTCAGTTGATTTTGCTTTTCCAGTTCATAAGTTATGGGCACTGGGTTGAACACTAGATTTGCATGGTGGTGGATTTCTCTGGTCTCCTGTCCACCTAAATCAACCGTATCTCCCCTCACTAGCTCAATCTACATGACAGCTTTCTCCTTTAGGTCTGCCCTCACCTGTCCAATCATCATCACTGTGTCATCCAACCTTTCTGATATACAATATCAGCCTGTGGGAACTTAGCAGCATGATATTGCTTCTTGCATTTTCTCTTTCAATGTTTTATCAAGGAAAGTAATCTCTGTTTCATCTTTTATATCTTTCATACCATACGCAATATTTGTAATGAGAATTTTCCATCTAAATTTTGTGATTCCTTACATTTTTCAGCAGCTGTTAATATTTAGAGGTATACTGAAACAAACTGTTACATCTGCTCTCCTATTAGTGTTTTAAAGTCACCACCTAGTGGACACAGCCATGTATTGCAAGTTCTTTATGTTTTTTTAATCAATTTGAATTCCTCTAAAATACATTTTGGTTTTGGTGTTTTGTACTGAATGAAATAGCTTTTTTTTAAGGATCAAATAATGCCATCTGTGACATTTTTTCAAGTAAATTCTAAATTTGCTAAATTCAAAATCATGCAGTTGCAGTATGGTAACGTAACTGTGCTTTTTACTATAACAACAACAACAACAAATTTGAGACTAAAAGACTAAAATGCATATTTTCTTTAGATCAGGAAAAATGTTCAGTACAGTCTAAAATGTTCAGTAATCAAATGTGCTTACTATTATATATGATTAGAGACTACTACAGTATGTGGCAAAAATGATTCACACTTTTCATCTCTTACTGTGAACAGCTGTGCACCTTAATTAATATGATTTTTTTTCTTTACAAGATTTTCAAAGTGTTAATTAGAATATCGACTCTGTAAGTTCATCGCTAGTGGGGGAGATTCCATCTGGTTTGAAAAGTATGTATGTTTTTGTGCGTCACAGATTCCAGGACTTTAGGAAACGTTGATATTGCTTTATTTACTGGCTAATTCAACAAATCCCTACCTAATTAATCATTTCAACTTCCTTTACTGTCAACTGTTAACATATGCGATTCTTGCTGTTAAAATGGCTTCCATCGCAGACAGTGTTATGCAACAGAACAAAGTAAAAAAAATGTGTTGGGGTATCCCTCAAAAGGCCCACACAATCAGCATAAGTACTGTCATGCACAAGAGCCTTGAATTAATTAATTACAGATTCAATGACTCGTGTTTGAATGATGACCAATAGCAGGCCTGATGGTATCAAGTGGCCTTTTTTTTAACTGCAGGCAAGGCTGTTACCAAGGCAAGGCCCAGAATATACATAATCAGATACTGTTTGCTCATTTCTGATTCAGTTCCCTCTCCTACTAACTAGCCATTTGCACCATGGAGAGTCATTCAGCATGACCTTTTCCGGGCAAAACTCTAGCATATGACTGAATGCATTTACTGTGAACCCTTGACTACAATATAAAATTGTCTATATATTTCAGAATATGCTGTTAAATGTGGTTAATTAATCATCAAACTTTGCATGAAGCTCTTTTGAATTAAGAAACCATTTGTAGGCCTACACCATCATCTCTATTTTTTTTTAAACCACGCACCATGTATTGGTTGTCTCGATTAAAATTGAATTATACTAAAGTCTTACTTTAACAATGAGGTGGCAGTTTCCCCAGAGAGATGATGAAAGATCACAGTTTCCTCAGACTTTACTCAATTAGCACTGTTAATGGGGCCCTACACTGTTGCTTAGCAACACATGTAGCTGCTGAAGGTTTGGTCCTGTAAGCTTGTTCCAAATTTTTCTCTGCCCTGCTTCTCAATTAAATTTCATTCCGAAGTGGGAACACAGTGTCTTTGCGCAGCAAGAGAGAGAATAAATAAAAAAGCTGACTTTTCTTTGATTGCATATGAAAGAACACTAGGGAACAGGATGCACTTTCAATGTGGATTTAAATCATGAAGTCTCCTTTTATTTTTTTCCAGCTGCATCTTCTGTGCACCAGAAAGCAAGAATGCTCTTGTCAATAATGTCATGAGCATGTCAGTGGGATTTTGGAACCCCTCTCTATCCTTTTTGTAACTGAGGCAGCACCGGAAAATTCTTGGAAGCTACATGGACGGTTCAGCATTCATTTACAGTGTACATCAAAGATGCTATAACTGGGTTTAGATGTGTTGAGAACATCTGTCATATTCTCAGTTTCTCCCTCAAGTACCTTCTCCAAAACACCGTTCTATGAAGACATGTCTGCAAACCTGAAATCCTCAGTCTCTGACTGGCTAAAAATATGCTGGCTCTGTGACATTGGCGTGAATTGTGGTTGGATAGGTTAAGAGATTTCTGAAGACACCTATTTTAGTGATATTTGTCATTTGTTATTGAGGACATTTTGTGTGTTGTTATTAAAATGTACAACTCTAAAAACAGCAGCCTGCTAATCATGTGACCTGTCAGCCAAAGGCTGTTTAAGCTTTTCCATGATGACAGCAGCAGGAGATCAAAATTTGCTTGTTTAGCCCCTGATGGCACATATTATAATTACATGGTTAAGTGGGCAAAAGCATTTTTCTTTATCGACATCCATTCAAATATATACCTCTATTTAGACTATTTTTGGTATATACAGTGCCTTGCGAAAGTATTCATACCCCTTCATTTTTTTTCACGTTTTATGTTGCTGCCTTATGTCAAACTGCTTTAAAGTACTTTTTTCCCACATCAATCTACACTCCATACACCATAATGACAAAGCAAAAACAGAATTGTTACAACTTTGTAAATTTATTTTTAAAAAATTAACAGAAATAACTACATTGCCCTTGACTCAGTACTTAGCTGAAGCACCTTCAGCCTCAAGTCTTTTTGGGTATGATGCTACAAGTTTTGCACATCTGTATTCGGCAGTTATCTGCCATTCTTCTCCTCACTTCGTCACCTCTCAAGCTCTGTCAGGTTGGATGGGGGCAAATGCACATTTTCAGGTTTCTTCCGGAAATATTTGATGGCGTTCAAGCCAAGGCTGTGGCTGGGTGTAGTCTATAAGCCACTCTTGCTGTGTGTTTAGGGTCATTGTCCTGTTGGAAGGTGAACCTTCTGCCCAGTCTGAGGTTCTGAATACTCTGGACTGGGTTTTCATTAAGGCTATCTGAATATTTTGCTGCACTGAGCTTTTCTTCTACTCTGATGAGTCCCTCAGTCTCTGTTGCTGAAAAACAGCCCCACAGCATGAGGCTGATACCAGCACACTTTTGTGATGGTACTCTGCAGGTGATGAGCCGTGTCTGGTTTCCTTCAAACACGATGCTTGGAATTGAGTTTCATCAGACCTGAGAATCTTGTTTCTCACAGTCAAATTCCAAGTGTGTTTTTATGCGTCTTCACTAAGGAGTGGATTGAGTTTGTTCATACTGCCATAAAGCCCAGATTGCAGTGGAGAGTTGCAGTGATGTTTGTCTTTCTGTAGGTTTCTCCTATCTCCATACATGATTATGGAGCTCAACTGGAGTGATCATCAGGTTCTTGGTCACCACTGTAACCAAAGCCCTTCTCCAATAATTTCTCAGTTTGGCCAGGAGGCCAGCACTAGGAAGAGTCCTGCTTGTTTCAAACTTCTTCCATTAAGGGTAATGGAGAGTACATGCTTCTGTGAACCTTCAATGCAGCAGAATTTTTTCTGAACTCTTCCCCAGATGTGTGGCTTGATGCAATCCTGTCTCTGAGCTCTACAGGCATTTTTTTTAACCTCAGGGCTTGGTTTTTGCTCTTATATGCATTTTCAGCTGTTAGACCTTTTATTAAGACGTGTGCCTTTCCAAATCATACCTATTCAATTGAATTTGCCACAGGTTAACTCCACTCAAAGTGTAGTAACATCTACAAGTGATATGAATGCTCCTAAGCTAAATTTCAACTGCCCCAGATAAGGGTATGACTATGCATTCAATGGAATCATTCAATTTTTTCTTTTTAATAAATTTGCAAATATATTAAAAACTTGTTTTTTGCTTTGCCATTTTGGTGTATGGAGTGTAGACTGATGTGGGGAAATAAGTAATTTAAAGCAGTTTATCATAAGGCAGCAACATAACAAAACATGAAAAAAATTAGGGGGTATGAATACTTTCGCAAGGCACTGTAAATGGTAAAACAAAATAAATAAATATTAATAGTTGGCTACTTTATGGCAATGTGCTTTTGTGTGTTGTTATTGTGTTCTCAAATGATGATGCATCTACAGGTTTGGTTTAAAATGATTTCTGACTTCTTGTCCTGTAAGTATTTTTATGAGAGAAAATATGTTCCATTACGAAGATTAACCATGGTTTTCTACAGATAAAAAAAAACAAAACAAAAAAAAAAAAACTAAAAATGTTTAGCCTACTATAGCTAAACAATGGTAACCACACAATTAGTAATTTGTTACATAATTTAACAGTGGTATTTGTAGTAAACTGCCCTATACTTGAGATCCGAAAAATATATTTTTCTGATAATATTTATGTATGTGCTTTCTGTCCGCCATTTAGAAACTGTCGATGCAGTTAGAAACTGTTTTATTTCCTATTTGGGTTTATGCATATACTTTTTTTAAGATTAATTGTTTTTTTCCAAGGCATTGTTAGATGCCAGTGTTTCCTGTCGTAACTATGCAAACATTTGATTTCAAAACCAGTATCACAGGTATTAAACTATTTCTTGTTATGATTTTAAATTTGTATTTAACCTCAAAATGATCTCAGAGTAAATAAGAGGTCTGAATTTGTGGTGGCTGTGCTTTAAAGGAAATTATCGCACGGCTCTGTGGAATGCTTGATTCTGATTGGTCAGTCATGACATTTCAAGGTATGTTATTCCTTATGTCGCTTATATACACTTGATAGTTTTTCTTGGTGAAAGCTTTGCGTTTGGTTAGCTAATAAAATGTTAAAACTCAATATTATGTGTACAATTTCTGTCAACTTCCGCTTGCTAGCAACTGATTTCTTCATATAAGCTTTGCATTCAAATAGTTCAACTCAGAACAGTGTTTCATGTCTAATTATTTACTTTTGTGACAAGCAGCTGTGTAATAAGTGGGATAATTTACATCCAGCCAGTTGTTATTGCAAAATAAAGATGTATATTATCCCTTACTTATTATAATCTTAATCAAGTGATAAAGTCTGACAGTAATCAGTGTTGAGTGCTACTGTAAGGTTAACTCTGCCTGGTTTAAATGTTCCAAAATGATTAACAGTTGAAAATATTAGAAATTTAAAAAAGTAATCAAAAAGTAATTAAATGTAATAAGTTACATTACTTATTTACTTACACTACTTATTACATTTTATATAGAGTAACTTGTAATCTGTAACCTATTACATTTCCAAAGTAACCTTCCCAACACTGATGGTAAGACAATCAAGCAGCAAAACGGACTGTTTTGTACAACTAAAAATAGCTGGAGGCGGATGAGACCGGAAGCCAGACCCATAAAATTTACAAAAAATTACGCGACCACTCTTATGGAAAGAAAATTGTGGATAGCTCGCACCATGAATCTTTGTAGAAAGAGTTTACCATCTCCACCTCTATAGAAAAAGTCTCTGGCAGGTCACGTGATCTCGCAGTAGCGCCTGCTGGCAGTCAGGGAAAGCTTGAACTGCTTTGGCTTCATCCAGTCGAGTGTTCAGCGTCAGTGGAGTGGAGAGCGTGAGAGCTCAATACCACAATCATGGCAACCACAACAGCAGGTGCGACAAAATCCTGCTTTCATTTTTCGAAACACTTCTAAACTGCAACATCACACGTTTGGCTTTTACTTTTTCGTATTTAATATTTATTTTTATATTTTTTTTCCTCTCCTAGAAGCCGAAACCCGTCAGAGACTGCTGCGAAACGTGAAGAAGGAGGTAGGTGATAGTAAAAACAAATAAAGCCAAGTGAACACAAGGCTGAAACGCCCTTTAAAATGTGACTCATGTTTCAGACATGACTGCAAAATGTGTAGTGTAAGTTAACCAAACACCGGAGCTAAAATTATAGCTGAAAGAAAGCTGCCAGAGTGAAATAAACATTTTAATTGTTTAATTGTTGTTATAGTTGTTGTATTGTGGTAAAATCATAGGTAGCTTTGCGATCTTAGTCTGTAGTGTATCATGAATAATTTATTCGTTTTAACATATCTTGAATATGCTACAGCTGTTTGTCTTTTTCCCCCCATCAAGCACCTGTCAGACTTAATACCAGTTTTTATCACTGTTTCTTGCCAAAGCATATTTATGTCTGTATTAATAAAATCATGAGTATGACGTTTCATTCAAACGTGATGTTATTACAGTCATAGGTTTGCAGTTTTCTATTATATACAAATTTCTCCATGGATTCAGACTAATTTGACATTTGTTTAAATGTGCAAAAACGTTAAATATCCTCCACATCTACAATTAATGATCCATTAGCACTCTGTAAGCACTTTCTATGTTACAACTGCTCATATCATCCCTCAGACTGCATCGTGACTTTGAGTCCTTAAATTACCTGTGTTTGCTCATAGATTTTCTTCTTTTGGAAATGTAAAATACAGCTTAAGGCTCACTGCATCTTTTGATTTATTTGTGATATTGATTTAGGGCCAGTCCTATCTCTTGGCAGCACAGAATGCGTTGTGTGGTCTTTGACTTTAAGTCATTTCATCTGATTAATAGGTTTCAGTAATCCTTTTGGGTTAAGCAAGGAGTGCTCTCTCTGTGTATTTGCACGAGTGTATGTTTAAGCGTTTGCTCAGTGGATGAGGTTTTGTATGAATTTGGGTGTGAATTTGTAGACAATTTCCTCACAGCAGGCTTGCAGTATCCACATTTGCTCTGTACTGATTCTGATCTGATGATTTATGGTTCACTTTTATGAGTTGTGATTGCAGTCGCTGATATCCTTATCTGTCCTGTGTGGCAGCGATTCACCCAGACGTGAGTGTATATAGTGGGTTTTCTAGTGGTACTGTGGTATATTACTGTTTTTAAACGTAAAACTCACAGCTTTGCACTGAATAGTCAATGCACCATCTTTTATGGACTGTCTTGTTGAAGTCATGTGGTGCAATGTATAAATAATGAGCAATGCTAGTGCAATGATAAAAAAAAAAAGTTGCAGTTATGAGAATGAACATGGAACATGCCACAGATTTAGTCGAAACAGTTTTGAGGTTAATTGGTCTAGATTTGTATCTCTGGAAAATAGTGATCTGTGACACCATATTATGTTGAATGAATATTTTTTTGTAAATGAGGGTTTTGTGAGTACATTAATGTTTTTAGATTGTGGAGCAAAAATTACAGTTAGACCTTTATGGACCTTCTTGTTGCAGTCATATGGTGCACTGTATAAATAATGAGAAATGATGCAATGATAAAAAGGTGCAGTTATAAGAATGAACATGGAACATGGTACAAAATCTCATCTCAGCACTTTTAGTAAATTATTACACTATTTTCAATTTTGACGTTGAATATCAACATTTATGAAATTTTAGTCAGTCAAAACAGTTTTGAGGTTAACTGATCTAGTTTTGTGTCTCTGAAAAATAGTGATCTATGACACTGTATTATGTTGAAAGATTATTTGTGAACACATTAATGTTTTTAAATTGTGGAGCAAAAGTGTTATGTAATGTTTTTATTTTGATGTAAAAAGATAAAATTAGACCCTTGGCACAGAAGGACAAGGTGGCATGTTGTTACTAGTGTTATTTTTTTTTTAAATTTACTGTTTATTGAAATTAATAAAGTTATTATTCAGTACTTACATGAAATAGATAAACATTTAAGATCACCTTCGCTTTTCATTAAACCTATAGGCTAACTGAATGAAATCATTTCATTTGCATTCATACTGTTGCAACTATGACACACATTGAATTAAAAAAATATGGGCAGTTAAATATGTAAATATTCATATGACTGTATAAGTCATAGAATAAATTTACCTTTCAGCTGATTCTGCTTTGTTTGTCATCCGTTATTTAATTATTCTACTAAATTGTCTTAATACAGTTCTAAAAAGAAGAGTTGATTAATGATGCTTTTAAAAAATAAATATTAATAAGAATTAAATGTAAACAGTTGTTTATGCATTCTGTAAATGTTTAGCCAGTAGATCTCCTCTTTGAATAAATTTACATTTTGCTCTAACAATTAAATTGGCAATAGTTTTCTATTTAGTTTACCTTAATAACACATTGGCTGATGCATTATCATTCTGCACATGCTGAACTTATTAGTTACACTTTAAAAATACAAAGCGGGCATCTTCCACCATCATACACTACTGTTAGTCAAAGTAATATAAATCTGCGGTAACACTTTTTTTTTTTTGGGTGTCAGGCATCTCAGCTTGAGGTCCTTGACTGGTCTATAATCTGTCATTGCACTGTGCCTCAGTGTATCCCAGTGGATGTATAAAAAATGAGATTTCAGTGCTTGAAGCACATTATTATGATGACTGGAACAGCTAATCAAGAAGAGTGGAGGCAGGTGAACTCTCACCCCACGCTGTATGCTGCTCATAATCACAATGTATTCTTGATCCATGCTGTGTTTACAGCATAGCTGCCTGGAACCTGGAGTCATTTGGCATTTGCAGTGCATATTTACCCTTTTGCAGCTGTTAACTAAAATTATGAAAGATCGTTATTACAGATATCACATTGCTGAAGCGATGAGCACCGGCAAAGCAACAAAAAGCCTTATTTTGTGTCTGTCACTATCAGTCTGTGATCTCCCTCTCTCTCTCTTGCTCACACCTGTATTGACACAAGGAGAGGATCATGCGCAGAATGTGTCTACCCAGCAGCCCACCATTTGTTTACCTTTCCCTCTCAGCTTCCTTTAACATGGCTAGTTTAATCTATTGCTTATCAGTGTGTCCCTAAAGAACCTCTTTTTTCCTCTTGAGCACAGTCATGGAATTGGTTGTTAACAGAAACATCATTAAATTGGTTAGTTTGGTTGTGAGTAGTGTTTTTTTATGTTCCTTTTTTTGCATTTTCTGCACTGGTTTTATAGAAAATGTTGTAGTTATAAAAACAGATCTAAGCGAAAACAGTCTAACAATGCGTTTTCACTGTTCAACACACCACTGAAATCCAACACCCAGTCAATATTGTTTTTGTGCTTAATTAGCATAGATTAAACAATGAATTTAATATCTCTAGAGTCAAATGCTATTTCATAACTGACTCTAGATATTAACCATTTCCAAGATGTCTGAATAAACAGTGCCTTTTTAAGGGGTCGCAAAAGATTCAGTGTTAATTAAATTGTGAAATGTGCCTTATTGTTTTTAGTAACCAAAACAGGCAGCATCTTAGTGAAACATAGTAAAGAAGATCAAATCATCCTCCTTTTTTTCCCCTGTTATACATTTATAATGGAAAAAACCATCTGTTAGAGTCCATGAGCCAATTAATCACCATGTTCTGGGTGCAGAGACCAGTCTGTGAATGTGTTACAAAACAACTCTGCAAGATGTTGTTTCAGTGTGTGCAAGAAACACTTAAAGCTCATGCCAAATAGCAGCAAAGCTCAGCTACTAGCACAAAAGCTTGATAAACAGTCAAGCCATTGAGACTCATTTATTCCTAATGGGTTTGTATGTGACTAAACAGAAGACATTACGCTGATGTGACTGAGAAGATTTATAATTGTGCTCTGGACTGTTTACATATAGCTGTCTGCTGTAGTTTCAAAATGAATCTGAAAGGTTGGTGTGGTAACACTTTAGAATTAAGGAACACATTCACTATTAACAGTTTTCCGTCAATAAACTCCTCAACAACTACTAAGGTAGTTGTTAAGTTTAGGTATAGAGTAAGATTAAAGGATCTAGAATATAGTCATACAGAATAAGAGATTAATATGTGCTGTATTAGTACTAATAAACAGCCAATATCCTAGTAATATGCATGTTAAGAAGCAACTAGTTAATAGTGAGTGTTACCTATCGTGTTAACATTACTATGTATGTTGCATTGTTGGATTGTTGTAACATTATAAAGAGAATAAATGTTTAGTTTTGAAATGCCTGTTAACTGTTTCATTACACTAAAATGTAGAAATATTTAAATATACACTACCAGTCAAAAGTTTTTGAACAGTAAGATTTGTTGTTTTTTAAAGAAGTATCACCAAGCCTGCATTTATTTGATCCTAAGTAAAATTTTGAAATATTTTTACAATTTAAAATAACTTTTCTATTTGAATATATTTATTAATTAGTAATTTAAGTAATTTATTTCTGTGATCAAAGCTACATTTTTAGCATCATTACTCCAGTCTTCAGTGTCACATGATCCTTCAGAAATCATTCTGATATGCTGATTTGCTGTTTAAGAAACACTCTTATTATTATTATCAATATTTAAAACAGTTGAGTATTTTTTTTTTTTCCAGAATTCTTTGATGAATAGAAAGATCCAAAGTTCAGCATTTATCTGAAATAAAAAAGCATACCATTTAAAAGTTTGGAGTTAGTTTTTTTTTTTTTTTTATTGATTTTTGGGATATAAATTATAGAAATGAATACTTTTATGTAGCAAGGATGCTTCAAATTGATCAAAAGGGATGATAAAGACATTTGTAATGTAACAAAAAATTTGTATTTCAGATAAATGCTGCTGTTCTGAACCTCAAAGAACCCTGAAAAAATTCTGCTCAGCTATTTTCAACATAATAATGATAATAATAAATGTTTATTGAGCAGCAATTCGGAATATTAGAATGATTTCTGAAAGATCATGACTGGAGTAATGATGCTAAAAATTCAGCTTTGAAATCACAGGAATAAATTGCATTTTAAAATATATTAAAATAGAAAACTGTTATTTTAAATAGTAAAAATATTTCTGAATGTTACTGTTTTTGCTGTACTGTGGATCAAATAAATGCAGGCTTGGTAAGCAGAAGAGACGACTTTAAAAAACATTAAAAATCTTACTGTTCAGAAACTTTTGACTGGTGGTGCAATTTAATTACATTGTAAAAATTAAATAGGAGTAGCTTTAAAAATATGTGGCTTACAAGGTGTAAATTGGTAAATATTACTTTGAAAAAGACAAGGTTTATGTTTGATAAACTTAATTGAACAAATTGAGTTGCCATTACTTAAGAGTGCATGTAACATGTAAATTTAATTTAAGTAAAACAGATGCAATTTTTTTTTTTACAGTAATATGGATTCTGTTGTTTTCTTTTATGTTTTATTCATTTTCAATAAAACTTCATGTAATATAACCATTTTAACTTTTATTTAAAACTTAGACTCTCTTATTAATAGTAGTTTATATAATAATGGGCTGGATTTTTTTGACAGTGGATAATACACAGGTGAAGTCACTTTAGGTCACTTGGTAGTAAAACATGAACTTAAGGAGATTAAATGTTTCATCCTGAACCTCACTGATGAGTCATATGTCTGCAGACTTCTGTGCTCAATGGTACCCAGTCCACCGTACAGTCATTGCTTTTTGAGATTATTCATGCTAAAATATTATGATATAAAATATTATTCAACAGTTTTCACATTATATTATTTTAAACCCATAGTGTAGAAAAGAATGCCTTTTGTTTTTCTTGGTGACTTTGTCATAAAAACTGTTTATGGAACATCGCATTAGGCCATAGAAAGTTTCAGAGCTGTATATTTTCAGTCCTGTTCCTGGGGTCTCCTTTATTTAACACGCCTGATTCAGTACATCAGCTCGTTAGGAGAGAGGTCTGTTAACTGAGCTCAGTGTGTCAGATAAGAAAGACATGTAAAGATGTTCAGTGCTGTGGGTCTCATGCCGTTTTTGCAAAATAAGCCCACAAAGATAATGACTGGCTGAGTTGAAGGTGTTTATAAGAAGAAAGGGACCACAGAGAGTGCTGTAAGAGAGATGATATCGCACATCTGCATAGGAAGTCGGCTTACCTCAGACAACACACAATTATGCAGTTTTGCGGTCATTATGCAAATATATTTGGCTGCAGAATGTCACAAATGACCAATAAGACCCATATAAAAAGGCATTACAGGGGCCTAGCTGTTTTTAATGAAGAACATAAAAGAATAGATCAGCAGTACTGGCACACAAATGAAGTCCAGCTTCAAGACAAGATATATGACAGTTCTGCTGTGCATTAACACCATGCATGTATGTGTTATAGGAAATGTGTTGCCCCAAGAAATGTGAAAATCTGTTCCTGTAGAGCCATATGGACCATGGACTGATTTAGATCAACACCACCCACAGAGCATCTCTGATGGTGTGAAACTACATATTTTTTATGTGAAACTATATGTTATATATATTTCAAGCCAATGCAGACTCTTCCTTGTGCAAGTCATGTCAATGTTTTTGGCTCTTGTTTGTATACTATGAGCATAACTAGTTAATTTAAAGCAGCTATTTTGCCATGTACGCATTTTTCAGTGTTTATTGCTCCGAGCTGGTTGTGGTGTTACAGCATGTAGACCTAGATAACACATGATAATGAATATAAATAAAGAAGCAGGCTATAATCAAAGTGAAAAAATAAATTGCATAATAAATGGATAGAAACTAAATGGAAAAGGAAATGCATTTTTAAATAAATGTGCCACAAAATATTTCTGTGCATTTCTATACTGGCACATATTTCCAGTGTACTATGGCCTGAAGTTTAGATCAGTACTACTTCATCTTATTTTGTATTAAAGGCAGGGTTCATACAAGGTGCTTGAAGTGCTTGTGAAGTGCATTGCATGAAATTCATGCAATTCAAAAAACAAAATACTTTTTCCGCTTATTTAAAAAAAAAAAAAATGACAACAACAAAAAAACATAAAACTAGCAAGCTAAGCCAGTAGAAGTGCTGGCAATGTTGTGTAAAAATGGCTGAAGACATGAAAAGAAGAACAGATGAACTGAATCAATTTGGTGAGTCGTTTATGCTAGAACTGCTCCAGTTGATTTAAACTTGTGATTTCGACCATTCATTTTAAGTGATTCACTAGCGAAAAAAAACCCCAGATCAAATTAAAAGAGCTAATCATTTTTGAATTTCGGCATTGCTTTTAACTATTTTAAAAAGCACGTAGTGATGGGTGAAACTGAGTTTTTTCAAAACTTCAAATCAGTTAAACCATTGCGTCGCATTGCGACTGTTTCGAAACGCTCCAGTTGGGTTGCGTATCACAAATAATTGGATTCAAAACGAGACTTCAGATTGCGTATCACAAATAATTTGATTTAGAATGGGACTTCGGAGCATGTATTCCGAATAATTTGATTCAGAATGGAACTTCGGAGCACGTATTACGCATAATTTGATTTAGAATGAAACTTCGGAGCACGTTTCCAAATCATTTGATTTAGAATGGAACTTCAGAGCACGTATTCCAAATCATTTGATTTAGAATGAAACTTTGGAGCACGTATTCCGAATAATGTGATTTAGAATGGAACTTTGGAGTACGTTCCCAAATCTTTTGATTCACAGTGGAACTTCGATAAGTGAGATCTCAGATTGAAGTCATTGAAAATTAAAAAAAAGTTGTGCTTGAAAAGTCCTTGAAAGTCCTGAAATTTCATTTTACAGTGTCTGATTTACAGTGTCTGATCATTTTACGAACCCTGTGAATGTGAGCTCTTTTTGAAAATTTGATTACAGCATTTTGACCGATCTTCACCGTTTTGTTGAGTACTGGCATCAGGCATGATGCTTTCCAGCAGAGTTTCTGAAAATTTATAATTTTGATGAATTTTAGAAGATAAAATTAGTGACTGAGGGGGACTTAAATATTAAATAACACCAAATGAGAGTCATGTGCATTTGTTCTGTTGTGGGCTTCTGACAGCTCTGAAGTACAATTGGGGCTGTAATTGCTTTCATTGTTTGAATTTGCTTATTCATTCTGAGTAGTGTAATAATCCACTCAACCTCTTAGCCTTTTAAATCGTACATTCGCTCTCTCAGCATGATGAAGCGTGGTAAAATACAGCAAATAATTTTTGCGCTGGTGGCAAATGCCATTCCCGTTCACAGCCGGAATTCTTCATCGGTTCTGCTCAGAGTTGAAGCAACAGTTCAGTGTGGTGCCAACACATTTGGGAAGTAACTTGGCAACCCAAGCTGTGAGACTTTCCATGCCATCTCCATGGAAACCTTTGTCATGCTGCTGAGACATCAGGGACAGCCGAGCTCCGAATAGACCCCCACAGTCTCTCTCTCTCATACGCACATTTACACACACACAGAGCTTGATAGAGTCTACCTATCAAAGCATACTACAGTCTAAATGAGGCTGATCAATACGAGTTTAGACACCATTAGTAAGCATTTATTGATAGATTTATTTGCTCTTATCACATCACTGATCTTTAATTCAGACCTGGCAATGCACTCTCGCTGATGATTAATGTTGTTGTCTTGTTTGTTTTCATGTGGCATCGTATGATATTATTAAAATATTAGGTGCATCCCAATTTGTGTACCTATGCAATATTCATTGTCTTTTTCAGTGTAAATACTGTAATAAGTGTGTTCACACTGAAAATAAGGGGTGCTTTCATGCAGACTCTGATGATAAATGACAAAATAACCTTATGTAACCTTATGTACAATAGATGGCTGAGTACGTAATGCACTAAATAAATGTGTAGAGCTAATATAAACATGCAATTTCTTTCCCAGCTGTTAACCTTCATAGACATAACCAACTGTTTTTGTAACTCATGTGGGTTTTTAACCTAAACTTGTGTGTATTTGACAGTTTAAGTGCAATAAGTCTTGAAGGAGAACTTAGTTTTGTACTCACATGCCACGTGAAAGCCAGTTTCTGTGCACAGGTTTCAGATCTGTGCGTTTAGAATTTAGAAAATATATCTGAAGTTTAAACTAGTATGGCTTTAAAACACATGATTTCAGTGTCATAGATATAATAATCAAACCCAAACAGATTTGTTTTAGCAGAGTATCTGAGGTATGAGCTGTAAAGGCACAGCCCTACTCTGGAAAAGGGGACGGGGAGCAGCAGCTCATTTGCATTTAAAGAAACATGCGTGAAAACTGCGTTTCTGCTTCCACTCAAAATAGGCATTTTCAAAATGATATAAATGCTGATCTGTGGGGTATTTTAATCTGAAACTTCACAGACACATTCTTAAGACAGCTGAGACTTATATATTGTAAAAAGATATATTGTGGCATTATAGGTCTCATTTAAAAATAATAATAAATATGTCTTGAACACCAAATCAGCATATTAGAATGAGCATGTGTCACTGAAGACACAGGAGAAAATTACATTTAAAACATTTTTAAATAGAAAACAGTCTTTATATTGCAATAATATTACAATATAAGGACATTACTACTTTTACTGTATTTTGATTAAATAAAAGCTTTTATGAGCATAACAGACTGACTCCGAACTATAGATAGAAATATAAACCAATTTATAAATATTCTAAAGTGGTCAAGAAAAAAAAACACAATTCTGATATTATTATTTGGTGCATTTCTACTCTCTGGACATTTCTGATCATTTCTTTAACAGACATAATATATAAAGAGTGATAGAGATAAATTTACAGAGTGCAGTTTAATGTTTTTAATGTTAATGACTAAGACACACTATTTTTAATAATTGCATTTGATTCCTGATGCATTTAAAAAGGTCAGTATCAGTGCCAATATCAGTTCAGTTATTAGATTTGTGCATCCCTATAATCGAGAGCTCTTTATATCTGTGCGTTGAGTCAGTCACAAAGTAAGAGCTTTCATGAACTTATAACCTCCTGAAAGATGCACTCAAGAGTTCATCAGCAAGGCTACCTGGAATGTTGTCCTTCAGCTCAACTCATCAGTTCATTTATTATTTTTTTTTATTATTCTAGTATATGCAGACTCCAATGAACTGTATTGAACAAATAGGCATGAAACATGACCCAGTGTAGTGTCATTCAGGTTTATAGCACTTAGCAAAAACCACTATGAACAACTAAAATATGCCTTTTAGATTTTCATTCAGGTGTCGCTTTTCATTATTTCGTAAGTGTCTTACAAAGGACAGTTTGTATAAAAGCGATATAGTGCAAGGAACAGAACCAGCCTTTATAAACTGTTCAGTAAATTTTGTACTTTGGTAGTATCATCATGTTCTAGGCATGACAAGGCTTTGTCTCATTATCCAAGGATAACAGGCTTTTGTTTTATGGTCGTGCTTCTGATCTGTACCTTTGTGAATCATACTGTTGTGTGATTCATTTGGTCTCTGAGCGCACAAGTTTCCTTTGCGTCCTTTTTCTGTCTCTGGAGGTTTGGATAGGTGTGATTCTATAGTAGGGAGGAGGCGGTAAGTTTACCTTCTGAGGTATTTATAGTTCTTAGGTGAGTCATACGTGGTGTTTAAACTCTTGAGGTTAAGTTGATTAGAACGGAGTTGTGCTGCTATGTTAGAATTATGAATAAGATAGTGAGAAGAAATCAATCCACTGAATTAGATATCACCATCTGGGGATGCAGGAAGCCATTTTCAATAATGAAGCACTTTCAAAAATCTTAATCTCAAACCTTCTGTCAAAGAGAGTAATGTTGACTCTTCTGATTAAGCAGTTTGTTCAAATGTACTGAATGTTTGGTTGCAGGTTTGATTTGGGATTTTTAAATGCCAGATTCTTAGAAGAAAAAGCTGGAAAGGCCGTGACTCTTTCTCAGGGCAACAGGTTTTGCTCTGAAGAGCTTGTGTTGTCCTGGTGCATTAGTTATGGGGAAATGGAAGAGAAGGTCAGGGAGTAAATGTCTGAATCAGAGTACATCCACTGTCTGAATGCTAAAGCAGAAGCCTATGAGCACAGTAATGGGCTTTTCACACTGAAGGTGAACCAAGGGTCACTTTAACGCTGTTCATGTTTTAGCTTACAATAGTAATTGATTCTGGGTCATCAGGTTTTAAGATTTCAAACTGGACATTGAAATATAATTTATTCCTTTGATATATATATATATATATATATATATATACACAGTTGAGGTCAAAAGTTTACATACACCTTGCAGAACCTGCAAAATGTTATTTTACCAAAATAAGAGGGATCATACAAAATGCATGATATTTTTTATTTAGTACTGACCTGAATAAGATATTTGACATAAACACATTTACATATAGTCCACTAGAAAAAATAATAGATGAATTTATAATAATGACCCTGTTCAAAAGTTTACATAACGCTTCATTCTTACTAGCTTGATTGTGTTGTTACCTGAATGATCCACAGCTGTGTGTTTTTTTAGTGATAGCTGTTCATGAGTCCCTTGTTTGTTTGTTCCTGAACAGTTAAACTGCCCGCTGTTCTTCAGAAAAATCCTTCAGGTCCTTCATATTCTTTGGTTTTTCAGCATTTTTGTTTATTTGAACCCTTTCCATCAATGACTGTATGATTTTGAGATCCATCTTTTCACACTGTGGACAACTGAGGGACTCATATTCAGCTATTACAGAATGTTCAAATACTCACTTGCTTCAGAAGAAAAAAAAATGCATTAAGAGCTGGGGGTGAAAACTTTTGAACAGAATGAAGACATTGTGTACATTTTTCTTATTTTGCCTTATTTTTAGTACTAACTTTCAGAAGCTACAGAAGATAACAACATGTTTCCCAGAAGATAAAATAAGATAAATTTACCCTGATCTTCAAATTCAAAAAGTTTTTATCCCTGGCTCTTAATGCAGCATGTTTAATTCTGAAGCACCAGTGAGCATTTGAACCTTCTGTAGTAGTTGTATATGAGTCCCTCAGTTGTCCTCAGTGTGAAAAGATGGATCTCAGAATCATACAGCCATCTTATTCAGGTCAGTACTAAATAAAAAATAACATACCTTTTTGTATGATCCCTCTTATTTTGGTAAAAGAAATTAAGATTGCAGATTCTACAAGGTGTGTGTAAACTTTTGACCTCAAATGTATATAGATACATAAATCAATTGCATTTGGTGTAATTTATTATTATTTTCAAAGCTGAAAAATTCTCACTGATCCCAAACTTTTGTGTGTAATATACATCTGAAATGTATCAAAGAAAGATCTTCTAAGCTAAGAATGGGCATCCTTTGTGCAATACATCTTTCCTTTGTGCTTGTCCATATGTGGAAATGTCACTACATAAATGCGCTCTGGTTGTCTTAAGAAAACTCAAAACTAAGAGAAAAAGGAAGGAAAACACAAAGGAGTGTTAGTCATCGCTGTCTGACTTTTTGATGTTAACACTGAAAAGTGTATGACAGTTTTAGCAACTGTGAGACGTCCATTAATATTTAATAAGGAATTTAAGATGATTTGAGATGAAACAGGAGGGTGCCAAACCCCTTTCAAAATTACAAGAGTAAAATACTCGGTAACCAAGGGTTACTTTCACATTACTCTTGCCCTCTTTTTCTTGTCATGTCCAATGCATCAACAGAGGAAACACACTTAGCAGGAAATTTTCATTAGCCACTTCCTCAAGCCAATCAGTAGGCTAATTTCGTCCAGCCAGACCCTTTCATTCTGGAGAGACTGGAGATTGTTAAAAAAAAAAAAAAGCTTTATGCAAGTGAAGGTTATGAGAGTTTTTGTGTAATTTTATCTTTCGTTGAAACTAGGCCAATATAAGATTCTGAATGCACACAATTGCTGTTTCACCTTCACCTGAAATTACAAAATCAGTTTTGATTATCTTTTGAAAGTGTATTTCTGTGTGTGTATGTGTATGCGCTGTGCAGTCTAGTCAAGACATAATAAAACTGCCATTTCATTTGAATGATTCCTACCATAGAACCATCATCTACAGTCACGATGAGGATGAGCTTTATACATAAATCACGCGTGCCAGCTCTCAATTTCTCCTTTTCCTCTTAATAGTGTGGGGAGGTGAGTCACGGTCTGTATTCTTCCTACTCCCCTCATATACACTCTCTCCTTTCTGGTATTTATTGCAGAGTTTTTGCCAGCTTTGAATGTTTGATGGTGCTAAATGAGAGCACTTGTGAGAGAGAATACTATGTATTCAGAAGACCTGCATCGTTTGACAGATTTCACCAATCATGGGAACATCCACAATGCATAACCTAAGCTGTAGACCAAGGTTTGTTTAATTCATCAAGCCATATCCATTCAGTCGACTAAGTCAGCCTCTGTTGTGTTTTCATGTCTAACAGGTCAAGCAGATCATGGAGGAAGCAGTCACAAGGAAGTTTGTTCATGAAGACAGCAGCCATATTGTCTCATTCTGTGGTAAGTCTTCGAACATACAGATGTTTAACTGGAATGTGTTGGTAGAAAGATTTTACATTTGTTATTAACCCCAAGTACTTATTCATGTGCATACCAAAAACTGAAATGAATTATTTGCACGAGTAGATTACATAAAAATCAATACAAAGATGTGACTACACGCAAATTTGCAGCAGGTGTCGTGATTGCCATTGATTCGCGATATATATGTCTTCCACACAAGTTGATACATGATGCATTGTTGTGCAAGCCATTCAGTGAAGAGCTTATTTACATGTCCAGTTTGATATGTCCAGTTGAATCTGAAAATGGAGGAAAGCATTACGCAATAATTTTGTTCACGTGAGTGACACGAAAAACATTGGCCTGAGGGAAAGTTTTTGCTCAAAGTGCTTTTACATTTTACAAACAGCTCCACCTACAATGCAAAATTTCCTGGTGCAGCTACTGAGTCATTCTTGATTAGAATTTTTATCTGCTACCTTTGTACACAGAATAAAAAGGTCTAAACACAATAGGTTTTGTTTTTTAAAAAAAAAACTAATATTGAAAAGCTGTTGTGTTTTTTGTTGTAAAATTAAAATATTTTTTTATAAAACTACACTACCAGTCAAAAGTTTTTGAACAGTAACGTTTTTAATGTTTTTTTAAGAAGTCTCTTCTGCTTACCAAGCCTCCATTTATTTGATTCTAAGTGCAGCAAAAACAGTTTTACTATGTAAAATAAATGTTTTGTTTTTGAATATACTTTAAAATGTATTTATTTCTGTGATTTCAAAGCTGAGTTTTTAGCGTCATACTCCAGTCATGATCTTTCAGAAATCATTCTAATATTCTGATTTGCTACTCAAGAAACATTTATTATTATGTTGAAAACAGCTAGACAGTAAAATTTGTTCAGGTTTCTTTGATGAATGGGAGGTTGAGATTAACCGCATTTCTCTCAAATAGAAATATTTTGTAACATTATAAATGTCTTTATTATTACTTTTGATCATTTTAAAGCAATCTTGCCAAATAAAAGTATTAATTTCTAAAAAAAATTATATATATATATATATATATATATATATATATCATATATATATTTTTTTTTAGAAATTATAGAAACTGTTAATGCACAAAAGCTTTTTATTTCAGATAAATGCTGATCTTTGGATCTTTCTATTCATCGAAGAACCCTGAAAAAAATCTACTCAGCTGTTTTAAATATTGATAATAATAATAAATAATAATCATAATAACAAATGTTTCTTGAAGAGCAAATCAGCATATTAGAATGATTTCTGAAGGATCATGTGACACTGAAGACTGGAGTAATGATGCTGAAATTTTAGCTTTGATCACAGGAATAAATTACTTTAAATATATTCAAATAGAAAGTGGTTATTTCAAATAGTAAAAATATTTTAAAATTTTACTTTTTTGCTGTACTTTGGATCAAATAAATGCAGGCTTGGTGAGCAGAAAAGACTTATTTAAAAGCCTTTAAAAAACTTTTGACTGGTAGTTTATGCTTAAATGAAAATGAATTGAAATTCTTTATTTGGTCGGGTTGACAGTGCTAAGCAAAAGTATTTAGTTACTAGTTCTTAGTTCTATTTTATTTGAATGTAAACTTAATAGAAGTAAAAACAAACCTAAATTGTTTATATAGTGCTATAATAATAATAATTGTGATAATATAATTATAATAAATATGTATTTAATAATAAGTATAATAAATGTGGTTAGCATAGCTCAGATAGTTTGATCTTGGAAGAGCTTCATGAAAAATATCTGTGTTCATAATGAAATATACACTACTGTTTGGGTCTGTAATTTATTTTTATTTTTTTATGTTTTTGAAAAGAATTCTCTTATGCTTACCAAGGCTGAATTTATTTGATCAAAAAATACTGTTAATGTAGTATTTTGAAATATTACAGTTAAAAGCAGCTGTTTTGATTCTAATATGTTTTAAAATCTAATTAATTATTGTGTTGGCAAAGATGCATTTTTGTCTCTTATTTGCATCTCTTACGCATTAAATAATTTCTTGGAGAAACAATTGAGATTTTAAAGAGATCTCATTTTTCGTTTCCATGGGAGGCTCTGGGGATCAGCTGTGTTTCAGTATCTGCCAAATGTTGGGCAGCATGATGGTTTGGCTGGTTCCCAGGTAGAGCGAATGCTCAGCATTTAACAGGGCTCGGAAAGCGCCAAAGCATATTAATGTCAAAATGGAGATGTGCCATGTTTATTGAGTCTAGATTAACATAGAGTGATAGTTTCAACGTATATGGATTATTAGATTATTAATAGGATTATTACAATCTCACAGGACCAGTAAGTGAATGCGTAATTGATCATGTTGCAGTAAGTACTGCCTGCTGTTTGTCAGCAGAAAATCTGTCCATAATAAAGTTATCACTCTTCCACACACAGAATGTGCAAATTCACATCAAGGTACCATGACATGATGTTTAATGCTCGAGTGGAGCGTAAACAGAATAAATCAGTAGTTATTAATAATGCAGTTTCTGCCAGGTTAGGTGAAGGCCATATAGCCCTGTTCAGCTTTTTTTGTTGTTTATTCACATTTACATTTCCTAAACAGCTTTTATTACTCCAGGAGGCTGGCAACTCTTACCACCTTCCCTGGAATTTAATCAGCACGGCTCAGTGAGGGGTCAAACGCTGTTGGCAGGTTTGCAATGTGTGTAAATTAAACTCTGCATCCAAGCGATTATTGTTCTCGGAAGTGTCTCGTCGGGGCAGAACAAAATCAACAAAACCTTGCAATTCAAGCTCACAGAAACAGCTAGTGGAGCTCCTTTCTTCAGCCATGCTGTGGTGTTTCTGAATAACACCAATCAAAGTAACTTGAAAAATAGGTTTTGATTAATAGCCTTGTTAACTCGTTTTATTATGTTCCTGCAGTGGCAGTGGCATTCAGTAGATGAGTATAGGGCCCGTGTGCATTGCTGGTTTCTGGTTTCAGCCGGGTGTTTACTCTCCTATAATTCTTTGAGTTCTGATTCATCGTGACTCTCCTCTGCCCTGCTCTGTCTCCATCTCAAGTCCTCTCAACTGTCTCCTGCCACATCGCTGAACCTCCGTTGGCTGAAATACAAGAGGTCGCAGAAGAGGCAACTACAGGAAAAAATCCCAAATGAGATCTTTTTAATATTGCAACAGAAGTGAGATTAAATCGATACCTTTGCTGAAGTCTCAGAGGTTTCTCTTAAAAAAAAAAGGCTCCAGTAGTCTTATGCATCTAGGGTTTCATAGTCTCAGACTGCACCAATAACTGCTTATTTTAAAGTCACTGATATACTAATATGGTTTTTATTCATATTTTGAATTCGATTTTTTTTAATGTGTATATATTTAAACGTTTCTCATAAATTACCCAAATTCAAAAACCAATCTTCCTGTGTGTTAACGGTTCTCATTTATGTCTTTTTATTTCTTCTAAGGAATCTGAGACAAATTTGATACTTAAAGGATTAGTTCACTTCCAGAATAAAAATTTACTGAAAATGTACTCACCTTAATGTCGTCCAAGATGTTCATGTCTTTTTTTCTTCAGTCGAAAAGAAATTAAGGTTTTTGAGGAAAACATTCCAGTATTTTTCTCCATATAGTGGACTTCAATGGTGGCCAATGGGTTGAAAGTCCAAATTGCAGTTTCAGTGCAGCTTCAAAGGGTTCTACAAGATCCCAGCCGAGGGAATAAGGGTCTAATGTAGTGAATGTAAAAGTGAACTTAGCATCCAATGACCCCTTTAAAATACTGTCATTTTTGATCATACAGATAAAAGTAATACATCTTTCGAATCTGTAAAGACTCTACACTTACTCTACACTCACAATCACAACAAAACATTGTGCTTTTGTAAGATAATGAAAGCAAACAGGATGCGCTTTCTGCCGTCTCTGTGAACCTGCAATGTATGGAAACTCCATGTATACTTGCCTTACAGACATGGAATTATATCTATAGAGAGTGAAATGTCTGCTATTAAATGAACCAATTCAAATGGAAAACAAATAGTCTCAGATTTTGTAATCTATATGAAACTTGCATACAGGCGCATCACTGCTGCGGAGATGATGAGTCAGTGTCCCCGACTTCATCTCTTAAGATGAAAACAAAGAAAGCACTAGTTTACCAATAAATTATTAAAACGTCAATGCAGTCTCCTTGCTGTTTTTCCCTAACACATTCGTAATAATTACTTCTGCCGGTGCACTATAGGAAGCATTTTTACATGCACTTAAGTGCTTATTAGGCTATATAGACAATTAAAGGCTCATTATTATAAAATATATGGTTTATTAATAAACATGCAACTAATAGTTAACTAATTCTTAAGATGAATGATTACTAGCCGACCAGAAAAATCTTTTGTTGATGGCAGCCCTAGTGGTTAGTTCTTCATTTGTGTATTCTGTGTATTCTGGTTTAATCATTTTCTCCTCCAACTTTAAAATCATCCAACATTGTTGTTTTACCCTTTTTTTTAAAAAGGCGTTTGACTTTCTTTGCACATTCGCTTTGTAAACACTAGGTTGGTACTTCCGTCTACGTCACGCATGACCGTTCCAACATGATTACGTAATGTGTGTCGAGCTACTGCAAGATGAGAATTTGTGGATAAAAAGTAAACTGGCTGATCATTTCGCTGGATAAGACCCCTATTCCTCGGGTGGGATCATGTAGAGCCCATTGAAGCTGCAATTTGAACCTTCAAACTGTTGGCTCCCACTAAAGTCCACTATACAAAGAAAAATCCATGTTTTCCTTAAAACCATTTTTGAGCATCTTGGATGACATGTGGGTGAGTAAATTATCAGGAATTTTTTATTATGTGAATTTCATCCATGCAATAAAGTCAGTTGGGTTCAAAGTAGGTTTGGATTGCACTAATTGTCATTATATGGACAAAAATGGTTAAACATTCTTTAAAATATCCTTTATTCAAAAAAGTTGTATTCCAGGCAAGAAAGAAAGGTTAACAGCAACATGAGAGTGAGTAAAGAATCATCATCACACTATTAAATTCCCTTGAACTAAGAAAGAGCAACGTCTGAGCAGTAAAATTTTCCTCTGGGCACTTTTTAACAGAATCCAGACAAAAGCAAGGATACTGGAAAAGAAAGGAAAAAAACGCTTAATCATTGTGCCATAATGGACGACATTACATTATGAGTGTATATGCTAACACTGTAATGGTATAATATTGCTCCTGCTTTATTGTGGCACTGGCAGATAATAGAAGATGAATGGAGACTCTGCAGGCTGCCCATGGGGGAGTAATTAGCCATCGTGATTATAGCGATGTTTACACACCGCAGATGGAAATGTCAACACTGACATTTCTCGTCATCGCAGATATGGGACACAATTATCAACTGTGCGCAGTTCTGTGGGATTTTAAGACATCTCTTAATTTTGCCTCCAATCTACGTGTGGCTTTAAAAGCATGCCGTTCGTCACTCAGCCGCTTTTACGTCATTATGTTGCAGTGTAAAGTGCTGGTCAGTGGTAGTGGAGGGGATCATATATATCCAGGTTTCATTTCGTTCGCACTGTGACAGTGTGATTAGAAACCATTAGGGCTGGTGGTATGATTACATTTTTAATGAGCGTTTGAGATCAGGGTCGGGGGTGGCCGCCTGCTCCCTGTGCCATTTCCTGTGACTGAATGAGTCGTGGGGGTTGTTTGTTGCTCTGAGTATTGCTTTGGAAACTTATTTGGCTAGAATATAATTTCATCCTCATGCAGCCCATCTGTCTCTGCATGCTCCCTTTCAATTTACTTTGGGATAAAGCTGTTTTCATTTTCCTTGCATACTGATATGTCATTTTATTCTCTCAGTGAAATGACTGAATTGAAAATCAGTCGGAATAAAAATAATTTAGGCCTGCTTTGCATCCAGGCTATCATGCATCCAGATTAAGCTTTAGAAAGTTAAAGAAATGAATAGCTTAGCCAAAAATTAAAGGAATAGTTCACCCAAAAATGAAAATTCTGTAATTAATTACTCACCATCATGTTGTTCCAAACTAAGACCTTCGTTCATCTTCGGAACACAAATTAAGATACTTTTGATGAATTCGGAAAGCTTTCTGACTTGCAGACATCAACGCAACTGACATGTTTAAGGCCCAGAAAGGTAGTAAGGACATTGATTTAAAGTGAAAAATATCACAGAGTAACAACTTTACATTTCAGTTTGTTTCATGCCCAAAAAGCTACTTTACTTTAATAAAACATTTTGTCCTTTTTAAAAAAATTGAGGATTCTGTAAACGACTGATTTTAGTAGAAACCGTCAGAGTTCAATGACATGATGGTGAGTAAAAAAGGATTCTGTTATTGTGAATAAACTAAAGATCCTCTCATTAGTTAGTCTGTCTTTAGAAATGTGTTAAAGTGTTAGACCTTTTGAACCTATTTGATGGTCCGTGCGTTCACTGCTCATTCATTTCACCCGCTCAATTTTATCTGTGTTCTTTTGTCGGCATGAATCCATTTAGGCTGGTCAAAGAGAAGTGATGAATACAGCATCAGATGAAAGCAGCTGCTGAGTTTGTATGGATGTGCATCTCTCTGAATTAAGAGATTTTAACCTGAGCTTTCGACTGGTTTATCTCTCAGGCATTTCAGTCTGTCACAGACGCAAATAATGGACAAGAGGAGATAAACAAGTGACACTCTAATGCTGGTAGAGAAGGAGATTGTAGAGATTATGAACACAGCAGAGGAGAGGAGAGGACGTGCCATAAAGTGCTGGAGTCAGATGAGAAAGACGAAATTTCGAGAGTGTCACAAAGAACAGCTATAAAAGAGAACAAAAAGTGACACATTGGACAGATGAAAAGACAGAAAAGGACAGGATGAGGAAAGAGGCAGAGAGATAAAACAGCTGATGTTGTTTCAGAGCCCTGCCCAGCTCTCAATGAGCACAAGTGCTCCATCAGTGAGGGTTTCCATGGCTACGCAGGCTTTCCCCCCGACCCCATCCGAGCAGATTCACAAGATTAGTCCTGAGAGAGCTTCAGTATCAGCTCTGCAGGCACTGCCACGTAGTGCAGTGCGTCTCAGTCTGTGTGTCTCTCAGTCCATGTATTTATGATCCATCTCACTCTCCTTCTCTGTCTGGGTGTATAGTTTGATTACATAGTCAAGTGTTTTCTAGATTTATAGATGCCTGTATGTTAACTGGTCAGTCAAATGCAGTCAAATGTATTTGTGTAATTACAGCTTAACTGTGTAATTGACACTTCATGTACAATTTGCATGCATAGCTCTTCACGTAATGAAATAATTGCTGCTTAGATTCTATTTCATGTCTTTTTGTTTATTTGAAAGTACAGTCAGATGGTCTTGATCACAAAGTAAACCAATTTAGGGTCCTACAGAAACCCTGTATTTCATATGCTCACCAAAGCTACATTTTCGTCAAAAATACTGTAATATTTTGAAATATTGTTGGAATTTAAAATGTACACTACCAGTCAAAAGTTTTTGTACAGTAAGATTTTTAATGTTTTTTTAAAGACAGCAAAAACGGTAACATTTTGAAATATTTTTACTATCTAGAATAACCGCTTTCTATTTGAATATATTTTAAAATGTAATTTATTCCTGTGATCAAAGCTACATTTTCAGCATCATTACTCCAGTTTTCAGTGTCACATGATTCTTCAGAAATCATTCTAATATGCTGATTTGCTGTTCAAGAAACATTTATTATTATTATTATTAGCAATATTTAAAACAGTTGAGTACATGGTTTTCAGGATTCTTTGATGAATAGAAACATTGTAACATTATACACTATACCATTTAAAAGCTTGGAGTAATGATGCTAAAATTTCTGCTTTGAAATCAAAGGAATAAATTACATTTTAAAATATATTCAAATTGAAAACTGTTTTTTTTTTTTTTTTAGTATTTTAAATAGTAAAAATATTTCTAAATTTTTAAACTCTTTTTGCTGTACTTTGCATCAAATAAATGCAGGCTTGGTAAGCAGAAGAGACTCCTTTAAAAAAACATTTAAAATCTTACTGTTCAAAAACTTTTGACTGGTAGTTTTATTTTATTCAATTTTTTTTGTTATGTCATTTATTCCTGTGATGGCAAGCTTTTATTTATTTATTCAGCCTTCAGTGTCCCTTGATTCTTTTGAAATCATTCTAATATGCTGATTTAGCTCTCAAGAAATATTTTTTATTGTTATAACTGTTAAAAAAAGTTGTACTGTTTAGTATTTTTGTGAAATTCGTTAAACATTTTTTTGGGGGGATTTTCATTTGGATTTCTCAGAATTCTTTGAATAGAAAGCTCAAATGAACAGTATTTATTTGACATAGAAAAAAATAAATGTAGTAGTGTAGATTGTTGGAAGTGTTTATTTCTACATTTTCATAGCACTGTTTTCACTATCATTTCCCTATTTTTTGTTTGTCAGTTACACAAAAAGCCTTTCATGGCCTGGCGTAACATGTTCTTTCTTCATGGAAAAACAGCCATTTATGTGCTTTTGTTTATTTTATTTATCTATAGCTGCTGTTGAAGCCTGTGTGCTTCATGGGTTGAAGCGGAGAGCTGCTGGTTTCCTACGAAGCAACAAGATAGCTGCGCTCTTCACCAAAGTGGGCAAAAGCTTCCCTCCAGCTGAGGAGCTGTGCAGAAAAGCCCAGGAGCTGGAGCTGGTTTTTGAGAGCAAGTGAGAACAGACTTTGTGATCTCCTTCAATACGACACTCACCTGAGACTCACTCAAAAATACAGTAAAGCAACAGAACATACTGTATAATTTCTTTCTGCAGTTCATAGATATCTTGGGTACCAACATATGTCCACAGGCAAAGTGCCAGTAAATGCTATTCCTGGAATGTATTACGTATTATGCTCAGTAGTACCACCTAGTGTACAAAATTTTATTTAAATCCATAGGTCTTGGTAGTAATTGATTTTGACAGTTTAAAAAAGTTTTGTTGACCTTTGTTCTTTACTTTAGACGAAGTCAGTCTCTCTCATACAGCGAGAGCACCCGTAAGATTCCCAAAGTCCCAAACTTCTCACCTCAGGCTGTCAGATATGTGTGGATCCACACCGCACTCATTGAGAAAGTGCTGGACAAGATTGTGCTGTACCTGGTGGAAAACAGCAGGTGAGAGAGGTGGGATAGAAATATAAAGAGAAAGCAAGTTTGATCAGTTTCTTTCAGGTACAATTAAACTTGCTAGCTTGCATTATGTCAACTTAAAGCATTCATTTAAAGTTACTTTCAATGTTGTTTCAGTAAGTTTTATGAGAAGGAGGCTATTCTAATGGACCCTGTGGACGGCCCTATCCTCGCCTCTTTGTTAGGTACACATGCTTTTTTTAAATCATCATTCTCTTTAAGTCAGTGATCAGCTCATTTTTTTTCAAGCCCAATGGACACAAACAATATTACATTCTGACAAGTAGTATTGATACAAAAGTATATTATGTTATTTTAAATTATCCATTAGTTTTTGTTTTACCAAGTAATTGTGTTTCACATAATTTTATGCTTATTAGTGTACCAGGCCATTAAGTTTAGCATGATGAAATCACCAAATTCTATTAAAATCAGTTGTGAGTCTTTTATGTAGAGTGCCAATTGTGTGGCACAGAGTTACTGCCTATGTGGAACATTTCAAATCATTCACTAATAAAGAGACTGTGATATTTAGGATGCTCCTTTAGAATGCAGCTGTCTATTTAGGGAGGCAGCTCACTAGGTTTAGGAACGGAGCTCATATTTGCATTGTGCAAATAATCTGTTTTCAACTTTATTTCTTCTGTAGTGGGCCCCTGTGCATTAGAGTACACTAAAATGAAGACAGCAGATCATTTCTGGACGGATCCCTCAGCTGACGAGTTGGTGCAAAGGCATCGTATTCACAGTGGACACTGCCGACAAGACTCGCCTATAAAGAGACCTGCCCTCTGTGTGAGTGACCTGTGATCTTACAAATGTGCAATATCACACTTGAAGCTGTGCAATACGGCTGTATATCGGCTTCGAGTGTGATATTGCGTTTATGCAACAGTTCGATGGCACAAGTGTGTATAAGAAACAACAATAGAGTGTCTTCAAAAACCCTCTTTTGTGCAGAAATTACTTCCTTATGCCACGGATTTAAATCTCAGTTCGCCAGTTTAGCAGCTGAGCCAAAGCCTCTGTTACTAATTCAAAAATGCCACTTTAGAGCTAGTAACGAAGGAACGCTGAGTTGCTTCATTGAAAGCTTATTGTATTGCTGTATTAAAAGCTCACTGTATTATGTGGAGTATTATGAGAGAGGGATAGACTGAGCAAATGTGATTACCTGCATTTTATACAGCATTCATTCTTCAGCTTAATCTCATATTTCACAATAAAACATTAGTTTGAATGTCCGCTGAGAAAAGCGATATCTTTGTCATACTTTCCTTTCATCTGTTAAGAGTGATTTCCGATGACAGCGCTACTCAGTGCATTTGTTGGCAGAAAGTAAAAATAACTTCCTTGTTTACAACCCTGCTTCAGTCTCTTTCAATATAAAAGTCTTTACTGCGGACTTAACATAAAAACAGTCTCTTCTGGCCATCTAATAGTGGAATAGTGTAACTAAAATCACCTCATGAACACACCGTTTCCCAATACTAAATACTATTACTAAATACTACTACTGTTATATAAAATATGATTTATTGAGAAATAATAATATTTAGTAAACAACAACAGCCATCATAAAAGTTTCTAGGCAATTCAGTCAAAAGCACCAAGGCAGTGCTCTGATATACAGCATTATATTTACATGAAATATAACATGATGAGATTTGGCCCTCAGCCAAAACTGTTTGCTCTGGAACAAATAATAGCATAATGAGACCAAAGACTGCCCGTTAGATTTACCCAAAACAAATTATATCTTATGTTTAACCACTATAGAGACATCAGAACTAGCAGTAAATTCCAGAAGATCTGGCCGAGGTAAGGTTGCTCTCGGCAGGTTCATGAGCACTGAGCGGCCACTGACTGCCTGGAGCTCACATCTCCGAAAACGTCAAAGCAAATTTTCAAATAGACGTTATCATTGTTAACGAATCACATATTTGAAGTCTAAACAACTACATTCTGACCTAAAAGAAACTCTTTAAACTACATTTCGTGACACAAAAACTGTATTATTTATAAAATTACAATGTATTTGGATGTCCACCGTGACACTCGCTGTAAGAAATGCTGCAAGCAGAGTGATGCAATAAGTTTAAAGGGTTGGAGTTTCGTTATCATTAGAATATCGCACGCCTCTCAGCCAATCAGATTCAAGGATCCGAAAGAACTGTTGTATAAATGTGTTTAACACTATGTTTTGTGAGTTTAAATGTGCTCTCTTTGGTGGTGTCGTTAAGCGCAGAAATTACATAAATTACTTTCAGATTTATTATGTGTAGGGTGACATATTGAGCTTAGCATTCTGGGTTGTGGCACTTTACACTAAGAATTTTTAAACACTGCAATATTTAAAATGGCATGTTCTTTAAAAAGGTCAAGAATAAGAGCTAATTTTATAAAAACGTTGATATTTTCAGTCTGTTTGCACTTAACAAAATTAGCAAAATTGAAAGCTCTTGTGTATTTGAACGAGATGGAAATGCCATTTCAAACTGAAAGTTCAGGCCATTTGAAATTCACTCAGTGTTTTCAACCGTGCCTCAAGGAAATGTCAGGGGTCAAAAGCAGTTTATAGTTAGTCAATTGCATGTCACATTGAAGTCATAATACATAGTGACACAGCCAATAAGGCTTGTTTTTCAATATTATGCACCAGTACTTTCAACACCTTGTGTAAGCCTGTTAGTTTTGAATGCATGACAATTGAGCTTGTTTAGGATGTTGTACATCGTTTTCTTACACAACAGACTGCATAAAGCAAAGGCAAAATAAATGACATCTTAATATTTCAGAGTAAGACCTTTTAGGGAGGCTCTAGCCTTTGAAATCAGTGCAGTTCACTCCAGCAGAGACTTCTGAAGAGGGTTGTGGTCCATAAGAGTCATGCTGTGGTCTGTGTATTTGAGTGTAGCCGCTGTTTCTGAGGAGAGTATGAACCTCCACTCAAGAGATATGTTTCACATCATTACCCAGCTCCATTACCAAACACAGCCGTCAGATTCCTGACTGATCACCCTCTCTGGCCATCGCCGACACCCACACAACAGCAGGACACACGGCGCTTGTTTTTTCGCCTCTGATAGATCTGGCTGCACTGCACTCTGGGCTTGTTTTCTGATGTATTTTTATTACACAAATATCTGCTAGTGAGCTGTAAAAGCCCGGTTTTTGGCGCTGAGTGCTTTTTTGATCTATGAAAGAGGAGACATAAGTATACACCTAATGACTCACCTGCGGCCACACATTTTTCCTCCTTGGACAGATGGATGTAGTAGCATATAATTAGGACAACAAGACGAATAGCTTCTATAACACTTTGTTTGCTGGTGTTTATCACTTTTATTGTGTATTGTCTGGTAAGATTAGTCTCTGATGTAATGCTTACATTTGTGAGTGATTACCCACAGTTCTTAATAATTTGTGTTCAGATTCAGAAAAGGCATTCCAGTAGTAGTATGGATGAAAGGCCATCTCCCTCCCCCTCTGCCAGAGACTACGTGGAGTCTCTTCATCAGAATTCCAGAGCGACCCTCCTGTTCGGCAAGAACAACGTACTGGTACAGCCGGTAAATAATGCATTAAACAGCTGTCAGTTATGATAGCTCTTTAGGGGATTATTCCTGACTGCTTATTTTATCTCAGAATTAAATTACTTATTATATTGTGATTAAATAGAAATGCTATAATTAAAAAAGGCTGCTATCTGAAAACATAGTATGAGCAGCATTTATTATTGATTATTGGTTTGTTGTTGCTTCATAACGTGGGCTTCTGTTGTGGTGCTTTCAGAGGGATGATATGGAAGCAATCCCAGGGTACCTCTCTCTACACCAGACGGCTGACTGCATGACTCTGAAATGGACGCCAAATCAGCTAATGAACGGCTCCATGGGAGATCTCGACTATGAGAGGAGGTGCGACTCAGAATAAACAGAATAAGCCCTTTTTAAAAGAAAAATAATGTTGTTTTTTAACAATTTTTTAATAATTAAATAAAGTATTTGTATTTGAATGTTTTTATTCACTTGCTTGATGTTTATAATAAATGGAAGCCCATTTCCGCCACTGAATAAAAAATAAAAAAGGTAACTGCAAGTTTTATAAAGATATGAACTCGCAATTCTGACTTTTTTCTCAAAATTGCATGATATAAACTCACAATTGCGAGTTATGAACTCAGAATAGTTGGATATAAACTCACAATTGCAAGACATAATGTCAGAATTGTAAAATAAAAACTTGCGTCCGGCAGATCTTGTAGTTCAGAATTTTTTCTCGTAATTGCGAGTTTATATCTCGCAATTCTGACTTTTTTTCCCTCAAAACTGCATGAGATAATCTCACAATTTTGAGTAAAATAAGAATTGCAAGATATAAACATCTTTTTTTTTTACTCAGAATTGTATGACACAAACTCACAATTGAAAAAAAATTTTTCTTGCAGATGCTAGTTTGTATCTTGTAGTTCTGACTTTTTTTGTGAATTGTGAGATATAAACTTGCAGTTGCGAGTTAGAATGTCCAGTTCTGAGGGGGAAAAAAAATTGATATGTTCTCAGAATTGCGAGTTTATATTTAACAGTTCTGTCTTAATAACTCGCAATTGCGTCTTATAAAAGCAGAATTGCAAGATAAACTCGCAAATCTGAAAAAAAATCACAATTGTGAGATGTAATTTACAGGTTTAACTGATTTACAGGTTTTTTTCTTGCAGAAAAACTCATAATTGTGAGATAAAAAAGTTGTAGTTGCCCTTTATTTTGTATTCAGTGGCAGAAACAGGCTTCCATAATAATTTAATATTGAGTAATGTTTAACATATATATTTTTTAACTGTACAGAATTACATTTTCCCCTGTATCCTCATGCTAAAATTAACTGTAAATCCACATTTTAAAGCTGATTTAAAAAAAAAAAAATCTGTCCTTTTTTTTTCCCTAACCCCTGACAAGTTTCATGCCAGATAATAAGTAAAATTATTTTTAACTACATTCTGGAATTGAAGCAATGCAGGATTTTTTTCTGTAGTTAAATGAAAAACATTTTGAATCACTGAATGTAAGTATTTGTTATTTTATAATGGCTTATATCATTCACAGTTGCACAGTTGGTCACAAGCCACTCAGAATCTAACCTGTTTTCCTGCAGTGTTTACTGGGACTACGCCATGACAATCCGCCTGGAGGAGATTGTATACTTGCACTGTCATCAGCAGGGTAGGTGACATTGTGCCAGGTTGAAAAACATCCAACTGGCAGCCAATTGACACACATTCTTCTTATTTGTCTATGATTATGGCAGATCAGTTTAAATAATTCATACACATATAATATGACTGTAATATGATTCTACAACATTCATAGATCTTACAGAGTTGCTGAAGGTTAAAAGCATATCTAACATTAATCAGTATCTAGTCTCTTTCGGTGGGGTAAATCCGCTTGGGTGTACTCAAATATTCAGCCAATATCCTCAATTGTACTTGCCCTTTTCATATTCATCCAAGCACAAGATCAGCGGACCAGTGAGAGAGAGCAGAATTAATCAGAACATAATTGCTTCTGGAGAGAGATGAGAATTTAAAGTGGGGCTTTACTCGAAATATGAAGCGATGTAATTCTGCTAATAATAGCAATAAATAATTCCTTATTGTACAGGCTGTGTCAAAGCTTCAATATTAAGAATATCACGATGATTCAGATATTAGATACAGTTAAGAGAGGAAGTGTTTTGAATGGTAGAAAAGAATTCACAAAACATCAAGTATTTAACCTAGTAATATAGCAAGAGATTGTGTCAATGAACATAACACATTATTTAATATTAATTCCATTGTGTATGTGTATTTGTCTGCAGTGGACTGTGGAGGAACAGTGGTTCTGGTTAGTCAGGATGGGATTCAAAGGCCTCCGCTTCGTTTTCCCCGTGGTGGCCATCTTCTACAGTTCCTCTCCTGTCTGGAAAATGGTCTGCTGCCTCACGGCCAGTTAGACCCACCACTTTGGTCCCAGAGAGGAAAGGTTAGAAATTGATCTGTACAACATGTTACTGTACACCTTCCTCCAATATACAAATTACTCTAATTTCAGAATATGTAAAATATGTTTGTTTTTCCAATAGGATTATAACTTTTCAGCATTTGTGGAACAATAACATTTTAAAATGCTGAGTGAAAAACATTGCCATTATTTGACCATCTCAAATTTTGGCCAAAGTAGAAGTATTTTTATAAGCATCCTCTGTTTTAGTCTAAGACAACTCGCTCTGTTTGATATGACCACTAAATCACTGTTTTTAAATTTTTTTTTGTTTTGTTTTTTTAATCATTCCACAATTACCACAAAAGATTTTTATGAAAAGCTCTCAGTATTTTTATTTAAGAATTAAACAAATTTATTATTAAATTAACCAAAAGTGACAGTAAAGACATTTATGTTACAAAACATTTGTTTTTCGATCAAATGCTGTTCTTTTGAAGTGTTTATTCATCAAAGAATCCACCATGTTTAACGGTTTCCACAAAATATTAAGACTTCATCATTCAAAACAAGAAGATATGTTTCTTGAGCAGTAAATCAGCATATCAGAATGATTTCTGAAGGATCATGTGACAGGACTGGAGTAACGACAGATGAAAATTCAGCTTTTTGGCATCAAAAGAATAAATTACATTTTAAAATGAATTAAAATAGACAGCATTCTTTAAGTTGTAATTCTATTTCACAGTACTGTTTTACTGTATTTTTGATTAAATAAATAATGCCTTGGTGAGCATAAGAGCCTTTTTTTAATAAACCTCCTGCGTCACTGTTTGAGCTGCAGATTCAAGATGCTGAGCAGATTTTTTTTGTATTATTTAAATCAATTACAATCTCACTGTGCTGTAATTGCAACTCATTTTGTGCATTACAGAGAATGGGGTAAATAATTTGCAGATAATTGTGCCTAATTGCGTTCTAGACTGCGCATTGATTGTCATCTGCAGTCGTTGTATCTTGAACTAATGCTTTACGTTTCTGTTTCCAGGGTAAAGTATTTCCTAAGCTAAAAAAGAGATGTCCACAGGGATCCTCAGACTCTGTCTCAGACAAAGAAGAGGAAGAAGCAACAGATTACGTCTTCCGAATTATTTTCCCAAACAGCCAGTCAGAATTTGGTAAGAGACTAAAACATGGTATCAGACAACCTCTTGAGCCAGTAATTGTTTCCCAATTACGTTAGTTATTGTTAAAGGGATAGTTCACCTAAAAATAAAAACTGTCATTAATTATTCACCCTCATGTTGTCCCAAACCCGTAAGACCTTTGTTCATCTTCTGAACACAAACTAAAGGGATAGTTCACCCAAAAATGAAAATTTGGTGTTTATCTGCTTACCCTGAGGGCATCCAAGATGTAGGTGACTTTGTTTCTTCAGTAGAACACAAACAAAGATTATTAACTCAAACCGTTGCAGTCTGTCAGTCATATAATGGCAGTCAATGGGATCCATGGCTTTGAGAGTCAAAAAAAAAACAAAACAAACACAGACAAAATCAAATTAAACCCCACGTCTTGTGATGATACATTGAGGTGTTAAGACACGAAACAATCAGTCTGTACAAGAAACGGAACAGTTTTTATATAATTTATATAATTTTTCGGAAGCGATCTGTCATGCGTATATGTCATTGTTTACATTTTGAGTAGATGTCGTACCCACAATCTCTGCACTGTGTAAACAAAACATGTATTTGCACGACAGATCGCTTCTGTGTATGCGTCTACTATGCCAGAGCACGTTGATGCATCATACGCCGGCTGTTGTGAACGCAACAACAGACCAATTGACCAACTGCACAGACCAATTGTTCCGTGTCTTAACACCTCAATGTATAAACATCAAATTTTCATTTTTTGGGTGAACTATGCCTTTAATATATTTTTGATGAAATTTGAGAGCTTTCTGACCCTCCATAGACAGCAAGAAAAATGTAGTAGGCCCAGAAACGTAGTAAAAACATCAGTAAAATAGTCCATGTGACTATGGTAATGTTACAAAGCTACAAGAATACCTTCTGTGTGCAAAAAAAAAACGTTTATTAAACAGTTCTTCTCCTCCAAATCACCATTCTTTGCCATAATCAAGAGTACTGCAATGCATGCAGTGCCGCTGACATAGAACATGCATGTGCTGAGCCTTGTTTGGAGGAGAATTGTTGAATGGTCTTTATTGTGTTCAGAAGATGAACAAAGGTCTTACGGGTGTGGAACAACATGAGGGTGAGTAATTAATGACAGAATTTTCATTTTTGTGTGAACTATCCCTTTATCCCTAATATCAGTTGTTAGAAGTGGATAATAGGAAAAAGGGTCTCTTGCATCCATCAAGGTATTGTTTGTCATTTCAGTTTTCATCCATTCATGTGTGCCATCCATCATAAACATTCTTTTGGTTTTACCAAGATGTTTTGACTCATTACAGTGACTTTTACCCAGTCCTCCCATCTCTCCCTGAGTACTGTTCTCCTGGCCCGATCTCTCTCCCTGAACTCGAAGGGGCTGCGGCCTCCTAAACGCCAGACCCTGGTGATGCCAAAGCACCAATGCAGCTCCCCGGGAGAGTCCCCATCCTCCCCTGAGCCCAGCTGTAATTCTCCCTGTCACTTCTCATTTATGTGCTCATGTATCTGTCTGACGTGCCAACTTCTTGCTGGTTTATGCTTGCTTTTATGGCCCCTACGTCTGCAAGCAATCACTTAGTCGCCAGTGTGAGTTTTCTGTTTTGTTCAGGAGTCGTCCTTTTAAGTGACCTTTGGTTAATTGTGGGCTAATAATGGTTAAGTGTTTTCAGGGGGCCTTGAATTTTATGTTTACTATATAATGACCGTAAGTGCTTGTAACAGTAATAGTGGCTTTTAAATCTGACCTACAATGTGATCCTGTTAATTCTGAGTGTCACAGTAGCGTTATTACTTCATTAAGTAACTTCATTTATAAGCTGGGTGTAATAGTGGGTTCTTGTTGCTCTGCTTGTGGCTACATAAGCTCCTTTTTGTATCCAGATGTTCAATGCATAATCAGATTTCTCTGTGTGTTCTTGTATGTTAGTGGCACCGGAATTGATTGATCAGGGAGCAAACATGTGGCAACCAACACCAAGGAAATCATCTTGCTCTTCCTGCTCACAGAGTAGTTTCTCTGAAGGAGCACCACCCAATGGATGCAACCATGAAAGGTACAATGACAGAATGTAATATTGTGAAGCCCATAAGTTACAGAAGTAATTTTGTTTGATTTAATTAGAATTGAACAGAAACCTGCAGATTAATAAGTCTGAGGTACTCAAAGTAGAATTAAAATTTAATTTTGGTAGAAATGTAAACTTTATAACAACAACTATTACTACTACGATTATTGTTATAATTCTTATTGTTGTTGTATTTTTTTACATTTTACATTCATCCAAAATTCACATTTGGGTATTACTTTACACCCAAGTAACACCCTGTTTATATTTAAAACCTATATATGTTCTGTACAAAAGTAAATATAAATGTGTAAATATAAAATAAATAGAAACTGACAAAATGTTAAATATATATTTAAGGAAAAAAAACATCTCATCTGCAGGGCCCCTCTGAAGTTGCTGTGTGACAACATGAAGAACCAAATCATCTCTCGGGCTTTCTATGGATGTTTGTATTCATTACTCATACATTTATAGTCTCAAAACACCATCTTTTTCCATCAAAGGTGACCTTGAGATTCTCAAATGTCTCTTTTATTCAGTCAATCACATATATATTTTGCTTTTTCAGGGCTGGCGTACTGTCGTCATCTGTCCACGGTACGCACTCACCTGTCTGGCCTAGTCAATCACACTATTGTGGAACCAGATGTGCCCACTGACGCCTATGTTGGTCTCACGACAGAAGTGTGGCAGAAGTTTCTTCAAGACTGCGGCGTACGTGCACACAAACACACACACACACCCCCACATAAACAAACCTGCCCGGAGTCCAAAGCAGACACGTTTAAATGAGCGTCTTCGCCAGACACTCATTAATATTCATTTGTGCCTAATCGCAGTTCTCTCATTCTCATCACATAAACAATATGTTTGGATGACTAATGCTGAGAGCCTAAGTGCCAGAGTGGTGGCACTGAAGGGTGAAAATCAATGTAAAATCCATTCAGAAGTACCCTTATGGCTGTGATCGTTAGTGTGCTTATACTCGCAGACTCATTTATGCTCTAAACAGACAAACCAATGTATATTTTTATTGTTTTGACTAAATAACATGGTAAAATAGTGGATAATTATACATGTAAACAATTTCAGTTACCATGTGTACAATGTTGTGTTTGGAAGTCAGTTTAGTGAGTACCTGCTCTTTTGCAGAGCTATGAAGAAAAGGAGTTACTGCGCCTAGTTTATTTCGGTGGAGTTGAGCCGTCTTTACGAAAGGAGGTCTGGCCTTTCCTGCTGGGTCATTACCAATTTGGGATGTCTGAGACTGAGAGAAAAGAGGTTAGTGTGTTTCTTAGTTAAAACTGTCCTCCCAAACAGTCTTAAAGGGTCATCGGATGCAAAAATCACTTTTATATGTTGTTTGAACATAAATGTATCTTGGCAGTGTGTGTACACAACCACCCTATAATCATAAAAATCCACCCAGTAGTTTTTTAAAAATCTCTATAAATCATCACTTTCTAAGAACAAGCTGTTCTGCACAGGCCCCTCCCACGATTGTTGATTGACACGGCTGTTTTAGCATATGAATTTTTGCAAATCACCTTGGCTAAATGTGGCTAGAGTTTACAGTCTTTCAGAGAACTGCTCGTAACCCCACGGAATAGAGAGGCGGGGTGAGCAGAGCTCATTAGCATTCCAAAGTATGTTATAGACTTTTCATTAAGACCCTAAAGAATCATATCAACTTGTGGAAAATGGGCATCCTATGACCCACAAAACTTTTTTGCCAGGAAAATTATTGTGACCATGACTTCATTCTTTTTAAAGGGGACATCAGATGCCCATTTTCTGCAAATTGGTATGATTCTTTAGGGTCTTCATGAAATGTCTGCAAAATACTTTGGTTAAAATTCCTTAATGGTTGTGTAAAACAACACCCTTTTACCTTGTCAAAAACAGCTCTGTTCACAGCAGCTAGTTTTGGTGCATGTCTCTTTAAATGATAATGAGCTACTGCTCACCCTTATCCCAGTGTTGCCAAGTCCACGGTTTTCCTACGGAATTGAGCTACTTTAATACTGTTGCCAAGGGTTGTTTTTCATGTCCATGGGTTGAAGCGGCGCCAATGTCGTAATATTTAGTCCATGGAATGAAATTTGGCCAGGGGAACCCCGCCAAAAAATGTGTATTTTACCCCCCGGAACGCGTTTTTTAACGTGTGCCCCCCTCAAAATGCGATTGGGCTACTTTTGGGCTAGTTTTGAGTAGCAATTGGGTGGGTTTTATTGTGAAAACCTGGCAACCCTGCCCCACTCCTCTCTTCCGTTTTTTTGTGTGTTCAGTGGCGTGTTACCATCAAAAACAAAACTAATTCACTGTGCCCTCAGCAGGGTTGGAGCCATTCATGAATTGAATTGAGAATGAATGGTAAATTCCAGTTCACTTCCTG
Source organism: Labeo catla (assembly GCA_012976165.1). Classification (NCBI taxonomy): domain Eukaryota; kingdom Metazoa; phylum Chordata; class Actinopteri; order Cypriniformes; family Cyprinidae; genus Labeo; species Labeo catla. Next base: position 1,252,084 of record VONZ01000015.1, on the reverse strand, counting down.
GAATGGAATTGGAATTGGAATTGCATGCAGCTGACAGGAAATGGAATTGGAATTGGAATTGGAATTGAATTGGAATGTCAGGAAACAGAATTGAAATCAAATAAATTCCACTAAATTCCACTTGAGATATTTAGGCCTGAGAGATGCAATCTTAGCGATGACAATTTTCAGGAAATGATAATTCGATGCAATAAAAAGTGAATGAAATACATGAATGAACATGACTCATTTTTTTTGTGAGTTGAGACATATATTATGTGGTAATCATATATTGAATGTATAGTACATCCAGAAACTTATCACCACTGTCATTCAATTATTAATTCATAATGTACAGTTCTCATTTTTATTTACTTGCATTTGATCAACTCTATTTCATACATTACTTGGTATTTGTAAAGCATCATAAATAAAGTTCAAATCTATGTCTCTAAATGCAATCACAAATAAATGCTCAGAAACAGCAATAAACGGAATTCAGTGGAATTTCCCTGAATTAAATTCCACTTCCTGTAATTCCAATTCAATTCCAACTCTGTTTCCTGTAATTGTTGTTAAATTCCAATTCCAATTCCATTTCCTTCTTTGAATTGGAATTGTTGAGTTCATTCCTGAATTGACCCCAACCCTGGTCCTCAGTGGCTCTGATGTCAGGAGAAAATGAAGACTCATGTTCACTTTTATATGCAACTACAAAACACCTGCATTGCTTATGAGACATTGATGCTACAGCTGCTTGAGCGCGTTAAGAAAGTGGCCAACAGTGTACAACCAGCTGAGGGTGGAAATATGCTAATACAGGACAGTTCGTCAGTGGTCGTGGGTGGAGCCTGAGCAGTATGACTTCATATTGCCCAGAAAATCAAAACGGCTTGATAATTCAGACTGTTAAGTTTTTGTGTATGAAAAAAAAGAAGTGAATGGATTTTTATCATTGTAGGGTAGTTGTGTTCACACAATTCTAAGACACATTTATATGTAAACACCATGTAAAAGTGAAGTCAGGTTTTTTTCAAAGCAGTGGTTTGAAATACAGATGGTTTGTGAATCAAAGCACTTGTTCCACTGTTACTGAGTGGAATTCATTGTAAGATCTTGTCTGTACATGTTGCCATCTCTGAACTCTCCAGGTGGATGAGCAGATGCGAGCGTGCTACGAGCAAACAATGAGTGAATGGCTGGGGTGTGAGGCCATTGTTAGGCAGAGGGAAAAAGAACAGCACGCTGTGGCGATAGCCAAGTGTTCGTCTGGAGCGAGTATAGACAGCACCACACAGAGAATAATGCACCGTGACTCCACCGTCAGTAATGAGGTGAGTGCAGAACTACAAAGCAAAAACCTTCTGAGACCTGAGACACTGAACATTCAGTCCAAACTGAAAGGTTTGCTTTTAATTTTGTGCAATATTTACTTCAGGTTGTGTTGTGTTTGTCATTCAGTCCTCGCAGAGCTGTAGTTCAGGCAGGCAAAGAGATTCAAGGCTGCAGAGTGACTCCAGCAGTAGTACTCAGGTAAGCGTCAGACTAATGTTGTGGCCAATTGCATGAATATTTGTACAAGTTGACATTAAAACTTGCATGTGATCACACATGGTGCCCCCCTTGACTGATGTTCCTCACCCTCACACTTTTTCCTGGTAGTTCTTCACTTCCCAAAACCCCTTCCCCTGGAGTAGCTTGCTTCCCTTTGGTTTGTTTTTCCAGGTGTTTGAGTCCGTCGAGGAGGTCGACCAGATCGAATCCGAACCCAAGGGTGAAGACACCAAACAGGTTTCCAAAATCTCAAATGGAACACCTCAAAATGGAACCAGTTCTCCAGACTCTGGTCTCCCCTCTTCCAGAAACTTCTCTGTTACTTCTGGTCAGTCAGACTCCTTAAGCACAGAGGACAGTGGGATACATGACCCAAGCCTTAAAGCTCAATCACAGCTAGTTTCAAAGGAAAGGTTTGCAAGTACATCTGCAGAGGAAGGAAAGGCGACTGAGGAAGGTGAGACCAAGTTGGTTGAGGACTTACACTACCAGTCAAAAGTTTTTGAACAGTAAAGTTTTTAATTTTTTTAAAGAATTCTCTTCTACTCACCAACTAAGCAGTAATATTGAGAAATATTTTCACTATTTAAAATAATTGCTTTCTATTTGAATATATTTTAAAATATAATTTATTCCTGTGATCAAAGCTAAATTTTCAGCATCATTACTTCAGTCTTCAGTGTCACATGATCCTTCAGAAATCTTTTAAATATGCTGATTTGCTGTTCAAGAAACATTTATTATTGTTGTTATTATTATTATAAATATATAGAAAATTAAAAAGTATATTTTTTTCAGGATTCTTTGATGAACAGAAAGATCCAAAGATCAGCCTTTATCTGAAATAAAAAGCTTTTGTAACATTATATACTATACCATTCAAAAGCTTAAAGTCAGTATATATATTTTTTTTTTAGGAAAGAAATGATAGAAATTAATACTTTTGTTTGGCAAGGATGCTTTAAATTGATCAAAAGCAATAAGGACATCATGTTACAAAAGATTTCTATTTCAGATAAATGCGGTTCTTCTGAACTTTTTATTCATCAAAGAAACCTGAAAAAAATCTACTCAGCTGTTTTCAACATAATAATGATAATAATAAATGTTTTTTAGCAGCAAATCAGAATATTAGAATGATTTCTGAAGGATCATGTGACTGGAGTAATGATACTAAAAATTCAGCTTTGAATTCATAGGAATAGATTACATTTCAAAATATATTCAAATAGAAAACACTTATTTTAAATAGTGAAAATATTTTAAAATTTTACTGTTTTTGCTGTACTTTGAATTAAATAAATACAGGTTTAAAGAGCAGAAGAGACTTCTTTAAAAAAATTGTACTGTTCAAAAACTTTTGGCTTGTAGTGTAGGTTTGAGAGAATATAATCAAATTGAGGTTAACTAAGTGTTTTCTTTGCATGCAGTTGTGACAATATCAGAGAGGAGCCAGAAGGCCACAGACAGTTCAGATAAAAGGGCAGAGGTCGAGACAGGAGGGTTGAAAATGGCTCGAGATGCTTCTGAGGCTCCTGCAACAGCTCTCAGCCACATGACCAAAATGGAAGTGGGTGAATCTCCAGAGAAAACTTTGACATCAGAAAATGAAGCACTGACACTGCGTACTGAGACAGATATTCCCAAAGCAACAGAGGTCATGGAATTGACTCCTGCAGAGCCGAAGATGAATGAGAATCGGGTAAGAGTGGACATTGAAAGGTCCCACATGGGAACTAAAAATAGTAGAGCAATCCAAGAGGAACCTTTGGTAGCGAAAGATCATAAGATATCAGATGCATTTGAGCGGAAGGTTGTAGCTGACACACTGGTGTCTGTTTCAAAGGATGATAATACAGAGAAAGAAACAGCAAAAACCAATGAAGCAAGCGAAGACTCCAAGACGTGGGTGGATGACGCCAGCAGTTGTAGTGGCAAACAAAAAGCTTTAAGACCAGGCGATGAGAAGACTATGAAAACCAAGGATTTACCAAATGAAGCTGTAACAGCAGTAAAGAGAAAAACACCATCAGTTCTCCCAAAAGCCATTGCTACAGAGGATGTTACAAAGAGGGCCATGCATAAAGAAATGCAGAGGAACGCTCCAGTAGTTGAAGAGACTGTAGTCCCACTGGTGCACGAAGCTTTTAGCACAAGAGAGATGAGTGAAGCCCAAGATGCAACTGAGTCAGACGAGTCTCCCTCTGCCATTGAAATGGAAGAGATTCCTACAGCCAAAGTGTCCATGGTTTGGGAAAGGAAGAGTTCACCCAGAAGCAAGGCTAATGAGCAGACAGCTGTACCTGTATTGGAGCTCAGGCTGGAGGAAGCTCACGGAAAGCCCAGCTCTGACAAAATGAACTCTGAGGAGCCAGAGATGGAAAGTCTTTGCCCACAGCTGGATTCACTGGCTGTGAACACTGAGAAGAATGAAGCTACCTCTCCAGTTTCTTCTATAGGGACTACTTATTCTGTAAGCACATGTTTCATAAAGGTATTTTTTATGTTAATATAGTTAACAGTATCTATTATGTATATAAATTTGTTCACCTTTGTAATTGCAGCAAGAGCTTTTGGATTTGTACACTCTAAATCTGCACCGCATTGATAAAGACGTTCAGCGCTGTGACCGAAATTACTGGTACTTCACACCTGCCAACTTGGAGAAGCTGCGCAACATCATGTGCAGGTAATGAAATCATTCGTTTCATTGCCTTCACTGTTTGTGCTCTGCTTTAAGTTGTTTTGTTTTTGATACTGAAAAATACAGTAAAAACAGTAATATTGTGAAATATCACAATTTAAAATAACACATATAATATATATATATATATATATATATATATATATATATATATACATATATATAATATATTTTAAGATTTATTATAATTTAATCCTGTGATGGAAAGATGAATTTTCAGCATCATTACTCCAGTCTTCAATGTCACATGATCCTTCAGAAATTATTCTAAAATGCTGAGTACTCAAGAAATATTTCTTTATATTAGTGATTACCTGTGCTACTTTTTTTTTTTCAGGGTTATTTTAAAGGTTCAAAAGAATAGAAATTATTTTAAATAGAAGTTAGAAGTCTTTTGAAATATTATACATTATACATTTTCTGACAAATCCACCTCCCCCTCCCTTTCTTTTTTCAGTCGCAAAGAAAAGTTTTTTTGAGGAAAACATTCCAGAATTCAATTCCAGTGGACTTCAATGGGGATCAATGAGTTGAAGGCCCAAATTTCAGTTTAAATGCAGCTTCAAATGGCTTTACACCACTCCAGCTGAGGAATAAGGGTCTTACCAAGTGAAACAATCAGTCATTTTCTTAAAAAAAATAAAAATGTATATACTTTTTAACCACATATGCTTGTCTTCCATGTCATTTTCTCCTCCAACTTTAAAATCATGCAACATTGTTCTTTTACCATTTTTTGTAAAGGCCGTTTTGTTTGCACGCTCGCTTTGTAAACACTGGGTCGGTACTTTTGCCTACGCCACACATGATTTTTCCAATGTGAATATGTAATGCACAAGGTTGGGCTGGTGCAAGATGAGCATTTGTGGTTAAAAATATATCAGTTTTTATTTTTTAAGAAAATGACCAATCGTTTTGCTAGACTCGTATTCCTCAACTGGGATCATGTAGAGCCTGTTGAAGCTGCACTGAAACTGCAGTTTGGAGGTTCAAACAGTTGGGAACCAGTCCACTATATAGAGAAAAATCCTGTAATGTTTTCCTTAAAAAACTTTCTTTGTGACTGAAGAAAGAAAGAGACATGAACATCTTGGATGACATGAGGGTGAGTAAATTATCAGGAAATTTTTATTCTGGAAGTGAACTAATCCTTTGAGTCATATCTAGGGGCCAGACTGTTATAGAGACTTGGAGGTGAGCTCTTTGACTGCAACCGCACGTCAAAGCACATTAAACCACTCAGAACCCCTGGTGTTGTGATGTAGCTCAAATATCCCTGACCAACGCATATAATGACTTGTCTCTTTCTGCAGTTACATCTGGCAGCACCTGGAAATTGGATATGTCCAGGGCATGTGTGACCTGCTCGCTCCCTTGCTAGTTATTCTAGATGATGGTGAGTCTGTCTTTGTGAAACCTTCTGGTCTTCATCTGTTTTAAAGTCCATGCCACTGTTTAGGTTTTCTCATCTGTTCTCTGTGAATCTTTCAGAGGCCATGGCTTTTAGTTGTTTCACTGAACTAATGAAACGGATGAATCAAAATTTTCCTCACGGAGGTGCGATGGACACCCACTTTGCCAACATGAGATCTCTCATCCAGGTCAAACATCTGTTATAGACATTTTTCTCTCACGTTTATTAGACAAAAATGCATTAAACTGTAAAACCGAAATGTGATTATTTCACTCTGCATATAATTAGATTCTAGACGCAGAGCTGTTTGAGCTAATGCATCAGAATGGAGACTACACCCACTTCTACTTCTGCTATCGCTGGTTTCTTCTTGACTTTAAAAGAGGTAATATCTTTCAAATAAAACATATAAAGAGAAAAAAATTACAGTTTTTAAACTGCCTTTGAAAAGTAGCATGCAATGAATGTAGAAGTGACACTTGAGAAGAAATGTCTTCTGTTAGTCATCTGCAGTGAAATGAAGCCATCTTTTGCCTAATGAATGTTTAGTCTCCTAATTAGCAATTGCAATGCCCTCTTGTTGATTGTGACTTAGTAATTTAAAACTTATTATAACTCACATTAATGGCAATGTGCTTTATATGAGAAATATTTAATTTTATTAAATACCTGTTATATTAAAAACTAAAATATGAGATTCTGTCCAGGGCCACGCTTATAAACCAATTAAGAAATAAGAGCTCCCCCTGCTGCTCATGGTTAGGTTATAGTGTAACATGATTTTCTCAGGTGATGCTTTGAGCCTCTTATTTATTTAAATTTGAACAATCCACCTTATTTTTCCTGTAAGAGCAGATGTGGCCATTTTTAAATTTTACATATTTGGCTTCTGGTCTCATCTGTCCAGCTATTTTTAGCTGTACAAAACAGCTCATTTTGCTGCTTGATATTGCAGTTTGGAGTGTTTTACCATGTTATTTCAATGTATTATCTTAATTTTAAACAGACTGGTTTGTAGTGCAAACAGTTTTACCATTTACTGCACGTTATTATTATTCTCATTATTTTCCCTATAGTAACTAATGAACCTAAAGTCTCGCCCATAGGCTTACTTCCGTGTTGAAGAATAAGGTGGATAGGCCTGACAAAAAAAGTACTTTACCTTCATTGCCTAATATACATATTTAAATTTCTCAGAGTTGGTGTATGATGATGTGTTTGCTGTTTGGGAGGTCATCTGGGCTGCTAAGTGTGTCTCCTCCAGCCATTTTGTGCTCTTCATTGCTCTTGCATTGGTGGAGATATACAGAGACATCATACTAGAAAACAATATGGACTTCACTGACATCATCAAGTTTTTCAATGGTAAATATATATTCATTATACACCTTGCTATGTTAACGTAAATTTCAATGTCATGAACCTCTATTTTAAAAAAACAGTTCATATAAAGACATCAGCAACGAGCTAAAACTAACTTTTTGCCACACCTGCCAATGGCCGGTGACATGAGAAAATTTACCAGCCCCAAATGTTTTTTTACCGCCCATGTAACTATTTTTGCGAAAACAGACAGTTACTTTAATTATATGCATTTATGGTGTAATTATTACATTTTCGAGTCAATGCATGTTCATGTAGCACAAACAATGAGCTGTCCTTTTAAAGGAGAAATTCAATTCCAAAAAAAAGATTAACATGTACTCACCCCCTTGTCATCCAAGATGTTCAAATCTTTCTTTCTTCAGTCGTAAAAAAAATTAAGTTTTTTGAGAAAAACATTTCAGGATTTTTCTCCATATAATGGACTGCTATGGTGCCCTGATTTTGAACTTCCAAAATGCCGTTTAAATGCGGCTTCAAACGATCCCAAATGTGGTTGTAAACGATCCCAGTCGAGAAAGAAGGGTCTTATCTAGCGTAAAGATCGGTAATTTTAATAAAAATAAGACAATTTATATACTTTTTAATGCTAAACGCTCGTCTTGTCCTACTCTGCCTGGACTGTTTTTGTTGCGGTTCATTATAGTCAGAATACACAGAGTTCAGGGAGAGAAAGGGTAAGACGAGCGTTTGAGATTAAAAAGTGTTTATATTGTTTTTTTTGTTTTTTTAAATTAAAATAACCGATCGTTTCGCTAGATAAGACCCTTCTTTCTCGGCCGGGATCGTTTACAACCGCGTTTGGGATCTTGGATGACAAGGGGGTGAGTACATCATATGTGAATCTTTGTTTTGGAAGTCTATCACGGCAAAATAAACTCGGTGCGGAAACAATCGCTGTACTGCTGCAGACGCACCTTGAACGCGCTGGCGTACCGCAACTGTGTGGAGTGTGAACGCTCAAATCCGTTAACATGAGCGCGGGAAAATACGCACCACATACGCATGGCAAACGGAGTATGTGTGAAACGGGCGTTAGTGTACAAATACAAGCCAGTCTCTTTTTTTATCCATCGTCAGTGAAACACCACCTCTCGCTAAAACACCGAGAACCGTCATGACTTTATGATGTTTGCTCATCATGTTTCCGTTCCGTTTCGTTCCAGGTATGTGTCGCCGTTCTCAGGTTATAAAGAATAAATAAGGGAAAACTTAATCTTCCGAAATAAAGAAGCAATGTCTTCTTAGGTATAAGTTTTTAAAATCTTGTCTATGGACAAGTTAGCCATCACGCTGCTCTGACCTTATCAGCCCGTTTGTATCCTATTATTTGATTCGTTCTTGCTTATGACAAAACAGCTAACCAGTCACGATGATTTTTTCTTCAGAAAAGATCATTTTATTCGCTTACGTCAGAAACAGCGAATCTCTTTTAAAACTGGCTGTTGCATTGCGTTGTTGTAGTTCGTAAAGGTTTTACCCGCCAACTGGTGACTGAGACGGTTACATATAATCGCCAACGCCGATTTTTACTCGCATTTGGCGCTTGGCGAGTGTTAATTTTAGGCCCTCAAAAATTTATGCAACATTTCTCACATTATCACAGCAAACATCTTTTGTTTCTCATGGTTGTGGAGAACTAGGAGCGGCAGGAATCAGTTAATTAATACATTTTTTTTCCCAAACGGACAAACAAATAGATATTTAAATCAGTTTAAAATGATTCATGTTCAAATGTAAATAAATGCAACTGAATAACAAATTGATCAGTCATTTTAAATTTAAAATTGTAAAAAAAAAGTTTAAATTGCATTCTTATAAAGTATTTACATTTTTTTTAAACACTAAAATTAATTAAATGGTTTTAAACTGATGTATTAATTTCAAAATTATTTATTTATTTATTTCATTTTAGTTTCATTTATTAAGAATGATTCTAGCTGACTGTGATCTTTTTTTTTAAGCTACGCTTGATTGTACCCACAATTAAAGGAATAGTTCACTCAAAAATGCAAATTCTGTCATTAATTACTTACCCTCATGTTGTTCCAAACCCGTAAGACCTTCATTCATCTTCGAAACACAAATTAAGATATTTTTGATGAAATCCAAGAGCTTTCTGACCCTGCATAGACAGCAATGCAACTGAAACGCTAGAACACTTTATTCAGCAATTTCTTCTCCTGCTTATGCATTCATGGTTGAATAAAGTTGTTATTTTTGTTTTTTCTTGTACACAGAAAGTGTGTTGAATTAATGACCTTTCTGGGCCTTGAACATGTCAGTTGCGTTGCTGTCTATGCAGGATCAGAAAGCACTGAGATTTCATCCAAAATATCTTAATTTGTGTTCCAAAGATAAACAAAGGTTTTACGGGTTTGGAACAATGTGAGGGTAAGTAATTAATGACAGAATTTTCATTTTTGGGTAAAAATCCCTTTAATGTGTGGAGATGTTGCTTTTGGGTTATTTGATTGATTATTTTAGAGTAATTTCTCGGTTACTGAGCTGATTATGTCACCTTTGTGTTTTTTCAGAAATGGCTGAGCATCACAATATCAAGCAAATTCTGACTCTGGCTCGTGACCTGGTGTGCAAAGTACAGACGCTTATTGAGAACAAGTAACTCTGAAACCTCCCACCTCTGTTGTTGATCATGTTCTCGATGTAACCCATCAGCCCTTGCTACAAAAAAACAGGGAGCATTTGGCCATAGCTTAAAGAGCTTCAAGTATATTGTAACATTTCCAATGCCAAACATCTCAATCTACCTGGAATCAGTCAGTGTGCAAGTTTTACTAGTGGAGTCATCTGGCTCTTTAATCAGGTTTTACTAAACATCATAGTACTAAAATTTTATAAGCAGATGCTGCTAATGAGTGGTCATTCACTGTTAGACATGGATTTTTATCCTGAGTCTTAAATGCAGTCAGGATTACCAGTCACTAGTGACTCTATTGGCTCTATTGCAAAACCTAGTGAGCTGTCTTGCTGTCTACTGCCTACATAAACTAAAATTGAACATCACAAGTGACTGATTTGTTTCCAATTTGATTTCAGTAGAATTTGGTGTTACTATGTTGCTAAGTCAACAGCATGATACTCATACAGTACAAAGCACACACACACATACTGGGTAGAATAGTCAGTTTAAATCAAATTTTTGTTAATTGATAGTTTTTGGTGAAAATAAGTACAGTATTTATAAACATCATCTTCATTAATGTGATGCTGCCTTAGTATTTGACCAAAAGAATATATCTTAGAAAGTAGCATAATGTTGCAGAAGTGTGCCTATGATGCCTTAAAATGCTGCCTATGTAGGCAGCTCACTAGGTTTTAAAACAGAGCAATAGAAAATCAGGAGTTCAGGTCAGGTACATTTTCCAGCTAGAGTCGGTCACACTAGATTTTATGCTCCATTCACATTCACATATATGGAAGGCGCACACACACACACACACACACACACATATATATATATATATATATATATATATATATGTATATATATATGTATATGTATATGTGTATATATACACACACACACTACTGTTCAAAAGTTTGGGGTCAGTTTTTTTTTTTTTGATAGTCTCTAATGCACACCAACGCAACATTTATTTGATCAAAAATACAGTAGTAACAGTATTGTAAAAACAATATAAATTAACTGTTTTTTATTTATTTTAAAATGTAGTTTATTACTCCTGTCTTCAGTGTCACATGATCTTTTAGAAATCCAGAAACATTTCTCTTATTTTTAATGTTGAAAACAGTTGTGCTGCTTAATATTTTTTTGGAGAAAATGTTATTTGATGAACAGAACATAATTTATTTGAAACATCAATATTTTGTAACATAAATGTTTTTGTGCTGTCAGATTTAATACATTTAATTGTTCCTTTCTGAATTAAAGTATTAATTTCTATAAAAAAAACTTCTTTTGAACAGTAGTGTTTTCACAGAATTTCCATCTTGCACTACATACAAACTTAAAAAGATGTTTGATTTTATAATGCCATGTGAAACTAGTAGCCTTATAAAGTAGATAAATATATGAACATTTGCTTTTATTTTTCATTTATTAAAAGCAGTAGCCTGAGAGCATGATGTACACTGCCGTTCAAAAGTTTGGGGTCAGTAAGATTTGTAATGTTTTTTTTAAAGAAGACTTTTCTGCTCATCAAGGCTGTGTTTATTTGATTAAAAATGCTGAAAAAACAGTAATATTGTGAAACATTGTTGCAATTTAAAATTGTTTTTCTATTTTAATATACTTTAAAATAGAATTTATTTATGTGATGCAAAGCTGAATTTTTAGCATCATTACTCCAGTCTTTAGTATCACATGATCCTTCAGAAATCATTCTTGTATGCTGATTTATTATCAATGTCAAAACAGTTTTGCTGCTTAATATTTTTTTTAGAACCTGTGATTTTTTTTTTTTTCAGGATTTTTTGATGAATAAAATGTTTTTAAAAAAATAGAAATCTTCTGTTACTGTAAATTGTTTTAGTTTATTTCTTTAAAAGAAATTAATAGTTTTATTCAGCAAGGATGTGTTAAATTGAAAAAAATTGATAGTAAAGACTTTCATTGTTAGAACAGGTTTCTACTTTGAATAAATGCTGTTCTTTTTAACTTTCTATTCATCAAACAATCCTGAAAAAAATATCACAGGTTCCAAAAAAATATTAAGCAGCACACCTGTTTCCAACACTGATAATAAATCAGCATATTAGAGTGATTTCTGAAGGATCATGTGACACTGAAGACTGGAGTAATGATGCTGAAAATCCAGCTTTCCCATCACAGGAATAAATTCTGTTTTAAAGTATATTAAAATAAAAAACAACTATTTTAAATTGCAATAATATTTCACATTATTGCTGTTTTTTTTGTATTTAATTAAATAAACCCAGCCTTGATGAGTATAAAAGTCTTTAAAAAACATTAAAAATCGTGTGTTGTTACAGACATTTGTTTTGACATCTAAAATAAATAGGGATGATTTTACATGCTTTAAATCTAGTGTGACCGCCCTCTTATGGCTTCTGTATGACCTGCACACTTTATAAGTATTCTGATGTGCCACTTTTAACATTATGTAGATTTTCCTGTATACAACTGTAGCAGTAGAGGGCGCTGTGCTTTCAGTCGACTGACCTTTTGCATGTGTTTTTGTACCCTGCTTATTTCCAAGTCAGTGTCTTTACTGTGAGTTGTTTCACTAAATCAGGACAGGTTATTGTATCACACAGTATATTATTGGATGATACCAAGGAATGCCTCTAGGTATTAGATTTAGAACAGAGAAAAAACCTCCGTAAATTGTGTATTCCTTCCTTGTGTTACAGAACTGAATAATGATTTGGGTTTTTCATAAGTTTATGTAATGTTTAAGTCAGTGCTGTGTTTCAGTGCAATGGTGTCATGTTTGCAGTCACTTTATGAATATCAGGCATTAGGATTTATTTTTCAGATTTGATGCTTGTGTCAGAGTGTGAGTGTGTGTGTGTGTGTGTGTGTGTGGACCAGGATAACTCACAATCACTACCGCAAGGCCTTGTCTGCTTGATGTATTCTTGCTGTTTGTGGACTGTACAGAAAAATACATGCTATATTTATTATATAGAGAGAATCTATATTATTAACTTTGGTGTCGTTGCCTATGTGGTTTTCAGATGGACACTAATATTCACACAAAGAAATGAAAATCATCAGTGCTCTTATTTATTTTCCATCATGGAATTGTATAAAATGTACACAGTTTTTTCATCCTCTAACCACACTCCTCTGCTATAGCTCTTATATTAAAGTACCTTATAACATGTAATCACAATGAAGTATTGATCCTATGATCAAACCAATACAGCTACGGGTCTGAAACCTTTGGTTGATCAGGTATGTCCACAATAAAGTGCAGTGGTAATTGAATCTGATCTGTAACACAAGGCTAAAAATGACCATTTAGGCAAGAATAGTAAAGCAAATCCAAATGTATTCCATACTTCTGTGAACACATGAATTAGCAATTCTAATCTACATATGTGATCTGATATGAGCAGGTGTTAATCATTCTCCTGCATTGAATCTTGTTGATTTCTTACTGTGCTGCAAAACAAAATCTAAAAGGAGGAAAAATCATTTATAATTTTTATGTCGTTACACATTTATTTAAAACTGAATGTATGCATTTTGTCTGTTTTTTTTTTTGTTTTTTTTTTATGTGAATGTTGTTGCTGCACTGTGGTCAATTACTACAAAGTGTTGAATTCTAAATATATATTAAATGGTAAATGTACTTATTTAAAAAAAAAAATAAAATAAAATGGAATTGTTCTTATTTTTCCAACAAATATAATCATCATATTCCTGCTTCTGTAGGCATTGATTAAATGTGTGTGCATGTGCATATATATGTGTATATATATATATACACTACCAGTCAAAAGATTTTTTATGTTTTTTAAAGAAATCTCTTCTGCTCACCAAGCGTGCATTTATTTGATCTAAAGTACATATATTTTTTAATTAAGTTATTTAAAATATTTTTACTATTTAAAATATCTGTTTTCTATTTTAATATATTTTGACGTAATCTATTTCTATGATTTCAAAGCTGAATTTTTAGCAACATTACTCCAGTCACATGATCCTTCAGAAATCATTCTTATATTCTGATTTGCTGCACAAAAAACATTTATTATTATTATGTTGAAAACATCTGAGTAGAATTTTTTCTGGTTTCTTTGATGAATACAAAGTTTAGAAGAACAGCAATGATCTGATATAGAAACGTAACATTATAAATGTCTTTATCATCACTTTTGATCAATGTAAAGCATCCTTGCTAAATAAAAGTAATACTTTCTTATATATATCAGCAGTTTTAAACAATTTCTTTTTCCATTTTTTCTTTTTATAATAAAATTAAATAATGCAATTATAAATGTGATGATATAATGATTATATGAGTGTGTTATTATATATTATGTTATTAGAATTTGTAGTGTTTTATATTTAAAACAAAAATATATGATTTATTTATATATATATATATATATATATATATATATAATACATTTAGAATAGTCAAACCGTTGATGCGCCTACTTGCTTTTCAAAAAGGAAGACGAAAAGTTCGTTCGCCCGGACAGGGACTTGAACCCTGGACCCTCAGATTAAAAGTCTGATGCTCTACCGACTGAGCTATCCGGGCTCTTATGAGCGCCTTCTGCACTCCCCTCTGAGAAGATACGCCCTGAGCTCTAGAAAAACTCAACTTCCGGAAACGCAGAGCGTGTTTTTTTTTCCTTCATTTTTTGGTAGGGCACCTCTAGTTAGGGGTCCTTCTTAATACAGACATCCTTATAACAGCTCTTATAATAGCTCTGTTTATTCGACTCCGCACGTACAGCAACGTGACATATTTAGGAATGCCATTTTAACATGTTCTGTAAATGTGCTGCGCGAGTTTCAAGGGCGCTGCGGCCTGCGCATCCCCGGTGTGGAGTATTGACGCTGCCCGCTCGAAGCGACACTGTATCGGCCAGCGGAACGTCCTGGTCACGTTGGACATATAAACGGGAATCAAGTAACTCTGCTTGGAATTCCAAGGTAAAGCTTAAGTTGCAGACCGTTGTGTTGGAATGTGTAAATGTGTGTTTATGTAGAAGATAATACGCAATACTAATATAAATATTTTGCTCTTAAGGTTCCTCAGGTACCCACATGGGAGCCTGTAGCTGAAAATCAACTTCCACCGGTAATGCCTCTTTTTACACACGTTTATACAGCTCATGTTGTACACATACATAGTAATAAATTAAATAAAGGGAATGTCTAGTGGGGAACAGTGGGGTAAAATGTGCACCCCGACAATTTTGTCATATCACCAAATATTTCTTCTAAGCAAAATGTGGCACGACTGTAGCATAGTAACAAGCCCGCATAAAGCTTTACATTGACATTCTTTACAATGTTTCTTGAACCTCCCAGTAGAGGGCAGCAGAAAAACATAGTTAGCCTACTTTAAATCATAGTTTTTATGTGAAAAGGTTTGCTTGTGCAGCGATTATATTTATTAATAAAGTAATATTATTTCTGTATATAGATTGTTTGTGTATATATATATTTTGTCTGTCTACTTTGTACATACATTACATGTAATTACATAGAAACACACACATTTTCCTTTGTTTGTATATAGATGTTTTTTTTTTGTGCATCCATATTTTGTTTGCTTATTTTATACATGTGTCACACACAGAGTTTAATAATACTTGCCACTAAACTGATTTATTTTTAATAAAAATGAAGATTTTGTTTTCCTAAAAGAACTTAAAATATAACCATGGTTAACTTTTTGTTTGCAGCCAACAAGAGTTTCGCCAGATTTAGTGGACAAATTGGAGAGATTAGCCCTTGTTGACTTTGGCAATAAAGAAGGGGTGGACTGTCTGGAGAAAGCCATTCGTTTTGCTGATCAACTTCATGTCGTTAACACTGACGGTGTGGAGCCGATGGATTCAGTTCTGGAGGACAGGTATTTTGCTAAAGCGTACATCAGCTCATAAATGTTGTGTGACAGTGTGCTAGTTGTTCTGGGTACAACTTCTAGTCAGTTTAGAGGTATCCATTGAATTAAGACCCTTTTTGATGGTGTTTTCTTTGGTTGACTGTTCATATTGTTAAACAAAAATAGATATTTGCAATATTTTTTCAGTGCAAAATAGTGGTTACAGTACTGCTTTTCCCAACCGCTCCAAGTATGTTTGCTTACATTACTGTGTCAACATGTCACCATTTTATAGAAGCTAAACTTTACACTTTGAACTTCCTGTTGAATATAGAGATCTGTTTTTGAGAGATGATACAATAACAGAGGGTGAATGTGCAGAGGAGCTGCTCCACCTGGCCAAACACACAGTAGAGGAGTACTTTGTTGCACCGCCAGGTAAAAACAAACAAAAGAAAACACTATAACTAAAAAGAAAAGCTGTTCTATCAGAACTTAAGAACAAATTCATATCCATTTTAACATTTAGTATTGAGGTTTGTATAATTTAAACGGATAGTTCACCCAAAAATGAAAATTCTGTTATTAATTAGTCACCCTCATATCATTCCAAATCCTTAAGACCTTTGTTCGTCTTTGAAACACAAATTAAGGTATTTTTGATGAAATCTGAGAGCTTTCTAAGCCTGCATAGACAGCAAGGGTCCTACCACATTCAAGGTCCAGAAAGGTACCAAGAACAAAGTAGTCTAGTTTTCATTTCTGGGTGAACTGTCCCTTTAATGATTTAACCAGAGTATGTCTGAACTAGGACTCATAGTTTAAATTAAACAGTTTGTACTTTTTTCTAATTAATTGAATATGTGTACTACTCACATAAAAAAAAAAAATCAATCTTTTATTTTTTTTTTTAATGCAGGAAACATCCCACTACCTAAGAGAGAAGAGAGATCTGCAATGCTTAAACACTCTGAATTTTGACTGATATGTAACATTCGCTCTGGCTTGCATTATAATAAATATTTATTTTTATCTTGTGTGTCACTCATGTTTTTGGTAAATAAATAACAGCAAATACAAATAGACATTAATTTAAATGAATTATACAAATCTAAAAAAAATAGCCAACAAGAAAGACATATTACTGAGAATATCAATTAATCAGAATAATTAGATTAGCAAAACATATGTGAATGCAAGAAAACTACACAACAGATTACTTAAAACATTTTTAGCAAATGTTTAGTTAATATGTTGATAATGTCAAGTTTAGTTTGCTTTATATGCCTGTACAAAAGGTAGTCATGGAAAATTTCCCCATTCCAGTAACCCCTGTTGATCTCTCCTTTTGTTGTTTGTCTACGTATGAACGTTTCAGGGTTTGGTTCTTATGTAACCGAACAAGAACGTATTGTTGATTAAACTTTACTGAACATTCTGCTGATCAATGATACAGCAGCGGTTTGGTGGAATGGAAACACAAAGTGACTTTGAGTTTTCAGAAACGAAACATTGTTGTTTGTGGGCGGGTCTTAAATTGATCCTTTAAATTCATGCCTCCGGCCAAGAACGTCACTGGCGCGATTTACCTGACTTCAAATAGACTACAGAACAGCAGATACCAGCAGCACTGCAAGTTGCGAAACACGTCATATATTAAGTACGTACGTAGTTACGTAGCCTATTTTAAAATAAACTGAGGATGTTATAGTAGTTTGAAGTATTTCATTATTAAAACTAACATTTTGACAGGTAATGGAAGTGACAATAAAACTGATGGGAGGAGAACCTCAGAGTCTGGAGGTGAGCGGCGATGCTACTGTTCGCGAACTCAAGCAACGCATCTATCAGCTCTTCCAAGCGCCTCCTTCCAAACAGATGCTTTTCGTCGAAAACGGTAAACGTATTAAGCTTGAGGATGATTCCAGAAGCCTAAGGAGTTACGATTTAAGTGCAAACTCAGTTGTGATCCTGGTTATTGCCAAACCTTTCCAGGTGTTTGTTAAAAACGACATGGGGAAAATAGAAACGTATGATGTTACTGTCGAAGAGACCGTAGATCAGCTCCAGGCTAAGATCAAGAACAAAGTGGGAGTCCCTGTGGATCAGCAAAAACTGATTTACAACGGCAAAACGCTGGGATCTGACAAGAAGTTGCAAGAATACGGCATCAAACGAGGAAGCACCATTTACTTGACTCTCCGTCTCCGAGCAGGTTGATAGAGGACATCAACGCGACCAGGATTAATGTTTAATGAACCAACTAACAACCGCCAAAATAAGAAAAGTCGTAATGAAGGACATTTTTATTCTGTCTGGATAAGACTGTCTATAAATGCACATAGGCCTAGTATATCTAGTATCAAATATTTATTTATGTTAATAATGTTGGGTATGGTTTACTCTAGTTGCCTTTACATTCCAAGATCATGGAAAATTAACTTATTCTAATAATCCATGATGTTCGGTACTTTTTTGTTTGTCTAAAATATATATAGATAAGACAATGAGAATTATTTACGTAGATGTATAAAAATATTTATGAATGTTTTAGCGTTTGATTTTGTTGTTACTGAACAAAAATGCACTGTTGATTAAACTTTGCGGATCATCCTGCTGATCAGTGATTCAACAGGGGTTACCTGAAATGGAATCAAAGTGACGTTGTTAGAAACGAAACATTATTGTTTGTGGGCGGGGCTTAAGATGACGCTTTGAATTCATGATTCCGTCCAGAGACACTTTATATTTGATGCTGGAGTGATTTGATAAATTCATAATTTATAATAATAAATTCATTACGCTAAACTCAGATTAAAAAAATATATATATATATATTTATATTTTATTCTGTTTAATATCTATTCTAAAATCTATTTATTATCAGATATTTATTTTATTATTTGTGATTTAATGTATTCATGTCATTTAACGTATAAACGTGTGTAATCCTTCCTCATACAGTTCCAGTTTAAGGCTTCTGTATGGGCTATGTTCTTGCCAATCCCTTTCTTGTTTAATAAAATGTAAATACTCAAACCAGTCCTGTGTATTTTTCATGTTTTATTGACTTGTTATGAAGTGACTGGTAAACACAAAACACCACTTTCACTCATTCACTCAATTTTAAATTTTCATATTGTGAGTCACTGCATGTAAAATATCATATTATATTAATATATATTGTCTATTTCAACTGGAAATGAATTAGAGCATTTAATTGTATGTTAAATGTATGTTAATTAATTTTCTTTTTATTCAATCAAAATTCTAACATTACACACTCACTTCTACTAAAACCATAACTCAATATAATTTTTTAAACAATATTTGACTTACAAAAAATAATAACCCAGCATGTTTGCTAAAAACATTTAACCCATCCAGCTGGGTCAAAATAACCCAGCGTGTGTTCTGTCCAATGTTTACCCAGCGCTGGGTTGCCAAATAGCCCAAGTTGGGTTGTTTTTTTTCAACCCAGCATTTTTTAGAGTGTGTGGGCTTTAACTGTGCTGTAGTCACAATGGATCAGTTGTATTTTGCTCTTATATGACGTGCTTCACTTTACCTGGATTTCCCCAATCACATGACTATATGGCATGCTTTCTTATTCCAGTGATCTCTCATTATCTGTTGTGTGAATGAAACTCAAGTAGATGACTGTTTTATTTTTTTGTTGTTCCATTTATCTTTTTAATTTTATTTTTTGTTTATGAAACATGTAGATAAATTATACGCTGCTTTTAATGTAGATTACACAAAACAAATAGGCTATAATATAAGATACAGTGTAAGATACATATACTATATACATACAGGCTATATATTTGCTGGAATATAAGATAGCCCGCAAAAACAGAACCATGGTTCTTGCGGGGTTTTTTTAGGCCTACAGAGCGCAATACAAAATGTTTGTATTGTTTATTTCCGCTCAACCTGTTGATCGGCGATTTCTCAGGACTTGCATCAGGGGTTGGGTGAGAATGGAAACCGAAAGTGACTGAGCAAGTTTTGAGAAACGAAACAATATTTTGAGGCGGGGCTTGTATTGATGCCTATATATATTCATGTCTTTGCACACTGTCGGTGTTTGACTTCGGTGCGACTTTCCAGTCACTTTTTGGAAAAAGCCTTTCAGCGAAAGCCATATTCGGCAAAATATCTGAACAACCATCATGGTAAGGATACCTATTTTAAAGCTATTGAGCATTAATATTAACGCCATTCTCCATGTTTTAAGTAAGTAACTCAAGTTGTAGTAGCCTAATTTTAATTACTCTTTATTTGATCTCTTTTTGAAAGATGATGCAACTGATAATAAGACTCCTGAGCGGACAAGTGAAGCATTTGGAAGTGAGCGGTGATGCCACAGTCGGCGAACTCAAGCAGCTCATTTGTCAGCTCGTCGGAGAGCCTTCTTACAAACAGAGACTCTCCGCCGATAACGGTACCCGTATCAGCCTTGAGGATGACTCCAGAACCCTCAGCAGTTACGGGTTGCATTCTGGATCAGTGGTGAGTCTGCTCATCACGAACGCGCCTTGCCAAGTGTTCGTCAGGAATGAGAAGGGCCAGACGGGAACGTATGAAATTGATATCGATAATGAGACCGTGGATCAGCTCCAGACTAAGATCTGTCGCAAAGAGAAAGTCCCCGTGGATCAGCAGAGACTGATTTACAACGGAAGACAGCTTGAGTCTGGCAGGAAGTTGCAAGAATACGGCATCACACAAGGAAGCACCATTCACATGACTCTCCGTCTGCGAGGAGGTTAATCGGTTAAATGTGTGCAGAAAGGACTGAAAAAGTGATGTAAATACATAAAGTGTTAAGTGATGTAAATAATAGGCCTATTACAATGCCTATTACAATATCAGAATGTTGTGGTTGCATCACTGTTTTAGGAATTGATAAAACTTGTTATTGCGAAACAAACGTCATATTGTCTTAAGAACTCATGTAATTCCACTGTATTTATCTGCACTTCATATAACTCTACATTTTACCATTATGAATGGTCTTTCACTATAACTAAAACAATAAATGCTCGAATCATTCCCAACAGAGTTTGTTTTTATCAACTTATTTTCTAGTTCAGTTGTTTTCAATCTATTATGATTTACTGAATAATGTTTTTAACTCACAGTTTAAAGCTTGGCACAAGTATAACATGTTTATTCTTAAAAAAAAAAAAAAGTGGAATTTTAAGATTTTATTAATGAATAGGTCTGTAAATTACACCTGTATACCTCATGTATCCAGGTTTTCCAAAATGGCAATCCCTTATTCAAAGAAAATAATAAAAATAAGAAATATCTTGATTTTTAGCTCACTTGTTTTCCCTATTAAAATCATTTCTGATGCCCCCTTGCTGAAAACCACAATCTTGTCACTTGAGGACAAAATATGTAAACAAGTTCACACATATTCACACACACTTGTCATGTGAGGTGTTTACACTCACAATAAGAGAACAATAAGGAAGGTATTCTTACAGTTCCAGAATAGATCACTGTGGGGATTTTATGTTTCTAGTTGTCATTCTAATGTCCTGAAGTACAACCAGACTTAAACAAAAGCGTTTTTCATTGTCATAGAGTCATAAAAAAAGTCATAAAAAAAGGCTGTTGTGTCTCCAGAAACCATATACATGGTACAAGACAAATGATAATGACTAGAAAGTGATCATTACTCCCAGACTGATAAGCTGCACTAAGTTCTGCACATATCAGAATGGGCATGATTACTCTGTTTAGGGCATGTTTAGGGCTTTAGGGCATGTTTCAGGAAATCCTTGGTTGTCATGTGATCATGGGGAATACCTTTTCCTTCCAATGATTCACTCAGAAGAATGGAAAATCAAGGTTGTGCAATAAAAACTGTCAATGAAATACCTTTTCTTTATAAAACTCCACAAAAGGCCTGTTTCAAATATTGAAAAGTAAACTGCACTGTAGCACAAACTGTGTTATGGAATTATTGTGGCAACAAATCTAAAGTCATCATGACACTATTTGGAACCTTTCTTTTCTTTTTTTTTCTTTTTTTTTTGCATATTTTGCATAATTGCATATTTAATGGATGTTACACAAATAAGTAAATGTGATAAAATGATAATAATAGTAAAAGTAATAATAAAATCATCAGAGAATAAATAACTGGCCATACTGTACACAATTTCACATGGTGCAATCAACAAAATTCCACTATTTTGTAATTGCATGAGAATTCAAGCTCCGAACACACCTAGATGTTTGTACCTTACGTCATGTTTATGGCCTGTTATGCTCACTGATATTCTGAAGTATGGAAACAGAAAGTTGCTGAATAATCACTGAAAAGGAAACTCATTTTGGTGGTGCAGTTTGAAAACAATCATGAATATTTAGAAATGTATGTTTGTGACACATTTAAACAGTTCATAGGATGGTGGGAAGTGGGGATAGTTTCAGCGCACAGTGAGATTGACCACTAACCCAATGACTGGGTAACACAAAAACTGCCCAGCACTGGAAAAAACAACCCAACATATGACCCAACCTGGAATACAAGATAATCACAAAAAAAGGACCATGGTTCCTGCAGTCTTTTATCATTTGTTCTTTGTGGGTTCTCAGAACGTTGCAGGAATTATTTTTTAAGTACCTGAGGCCTACAAAACGTCCTATAATGGTTATTTTTATTTTTACCTTCCTAGAATGTTTGACTTATGTATTTATTTATTCATTCATTCATTTTATGCATTGTTTAATTTCGTTTAAACTGTTGGTTAAAGATTTCCCAGGACTTACATCAGCAGTTGCGTGAGAATGGAAACCGAAAGTGAGTGAGTAAGTTGTCAGAAACGAAATATTTTGAGGCGGGGCTTGAGTTGATGCTTCATATATTCATGCCTCTGCACACTGTCGGTGTCAGTGTTTGACTTCTGTGCGACTTACAAGTCTTACTCTTTGGAGAAAGTAATACAGCGAAATCCATATTCAGCAAAATATTTGAACAACCAGCCCGGTAAGCTGCATACCTGTTTGTAAAATTATTAAGCATTAACGCTAATCTCAAGTTTTAAGAAAGTAACTTACGTTGTAGTAGCCTGATTTTAATTATTTTATATTTTATCATTTTTTGATAGATGATGCAACTGACAATAAGACTCCTGAGCGGACAAGTGAAGCATTTGGAAGTGAGCGGTGATGCCACAGTCGGCGAACTCAAGCAGCTCATTTGTCAGCTCGTCGGAGAGCCTTCTTACAAACAGAGACTCTCCGCCGATAACGGTACCCGTATCAGCCTTGAGGATGACTCCAGAACCCTCAGCAGTTACGGGTTGCATTCTGGATCAGTGGTGAGTCTGCTCATCACGAACGCGCCTTGCCAAGTGTTCGTCAGGAATGAGAAGGGCCAGACGGGAACGTATGAAATTGATATCAATAATGAGACCGTGGATCAGCTCCAGACTAAGATCTGTCGCAAAGAGAAAGTCCCCGTGGATCAGCAGAGACTGATTTACAACGGAAGACAGCTGGAGTCTGGCAGGAAGTTGCAAGAATACGGCATCACACAAGGAAGCACCATTCACATGACTCTCCGTCTGCGAGGAGGTTAATCGGTTAAATGTGTGCAGAAAGGACTGAAAAAGTGATGTAAATACATAAAGTGTTAAGTGATGTAAATAATAGGCCTATTACAATGCCTATTACAATATCAGAATGTTGTGGTTGCATCACTGTTTTAGGAATTGATAAAACTTGTTATTGCGAAACAAACGTCATATTGTCTTAAGAACTCATGTAATTCCACTGTATTTATCTGCACTTCATATAACTCTACATTTTACCATTATGAATGGTCTTTCACTATAACTAAAACAATAAATGCTCGAATCATTCCCAACAGAGTTTGTTTTTATCAACTTATTTTCTAGTTCAGTTGTTTTCAATCTATTATGATTTACTGAATAATGTTTTTAACTCACAGTTTAAAGCTTGGCACAAGTATAACATGTTTATTCTTAAAAAAATACTGTGGAATTTTAAGATTTTATTAATGAATAGGTCTGTAAATTACACCTGTATACCTCATGTATCCAGGTTTTCCAAAATGGCAATCCCTTATTCAAAGAAAATAATAAAAATAAGAAATATCTTGATTTTTAGCTCACTTGCTTTCCCTATTAAAATCATTTCTGATGCCCCCTTGCTGAAAACCACAATCTTGTCACTTGAGGACAAAATATGTAAACAAGTTCACACATATTCACACACACTTGTCATGTGAGGTGTTTACACTCACAATAAGAGAACAATAAGGAAGGTATTCTTACAGTTCCAGAATAGATCACTGTGGGGATTTTATGTTTCTAGTTGTCATTCTAATGTCCTGAAGTACAACCAGACTTAAACAAAAGCGTTTTTCATTGTCATAGAGTCATAAAAAAAGTCATAAAAAAAGGCTGTTGTGTCTCCAGAAACCATATACATGGTACAAGACAAATGATAATGACTAGAAAGTGATCATTACTCCCAGACTGATAAGCTGCACTAAGTTCTGCACATATCAGAATGGGCATGATTACTCTGTTTAGGGCATGTTTAGGGCTTTAGGGCATGTTTCAGGAAATCCTTGGTTGTCATGTGATCATGGGGAATACCTTTTCCTTCCAATGATTCACTCAGAAGAATGGAAAATCAAGGTTGTGCAATAAAAACTGTCAATGAAATACCTTTTCTTTATAAAACTCCACAAAAGGCCTGTTTCAAATATTGAAAAGTAAACTGCACTGTAGCACAAACTGTGTTATGGAATTATTGTGGCAACAAATCTAAAGTCATCATGACACTATTTGGAACCTTTCTTTTCTTTTTTTTTCTTTTTTTTTTGCATATTTTGCATAATTGCATATTTAATGGATGTTACACAAATAAGTAAATGTGATAAAATGATAATAATAGTAAAAGTAATAATAAAATCATCAGAGAATAAATAACTGGCCATACTGTACACAATTTCACATGGTGCAATCAACAAAATTCCACTATTTTGTAATTGCATGAGAATTCAAGCTCCGAACACACCTAGATGTTTGTACTTTACGTCATGTTTATGGCCTGTTATGCTCACTGATATTCTGAAGTATGGAAACAGAAAGTTGCTGAATAATCACTGAAAAGGAAACTCATTTTGGTGGTGCAGTTTGAAAACAATCATGAATATTTAGAAATGTATGTTTGTGAAACATTTAAACAGTTTATCGGAAGGAGGGAGGTGGGGGATGTATAGTTTCAGCAGACAGTGAGATTGACCCAATCACTAACTTAATGACTAGGCAACACAAAAACTGCCCAGCACTGGAAAAAACAACCCAGCATATGACCCAACCTGGAATACAAGATAATCACAAAAAAAGGACCATGGTTCCTGCAGTCTTTTATCATTTGTTCTTTGTGGGTTCTCAGAACGTTGCAGGAATTATTTTTTAAGTACCTGAGGCCTACAAAACGTCCTATAATGGTTATTTTTATTTTTACCTTCCTAGAATGTTTGACTTATGTATTTATTTATTCATTCATTCATTTTATGCATTGTTTAATTTCGTTTAAACTGTTGGTTAAAGATTTCCCAGGACTTACATCAGCAGTTGCGTGAGAATGGAAACCGAAAGTGAGTGAGTAAGTTGTCAGAAACGAAATATTTTGAGGCGGGGCTTGAGTTGATGCTTCATATATTCATGCCTCTGCACACTGTCGGTGTCAGTGTTTGACTTCTGTGCGACTTACAAGTCTTACTCTTTGGAGAAAGTAATACAGCGAAATCCATATTCAGCAAAATATTTGAACAACCAGCCCGGTAAGCTGCATACCTGTTTGTAAAATTATTAAGCATTAACGCTAATCTCAAGTTTTAAGAAAGTAACTTACGTTGTAGTAGCCTGATTTTAATTATTTTATATTTTATCATTTTTTGATAGATGATGCAACTGACAATAAGACTCCTGAGCGGACAAGTGAAGCATTTGGAAGTGAGCGGTGATGCCACAGTCGGCGAACTCAAGCAGCTCATTTGTCAGCTCGTCGGAGAGCCTTCTTACAAACAGAGACTCTCCGCCGATAACGGTACCCGTATCAGCCTTGAGGATGACTCCAGAACCCTCAGCAGTTACGGGTTGCATTCTGGATCAGTGGTGAGTCTGCTCATCACGAACGCGCCTTTCCAAGTGTTCGTCAGGAATGAGAAGGGCCAGACGGGAACGTATGAAATTGATATCAATACTGAGACCGTGGATCAGCTCCAGACTAAGATCTGTCGCAAAGAGAAAGTCCCCGTGGATCAGCAGAGACTGATTTACAACGGAAGACAGCTTGAGTCTGGCAGGAAGTTGCAAGAATACGGCATCACACAAGAAAGCACCATTCACATGACTCTCCGTCTGCGAGGAGGTTAATCGGTTAAATGTGTGCAGAAAGGACTAAAAAAGTGATGTAAATACATAAAGTGTTAAGTGATGTAAATAATAGGCCTATTACAATATCAGAATGTTGTGGTTAAATCACTGTTTTGGGAATTAATAAAACTTGTTATTGCGGAACAAACGTCATATTGTCTTAAGAACTCATGTAATTCCACTGTATTTATCTGCACTTCATATAACTGTACATTTTACCATTATGAATGGTCTTTCACTGTAACTAAAACAATAAATGCTCGAATCATTCCCAACAGAGTTTGTTTTTATCAACTTATTCTCTAGTTCAGTTGTTTTCAATCTATTATGATTTACTGAATAATATTTTTAACTCACAGTTTAAAGCTTGGCACAAGTATAACATGTTTATTCTTAAAAAAATACTGTGGAATTTTAAGATTTTATTAATGAATAGGTCTGTAAATTACACCTGTATACCTCATGTATCCAGGTTTTCCAAAATGGGAATCCCTTATTCAAAGAAAATAATAAAAATGAGAAATATCTTGATTTTTAGCTCACTTGCTTTCCCTATTAAAATCATTTCTGATGCCCCCTTGCTGAAAACCACAATCTTGTCACTTGAGGACAAAATATGTAAACAAGTTCACACATATTCACACACACTTGTCATGTGAGGTGTTTACACTCACAATAAGAGAACAATAAGGAAGGTATTCTTACAGTTCCAGAATAGATCACTGTGGGGATTTTATGTTTCTAGTTGTCATTCTAATGTCCTGAAGTACAACCAGACTTAAACAAAAGCGTTTTTCATTGTCATAGAGTCATAAAAAAAGTCATAAAAAAAGGCTGTTGTGTCTCCAGAAACCATATACATGGTACAAGACAAATGATAATGACTAGAAAGTGATCATTACTCCCAGACTGATAAGCTGCACTAAGTTCTGCACATATCAGAATGGGCATGATTACTCTGTTTAGGGCATGTTTAGGGCTTTAGGGCATGTTTCAGGAAATCCTTGGTTGTCATGTGATCATGGGGAATACCTTTTCCTTCCAATAATTCACTCAGAAGAATGGAAAATCAAGGGTTGTGCAATAAAAACTGTCAATGAAATACCTTTTCTTTATAAAACTCCACAAAAGGCCTGTTTCAAATATTGAAAAGTAAACTGCACTGTAGCACAAACTGTGTTATGGAATTATTGTGGCAACAAATCTAAAGTCATCATGACACTATTTGGAACCTTTCTTTTCTTTTTTTTTCTTTTTTTTTTGCATATTTTGCATAATTGCATATTTAATAGATGTTACACAAATAAGTAAATGTGATAAAATAATAATAATAGTAAAAGTAATAATAAAATCATCAGAGAACAAATAACTGGCCATACTGTACACAATTTCACATGGTGCAATCAACAAAATTCCACTATTTTGTAATTGCATGAGAATTCAAGCTCTGAACACACCTAGATGTTTGTACCTTACGTCATGTTTATGGCCTGTTATGCTCACTGCTTTTCTGAAGTATGGAAACAGAAAGTTGCTGAATAATCACTGAAAAGGAAACTCATTTTGGTGGTGCAGTTTCAAAACAATCATGAATATTTAGAAATGTATGTTTGTGACACATTTAAACAGTTCATAGGATGGTGGGAAGTGGGGATAGTTTCAGCGCACAGTGAGATTGACCACTAACCCAATGACTGGGTAACACAAAAACTGCCCAGCACTGGAAAAAACAACCCAACATATGACCCAACCTGGAATACAAGATAATCAGCAAAAAAAGGACCATGGTTCCTGCAGTCTTTTATCATTTGTTCTCTGTGGGTTCTCAGAACGTTGCAGGAATATTTTTTTTAAGTACCTGAGGCCTACAAAACGTCCTATAATGGTTATTTTTATTTTTACCTTCCTAGAATGTTTGACTTATTTGTGTATTTATTTATTCATTCATTTTATGCATTGTTTAATTTCGCTTAAATTGTTGGTTAAAGATTTCCCAGGACTTACATCAGCAGTTGCGTGAGAATGGAAACCGAAAGTGAGTGAGTAAGTTGTCAGAAACGAAATATTTTGAGGCGGGGCTTGAGTTGATGCTTCATATATTCATGCCTCTGCACACTGTCGGTGTCAGTGTTTGACTTCTGTGCGACTTACAAGTCTTACTCTTTGGAGAAAGTAATCCAGCGAAATCCATATTCAGTAAAATATTTGAACAACCAGCCCGGTAAACTGCATACCTGTTTGTAAAATTATTAAGCATTAACGCTAATCTCAAGTTTTAAGAAAGTAACTTACGCTGTAGTAGCCTGATTTTAATTATTTTATATTTTATCATTTTTTAAAAAAAGATGATGCAACTGACAATAAGACTCCTGAGCGGACAAGTGAAGCATTTGGAAGTGAGCGGTGATGCCACAGTTGGCGCACTCAAGCAGCTCATTTGTCAGCTCGTCGGAGAGCCTTCTTACAAACAGAAACTTTCCGCCGATAACGGTACCCGTATCAGCCTTGAGGATGACTCCAGAACCCTCAGCAGTTACGGGCTGCACTCTGGATCAGTGGTGAGTCTGCTCATCACGAACGCGCCTTTCCAAGTGTTCGTCAGGAATGAGAAGGGCCAGACGGGAACGTATGATGTTGATGTCAACGAGACTGTGGATCAGCTCCAGACTAAGGTCTACAACAAAGAGAGAGTCCCCGTCAATCAGCAGATACTGATTTACAACGGAAGACAGCTGGAGTCTGGCAGGAAGTTGCAAGACTACGGCATCACACCAAGAAGCACTATTGACATGACTCTCCGTCTACGAGGAGGTTGATCGATTAAATGCGTGCGAAAAGGACTAAAAAGTGTTAAGTGATGTAAATACGACAGACCTATTACTTGGTGTAAGAATGGTTTAACTACTTTTTTGTGATTGATATAACGTTTTGATTGTGAAATAAACATCATTATTGTTTATCATGGGGGGATAAAGAGCTCATGTAATTCCACTGTATTTATCTGCACTTTATATAAGTGATTATATAATCTTTTATCGTTATTAATGGTCTTTCACTGTGACTAAAATAATAAATGCTTAAATTATTCTCAAGAAGTCTTTCCGTTTTTATCCACCTGTTTTCTAATTCAGTGGTTCTTATTGTGATTTACTGAATAAGATTTTTAAACTCACAATTTCTGCCCCAAAAAGCTTGGCATAATTGTAAAATGTTTGTTCTTTAAAATTACTGTGGAACTTTTTTGAGATTTTAAGATTTTAAGGAACCCCTTATTCAAAAATAATAACAATAAGAAATGTCTTAATTTTTAGCTCACTTTCCCTATTAAAATCATTTTTGAGGTCTCCTTGCTAAAAACCATGGTCTTGTCACTTGAGGACAAAAAAGGCTTATGTAGACAAATATTTCATCACAATTCACACATATTTACACACACTTGCCATGTGAGGTGTTCACGCTCACACACTGGAATGGAGAACAATAAGGAAGACATTCTTACAATTTCAGAATAGATCACTGTGGGGATTTTATGTTTCCAGTTGTCATTCTAATGTCCTGAAGTAAAAAGCAGACTTAAACAACTACAAAGTATTTTTCATATAGAGTCATAAAAAAACAGTCAGATAAGGGGTGTTGTGCCTCCAGAAACCATATACATGGTACAAGACAAATTGTCACCTGGGGATTATAAGGGTCTATCTGACATTTTTTGTCAAAATTTAGTTATTCACATTCTTATTTGGTGACTTATTTACATTATGTTATGTTTCTTTTGTAAGCTGTGTAGATTTTGAGCCTTTTTTAGTAAACAAAAATGACTCTAGAAGTCTATGGAATGCAAAAACTTTGAAGCTCAATATCTCAAAAGTGCTCAGAATGCAGACAGAACCTTATAATTCTAAGGTGACGAAATGATAATGACTGGAAAGTGATCATTACTCCCAGACTGATAAGCTGCACTATAAGTTCTGCACATATCAGAATGGGCATGATTACTCTGTTTAGGGCATGTTTAGGGCTTGGGGGCATGTTTGAGGAAACCCTCAGTTGTCATGTGATCATGGGGAATACCCTTTCTTTCAAATGATTCACTCAGGAGAATGGAAAATGAAGGCTGTGCAAAAAGTTGTCAATGAAACACCTTTCCTTAATAAAACTCTACAAAAGGCTTGTCTCAAATCTTGAAAAGTAAACTGCACTGTAGCACAAACTGTATTATGGATTTACTGTGGCAAGAAATCTAAAGTGTCAGGATGACACCATTTGGAAACTTTATTTTTGATTGTTGAGTATAATTGCATATTTAATAGATGTTACACAAATAAATATTAATACAAATTATAATAGTAAAAGTAATAATAAAATCACATAAAAATTTCATATTGGTGCAATCGACAAAATTCCACTATTTCATAACTCTTGTGCATGAAAAATCAAGCTCTAAACACACTTAAATGTTTGTACCTATGTCATGTTTATGGCCTGTTATGCTCACTGCTTTTCTGAAGTATGGAAACAGAAAGTTGCTAAATAATCACTGAAAAGGAAAC
Source organism: Labeo catla (assembly GCA_012976165.1). Taxonomy (NCBI): domain Eukaryota; kingdom Metazoa; phylum Chordata; class Actinopteri; order Cypriniformes; family Cyprinidae; genus Labeo; species Labeo catla. The sequence goes on along the minus strand of VONZ01000015.1, from coordinate 1,221,539 downwards.
TCATTGTGGTGGTGAGTTTCAAAACAATCATGAATATTTAGAAATGATTGTGTGTGTTTGTGAAACATTTAAACGTTTTGTCGAAGGGAGGTTTAGTTTCAGTGGTCAGTGAGATTGACCCAGCCACTAATCCAATGGCTGGGTGACACAAAAACAAATACAACCCAACTTATGACCCAACAGGCTCAACCCAGCGTTATATATATATATATATATATACACTACCGTTCAAAAGTTTGGGGTCAGTACGTTTTTATTGTTTTTTTTTTTTTTTTAAGAAATTAATACTTTTATTCACCAAGGATGTATTAAGTTAATAATTAAAAGTTTATTCAAGGTTAATAATAAATAATTTACATTGTTATAAAATATTTATATTTTGAATTAACACTGTACTTTTTAAACTTGTTGTTCATGAAAGAATCCTGAAAAAAAAAATCACAGGTTCCAAAAAATATTTGGCAGCACAACTGTTGATATTATCCAACACTGATCATTCTAATAATAAATCCGCATATTAGAATGATTTCTGAAGGATCATGTGACACTTAAGACTGGAGTAACAGCTGATAAAAATTCAGCATTTCATCACAGGAATAAATTCTATTTTAAAGTATGTTAAAATAAAAAACATTATTTTATACTGTAAAAACATTTTGCAATATTACTGTTTTTTTTCTATATTTTTAATCAAATAAATGCAGCCTTAATGAGCATAAGAGACTTCTTTAAAGACTATTACAAGTCTTACTGACCCCAAACTTTTGAACCGTAGTGTATATATATATATATATATATATATTTTTTTTTTAGAAACTGACCTACAGAACGTTACTTTAATTTTTAGCTTCAGCTTCCCAGGACGTTTTGGGTTCCAAAAATGTTTGGCTGCGTAAATATAATATAATATAATATATTATAATATAATATAATATAATATAATATAATATAATCATATCTGCATTGTTTATTTCTGCTGAACGTTGTGTTGATGAATGGTTTCTCAGGACTTACATTGGGTGAGAATGGAAACCGAAAGTGACTGAGTAAGTCTTCAGAAATGAAACCTTATTTTGAGGCGGGGTTTAAACTGAGACTTTATATATTCATGCCTTTGCTCACTCTCGGTGTTTGCCTTCGGTGCGACTTACCAGTCTACTACTCTCCGAAGAAAGCAATCCAGCGAAAGCCATATTCATCAGAATATTTGAACAACCAGCCCGGTAAGCCGCATACCCATTTATGAAATTATTGAGCATTAACGCTAATCTCCAGTTTTAAGCAAGTAACTTATTTTGTAGTAACCTAATTTTAATTACTTTATATTTTATCTAACTTTGAAAGATGATGAAACTGACAATAAGACTGCTGAGCGGACACGAGAGGCATCTGGAAGTGAGCGGTGATGCCACAGTTGGCGAACTCAAGAAGTTAATTTTTCAGCACTTCGGAGAACATCCTAACAAACAGAAGCTTTCCGCCGACAACGGTACCCGTAACAGTCTTGGGGATGATTCCAGAACCCTTAACAGTTACGGGTTGCACTCTGGATCAGTGGTGGGTCTGCTCATCACGAACCCTGTGGGTTTTCAAATTTTCGTCAAGAACTTTAGCGGCCAGATCAAAACGTATGATGTTGATGTCAACGAGACCGTAGATCAGCTCCAGGCTAAGATCTACAACAAAGAAAGAGTCGTCAAGGATCAGTATAGGCTGACTTGCAACGGCACAAATCTGGAGCCTGGCATGAAGTTGCAAGACTACGGCATCACAGAAGAAAGCACCATTCAGATGCTTGGCCGTCTCCGAGGAGGTTAATCTGTTAGAATGTGTGCAAAAGAACTGTTACATGTTAAATTAAGTAAATCCTGTAAATAATATAGACCTATATTATACTCATTATCAGAATGTTGGGATTTAAACCGTTGTGATTGTGGAATAACGTCACGTCTTAAGTCACACAATTCCAGTGTGTGGTAGCAGCTGCATTTAATAGAACTGTATGATTTTTACTGTAGCTGTTTTGCATCGTAAGTAATAAATGCTCAAAACATTCCTAAGTGAGTTTTCTCTGTGTTTACGATTTATAGTTGAGTAAAACGTAATTTTAGTTTTATTCTGTAAACTACTGATGACATTTCTTACATTTTACATACAAATAATGTCATTTAGACCATGAAATGACAATTGGTCAAAATAACAAAAAAGATGCCATGTTTTCAGACATGTTTATATTAATTTTTAGACAACACAATGCAAATGTTTTAACTTCAGAGGAGTTAAAAGGAGAATCGGTACTTGGCGGAATAACCCTGATTTTCAGTCACTTCAAATGAAAACAAACTTTTCAGGTAAAACTTTTGAACCTATTCAGTGCAAAGTCCTTTATGGCTTAAATAACACATGTTGACAGGAGAAATGAGAAATATTTTGGCTCTTTAGCTCACTTTAATAGGCTACTTGTTTTGCCCTATTTTGAGGCCCCTTTATTGAATACTGAACCAATGATCTAGTCACTTGTAGACAAAATAGGTCTGTGTAAAAAAAAAAAAAAAACTACATTAGCTACATTTCAAAATATTTCAATATTATGCCTATCACAATTCACACACATATTCACAGTGCCAGACACACACATGTAATGTGAAGCTGTTTAAGCTTGCAACCAGGAATGGTTGGGATTTTATTTGTTTCCTGTTGTCATTCTAATATCCTGAAGTAAAAAGCAGACTTAAACAAAGTATTTTAAACAAAGTAAGTCATAAACAAGGGTGTCATGTCTCCAGAAACCAAAAATAAAATGGAAGGCAAATGATAAAAGCTAGAAAGTGATCATTACTCACAGACAGAGCTGGGTTACTTACAAATTGTAATCCGTTACTGATTCCAAATTACATAATAAAAGTTCTAGTTAGTAAAATAACCCACTGCATTACACATTTCAGGTATATAATCAGACAACTTTTAGATTACTTTTAGATTACTTTTGATCTATCTCATTTATCACATTGATTTAAATAGGATAATCTTGCACCACATTGATATAAAAATACAAAGATTAAGAAAATATATTCCATTAATTACACATTACATTCCGTCAAGGTTTCCCAAACTAGAATTTGTGAAGGAACTGAAGGGTGTTGGTGAGTTTAATGAAAAGCTAATAATTAATTAAATCATAAAAATGTGATATAAAATAAAAAATAAAACACTTACTGAAAAAAAATTAAATATTTTGTTTGTTTATCGGCATGTCATGTGAACATGACTAATGCCAGAGAACGTCAGAATATTAAAATATTTTAAAATCTCAGGGGTATATAAGTAAATATATTAGGTGAAATAGGATCAGATGAGAAAAAAAGTGAATTCGTGCATTTTAATGTGTTTAAAAGACAAAAATCCATCTAAAGACATAGAAATGGTTAAATAACCCTCACAGTGATAATTCAAATAACAATTAATTAATTAATTAATTGTCAGTGACTAATGCAATATTGAAATGCTTCTTAAACCTGAAATGATTTTTGTAAATCAGGTCAAATGCTTTCGCCACTGACTAATGACTGATCTTTGTGTGAATGTCCACAAAACTGGAAGACTTTCTGAATAAAAAATAAAGAAGGAATTAGGGAGAATCAATAAATGATGAATAATTAACTTCTGTTGTGTAAATAATAATTGTGTAATCCATAAAAAGTAACTTTAGTCTGATTACAAGTATTTTAAAATGTAATTTAATCCAGATTGATATGCTCCAAGTTCTGTACAGTACATATCAGAATAGGTGTGGTAGTTCTCTAGGGTGTGTTTCGGATCACCTGGGTTTCCTCTTCATGTGATCATGGGGAATACCCTCTCTTTCCAAAGATTCACTTAGGAGAATGGAAAGTGAAAGTTGTGTAGCTGTCAATGAAACAACTTTTCTTTCAAAACTCAAAATCAAAAATTAAACTGCACTGTAGCACAAACCATGTTATGGATATACAGGTGCATCTCAATAAAATACAATGTCGTGGAAAAGTTCATTTATTTCAGTAATTCAACTCAAATTGTGAAACTCGTGTATTAAATAAATTCAATGCACACAGACTGAAGTAGTTTAAGTCTTTGGTTCTTTTAATTGTGATGATTTTGGCTCACATTTAACAAAAACAATTCACTATCTCAACTGATTAGAATATGGTGACATGCCAATCAGCTAATCAACTCAAAACACCTGCAAAGGTTTCCTGAACCTTCAAAATGGTCTCTCAGTTTGGTTCACTAGGTTACACAATCATTGGGAAGACTGCTGATCTGACAGTTGTCCAGAAGACAATCATTGACACCCTTCACAAGGAGGGTAAGCCACAAACATTCATTGCCAAAGAAGCTGGCTGTTCACAGAGTGCCGTATCCAAGCATGTTAACAGAATGTTGAGTGGAAGGAAAAAGTGTGGAAGAAGAAGTTGCACAACCAACCGAGAGAACCGCAGCCTTGAGAGGCTTGTCAAGCAAAATCGATTGAAGAATTTGGGTGAACTTCACAAGGAATGGACTGAGGCTGGGGTCAAGGCATCAAGAGCCACCACACACAGACGTTTTAAGGAATTTGGCTACAGTTGTCGTATTCCTTTTGTTAAGCCACTCCTGAACCACAGACAACGTCAGAGGCGTCTTACCTTGGCTAAGGAGAAGAAGAAATGGACTGTTGCCCAGTCCTCTTTTCAGATGAGAACAAGTTTTGTATTTCATTTGGAAACCAAGGTCCTAGAGTCTGGAGGAAGGGTGGAGAAGCTCATAGCCCAAGTAACTTGAAGTCCAGTGTTAAGTTTCCACAGTCTGTGATGATTTGGGGTGCAATGTCATCTGCTGGTGTTGGTCCACTGTGTTTTTTGAAAACCAAAGTCACTGCACCCGTTTCAAGAAATTTTAGATCACTTCATGCTTCCTTCTGCTGACCAGCTTTTTAAAGATGCTGATTTCATTTTCCAGCAGGATTTGGCACCTGCCCAAACTGCCAAAAGCACCAAAAGTTGGTTAAATGACCATGGTGTTGGTGTGCTTGACTGGCCAGCAAACTCACCAGACCTGAATCTATGGGTTATTGTCAAGAGGAAAATGAGAAACAAGAGACCAAAAAATGCAGATGAGCTGAAGGCCACTGTCAAAGAAACCTGGGCTTCCATACCACCTCAGCAGTGCCACAGACTGATCACCTCCATGTCACGCAGAATTGAGGCAGTAATTAAAGCAAAAGGAGCCCCTACCAAGTATTGAGTACAACAATTCACTAAAAATGTTTTTTTTTTATTATTGGTCTTATGAAGTATTCTAATTTGTTGAGATAGTGAATTGGAGGGGTTTTGTTAAATGTGAGCCAAAATCATCACAATTAAAAGAACCAAAGACTTAAACTACTTCAGTCTGTGTGCACTGAATTTATTTAATACATGAGTTTCACAATTTGAGTTGAATTACTGAAATAAATGATCTTTTCCACGACATTCTGATTTATTGAGATGCACCTGTATTATGGCAACACATCTAAACTCAACATGATTCAGCATTATTATGTGTAAATTTTATGGGTCTGGCTTCCGGGCTCATTGGCATCCAGTTATTTTTAGCTGTAAAATCTAAATATTTATTTTTTTTTAGCTTTATTTTTAGCTCGTTTTGCTGCTTAATATTGCAAACTGGTTTGTCTTACCATATTATTTTAATGTATTATCTTAATTATGAACACACTGGTTTGTAGTGCAAATAGTTAAACTGTTTACTGCATGTTGTTATTCTTCTTGTTAGTTCCCTATAGCGGCTAATGAACTGGAAGTCTCGCCCATAAGCTTACTACCGCGTTGAAGAATATTTTCATATTTTAAGAACCCAAAAGGTTCTTTGGGGAACTAAAATGGTTCTTCTATGGCATCACTGTGAAAACTTCCATTTGGAACCTTTATTTTTGAGTGCTGAGTATTGTTGCATATTAAATGGATGTTACACCAATAAAACATAAAAGTAAAAGAAATAATAATAGAAGCATTAAGGAACAAATAACTGGTCATACTGTGCATAATTTCACACTGGTTCAAACTTTTCAAAAAAAACCCACTATTTCGTAACACCTGTGCATGAGAATTCAAGCTCTGAACACACCTAGATGTTTGTGCCTTACGTCATGTTTATGGCCTGTTATGCTCACTGCTTTTCTAGAGAAAGGAAACAGAAAGTTGCTGAATAGTTCCTGAAAAGGAAACTCATTGTGGTGGTGAGTTTCAAAACAATCATGAATACTCAGGACTGACTGTGTGTGTGTGTGTGTGTGTGTGAAAGATGCAACTTTTTTTATAATTAAAAAGAATCATAATAAATTAATAAATAAATATAGTGCATATATAAATTATATCTTATTTGTTAACTTTACAGCTGCTAAGAGCTGTCTTAAATACAGTACTGAGCCTTTAAATCATAATACTGAGTGAATTAAAAACATTTGTACTGGCGTGTGTGTGTGTGTGTTGATAATTATTTCAAACTAAATGTCACAAAAAACAACATTGTCCACATTTATCAGGGCTACGCAAGTATACAAAATATATTAGCTCTGCTATTTATGTAGATTAACTCATAGTTAAAGAGTCATGATAATAGCAGTATCAGTGTTTTAGTTAATCAACTACAACAAAAACCTGACATCATTGTCAGTGCTTCCACAGGCAGTAGAAAGACATTCAGAAGATCTGTTTTATCTAAAATGATTCATAACAGAGCAACATTTTATTAACAGTCAGTGGAAGTAGCAGTAAAAATCTCCATACTCATCCACATCAGTTATTTGACAGAAACTGGCCAATATTCCCTGTCAGTTATCCTGGAAGACATTTAAAACATATCTGATGTGCAGCAGTCCTGTAAAGGCACAAACTGGATTCAACCAACCTACACCAACTGTAGCTGGTTTTGTGGTTTTATTTCCTGACCGAGGCCAGGTAGGCATACCAGAACAAGGCAACCATGTTGGCAAACAGTACTCGAAACTGTGCAAAGAATAAGAGAAAAAAAAAGTGAGATAAGGGATCAGAGAAGCCTTATGCAATCTGATAGAGAGGATTGGTGTAACACTCTTACGCCTACCTGTACAGGTACATAGTTGATGTTGATAAACTGAAATGGGGTCCAAACCTTCCAGTTCATCTTCATTGCAGGCCAGTAACTCGTTTTAAGTTTGTTCTGAACATCTGCGAGAGTTTTGCCCTGCAAATATCACATTTGTATTATCTTCATACAGCATATCTCATGAATTAGATATCTCAGATAAAATAAGGTTAGTGCAAATCAATGTACACTACCAGTCAAAAGTTTTTGAACAGAAAGATTTTTAATATTTCTTAAAGAATTCTCTTCTGCTCACCAAGCCTGCATTTATTTGATTCAAATTACAGCAAAATCAGTAATATTTTGAAATATTTTTTTTTTATAAATAACTGCTTTCTAATTTAATATATTTTAATGTGATCAAAGCTAAATTTTCAGCATCATTACTCCAGTTTTCAGTGTCACATGATCCTTCAGAAATCATTCTAATATGCTGATTTGCTGTTCAATAAATAATAATTTTATTATTATCAATATTTAAAACAGTTGAGTACTTTTTTTTCAGGATTCTTTGATGAATACAAAGATCCAAAGATCAGCATTTATCTGAAATAAAAAGCTTTTGTAACATTATACCCTTTACTATTCAAAAGCAGATAAATGGTGTTCTGCTTAACTTTCTATTCATCAAGGAAACCTTAGAAAAATTCTACTCAGCTGTTTTCAACATAATAATATTAACAGATGTTTAATAATAGAGCAGCAAATCAGTATATTAGAATGATTTCTAAAGGATCATGTGACTGGAGTAATGATGCTAAAAATTCAGCTTTGAAATCACAGGAATAAATTACATTTTAAAATATATTCAAATAGAAAACAGTTATTTTAAAAAGCAAAAATATTCCAAAATTGTACTTTGGATCAAATAAATGCAGGCTTAATAAATGCAGAAGAGACTTCTTAAAAAAAAAAAACAAAAAAAAAACATTAAAAATCTAAAAAAATCTAAATCTAAATCTAAAAAAACTTTTGACTGCCTGGTAGTGTAGCTATAACAAAAAAACACCATAACTGATTTGAGCTGAAAGACTGCAAACTACAGATCAGCAAACAGGTGAAGTTCATTGGCCTGCAACTCTATATTCTGGTCAAAGTTGAGCAACATGAAGGATTTCTCCACATTTCCATTTCCATTCTTCTCATGAAAATATTGCTCATTCTCATGAAAAGTCCTGTTGCTTCATGCTCAACAGCATTACGAAAAACTTGCTTTATTACCCATCTTACCGTACTTACTACCAACTTCTCCATACTTGACAGTTAATGGTAGTACAATGTGTCAATGACAGTAATAATAACAAAGTTGCATAAAGAGGTATGCCCAGAAAATGAGGTATATGTAAACAAATTCAGAAATGAAGTAATATTTTTGTGCTGCATTTAAAGGGATGGTTCACCCAAAAATGAAAATTCTGTCATTAATTACTCACCCTCATGTCATTCCAAACCTGCACAGACAGCAAGGGTCATACCACGTTCAAGGTCCAGAAAGGTACCAAGAACATCAACAAAATCCGAGAGCTTTCTGACCCTGCATAGACAGCATCGCAACTGACACATTCAAGGCCCAGAAAGGTACCAAGAGCATTGACAGAATAGTCCATGTGACATCAGTGGTTCAGCCATAATTTTATGAAGCTACGAAAATAGTTTAGTGGTCGGGGTACTCTCCAAAATGGTGCTAGGGTGACACGGAGGAGAAGAATTGTTGAATAAAGCTGTTATTTTAGTTTTTTCGCACATAAAAAGTATTCTCGTAACCTCATAAAATTATGGTTGAACCACTGATGTCACATGGACTATTCTGTCAATGCTCTTGGTACCTTTCTGGGCCTTGAATGTGTCAGTTGTGTTGCTGTCTATGCAGGGTCAGAAAGCTCTCGGATTTTATCAAAAATATCTTCATTTGTGTTCCGAAGATGAACAAAGGTCTTACAGGTTTGGAACGACATGAGGGTGAGTAATTAATGACAGAATTTTCATTTTTGGGTGAACTGTCCCTTTAAGAAAGCATATTTTTCTGAATTTGATTGTCACAAAGAAATCCAGCTATGAAACATTACCTCCAAAGCATTCATAACCACATAAAAAAGCAAGAGGAAAGCAGGAGCGAATATTAGACGTTCCAGCAGAAGGCGCTTGATCAGGCAGTATGGGATAGTGGTTGGCAACAGCACCTCCAAGAGCTGATAAAAGTAATGACTGAGTGGACCAGTAATGAAAAACCTGAAAAAAAAAAATCAAAGAGAAACATTTGTAACTCACTTACCAGTCCTGGTATTAAATATTACTGTAAAAAGACTTAATGTGTAGTGTGACATGTATGTGTAGTCTTTCAAATATGTAAAACATCAGTGTTTTACATGATTTACATGGGGTGCATGTAATCAAAATGCATTGGCACTTTACCCAAATATTGCAAAGTGTACAGGTCCCAGAACATTGATTTTCTTTTTGGGGCTATTTTCTTTGTTGTTCTTCCTGTACTCCAAAGCTTGAGACAGAAGATTCCCCAAAGCAGATAGAAGACCACTGTAAGAAAGAACAAAAGTGGCATTGTATCATTGTACCCACATGGCCTTGCATCTAATGATGTTTGGTCCAAAAGTGAGTGTTACTTTTGACTGGACTTGGTTTTCCCCACCCTCCCAACCAACCAATAGAAAAACACTCAGTGCAAAGTCCTTCATGGCTTAAGCTTTAAAAAAGTATCTTTACATATGACTGATACTACCTTTTTTGCTTAGTGTTTTTTAATTTTTTAAATATAAACTAAATATATATTTAAATATATAAAATATTATTTTAATCTATAATATTGTATAACATTATACTTTAATCTTAGTTATTAATTCTATGAATATTATTATTAAATTATGTATTCACTGACCTTACGTTTTCCTGATATATTAAGTATGGCTTATTAAATCTGTAACATTTTACAATAAGGTGTCATTTGTCAACAATAGTCAATGTATTAACTAACATGAACAAACAATGAACAATATATTTATTACATTATTTATTTATCTTTGTTAATGTTAGTTAATAAAAATACAGTTGTTCATCGTTAGTTCATGTTAGTTCTCTGTGCATTAACTAATGTTAACAAACACAACTTGTGATTTTAATAATGCATTAGTCAATGCTGAAATTAACATTAACTAAGATTAAAATGCTGTAAATGATTATTCTCGGTTCATGTTAACTAATGTTAACTAATGAACCTTATTGTAAAGTGTTACCAATAAATCAATAATAATTATATTGTATTAATATAAAACTGAGTATTAATTATCATTATCTTATAATTATACAGTTAGGCCTACATTTCACAACTCAAAGGTGTAAATTTACCAACTACTTGAAAGTAAACTATACTGATAATGAATCTATCACGATCAGAACTAACAAGAATAAAACTGCTTTTAAGATTTGTGAAAAGACAACAAACTGCAAAATATTTGCCTATATGTTGTATTTCTTTGAGCATAACAATAAAAAGAGAAATTTTACTTGTCTAACATCAGTGCAAGCAGAATTCAATGAAGATGTAGTATGACCCGTGTATATTTATGAACAATAATTTGTAAGTGGTTTGACTAAGATAACGATCAGGATTATAATTTTCATTAAACGTAACGTTAACTGATTTCCCCTAAATCTACAGCTAGCCGACTAGCTTTAACAAAGATGTAAACTGACCTCGTAACCGATTTGGTGATGACTGGATATTTCTTTAACAAACTCAAATACTGCTGTAGTACCCTCGTCAGAAACGAGGGATCTCGAACAAGTACACTTTGCGTTGGCATCGTCAGTTTAGCTCGGCAGTCTATGCACTTGGATCATTGGAGCTAAGTCAATAGTTTTTTAAGAAAGTGCAAATCCTTGTTGAAAAGGGTCGAACGCACCGTGCGTGGTCTGAGTGTGTACGTCATAAAACAGAGGGCACCGTGTAATCCTATTGGCTTACTTCTACATGACCACGCCCTAAAATCCACGTGCTGTTACTTGAAGAGACAAGCTAGACCAGTTCTTAAAGGGACAGAACATTCTGTAAATTACTCACACTCAACATGCTGTTCCAAACCAGTTATCATGTTATCAAGTGAAGATCAATTTTAATTTCCAAATAACGTAAATGAATGATGACAAATCCCGTTGAGGTAAAAAAAGAAAAAAAAAATCCTAAGGGTTGTAGTCACGAGATTTAAAGAGATAGTTTCCCCCAAAAATGAAACTTACGTTATTAATTACTCACCCTCATGTTGTTCTAAGCCCATAAAACCTTTGTTTATCTTTGGAATTAAGAAATCTGATGAAATTATATGAAATCTGAGAGCTTTCTGTCCCTCCATAGACAGCAAGCGTCGTACTATGGACTAGCACAGAACCTTAAAATGTGACATCAGTGGTTCAACCGTAATTTTATGAATCGTGTATGACACTTGCTTTTGGATTTCATCAAAAATATCTTAATTTGTGTTCTAAAGATAAACAAAGGTCTTGCAGGTTTGGAACGACATGATTAATGACAGAAATTTCATTTCTGGGTGAACTAATCCTTTAAATGTGAAGCTGTAGAGAAAGGAGAGAAGAATATCACTGTTGCAGAATTTATTTAATTTAATTTACATGTGAAAAAAATGTTCACCCACACATTCATACACACTAATATCATAAAAATATACAGTTGTGCAAATAGCATCATGTACAATCAACATATAACAAGGAATTTACAGAATAACACTGGAAATGGATGTATATTGAGATATTTATGTCAGCAGAAAACCTATTTGGTAAATATCCAAGATTTGTAATATGGATTGCATTCCCATACTCTTATTACATTTCCTTTCTAAGCATTCACTAATTTAAAATGACACAGGAAATGTCAATCATACAACAAAACAAAACAAAACACAACTTAAGCAGGATTCATAAGAAACCTGATCTACATGTAGACACAACACCTGGTGAGGATACATCCCCTGGTTTTGCATTCTCCCTTAACTAACTTGTGAAACTTAGTGGTGGTTACGTTACAAAAGACTGTTATATGCAAATTGCATAAATATACTGTATAATGTAACTCATTGGCAAAGACACATTATTAATGATAAAAAAAACAGCAAGAGAAACCATGTCAAATTTACTTCTAACAAATAATTAGCTTAATGAGCAAGGCAACAATTCAGGGTCAGTTTGGAACAAACCATTATCATGAAATGTAGAATTTTCCAGACAAAAACATGTTCAAATCTCTGTGTAAGAATCCCATATCAGTGGCAACGTGTAGTAATCACAACTGGCGTCTCTCCTATGCTCAGACAATGACCTAGAAGTTTTCTAAAACAACTGCCATAGACACTGAGCAAGACTAAGGTGGAAATTATGATATACAGAACCCACATCTTCCCTCTTTCTCACAAAACAACATGCGCACCAAACTGCATGCACAGGGATGCACGGTTGCATTTGGCCATAGTAGCATGGCCTGGAATGGAGAGAAGCGAGGGTTAACGCTCTAGCTTTGAACTAGGAACAAGTAACCCGGGTCAACTGAGATGCTACTCTTCTACCCTCAGACCAGGCCTTTGCACTCGTTCGTAAAAGAGCAGATATGCGCTGGAGGAGAGTGCCTCCTGAAGACTTGCTTTCCTCACTGAATCATCAGACACCCAGAGCCACTGGGAGCTAAAAGGAGATGTTCCACGGGAAGCGGCAGGGCAGCGACGGTAAGTGACAAAATGTCCAGAATGCATGTCGCCATGATGAACCAGGACGGCTGTCAAGCGGAAGAGGTAATCTGAGGTGCTAGAGTGAGGAGAAAAAGGATATGTTCTTGCATGAAATACACTGAAATACATTACATTCCCCATAAAGCATGCTTGCATGTATATACCTGTAGTCATAAGTGAGGTTGAGTTGTGAGCTCAATCCTGGTGAGTGTAGAAACATGGATGGAAAGGTTCCATTGGACAATGGCTTATTGTTGTTACAGTGTTCTGAATCTGCAAAAGAAATTGACATTTATCTTAAGACAGATCCATATTCACAGATCTAAATGACAACATCACATAACCGCTGGAAAATGAGTTCACATTTCTTACCGACACCATTAGCAATGGTTTTGTCTTTTGGGTCTCCGGCAGCTTTGGCAGATATGGGCTTATTTGTTCTGCTGGTGCCCTGTGGGTTCTGACCAGCAGTACAATGTTTGTATCGATCCAGAGACAAATATTCTGTAAACTGAACATGCTCTTGTCTCTTAATGGGAGTGCCTTCTTTAGACCATGTCAGTCTCTGCAAATGGATGCAGAGGCACTGTGGCAACTAAAGGTGAAAAGAAACACACACAAGCCAAAAGGAGGTTATTTAAGAGTGCTTAAGAGGGTACCTGTAAATGTTTTGAAAAGGTTGTTGGTCTGAATGAGAGAATAACAATCATGTCTACCTTTCCAAGTTTCAGCTGCTTGACGAATGTCGTCCTTTGACTCTCAAGGACTTCTCCATTTACAAGGTCTCCAGCCTGTTGCTACAAAGAGACAGAGAGAATCAGGTCAGTAATTCTCAGAAGTTACAAAGAAAACAAATTAGGTACAATGCAAGAAATTTTTTACATTTTTGAGGGCAATGTTTATAATCACCTTTTGTTATACAGTGCCTTGCAAAAGTATTCATACCCCTTCATGTTTTGTAATGTTAAACTGCTTTAAATTAATTTTCCCCTTATTAATCTACAGTCCATACACCATAATTGCAAAGCAAAAGACATTTTTTAAACTTATTTGCAAATTATTACAAATAAAAAAAAAAAAAAAGTTAAAAACAATTCTATTGCATAAGTATTCATACCCTTATCTAGGACTGCCTGTAGAGCTCAGAACCAGGATTGAGTTCAGAAAAAAAATCTGCTGCACTGAAGGTTCACAGAAGCATGTAGTTACCCTTAATGGAAGAAGTCTGCAGCAACCACGACTCTTCCTAGAGCTGCCCTCCTGGCCAAGATGAGCAATTGATTGAGAAGGACCTTGGTTAGACTGGTGACCAAGAACCTGACTCTACTCTAGTTGAGCTCCATAATCCTACATGGAGATAGGAGAAACCTACAGAAGGACAAACATCACTGTAACACTTTACCAATCTGGGCTTTATGGTGGTGTGGCCAAACTCAATCCTCTCCTAAATGAAGACACATGAATCGTGCACTTGGTATTTGCAAAAAAAAAGCACCTTAAGGCCCCTCAGACTGTGAGAAACAAGATTCTCTGGTCTGATGAAACTCAATTCCATGCATCATGTTTGAAGGAAACCAGGCACTGCTCATTACCTGCAGAGTACCATCACAAAAGTAAAGTGTGCTGATAGCAGCCTCATGCTGTGGGGGTATTTTTCAGTAGCAGCGACTGAGGGACTCGTCAGAGTGGAAGGAAAGCTCAACACAGCAAAATATAGAGACAGCCTGAAATCCCAGTCCTGAGAATTCAGAACCTCAGACTGGCAGAAAGTTTACCTTCCAACTGAACAATGACTCTAAGCACACAGCAAGAGTGGCTTATAGACAACTCTGTGAATGTCTTTGATTGGCCCAGCCAGAGCTTGAAGCCAATCAAATATTTCTGGAGAAACCAGAAAATGTGTGTCAGCCCCCATCCAACCTTTAGCTTTAGAGTTGAAGAGGTGCGGAGAAGAATGTTAGATAATTTCCAAATGATGTGCAAAGCTTGTTGCATCATACCCAAAAAGACTTGACATGGAAAAGGTGCTTCAGCTAAGTACTGCGTATGAATACTTATGCAATGTAATGTATTTATTTTTAATTTGTATTACATTTAGAAAGTTAACAGAAAATTCTGTTTTTGCTTTGTCATTATGGTGTATGGAGTGCAGATTGATGTGGAAAAAAAGTAATTTAACATAAGGCAGCAACATAAAATGTAAATAAAAAAAAGAGAAAAAAAAAAGGGGGTATGAATACTTTCGCAAGGCGAAGTGTTTAATTATGCAGGGGCCTTTTTTGCCCCGTTGTCTTAAATTTATAAGGGAATTTTTGTTT
Source organism: Labeo catla (assembly GCA_012976165.1). Taxonomy (NCBI): domain Eukaryota; kingdom Metazoa; phylum Chordata; class Actinopteri; order Cypriniformes; family Cyprinidae; genus Labeo; species Labeo catla. Next base: position 1,206,334 of record VONZ01000015.1, on the reverse strand, counting down.
ATTTTGGTGACATTTTTGCCACAGGCCCTTTCATTTCTGGCCCTGGTACAATGCTACTAAAGTTACTTGTCCACCTAAACAAGTTTCATACCTTGGTACAGTTTTCACACTCTACTTCTTTGATGGTTTCAGAGGAGATGAAATGCTGAAGACACTGATCCAAAGTAACTGGTCGACCCTGAAAGGATGAACATGAATACAACTAAAGCAAACTATATACAATTTGTCTGTAAGATAGCTGGGTAATACGCTAGCTGGGTAATAGAACTTTAGCTGTGATGTGTAGATTAGCCTTTTACATTAAGTCATTACATTAAGTCTGCTTACCCACTGTACTGACGGGATAGAAAGAGACAAGCTGTCAAAAGAATCATAGTGCACAGGACTCTGAAATCAAAAACAGAGAAGGTTAATAATTCCATTGTGTCAATAAAATACATTTGTTACAGTTTATTTATTTAAAAAGTAATACAAAAATATCTTAAAAAGATCACCTGCTGCTCACAGCGTTTACAAGCCATATAACTTGTTAACCGTCCATGAAAAGGGTGCCGAGTCCTCCATAAACTTGGAATAGGATGTAGTGGGCCTGAATATGAAGAAGATAAATTACTAAATGCTAAAAAAACAGAATGTTTAAAAAAAAAAATCAAGTATTCATTTACCTCCACTTCTGCAGCTTATGTTTTTTTCTTTGGACTCCACAGATTTCTGAAAGCATTAACAGCAGGATGGCAAGAACGTAAATTAAACCCGTCTATTATTAACTGATTTGCTTACAAGCTATCTTTTGTGTCGTAATACTCGTGTATGTGTTACCTCTAGTGTTTGCATGTCGAACAGGTGAGCGACTCTGGGTTGGCGTTCCCGTTCCTCCTCTAATGATGATGTGAGAACATGAAAGAGCTCATGAGCATCCTGAAAATAAAATAAAAAAGTGACAGTCATTTAATGAATTTTTAAAAATCCTAAGCGCTAAGGATGTAAAAACATAAGTAATTCCTCCATTTTTAGGTGAATTATTCATTTAAAAAAAATATAACATTCTGAAAAAAAAAAACTGTAACATACGCAACAGCTTTGTTTTTGGAAACATCTTACCTGTTCCTCAAAGGAGCTAATGTGCCATCTGTAAAGTCTGAGAGCTTCTAAAAGGCCTCCTGCATCTAAAACATCTTCTCCAGGATCATGACTTGACAGGGCTGCACAAAGATGGAGAGATCACGCTGTTAGCGTGCATTAACATACTGTGCATTTGTGCTATCTGTTAGTGAATGGGAAATAACCTTTAAGTAACTGCATCAGAGATCTAGACAGATGAGTCTCTCTCTCAGTTCTCTCCTGATGGTTACTGTTTTCATTTGTAAAGTCTTCAAGCCATTTGATGAAGGAAGGACATGCTGCCAGGCCCTGGAGAAGTGAGTTCATAAAGCATGTGTTCCCCAGATTAAGCAGACCAGGAACCATGCCTATAAGAGAAATTACACTTTTATTAATAGTAATAATAATACATTATATTATTATGGTTAAGTAGACCAAGCATATCTTGTAGACCAAGAAGCATATCACCAAGAAACCAGACAACTCACCTTTTCTCTTTTTCTTCCTGTCTGAAATTGGCCCCCAAAGTACATAGACCCCAGCAGCCATGGCAGCAGCTATTCCACCAATTACACCCCAGTTTTTCATCATCTTGTTTCTGAAACAGAAAAAAAAGGTGTTTTGGGTGTATCCAGTACAGACAACTGGATAGAAAGAGTATATTTACAGATCATCACATATAGACTGATCACAAACAAACATGTCAGAGGGACACCTGGGACAGACAGCAGACTGCCTCTGACCTTGACAGCTGTGTTTGCATTAAGCCTGGCTCTCCAGCAAAACCCATAAGCCATCATTACACAACACACATTTTGGGTGAAAAAGTTAGAACATACAAAACCAAATCTCATGCTGAATACTGAATTGAAGCTTTCTGAATCATCAAATAATAATAAATGTTAACTTAACATGTATTTTTTTTAAAGACATATGCTGAAGTAGCTTTAACAATCTACTGCTGGCTATCAAGCAATAAACAAAACCGTCCGAATACATTTATTACAGCACTTATGTTTACCTGTTTTATAACAGATAAATAAAAGTAAAAAAGACAAACAAGCTTGTTTATTCGTCTATGTTGAACAATGAAGTACAAACACAGAAATAAAAGCGTATGTCTGCTGGCCTGCAGTGCAACAGCTGGCACCATCTTTACTGCGTTCCCTGTGTCTATCTGAGCTACACCGATTCAATATTCAGCCGTCATGTCACACGTTTTAAACAAAGTCCAACCTTGCAGCGGTTCCAGTGCGTAAGAACTCTCGGACGAGCTTGTCTGTAGCTCCCTGTTTGCACCAAGGCATATTTCACTGCGTCCGCATGTGCGGAACTAAACATTGCACATAGTTGCGCGACGGACCTTCCGCGGAGCAGGACGAGCCTCTATGATGTAAGCGGAAATGATGAAAGGCTGAGAAAGCTGTGTTTGTAAACATGAGGGTAAAAAAACAAAGCAAAAAATATAAAGTACAGAAATGTATTAATGAGAACGTTTAGTGTTCAGCACCCACCTTAACTGTGTAGGGAAATGAACTTCGTAGGCCCTTAAATTAGCTGGTAATAATAACAGAAATAATAATAAAATAATAGAAATACCATATTATGGTCTTAATACGTGAAACCAGGTCATAGAGTGGTGTAATAAGTAAGACTGACTGAAAATACACTTTGGATTTAAAAGCCATTAAAACTTTAAATATTAGTGAGCTTTAAAAGGATTTATGTGTATACTGTATTATTATTATTCTTATATATTATTTTGTGTTCTCAATGAACATATGAATAGACTTTAAGGTTGACAGCAACATTTATAGGCATTTCACACAACGCAAACTAAATGTATTTATTTATTTATTTATTGACTAACTGACAGAATGTCGGACTGACTGATTTATTTATCATTGTTTATCTTTCTCATGAGAATACGCCTGGCTTATCTGTCTATTTGTTTATTTAAAAGACTTGTTATTCATCAGCTCTTAACATCAGAACTATTCTTTATTAAAATGACATTATCTTTTCTGTAAGTACATATATATATATATATATATATATATATATATATATAGTTAGATTTTTCAGTAGTTCTTCAATATTCAGCTTAATAACCTTGATTTTGTACAGCAGATTATAGAAGTCTGGATATCTTTAGAGTTATCAGCTTTATCTTTTTAATAGTGCTCCGCAACGAATAATCACGATTATAATATACATATTATATACACATATGTTATGTATATTTATCATGTGTTGGCAATATAAAGACACACACATACAGTATATGTTGAAAATATTTACATGTATATATTTATATTCATATAACTTATATTATATATAAGTATTAGTGCTGTCAAACGATTCATCACGATTAATCGCATCCAAAATAAACGTTTTTGTTTACATAATATATATGTGCATGCTGTATATATTTAGTATGTATATATAAATACACACACATCTAGTATATATTTTGAAAATATTTACATGTATTTAAATGTGTATATTTATATTCATATAATTGATATTATATATAAATATTTTAATATATAAAGATAACATATTTTTTCTTAAATATATACATGCATGTGTGCATGGCGCTTAATCGTTTGACAGCACTAATTTGCAGACATTTTGTCTCATTGAACATTTAAATCTCAATATAATTTACTTTTGGAAATATTTTTAGGGGAATTACAAATATATGCCTGCATAATATACAAATAAAAAATGAATGGAAAAAAGTCAATGAAATTCATGGGAGTCAAAGTGTATTGTCTTGATTCATCAAATCCAGAACATATTCACAGTTCCCCCCCCTGTAGTTTGGTATGACACAGGCGTTCCAGGCTTTGCAGAGATCCAGCACGACCGAGCGACGCCAGCAGCGACACGACAGGCGCAGAAATCATGGACGCTCCGCACCACACCGCCCCTCTCTGAGCTCTTCACTGTCCTCACGCCCGTGGTGCTGAAATCAGCCTCGACCCGACAGCAATGTAACGGCAATGAGACAAAGACACCGGCAGCCCAACGAACAGACTGATAATGGACGATGATTTGTTTCAGTTAAGACAGCTCCCGTGAGTCTCCTTTTCATCCTGTTTCTTTCATCCGCACACGACCTGAGCCATCACGCAAACACTCTCTTCCGTTCATTTAAGCCCTTTTACTGATCTACAGCTACTAGAATGTGCCGTACACAATGTGACATTGATATTCATGCAATTCATGTGAAAAATCACTGCTTACATAATGGCTGTTGTAGATGCGGATGTAGAATAACGATATTTGCAAAGGTGCATGTTTGATAAACAGACCAAGTAGGCTAGACTAAACTAACAGGTTATTTATGTTTTAAAGCAGTTGCGTTGTGTTGCACAGACTATTTTCATCGTCCGTTGATTCCTTTGGATTATACATGACGATTCCATTGAATAACACAACGGTTATTTGTACGTTTAGGTTTTTAATGTGCTATAGACACTCATTCTTCTCACAGATAGAACGTTATCCAAATAGTTTAACACAATAACATTTTGATTGGCCTAATCGAAAAAGGTTGAATCCTTTTTGTGACTTTTTAAATTGTTCATTTAAAATGAGTGTTAAATTATTTCTGTGACAAGGCTTCTTAACCCAGGGTTAAATACAGTGCTGAGACCTTAAAATTATAAATCAAAATGTTGCTCAACCCAGGGATTACATTTTTTAAATTTATTTTATTTATTTTTTTTTTTGCCCAAGGTTAAGAACCCTTTTAATTTTACAATAAAACAAAATAAATAACTAAATAAATAAATAAAATAAAAAAAGAGCAGTCACTGGTTGCCTAACTATTATAATATATATTTTATTTTTTTAACTTAAAAAAAAACCAACAATTTAAATTATATTGTAAAGGTGCATATATAGTCCTGTTTAATGTAATATTATTTTTTATTGTAAATTATATATGTAATTAATACGTTGTGCTTCAGTTTCTATTTTTCAATATTTACAGTAAAATTTCACCTTGTTAAATTACATTTACATGTCTGTTAAATCTAATATCATTTAAACTGTATATGGTAAAATATTTTTTTATTATAACATTTTTACTTTCTTTTTCTGTTAAATTTACAAGTTTTTTTTTTCTGACTTAACAACTTCCCAAAATGTTTTTTCCCCACATTGTTGCACTTGTTGTGTTCCCAAAAATTGCTTATAGAGTTCTGCTTGTCAAATCAATATTTTTATTACATTTTATTTCATTTAGCACAGGTTTTGTAATTCTTTTTGGAAATTATTTCTTCTACACTACCAGTAAAAAGTTTTTGAACAGCAAGATTTTTAATGTTTTTTAGAAGAAGTCTCTTCTGCTCACCAAGCCTGCCAAGGTACAGCAAAAACAGTAAAATTTATAATGTTACAAAAGATTTCTATTTTTTTATTAAACAATAATTATAATAAAAAATGTTTTTTGAGTAGTGAATCAGAATATTAGATTATATTTCAAAATGTTACAGTTTTTCTGTACTTTGGATCAAATAAATACAGGTTTGGTGAGCAAAAAAGACTTATTAAAAAAAAAAAAAAAAAAAAAAAAACATTAAAAATTCTACTTTCTAAGAGGCTAAAAAAGCCATCTCTCCCGAGTTTTCTGCAACCATGATGCGCGCGCATCCCGAATGTTTACAAACAAATAATTGGTCTATTCGCACCTCTTCCGTGACTTCCGGGTTCAACCGCTCTACCAGTCATCACTTGACAAGCCCATAGGTGCGCTTGTCAAAATGAGTTAGTCCCACCCTCATTTATGTTTACGATGTAAGGACATAATAGTAAAATGCGCGCGTTTGAAAATAGTGTTGAATTTGACAATAGTGAAGCAAACCTCAGTTAGTCTTGTAAAAAATATTTGACATCCCAAATGAAACTTAAGTGTGTGTGAAGCAACATATTAGCAAAGGTACAGTGTTTGAGCCGCTAAATAGATGCGTCATTTGTAGAAAGAAACATAAACGTTGTGCTGTTCTCCACAACAAATTGCATATTTGCAGCTGCGCATATTTCTGCGGTCTTCGTTTAAGGTTACTCTCTTTTGAACGCGATCTGTCAGAGACACTTTATTATGAGATAATCTTCGAAGCCCCGTCGTCTCAGACTAAGGTAATGTTTTACAATAAACTTTAATTAACGTTAGGTATTCATTAACTAACATTAACAATGAGAAATACATTTGTTACAGTAGTAATTCATCTTTGTTAAGGTTAGTTAATAGCCCAATGTTAAGTTAAATCTCTTTAAATTTTACAATAAAACAAAATAAATAAAATAAAAGAGCAGTCACTGGTTGCCTAACTATTGTAATATATATTTTATTAAATTTTTTTAGCTTACAAAAACAATTTAAATTCTACTGCAAAGCTGCATATATAGTCCTGTTTAATGTAATATTATTTTCATGATGAAAAAAATATTTTGTTTTTGTTGTAAATTACATATATGTAATTAATACTCTATTTTTCAATATTTACAGTGAAATTACATGTTGTTAAATTACATTTACATGTATGTTAAATCTAATATAATTTAAACTGTATTTGGTAAAATAAAAGTTTTATTGTAACATTTTTACTTTCTTTTTCTGTTAAATTTACAAGCTTTTTAAAATTTTTACTGACTTAACTTCCCAAAATATTTTTCCCCACCTTGTTGCACTTGTTGTGTTCCCAAAAATTGCTTATAGAGTTCTGCTTATCAAATCAATATTTTTATTAACATTTTATTTCATTTAGCACAGGTTTTGTAATTCTTTTTGGAAGTTAAAAAAAGTTTTTGAACAGTAAGATTTTTAATGTTTTTTAAAGAAGTCTCTTCTGCTCACTAAGTCTGCCAAGGTACAATAAAATAAAATAGTACAATAAAATAGTACAATTTTGAAATATTTTTAGTATTTTAAATAACTGTTATAAAATTTAATATTTTCCCATGATCAAAGCTATATTTTTAGCATCATTACTCCAGTCTTCAGAGAAATCATAATCTTATTATTTAGCAAGGATGCTTTAAATTGATCCAAAGTTCATCTTTGTTAAGGTTAGTTAATAAAAATGCAACTTTTTGTTAGCTCAGGTATGAATGTTAACAGATAACTTTTAATTTTAATAATGTATTAGTAAATGTTGAAATTAAAATGAAAAGCTTTAGAAGTGTTGTGCATTGTATATTTGTGCTGTATTTTCAGTTGGCAATTTGATATAAAGTTTTCATACGCTACACCTTGCCCACTCGGTTTTATGTAGGCCCACCCATTTAAACATTTCTGGCCTTGCCCCTGGTGTAGGTCTGACTGATCTGAGCATATGCATCTCAAAATTTTCCGCATATAATGCATTTTTTCACTCAAAAAACTGGGATTAAATAAAACAAGTTGACAAAAAGATTAAATCAAAGATAATAAAGCGTAATGGGAGATTTACAAGCAATTTTTGACATAGAAAACCAAATTGGATAAAGGATTTTCAGCATAGCACAAAGTATATGACTGTTTTTAAATGGAATGAGGTCAGTCATGAACAGCAACACATCTTGGTGATTGATCACCCACAGCATCAGTGGCATCTTAACAATACAGTGCAAGTTACAAACAAATGGAAATCTGTCCTTGTGTGTCATTGATCATCTGTGTTGCAGTAAAGGTCTTTCCACTGGTGCATGTAAGAGTTTTGAAAAAAACTGCCTGCTTATGCTGATGTTATTACTGTGCTGCTGATGCTTGGCAGTAGGCCCAGTCGCCATCTAATGGAGTGCAGAAATCATAATGGCAGCGCTCTTAATTGTTGATGTAGAGCTTGCTTTAGCTAGGCTTTGGTCTTTTCTATTTCTAGTCACAAACACCCTTCACTCTTAGCATTTTCTGTATGTTTACAGGAGCTCAGTTCTGTTCTGTCATTAAAACTGTTGCTAATTTCAAATGATTTATGATCTTCATCCAGGTTTCTGTTTTTTCTTTTTTGAATGCTCCCAGAGAAGCGTTTGTCTCTGCTGAGTGTGGAGAGGTCATCTGTTTAATTACACCGCCTGTCTGCTCATGAAAGCTTTATTGCTCATAGTGTCGCTGTGAGCACTGCAATTACAGTAATTAAACCATGGGATATCTATGTGCTCCTCTTATTTACTGCTCCCTGATCCAATCTGTCTTTATAGCTGTGAGGATATTTGTGAAGTAAAATCCCCTCGACTACGGCTAGAGCATATGTTATTGTTTTCTTTAAACAGCAGTTTTCATTCAGTGAGAAGATGCCTGTCATCAGGTTGCCCCATAAAGGCTGCTGGTTGTGAGTCACAGTTTCGAACATCCCTCCGCTGTTTCTTCACACATCTACACACCATGCTGGCTTTCTCTTGTGCTTTCTTTCCAGGCATTGCACAAACAGGAAGCTCTCTCATCACCTTGGTAACAGCCTCTTATAATGTGCATCATTCTGTCCTGCATATTGCAGCTGTATTCCATGTACAGATGCTTGTTCTGCCAAATGATTTGTTTTGGCCAGCCACATTACAATAAAGAGCATAAAATTTGCTGTGTGGTGTGTGGGCTGCTGCTATATTATGCATAGGCATTGCTAAACCTGTGGTTAAGCTGTCAGGCATCTTAAATCTGTGATTGTATGATCTTCATGTTTTCCGAAAACAGGCGCAGTGGAAAGATACAGAGCATATTTCATTCTGAATCCTTTGTCAGTGGGTCAGAGCCATTCATATACAGTACTAAAGAAATGTGTTGATCTGAATTGATTCTGTATTGATTCTGTTTTTTCTTTCTGACAGAGTGGTGAAATTTCGACGTACAGGTGAAAGTACTCGCTCAGAGGATGAGTGCGGCGGCAGGGAAGAGGTTTTGCACGTGGAGGGAGGACGGACGGATATGGAGTCTGTTTCCCTGGCCGACGGTGCTCCGGTCCCTCGGGAATTTGCCAACCCCACTGATGGTATGATTACCTAATTAATATACCTCACCAGTTACATTTGTGCTAGAAAAGGTGTTTATTTTCTTTGTAAATGTGTTTTTTTTTTCAGGAATATTTCTTGGACATTTTCAGCCAGGGTTGATATTTTTAATCTAAATTTGTAATTGGTTAAATTTAATATATTAATTTAAAAGATTAAAAAATGTTTTATTTAAAAATGTGTTTGTTAATTAAAGCTGTAATAAAACAAATATTGGAAAACTTAAATGAAAATTAGAAATGCAACTAACTGAATTAAAATAAGTTTAAAGTGCCAGATTTACCAAACAGGGCAAATCAGCGTTAAAGTGCAAGTCCATAAAAGCGCAGATGGGAGGGGCAAATTCTGTGTGTGATTTACTGACAAGGCACACAAACTACAAGAAGCACATAACAAAATTACTGAAAATAATACAGAAATAAGAGCTAAAAATTACATAAAGTACACTTGAGCATGTTCACCCAGAAATGAAAATTCTGTCATTAATTACTCACTTATTGTTGAATGAAGTCATTATTTTTGTTTTCTTTGTGCACATAAAGTATTCTTGTAGCTTCGTAAAATCACATGGACTATTTTAACGATGTTACTACCTTTCTGGGCCTTGAATGTGGTAGTTGTATTGCTTTCTATGCAGAGTCAGAAAGCTTTCGATTTTTCAAAAATATCTTAATTTGTGTTCTGAATATAAACAAAGGTCTTACAGGTTTGGAACGACATGAGTTTGTAATTAATGACAGAATTTTCAATTTTGGGTGAACTATCCCTTTAAATGCAAACATCTTGTCTGTCATCTCTGAAAATATCTTGGCAAAGTTCACGTGTTTAGTGCAGAAAAATAGCAATTTTTTGCAGCAAGCAGAAATTACTGTTTTTCTCTTATGTTAAAAACGTGCTGCAGTTAACCTATTAGGATAAACCACGTAACATATTTAATAAAGGTGTATCAGTCGGCACCGACATTCAGCGTTGTTGCGCTTACAGGCGTCCCAAGTTCGAATCCCGGCTTTGCTTCCTGTCCTGTGTGATCTGTCCTTTAACAGTAAAGGCAAAAAGGCCAAAAATAAATCTTAAAACATAAAAAATAAAGGATTATCAATGCAAATTCGACACCAGTCCTGTGTAAACTATGGCATGCAGAGTTTTTTTATATATCGTCAGATGGCGGAGCACAACAACGCAGTCTGAAGTACTGTAGCTGCTCACTTAAACGATCTTACTAGTCTCAATCTCCTCAATCTTGGTGATGTCAGTGCCCTAAACAATGTTCATAATGGACTATTTCACATCCAGAGATGAAGGATCGGATGATGAAGTTACTAAAGAGGATTTGTGTAATGATGCAGTATAGTGCTCTGACAGACAGCTCTCATTAAACCCGTGAAGTAAAACCCATCTCACTTTAAACCCGTTTTTCTCAAAATTCCATTCCTGAAAATTATAGCTATCAGCCAACTTAAGATAGCCTTAACTTTTGTTACGTTCGATGGACAAAATAAAAACAGTTTCAAGGGCTTGAACCCAGCTTTCATATGGTATCGAAACCTAAAAAAGGTAAAATTTCACCATGTGTTGGATTTTCCTAGATCGCATCACATATGTTGCTCTTTCAACAGATACCTTCATGGTGGAGGATGCAGTGGAAGCCATTGGCTTTGGGACATTCCAGTGGAAACTGTCCATCCTGACTGGACTTTCATGGGTAACAAAACTTAAATGAAAAGCACAGAGGGAATAACTGTTATGTCCTCACAACACTGTATACTTACAATCAGTTGACCTTGGGTTCAAGAAAGACACTGTATAAATTAAACATTTTGTTTATATTAATATTATTCAAATGAACACAATATCGTTTTATGAGCTGTAAATCTTTAAGAGTAGGAGTAGTTGCTATATTTGTTTCCATATTGCTGATGGTTGTGTTTGTGTGCAGATGGCCGACGCCATGGAGATGATGATTCTTAGTATATTGGCCCCTCAACTGCACTGTGAGTGGGCACTGCCCAGCTGGGAGGTGGCACTGCTAACTTCGGTACCGTACACTACTCCTTGAGTCAATAATGACTCCCCTCATGCTTTTTTAGACCGGTTTGGCAGTAGGATTGGTCTTCTTGTTCCTGCATCAGCTGTTCCTAAACGTGTCCGCCTGAATAACCACGTTGACGCATTTGTAATGAATAACCAAGTTTCTCCCCTTCTCTGAAACAGGTAGTATTCATTGGTATGATGATCAGTTCTTCATTATGGGGAAACATATCTGATAAATATGGGAGAAAAACAGTGAGTGTGTTTATAAATGACAAAGGAGTATGTGCATGTTCAAGGGCACAAATGTTATTTATAATCTCACTGTACACCAGCGGGGAATGATTAGAGCTCTGTGTGTGTGTTTATGGTAGGGTTTGAAGATGAGTGTATTATGGACCCTGTTTTATGGCCTACTCAGTGCATTTGCACCTATATATGGATGGATCCTGTTCCTCAGAGCTCTGGTGGGCTTTGGGATTGGAGGGGCTCCACAATCGTAAGTGTGACATGGATCTAAATACATAAACAACCGTTCAGAAGTTTGGGATCAGTACAGAACCAAAGCTATAGAGTAAAGCAGCAAATCTGTGCAATATTTTTGCAATTCAAAATAACTCTTTTCTATTTTAAAGGGGTCATCGGATGCCCATTTTCCATAAGTTGATATGATTCTTTAGGGTCTTAATGAAAAGTCTATAATATACTTTGGTTAAAAATTCTCAATGGTTTTGTAAAACAACACTCTTTTTACCTTGTCAAAATGAGCTCTGCAAAAATCATCCTATTCTGGTCATTGCTTTAAATGTTAATGAGCTCTGCTCGCCCCGCCCCTCTCTTCTCTCTGTGGAGTGACGAGCCTGTTTACTTTAGCCACGTTTAGCCGCTAAACTTGCTAACTAGCAAGTTATTAAGAAAGGTGATCGCAAAGATTCATAAAAAACCCTTGTACTCACTTCTGCTGTAAGTGAAGCTGGATCACGAATGATTAGTTCAAACATAGGCGGATATATGTAGATCGGGAGGCGCATTCCGTTCACAAACAAATGTAATTCACTGCATCTTCAGCAGCTCAGATGTCGGGAGTAAATGACGATGTTCATTATTACATCCAGCAGCACAACACCTCAATCGCTCAAACGGAGATATTCTTGTCTAACTTACATCCCTGCTCCGGTATCGAAACAATGAAGGTCTGATTGTTACAGCTGGTATGAGGTAAGAGCTCATGTCAATCAACTATCGTAGGAGCGGCCTCTGTCGGTGTGACGCCACACCAACAGGCATCTGAGAATAGCTCGATTTAAAAAAGGGGATATTATTTTTACAGATTAATTAAAAACCACTGCATGGATTTTTATCATTATAGGGTAGATTTGTACATACACTGCCAACACACATTAATGTTCAAACCAAATGTAAAAGTGAACTTTGCATCCGATGACCCATTTAATATGTTTTAAAATAAAAGCTGAATTTCCTTCATTCATTACTTCAGTCTTCAGTGTCACATGATCCTGATCATTCTAATATGTTGATTTAGTTCTTAAATCATTTTTTGTAATTAGCAATATTGAAAACACTGATCGCTGATTAATAGTTTTGTGGGAACTGTGGTTTGAATTGATAGATTTTTTTTTAGGAAAAACTAAATGACATAAATTATTTGAAATTAATTTTGTGAAACAATAAAATTAAAAGTCAAATAAAAACACGTTTAATTGATTTTAATGACCCCAAACTTTTGAATGGTACTGTATAAACATTTAGTGAACTATGATTAGAAGATTCGCTAGATTTGCTATGTTTTCCTAACATTTAAGATTCTTTTTCTCCAGTGTTATTTTTTATGTTAATTGGAATTTGCTACTTTATACAACAATATTATTAAAGGATTAGTTCACTTCCAGAATGAAAAATTTCCTGATAATTTTCTCACCCCCATGTCATTCAATATGTTCATGTCTTTCTTTCTTCAGTCGAAAGGAAATTAAGGAAAACATTTAAGGATTTTCCTTCATATAGCGGACTTTAATGGTGGCCAGCTGGTTAAAGGTCTAAATTGCACTTTCAATGCAGCTTTAAAGGGCTCGACATGATCCCAGCCGAGGAATAAGAGTCCTATCTAGCAAAACGATTAGTCATTTTCTAAGAAAAATACAAATGTATATACTTTTTAACCACAAATGCTTGCGTGTTTACAAAGCAAACGTGCAATTGAAACTGCAATTTGGACCTTCAACCAGTTGGCCACCATTGGAGTCCACCATATGGAGAAAATTTCTGGAATGATTTCCTCAAAAACCTTAATTTTTTTGCAACTGAAGAAAGACAGACATGAACATCTGGAGGTAAACTTCTCTTAAATAATTAGAGACTTACAGCAAACTTTTGGTCTTTCCTTTAAGAGTAACATTGTATGCTGAGTTTCTCCCCATGCGGTCCAGAGCCACCTGCATTCTGTTGATAGAGGTAATATTCTATTCTATTCTATTCTATTCTATTCTATTCTATTCTATTCTTTAGATACAGATAGCTTAGGCCTGATTAAACTGGCCCAGATATAAGTTGAACCAAAACATGACTAGGATAGTTCGTGGATTTAAGTCTGTTTGAAATCTCTTCCCCTCTGATCTGCTGTAGATATTCTGGGCTTTGGGTACAGTATTTGAAGTGCTGCTGGCTATTTTGGTGATGCCAACTTTGGGCTGGCGCTGGCTGCTGGCCCTCTCCACCATTCCACTCTTCATTTTTGCTTTTCTTTGCTTTGTAAGTATGAAGTTCTTCAATATCAGTTTGTTCTTTCTCTCAGAGCTAGGTGTGAATAGACCAAGTCAGTTTTTTATGTGGTGTGAGCAATATATTGTCTAAAAAGTAGAGTAAGCAGAATGTCAAATGCACATCAACAGTGGCTGCCGGAGAGTGCTCGTTACGACGTCCTGACGGGAAATCAGGAGAAGGCTTTAAACACACTCAAACGCATTGCCACAGAGAATAATGTCCCCATGCCGCTGGGAAAACTCATAGTGGCCAGACAGGTGAAGTAATATTTAAATATACTTTTGTATATTACTGTATTTATAAAATGTATTGCATTAATGGCTTTCTTAGTCTTAATTTCTTGGAAAACAGTTAAAACACTTCCTATAAAACAATAGGGTTGAATCTGCATTGGTGTATTAATGTTTTCATGCGGAAATGATTCATTAATGTGTTTGTACTTAAAATTATTCAAAATTTATATAAAAAAGAACCAGAGTCAGCTTTTGTCTATACCTAACTATTAGATAATATTATTTATACTACTAACATTATTATTCATTTGAACTGTCTATTCATCAAATATTCATCCTAAAAAATGGTTTCATGGTTTCTGCAAATATGTAAAAAATACATTATAACTATATAATAAAATAATATATTATTTCACAGTATTACAGTATTTATTCTCTCTCTCTCTCTCTCTCTCTCTCTCTCCTAACCATTTAAAAATATGTTATCTCTCCTTATTTTGGGTATAATTGTTATTTTCCGTGTTCAGGAGGACAGGGGAAAAATCCAAGATCTTTTCTCTCCACACTTCCGTTGGACCACTATTCTGCTCTGGTTCATATGGTAAGATAGTCCTCAAAATTCTTATTGATTATTGTGTGAACAATCATTTAATCACATGTAGATGTCTACTGCTAAACCTGTTTTTTGTCACATCTCACTCTCAATGTTTTGTTCTTGCTGCTTTCATTCATATTCTTTTGTGTGTGTGTGCGCGCTTTCTGTTGCAGGTTCTCTAATGCATTCTCATATTATGGTGTGGTTTTGCTGACCACTGAGCTTTTTCAGGAGGGAGGTGCCTGTGGTGGTGAGTGAAAGCTATTGTGTATTTAAAAACAGACTGGAGCATATTGAGAATGTAAAGGGATATGTATACTGTAGTAACCTATATACAGCCTAGTGTTTTTTTTTAAATAGTATGTAAACCAGTGTGTTTAAAGAAGAAGTCTACTTCCAAAACAAAGATTTACATATAATGTACTCACCCCCTTGTCATCCAAAATGTTCATGTCTTTCTTTCTTCAGTCATAAAGAAATTATGTTTTTTGAGGAAAACATTTCAGCATTTTTCTCCATATAATGGACTGATATGGTGCCCTGATTTTGAACTATCAAAATGCAACGATCCCAGCCGAGAAAGAAGGGTCTTATCTAGCGAAACGATTGGTTATTTTCATAAAAATAATACAGTTTATATATTTTTTAATGTCAAACGCTCGTGGACTGTTTTTTTTTTTCGGTTCATGACAGTTAGGGTCCATCTCATGTTCTCCCTCAACTTCAAAATCGTCCTATATCGCTGTTTTACCTTTTTTGTTAAGGGTGTTTGATCTTCTTTGCATATTCACTTTGCAAAGACTGGGTCGGTACTTCTGCAGCGATGTGGGATGATTTTGAAATGATTTTTGAAGTTGAGGGAGAAAATGCGATTGGAGATTTTCGACATACCCTAACTGTTTTGAACCAGAATACACAGAGTTCAGGGAGAGCAAGACAAGATGAGCGTTTGAGATTTTTTAAATTGTATTTTTTTAATGAAAATAACCGATCGTTTTGCTAGATAAGACCCTTTTTCCTCAGCTAGACTCATTTAAAACCGCATTTGGGATCGTTTGAAGCCACATTTAAACTGCGTTTTGGAAGTTCAAAATCGAGGTGAGTACATTATATGTCAATTTTTGTTTTGCAAGTGGACCACTCCTTTAATATCATTTCAAACTATTGAGTAGTAGAACGGTAACCATACACAGCAAATGTATTGTGTGCCTATTTTGGTCGTCTGTCTCCCCCTAGAGGCGAAGGGCAGTAAAATGGAGCCAGGTTGCAGTTTGGAGTGCAAATATCTGAATTCAGATGATTACAAAGATCTTCTGTGGACCACACTTTCTGAGTTCCCTGGTATACATTTGAATTATAACACCATTAAAGGAATAGTTAATCCAAAAATGAAAATTTACTCACTCTCGGGCCATCCAAGTTAGAGGGAGTTTAAATGTAGATAAGTTTGTTTCTTTATCCCATTCAGTGAATGGGTGCCATCAGAATGAGAGTTGAAACAGCTAATAAAAGCATCACAATAATCCACAAGTAATCCACATGATTCAAGTTCATCTTGTGAATTAAAAAACATATCCATCAAGACATTTTTAACTTTAAACGGTTGCTTCCGGCTAATATGTAAGTCCTCTATCCATAATATTGAATTGATTTCTCCTGGGAAAATGTCATCTTGCCTGAATCAGAAGAGAAATATGCACAGATAAAGCACCATTAACTTTCTAAACAAATGTTAGTAGATTTTGAGTCATGTGGATTATTTGTTTTTTTTTGTTTAGCTGTTTGAACTCTCATTCTGATGGCACCCATTTACTTACATTTTAGGATTCATTGGTGAGCAAGTGATGCAATGCTAAATTATTTTGAATCTGTTGATTCTGTTCCAGTGAAGAAACAAACTCATCTATATTTTGAAGTAAAGCATTTTTTGGACGAACTATTCCATAACATCTCATTTTGAAATAATGTCTGACCGGCAAAAGAAAATGTGACAAATGTATTGGTTGATTTATCACAGGCCTGCTGGTGACCCTGTGGGCGATTGATCGATTAGGAAGGAGGAAGACCATGGCACTGTGTTTCTTTGTCTTCTCCCTCTGCATTGTGCCGCTCTATGCCTGTGTGGGAAGGTTAGAAAACACATGCATTGACATTTTTCTAGGCCTTACAAGCCTGTGTTAATCTCATATGTAAGCATACTGTGAATAACTACATTTCCTATTGCAGGACTTCTTTGACAGTATTTATATTCATTGCGAGGGCTTTCATCGCTGGAGGTTTCCAGGCTGCATATGTGTACACCCCTGAGGTGAGAACTCCTTTTCAAATCATTTCAGTTGATATACAGTGGTTTGTGAATTCATACCCCTTCATTTTTTTCATGTTTTGTTATGTTGCAGCCTTGTTAAACTGCTTTAAATTACTTTTTTTCCACATCAGTCTACACTTCATATACACCATAATGACAAGGCAAAAAAATGCTTTTTAACATCTTTGCAAACTTGTTAATAATAAAAACTGAAATGATTTCATTAGCATTCAAACCCTTATCTGGGACAGTTGAAATTGAGCTCAGGAGCATTCATATTGCTTGTAGATGTTACTACACTTGGAGTGAAGTTAGTCTGTGGCAAATTCAATTGAATGAGTGTGATTTGGAAAGGCACACACCTCTCAATAAAAGGTCTAACAGGTGAAAATGCATTTCAAAGCACAAACCCAGCCCTGAGGTCAAAAGAACTGTCTGTAGGGCTCAGAGACAGGATTGCGCCAAGGCACAGATCTGGAAAAGAGTTCAGAAAAATTCTGCTGCATTGAAGATTCACAGAAGCATGTACTCTCCATTACCCTTAATGGAAGAAGTTTGAAACAACCTGGACTCTTCCTAGAGCTGGCCTCCTGGCCAAACTGAGCAATTGATGGAGAAGGGCTTTGGTTACAGTGGCGTCCAAGAACCTGATGGTCGCTCTAGTTGAGCTCCATGATCATACGTAGATAGGAGATAGGAGAAACCTACAGGACAAACATCACTGCAACTCTCCACCAGTCTGGGCTTTATAGTGGTGTGGCAAGACTTAATCCTTTCCTCAGTGAAGACACATGAAAACACACTTGGAATTTGAAATAAAGCACCTAAAGGATCCTCAGACTGTGAAAAAAAAGATTCTCTGGTCTGATGAACCTTAATTCCAAGCATCGTGTTTGAAGAAACCAAGCACTGCTCATCACCTGTTAGTTAGAGTAACATCCAAAAAGTAAAGAGTGCTGGTAGTAGCTTTGTGCTGTAAAGGTGTTTCAACTAAATACTGAGTTAAGGGTATGAATACTTATGCATTGTACTTATTTCAGTGTTTTATTTTTAATACATTTACAAAGTTGTAACAATTCTGTTTTTGCTTTGTCATTATGGTGTATGGAGTGTAGACTGATTATTTAAAAAAGTAATTTAAAGCAGTTTAACATAAGGCAGCAAGATGACAAAACGTGAAAAAATGAACGGGGAGGGGAAAGCACTATTAGCACAATAGGGAAGCACTATTCTTTTTTGCCCTGTCAAAGGAATATGTAATAGAAACACAGCAAAATTTGACACTCTAAGTAGATAAATTGTAAGGAGGCGAAAGCCTGTAGACTGTCAATGTAGTGTTAAATGTTTTGCTCAAGGCAACAGCTGTGCTGGAGAAGGATTTTGACCTTGGGAAGCGTCCAGTTTCTGGCTCACTCCCACCACTTGGCAACCATTGCAACAGTTCACCTGACATGAAACAGGCCATTTTGTCATCCTGAATTACTGGAGTTCATCTCCAGATACAGGATTGGAGGGTTGAATATTACTCAAAGTGTCTGTAGGTCGTCTTTGTTGGTAATGTCATTGAGGTCATTTTATTGCACACCGTAGTTACTTAAGAACAGAATTACTGACTGAATATTATCTAAAGGAGTGAGGCAGTTTTCCTAACTACATTCATCTTTGTCTGTGATGTTTAACTGGTCTTGAAAGTGTTTACAGCATAACAACATGCTGAAGAAACTTTAGTAGAGTAATAGATGTAGATCCATTCACTAACTACCCTGTGGTTAAGTAATAGTTCAAAGTTCAATGAGAGGACCATGGTTATAAATCACTCAAAATCTCTCTGTGTCTTTTGCAGGTGTATCCTACAGCAACAAGGGCACTGGGTTTGGGCACCAGTAGTGGCATGGCTCGGGTTGGAGCTCTCATCACACCATTTGTGGCACAGGTGTGGAAACAATAACTAGAAAATAATAAAAGACATTCAGAGTTATGTAAATATCCTAACCCTAACAGACATGTCAGATTTTGCTCCCAATGTGACGTGGTAAGGGGATCTTATTATAATGTTACCGCCCCATAATCTTTACGTTTTCACCCACGGCGCCGTCATTTTATTTTGCAAGTGACAACGGTGTACCAATTCAAACGGCATGGCGAAAGTACAAAGCAGAGCATGCTAACTGTTCTGACGTTGACTGCACAGATGAGTACAGAACACTATTTAGAGTCCCAGCGCAGTGGATTTATTGATTTATTTACTGTATAGTGCACTGCTGCCACACAGATCTAAAATAAACATGTGATTTCTTTCCTAGCTGTTTACCTTCACAGACATAACTGACTGTTTTTGTAACTTGTGTGTTTTTAACTGAAATGTGTGTGTATTTGTCAGTTTAAGCGCAATAAGACATGAAAGAGAACTTCAGCACAATAATTTCAGCACAATAGACATGATAATCAAAACCAAACAGATGTTTTTTAGCATCTGAGGTACCAGCTATAAAGCCACAGTCCTATTCTGGAAAGGGGGGCGGGGAGCAGCAGCTCATTTGCATTTAAAGAGACATGCATGAAAACAGCGTTTCTGCTTCCTCTCAAAATAGGCATTTTCAAAATTATATAATTAATGTTCTGTGG
Source organism: Labeo catla (assembly GCA_012976165.1). Lineage (NCBI taxonomy): Eukaryota > Metazoa > Chordata > Actinopteri > Cypriniformes > Cyprinidae > Labeo > Labeo catla. The sequence continues at coordinate 1,186,668 of VONZ01000015.1, read as the reverse complement.
GGTACTTTGAGCTGAAACCTCACAGACACATTCTGGGGACACCTGAGGCAAAAAAAGGTCTCTCATATTCTATCCATCTCTGCTTCCTTCCTCTAGGTGATGCTGGAGTCTTCTGTGTACCTGACTCTGTCAGTATACTGTTGCTGCTGTTTGCTGGCTGCTATTGCTTCCTGTGCCCTGCCAATAGAGACCACAGGACGAGGCCTCCAGGAGTCCAGTCACAGAGAGTGGGGTCAGGAGATGATGGGACGGGCCTCAGACCACAGCCCTGGAGGGATTCCACATTCCAGCTCTGGATCACAGGACTAAAACACAACATGTAGGTTTGGAAAGACTTTATAGAAGAAACTGTTCTTAGATGGAAGTGGGGAATCTTTTCTGTAAAAAAAGCAATGTGTGTCCACAAAGGAATAGCAGATTTAATTATTTTAAGAACTCTTGGTTTAGATTGAAATCAGTCCATTAATGACACATTCCACCACTAAAGGTTGCAAGGTTTCTTTTTATGAACCTCTGTACTACAGAATTGGAGTGGAATAGATTCCAATCACATAATACTCCAATTCTGCCGCATTCCTAAGAACAGGAAATGGGTTGAAAATTGATCTAAAATATTTAGATCCATAAAAATATGAATCTAAAATATGACAAATTGCATTATGCAGTTTAACACATGAAAATCACTCTCACATGTTCAAAGGATCTGAGTGGCATTTGAACAATGAAAGATTTGAACCTGTTTTGAAGCTGAAAGATAGCACAAGAGTATGTGTGTTATGACAGTGAATAGAAAGATAATTTGTTTTGTTTTATTTATTTATTTATTTATTTATTTTAAGAGGGCCTTATACTTCACTCCCAGCATTCCTTTGGGAAAGTCATGACACTGACTTTTATCTGTTTATTGAAGCAAAGACAGGATGCTGCTATAAATCAGACATTGCACCAGTTTGTGGTCTGTTATCTTGCTTTTGAACCATTTACCACACTTTAATCTGGTTAAATGTTATCCATTCATAGTTTTAGACCATCACTGACACCAGTGGCGTATCTAGTGGACACCAAAGTCTTCATTTCACACCACTCAGCACTTGAGAGCACTTCTCTTCGTCCTCTCACCGGCTGCCAACTGCAATCACTCATGTAAAGTGTATAAACTCCAGTTGATCCCTTATAATCAGGCATATCAAAGGTTATTGGATTCTTATTATCTTAAAATACAGCTCAATAACAGTAAAACAATAGCAAGTGGCTTTCATCAGAACAGGTCTGTAGGTCAAATATATTTTATTATTGTCTGTTCTAGCACATCATTCCGAGCACATTTTTCAATCAATGGCTTGCATCAAAACACACAACTTGAACATTTAGCAACAATCTTTTTTTATTCAGCTCGACTGCTCAATGCTTTATTCGGTTATTTGTATTTCTGCCTTTTCAACCGTACAGTGGGTATGTGTGTGGCATGATGGGAAGTGTGCAGTTGTTCCTGTGAGTGCAGAGAGTTGCCTGCCTTTTGCGATTTAGTGCCGCGTTTTGTGTTTGTGTGCACAGATCTCTTGCCACTGCACTGGATGTACATGTATGATAACAATAAACTATGCTTCAAAAAAAAAAAAAAATAAAGTGAGTTCATGTATCTTTATTATAAATTAGTGGAGATGAATGTAGAGAAATGTATTTAATTCTGAAGATTCATTATTTCATGGATTCAGTATGACAACAATAATTAGATTAATGAGAATAAAATTGATACAAAGGCCCAGAACTTTTAGAGACGTGATTTAGAGAGTGCTAGCAGGCCTTTCTGCTCCAGGATCTGTCCAAAGAGACGAGCAGCTTCCTCAGCACATCCACGATGGATGGTCAGTCCAAAACCTCCATGTCCGTAGTTATGAATGATCTGAGGTGAATAAAAACAACATGGTGTGTGAATTTGTAAAGCCCTAGCCCTAAAGGGACATGATGATGGAAAAAATATGAGACGAAAGAACAACTGACAAAATCATTTACTTGGAACACTTTCACATTAACTTGCAAGTTAAAGTGTTCCCTTGTGAAACCGTGCACCATGTCTACACTTGCAATACTTTTACGTTCACTAGCAAAACTTTTATGTTCTCTTGCAAATCTTTTGCATTCACTTGTAGAAGTACCGTGTTCCCCCGAGAAACTACCAGAAACATTAAAATATTTTTTTCTCCCCATCTCATATTTTTTCCAATAGCATGCCCATTTAGGGGCTCTGTATTAATCATACATTATCTTTGTTATTTATAGCAATCTTTTTTCATCCTTAATCCTTCATCCTTTCATCCTTCATCCTCAAGTATAATGGTCATTCTATGAGCTCACCTCAAATGAGGTTGGTCCAGATCGTATGGTCTCTCTTTCCAGTCTAACTTTGCTGCGTGTGGGCCTGAGACCAGTCCAGTCTTCTACTATCCGTGCATGCTAGAAAGAAAAAAGAAGATCCAATCCACTCATGCTACTCAAACAAACACTAATTCTGCAAGGCTAAAATGTCTGAAACTACCTGTAGACTGGGCTCAAGCTTGCTGGCAGCTTCCCAGATTCCTTTATGGTCAACAGAACTGTTCTGCAGATTCCAGTTTCCTACTTGGAAAACTCCACCCACAGTGACTGAACGACTCCTGCAGAAACCAAATTACACGAGGTAATGTACTTCAGTGCTAAGACAAGACTGCATTGCACCTCATTATAAATACAAGTAAACAATGAGCAACAATGTTTGTGTTATTACGCATTATTTAGGATGGGTATTATATATTATCACAGTATTTATTAATATTTTAAATTAGTTTTTATTTTATATTTTCAGTTTTAATTGTAGTTTAAGTTTTACCAGTGTAGCTTTATTTTAGTTAGTTGCCAGTGCAACATTTCTAATATTTCAGTTTTTTTTCAATAAAGTGTCACTATAAAGAGGCTTACCCAGGAATTATGTATGGTGAGTTATAGACTCCTGCTGAGGTATCATGTGTGAGGATCCAGTGTTTCAACCAGGGAGCATCTACCTGTTGATATAAAAAGCATGAGATCAAAACAGTTCCATGCAAAAGCTTTAAGTCTGACTGGCTTTTATCCACTAAATCTCACCTTAATGATCTGTCCTCTGCCTGGCTTGAGCTCAGGATCAGGCTGGAGGTCTCCTGATCGGACACCGGAGCAGTTGATGATAACGTCAGCACCACTGTCTGCCAACTGGAGCCCATTTTTAAGGTCATTACTTTTTTTTTTGTTTTTAACAGAAGCAGAATCTCAACATTAATTCAGTTAGAGTTAGTGAATCTGCTTTTATTATGTTACAATTAGTATCAGTTAACCAGATGGTACACTTTTCTTACTCATATTAACAATAAAGTTAACTACCATTCAAAAGTACAATTTTTTTTAATGTTTAAAGGGGTCATCGGATGCCCTTTTTCCACAAGTTAATATGATTCGTTAGGGTCATAATGAGAAGTCTATAACATACTTTGGTTAAAATTTCTCAGTGGTAGTGTAAAAAACACCCTTTTTACCTTGTCCGAATCAGCTCTGCAGACATTAAACGGCTTTGTTGCATGTTCCTTTAAATGCTAATGAGCTCTGCTCACCCCGCCTCTCTCTTCTGTAGGCTGACAAGCCGTTCTGTTTACTTTAGCCGCAAAACTTGCTATTTAGCACATTATTAAGCAAGGTGATTTGCAAAGATAAAAAAAAAAATGTTCACGAACAATTAATGTGAACATTGATGCATTTATGTAGATCGCCGAGCGCATTTCCTTTAAAAACTTAAGTAATGTTAATCCTCTCTGTCTTCAGCGGCTCAGATGTCAGGAGTAAATGGCGACTGCTATGATCATTATTACATCCAACAACAAAACGCCTCAATCGCTCAATCGGAGACAATTGTCCCCTGGACCGGAGTTGAAACAATGGTGGTCGGACTGTTACAGCTCATCGGGGCGGGTCTAAGGTAAGATGGCCGTGTCAATCAACTATTGTTGGAGTGGCCTTGGTCGGTGTGACGTCACACAGACAAGACGCTGAGAATGGCTTGATTTGAAAAAGGGGATATTACTTATAAAGATTAAAAAAATACCACTTGGTGGATTTTTATCATTATAGGGTGGTTGTGTACACATACATTTATATTTAAACAACATGTGAAAGTGAGTTTTGCATCAGATGACCCCTTTAAGACTCTTATGCTCTTAAGGCTGCATTTAGAAGATAGTAATATTGTACAATATTAAGTAACAATATTGGTTTTGTAGTATTATTACAGAACAATTGTTTTTAGATATTTTAACTATTTAAAGACATGTAATTTATGTAACATAATGTAATTTATTCCTGTGATGGCAAAGCTGAATTTTCAGGAGCCATTACTCGTGATCCTTCAGAAATCATTCTAATATGCTAATTTTGCATTTCTATATGTACATTACTAATGTTGAAGGGAATTGTTCTGCTTAATATTTTTGTGGTCAGGATTCTATGAATAGAAAGTTCTAAAGAACAGCATTTATTTGAAATATAATTATTTTGTTACATTGTATATGTTTTAACTGTCACTTTGATGTTTTCTTGGTGATTTGAATGATAATTGTTGAATGATTTCTACTGACCCCACACTTTTAAATGATAGTGTAAATTTTAAGATTAATTTTAAATTGATTTTAAAAATGTTAAATTAGTTTTTAAAAAGATACATGAAAATGAAAAAGGAATTGCTCAGACCTCTTTAAATGAACCAATCTTCCTCTGATAAAACTTGACCTTTCTTTGCTTTAACCTGCAGAAAACAGATATTTGACCAATGTGTCAAAGATAGTGTTAATCATTGTTAGACCAGAAAAGAGTTACACTGTAAATGCGTAACATTCACAACAGATTTTACAAAATTATGTAAATGAACAATGGTTATTCTAATGCATATGCAGTAAAACAAAAGAATTAGAACATTCATGTAAAAATTGGACACACACATATATCCATGATGTGTAGACACATAATATACTTAAGTCTATAAATCTAAAATATCACTTATTCATTTTAAGTGGAAATGCTTTTTTTTATTTATTTTTTTATGTAACTATTTCTATGCTTAAATTACAAAATATTTTGAATTTCAGATTTCACAGAACTGCACTGTTACATTCTGTTTCATTCTAATTTTGGTTACTGATTAGATAAGAGTCTCTCACCAGTCCATGAGCCAGGGCAGGTATGTCTTTCCTTCAATCATGAGAGCTGTGTTGAACCACCCAAAACTGAAAAAATGGAGGGAAAAAAGAGAGAAGTGGCACAAACATTACATTCACAAATCTAATGTATGATCCAATACTTTTTAATTAATTAAACTTAATTCAAAACTAAAATAATAACTACAGTCACCAAAGATTAAAAAAAAACTGATTATGATTAAGTGTTCAGCATCAAATTATAGAAATAACTTGTGATGAGATGCAGTGATAAGTACCTGTATCCTGGGAACATGTCTAGTTCACGTTTAGTCAGCTGGCGAAAACCCAACACAGCATCTTTAAATGATGGGTCCTGTTTGAGGGGGGCATAGAGACTTCAGTCATTTGCACAATTATCTGTCTTGGGTCAGTGAGATGGGTCAGTTATTTTCACTCTAATTTTATACTGGTATTAACTCATGCCAGAGAGAGGGGCCTCGACAGTTTAAAGTGGATGTTCAGGTCTTTTGATTCTAACCAGTTCTTTTTTGTTCAGCTGCACAATAAGGTTCATTATGCTCTGTTCTGCCATTTCAGACATGTCCTCACTGGTACAGTGCAAGAACATCATTCAGCGTAGAAGTATGTTTCATATTATGGTCAAGGGTCCACAGGCAGAGACCAAATTGTGAAATCATTTACTTGACAATATACTTTGTGTCAGAGCTTGCAGTTTATTATTTACCGTTCTGTAGATAATATGGAATGCAAAGATAATGTTCTCACCAGCATGGGTTCAGTGCACAGATTGTAGCCAGACTGAAGGAAGATTCCCATTTTAACTGAATCTGGAGAGTTGAGGCAACTTAGTAGATAGTCAAATGTCTCTTTATTCCATTTACTGAGAAAGAATAAAAAACACATAAGGATGTGCTTCATTTCAAGGGCATTTTATGCCATGCACAAAGATTCAGAAGCTCACGTTTCTTGCACGTTCCCCTTGTCATAGAGATACGGCTGCCATAGTCCAGCTGCCCCGTCGCTGGTGGTGAGTGGAGTGAAGACATCAGCATACACCTCTATGATGAGGGGGGTGACCCTGCCGTGGAAGTGCTGGTAGATGCTCTGAGCGGTGGAGAGGCCGATGACCCCCGCTCCAATGATGCACACCCTCATGTCTGAAGGTCATAATAGGGTGAATACCTCTTTTTTATGTTTTAATAATGACATACTGTGTGGTCTCAAGTTATTTGATGTTTTCTCTATATATATAAGTAAAATGTAAATGCATGTACAAATATTAATGCAGGGTTTTGTAAAATATCAATGTTGCAAACTGACTTGAGCACAATTTTAATACAAACCTCTGTATTTTGAATAACCCACATATTATAATGCTGCCGTATGTTTGCATTTTCATGGGAAATGCATATTTTATTTTATTAATTCTTATGTCCATAAAAACCCCATGTGGATAAGATTAACGTTCAATGGCAACTAATAAGCTTAGAGAGCCTGAGTTCTTATTAGCTGAATTCTTGTGAGCTTTTACTTTTCTTCTGTATAATTTAATAGGTAATGCATTGCACGTCATGTCAAGATGGAAATAATCCATATGTGACCGTGGACCACAAAACCAGTCTTAAATAGCATGGGTATATTTGCAGCAATAGCCAAAAATACATTGTATGGGTCAAAACTATTATTTTTCTTTTATGCCAAAAATCATTAGGATATTAAGAAAAGATCATATTCCATTAAGATATTTTGTAAATTTCCTACCGTAAGTATATCAAAACGTAATTCTTGATTAGTAATATATACATAGCTAAGAACTGCATTCGGAGAACCTTAAAAGAACAGCAGCTTCTTTCCTTTTTTTTTTGCACCCTCAGATTCCAGATTTTTAAATAGTTGTATCTCGGCCAGGCAAATATTGTCCTATCCTAACAAACCATACATCAGTGGTTATTTATTCAGCTTTCAGATGATGTATAAATCTGAATTTCAAAAAATTTACCCTTATGAATGGTTTTGTGGTCCAGAGTCACATATTGTACATATGTGCATTCTTTAGATTTACTTTATATTTTGTAAAAGAACAGCTTCCTTACCAGAGTTTGTTTCGTCTTGCTACCTCCAGAAAAAAAAACAGCGTCGTCCTAAACACGTCCTTATCTTCTGTCTTGCAAGAACAGCCGTAAGCAATGTAATGACAGGTCGCAAAACTTACAAATTAACTTTTTCCCTCATTACGTAACGTCAGCTGTGACGTTGCGGTGGCGCTATTCGTGTTGTTCGTATTCAGTAAATGTTCAGTATGGGCTGGATGCTGAATACGTCTTATTTTAGAACTAGTAAAAAAAAAAACTACTATGCTAGTACGCTGTTTCCAATTCAGCCTTAGTGGTGGGAGTTTTGATTCATCTTAGTGATTCGAATCTTTTTAATTTGTTGTCTAAAAAGATTAGTTCATACACTTGTGTTACATCGTTACACCAGCAGGTGGCAAGAAAATTTTGACTTTTGTGAGTCATTTAGCTCAGAAACATTTGTGTTATTTCTGGGTTGCATTAACGCAACTTAAATAGGTAGCCAGTGTAGAGATTGTAAAAATGGGATATGTTTATATCTGAACGGTGTCAACATCTGCTTCAAGCTTATTTATGTATGGATGTCAAATACTCCGGATGTTAAATACTCAAATAATGTTCCCTAACATTTGAACATTTAGCAACAATCTTTGTTTTTTCAACTCAACTGCTCAATGCTATATTCAGTTATTTGTATTTCTGCCTTTTCATCCGTACAGTGGGTATGTGTGTGGCATGATGGGAAGTGTGCAGTTGTTGCTGTGAGTGCAGAGAGTTGATTGCCAGTTGTGATTTAGTGCCACATTTTGTGTCTGTTTGCACAGATCTGTTGCCACTGCACTGGATGTACATGTATGATAACATTAAACCATGCTTCAAAAAAAGAAAGTGAGTCTAGGTATCTTTATTATAGATTAGTGCAGATAAATGTACACAAATGTATTCGGTTCTGGAAGTTCATTACCTCTTGGAATCAGTATGACAATGGTTATTAGATAAGAATGAGAATAAAACTTGATAGATAACCTTATCCAGAGGCATAGATCTATCAGAGATGTGATTTAGAATCTGCTAGCAGGCCTTTCTGCTCCAGGATCTGTCCAAAGAGACGAGCAGCTTCCTCAGCACATCCACGATGGATGGTCAGTCCAAAACCGCCATGTCCGTAGTTATGAATGACCTAAAATAAAACATTATACAATATAGTTTTTCCTCCCATTTCATATCATTTTCTTTGGGGAAAGCAAAGGTTTTGCGAGCAAAGGCAAATGCAATTGGAATATCCAAATACAGTAATGATACTGCAATATCAATTTTTCCTTCCATCTCATTTTTCCAGTAGCATGTCCATTAAGAGGCTCTGTATTAATCCCAAATTATCTTGGCTATATATGGTGATCTTTCTTCATTGAAAGATGGCATCAGATCTTCAGTCTAATTGTGATTCTTTGAACTCACCTCAAACAAGGTGTTTTCAGATTGTATGGTCTCTCTCTCCAATCTAACTTTGCTGCGTGTGGGCCTGAGACCAGTCCAGTCCTCTACTATCTGTGCATGCTAGAGAGAAGAAAAAAACCATCCACTCATGCCACTCAAACAAACACTAATGTAGCAAGGCTAAAATGGCTGAAACTACCTGTAGACTGGGCTCAAGCTTACAGGCCTCTTCCCAGATTTTATTATGGTCAGCAGAACTGTTCTGCAGATTCCAGTTTCCTACTTGGTTAACTCCACCCACAGTGACTAAACGACTCCTGCAGAAACAAAATTACCTGAGGTATACATCACTGCTAAAACAAGACTACACTCAGGGGCATCATGCAGTCATTATTTTTGAGGGGGCACGAGATTTGAATAATAGAGGCTCGTCATGTGAAACACAGCAGACCCACAATAGCACTTATGTTTTATTTATTTTTTCCTTTTTATTCGAAACATTCCCAAATGCATTAACTATTAGCTAGTGAAGAAAACACCAGCAATTTAGTGATGACTCATCTGAACGCCTCTGATTGGTCATTGCATTCATAAGCTCAACAAAATCGTGTGTGATTGGTTATAACGCACAGCGCTGTAAAAAGCACATCTGGCTCAGTGCCAGCCAGCAAACGCAAATTTAAATTTAGCAACTGATGACGTGAGGCACTGAATGATCTAATCTCACTGGTGCGATTGTATCAAATATAGAAAATATTATTCAGCTATTTTTTGTCTTTTGGAAGCTGCATTCAAAATTCACTTGGCTCAAAAATCTGAGGGGGCATGTGTCTGACAGGCATGATGCCTCTGACTACACTGCACTTTATTAGAAACAGAAGTTAAAAATGAGCATGTGTTGTGTGTTATTTTAGTATTACTATTATTTTTGTATTATTAATATTATGTAAAATTGTAAAAATAATATTTTGAATTAGCTTTTATTTTCATATTTTAGTTTCAATTTAAAACTTTAAGTTTTAGCAGTTTTGTTATGTGCCTTGTTATTTTTATTAGATTTTGTATATTTCCGTTTAGCTTCAGTTTTTTTTTAAATTTAATTTAAGTTTTAGTTGCCAATGGATTTTTTTATTTAACTTAATTTCAGTTTTAGTTATTTTATGTAATATTTATACTTAATTTTATTTTAGCTATATTTCAATTACCTCCGCTTGTTTTTTTTTTTCTGTAAATATATAAAGTATCATCATAAAGAGGCTTACCCAGGACAGATGTACGGTGAGTTATAGATTTTTAATGAGGAATCATGGGTGATGATCCAGTGCTTTAACCAGGGAGCGTCTACCTGTTGAAATATAAAGCATGCTGTTTTTGTGTAAAAGTTCTAAGTGTGTTTGACTTATATCCTCTAAATCTCACCCTAATGATCTGTCCTCTGCCTGGCTGGAGCTCAGGATCAGGCTGGAGGTCTCCTGATCGGACACCGGAGCAGTTGATGATAACATCAGCACCACTATCTGCCAACTGGAGAGCATTTTTGTTTTCATTGCAAATACACACATTTTATGATTAAAATCACTTTAAGAGATAAGGCAAGCAGAATCTTAGTATTCATTTAATTAGTGCATCTACCTACATTATGGTGCATGATCTGACAGAAATTATTCTAATTTGCTGATTTGAAGCTCATAAACATTTCAACATTATCAGTGTTGAAAACAATATCTTTGTGGAAACCGTGATACATTTTTCTATAATTCTTGATAAATAGAAAATTCTAAACAAAAGTAATTATTATTAATAGAAACCTTTTGTTATAATGTCTTAACTGTCACGATCCATCAATTTAATGTGTTCTTGCTGAATAATTTCTTTGACAAATATTAACTCAAACTTTTGAACAGTAGTGTACATTTTAATATACTGAACATTTTTATTAAAAAACAATCAATTAAAATGACAATGGAATTCCTCAAACCTCTTTAAATGAACCAATTGTCCTCTGATAAAACTTGACCTTTCTTTCTTTTAACCTGCAGAAAACAAAAATGTGGCCAAGGTGTCAAAGGTGGTGTTAATCACTGTAAGAAAAAGTATAACACATTTACTACAGATTTTACATAACTATATAAATGCATAATGGTTATTCTGATACAGTAAAACTGAAAATAAGAACTTTTATGTAAAAATTGGATGGGCGCACACATGCATGTACAGTATAAGATGTGTAGACACTTTAAAGGGGACATCGGAGAGACACAACCACCCTACAATGATAAAAATTAACTCACTCTTTAAATCGCAAAAAAAATCCCTAAACAGTCTCAATTATCAAGCCGTTTTATTTATCTGAGCAGTATGTTGCAGACAACTTGTATACAATGAGAATCCGATTGGTCACCCTTTAACTTGGAAAGAAATATTACTTATTCATTTTACATCTAAATATTTATTTGTTTTACTTTTTCTTTTTTTAAATTCCCAGCTTGAATTAAATTTTAAATTTTAGATTTCATTGTCGAAACCCCACTTGCATCCCACTGTTATATTCTATTTCATTCCAGTTCTAATTTTGGGTACTGAATAGATAACAAGAGTCTCTCACCAGTCCATAAGCCAGGGCAGGTATGTCTTTCCTTCAACCAAGAGAGTAGTGTTAAACCACCCAAAACTGAAGAGATAAAAATAAAAAAAGGAAAAGGAAAAGTGACAAACATTACATTCACAAATCCAATGTATGATTATATATATTTAAATTCATGCAATTTTATTCAAAACCAAATAATTACTACAACCATCAAATGGTATAACAACAAAGGTCAGCAACATAAAATTATGGAAATAGCTTTGATGTGATGAGATGCAGTTGATAAGTACCTGTATCCTGGGAACATTTCTAGTTCACGTTTAGTCAGCTGGCGAAAACCCAACACAGTGTCTTTAAATGATGGGTCCTGTTTAATATGAGGGGAGCAGAGATATTGCAGTCATTGTCACAAATACCCTAATTCTATACTGGTTTTCACTAATGCCAGAGAGTGGCCTTAGCCATTTAAAGTGGATGTTCAGATCTTTTGATTCTGACCACTCCTTCTTTTATTCAGCTGTACAATATAGTGCTCTGCTCTGCGGGACTGCTGGCAGAACCTGATATTACCAAGTACGACATGTTCCTGGATCAACATCTTTGTTGACCCTGGAACAACATTGTGATTAACCAATCAGATTTGAAAAAACAGTTTGTAGTTTTTGTGAAGTTTAGGCTTACAATCAGTGTTTCGTGCTTGTACATCAGTGTCATTCATCTATCATTTCCTCTGATTTTAGGGATTACTCATGGGTAAGGTTAGGTTTAGGTGTAGGGATGTGGTCAAGATTAAATTTTTGGATTAAAATGTTGTTCCAGGGTCAACAAAATATGTTGACCCAGGAACACATCTAACTCAGCAAAATCAGGACGTGCGGGACTGCTGATTAAGCCTACGTCGCAATATTGGAAATATTTTTGTTTTAAACCATGAAGGCGAACCAATGGATATCACAAGCAACGTGCAAACTTTTGCGTAAGAGTTATGCCGGTGAACGTCTCAGCCTCAGTAAATTCATTATAAAGAAAGTTAAAGTAAAAACTGACGGAGCTTTCGGCATCTGACGCTGCATTACGTTGCATACTCTCTAGACGACGAAAGACGAATCTACTACTTAAACATAGACTTATTACGGCATATAACTGTCTTCATTTATTCCCTTTGAATTTGAAATTTTAAATGAGAATAAATGAATTTCGTGTTAAACAGGTTATCTTTGAAAGTCGGTGCTTGAAAAAATGCCACTGAAAGCCCATGCCAGTCAAAAAACAGCCTAAAGACGCGCAATGACCATATCCCAAATATAAAAACTCAGAATATGCCATTTCCATACCTAAAATACACATTTTACAGTCACTTTTTAGGCACACTGATCATAAACACAGCTCAAGACTTCCTACCATTGGCCCTCCATCACAAAACTCAAAAATCTAGCACACTTTATCATAGATAGAATGCAAAATGTTTAAATACAAGCATTTCAGTCAAATGTAGTTTATGCACTATTTTAAAGCTTTCACCCATGCAGACTTGACGACCCTGTCTGACAACCATGTTCTATGCACCAGAACTTGCAGTTAATTCAAATCCAAGTCACACCGCACAGACACGTTTGTTGGGTTCCAACAGCCAACTTGTTTGTCTGTGAGGCATGAATTGGCCTTTACATTCCATTCTGTGATCACATTATAAAAAATCTAATGTTCTTACCGGCATGGGCTTAGTGCACAGATTGTAGCCAGACTGAAGGAAGATTCCCATTTTCACTGAATCTGGAGAGCTGAGGCAACTTAGTAAATAGTCAAATGTCTCTTTAGTCCATTCGCTATATTCCATTTGAAAAAGAATAAAAAACACACTTCAACTAATTCATTTGCCATTTTATGCCACACACAAAAACACTTTCACACAAATGAAAGCTCACATTTCTTTCATGTTCCCCTTGTCATAGAGATATGGCTGCCAGAGTCCAGCTGCTCCATCGCTGGTGGTGAGTGGAGTGAAGACATCAGCATACACCTCTATGGTGAGGGAAGTGATCCTGTCATGGAAGTGCTGGTAGATGCTTTGAGCAGTGGAGAGGCCGATGACCCCCGCTCCAATGATGCACACCCTCATGTCTGCAGAAAGGCGATTATTAGGTGAATGCCTCTTTTTAAATCATTTTAATAATGATAAACTGTATGGTCTAAAAAGTTATTTGGAAAAAAAGGCTGTAAATCCCCCATATGGACACTATGAAATGTTTAACATGTACAATAACTACTAACAAGATTAGAGTATGAATGTATTCAAGATAAAACTTATCAGAAAAGAACAGCTTTACTCACCAAATTTTTGGAGTCTTGTTACCTCCAAAGCGAGATCGACGTTGTCCCAAGTAGGTTCTTATTTCCTGTCTTGTATGAACAGATCTTAAGCAAAAGCTTTAACTTTTTCCCCACAGTACATAATGTCATTACTAACTTTCAAAAAATGCGCAGTATGGACTGAATTCTGAACACTGGTCTTGCTATTTTTTATGTCAGAAAGAGTAAGAGTAGTATGCTAGTATGCTGTTCGTAAAGGCGCTGTCACAATACACTTTTCATGCCACTGACTTCCATTTATACGGAAGAAGTTTCAAATTTCTTTTTTTTTTTTCAAAACAGGTTTGGTGAACTCTTCCCTTGGAATGTGTTTCATGTATAAACTATAGAAGATCAACAGGAAGATCAGCTGAATTATCTACAGGTTTACAGTGTTCCATTAATGCAGATTAGATGGCGTGTTTTTACATTTTGGATGTACTGTATGTTGAATTATGTTATGTAGCAAAATCTTTTTGAAAATTTTTTTTTTTTTTTGGGAAATTTCACATTTATGAAAGTAAAATTTGGCAAGAAATAGCAACACATAATTGTAAATTTGAAATGAGAAGGGTCTAATTTCAGAGAGTAACCAAAAACACATTTTGGGGGGTTATGAATAAAGATATTTTTAACAAAATTAGAGAAGTCAGCCCAAAATACTTTGCAATAAGCACAGTTTCAAAACAAATGAGTAACTGTTCAAACTGAAGAAAAGAAGCACTTGAGGGAAATATTAAATTTAGAAAGTTTATAATTTACTGGGTAGCAATTTTGGATAATTTTAATGGAGACTTTATTAGACAAAGAAAAAATGAAGAAGCCAGAAATCTTCCCATACTTTATCATTAAATATGTTATTCCAAAGACTAACACAAGTATACGGAAATCCAAAATACTAAAACCTTTTACTATGCAACTTTGGTCAGTAACTTTAAGCTGGTTAAATGTTAGCCATTCAGAGTTTTAGACTTTCGCTGACACCGGTGATGTATATCTAGTGGACACTAAAGTCTTCTTTTCACACCACTCAGCACTTGAGAAGCACTTCTCTTCATCCTCTCACCGGCTGCCATCTGCAATCACCTAAGTAAGGTGTATCTAGTTGATCCTTTATAATCAGGGACATATCAAAGGTTATTGGATACTTATTATCTTAAAATACAGCTCAATAACAATAAAACAATAGCAAGTGGCTTTCATCAGAACAGCTCTGTAGGTCAAATATATATTATTCTTGTCTACTTTTTTCACATTTGTGACCCTGGACCACAAAACCAGTCTTAAGTCGCTAGAGTACATTTATAGCAATAGCCAAAAATACATTGGGTCAAAATTATTGATTTTTCTTTTATGGCAAAAATTAAGTAAAAATCATGTTCCATGAAGATATTTTGTAAAATTTCTACTGTAAATATATCAAAAGTTAATTTTTGATTAGTAATATACATTAAGAACTTTATTTGGACAACTTTAAAGTTGATTTTCTCAATATTTTGATTTTTTGCACCCAGATTCCAGATTTTTAAATAGTTTTATCTCAAACAAATATTGTCCTATCCTAACAATCCATACATCAGTGGAAAGCTTATTTATTCACCTTTCAGATGACGTATACAACTCAATTTTGAAATCATATAAAACATGCTTTAATATAATAATCCAAACAAGGGAACAGGAACAGCAGGGAAACCACACGCAAACACGACATAACTAACATACAGATACATTAGCAACAATATATGAATGGACAATGAACACGGAACTGAATCAAACTTATATAGGACAGCTGATTTGACAAGGACAGGTGTGAGTGATTAACCAATAACGTAATAACAAACAACGGAACAGCAAAGACCAAATAAGGACACAAGAGGGAAAAACCAACAAAACAGTCCACAGGGGTAGACATAAGACTGGTTTTGTGATCCAGGGTCACATTTTTCAAACGATGGCTTGCATCAGAACACACAACATTTAGCAACAATCTCTGTTTATTCAGCTCGACTGCTCAATGCTATATTTGGTTATTTATATTTCTGCCTTTTCAACCGTACAGTGGGTATGTGTGTGACATGATGGGAAGCGTGCTGTTGTTCCTGAGAGTACAGAGAGTTGCCTGCCTTTTGCAATTCAGTGCCGCGTTTTGTGTCTCTGTGCACAGATCTCTTGCCACTGCACTGGATGTACATGTATGATAACTATGCTTCAGAAAAACAAAGCGAGTTCATGTATCTTTATTATAGATTAATGGAGATGAATGTAGAGAAATATATTTAATTAATTATCCAGAGGTAGTGATCTATTAGAGGTGTGATTTAGAGAGTGCTAGCAGGCCTTTCTGCTCCAGGATCTGCCCAAAGAGACGAGCAGCTTCCTCAGCACATCCACGATGGATGGTCAGTCCAAAACCTCCATGTCCATAGTTATGAATGACCTGAGGTGAAAGAAAATAGCTTAGTGTTTAAAAAAGTTAATACTTTAAAAGAAATACTGCTCTCTTTACTATGAGCTCACCTCAAATGAGGTTGGTCCAGATCGTATGGTCTCTCTCTCCAGTCTAACTTTGCTGCGTGCAGGTCTGAGACCAGTCCAGTCTTCTAAAATCCGTGCATGCTAAAGAGAAAGAAAATTGTGCAATTTTTTGGAAATATGGAAAATCACTTTTTAAATAACAGATTTTGACAACATGGGATCTACCTGCAGACTGGGCTCAAGCTTACAGGCCACTTCCCAGATGTTGTTATGGTCAACAGAACTGTTCTGCAATTCCAGTTTCCTACTTGGAAAACTCCACCCACAGTGACTAAACGACTCCTGCAGAAACAAACCAAAAAGGTCATGTGCATTAGTCCTGTGACAAAACTACCAGCACAGCGTGTTTTCATATACATGTGTTTTTTTTCATATATACATTGACTGTGATAAAATAATCACCCTGGTAAGATGTACGCCGGAGCAGTTGATGATTACATCAGCACCACTATCTGCCAACTTTTTTGTCAGGAAATTACAGTCACTGTACAAACAAATAGATGATGTTTACAGTAAAGATTGCTATTCTATTGCTAGGGTTGCTATTCTTGTCTTAGGGGCCATTCACACAGAATGATTATTATTATTTTTTGAGTGCGGTTTAAAAATTAAACAGTTCAAAAAATGTGCAAACCTCTTTAAATGAACCAATCTTTCTCTTAAGAAACTTTATATTTCTTTGTTTGTAACCTGTATAGAGACCATCGGAAAAATGACATACATATATATATATATATATATATATATATATATATATACACACACACACACTCCTGAACAAAATCTTAAGACCAGGGGAAACATTACAACTATTCACATTTTGTGCTGGTGGATCGTAACCAGGTTGTAAGTACTGCTTCGAAATGGCAAAAGAAGAAACAGGAGCAAGAGCCACAAAATAGAGAGTAGGCAATTCATAGAAAACTGAAGAAAACTCAAACAGGCTGTTCATCAGCTGATCAAAAGTTTAAGACCATCACCCAAAAAAACCCACAACAGAGCTAAAAGTGTCAAAAAAGGACTCAATAGTGAGCAGCCCCACCACTTTTGCTGATTACTTAAAGCATTCATTTTGGTATGCTTAATGCGACTGTTTCCAGGAGGCTGGTGGGAACGTGTGTCCATGTGGTGAAGATGGCTTCACGAAAGGCATCCACAGTCTGGAACTGATGTATTTTTTTGTAAACCTCCCTTGCCATCCATCCCCAAACATTCTCAATGCAATTTAGATCAAGGGAACACACAGAAAGGTCCAAAAGAGCGACGTTATTCACCTTCGTCAGGTGGGCGTCGTGTACTGCAGTGCTGTCCTGTTGAAAGACCCAGTCATTACCTCACAGACGAGGGCCCTCAGTCAAGAGGGATGCCCACTGCAACATATCTACAAAGCCAGCGGCCATTTGACGCCCCTACACAACCTGAAGCTTCATTTTCCCATTGAAGGAAAAAGCATCCCAGATCATGATGGAGCCTCCTCCACTGTGCCACGTAAAAAACATCTCTAGTGGGATCTCCATGTCATGCCAGTAACATTAGGACCATCCAGGTTACATTTTTTCTCGTCAGAGAATAAAACTTTCTTCCATCTTTCAGTGTCCCATGTTTGGTGCTCCCTTGCAAATTCCAAACGGGCAAGTTTGTGGCATGGGAGGAGATCTGGCCTTTGAAGATGTTTTTTGTTCTTGAAGCCCTTCTCTTGCAGATGCTGTCTTGTGGTTTTTGGGCTGCAGTAAGCTGCAGTAAGGGCCTCAATTTGGGTCGAGGATCAGTCTGTGTCTTCACGGACAGCCCGTCAGATCCTCTGGCTCAGGTGAATTTTCTTTGGGTCTACCACTTGAGTTTTTTGTCTCATAACTCTCAGGATCTTTTGAGAAATGTGAAATGGCTGTCTTATTGTGTCCAATCTCGGCAGCGATGGTGCGTTGTGCGAGGCGTTGCGCGTGCAGCTCAACAGTCCTGCCACATTCAAAGACAGAAAGCCTTTTTGCCTGTGCCATCAGGAGGTCATGACAGTGTGACTGCCTGAAGAACAATAACATCGAAGCCATATTTTCGGCAGATTTTAACTTTTTAAGGCTATGGTCTTAAACTTTTGATCAGCTGATGAACAGCCTGTTTGAGTTTTCCTAAGTTTTCTATGAATTGCCTACTCTCTATTTTTTGGCTCCTGCTCCAGTTTCTTCTTTTGCCATTTTGAAGCAGTACTTAAAACTTGGTTACGATCCACCAGCACAAAATGTGAATACTTGTAATGTTTCCCCTGGTCTTAAGATTTTGTTCAGGAGTGTATATAATCATCCCAGATCTCTCACCAGTCCATAAGCCAGGGCAGGTATGTCTTTCCTTCAATCATGATAGTGGTGTTGAACCACCCAAAACTGAAAGAGGAAAGGTGGAAATGGAAATGTTGATATGACACTGAGACCTATTATATTTACACTCAGCTGAAATTAAATATGAACCTTGAACACCAATAATTTTACAGGTGAAATCAAAAAGTTTACATACACCTTGCAGAATGTGTAAAATGTTCATTATTTTACCAAAATAAGAGAGATCATACAAAATGCATGTTATTTTTATTTAGTACTGACCTGAATAAGATATTTCATATAAAAGATGTTTACTTATAGTCCACAAAAGATAATAATAGTTAAAATTAAAAATTACACTTGATTCTTATACTGTGTTTTTTTTTAGTGATAGTTGTTCATGAGTCCCTTTGTTTAAGTTAAACTGCCTGCTGTTCTTCAGAAAAATCCTTCAGGTCCCACAAATTTTTTTCAGCATTTGTGTGTATTTCAATCCTTTTCAACATTGTATGATTTTGAGATCCATCTTTTCACAAAAGGACAACTGAGGGACTCATATACAACTATTACAGAAGGTTCAAATGCTCACTGATGTTTGAGAAGGAAAAACAATGCATTAAGAGCCATAGGTGTAAACTTTTGAACAGAATGAAGATGTGGGAGGGCTTCAGATACACAAAAATGCTGAAAAACTAAAGAATTTGTGGGACCTAAAGGATGTTTCTGAAGAACAGCAGGCAGTTTAGCTGTTCAGGACAAACAAGGGACTCATGAACAACTATCACTAAACAAACAAACAACAACAAAAACAGCTGTGGATCATTCAGGTAACAACACAGTATTAGAATCAAGTGTATATAAACTTTTGAAAGGGGTCATTTTTATAAATTCAGGTATTGTTTTCTCTTGTGGACTATATGTAAATGTCTTTTATGTGAAATAACTTATTCAGGTCAGTACCAAATAAAACATTTTGGATGATCCCTCTTATTTTGGTAAAATAATTAACATTTTGCAGATTCTGCAAGGTGTATGTAAACTTTTGACCTCAACGGTGTAGGTTTGCAATGATTCAGTCAGAATGTCCTGTTGTACAGGACTTTAAAAATAACAATGCCAGCAATATCCATTATCAAAATTGATCAGATTCAGTTGATAAGTACCTGTATCCTGGGAACATGTCTAGTTAACGTTTAGTCAGCTGGCGAAAACCCAACACAGCGTCTTTAAATGAAGGGTCCTGTTTGAGGGTAGCAAACAAACATCTACAAAATATATCTAAAAATATAGAACTGTTTAATGAAATGTCAGTGTCAACTGAATATAAAACATTATAATGAATGAAATGACAGTGTTCTTACTGGTGTAGTTTCAGCGCACAGATTGTAGCCAGACTGGAGGAAGACTCCCATTTTCACTGAATCTGGAGAGCTGAGGCAACTTAGTAGATAGTCAAACGTCTCTTTGTTCCATTTACTGAGGAAAGGAAATAAAACATTTTACTCACTGCTATAGATTATCTTGGGTTTAGCAGGATAATTGAGAAATATAAGGATGTGGTTCAACTGATTGTCTGACACTATTAGATTCAGATATTTTCACTCACAAAAAAGCTCACATTTCTTGCATGTTCCCCTTGTCATAGAGATATGGCTGCCAGAATCCAGCTGCCCCATCGCTGGTGGTGAGTGGAGTGAAGACATCAGCATACACCTCTATGGTGAGGGGGGTGACCCTGTCATGGAAGTGCTGGTAGATGCTCTGAGCGGTGGAGGCCGATGACCCCCGCTCCAATGATGCACACCCTCATGTCTACAGAAAAAAAGTGCCATAATAGTGCAAATGCTGTACATTATAGCCTACAGTATAGGCTTTTTAAAGCGGTTTTTCATTGTTTTTATTTCTTAAATTAGTTTCTGCCTTGGTATCTTATTTGCAAATAAAATGGAGCCCTTTCTATTGTCACGGGTGCGGAGCAAAGCGACAGACACAGTGGGCGTGACGTCAGGCCTCGGAGAAGCTTTTATTAAACAATAAACAGAAAGTGTCCAAAAAGGGGGGAAAAGTGTCCAAAATAAATGGGGGATCTGGTGTCCTCGACGTGAAGGGAATCCGTGAAGGAGGGGCAGTGTTCAGAAGGGAAGGGTCCAGGTAAGGGGCGGAGTCCGGCGGCTGCACTTGCTCCCCGCCGGGGTCCGCAGCAACGTAGCGGGTAGCGGCTTCCTTTAGCGGCTTCATCCATTTCTTAGCAGCGGCACTTCCTCAGGCAGGTGAGAAGGCCCGGCATCCTGGCCCGCAGCCATTTCCATGCGGCTCACATCCGGACCGCGGGTCCGGCAGCTCGTCCATCCTATCGGCGGCACTCGTCCCTTTACGCACCCTTCCTGGACCCACGAGGACACCAGCGTGCATGCACGGGGAGGAGACCGGTCTCCTGAGGAGAAGCGCACTCGGCATTTTAACAGCGGCGGTGATGAGGCTTCATTCACATCAGGTGTGCCTCATCACACGCCGCCAGACCTGGATGTTTCAGCGCCCCTCCTCCTCCCACACGCCCACTCCCGTCGGGAGCCTGGTGAAGGGCGGCGATTACCGACGGGGTGAAGCTGACAATTAGGGGGGAGGCAGCCGACTCGTCACACTATTTTAATGTCAGCAATCACCAATGCTGCCATGTGTTTAATCTTGCAGCTGACTTAATATTAATAAAAATAGTATGTGTTTCCTAAAAGATGCATGTGTATTTCCGAGAAGTCTTTACAAGCAAATATAGCATGCAAACTTGAAAGAAACTCGTTTAAAAGCTAATACATTGCATGTACTGTAATACCAAGCTGGAAAGAATCAATAAAAGAAACACATTTTCACTCACCTGAATTAAGTTGACCAGATGTTTTTGTCCAAAAAGTCCCAGAGCTCTTCTTGACTCTCTCCCTTTCTCATATGCACTGCCTTATGCAATGCAGTGACAGACCATTTTAAGCAGAAACCAGAATTTACTAATTAACTTCATTCCCCATTCAGTAACTTCCATAACGTAGCTGTTTTTACACAAAGTTTTGATTATGGGGTAAAGTCCACCACGTTACACTAAGACCAGTCTCTATTTGCCCCCTCAAGATATCTGTTAAATATTACACTTAAACAAATAAATTAATTCGTAGAGCATAGAATTCATAAGACTTTGGTCAGTATTATAAGTACTATGAATATGTTCAGTTATCTTAAAAATATTTTATAAGATTCATTTGGTAATTAACAACACTACACAAATACACATAACACTAATGACCAGTGCTGGAGAGTAACTAGTTACATGTAACAGAATTACGTAATTTCATTACAAAATAAATGCAATTGTAATTGTTTACAGTTACTGAGAAAAAATGTGTAATTAAATTACAGTTACTTTTGAAAATGTTAATGATTACAAAGGGGGTTACATCTGAATTTTTTGCACACACCCACACCTGCATACAGATTTAATTGGCTTGTTTCATAAATTGCATTGACTGCTCTAAAATGAGACACCAGTGTTTCAGGAATTTAAGACACAGAATAGGACACATGCTTATTCGACAACTGTTTTATTTCCTATTTGGGTTTATGCATATACTTTATTTTTTAAGATTAATTGTTTTTTTTTTCCAAAGCACTGTTGGATGCCAGTGTTTCCTGTCATAACTATGCAAACATTTGATTTCAAAACCAGTATCATAGCTATTTCTTGTTATGATTTAAAATCTGTATTTAACCTTAGAATGATCTAAAAGTAAATATGAGGTGTTAAGTCTGAATTTGTGGTGGCTGTGCTTTAAAATGAAATTATTACATGGAGCACTTGATTCTGACTGGACAGTCATCACATTCCAAGGTATTTACGTTTGGTTAGCTAATAAAATATTAAAACTCAATTCAATATTATGTGTACAATTTCTTAATTCTGTCAACTTGCCGCTTGCTAGCAACTGATTTCTTAATGGAAGCTTTGCATTCAAACATTTAGATCAACAGATAACTTGTGACTAATTATTTACTTTTGTGGCAATCAGCTGTGTACTAAGTGGGATAATGTACATCCAGCCAGTTGTTATTGCAAAATAAAGATCCTTACTTATTATAATCTTAATTCAAGTGGTAAAGGATTTTAAAAAGTCTGACAGTAATCAGTGTTGAGTTCTACTGTAAAGGTTAACTCTGCCTGGTTTAAATGTTTCAAAATGTTTAACAGTTGAAAATATTAGAAATTTAGAAAAGTAATCCACACCCAAAGAAAAACTGCAGTGCTTTACCGCTATAGGACAGGAAGAGCTAAATAAACTCATCACTGTGTCTAAACCAGCAACATGCATATTAGATCCCGTACCCACTAAATTACTGAAAGAACTGTTACCTGTAGCGGAAGAACCGCTTCTCAATATTATTAACTCATCGTTATCTTTAGGCCACGTCCCAAAACCATTCAAACTGGTGGTTATTAGGCCTCTTATTAAGAGACCACATCTAGACCCTAGTGAACTGGCAAATTATAGACCCATTTCTAATCTTCCATTTATGTCTAAAATTTTAGAGAAAGTTGTATTTGCTCAACTGTGCTCCTTCTTGCAAAAAAATGATATCGATGAAGAATTTCAGTCAGGTTTCAGGCCCCATCACAGCACAGAAACTGCACTTGTTAAAATCACTAATGACTTGCTTCTTGCGTCAGACCAAGGCTGCATCTCATTGCTAGTTTTACTTGATCTTAGTGCTGCGTTCGACACTATAGATCATGACATACTAATAGATCGACTACAAAACTATGCAGGTATCCAAGGGCAGGCTTTAAGATGGTTTAGATCCTACCTGTCTGATCGCTACCACTTTGTTTATTTAAATGGGGAGTCATCTCAGTTCAACAGTAAAGTATGGAGCGCCACAAGGATCTGTCTTAGGTTTTCTACTATTTTCAATATACATGCTGCCCCTTGGTAATATTATTAGAAAACACGGGATTAGTTTCCATTGTTATGCTGATGATACTCAACTATATATCTCAACAAGACCAGATGAAACGTCTCAATTATCGAAGTTAACAGAGTGTGTTAAAAATGTAAAAGATTGGATGACCAATAATTTTCTCCTATTAAATTCAGGTAAGACTTACCTGATTACTTATTGGACCAAAAAACAATACACAGAATCTCTTGGCTTGCAATCTACAACTAGACGGATGTACTGTTACTTCCATCACAGTCAAAAGCCTGGGTGTTATGTTAGACAGCAACTTTTTTAAAAAAAATCATATTTCCCATGTTACAAAAACAGCATTCTTCCATCTTAGAAACATTGCCAAACTACGAAACGTTACCTGTTTCTGACGCAGAAAAGCTAGTTCATGCATTCATGACCTCTAGACTGGACTATTGTAATACACTACTAGGTGGTTGTCCTGCATCTTCAATAAACAAGCTACAGAAAGTCCAAAATGCAGCTGCTAGAGTCTTTACCAGGTCAAGAAAATATGATCATATTACCCCAATTTTAAAGTCTCTGCACTGGCTACCTATTAGGTTCCACATCAGCTACAAAATAGTACTTCTTACCTATAAGGCACTTAACGGTTTAGCTCCTGCGTACCTAACTAGCCTTCTACCACACTACAATCCATCACGCTCCCTAAGGTCGCAAAACTCTGGACTGTTGGTAGGATAGCAAAGTCCACTAAAGGAGGTAGAGCTTTTTCACATTTGGCTCCCAAACTCTGGAACAGCTTTCCGGATAACGTTCAGGGTTCAGACACACTCTCTCTGTTTAAATCTAGATTAAAGACACATCTTTTTTTTTTTTTTTAATAACTTTATTTATGAGTTTTTGACAATGTTACAAAGATAAAGAAAACAAAACAGGAAAAAAAAACAAGATCAACTTAACAAAAACACATCTTTTTAGCCAAGCATTCAAATAATGCATCTCATAAACTTTTCCTGCAGTTATATCTGATCAAATGCTCATTATTAATCTTTTAGCTCTGGTTGAACAAATCTTTCTTTGGTTGCTTTGAACAGCAGCTACGCTAATTATGTTCCTATTTGTTCTCTGTTTCTGCCATGGGATTGACGTCCCGTGGTAACTAGGAACTCACAAGCTCCAGTCTGGATCCAGAACACTTAAGAAGAGATGATACCAACCCCTCAGAGGACTTCAGATGATGCCAACCCTGAAACAACATACAGCACTACCGAATTTTGCTACTCATTTATAGTGTAAAGTGTAAAAACTTTAATGTTGTAAATTTGCTTTGCAACGATATGTATCATGAAAAGCGCTATGCAAATAAATTTGAATTGAATTTGAATTGAATAATCAAAAAGTAATCAGATGTAAAGTTGCATTAATAAAGCAATTGAAAAGTTACACTACTTATTACATTTTGAATAGAGTAACTTGTAATCTGTAACCTAGTAACCTTCCCAACACTGCTAATGACAAATAAAATTACCCTAGGTTTCCCAAACACTTATTAGTAGTGGGTATTTTGATTCAGTTCAGTTGATTTAGCTCAAATCTTTCGAATCTCTGTTCGGTAAAAAAAAAAGATTCATTCATATTAGTTCAGTGGCCAAGCATGTTATAGGTATACGCCAGTAGGTGGCGACAAGTGACAAGTGTTTTTTTTGTGTGTGTGTGTGTGTGTGTGATATTGACTCACTGGAGTTATTGAATCAATGAGATGTAATGATGTAATTATTCGTTTACGAACATCATCAAGAATACTCTAGAAACAGCCTAGGCTTTTTTTTCTACAGTTGAAGATCTATCATTGTACATTAATTTTGTCAAATGTATGGCATGGCTTTTATCAAGCTATAAAAAACAATAATGGTAGCCTGAATAGACTGAATTTCAGTAACATCCTTATTTTCCCACATACAGGAAGTAGGCTACTAGACTCCCAGTTCATTCAAATGTCCAACGAACTGCCTCGTCCAGAAACAAAACAATGACTCGTTCAGTGAAGGGCGTGTTTGCTCAGTAAGTCCAGCCAATGAGATGCGCCCAAACAGTCCATACTCGAATTCTATTGGTCTATACTACAATCAGTCTTTGTGAAAGGGAGGGACCCGGTGATCGAAAAATATGGAACTGAATCGTTCACTTAAACGATTCATTCAAAAACACCGATTCGTTCACAACAGAGGCAGGCACCGCTATAGGTTGTATGAGCTGAAGGTAGCAGCAGTAGTCCGAGTTTCTGCCACATGCGGCAGTAAGTGAGAGTGACTGAGTGAGAAGCACCAAAACATCATTCAGCTCATGTCAAAACGGAATCAGCGACACAAAAACGCCAAACTGCGGCTCAGCCATGGTCTTTTAACAGCGGTCCCTTCAAACGCGTGGAGTTACAGCGCAATCCCCGTATATCTGGCGCTGCTGCTAGGGGAAAATCCGCTAGTCGGTTTAGCTTGTGACAGATAGACTGGCCGTTGTGCTGGGAGATTTACCAGATGGCTCTGGTAACCCTGCAGCGCTCGCCCACTCCCAGTGCGGCGTCCACTTCTAGCACCGCCACCACCAACGCGGGGGAGGTAAGCGGAAATAAACACGCTGGGATAAGATGTAATGATGTAATTATTAATAAAATCTCAACAGGACCCATATATTTGAGTCACGTAGGCCCAATGCTAATACAGCTCAGGCTGTAGAGCTAACTAGCGGGATGCCATCAGGGTTGATGGAGGATTGAACGCTGTGTCACTGCGTCTGTCTGCTGTTGTGAGATGACATGATTCGCCTTTGGGCGCTTTGTGCACAATACATGGCATAAATATAATTCTTGACTTGATTATTTGCCTTCATCGTCTGTGTTTGGTGATGGTGCCTAATCTCGGCTGGTCGGCAGTGTTTTTAGTTCAGGTCTAGATGTGATGCTTTTGAGTTGAATCCTGTCGCCAAGAGGAAGTGTTGGGCAGGACTGTTGTGTTTTATTGAGCAGGCTTGTTTCCAGGCTGTCCTGCTATTTGTGGTTTAATGATTGCGATGTCTGATTTTAGTGAACAAATCACAAAAACACCGTTTTGTTTGGTACAAACTGGTTTAACTAAGGATTACTGATGGATAATAACATCCCAGGCCTTAAAGATGCACTCAGTATGTTTTACTAAAACGCTATATAGATAAATGAATGACACTTTTGGGAAAAATCATTAAAATTATGAACACCCACAGAAAATGAAAACTTAAGACATATCAGCCATGCATTAAATACTTTTTTTTCTTCAATTTTGTTTGGAGCGCTTCGTCCCTTCATGGGCGCCGCAATGTTGACATCACGTGATCAGCCTTGTCATACAGTTGAGTGAGTCAGGGTGCAAGGTGCTTTGCAAAGCACAAACATAAAAGTAATACAAACTATGTACTTTGTTTTAGAAATGTTATGTTGTTTGTGACCCTTTTGTGTACATGTGTACATCTCCTGAAAGCTGAATAAATAAGCTTTCCATTGATATATGGTTTGTTAGGATAGGACAATATTTGGTCGAGATATAAATCTGCTATTTGAAAATCTGGAATCTGAGTGTGAAAAAAAAAAATAAAAATAAAAATATTGAGAAAATTGCCTTTAAAGTTGTCCAAATGAAGTTCTTAGCAATGCTAAGAACTTAATTTGGACAACTTTAAATAAAAAATCAACGTTTGATATATTTATGGTAGGAAATTCACAAAATATCTTCATGCAACATGATCTTTAATTAATATCCTATTGACTTTTGGCATACAAAGAAAAATCGATATTTTTTCCCATACAGTGTATTTGGCTGTTGCTACAAATACACCTGTGCTGCTTAAGACTAGTTTTGTGGTCCAGGATCACCAAAAAAAAAAAAGTAGTTCACATGTTCTTAAAAATGTATCTTAAAATATATCTAAAGTGTGTATACTTTGAATGATATCTGTAATGTTACTAGCATCTGTGTTCTCTTCTTTCTATTATCTCTATACAACATCACTTGAGATTTTTCAAGACTGTTTGAAAACTTTATTTACACACTACTGTTAATGTTTATTGTAATTTCACTTAAAAATATTAATTAAAAGTACATTAAAACAAAACAAACACATTTTATATATTTTATACAGACACAACTTAACAACTGTTATTAGTAGGATGAAAAAGAACCAGCTAAACTTCAACAAAGTTAACTTTTAAATGGCAAGACGTTTATATGCAACTACATTTTGTTTATATTTATTTATACTGAAAATATCATACTCCTGTCATTGTACAGTATGTAGTAGCAGCAGTAGTAGTACAGGGAGAAGCTGGTTCATGATATTGTGTTGGACTGTGTGTTTCCATTCATTTGGTCAAGCTGTTTTACAAGGGGAACTGTTAAAAGCTTGGGTGCTTTTCAGTAATGAGCTATTGTGTGTACAAAGAAACCAACAACAGAAATACTAAACATTGCCTTCCCTATTCCTCATAGTTCCTAATTTGTGCTTCCACACATGCACCTAGCGTGTTATCACGTGCTGTAATTTCATTATCATTGCTGCTATATCTGTATGGTGCAGATTTGCAGACATTCAAATTTTGTTACACTGGTGGCTCTTTATGAGCTGTCGTTCTTTGTGTGAAAGTTAAAGGTCTCCCCCCTAAGGCCTGCATTTCTGCTTGACAGAAATTTAAATCTAAGTCATTGTGCCCTGGCACAGCTAAGCTCCTCTCATGCGATGAAAGGCCTCCTGTTTTTACCTTTTCAGTAGGAGCGAGACCCTTTTAGCCAGTCTCACCAGGAGAGCTGTATTGCTTTTCATTGTTAGTGATTCTCAGGTGGTGGTTTTGGAAAGTGAAAACCAATTTTCTTGTAGGTTTTAATTGTCTTTTCTCCATGAAAGTACCCCACCTTCATAATAGTTTCTTTGACATCACAGTTGCCTTAGAAATCCATTTTACTAGGTACACCCAGTAGGGGGCGCAAGATCTACAGATTTAAATGGGAGAGCACAAAGAACAGTGACATGGTCTGATGGATACTGTACTATGAGACTAACTAACACATAATGAATTTTGGATATTTGAGTGCTATTATGATCATATACACACAGTTCAGCGTATAAATTATACTTTAATTGAGTTTCTGTAACAATACCAGGGTCAGATTATCGATGTTCTTGAAACTTTTAGGAAATGTTGTCTTTTTGCTTCTTAGTTCGACTAAAACCTAACTGATTATGTTTAGATCTTTAATGTTTAAATCTATATGTGACCCTGGACCACAAAACCAGTCATAAGTAGCATGGATATACACTCACCTAAAGGATTATTAGGAACACCATACTAATACGGTGTTTGACCCCCTTTCGCCTTCAGAACTGCCTTAATTCTACGTGGCATTGATTCAACAAGGTGCTGAAAGCATTCTTTAGAAATGTTGGCCCATATTGATAGGATAGCATCTTGCAGTTGATGGAGATTTGTGGGATGCACATCCAGGGCACGAAGCTCCCGTTCCACCACATCCCAAAGATGCTCTATTGGTTTGAGATCTGGTGACTGTGGGGGCCATTTTAGTACAGTGAACTCATTGTCATGTTCAGGAAACCAATTTGAAATGATTCGAGCTTTGTGACATGGTGCATTATCCTGCTGGAAGTAGCCATCAGAGGATGGGTACGTGGTGGTCATAAAGGGATGGACATGGTCAGAAACAATGCTCAGGTAGGCCGTGGCATTTAAACGATGCCCAATTGGCACTAAGGGGCCTAAAGTGTGCCAAGAAAACATCCCCCACACCATTACACCACTAGCCTGCACAGTGGTAACAAGGCATGATGGATCTATGTTCTCATTCTGTTTACGCCAAATTCTGACTCTACCATTTGAATGTCTCAACAGAAATCGAGACTCATCAGACCAGGCAACATTTTTCCAGTCTTCAACTGTCCAATTTTGGTGAGCTCGTGCAAATTGTAGCCTCTTTTTCCTATTTGTAGTGGAGATGAGTGGTACCCGGTGGGGTCTTCTGCTGTTGTAGCCCATCCGCCTCAAGGTTGTGCGTGTTGTGGCTTCACAAATGCTTTGCTGCATACCTCGGTTGTAACGAGTGGTTATTTCAGTCAAAGTTGCTCTTCTATTAGCTTGAATCAGTCAGCCCATTCTCCTCTGACCTCTAGCATCAACAAGGCATTTTCGCCCACAGGACTGCCGCATACTGGGTGTTTTTCCCTTTTCACACCATTCTTTGTAAACCCTAGAAATGGTTGTGCATGAAAATCCCAGTAACTGAGCAGATTGTGAAATACTCAGACCGGCCCGTCTGGCACCAACAACCATGCCACGCTCAAAATTGCTTAAATCACCTTTCTTTCCCATTCTGACATTCAGTTTGGAGTTCAGGAGATTGTCTTGACCAGGACCACACCCCTAAATGCATTGAAGCAACTGCCATGTGATTGGTTGATTAGATAATTGCATTAATGAGAAATTGAACAGGTGTTCCTAATAATCCTTTAGGTGAGTGTATTTGTAGCAATAGCCAACAATACATTGTATAGGTCAAAATTATCAATTTTTCTTTTATGCCAGTAAAGTAAAGATCGTATTCCTTAAAGATATTTAGTAAATTTCCTACTGTAAACATATCAAAACTCAATTTTTGATGAGTAATATGCATTGCTAAGAACTTCATTTGGACAACTTTACGTTTGCACCTTCATTTTCCAGATTTTCAAATAGTTGTATCTCGGCCAAATATTGTCCTATCCTAACAAACCATACATCAATGGAAAGCTTATTTATTAATCTCAGTTTCAAAAAATGGACGCTTATGACTGGTTTTATGGTCCAGGGTCACGTATTGTGGTTAAATCTAAAGGACTATTTACACATAGTCCATTAACTAACAATAGCGATAAAGATATAGTTGTAAAAATCCTAAAAGTCCACATCACAACTATAATAGTAACACAATAGCCACACAAAAATGATAACATTGGAGGAAAAAAATGTACCCTTATGACTGGTTTTATGGTCCAGGGTCACATATGTAGGGTAATTCCATGCAAAGGTCAACCTTACCATGAAAAAATAAAGTTTTTACCAATGATAGCACAGATGTCAACATTTGATGGTTCTCCCTTAAAGTTTTTAAATCTTTTTTTTTTTTGTATTTTTAGTGCATGATTTTCCATAGTCTGGTAAGTGTTATTTTCAGGCTTGTCACATCCATAACAGTACATATTCCTCAAAAATAGACACATCAAAATTAAAATGAAGTAAAAATGTTCTGTGAAGAGCCATTGATTCTCTATTTGTTGGGTATTATTGCGTCTGGTTTATGCATTTTATTTAGCAGAAATCGTACAAAGTATGTAGTCTCTCAAAAACTTTTTTGTCTGTTTTTTTGTTACATCCATAACGCATGATTATTTCCCTTTTTTAACACAGAAAACTTTTGCATAGACTGATATTTTTCTGATGTTTAGACTCTGTCAACAAGAGTTTATTAAAATATAAACAGATGGTTCGGTACATTGCATTTATATGTCACATTCATAATGCAAAATGTCCTGCCCTTAAATCTAAAGAACTATTTACACAAAGGCCAATAACTAACAATAGCGATAAAGATATAGTTGTAAAAATCCTAAAAGTCCACATCACAACTATAATCGTAATGCCACACAAAAATGATTACATTGGAGACATGTGCAGAACGATTGTGTTCCAGTTTATGAATGATAAAAACATAGACAGCTAATCAGAATCCATCCTGCCTTAAAGAGCTTGAGTATTTAAAACAGAAAAACTGGAACAAAACTATAGCACATGCTTATAATAAACAGAATGTTATTGTGCATTGGTGTGGATGCTAATGTGGTTGTTGTTATAATTATTTTTGTTGTTCATGGTGTGATCGGGCATTAAGAAAAATTACGTAATGCACTACGCTAGCGAGGACACACACTGTTTAGAATTCACATCACAACCTCAGACATGAGGACTGGGGAACATGCAGCTGCAGTGATGTCATCTCATGCAGAGACTGAGAAAGAGAAAGAGAGAGAGAGTGAGGGATGGATAGACTGATAGAAAGGACGGGTAGAGAGGTAATGAGAGACAGTGACGCAAAACGAAAACTCGTTAAAGGAGAGCTCTACTTCCAGAACAACAATTTACAAATAATTTACTCACTCCCTTGTCATCCAAAATCATTGTTGGGGAAAGTTACTTTTAAAAGTAATGCATTACAATACTGAGTTACTCCCTAAAAAAGTAACTAAACGTTACTTAGTTACTTTTTATGTAAAGTAATGCGTTACTTTACTTTTGCGATACTTTTTAAATCTGGGCAGGGCTTGCTTGTTTGTTTTCAATATAAAAAGTACATTTGCCAGTTTTGGCAGATGTAAAAGCCTTTTCACACCAAAAGCCTCAGACTTCGAGAAAAGTAAATTCACGTCTGTACAGCAGAACAAATATCAACTCTTCAGCAATAAAAAAGGAAAACAAATGTTAGATTATCTTAATTTTTGCGAATTGAGTAATTGTGGCTTATTAGTATGGTTGAATTGGATCATCGAAGGTCGGCAGCAAAGACATACATATTTGTATTATTTAACATATTTAATTATTGCAGGTTTGCGTCATATTCTGAGTTGAATTTTGCTGTTTTTTTTTTTCATTTTGAGGAATATTGAATCTGTTTTTGAATTTTTGAGAGCGAGATGAATTAATGATTGTTTATATTTATTCTAGAACTAACATCTCACTCCCGATTTCTCTCAACTTGGGGAAAGCAGAGCTTTTAATCAATAAATGGGGGGGAAAGTAACTGGCGTTACTTATTTGAAAAAAGGAACTTAGATATTTTCTTGTCAAATAAAAAGTAATGCGTTACTTTACTAGTTACTTGGAAAAAGTAATAACATTACGTAACTTGCGTTACTTGTAATGCATTACCCCCAACACTGTCCAGGATGTTCATGTCTTTCTTTCTTCAGTTGTAAAGAAATTGTTTTTTGAGGAAAACATTTTAGCATTTTTCATCATATAATGGACTGGTGCCCTGATTTTGAACTTCCAAAATACAGTTTAAATGCAGCTTCAAACGATCCCAAATGCGGTTGTAAACGATCCTGGCTGAGGAAGAAGGGTCTTATCTAGCATAACGATCAGTTATTTTCATAAAAAGAATACAATTTATGTACTTTTTAATGCCAAACGCGCGTCTTGACTTATTCTGCCTGAACTGTTTTTGTTCTGGTTCGTGACAGTTAGGGTATGTCAAAAAAACTCCCATCTCACGTTCTCCCTCAACTTCGAAATCATCCTATATCACTGTTTTATAGGGATGTGACGACATCTCGTGGCACGAGATCTCGCGAGATCAGATGTGTCTCGCGAGACCAGTCGGATCTCGCGACAATATCCTTGCAAAACATTTGAGAGGGTGCTCGCTGCAGAGCCAGATGGGAGGAGCTGGAGCTCCAGCCCCCCCTCGCTGGAGGTAATGGGTGGAGATAGACACCTAACCACACCCTAACCCTACCCCTTACCCTATCCTCACCCTAACTCCACCCATTAGTTCACACAGAGGTGGAGCTGGACCTCCAGAGAGGGGGAGCTGGAGGCCATTCGGCTCTGCAGTGAGCAGTACTTGAAACATTTTGCAGTGTTTACATTTTAGCTGCACAATTAATCCTTAAAATATGGAGATCTCGATTCAAACACCCACGCAATCTCATTCCTGAATGACAACAATTTAGCTATGTCTATTAAGACTGTTTCACATCGCAAGTGTCAGTGGAGCGTGAGAAGCACGTTTTGCCTCTGCCCATGTTAATGAATCAGAGGGTCGGGGTAAATGTGAAGACAGAAAGAGCAACACAAACAGTCTTTTCAACCACATTATAATCATTATTTCTGTTACATACATTTAAATAACAGAAGTACTGGGATAAAAGTTTATAGTTTGGGTATAAACACTTTACAGTATTTTTGTAGCGATCAAAACGAAAGTATCTTAACACGTGTATGAATAGTAACGCATATCTTCTTCCGCCAGGAGGTGGCGACAACTGCCCGCTTAAAAAAAGTATGTCATTGAATCATTCATTCAGGAAATTTCAATAGTCAAACAAGTCTTAATAAAGTGAGACACTGATTCCTTCATTGAATGTTTTTTTTTTTTTAATTATTATTTTGTTTAAATGCATATGTTTTTAAAAGACTTAAGCAATGAACAGTTCGTCAGAACCACTAGTAAATTATGTTATTTTGTTTAGTTTTCTAATCTTTTTTCTGCAGAATCGTGAGAATCATGGTTTCCAATTTATTAAAAACAACTGGGATTCTCAATTTATCCAGAATCGTGAAGCTCTTGTTTAAATGTTGTTTATTACTGCATTAAAATGGAAGTTTAATTTCATAAAGTTCAAAATGCACCTACATTTTTTTGCATTTTGCCTTTTTCAGTTTCATCATTGAGGATTTCTTAAGAAAAGTTTAAAAATCTCGTCTCGTCTCGTTCTCGTGAACCCAGTCTCGCGTCTCGTCTTGTCTCGTGAGATAAGTGTCTCGTCACACCCCTACTGTTTTACCATTTTGTTAAGGGTGTTTCATCTGCTTTGCATGTTCACATTGCAAAGACTGGGTTGGTACTTCTGCAGCGATGTAGGATGATTTTGAAATGATTTTTGAAGTTGGGTGAGAAAATACGATTGGAGTTTTTTTGACATACCCTAACTGTTTTGAACCAGAATACACAGAGTTCATAGAGAGAATTTTTTTTTTTTTTATATAAAAATAACCGATCGTTTCGCTAGATAAGACCCTTCTTCCACAGCTGGGATTGTTTACAACTGCATTTGGGATCGTTTGAAGCTGCATTTAAACTTCATTTTGGATATTCAAAATCGGGGCACCATATCAGTCCATTATATGGAGAAAAATGCAGAAAAGTTTTCCTCGAAAAACAATTTCTTTATGACTGAAGAAAGTAAGACATTAATATCTTGGATGACAAGGGGGTGAGTACATTATATGTGAATCTTTGTTTTGGAAGTGGACTTCTCCTTTAATTTCTTTTCGACTGAAGAAGGAAAGACATGAACATCTTGAATGACATGGAGGTGAGCAAATTATCAGGAAGTTTTTATTTTGGAAGTGAACTAATCCTTTAATTAACATTCTTGTATGTATTTTACTTTTTGTAGGCAATTGTGCATATTTGTATTGAATTGAACATTTGGTTTCATTCAAATCCTCAGCACCATATTGACTTCTACCTTCATATTTTCCACCTTTCGCCCCGTGCTATCAATCTGTTCATCCACTTAGTGTGTTATAAAATCACAGGGAAGCCCCACGCCTCCAAAACGTCTGTTTCTGTTCGCAAAACTCATTGTTTCCACTCCTCATTCTGCCCTGCTTATAAAGTTTTATAAGCCCAGGTTCTGCATGAAGGGACAGATTTTGGTACGTGACAGAAACCCTGGCAACCCTGGATTCCCCTGACACGGTTTCTTCGCCTTCAGGCATCTGTCACATCTGACCGTGGCACACTCCCCGGCCTTCATTCAGTGCTACATACCACTATCAGTAACCTAATAAGCAGGGCCGTCACGTTCACATACAGTGAAGCACTATTTTAAAAACACTCTTTGTTATGATGAAACCTTATCTTAAGGAGAGGCCCCATTCTTTGCGTTTCAGCTTTGAGAGAACATTCTTCTTTGTCATATTACGCTGCTGTGAATAGTGATATATCAAAGCTTTTTTGTTGTTTGGGACACATAGGTCTTGTATTGTGCTTAAAGGTTACACATTTAGCAGAGAAAGAGAGTGAGAGGGATCATGTGGGGGGAAAGAACCATGTTTAGGCCAGATTGTTGTGCGTTGCGCTGGGTTTGAGTCGGGTGAGGTTGTGGAATTTGGAAAAGTTCCGAGGCCTAAGGCCAGATTCTGGCCTCTCCATTACTTTATTCCAGAACTCTGCTGACATTTTCACAACAGATGTTGAATTTATAACTTATAATTTGGTTTAGGTAGAAGATGCGTGAAGACATAATTAGATTTATTACATCAGAAGATCCTACATCCTGCTCTATTCTTTATCTCAAGGCTCAGAGCAATAAAATTAAAATAGAACAGTGTGGTCATGTCTTAGTGATCTATTGTTTCAGATGACTAACTTCTGTTTCCCTCACACTTTCTTTTTCATTTTCCAGGACTTTGGAAGTGACGATGAACGCCGGCTAAATCAGAGGTAACAGTTTACTTCTGCGTTGTGTGTGTGTGTTTGTGTTCTCAAGGTCCAGTCTGTCAGAAGCAGATGATGAAGAGTCTGTCAGTTCCATTCTTGGAGGAGTCTTCATCGCACCCTGTAGTTTGCAAGATGTTTCTTCTCCACTGTTCTAACACGTATAATCAAAGATATCTGAGCCCTGGCGTCTGATCACTGCTTTCACGGCAGCTCTAACACCACAGAGGGTTTTTATTACAGTTTCAGTTCCTCTTCGACTGAAGTGAGATCAAGTGGATTTAATTTGAGCAAACGTCTTGCTGGCTTTCCCTACGATATCAGACACTGAATCGTTCCTAATGAATATGTGTCTTATTAGAGCTATCTGGTTCCTTGTAATTTAATGACTGTAGTGGGCAGATGGATGCAATGGAGTTTAGTAGAGTTGGGTATTGCCAGCTACCTTCTGCAGGGCTTCAGACTAAATGAATAGGGAGCCATTGGATTCTAAAATGTAAACTTTAGGAGCCAAACGGACTGTTTTTCAACTTCTTTAGGAAAACATGACTTTATCTACATTTTTGCAGCTCCAAAAATGTATCTTTACATACAATTCACTGCAGTTTCCAGTTGAAATGAGCACTAGTGTCAGTAAAACAACTTTTATTTCTTCAAACAGATTATCGAATAACAAATGTTTATTTTCGCACAGTCCCTTTTTTCCATTTGCGTCACATAACCAGCCATGTATGGCTTTTTGGATGTCGTAAATTTGTTCACCTGTCACAAAGACTTGTAAGCAAACTCAAATGGTGTGATTGCTTGAACAAATGTGACCGTGGACCACAAAACCAGTCCTAAGTAGCATGAGTATATTTGTAGCAATAGCCAAAAATACATTGTATGGGTCAAAATGATTGATTTTTCTTTTATGCCATAAATCATTAGGATGTTAAGGTCATGTTTCATGAATAGGTTTTGTAAATTTCCTACTGTAAATATATCAAAACTTAATTTTTGATTAGTAATATGCATTGCTAAGAACTTCATTTGGATAACTTCAAAGGCGATTTTCTCAATATTTAGAATTTTTTTATGTACCCTCAGATTCTAGATTTTCAAATAATTGTATGTCTGCCAAATATTGTCCTATCCTAACAAACCATACATCAAAAAGCTTATTTATTTAGCTTTCAGTTGATGTATAAATCTCAATTTCATTAAATTGACCTGTATGTTT
This sequence comes from Labeo catla, assembly GCA_012976165.1. Lineage (NCBI taxonomy): Eukaryota > Metazoa > Chordata > Actinopteri > Cypriniformes > Cyprinidae > Labeo > Labeo catla. The sequence continues at coordinate 1,149,692 of VONZ01000015.1, read as the reverse complement.
TGTGGTCCAGGGTCACAAATGTGTTTTTATCTCGTGTTTGCCTTTGTTAACATTGTTGGTTAGTTTTAGTGTAGGTGGTACATGTACTTTTAGCGCCACACACTAGATATTTCACTTTAAAAAGTGTCGTGAAACATGCAAAATGCAGTGCAATATCATTGTGCAGAAATGTTGTCACAGGGAAACTAATAATGAGCCTGGGGTTTTGTTTTTAGTTGCCAAATTACAGAATCAGTTTTATTCAATGTCACAAGCAAGTTTGGGGAAGGTTTGTGATTTATTTATTTATTTAATTTATTTATTGTTTTTTGTTGTTGCATTTGCAACCATTTCGCTCAGATTTATGTTGATTCAATACTTTGTCATGCATCGTCATTAAATCATGATTGAAACTGCATCAAGCACATAAAAAAGAGAGAAACTGCAGAACAGTTTAAAATATTTCTCATGCATTTCAATTAAATTTAACTTAGCATGGTGGCTCTGATGTTGGTCTTGGACTTGGACATATTTGACATGCTTTTTCATGACATTTAATGTTAAAATATTTTTTTTAAACATCTGTTTTTTTTGACCAATGACAGATGTTTAATATGTTTGGAAAATCATTATTTTTCTATATTTTTTAGTGATGCTGGTAGTAGAAATTTTTTTAGCTTTAAAGGATTAGTTCACTTCCAGAATAAATATTTCAGGATGATTCACTCACCCTATTTCATCCAAGATGTTCATGTCTTTCTTTCTTCATTCGAAAGGAAATTAAGATTTTTGAGGAAAACATTCCAGAATTTTTCTCTGTATAGTGGACTTGGTTTGAAGGTCCAAATTGCAGTTTCAATGCAGCTTCAAAGGGCTCTACACAATCCCAGTCTAGGAGTAAGGTTCTTATTTAGCGAAACGATCTGTCATTTTCAAAAAATAAATAAATAAATTAGTAAATAAAAAATTATATTCTTTTTTAACCACAAATGCTCATCTTGCACTAGGTCAACCTCATGCATGGCATAGGTGTAAGCACTGACCCAGTGTTTACAAAGCAAACATGAAAAGAAAGTCGAATGCCTTTTACAAAAAAAAGGTAAAGCATTTGATGATTTTGAAGTTAGAGGAGAAAATGAGAGTTTTTCACCATACCCTACCTTTTTGAACCGAAACCAAACTAACAGTGTGTGACCTTTCCAACATAATTACGTAATGCGTGAAGATGCACATGCATTGCAGAGCTAGTGCAAGACTAACATTTGTGGTTAAAAAGTATATGAATTTTTATTTTGATCCCATTGAAATTTATTTTTAGCTTAATAGAGAAAGACATGAACATTTTGGAAGACATGGGGGTGAGTAAATTATCAGGATTTTTTTTCTGGAAGTGAACTTTAACTGATCTATACAAAATTACTTGGATCAATGCACAAATTTAAAAGATGTTGATGCAAGAATGAATGCAATATATATAACTTTACAGTCACAACTAAGTTTACTTAGTCTTTAGTGAGGCCAAAGGTTTTTGAAGTAGGGAGGACATTTGTCCAGACTGTTTTTAGATTTAGCATTTTCTCATTCAGCACATCTTTTAGAGGAGATATTAAACTAGGCCTTGTGTCTGCTGGGATAGAAATGATGTCCCAGTCCTTTCAAACTTTGAATCTAGGTCTTAGGGTGGAAGTAAAGTTCTTAAGAGACAAGTTGTTCGCTGTTACTTTGTGAAACTCACTGAGCTCTGATTTTAACTGTTTGACCATCTAGGTATTGGCCAAACAAGGTCAAATAACAACTTGTGCGGATAGTTGGAATTCTAATGTACAGTACAGATTGAGGAGCTAAAGGAAGAGGATGTGTACAGAGGAAGATTTGTCATTCTAAAGGTCACATGACATCCTCAAAGGTCACATTGCTCAGGAAATAACTCTTGTGTTGACTGCAAACTCGATAGCAATTTTTGTCCTACATTAAAACATTTTTTTGTTTAAATTACAGTAAAAGGTACTACAATGACTTGTTTATTTTGTGCTTTTAGTAAAAGTACCTGTGAATGAATGGCTAGTAAGAAGCGCATTCAAAAAAACTAATCCCCAGAACGCGTGAACACAAAGATAATGACTACTTTGTTGAAGAGTAAAAGGAAACGGATCGTTTTTTATTTTGATCAAGCTTACAAAAGGGAGTGGAGGAGCTACTGTGCCAGTTATGTACCCGAATGAACCCACTAATGCCGTCTGTCTGTTTTCTGCTGGATGTAAGCACATGCGGCGTGTGTGACCTACATAAGGTCATCTGATAAGCGAAAGAGCAGTTGTTCCCTCAGCGCATTTTAAGTGCTTTTAGTACTTTTTGTCCATCTCGGTCTCTTTCTCGCTCTGTTTGCCCTGTGATTGGTTCAGTGCTTAGTGTTTCTGTAAAAACAGGATATGAGAAAAGGACTCTGAGATTCCAGTGTTAGCGATTGCAAACACAATGGAGGCTGTGTCTGATTTCTGTATCTTCCTGTGACTCATAGATAAGACTTTAGTCTCTCAGCACTTCTTAACCAAACAGCTTCTTTCAAATACCAATCAGAGAGAACATACAGTGAACCCAAAAAGTGGCGAGCACTGGAGCTACACTTTAAAATAAATGAAAGTCATCGCAAAATCCCTTTGAGATCACTTGGTTAAAAGTCATTGCAAAAAGTAACTAAGAAAGTAAAGTTCTGTTTTGAGAAAAGTTCATCATTTAGCACCGCTTGGTTTGAGATATTTATCTAATGCAATTTTCCGATACTAGCGTTTGCAAATCCCTAAAAGAACTGCAGGAAAAATAATGTTTTTTAAAATGAAAACAGTCAAAACAATAAAAAAAATTGAAATAAAAATTAAAATATTCAATAAATATTGTCAATTGTCATGAGACCATTACCTTCGTTTTTAGATTAGAGTTGTGTGGATTACTTGCAGATTATTGTGGTGTTTTTATTAGCTGTTTGGATTCTCATTTTGACGGCACCCATTCACTGCAGAGGATCCATTGGCGAGAAAGTGATGCTTAATTTCTTCAAATCTGTTCTAATGAAGAAACAAACTCATAATTTTTGATGCACGAGGGTCAGAAGATTATCAGCAAGGTTGAACTAATTTTTAGAATAAAGGTTGAACTAATGTTCAACTTTTATTCTACAAATCTATGCATTCATGGAATTATTCAGAGCGTAGAAAAACCAACCAAAAAGTTGTGTGTGTTGGGAACAGGATGTCCTAGAGGCTCATGTGAAACAAATCCTCTTTTAATGAGGAAAAACAAGGTTAAGATAAAGTCACTAGTGCAACAGATGCATGGAGCTAAAAAAAAAAAAAAACAATGCAAGAACAGCAGCATCAGCAAAACGGAACACTTAAACAGCCATTTTAGACAATAAAACATGTAGGAACTGAAACAGTCTAGAGCCTGAGTTAGCTACTGTTCTAAAGATACAAACTACTAGTTGTTATGTGTTAAAGACGTCCTGTACTGAGCATTTCAGCTTGCTACAATCATTGTTGTGCAATTATTAGAATGTGACAGACTTATAGTATTTGATGTAATTTGTTTGTGCACTCAAGTAAAGACCTGTCCTTCTGCCTGAGCTCATTGATTCCTGAAGTAACACTCATCATGAACCTGACAAATTCCTTTTCTCTTACCTAAGACTTATCTTGTATTTTCCTGAAATCTTGTGGAAGTATGTGTTGTGGCAGAAGCTGCAATGCTGTTATGTGTAGTTTGTGGTTTAATGTGAACTCTGTGGAAAGGGCTGATGAATGCCATGGCTTTGAATATTTATAATGCAGATATATAGCACGTTCAGGCAAATGAGAACATGTTTTGTTTGTATTTACTGTGGTTTTATGGTCATATCGTGACCCATATATATTTAAAGGGATAGTTCACCCAAAAATTAAAATTCTGTCATTAATTACTCACCCTCATGTCGTTCCAAACACGTCAGACCTTCGTTCGTCTTCGGAACACAAATTAAGATATTTTTGATAATCTGAGCCTACGTAGACTACGAGGGTCCGACCATGTTCAAGGCCCAGAAAGGTACCAAAAACATAGACAAAATAGTCCATGTGACATCAGTGGTTCAACTGTAATTTTATGAAGCTATAAGAATACTTTTTGTGTGCAAAGAAAATAAAAATAACGACTTCGACAATTCAACAGTTCTTCTCCTTCGCTTAATCAGAAAAATTGGAATTTGATTTAGTTTTCCCAAGTTGTGCAGCCCTACTGTGATCTATCCCTTCAAGCATTTTGAAACAGGCATAGCTGGATAAGAATATCTTTTGTGGTATCTGGATGGATGAATAAATGGGCTAAACAGAGGAGCCCCTCCAAATTTTACCCTTATCGTAGACAGGACCCCTCTAATAGCTGTAACCCTAATCTTACCCTTTGCGAGATGTACACAGGAATGCCTGCCGAACCGGCCAAAGACTTTCCTGTGAAATCAACCAGGTGGCACAGCACTGAGCCAGCTGGTGATTTCACTAAACAGACACAGAGGCAGGAGCAGCCAAGCACAGCAATCTGTGTTTATGTTTGGGTGTAGTTTGTAGTGCATATCAGGGTTTGAGTATTTGGATGTGTGTGGATGTCTCTGATCTGTTAGGTAACATGATGCAAGTTAAAATGTTGCAATATAAAAAAAAAAAAAAAGTTTTAATGGATGAGATGTCTCTGGTTTTTGTTTTGTGGGTTTTGTTTAATCTTCAGAGGGTATTAAAGTGCTCTTTCAGCCAATGATGCTGATCAAAACATCTTAAACCAGTCTAAGCTGTTCTGCTGGTCTGGCTGTGAGAAAATATTAAAGGGGTCATCGGATGCTAAGTTCACTTTTACATGCTGTTTGAACCATTAATGTGTGTTGTCAGTGTGTTGTATGTACAAATCTACCCTATAATGATAAAAATCCATGCAGTGGTTTTAAATTAATCTGTAAAAATAATATTCCCTTTTTCAAATCGTGCCATTCTCAGATGCCTGTCGGTGTGGCGTCACACCCACAGAGGCCGCTCCCACGATAGTTGATTGACATGAGCGTCTTACCTCAGATCAGTTGTAACAGTCCAACCTCCATGTTTTGATGCCGGAGCAGTGATGTAAATTAGACAAGAATATCTCAGATTGAGCGATTGAGGTGTTGTGTTGCTGAATGTAATAATGAACGTAGTGGTCGTCATTTACTCCCGACATCTGAGCTGCTGAAGATGCAGTAGATTACGTTTGTTTGTGAAGGGAATGTGCCTCCCGATCTACATATATCCGTCTATGTTCATGCAAATCATTCGTGATCCAGCTTCACTTACAGCAGAAGTGAGTATAAGGTTTTTTTTTTTATGAATCTTTGCGATCACCTTTCCTAATGTGCTAGTTAGCAAGTTTAGGCTAAAGTAAACCAGGGTTGCCAACTTTTAAGTGCAGCTTGGAGTGAGATTTTTTTTTTGGTTTGGGTGGGGTTGGGGTTGGGTTGGGTTGAATGGTGGCGATCTCAATTCCATATCTATTTTTATGTATATACTATACATATAAGGGGATAAAAATGCAGCTGAATGCTTTTTTTAGCACCATTTTAAACTTGGTTTAAATTCAGCATTTGCTTGCATTCACTGTGTGTACTTATATGAGTATCATTAAAGAAGAATGTAAGTTATTAACTTTTTAAATTTCACATTTAAAAATATAGTGTTTAATCATTTCTAAATATTTATTCAAATGAAAAACTTAAATAAGTAAGAAGGTATGCCCTGCAATATTCTAGATACATATATTTAGTAAAGAGCCATACAGGTACCTAGTGGGTAAACCATGGCATTACAAATCAAGATTTTTTTTTTTTCAGACCACAAAATGACTCTAATTTGCCTCTTTGCATTGGAATTTAAAACCCTTTTCTCTATTTAACCTTAAATACTACACTAATTGTAATATACGTAATAGAAATATAAAATAATATATATATATTTTAAGTCATTAATGGACCATAATTATTGGACAAATTATATTGAGAACTAAATGATCTCCTTAAAATATTAAAAATTATTGAACTAAAATATAGATTTCTAAAATACATTTATTTAACTGAAAAATAGTTAAGCTGTATGGTCACATTATAAGTAAGCAATACCTTAGGGTTAAATACAAGAAAACCATATTAACCCTTACGAAAATTAATCATGGTGTTATTATAGTAAAAGTGTAGTAGCCATGTTTTTTGGTGCATTGATTACCATTTGTATAACCATAGTTTTACTACAAATACCATGGTTAAACAATGATTAGTGTAGCAAGACCATGGTTAATTTGTGGTTACCATGGTTTAACTATAGTAGCAAATATATATATATTTTTTGTAGTAAAACCATGTTCAATTTTCGTAAGGGTAGCCTCTCCATCACTCTCCAAAATAAAATTATACTGTAAATGTCATTTACGTAAAAATCAATGCATAATATGCTGTAATGTTTACCAAAATTGCTGCAAATACCTGTATAGTGAAGCTGTCTCCTCTATCTTACTTAAACACATTCAAATGTACTGTCAACGCTGGTTTGTTTGTAGAGCTTCGTGAATCACGTGACCGCGTGGCGGCGACGCCGGCAAGATCAAAGCTTGTCGCAGCTCAGTTTTTTAATGGCTCTGGTGTTAACGGAAGCACTACATTTTACGATTTACGCCACATTAAGTGTGCCAAAACGGTATTTATCGTTTGAATTTAGTATTAAAACTTACAACATTTGACAGCTGAAACTTTGTTTAAAATCGCAAACAGGGTTGCCAATTTGGTGTGAGATTTACATGGGAAGAGTGAGAGCTTGAGACAGAGCCTGAAAGAGTGAAAATGTGAGAGTTGGCAACCCTGAGTAAACATGCTCCTCAATCCACAGAGAGAAGAGAGGGGGCGGGGCGAGCAGAGCTCATTTGCATTTAAAGCAGCCTCGACCAGAATGGGATGATTTTTGCAGAGCTGATTTTGGCAAGGTAAAAAGGGTGTTGTTTTACACTACCATTGAGAATTTTTAACCAAAGTATATTAGAGACTTTTCATTAAGACCCTAAAGAATCATATCAACTTGTGGAAAATGGGCATCCGATGACCCCTTTAAAGAATTAGTTCATTCCTAAATTAAAATTTCCTGGTAATTTACTCACCCTCATGTCAACCAAGATGTTCATGTCTTTCTTTCTTCATTCGAAAAGAAATTAAGGTTTCAGAGGAAAACATTCCAGTATTTTTTCCATATAGTGGACTTGTGGGGATCAACAGGATTGAAGGTCCAAATTGCAGTTTCAATGCAGCTTCAAAAGGCTCTACGCGATCTCAGCTGAGGAGTTAGAGTCATATCTAGTGAAATGATTGGTCATTTTCTAAAAAAAAAAAAAAAAGTTGTATACAGCAATTTAATTCAGCAGCATGACCTTTTTATTTCATTTTGCTCGCTAAAAACAAGCATTCTCAAATCTTTTGCTGTATGTGACAGGAATAGTTCACCCAAAAATGAAATGTTCTCACCCTCAGGCCTTCCAAGTTGTTGATGTGTTTGTTTCTTCATCTAAACAGATATGGAGAAACGTTGCTCTTTTCTTAGAATCACATGTTCTACTGCAAGTGTACAAAATGTGCATCACATTGCATAAATGTGAGAGTTTTTTCAACATCATTCGGACACAGGCCTGTGTATGTGGCAATTCCTATGATTAATAAGAAGGTGGTGCAAATACAGGCATGTAGCCAATAGATTGGAGAACACTGATGTCATATGCAATTCATCATTCTCGCCTTGACACCTGAGAAAAGATTGTTGCGCCGTTTGCCCTTTCCCTCCTTTTGTCCCTTGTTTTTCCTTCGTTGCTCGGCAAATACATAATGGAAATGTTATGTAACATCTGCTCTCAGAAAAGAAGCTTTTAATCTTTTTGTGTCTATGTGTGCAGAAAAGCGACTGTGGCACTTTTGTGTACCAGTGCAGTCTCAGCACACTGGATTAATCCAGTGAACACACACCTTATGATACACACACACACACACACACATGCCTGATCTGCTTAAAGCTCCACATGCAGACGTCCTGAATCAGGACACCTGTCAGGTGTTCTGGAGTTTGCCTGATAGCGTTGCCATGGTTATGCTGAGTCACATGGGAAGCTCCATAAGTGTAGTCATGTGCTTCATGACTTGGCGTGTCAAAGCGTGAGCAAGTAAGGCTAAGCGCTCTAGGATATACATCATGAATGTATTTAAACTCTCACACCTGTCGTATATATTACAGTAGCACATATGCCAGAGACAGAAGAACGTCTGGTCGAGTAGCACATGGCCATCTGCTGGAATCTATTAGGGCACTTTGTTAGGATGAAGGGGATGTTTTAGCTCAACAGAACTACTGTTTAGTAAACCGTACAGGAAGTGCACTTCATTTGAGAAAAGAATAAAAAAGCAAAAGTGATATTTAGAAAAACTATGTTTGATTGTTATCAGAGTAGTTCCACAGAATGTTTGTTGGTGGTAATTCGTTCCAGGGTAAGAAAGATTTTATGCTCATATCGATGAGGACTTGTTCTAAATTTAAAATGATCATATCAACCCAATCTTGTGACCTAACCAATAAATATTCCAGGCTAAATGCAAGACCGCTTTTTTTCTCAGTTTTTACATTGAACAAACAAGCTGAAATCTCCACAAGAATTCTGTTACAAACAAATAACTATACTGCAAAAATAATTTTCTTAATAACTATTTTTTTTTTTTTTTTTCAGTAAAATATCCTTATAACATGTAGGGCCCTATGATTTCCGCGATGCAGAAAACGCAGATGGAATCACGGAATCCATAAAAATGGAATTTCCTGTTAACGCAGAGTCACGGAATTTGCCAAATTTAGGAAAGGATAAATCGAAAGTACGTCAGTACATTTAAATCAAAAAGGGATATGGACTAGTGTCAGTGCATATTAAGCCACAAAAAGACAATTTAAATATGAATCCTGCATGTCTTTGTTTGAATGAATGGCCAAGACGTGCAGTTTTGTTTACTACACACATACTGAAGCGCTTGATGCTTGCTGTGTTTTCAGCCTCTGCCCTCAATATATGAGTACATGAACACATAAACATAATCTTTAGTAATTATCTTTAATGCTCTGAGAGTCACTTCATGAGCATTTTACCATTTCTTTTAAGGAATACTATTGTTGTAAGTCTTAAAAGCAACCCATCTAAATAAAAGTTCGGTGTAACTTGAAGAAACTGTGACAGAAGCATATTAATGTAATGATAGTATGATTACTATTAATAAAATTATTCTTAAAACAGTATTTTTAAGAAATATTTATCACCAGAAAACTGTATTTCTGAAAAAAAAAAAATGCTTTTGATTATTAAAATTAAATTAAACCATTAAAATGGAATCCAAAAATGAATGGAAAACACAGAATTTGGTTAAAAAAATAAAAATGAATTTAATAAATAAAATAATAAATAAAATAAAATAAATAAATAAATTGTTAAACTTTTATATTGCTGTTAAATTGTGTGTGTTTCACGATTTCAATTAATGCTTTTTATTTTTTATTTTTTTTAACCATTAAAACAGAGTCTAGAAAAATTAAAAGGATTGAAAAAGGATTTCAGTTAAAAAATTGAAAACGGAAAAAAAACGGAATTTGGAAAAAATAAAACAGAATTTGGGGAAAAAATAAAACCGATTTCATAGGGCCCTAAACATGATAAATTTACTTAAGAAACAAACAATTTACCGTTTACAGTTAGTTACCCAAAAATGAAAATTCTGTCATGAATTAGTCATCCTCATGCCACTCCAAACCCGTAAGACCTTTGTTCAATCTTCAGAACATTGTTTAACTTCACATGCGTTGTGGTACTCTTGTGAACGCGTGGGAAAGACTGACATGAAAAAGAAGAAATTATTTTTGCGCACAAAAAGTATTCTCGTAGCTTCATAACATAGAAACAACAGAAAGCAACAGAAAGCAAAAAATTCCAAATGCCCTTCAGTAAGTCCCATTCACTCAGCTTCTTTAGTTATTTTAGACGGCTCTCTTCATCTTCCTTTCTGTTCATCCTTCCTTCCTTCTTAAATACCCCCCTCCCCCTTTTTTGTAGATCCCCCTGGCTATTTCTGTTCCTTGGTGTCTGTTTACTCTTTGTCCTGTTTTATCGGCTTTTAGACAGAAAGAGTCAACCCTCTTCTTCACTGGTGTGTGCGTGTGTGTGTGTGTGTGTGTGTGTGTGTGTGTGTGTGTGTGTGTGTGTGAGAGAGAGACCCAGTACTCTGTCCTTCTCAGTCAAGCCGCAGTGTTGACAGGCAGATAGTGGAGTACAGACAGTCAACCAGTCTCTGCACTTACTGCAGTCTACTTAGGACACTCAAGGGGGGAGCTCATCCCCCGTCTCTGCTCCTAATGAGATTTTAAAGAGTCTTCCTTGCTTTGTCCGACAGCAGCACTGTTGCCCATGCGAGGATGGCACACAGAGGACTCTGGGACAGATAATTTTAGGGTGTGGTGAGCAATAAAGGCCAGCTAAGAAGGTCAAACACATTTGTCTTTAGGAGACAGAACAAGCTTCTGTTTTTTTTTCTGCTGGGATCTTTTACTGCTTTTCCGCTCTTTGTCATTTCTGTCAGATTTGCTGGAATTAAGCCGTTTTATTTCTCCAAGAGACACACCAGGATTTCAGTGGCCTGCTGGGCTTCTTGCAGTGTCAGAGCTGTTTGCAGTGCTCTAATTTCAGTGGAGAGATCTCATGCGCACACACAGTGCCTCATCCCTTCCTGTGTAACTGCAAAGAAGGGAACAGGTTTTTCCTCCTCTCTCTATTTACCGACACACAGAGCGAGAGAGAGAGAGAAAGAGAGGGGAGTGCGTCAGTAGGAACTCGCTCACACACTCTCAGTCAGCGTCAGACTGAGGTAGGGGCTGCAGACGTGCTCCTCCTCTCCTCTGCGTGCTGTTTTGCTCCGTCTGTCGTAGGCAATTGGAGAGCTGACCGAAGCGTGCTGCTGCAGACCGGGGCGAGGGAGATTTCCCTGCAGCCAGCAGCAGGATGCATCTGGTTGTGGACTCCTGTCAGGAAGTTGTGATGAAGATGCTACCGTACTTTGTGGATAATGCATTCGTCACACAGAGGCAGATCTACCACATGTGAGTGAATCATTGAAGTGGTGCAGAAGATTTAAGTGAAATCCGTGCTGATGCAGATTGCTGTGGCTTTTACGGCTTTGATTTGATTGTGATGCATGGCTTGTACAGTAAGATCTAGAAGTCTGGAATTCAGGGATTCCGATTTTTAAACGTGAAATTGAACAGTGTTCACGTGAATATGAAATATTTAAGATTCTGTGCTATTTCTAGGTCACTAATAAAGCAGGCAAATTTGTGATATTGATTATGTGAACTTTGTTATTTAAGCTAAAGACTTTGGATTATTCTCAAATCATGTTGGGGAACATGATCAGAAGGTTTTGCTCAAACTTACATAGTGCATGCTGTTTAAGTTCTGCTGTTATTAAAGTAACAAGGAAAAAACAAATGCTAAGGCATCTTGCTGACTGTTAATTATTAAACTGAGAATTGTGTTCTTCGGCAGTTTAATGTTTCACTAGAAACAGAATTAATTGTTTTTTAATAAGTCTCTTCTGCTCACCAAGGTTGAATTTATTTGATCACATATACGTAAAAAACAACAATATTGTGTATTTTTTTACATTTAAAATAACTGCTTTTTATTTTAATATATTTTAAAATTGAATTTATTCCTTTGATGCAAAGCTGTATTTTCAGCAGCCATTACTCTAGTTTTCAGTGTCACATGATCATAAGAAATTATTCTAATATGCTGATTTGGTGCTCAAGAAACATTTCTTAATGTTGATAACAATTGTGATGGTTAATATTTTTGTGGAAACTAATACACTTTTTCAGGATACTTTGAATATAAAGTTTAATTTAGAAATCTTTTATAACATTTTAAATGCCTTTACTGTCACTTTTGATAGAAGTATTAAGTCCTTTCAAAAAAAAAAAAAAAAAGAGAGGAAAAAAAATCTTAAATGTTGCAAAAAGAAATCTTACTGTCACCAAACTTTAAATAAATAAAAAAATAAGTATTTTCACTAGTAGTTTTAGACTTTGGACCCAACTGTAACTTCTGGACAGTCACAAGTAGAGCTGCAAAATGATTAGTCGCGATTAATTGATTTAAAATAAGTTAACTCCATACTAGAGTGTGTGTGTGTGTGTGTGTGTACTGTGTATTTTTATTATGTGTATATATAAATACACACAAATATATGTATATATTTAAAAAAAAATTGTATGTATTTGTATGTAAACACTTTATAATTTTATATTATATGTAAATATAAATATTTTACATATAAACCTAACACATTTCTCCTTAATATATATATATGTATGTGTATGTATTTATATATACATAATAAATATGCACACTACACACACATATAGTATGCAAACTAGGGCTGTCAAATGATTAATCGTGATTAATCGCATACTAAATAAAAGTTTGAGTTTGCCTAATATATGAGTGTGTAATTATTATGTATATATAAATACACACAAGTTATTGTATATATTTAGGAGAAATATGTTATGTACAAAATAGTTTTATTTATATATAAACTATATAAAAATATAAATAAACACATATACTTGTAAATATTTCTTAAATATATGCATGAATGTTTGTATTTACATATACATAATAATTACACACAGTACACACATATATATTAGGCAAACTCAAACTTTTATTTTGTATGCGATTAATCGCAATTAATCATTCGACAGCCCTAATGCAAATATAAACCTTTGTTTTGAATCGATTAATCGCGACTAATCGTTTTGCAGCTCTGGTTACAAGTATTAACTGTAGTACATTAGTGGAAACATTAGCCTGGACTACAGGTGATGTGTGACCCAGATATAGCAGCTGGCAGCATTTATGTATACTTCATATTTGTCTAAGGCCTCTGTTTCGATCTTACATGTGTATTTGTTCTTTATGTTAGTCACATATACAGTAGATTTGAACTGACCTGTAAAATCTTGTCTTGCCGCATCAGAGCAGAGTTTTGTTGATGTTGCGTAAGAGCGATTGCCAGCGTTACCTGAGAGGTAGTGATGGTGTTTGCATATCTGAATGAAAGGCATGCGGTTGTCTGATTTTGCAATTTGTATTTGCCCTGGGTTGTGTTTGAGGCACTAACAGTGTGCATTATATAAGCGTCAATGTACCACTTTGTTCTTGCAGATGGTCATTTCACAAAAGCTGTCAGACGGAGACGGTGCAGTGCCAAATGAGTCATGACCTTCACATGAATTTACTAACACTTATGTGGGTTGCATGTGTGTTTGTGTTTGATACTGTGCTTAGCTGTGATATGGAAAGTATTTTTGGCTTAAAATGCATTTGTGGAGGGGTTCTTGAGAAAATGTGTGTGTAAATGTGCATTTGGGAGAAAGTGAGTAAGAGGTAATCAGAAGTTGGTCCTCCACTTGGGAGGGCAGATATTTTAGATGATTTGCTGGCAATATCAGCATTTTTGTTTATTTGAACCCTTTCCAACACTGGCTGTATGATTTTAAAATTTGTCTTTTCACACTGAGGACATCTAAAGGACCTATTACAGCAAGTTCAAATGCTCACTGATGCTTCAGAAGGAAAAACTATGCATTAAGAGCCAGGGGTGTAAACTTTTAAAAAGAATGCAGATGTGTAAATGCAGTTAGGCATGTCATTGTAGGTATATTAATTTGCATATAATTTGCATTGTAAAGTTTAAACTCCAGTATGCTGACAAGTTCAACAGTTTCATGAATCAGTTCAAACTATCGGTTTGAATCAATTCAAAATTCTGATTCAGTGATTCATTAGCATAATCTTTCGCATGTTGCTGTTTAACTACTTAATTGCATATAAATGAAAATTGTTAGAAGCTGTGGATTTTTTTAATTTTGCTTGCTGCTTTAATCAATTTAAATATACTTTACAACAAGGTCATTCGGTCCAAGTAATTGTTCCTCTAATTGAAATTACGCTATTAAGAGAAATACAAAATATTGTTTATGTGTACAGCTAAAATAATACAGCAAATATTAATTAAATCACGTAAAATGCAATATGACAAACCCAATGTACATTACCGATAATAAAAATAAACAATTATTTACCTAAAATAATGTGTTTTGTATCATGCAAATTCTATGTCTCTGGTTGTAGTTTTTAGTTCTAAAATCCATACATTTTACATTATTTTATGGTAAAATGTCATATAATGCAATGATAAACCATCTACAATTTTTCACCATACATGAAGTAACTTTTACAGTTAACCTAGGTTTTTACTGTAGTCCTTTTTTGCAGTGTTTTTTTTTTGGGGAAAAAATAAAATAAAATAATATATATAATAATAATAAATAATATATATATAATTACAAACTCAGATATACACTGTAAAGAAAATCTGGAATCAAAACAGCAACACAAACATAAACTTTTGATTCCAGTTTTTCTACCAAAGGGCTGTTCATCCTACTCCAGGTACCACGTATCTATCTGTGGCCGACTCTAAACTTGCAAGTGAAACGTGGACAAAGACGTTTTAGAGCGGTTTCTTCTCAAAACTCTTACTCACATCATAATTACACCCTTGGAGATGAGCGTACTCTGCTCAGGGCTTGTGTATCGTCATTTTCAGCTGTCTGTCTCGCAGTCATGACTCAATCCATCAGCCCAACAGCACTGGGCTGCTTCCAGCCTTCACATAAATCGCTCAGAGGGGCGGACAGAGAGAGAACGCGGCAGAGAGAGGAGAAACAAAAGAGAGGAGGATGGAAACAAAAGCCTCTGTGATCCGCTGACACCCTCGAGGCCTTTGGTGGGAGGGTGAGAAAGTTGAAGAAGGGAATAAGAGAAAGGGAGGAGGAGGAAGTAGGAGAGAAATAAAGTGAAGGGTGGGGTGGGGGGGGTCGGGGGTACAATGCGAGTTTTGTTGCTGCTTGCTTATGTGATGCTTGTTCCTCTGAATGCTGAGATACTGGAAGTCCAGTCAGGAAAAATGAGAGGGATGAGTCAGCAGAGGGTCACTGCTACAGCAGGCCGAGAAAACAATGTGACCCTGAAATATTTCGCCTGCCTAGACCGTGATGGTTTTGAGTCGCCACTCCTAAACAGCCAACCCATCTTTCTGAAACTTTTATTATCTAGCTTTCCAGTTAATGCTTTAAATTTGTTTTGGTTGCATCTGTGTGTTTGAGAAGTTACACTGCTTGTATTAAGTGTGACATTTTTTTTTAAATCACAAACCATTTGACTGAAATTAAACAAGTTGCAGAATAGCGTAGGGATGTGCAAAACATATTTTCGAAATTGACTAGTCATTGGGTTGTCTAACTAGTTGGCCATAACGAATCCCTGAAATAAAGCATTGTCTGCCTTAGGAGTGGCTGATTTACCGGTAGACATGATTAACCGGTAGAAATTTGTCAACCGGGAAAGATTTTGGACTATTGTCTCTATCGCGTAAATATAATGAAAGTCATTGGTAACCAAAACAGCTTTGTTACCAACAGTCTTCAACATACCTTATTTTATGTTCCACAAAAGAAAGGCTTGAAATGAATGTTAAGTAAATGATGACAGAATTTAATAGTTTTTTGGTGAACTCTCCCATGTTTTATTTATTTATATATTTATTTTTTAAAGGGATAGTTTACCCAAAAATGAAAATTTGATGTTTATCTGCTTATCCCCAGGGCATCCAAGATGTAGGTGACTTTGTTTCTTCAGTAGAACACAAACGAAGATTTTTAACTCAAACCATTGCAGTCTGTCAGTGATATAATGGCAGTCAATGGCTACCAAATCTTTGAGAGTAAAAAAAAACATATACAAACAAAACCAAATTAAACCCTGTGACTCGTGACGATACACTGATGTCCTAAGACACGAAACGAATGATTATGTATAAGCGCAGATTGCTTCCGGCGCTTGCGTATACTACACCAGAGCGCGTACATGTCACGCGCCAGAAGCTGTGCATGCGCTCAGGACAGCAGAGGTAAAAAATTAAATAAATACTGGTTAGTTTCTCGCACAAACCGATCGTTTCGTGTCCTAGAACATCAGTGTATCGTCACAAGTCGCAGGGTTTAATTTGGTTTTGTTTGTGTGTTTTTACACTCAAAGATTTGGTAACCATTGACTGCCATTATATGACTGACAGACTGCAACAGTTTGAGTTGTTTGTGTTCTGCTGAAGAAACAAAGTCACCTACATCTTGGATGCCCTGGGGGTAAGCAGATAAACATTAAATTTTCATTTTGTTCAAATGGCTGATTCATTCAGGAATGAAGTAAATGGCTCTCTTTAAGAATGGGCTTTTGAATCATTGGTTCACACGATTGGCTCAAAACGTGGATTCATTCAGAAACTAAACACCGCTGTGTTGCTCAGAGGCTCGCAACAATTCTGCTATGGCTTTAAAGGTAATGCGTTCTCTGCAAAATTGAGCAAAAACACATAATATTGTGTTTAAATTATAACACAATGTCAACATCATATTTACTGAACTGTATAAAATCACATTTAAGCTCTTGATAGATGAGGACAAATGACTTGTGTCATATTGCTCTTGCTGCCCGTGTGATAACGTGTGATGTGATATAGGCTATATACAAATAACAATATAGAAAAAACACATACAGTGGCTTTTTTTTTCACCAATATCTTGAATTTCATGGCACAACTGCATTTGTGGAGTTGCCCTGCATAATATTTGTCAACGGTCAACTATGTGAAATATAAGATGACATACAGGTCTGGGGGCGTTATTTTTTCGTAACTAATTAAGTTAACATGTTAAACTGACAGCCCTAGTTTTTAAGCATTATGGTTTAAAAACAAGTGATTTAAAGCTGTTGATATGTAATCAGCAGTGTAGGGGGCCGTTCACATATTCCGTCTTTTGCGCGCTCAAGTTCGTTATTTCAAATGTAGACGCGCGGCAGCCGCACTCATAACGGAAGCAACGCGGTTGCGACGCGCACGCGGTGTGACACGCTCGGTTTTTTCAGGCGCGTCCGCGCCGCATCCAGTTGAAAACATCTCAACTTTTCAGAATGCCGCAAGCGCACCACGGGTCATGTGACAAGAATTGACCAATTAGCTTCATCCTTTCCCGTAACAACATTGAAAGCTCAGCCAAGATGGAGAAACAGCTGATCATAGCTGTACATTTTTAAATAAATTTAGTAGCAGAGCTACAGCAAGTGATATTTAGTGCTGGACAGCAGACGCCATGGGAGCGCAAGCTACAGAGCGCTTTGGAAAGAAGGAGAAATCAGCGCGCCTAGCGTTTTCGACGCGTTTTTAGGCGCGATATGTGAACGGCCCCTAAGGGAACTAATTTCGCTATATGTGCATGCTGTTAGAGAGGCGCGTACACGTGAAGATGGTGTTCGTGGTTTTTTCCGCTTTAAATCTTTGAACGTTAAATACACACACTTGTTTGTGCTAAAATACTTGTCTTTGCAAGTATCCTTGTAAACACAGTAATGTAGGTATTAAATAAAAAGCAAACAGCTGAGAAAGAAAACAATTGTAATATTGGAACCGGGCAGCTCTTAAAGTGACAGCAGTCTGATATCCCTGCTGTCTGTCATTAGGGCTGGACAATAATTCAGTATTAATATATATCGCAATTTTTTTTTCCAATAACGGTGATTTGATATTTAAACACATTTACGATATTTTAATATACATTACCAGTGTTTCCCATACATTGATTTATTTGTGGCGGCCTACCACGATTTTGTTGAATAAACATGAGCACCGCAAGTTTCAAAATCAAAACACAGCGTAGGTGATTTATATGAATGTATCTTTGAAGGAATCAAAATGGTTTTCAGAAAACTTTTTTTGTCCCATTGCTTGTAGTCAGTTTCTTATTCTTACTTAATCACTTCAGTGAGCTTGAGTTTTTGTGTTTTTTTTTTTGTGATATTGGTATTAGTAAGAATTATAAAAATTTTCATGGTATCAAAAATGTTACCATAAAGATCGTATTTAAAGCAAAAATAACTATCACGTTATTTACAGTACAACATTTGAAGTGGATCATAAAAGTTCATTAAAGTTATCCTAAGATGAGAACGGGTATTTTTTTGGTTTTAGGGAAACTAGGATGAAAGGTTTTGATCCACTTCAAATGTTGACTAATATGTATTGTTACTGTGAAATAAAATTTCTCATACCGTGATATAAGATTTTGAACATATCGCCTAGTCTCACTGCTCTTGCCTATTTAACATAAATTCTGTCTACTAGAAAAATGGCTAGAGAAAAATGAATGGTAGATATATTGCATAATTAGGCTGCATTCACATAAGCAAATCAGTCCTAATCACAGTTCTGTTGATAAACACTTCTCTCATAGAAGAGGGTGAAAACTTCATTCTTTAACTGATGTGACTGCTTTAAATATTCAGGAGAGTTTTAGAGAGCGTGTTTACTTGATGTGTGCTGCATGAATGGAGCCACAGTCAACAGCTAGTTGTCTGACAAGTCATTGACATGTTTATATGATATGAATGTGGGCTTCACAGGTTGTTTTGTACTTGTCAGTCACTAATGTTATGGCCATCAATACTCAGTTATGACAAAAATAGGGAAAAAGTGCAATAAAAAGTTTTCATATTTACTGATGTTCTCAGTTGTTTTGGTTACAGGCATTACTTGCATACAGTGTATAAAATATTATACAGTATATTATTTACTATAGATAGATAGATTAAAAAGTTTATGATTCGATTTTTGTTTAGAAAGAATTAACACTTTTATTTAGCAAGGATGCATTTATAACATTTACAAAAGTTACAAAAGATTTCTATTTCAAATATTTTTTTATTAACTAAACTGTCATGTTAATAAAACATTACTGTTCGGAGTAATGCCTGCTGAAAACTCAGCTTTTCCATTACAGGAATAAATTGCATTTTAAAATATATTAAAATAGAAAACAGTTGTTTTAAAGTTTAATAATATTTCACCATATAGTCATATATTTTAACTAGGAATATTGCAGTTTGTGCTAAAAGATCACAAAATTATCACGGTATTAAAATTTATTCATCTCTCTCTTTGTCACTCTCTCACTTTCTCTTTCTCTCTTTGTTGTATTATTGTTTTTAAATATACAGACCAAATCCATAGGCAGGGATAGGCCATGTAAATATACACACAAGTTCATTAAACTGTCAACAGAATGTCATATACTACTCCACTGTGTTCAGCCTAATTAATGTAAGCCATCCCTGCCTTGTTATGACAGTCTGATAATAGACAAAAGTGCTGTCTTGACAGATCAGTAATTTCTGCAAGATACTGAGAGCATTTCTCACCTTACCAGCTGTATTCCTGTCTTTTCCCAGCACTGAGTTTCAGTTAAGGTTTACTTGTGGCACAGTGCATTAAAATAATAGAAAGCCTCAGGCGGTTCACATTTCTATAAGTGCGTTTAACTGCACGTGAGGCTAATTACTACCACGCCTGAAATCACAGACCTAAAGCACCTGTCATGAGCATACATGTGAGTGATGGTGAGATGGGTTGTATAACATGCAAATTTAAAGATGTGCAGTCATAGTTCATTAACAAATGTTTTGTTTTCATATGGAAAGAAAGGACACATATTCATATATGGATATGCATATGGATAAGAAACTCTCTTACTTTTATTTTATTGTGACTGAATAATAACATTTTGATGTCTTATCATATATACCTTATTTGTATATTTGCATAGTGTATATATATACATATTTGTATATATATACGTATGCACAGCAAGAAAAGAATGCAAAGAATCTGTGAGGTGAGGAAGAAAAACCCATATGTTGTGCTTTCACAAAATCCACAACTTTTAGGTCTCTGTGGGTTTTGCTCTGTGGGTTTTGTTTGTTTGGTACCTACGTTTCTCACATTGTCTCCTCTACCCTTTCTTTCCCTCTATCTTTTACAGTCTAAGCGAGAGCTTCTTCATGGTCAAGGGGGCCGCTCTTTTTTTGCAGCAGGGCAGTTGTCCACAGGGTCAGAGAGTTCATCCCCACCACAAACATGCAGGTGAGTCCATACTTGCACTTCAGGGGTTTCCATAAAATTCATCTCCTCACATTTGGTAAGCCTTTTTCTGCAAGCATGTGAAAAAACGAGAGCATCAAATTTCGCTCCCCCAGTGACGTAGAAAGGGGATCTTATTATAATATTATAGCGCTGCTACTGTGTTTTTGCAACAATGGTGTACCCGTTTTAACGCCATGGCGAAAGTTTGAGCAAAGCATGCTAACTGTTCTGTCATTGGCTGTACAGACAAGCACAGCACACTATTTAGAGTCCCAGCCTCAGAGGAGACAAGAGAGCAGTGAATTTGTTGATTTATTTACTGACATCACCAAAATTGAGCAGACTGAGACGAGTAAGATTTAGTGAGCAGCTACAGTACTTCACTGCGTTGTTGCGCTCCGCCGTCTCACAATATTAAAAAATAAATAAATTAATAAAAAACGTTGTGTTTACACAGGACTGGTGGAGAATGTGCATTGATGCACCTATATTAAATATGTTACGTGGTTTATAACTATTTTATTTTATAACTATTACTATGGTTTTAACTATTTTTGTGGTGTTAAGTGAAAGCATCTCCGCAGCATGTTCTTAACATAAGAGAAAGACACAGTCATTTCTGCTTGCTGCAATAAATTGCTATTTTTCTGCACTAAACAAGTGAATTTCACCAAGATATTTTCAGAGATGACAGACAAAATGCTATAGAGTAATAATTTAATGAAAACCAAATTTTGACAAAAAATTTACATTCAACCTATTTTTTCAAATTTGAAAACGTCCCAGCGCGACATCCGATGGGTTTTTCAGATCGCACATATATTGTAAAAAGGGGCATAATAGGTGCCCTTTAAATGAATTACAATAACTGTTGGAATTACGGTATTCTGGTGGAAATTATGGATACTATAGGATTTTTTTTTAAGGGTGACTTTACTCTATACTGTGTCTGACCTAGGAGAGAAATTCAGAAATTCGACAGCAGATGCTGTCCGGCTGATGGACTGACTGCTGGATAAGCGTGTCCCAGACAAGTGTGTGTGTGTTTGTGTGTGGATTAGCCAGATTAGCAGTTTAGCTCAGCACACTGGTCCTGTGAGAACATCACTTCTTATAGAAAGGGCACATGGGACATCTCTCTTTTTTAAGTGGTTCCCCACCTCTAGTGGTTTTACTGAGGTTTATATGCAGATATGTTAATACAGAGCTTTCCTGTTTGTTCACAAAGAAAATATAAAACAATTTCTTACGCTTTATATTTATGATTTTAATATATTTTTTAGTTACAATTTATTTTAATAGTGCCCTTTAGACATTCTATTGACTAAGTAACTTTGCTACATGTCAACTAACTTTCATTCAAATATTAGTAGACTGTTAGATTAGGGTTAGAGGAAGAAGTTGACGTGCTTGTAAGTGTTAGCATACATTAGGCATTATATTCAGACATTATACCAGTCATAATACTCTAATGACTGGTAGTTGACATGTAGTTGCAAAGTTACTTATAGTTAACATAATGTCTAAAGAGGATTATAACGTTACCTTTTTTATTTATTTATGCAAATGAGTTCCTCCACCCCACCCCCTTTTCCAGAATAGGACTGAAAAACGTGTGTTTGGATTTGATTATCATGGCTATCGCCATGATACTGAAATCGTGTGTTTTAAGCCATTTTATTTAAACTTCTGATATACGGTTTTCTGAGCACACACATCTGAAGCCCGCGCACAGAAAGCGGCTGTCACACGGCATGCGAGTACAAAACGAAGTCCTCTTTCATGTCTTATTGTGCTTAAACTGTTAAATACAAACAAGTTGATTTTAAAAACACAAGGTACGAAAACAGTCGGTTATGTCTGTGAAGGTACACAAGACCTTCTTACTACGTCACTGGGGGAGTGAAATCTGAAAAAAAAATATATATATATATGCTTGCAGAAAAAGACTTACCAAAACAAAGTTACCAGATTGTCCTTTTTCATGTTTTCTGGGTTGGTAGATGCACCAGGGACCTGATTATACCACTTAAACACAGAAAAAGTCAGATTTTCATGGTATGGCACCTTTAAACAACGAATTATAGGTAAATGCATTCAGTAAAACAGTTATGGCAGTTATGAATGACAACAGTTTTTTCCTCAAAAATATTAAAAAAAAGATAATGATATTGCATGTTTTGCATTTTGCAATTCACAATTCGCAGACAGTTTTTAACTACAGCAGTACAGTACGACTATGATTTTATGATTTTAACTACAATACGAAACCACTGCTAGAAAAGCAGACATTTTATCAATCAAGGAGTCTCTCTGTGCAGACACAAATGCAAAACAACAGATGTCCTAGCTGCCATGCATCCAGCACTTTTAAACACGTGTGACACGTTGAATTTATTAACCATGCTAATTTAAAGGACATGTTTACTGCTAAACAGAAGGGTGTACGCTTGCTCCGGGCAAATTGAAACTGTTATGGGAGAAACTAAACACCGTGCAGACACAACAAGCCCTCAGGCTTTATGCATGCACTGACTACCTCGCTATGCTTTCAGACAGCTTGTCATATCACAGCAGGTTTAGACTGACTTTTTTTCGGTTATAAACCTCTGATATTATCATCGTTGAGATGTTAAGTTTTGATTTGACCGGTTTTGAATGCATCAGTAGTGCTAATCACAAGCGAGTTGTTGCAGGTTTGACAAGCGGTTTTGTTTTTACATACGGTCTGACCTTAGGGCGCGTGATGTTGGAGCTTCATTTGAGTCATCATGTGGTTTTTGTACAGTGCACGAATAACTCAGCTGCCCATCAATCAAAAGGAACAAGACAAAGACTTCCTAGAAGTGACTTATGCAGACAGTCTAGGAGATCTGGAATTAGATTACAAGAATGAGATGATTTAAAAAAAGTACAGTTGCATCACAGCACTAAAAGATGGAGAAGTCAGCTGCGGATGTCTGTGTTAGACTAGACAATGTAGGGTTTCTCTTCCTCTGTAACAGTCTAGGTACAAAATGTTCTCTGACAGTGAAAACAGTGAAACATTTATTCATGAGGCAAATCCTCGGTACTCATTCTGAATGTAAATCAAGTTGTTAAATGTCTTTAAGTGTCCTCGCTTTTAGATGTTGATGACATAGATTTAAATCTTATTTTTGTCCTGTTAAGTTTTTTTTGACGTCATCAGTCACCTCTATTTGCATCCTCATGGCGCCGGCAGCCAGTCAAAAATAGCATCAGTGGTGAATTATTAAACACTGCCCAACTTCCTAAAGCAAGTTACACCATAAATATTAGCAGATGGATTCACACCTGTACTGCTTAAAGCACAACAACAATTAAATGGGTCATATAATGAGGAATTACATTTTTCTTTTGAGATGTGTTCAGTGTTATGAATATACACTAGCTTTCAGAAGTTTGGGGTCAGCACAATTTTTTGTTTTAGAAGGAAGTCTTTTACACTCACCAAGGTAAGTTACTGTATAAACAGTAATATTGTGAAATAGTATTACAATTCAAAATAAATGTTTGCTAAATGAATCTATAATTTTAAATAGAATTTATATTTCTGTGGTGGCAAATCTAAATTTACTGCATCAGTGTCACATGATTCTTGAGAAATTATTCTAAAATGCTGATGTAGTTTAAATGTTTAAAATTCAGCTTTTTTTGAAGAGAGATAAAAATTGTTGTCTGTTTGAGCTTTTACACTACCAGTCAAAAGTTTTTGAACAGTAAGATTTTTTTGTTTTTAAAGAAGTCTCTTCTGCTCATCAAGCCTACATTTATTTGATCCAAAGTACAGCAAAAACAGTACAATTATGAAATATTTTTTACTATTTAAAATAACTTTCTTATTTTAAAGTGTAATTTATTTCTGTGATTTCAAAGCTGAATTTTTAGCATCATTACTTCAGTCACATGATTCTTCAGAAATCATTCTAATATTCTGATTTGCTGCTCAAAAAACATTTATTATTATTATTATTATTATTATTATGATGTTGAAAACAGCTGAGTAGAATTTTAGTAGGTTTCTTTGATAAATAAAAGAACAGAAGAACAGCGTTTATCTGAAATTATAACATTATAAATGTCTTTATCATCACTTTTGATAAATTTAAAGCATCACTGCTAAATAAAAGCATTAATTTCTATAATTTATTTCCATATACTGGCTCCAAGCTTTTGAATGGTATAGTGTATAATGTTACAAAATCTTTTTATTTCTTTGGATCTTTCTATTCATCAAGGAATCCTGAACAAAAAAAGGCCTCAACTGTTTTAAATATTGATAATAATAATAAAAAATGTTTTTTGAACAGCAAATTAGCATATTAGAATGATTTCTGAAGGATCATGTGACACTGAAGACTGGAGTTTGCTCACAGAAATCAATTACGTTTTAAAATATATTAAAATCGAAAACAGTTATTTTAAATAGTAAAAATATTTAAAATTTTACTGTTTTTGCTGTACTTTGGATCAAATAAATGCAGGCTTGGTAAGCAGAAGAGACGACTTAAAAAAAGAAAAATCTTACTATTCAAAAACTTTTGACTGGTAGTGTACTGTTATGAGTAGATTTGTTGAATAATTTTAATTTCAGTGTTAGTCAAAGGGATTGACTCATCCTTACAAAACCCCTGAAATTATATGACGAATTGTTATCAAAATCATAACTGATGGACAAAACTGTGCTATGTGTCAAACTCTGCTTTTAGTTATTTGAAATAATTATTAAACTAATAGCTCATCCAAAAATGCAAATTCTGTCCTACATTACTCATCCTCATGGTGTTTCAGAGTTGAAAATCTTACAGTGAAACTTGTATGCCTCTGATCAAAGCTGTGCTCAGCTATCCTGCGCTGCCTTTGTGATTCTCTTACATATCAGCTTTTATCAGATAAGCATGTAAAGTTATGCAAATTCTTGTCATGGAGACCCAGAAGACCAAGGGGCATGTTTTGTTGGAGAAGAAAACATACCCTTGTTCTTTTCATATATGCCTCAAATGCAAAGCAGCCAATAAACCGTAGAGCACATCATCTGTTTTGTTGAGTGTACATGACGGGCTTTGGCTCTTAAGCTTAGAGTTTATTTGGTTGTCACGTTTTTGGCTTTGTTCTTAACCTGCTTGTACACTTTGATTGGCCTCCCACACGTCCAGTTACATCATCGCTTCATTGACTCTGCCAAAGCTTACAAGGGTAGGAGGAGGTTTGTTTGGGTAGGACCGCACCACAGTCAGAGGTCAGAAGAGTTAGTCTGTCTGTGTTAAGGAGGAGAATGAAATGTAAACAGATCTTGTGTATCTAACTCTTACTGACTTGCATCAAAAGAGGAGGGAATAGAATTAGATGAATGACAGGTTGTCAGATTTATAATTATTGATACCTTTGGCACAAAGGGTAGAACTTATTTGCACATACCTGATCACAATGCAGCCAAAAGTCGCTTATATCATACTTTATCATATAATTAAATACAGCTCATTATTTATATCTTTCCACATTACCTCTTTGTATTTGTACACTATGTACTTTGAAATATCGCAAAATCAGCAGTGCTATAAAACGTTAATCAAAAGCATATTGTTGTCTTCCCACCCAACATTTAAAGACTCAGATTTGTATCATCGTGGGTGTTCTTCTTGGCTAGGCAACCATATGACATCACCTTTAGGTATTTTGTTTATTTTTATGGTTGTTTTTCTTTAATAGATTTTCGATAGGTGTTTGAGACACTGCTGGTGTCAATGTAAACAAAGTAGTCATCATGGTTTTGTTTGGATTGTAACGATGGTTCCACTCAACAGGTGACTTACCTCAGCATCTACAGGTGATGATCAACATTCTTCGCTCTGAAGATCGCATCAAACTGGTGAGAGAACACACATAGTCAATGACTAACATTTTGGCAGGAAGTTATACGCAGTCAGGCTGAATGGGTTTCATTGTCAAAGTATTGCCTGAAGACTGTTTTCTTTTCTATTAAAGCATGTTAAAATGTCCTGCTCACTGTTTCCAAAGGTTCCATAGTGAAATGTATACTAACACTAGTGTCAATCACATGTGATGTGATGGATACTGTGCAGGCAGCTGTATTTGTCTTCAGAAAGAACATTCTGTCACAGTTCACTACCTCATGACATTCCAAACCCAACACAACAGGAGAATTTTGAAGCATCAGTGTGGTTCATTGTGACTCGTAGGATGAATTCTAAATTTATTTATTATTATTAGAACTTCTGCTAATTATCTTGTAATATATTATAACGTTTCCTTATAATTAATGTTTTACAAAAATAACAAAGAAAGAAAGAAAATAACAATAAATAAAAATAATAAGAAAAGAGAGAAAAAGAAAGAAATAATAACAATAAATAATTAATAAAAAATAAAAATTAAGAAAGAAAGAAAATAACAATAAAAAATAAAAAGAGAGAAAAAGAAAAAAAAAACAATAAATAGTTAATAAAAAATAAAAAGGAAAGAAAGAAAAAGGAAGCAAATAATTAAAACATCTGCTTGAAATACATATTTATATGAATGAACCAACCCGATCTCATGAAAGTACGTATAAATAGTACGCCAAATAGAAATATCTTAATTTGTGTTCCGAAGATGAACGAAGCTCTTGTGGGTTTGGAACGACATGAGTAATTAGTGACAGAATTTTCATTTTTGGGTGAACTATCCCTTTAATATATTGTGCTTTTGCATGTATATGTTTATCTGAGCCCTGGTTTACACAAACTAAACTTGTCAATCAACTGTAATCTGCAGGCAGTGCGGTTAGAGAGCGCGTGGTCAGACCGTGTGCGGTACATGGTGGTAGTCTACACAAATGGCCGTCAAGACACTGAGGAAAACATCTTGCTGGGCATGGACTTTAGCAACAAAGACAGGTGACATAAAAATCAAATACAGTTTAGCATGTATCACCAGAAAAGTTTAAGAGTTTGTCTCCTGCAGGTACATTACATTCAGTCAAATAAGGCTGTTTTTCTTTCATTCACAGTAAGAACTGCTCTGTTGGGATGGTGCTGCCACTATGGAGTGACACCAAGATTCATTTAGATGGTGATGGGTGAGTACTGACCCCTCTGGGAATTAAGAGGAAATGCTGCTGCTGGCCTGATGACACTTCCACTTTTGATGCACTCATCTAGACACCGTTGATTATCCACCTTATTTTTCAATACGGAAGTAAGATGTTTTCTGGTAACGTGTGAGACTTCTGGTTCATAAGCCGCCTTAGAAAAAAAAATAATGAGAAGAATAAAGTGCAGTAAACGGTAAAACTGTTTACACTACAAACCATTGTGTTCATAATCAAGATAATACATTAAAATAATATAGTAAGACACACCAGTTTGAAATATTGTGCAGCAAAATGAGCTGTTTTGTACGGCTAAAAATAGCTGGACAGAGCTGAGACTGGAAGCCAGACACATTATATTTACAAATGGCCACTCTTACGCAAAAAATAAGGTGGATAAACTGTTAAATTCATTTGTCAATAGAAAAGAAGGCAGTGACAATATTAACAAGTATTTCTTATTTTTATTGTTATTTAGAGAGGATGTAGTTCTAATGACGTATGATGGCCTTATTTAACCTCTCATCTCATGTCTCCAGGGGCTTCAGTGTGACTACCGCCGGGCGCACGCACATCTTCAAGCCAGTGTCAGTCCAGGCCATGTGGTGAGAAAATAACTTCAATAAATAATTAATGAGAGCAGTTTGAACTTGCATTTTAGACATTTCAGTTTTGGAAATGCTGATATATAGAATGATTTGTTCATGTTTAATATCGGGTCTTCTCGTTTTACTTGTTAAAACTGTTTTTAAATGTGATCATTTAAATGATTAACCTAAAGCTTTCAAACAACTTCAGAAAATCACGCAGAACTGCTATTTTCACAATATTTAATGTTATGATAAACCCTACAGTCATCTCTCTTAATCAGGTGACAAGTTAAATTGTTTTTTTCCAACAAGAGCCTTTGTCTACTTCGCTGGGTGAATTTGTGCTCTTGTTTGTCACTGGGGTAGAAAAAAACAGCTCCTCAGGGGGTTGAAGATGATGTGAGTGGACTGTTATTCAGATGTTCACAGGTGCTTTGGGAGTTTGACATCCTTAAATATAATAGAGCTCCACACTGCCATCTGGTGACTCTTTCAAAAATGTCCTGTGGCAGTACCATGGTACAGTGGTAATATCAGCTCATCATATGGTACTTAATATAAACCATGTTTAAAGTGGCGCCTTGATACCACATTGCTGAATGATTGCTATATCCGCATATTATGGTATTTATAAGGAACTCCAACATGCTGTGCAAAAAGGTCTTTATGGTATGTACGTAGCGCTTAGTGGACACAGTTATGATTACTGAATTAAACTAATGTCAGTTTACTTCGCCTAGTTCGATCAATTTTAAAATCACATCATGATCATTTAAAGGCACAATATGTACGATTCTTTTATTAAAATATCCAAAAAACACTAGAACAGTGTTACATTTTGCTGACTTGTGTATTTACATTATCCCAAATGTTTCCAAGAAAGTTTAAATCCAGAGAAATTTTAACCAGTGTAATGGACCACGTCCTTGCATCGCATGCCAATGACGTCGTACACCGTGGATTTTCCAGTTTAATTTTGTAGAAAACAGGGAAACCCCAAATACACTTTAATATGTTATTTTATTAGACATGTTGAACAACAATTCAACACACTCAGATGTATCTAGTATGATAAAACAACGCTTTTAAGCGCTTTTTAACATTTTTTTTTTATCTCACATACGCCTGACCGGAAGGAGCGGAAGCGGTTGACTGTGGCATAATAAAAGCTCTGCTGCTTTTGAGCCGTGTATCGTGCTCATCCTTCATTAGCAATCGCTCCAGCGCCCTCGTTTTGCTTCCACGACTTTCAGCCCAACCCTGCTTCATACCACAGTGACCTTAATAAGTCTTTAATACATTAGCTAATCCATGGACGTGATTTCTGCCTGAGTCCCGATGGATTGCATCGGCTGTGGGGATGAAGACTACAACTCCTGTAATTCCACAAGCAATCACGATGTCATCAAACTATGCCTTTGGTTCTTTGTTTGTTTTGAATATGTACTCTCTAGTGGCGAAAACTAACATATTGCACTTTTAAACTCATTACTGACACTAATGGCACAGGTCTCTCCATCTTGCTCATCTTTAACTTGCTTTTCTTTTAGGTCAGCACTGCAGATTTTACACAAGGCATGTGAGGTGTCACGAAGGTACAACTATTTCCCCGGTGGCATGGCGCTTACATGGATGGGGTACTACGAGAGCTGTATCAGCTCTGAGCAGAGCTGCATCAATGAGTGGAACGCCATGCAGGACCTGGAAACATTGCGACCCGACTCTCCTGCAGTCTTTGTTGACAAGTGAGTGCAGACTCTGAAAGTCTGAAAGAGTCCTTGGCACTTGTGAAACCCACCAGCACATTTTAAATGGACATTTTAATTTTAATTTTTATTATTTTTTTTTTTTTTGGCTTATTTTTTTGACCAAAAGAGACCATGAGCAAAAGCCAGACATATTTGTTGAATGTTGTCACAATTTAATCTAATATTTGGTTTCATAACCAGTGGCCATCTGCAGAAACTGAGGAGATGCAGGTTTTAAAAAGAAGGGTGTAATGCAGTTGTTTGAGCCAGTGTTGCTGTCTCGCGCCAAACTTGTTCAAACAAATATTATATAATATGTTTTTTTCAGGCTTTTTATGTTTTCTTGTGCATGCTTTTTATTTATTTCTTTTTTTATATATTTTTTATTTTTTTTATTTGGGAAAAAAAATGAAACAGCTATGATGAAACATAATACATGTTTTTTCTACAGTTTATTGTACAAATGTAATTTTGACTTTTTAAAAATTAATAATAAAAATAAAAAAGTAAAATCAAATAAAATTGTACACTTTACCTTAAAATGATGCTTTTTCTTGAACCCTTGATTTAGGTTGTGTTATGTTTCTGTTCCTCAGGCCAACGGAGAGGGAGAGAACAGAATGTCTAATCAAAGCCAAACTCAGGAGTATCATGATGTGCCAGGACCTTGAAAATGTCACATCCAAAGAGGTCAGCATGAAATACAGAGAGTGCATAAAAAGTGTTATCAGCACAGAGTTACACACTGACATACTGTGTGATGTCACAACAAGCCCTTCTCCTCAAAATCCAATCATAAGTGGTCACAGTAGACACAGGATCCAGCAATGTGTCTCACTTGACCTCTTCTGATCAGACTGTCTGAGATGATCTTAATAGCAGGTGTGGACAAGGTTTATAACGGAACATTTGTTGAGACTAAGTCAATAATGATGTGTATTTTTCCTTAGATTCGTAATGATCTGGAGCAACAGATGAACTGCAACCTGAACGAGTACAAAGAGTTCATTGACAATGAGATGCTGCTTATTCTCGGGCAGATGGACAAAGCCACGCTCATCTTTGACCACCTCTATCTGGTTAGTGCTGCTTTTATCAGACCTGCCAACTCCCACTGGTTTTCCCCCTATTTTTATTGAACCTATCATGTTCCAAAATAAATACACAAATTATCCAAAATATAAAAATATGACAAATTATGTCAGTTAAAGTACAAATAAAATACAAATAGAAACAGTTAATAAATATTCAGACACACTGGTTTGATAAGTTTGTCAAGGAAAATTAATTTGTTTAATGTTAAAAGCTTGTCAGTTTTATGGCAGGGCAAGTGTGTTTTATTTATTTATATTTTTTTTTACAGAGTGCGTATTTACACTAAGTGCAAATAGCCTGCCTTGTTGGCAGAGGCTACTTACATTAACTCCGCCCACCAGCGTGTGATTGGGTTAGTCAATACTACAAAAGACTAAAATCTAACTACAGCTCAAGTGGTGCATTTTTGAGGAGATCGACCTGGGTTCGAGCCTTACCAAACTTTTTTTTTTCTCCCTTTTCAAATCTCATCAGTAAGGCATTTATTTTAAATAAAATTGAATGAAATAATCGAAAAGTTGAAAATAAAGTATTGGGTAGAGTTAGGATAGGTGTAGGGTGGGCTTTATTGTCCCAAAAAGGTGGCATCCATTTAATCATTTGAATTAAAATGATAATTTACACTCAATACGTTATTCTTGCATACTGTTTTATAATGTACTACAATACTGAGGTGCAGATAATTGCCACTATTTACAATAAGTAGAATGAATAGCAGAAAATCCTGCTATTTTAACAGTGCAAATAGAACCATTTGCACAGAAAATACTTACATATGTAAGAAAATACGGCTATTTTTGCTTAGTGTAAATAGAATGCATTGCTATTTGCACTTAATGTTAATAGAATCTATTGCTATTTGCACTTAATGTAAATGGCATCTATCCCTATTTCCACTTAGTGTAAGTAGCATCTATTACTATTTGCACTTAGTGTAAATGGACTCTATCGCTATTTAGCCACTGCCTTTTTTTTGTCATGTATAGTTTTTCCCCAAAAAGCTAGTGAAATGCATCATTATATCTTTCAGGGTTCTGAATGGAATGCTTCAAATCTAGAGGAGCTTCAGGAAACTGGGTGAGTTTTACCTGAACTTTTACCGACATCCACAGCTTGTTTTCCGCACTGCCTCTTTAAATGGGTTAATGTTAGGTAAAGGTTAAAGTTTAAGATGACTGTGTATCGTATTGCCACTTAAAGGGCAATGTTTTCTCCGGTTTCAGCCAAAGTTCAAAGTAAATTCATCAAAAGTTGTTACTTTTACAGTAAGAAGCAGGGTGTATTTTTAGTACCTGATGTAAGGAATAAGAATAAACTTGCATGCATATGGTTTTCTATTGTTGTCCAGATGTAATATATGGTTTGCTGTTTTAGGGTGGGCTACATATTAAATGTTACGAGGGAAATAGATAACTTTTTCCCTGGAACATTTTGCTACCACAATGTCCGAGTGTATGACGATGAGACCACAGACTTACTGGCTCACTGGAATGAGACCTACAACTTCATTGTCAAAGCAAAGTAAGGCTCTCTTTTATATTTTCTCTTTAAAAATAAGCAACATACTTGGGTCTTTCAATGTGACATTTTATACCCTCATGTTCTGTACTCTGCAGAAAGAATCAGTCCAAATGCTTGGTTCACTGTAAAATGGGCGTAAGCCGCTCGGCCTCTACTGTAATAGCATATGCCATGAAAGAATACGGCTGGTCTCTGGAAAAAGCGTATAACTTCGTCAAACAGAAGCGCAGTATCACCCGTCCCAATGCCAGCTTCATGAGACAGCTGGCGGAGTATGAGGGCATACTGGATGCCAGGTACAAGAGAAATTTCTTTTATTATTGTAGTTTTTTATGTGTATTTCTAGTTAAAGGGTTAGTTCACCCAAAAATGAAAATGCTGTCATTAATTACTCACCCTCATGTCATTCCAAATGTTCCTTAAGTCTTCGTAACACAAATTAAGATATTTCTAAAAAAAAACCGAGAGCTCTCTGACCCTCCATAGACAGCAAGGGTCCTACCATGTTCAAGGCCCGAAGACATTCCAAAAACATTGACAAAACAGTTGAACTACGTAATTTTACAGTTAAACCACGGTTGGACCCTTGCTGTGTATAGAGGGTCAGAAAGCTCTTGAATTTCATCAAAAATATCTTGATTTGTATTAAGAAAATGAACAAAGGTCTTACAGGTTTGGAAAACATAAAAACATAAAAATTTCATTTACTTATAAACATTTCTTCGGTCAAGAGAGTCAATAGGGTTCAATGTTCAACCCTTCCTATTCTTTCTATTCTACCCTTCAGCAAGCAGCGTCATAACCGCCTCTGGCATCCCGATTCAGATTGCGATCACCCCGATTGCCAGCAAGCTGCTGCCCCTTGCTGCGTGAACTCGGAGACTGTGGATCACATCACCCCAGACCCCACGAACCCCAGGGTCACCGTATGCTGTGAGCCTGCCGCCCACTCCTCTCCAATTAGCCTAGATCTGGACCCCAGCCACCCGCAAAACTACCACTACTACTTCCGTCGCCTGTCAGACTCGGCCCTCGACAGCGACCCTTCAACGCCAATCCATGCACCACCTCTGGTGGACGTAGATCGTGTCTACATCGAGGTTGCAGATGTGGAGCAAGATGCGCTTCTTGACGATGAAAGCTTCGAGGGGCGCGAAGGCCTTCCTTTACCACACTTCAGTGTCCCGGGAGAGGGCATAGCCGCTCAGACCTGTTCTCGAGGGGCGGAGCCTCTGGAAGAACTACGTCTGCGGTTGGAGTTCAGCACGGTGGAAGAAGAGGATGAAGAGGAGGCTCAGAAAGAGCAAGCAGAAATGGAGGCATTAGCAGAGGGAGCGAAGAAAGGAGATGGGAAGGATGGTGAGGAGTTGTCGAATGAGAAGGGGATAGATCTCGCAAGCCTGAACCATCTGTGTAACGAGAACTCCAACAACAACAACCACCTCAGAACACAACAAAATCTTACTGTGAGTATCTCACGTGATTGTATCACTGCACCATAGGGCTGCACCCTAATAGTCGACGAGAAGAGGCTTGGTCGACCAAAATTTTATTAGTTGCTTAATCACAGAAAAAAAAATTGGACAGATTGTTAACGCCTGGTCTATGTGAAAGTATAGTACATCGAGCAGGACATCCAAATGCTCACCTGTCATTCATCGACCTCAAATATGGTTTTTCATCTGAAAGATGTATGTAGTAGCAACTTTACATGGCTGCTCAATCTAATGTTAACCTAGAAAAATGTGCGCTATTAAAGATTCTGTGCGAAGTGTGTGGAAGCTGAACAGTAGCGCGCTCACTGCATGACAGATGGAGGCGCTGGTGCAGTCACTTGCCCTTAAAATACTCCGTCATTTTTGGTCATACAGATAAAAGTAATACATCTTTCGAATCTGTAAAGACTCTAAGTTTGTGTGCACTCACAATAACAACAAAACATTGCACTTTTGTAAAATAATGAAAGCAAACAGAATGCTCTTTCTGCAGCCTCGGTCTCTGTGAACTTGAGTGCGAAACTCCCTGTATACTTACCTTACAGAAATGACAAATATGTCTATAGAGAGTGAAATGTCTACTTTTAAATTCAAAATAAACCAATTCAAATAGAAAACAAATATTCTCAAATTATTTAATCCATATGAAACATGCATAGAGGTGCATCGCTGCTGTGGAGATGACGAGTCAATGTCAGTTTAATGCGTTAATGCATTCTCCTTTCTGTTTTTCCCTGACACAATCATAATTATTATATCTGCTGGTGCATTGTGGCCAGCTTTTTTTCGTGGGCTTGAGCGCTTATTAGGCTATGTAGGCAGTTAAAGGCTCATTATTATGATTTATACGGTTTATTAATAAACGTGCGACTAATAGTCGACTAATGCTTAAAATGATCAACTACTAGTCGACCAGAAAAATCTTTAGTTGAGGGCAGCCCTACTGCACCATTACGCATAATTTGTGTTACATAGTTTTTTTTTCTTGTCTTTTCCTGTTCAGGAAAGTGCCCATCTGAAGCAGAAGCTTGCTCCTGGATCATCATTCGCTTCCAAGCCCACCCAGAGTGCTCTGTTGGAGGCTAACAGACGAGGCCTTGCCCCTTTACCCCTCAACAGTGTGCCCGGTATCTCAATTCAGACGCCACCCTGTGCCAACCAGTCCATGACAGCCAAGTGTGGCAAACTTGCCTCAGATCCGTGCCTTGATGCCAATGCAGTGCCCTTAGGGCATAAAGATAAGCCAGAAAACAAACCTCTTGACCAAGAAACTGATAACCGGACACTGCTTGAAGCCAAAGGAGAAGGAGATTCCAAGCAGAAGGAGACTGATGCACAGGGTTCCTCAGCTGTACTCAGGAGCGAAAGAGAGATAAAGGTTTTGGAGAAGGCAGAAGCATCATGTTCTCCACAGGAGGCTCTAGTACAGCTGCAACGCTCCGGCCTCGTTCGCCGCCGAAAAGAGCGTTTGGAAAAACTTTCCGGTCTCTTTCAGGAGCGTGCACGTGCGAATGAGCAACGGGCAGCTGGTTCAAGCAAAACCGAGGATGCAATGAACAATACTAGTGAGTCAGTTGACTCTTTCCACAGGCCCTTTGGAACACGGGCTGATTTTGCTACAGAAGCAGCAGTGCCGCTCACGAACGAGGCCTTGTTGGCCGTCCTCGGCTCGGGCGGCTTGACACCGGTCTCATCCCCACATGGTTCCACGCTCACTCGCAGCTCCAGCAGCGACAGCCTCCGTAGCGTCCGTGGCAAACCTGGTCTCGTGCGTCAACGTACGCAAGAAATCGAAGCGCGAATGCGACTTGCAGGACTTACTGTACCTTCCCGACTGAAACGCTCCAACTCGCTCGCCAAATTGGGAAGCCTAACCTTCTCGTCCGAGGACTTGTGCTCAGCATGCTCCTCCGACGCAGGGACCCTTCTCATGCTGTCGTTGTCCCCAGAACCCGAGCGCTCGCTCAGCCCAGAATGGGCCAGACCTTGGCCCTCTTCCTCCTCTTCAACCTCCACAAACATGGAGGTCTTCAACCAAGGTGAAGCAGGACCTGAAGCAGGACCTGAAGAGTCCAAGAGCTGACAGCAGGAGATTTTACCGCAACCTTTGGTTTCAGCTTCACCTGGAGTTCTGCAACAGATATTTATATTTATATGTTTTTTAAACATTTCAGCCACTTGGGAGCATTCACAGGAGTGAATCTTGTGAGTCTTCTACAAACTAATTGCTTTCTGTTAGGAATATAAACAGGTATAATAGGTGTCCAAAAACATTCTGGACGGGGCTTTCGTTGCATGGAACCCAAATGGATGTGTATTGCACTGACTGACGAACAGTTCATAAGGGTTTTCACTGCTTTTCTAAAGCAAAATAAGCACTCGCCATCCCAGAGGCCATTACTTGAAAGCGTCAAAATAGACTATTGTGTAATGTTTCCATCAGCCCACCCATTTATCGCACCATAAATCACTTATTTGTGGCCCAGTATGAGTCACAGATTCCTTCGGACATGGTCACGCATTTGAAAAGGGTTTTCAAATCATACTCCCTGCTGTGTTTTCACTTCCTGGCTGGACGGTGAAAGGAAATGGACTCTTTGCAGTGATTAGGAAAGTTTGTGTGCTGATGAACTCTTTTATCATTCATAGAGCACTGATGATTCACTTACAGGTTTCAAAGTAATACCTCATACCAGTACAGTACTGTTCATAAACCAGGCAGATAACGAAACACGATGACTGGCAGCACTTCAGTGTTCGCAGTGGGAAAGAGGTGATCTGTTTGGGATTCTTCCATCTTGATGAGGGTGATGAAAGACAATCATTTCAAAAGGTAAAGAAAATCAGAAGCGACTTCAAGCTGCTGTTCTCCTTCCACTGAAATGTTCATACATGCAGTTGCTGTTCTTACGAATGTAACTGTCCGTGATGCTGTCAAAATAGCAGTAGGGCATTTGAGAAATGTCTCTAATAGCACATACATGTACTTGTAATGATTTTATATCAACAGGAGCTCTTGCAGCTGCTCTATGTTTCCAAATGCGATACAAATCAGTCATTTACCCAGGTAAAGATTGACTGTTATTTTTAATGACATTATACTTGTTCCAGAGGCAGTGGCTTGTTTAGGCCCACCGTAGCTGAGGCTGTTTGCAGTTTGCTGGTGATTCCCACCATGCTATGCCTCTACTGTTCTAACTAGTTGTCCTGTTTGCTGTCAGTTTTCCATAATTTAATCAATGTCGATGTCGAATCAATACAGAAGTAGAACTAAAGAACGCTCTGAAAGAAGATCAGACGACACTTACAAGTCAAAGATGTGGCAACAAGTGCATCAAATCTCACACAAGCATGTCCAGGTCACAAAAGAGAAAAAATAAGAAATTATATTTTGGATTTACGAAACTGAAACACTGTTTTTATTACCATTCCCATCATTTTAAAAATGTTTTACTTTTGTTGTTTGTTTTTTGAGAGTAATTGTAATTATTCTGTGATTATTGCCTGCAGAAATAATATTAGTTTTTAAATTGCCATAAAATAAAAGCCATGCAACAAATATTACAATGATTTATAAATACTTTTCAGTCTAAATAATAACTCAATAATACCACTACCAAGCCTGCATTTATTTGATCCAAAACACAGCAAAAGCAGTAATATTGTGAAATACTTTACTATTTAAAATAACTACTTTCTATTTGAATATATTTTTAAATGTGATTTATTCTTGTGATCAAAGCTAAAT
Organism: Labeo catla; assembly: GCA_012976165.1. Classification (NCBI taxonomy): domain Eukaryota; kingdom Metazoa; phylum Chordata; class Actinopteri; order Cypriniformes; family Cyprinidae; genus Labeo; species Labeo catla. The sequence goes on along the minus strand of VONZ01000015.1, from coordinate 1,112,204 downwards.
TCAGCATTATTATTCCAGTCTTCAGTGTCACATGATAGTTCACAAATCATTCTAATATTCTGATTTGCTGTTCAAAAAACATTTATTATTATTATCAATATTTAAAACAGTTTTTTTCAGAATTCTTTGATAAAAAGAAAAATACAAAGATCCGCATTTATCTGAAATAAAAAAGCTTTTGTAACATTATAGCATTATAGCATTCAAAAGCTTGTAGTCAGTATTTTTTTTTTGTATTTTTGGGAAAGAAATTATAGAAATTAATACATTTATTTAGCAAGTATGCTTCAAATTGATCAAAAATGATGATATACATTTATAATGTTACAAAAGATTTATATTTCAGACTTTCTATTCATTAAAGAAACCTGAAAAAACAATAATAATAATAATAATAATAAATGTTTTTTGAGCAGCAAATCAGAATATTAGAATGATTTCTGAAGGATCATGTGACACTGAAAACTGGAGAAGTGATGCTAAAAATTCAGCTTTAAAATCACAGAAATGAATTACATTTTTAAAAATATTTAAATAGAAAGAAGTTATTTTAAATAATATAAATATTTAACATTTTTACTGTTTTTGCTGTTCTTTGGATCAAATAAATGCAGGCTTGGTGAGTAGAAGCGACCTCTTTAAAAACATGAAAAATCTTACTGTTCAAAAACTTTTGACTGGTAGTGTATATCATTTTACAATATAGCAGAAAGAAGTTAGAAAAATAGGAATCATTTTAAACATTCAAGCAAAATATAATTTCTTATTTCTGATTTTATAGATTTTATTTTATGTCCCAGACATGTTCTTGATAGTGAGATTCTCCTTTTTGTGTGCTCTTGCCATACCAGTTTGTGTATAATGCATCAATCCAGCTGTTTCATCACATTTGTTCTCGTCCAAGTGTCAACAGGCCTTTATTTACCAATCAGTTGGCTGATTACAACTTGAGTTGAAGTACTTGAGGTTTATTATGCAGCATACCTTTCCAATATTTTTTAAAACTGATTTTGTACATGTATCTATGCTACCACGTCGAGTTTGAGCAACAGAAATGTGAAGTTTGCGAGAGTGTGCGAGTGAGCGGTGCCTTGCACAGCAGCTACACCGTTACTGTGAACTATTTATGAACAGAAAACCCTTTCAGAGTACGTGTGTGCGCTTTAATGTTAAAAACATGAGCAGGCTCATAGTACACACACGGTCTCCACCTCTACACACTCACACACAGCAATACACTGTATGTAAATATGTATAACAGTTCATGGTACTTGCATCTGAAAGTCAACTTGAATCAGTTCCCCTATCCTGTAGTAGATGGTTGCCTGAATGATTTTTGGTTGATTGAATGAGTATCAACACTATTATGAAAACTATTATAAAAAACGGAAAGGAAAAATAAGCCAGAAAGCTGTTTAGTGTCATGAATAGTTATTTGCATCATTCTTCAATGTGCCCCAAACCCTCTTCCTCTCACCCATGTCTTTGCCATTTTGTGTCTGATGCCATATTGAGGTCAAATCTGAGTCAGAGATTACAGATGAAATGTTATTGGTTGCCTGCATTGTCTTGTGTCATCAGCATCAAGTGCCTTACCCAGAAGCACTAGAGGCATTGTTCTGTGTCGACTCCTATTTGATAATGTTGCCAGTTAAGGCAGAGGGTTACATGGGCACATTTAAAGCTGGCAAACATTTTCCTGTCGTACGCTCCTACATTTAACTGTTGTTTTAGAGAAAACAGATCATTGATATTTGGCATTATTTCCTTTTATTTATTAAGGAAAACACCCATGAAAGCTGTTGGAGTTGCCAAGTTTTGGAGGGTTTTCCTTTTCCAAAGGAGCGAGGAAAATTTTATGCTGTTCCAGTATGAAGTGATAACCAAAGTTTTGCATTGAGGATCAATATTAAATGCCACATTTGTTGATGCTGTTGCTTAAGGAATCGCTGTAGATTAAAGCTATTTGCTTGGGAGAGTGTTTGTTTTGTTTTTTTCTGGGATGTTACACTGGTCTGTTCCCATATCATCCATTGACTTTCTTCTATAATGAGCCTCTTTTTTTGTGAATTTGCAATGCTGTTTAACCGCGATGCTCACAAAACAGGTAGTGCTCGCTCCTCATCCCGTCACCATTGTTATCGCTATTAAGTATGCAGTAATTTTGTCCTTTGTACTGCAGATTTGCTGTAGTTTCAATGCATATTGCACTTTGTACATTTTGTTGAGATGATGTACTGTATGTGTTTATTATGGGAATAAACGTTTTCTTTCCATCTTTATTGTTTTTCTTGTCATGTTTGCTTTATTTACTGGCAAAGTAATTTAATCTGATCTCTTATAGTACAGTATTCTGACATCATAGGATGCCATCTGTGCTGTGTCAGTATATTCTGGCATGGCTGTGCAGTTATGCAACTGCAGGCTAGACCTCCCTGCATATGTGACGTCAGAGGTTTTACTGAAGGCTTTGAGGATGTAGGAAAGAGTGAGTGATTAATGACCATCCCAACTTCTCAGAATAAGATCAGGCATTGCATTTCATTTTCTTGTTAACTGGGATGAAAACGTGTTTTGTAATGGAAATAAAACACCTGGGGGTAGAAATAAAATTATGATAGTGAACAGATCAGGGTTGTTGTCATTTATGATCCAAGGATAGAGATGCATCATTTGATTTTATTTAGTATTTCATAGTTATTGATAAGGTATGTGGTGCAGTGGCCTTAAAGTATTTTTACACATATATTTTATGGCATCTGCAAACAAATGTGGTTTTAGTCTTATATGTAATAAAACAAAAAATGTTTGACTAATACGGGTGGTATACTATAGTTATTGCAGTATTTCACTGTATTGTAAATACAAGTCTTAGTTTCTGATCTCACACACATCTGTTTACTGTACAAATACACAATTTTACTGTTGGCATTTCTAGTACAAGCTGAAGTATGCAAACCTCTTTGCCACATGCACTAGAAACTATTTAAAGTTAAAGTTTCAAATGAAAATGGGACATGATCGTTTTATAAAGTATGCGTTTATGTGCTTCATTTTCGCTGGAGGAAACAGCTGTGTGATGAGCATAGACTGTAAAAAATATGGACGTAGTGTCCGTGACGTCACTCGTAGGTTTCTGAAGAGCATTTTTGAAGCTCTTAGTGGGCGGGAGTCGGCCGTCGCCATCTTGGAACACGTCACTCCCGGATAATCAAAAATGGGCAAAGAGGCGGGACGTGGGTGGAGCTGGTTGCTGAAACCACCCCCGCCTAGCGCGATGGTGGTGACAGCAGCGGCAATCCACCTGTCACTCAAGTGGCCACGCCCTAAATTATGCAGAACTTTAAGGCTTAATATAATTTAAACGGATGAGTTATAAAAAATTCACCCTTCTCACAGTTGACATGAAGGGCAAAATTAGTTATATAGACCAAAACCATTCTTCGTACCAGGCTGTAAGCATATTTTTTTTCTGCTGTAAAGTTGGGCTTTTTAACATGAGAAGTCTATGGGATTGACTCCCTTTTGCAGCCAGTCTCTAGCGGCCAGTCGATGAAGTGCAGTTTTAGTCACTTCTGTGTTGGCTTCAAGAGGGAGACTGGGAGGTTGCCGCTTGGTGATGAGGTGTGAACACTGCGAAAACGTAGATGGGGAACCGATTGCTCTCTGCAGGCCTCTGATATAATGCATAAAACCATAGGATTACTTGCTTTTGATACTTTACTGAAACCAATTATTATAACATCTGTATTTTAAGTAATTTTATTATCCAATTAGTAAGTAATTAAGTAAGTAATTATCCAATTACTCAATTAATCATCAGAATAACCAACAGATTACTCAATTACTAAAATAAACGTTAGTGACAGCCCTAATGCAGTGTCATTCATTTTTAATTGTGGGGGCAAGTGTCCAAATGTCAGTAAAATACCTTGACATTCACCAGGTTCTTCCACAGCAGCCTGCCATTTTACTTCTGTGTGGCCTGTTTTTTCTCTTCAACCTCGGTGTCTAGTGAACTGTGTGCTGAAGTCATTTCTCCTTTATTATTATTATCTGAGAGAGAACGAGAGCATCCTGTTATGATCGTTGCTGTGGTGACCGATCGCATAACAGGGAGATTTATAAGGCTTTGTTCCTTTGTTTTTGCAGCTTCTTTTCAGGCAAACTTTAGTCAGTATCTCTCTACACAATCTCTACTCCCTCCTAACTTGTGAATCATATCAGGAAACTTTCACTAAACTTTGACCGTGGAGGTTGGTACATGGCTGTAATACCAATAGGGTGGTACCATACTGATACCATGCTCTCCTCACTTCCTGTATCTCTGTTACCATGACTATCAGCGTCTCAGTTTACGCAAGAGCTCCAGTGCTGCTGTTGTCTTTACCGTTACTGCTATTTTGAAAGAACAGACACTCTCGCTCCTACTTTGTATCTTTGCACCCTTGCTGGAATGTGTGCTGGTTTTGATCAAAGCAGTGCAGCTCGAAAAAGTCCCAGAGCAATTTAATCTGACACCAAAGTGAACACAGAGGTAGTGATTCCTAAAGACGTCAAACTGAGAATAACTATGAAGTGCTCTGTCGACACATTAACTGTAATAGGATATAAACCATATACAGATAGCAACTCAGTAAACCTGCTGTGGGTTAAAAGAGGAGTCTGGTGATGTCATGTTTTTTTGCTTTGAATAAAGGCCTTTGCTTTGAGAAACAATATTCTGTAGGCTTCAGGACTGGGACAGATCTGTTATTATTGATACTGTTAAGTCAGATGTTTTATTAGGCACAGGTCAACAGAAAGTGAAAAATCTGTCGTCACTTATTCAGCCTCATTTTTTTCAAACCTGTCTTTCTTTTTCATGGTACATAGAAATAATTGTAAGGCTGTTCATGTTGTTATTTTCCATATATTGTGCTGTCAAGCTCCAAAAATGACAAACACCCTAAAAGTCTATTGAAGTCATATGATTTTGTCTGAGAAATGGACCTAAACTGAAGTCGTTAAGTCTATGACATAGCTGTCAAATCTCATTCATGTAATTTGTCAGTGATACAGGATACAGAAACGTCAATGACATCATTTGTTGACATCAAAAATAAAGGTTCCAAAAGAGTGTTTCTACAGCGACGCCATAGAACCAGTGTTGCCAAGTCTGCGGTTTTCCCGCTGAATTGAGCTACTTTAACACTGTTGACGTGGGTTGTTTCTCATGTTCGTGGGTTGAAGCGACCCCAATAACGTTATGTTTAGCCTCTGGAATTCGAACTGTACCAGGGCCACCCTGCCAAAAAATGTGTATTTTACTCCCGGAACACAAATTTTACTGGGGGACCCCCCTCGAAATGCCATTGGGTTAGTTTTGAGTAGCAATTGACTCTTCACAAACAGCTTGATTGACAGGCAATCTGACCAATCATAACATCAAATCTGCCATTCTGCCTGACAAACAAATCAGACAGGAAAGTAGATCAGTGCTGCCAAGTCTGCAGTTTTCTGTTACTTTAACACTGTTACTGCGGGTTGTTTTTCATGTCTGCAGGTTGAACCCCTCCAAGGGGGAACCCCTCCAAAAAACTTGTATTTTAACCTCCAGAACACGTTTTTTAACTGGGGACACTCCTCTGTGTATGCTGGCCATGCAAGAACTGGGATGTTTTCAGCTTCCAGGAACTGTGTACAGATCCTTGCAACATGGGGCCGTGCCTTATCTTGCTGCAACATGAGGTGATGGTCGTGGCTGAATGGCACAACAATGGGCCTCAGGATTTCGTCACGGTATCTCTGTGCATTCAAAATGCTATCAATAAAATGCACCTGTGTTTGTTGTCCATAACATACGCCTGCCCATACCATAACCCCACCGCCACCATGGGCCAATCGATCCACAACGCTGACATCAGCAAACCGCTCACCCACACGACGCCATACACGCTGTCTGCTATGTGCCCTGTACAGTGAAAACCAGGATTCATCCATGAAGAGAACACCTCTCCAAAGTGCCAGACGCCATCGAATGTGAGCATTTGCCCACTCAAGTCGATTACGATGACGAACTGCAGTCAGATGCCATAGAACCAGTGTTGCCAAGTCTCCGGTTTTGCCTGCTGAATTGAGCTACTTTAACACTGTTGCCACAGGTTGTTTCTCATGTCCGTGGGTTGAAGCGGCCCCAATAACATTATATTTAGCCCCTGGAATGCAAACTGTACCAGGGAGCTACTCTCGGAACACGAATTTTACTTGGGGACCCCCCTTCGAAATGCCATTGGGCTAGTTTTGAGTAGCAATTGACTCTTTGCAAACAGCTTGATTGACAGGCAATCTGACCAATCATAACGTTGAATCTGCCATTCTGCCCGACAAACAAATCAGACAGGAGAGTAGATCAGTGTTGCCAAGTCTGCAGTTTTCTGCTACTTTAACACTGTTGCCGCGGGTTGTTTTCCATGTCTGCAGGTTGAAGCGACCCCAATAACGTGATATTTAGCCCCTAGAATGTAAATTTTACCAGGAGAACCCCTCCAAAAAACGTGTATTTTACCCTCCAGAACACGTTTTTTTAACAGGGGACACTCCTCGAAACACAGCTGGGCTACATTTGGGCTAGTTTTGAGTAGCAATTTTTGAGTAGCAGATTTTGTTGTAAAAACCTGGCAACTCTGCAGGAGAGTAGCTTAGCTTTGGTGGACTTAAACTTTAAATATTGTCTGTACTGACGTCTTTCTGCGGTTGAAATAAAATACGTTCTGATGTTTATTCATGTTTCTTTGTGCTTTAAGTAATGAAGAAAAGATGACGGGTTCACGTGTCGATTGATGTAATAATGCAATACAGTGATCTGTCAAGACACGTTAAAGAGCCACAAAACAATATTTATTGTTTGAATTTCTTAAAATGACATTTTAAAGCTGAGACCTTGTTTCATACCAGAAGCAACCTGTTCTGTCTTGTCTGTCGGTGTGTTGTCAGTTACCTCTTTGCTCCGCAATGTATTTTTCGCTGCGTGAGAACATGATGTGTAGTGTGAGAGTGGCATTGTTTGACGGACATAGCAACAGTCACGAAAGAGGGCAGATTTTGTTGTGAAAACCTGGCAACCCTGTATAGAGCGATTGATTTCCCAAAGAACCTTTCAGTGAACAGTTTCTAATAGAACCATTTTAAAGAACATTTTAAAAATGTAAAAAAACCTTTTTCGACTCTAAAGTCAAAGCCTTTTCTGCATTTGAAAGGTTCCATGGATGTTCAAGGTTCTTTCCACTATCCACCTTTTTCCTGAACACGGAAGTCTCGCCTGACTTGAACGGTGCTTTATAAACATTTCCGTTCTCTGGCGTTTCTAGTGAAATTAATGAATTTTTTCCGAGCTGATAATATAATGTTAAACCTATGAAAATGTTTTTTTTAATGCACATGGGGCGCCATGGTTTCATCACTTTACAGTGTCGCGATGCAGTTTTCGTAGTAACTCACCTGTCATAGTTTAATGAGTGGGTAGATGACATGAAGTGACCCGCAGTTTGCAAACACATAAGCGCCACAGCTACTGACCGGGGTGAAGTGCGCAAAACAAGTAACGTTAAACTTTACAAGAATTCGCTGCTGTTAAAAGCTTATTGCTGTTACTGTGGAAGCCAAAAACAGCACAGCGTAACCCTGCGTACATTTTTATATTTAGTCATATTAAAAAAAAATCAGTTTAATTAATGAAGTTGATCTTTTTACTCCGTTTCAACATGGATTTCTATGGAGACCGGAAGACGAGAGCACCCAAAACAGAAGTTACAATCTATCATGATGGCATTCGTCGGATAACTCAGGAAAAAGGTGGATAAATTACCTTTTGTGAAATGGAAATTTCCTTGGATGTTAAAGGTTCTTTATGCAACCATCAATGCCAGTAAAGAACCTTTATTTTAAAGAGTAAATGCTTTAAAAAAGCCGTTTTTCCAATGTGAAGAACATTTTAAAGAACCTTTTGTGAAATGGAACGGTTTAATAGCTGTTAAAATGTTCTTTATGGAACCATAAATGCTCAGAAAAAGTGTAGCATGAACAATGACTCTCATAAGGTAAGTTTATGGTGCTTTTTGTCTTTTTTGGACTCCCTGGTCTTCATCCACTTTTATGGTATAAAACAGCAGTTTGAACATTTTGCTAAACAGCTCCTTTTGTGTTCTTAAGTAAAAAGGAGACCATAGAGGATGAATAAATGAAGGCAACAATGTAATTTTTGGGTGAACTATTCTATAATTTCTGAATCTAAAAGTTGTTGTGCTTCTATACAGGGAGAGGACTAACTCACTGCATTAGGCAAATGTGACTGTGACATCACAAGAGAGTAATAAAAGCCCATTTGCCAGCAGAACTCAGCCAGAACATCCATCCATCCAACAAAGAGTGGTCTTGTCCTGGAATTACGGTGCAGTCACAGGAGTATCGGTGAGTATCCACTTCTTTACTTGAGACAAATTGTTACCTTAGAAGTTGATTCCATGGTGTGCTGTCCACTCAGTAGGACCTACGGTTGCTCATATTTGGATTTAAACTCTTGTTGATTGAGACAATAAACTTTCTGAGACAGCAGAGAGATGTTTCATAGTTGTTGTTTATGTTGTTTGGATTCTGCATACATGGGAGAGGCAGTGAGCCACAAGGAAATCAAGTGACTTGCCTTAAGTGTCAGGGTGACGGATGCAGCACAATGGAGCTGTTGTGGAGGTTTAGGATGGGATGGTCTTGCACGGGGAATCCTGTCGGTGGCCACACGCACTTTGCAGAGAATTTAATAGGGAGCTGTTAAAAAGTCTGGTAAATAATTAATGCTATTATTCAATTTAACAATAACTGTCTGATATGTAAATGAGAGACCTTAAACCTTAAAAGGTTTTAATATTGAGCTATGAGACAGTGTAATATGAGTAAATGAATCGTCTATTCTAGTCTGTCCCAGGAAAGGATTGAAAACGTCACTGTGTAGCCACGTTTCAACTTCGCTGAACTCTGTCATATGACGAGGAAGCCTCCAGTTCTGCGTGTGAGTTCCTGTAAACGTTTTTGGGAGGGCTGTCAAAGCAGATGAACAGGAAACACATTGACATGTTAGACACTTATATTTTGTAGAGGCCTTCTGCATTACTCCTACAGTGTGTATGTGTGTGTGTGTGTATATTTAGAGTATATATATATATATATATATATAAACATTAAGATGGATTCAAAATTCTAGCTGAACAGAATTTTTTTTAGAAAATGACACATGTATGCCATGTGTGTCCTGATGAATCAAAAGAACAGGATGCTTAGGTTAGTCACAGTATTTAATAAATTCAATATTTATATGAAATGCTTTGCTTTACTGCAATTTTTATTGCTGTTTGCTGTTGTTTCACTATTGCACATTTATAATATAGTTTTTAATATTTTAAAATGTATAATTTTATGTACAAAAAATGCCTGTTAACCATTTTTTGAAGTAGTCTCTAGTAGTAACTGTAAAATATTATTAGAATTTAAAATAACTGATTTCTAAATTATTATTATTATTATTATTTTTACTTTTTAAACATTTTTACATTTTTTACCATCAAACATTTTTTGAATAGAAAGTCAAAAAATATTTGAAACAGTTTTTTTGTAACAGTATAAATGTCTCTTTTGATTTATTGTGTCTTTGCTGAAAAAGTATCAGTGTCTTTCAAATATAAAACAAATGGCTGTGAAATCACAAAGTGAGACCAAATTATGAGAAAATATCACTAGTAGTATTTGGTAACAAAATTATTAGTTAATGGAACATGAACTAGCCATAAGTAATGCAGTAATGATGACAGAAAAATACAATTTGTCTTTAATGACCACACTGCTTTCTGGTCAGAGAGAGGAGCCATTGACGGAAGAGAAGAGGATTTTTTTGGGGGGGGAGATTTAGACAGGAAATAGAGAGGAAGTGTGACCCAAAGTAAAGATTTCATCAGTGGCTTTCATGAGCCCATAAGCCCTTCAAATGATGTGTGACATCAGCACGAGATTATGATCCAAAGTGTGTCTGGGGATTGAATCGCCTGATGCACTCATTTGTATCCCTTCTTTGTCATCATCAGCAAGAAGCCAAATGCCACTCTTTTTCTGCAGTTTTTCAGATTTAATATACTGGATCAAGCATTAAATAGTGAATAATTACCTCAATATGTACTTGATTCTTTCAGAACAACATCAAATTTTCTTTTTAGGCTTTCTTTGACTGAGCACTGAATATATAAGTAAGTGGAATAAAACCAAATAGATAGATATATTTTGTTGACATTCTTATAATGTTTTGGTGTGAAGCTGTAGTTTCTGTGAGGACTGTGACTGACAGTGCTTTAAAGATCTGCAAAATCTTGTGACTCTAATTCCTGGTGTTCTTGCTGACGGTACAGTTCATGTAACGAGACAAGCATGAAGAGTCAATGGCTGCTCAGATATGCTGTAGTCACAAGACACTGAGGAAAGAAACACTGTTCCCACCAAAGTTGAGGTTCAAGTTCATTTGGTTTGTTTTGCACAATGGTGAAGTGTTTTGTTGTTGTACTCAAGTATTGTACTATTTTAAAAAAGTGATCCAATTTGTGAAAAAATCAATCTTTTGAGCTGATTCTTTTTAATGTGATTCATAAATCATTGATTAATTTATCAATTTGACTTATCTGATTGCTGTAACACCTCACTGATTTAGTGATCCAGTTAGATCAAGTCTCGTTAACAAGAGAAATGTGATCCTTTTTTTCTTATAAAATAAAAAAGCAATAAAAACGCAATAAAAAAAGATACTCAAAGCTTAAGTGTGCTGCCTCCTCATAATTCATAAAGTGTCATACTAAGCTTTAACCTACTTATGCTTTGGTTAATCATAATTTTAAAAACAGAATTGTTAAGTTTTTATGTCATAATATTGACTTTTTAATCTCATAATGTTGACTTTTTATGTTATATTTATAAATGTATACACTACCAGTCAAAAGTTTTTGGAGAGTAAGATTCTGTCCAAAGACACTAAGTCTCTTCTGCTCACCGAGCCTGCATTTATCTGATGAAATTTTGAAATTTGTACAAATTAAAATAACTGTTTTCTATTTTAAAATGTAATTTATTCCTGTGATTTCAAAGCTGAAGTTTTAGCATCATTACTCCCGTCACGTGATCCTTCAGAAATCATTCTAATATTCTGATTTGCTGCTCAAAAACATTTATTATTAATTATTATTATGTTGAAAACAGCTGAGTAGAAGTTCAGAAGAACAGCATTCATCTGAAATAGAAATCTTTTGTAACATTATAAATGTCTTTATCATCACTTTTGATCAATTTAAAGCATCCTTGCTAAATAAAAATATTCTACAGTTTCTTAAAAAAAATTATACTGACTCTAAGCTTTTGTAGTATAGTGTATCATGTTACAGAAGCTTTTTTATTTCAAATAAATGCTGATCCTTGGATCTTTCCATTCATCAAAGAATCCTGAGAAAAAAATCACAGAAATAAATTACATTTTAAAATACATTCAGATAGAAAACAGCTATTTTAAACAGAAAAATATTTCACAATATTACTGCTTTTGCTGTATTTTGAATCAAATAAATGCAGGCTTGGTGATGGTGAGCAGAAGAGACTTCTTTAAAATACTTTTTTTTATTGGTAGTGTATATTATAATTACGTATATGTATATATTATATTTACCAAGCACAATTTTTTCTTGCATGGTGGAAATGGGCTTCCATAGGATGGAATGTATCAGATAGTAAGAAAAATAATTAACTCGAATGTGCATAAGTAAAGTGCCTATACTTTTACTCAAGTGAAAATTAAAAGGATTGCTTTTACTGGAAATATTTCAGCAGGGCATCTGTATTTTAATTCAAGTACAAGATATGTGTATTTCATCCACCAGTGTTATTTTAGTATCCCTGAGATACTATTCTAGTTTTGTTTTTTGTTTTTTTAGCTAAAACTTTTTTTTTAGATAAAAGGAATAAACAAGTAGAGATATAAAAGTGACAGTTTGAGAGCGTCATTTAAAGAAACAGTTGTTGATCATCAATCTGTGTACAGGGGAGTGAAAGAGTGGAAGAATGTCAGATAAACACTGGCACAACCTGCATGCCAGAGTCGTGCCATCATCAAGATCTTGTGGTCCACAACAATACACTGCCAATAACATCTCCTTTGCTTTTTTTTTTCCACAGAATGGGACAAAACCAGGGCAAGGAGGGGGAGCTAGGGCAGGACAACAGCTCTGCAGGACCAGAGGAAAAGGGACCAAACCCAGACCCTGGGGGGGCCAAAGAGGAAGGAAATCTAACCATTGAAACTCATGGTGTCGGGACAGATGAGGAGAACACAGCCGGTGGAAGGTTGGATGGAGGCCCAGGCAGGGAGTCACCATCACCTACACCAGTGCACGGTTTGGATTCTCATGATAAGGTGTGCGCTCCCACGGATGGGGGGGTTGTGCAGGGAGGGGATGGCGGGAAAGAGGGAGGAAGAAAGAGTAGCGAGGAGGGCAGGGCTGAACCGCTGGCTCCACAGCAGTTGAATGGAATCGCACAGTCTGACAGCTGCACGCAAGGCACATGGGAGGCTGGTGAACCAGACCACGAGAGAAAAGATTCGAAGAGTACGCTAGAAGACTGTCAGGACAAACTTAGGTGTGACCTTCCTGGTAAAGACGAAGTTGAAAGCGGACACACAGGAGAAAACAGGAGTAAGAAGTGTGCGAAAATGGAATCTGTCTGTGGAGATGATGATAAGCGAAAGAGCCAGGAAGAGGACAGAAAACTCGATTTTGAAGCTGCCTGTGATATTAGCCAAAAAAATACAGGGCCTACCTTGGAGATTCGTGAAAGGAAAGGGAATGCCAACACCAACGTTCACGTCACGGTTCAAGACCAAGCTTTAGTCATTACTGAAAAGACTGAATCGCAAAACAAGAGGCCGATTAACAAGCCCACAACATCAAACCTCGTGATGAACTCACAAGTGGAAACATCAAAGGACAATACTGAGGCAATTCTGCACAGGAATGAAAAAATACAGAATAACATGCCAGAGAATGCAGATAAGGTTGTAACAGAAACCCCAAACGCCGAACGTTCCTCTCCGAAGAACCTCGAAACCCAAGGGTGGTCAATGAAGGACGTCTACAGAGCCAGAGAACCAAAAACCCCAAATGCTGAACGTTCCTCCCCGAAGAAGGTCGAAACCCAAGGGTGGTCAATGAACGATATCTGCAAAGCCAGAGAACCAGAAACCCTAAACGCTGAATGTTCCTCCTTGATGAATGTTCAAACCCAGGGGCGGTCAATGAAGGATGTCTGCAGAGCCAGAGAAAACATTACGGGGTGTCAGCCAACAGATGATGTCATACAGACCAGCTTTACTAGTTCATCTCTGGCAGGTGCGGATTTACAACGCAAAGCTGTGAGTCTGGTAAGAGCGCAGAGCCCAGAGGACCTCAACACCTTAGAAGTGGCATCCAAGTCGCCTTGGGGTCACTCTGAGAGCCATCGACAAATATCTGCAGGCGAATTCACACAGGACGAGCTTCAGAAAGAAAGGCAATTTAATGTGTCAGACTTGGAGAGCCCTTGGACAAAGGAAACTTCACTTGGGAGATCACCCGCTGGAGGTCATAAAAATAAAGATGGCATAATAGAGACCGGAGAAAGAGAAAATCTGGAATCTGCTTCAAAGGGTCTGCATCATTCCCATGCAAAGAAAACTGAGATAAAAGATCTTTCCCTGCGTGGAACAGAAACGGAAGAGGGTTGTTTTGTGACATCTAATATTGCCAGTATAGGTATGCTGGGTGAAAACAAACCCTGGCTACAAAGCTATGAAGATGAGAAATGTATTACATTCTCTGAAGACATTACAGATTCGAACCCCGCTTGTAAATCTGATGTTCAAGAGGATTCCCTTCTTTCAGCAAAGGCCAAAGTACACACAGAGACAAGTCTGGAATGGGTTCTGGCTGAAATGAGTCCACAAGCAGTGATTGTGAAGGATACTACACATGAGATGAATCCAGAGAGTTCTTCTATAAGTGCAGTGATTGATGTAGAAGATGCTACAAAACAACAGAGGTTTGAGGGAAACGCTAACGCTAATGCTAACTCGGGCTACATGAAGTCATCAGAGAGAGACAAGGTCAGCAAGTCTAATCAGAATACCATCAGCTTGTGTAAGGAAACATCTGCAACTGGTTCCATCTCTGAGCTCATTGCTGGTCCTGAGACAGCTTCGGGTCGCACAGATGATAGGCCAAGTGTGGACAAGAAAACAGAAGTTACTCAGTCTGGTTCTTCTCAACTTCAAGGAAAAAGTTTTTTGAAGATTTTACCAAACGCATCAACCCATTCCACTGTAACCCCGACAGATGCATCCGATCAGTGCATCCAATCAGATGGTTGTGCTGCATTAGTAGACAACGCAGCAAACACATCTGCTGCACAAGATGTGCAGCATTCCTCCTCCGTGTGCAACCTAATAAGTATGCAAGCTAATGAGAAACAAGATGAAGAGCAGAACAAGCTGTCAACACAAGCAAATTGTCACGCTTTAGAGAAGAAACATTTAAGCCAGCTTGACCAAAAGCATGCAATAGAAAGCAACCCGACCACCATTGCGGAAACACCACAGGGTGCACAGAAAAGACATGTTTCTGATATGATAAAGGAAACGATTGAGTTGCAGAAGAAGATGAAGGAGTGGACCAAGCCTGCTGAGGCCAGGGTTGATCTGACCTTAGATCCAACACAGTCTGTAAAAGTGTCACAGATGAAAGCAGCATTTGATACACCTAAGAAATCACCTGACAAAGCACTTGAGAGAAAACCTTCAGTAAGAAAAGGTAGGATACTATTCATGTAATACATGAACCCCTTGGAAAAGAGGGATGGAGCAGAAACCCCCCTATGTTGCTATTAACCTAGACCAATATGACATGCTTACAGTACCATATTATTGTATTTACATACTGTTATCATAATTGCGTTGCAAAGCAATTGCAAAAATCATTATTAATGTACAGTCCTTTTTTGTTAGAGAAACAATACACTACAGGTCAAAAGTCTTTGAACAGTAAGATTTTTAATGTGTTTTAAAGAAGTCTTCTCACCAAGCCTGGATTTATTTGAAGTACAGCAAAAACAGTAAAATATTGAAATATTTTTACTATTTAAAATAACTGTTTTCTATTTGAATATATTTTAAAATTTAATTTAGTCCTGTGATCAAAGCTACATTTTTAGCATAATTACTCCAGTGTCACATGATCCTTCAGATATCATTGTAATATGCTGATTTGCTGTTGGAGAAACATTTTATTCATCCTTATTATCAATACTTAAAGCAGTTGATTACTTTTTTAGAATACTTTGATGAATAGTAAAATCCAAAGATCAGCATTTATCTGAAAAAAAGCTTTTGAAACATAATGCACTATATGATTTAAAAGCTTAGAGTCATTATAATTATAGATTATAGAAATTCATACTTTTATCTAGCAAGGCTGCTTTAAATTGATCATGAATAAATATTATCATATAAACTGGTGATAAAGACAAACGCTGTTTTTCTGAATTTTCTATTCATTAAAGAAACCTAAAAAAATCAACTCAGCTGTTTTCAAAATAATTATAATAATAATAATAATATAAAGTTTTTTGAGCAGCGAAACAGAAAATAAAAATGATTTCTGAAGGATCATGTGACTGGAGTAATCATGCTAAAAATTCAGCTTTGAAATCCCAGGAATAAATTACATTTAATATATATATTTTTTTGGAAGGGGGGAAGAAATTATGGAAAATAATACTTTTATTTAGCAAGGATGCTTTAAATTGATCAAAAGTGATGATAAAGACATTTATAATGTTACAAAACATTTCTATTTCAGATAAACGATGTTCTTCTGAACTTTCTATTCATAAAAGGAACCTGAAAAAAATCTACTCAAATGTTTTTAATACAATAATAATATAATAAAGTTTTTTTTGAGCAGCAAATCAGAATATAAGAATGATTTCTGAAGGATCATGTGACTGGAGTAATGATAAAAAATCAGCTTTGAAATCACAAGAATAAATTACATTTTAAATGCATTCAAATAGAAAACAGTTATTTTAAATAGTAGAAATATTTCAAACTGTTAATGTTTTTGCTGTACTTTGGATCAAACAAATGCAGGCTTGGTGAGCAGAAGAGACTTTTTTGAAAAACATTAAAACTCATTTGACTGGTAGTTTATAACATAATTTGTTATAAACCAAATCTATCAATTTGTTTACTATTTGATGTTGGTATTCGGCAAATAATGAAACTGTGTATTCCAGCATAATGGTGCCATCTTGTGGCAGTTTCCGTTTAGGAAAATCAACCTTAGCATATACGTTGTATATCACAGCTCAAAATAGCAAAAAACTATCCATAATTAATTGTTTCTTTATGCTGTATTATCATCTTACTATCAACTTACTTATCTACGTAACTTAACGTTTACTGACTTCACTGTATGTATGACGTCCGCAAACTGGTTCTACAAGTAAGTGCAGTCACGTCCTCCACATTGAACTTCATACCTGTTTACGCTTCGAAAGGGCGGGGCTAATATGAAGGTGTTCTGTGATTGGTGAATTTTCAGGCCACTCATTTTTCGTTTATCCAATCGCTTTTTACGGGGGGCGGGGAAATCAAAACAAGGCGTGGCTTCCGGCCACTCTTGGACAAGTTGAGTGAGGCAGAGGCATAGGGAACATTCGCGCGATCAGGGACCGCCGCTGGGAAACTCAGGCTGTCTAGAGTGCAGAATTAAAGTCGGGCTTGGATATATTTTTCCTACGACAGCTGAGAAGGTAAGAACAGGAGTGTACGCAATCTGTCACGTAATGTTTGTAGCCTGAGGCGAAGATTGTATTACTGTGCGTAAGTTTGAGAATCTGTCCATGCGAAGAGATCATGGCAGCGTGGATCAGGCCAGATGGGCTGATCTGCAGTGCTCAAAACGGGGGATTGATTTAACCAATTCTAATGTTTCATTCTGAACTGACATGCTTTTTGAGTGGAATATGTAATGCTGTGATTTGTATGGATGGATTAAGTAAGCCTTAAGTAAGACTTTATTTTTAAACAGTCTGGGAAGCGAAAGTTGCTGCATCTGGATCTTTTGAATTTTAGAATGTTTGAATTAAAAATTCTACTACTACTAAAAATAATATGGAATGTTATATTTTTCAGTTTTAAATCGCTAGTATAGAATGTTACAATTTTCAGTTTGAAATTGCTCGTTTGAATTTTTGTTTGCTGATCAAATTAGAAGAACAGAGAGCGAGTGGGTGATCGCTAAACAAATAAAGCTAAAGTTTAACTACTTTAATTTGCAACCAAAGCAAATGTGATTCATCTTAATTTTTGGCAGCTTTTAGCTTGCTTTGCTAAAGTGAGTTGTTGGAACTGTCAGCCTGGTCTGGTTTGTCCTGTATTTACTGCCTCAGAACATAAATGAAAGTTTATATCAGTATCATATAGAAGTGTCAGCCTTGGGACAAACGATCTCCAGAAGATATGCAGAATCATCAAATTCTTTTAATCAATCAATACATATGCAAAGAAAAATGTGTATGGAGATCATTTATATCAGTGGCCTAGACGTGTTTAAACAAGTTGGCTGAACTTCCTGTAGGGGTGGATTGTCTTGTCAGATCCAAGAGGGTGGATGCATTAAAAATCAGCTTTAAAACGTAATACAATTTGATGTCTGTCTGCATGTTATTAAGAAATGATCGACGCTTTTGAGAGTTATTGAAGTGATGATGTACTTGAGATAAAGTCTGAAGTCTTTAAGAAAAAGCTGGCTTTTCTACTTTTCTAGCAGGTCGTGTTGACAACCTTTGATTGTTTGTGTCATACACTTGACAGACTTACTAGTAATAATACATTTGATTTGAGAATAAATGCCTCAGTTGGAATGAATGAAAACCAGACAAATGTGAACAGAAACTTGCTGAGTGCACTTTCAATGTAATGCGGTTTCTGTTTAAAGCCTTCCATTTTCCTTAAAGCACTTTTTCCAAAAAATGTTACGATGCTAAAAATATCAAAATGCTTCTGTAGTTTTTAGCTGGAAGAATAAGAGTTGTTTGACTATCATTGTTCCGTTCAGCATGAATTTTAACCTCAGGTTACTGTTTATCCCTGTAATAAGCGTAATGTACTATAAGGTGTTTTAGATTGAATTACTTCTCTTTGTTTTTAGTTGTTGAGATTGGCTGGTTCAGATCCACCCTAAAAGTGTTAGTGAACTGTCTTGGTAGTTTACTTGTCTTGCATTAACCTTCATTCGTCTCAAAGGAGGAGAACAAGTGTTTGGGCTGCTACACCCGGTTAGTGTTTTAGTGAATGTTATGTAGCGTGCAGGGTTTTCTGTGGTTACCCATGTGTCGACCACACTGTAATATTCTCTGGCTTGTTTCAGTTTGACTCACTAACTTGCCAGGCAGCAGGAAAGAATAAAAATAATGAAACCTCAAATGCTGTGATGTATTGTAAGGAATTAAAAAAAAAAATTGTTTAGAAATGTAAGAAATGCCAGATATATTTGTATTGATGGCTGTCTGTTTGCAGTATTTATAGACTGTCTGTTTTGACTTGTTTACAATTCCATTTCATGGATTTCATTTATTAAATATATTTTTATAGAACAAGAAGGATGAAAGAACTCATTGTATATGGATAAAAGTGCATTATGGTTCAATTGTAGCCCTTTTTTTCCCCAAGAGACTATTCTTTGTTCTTGTTTAGTCATTGCTGGTGCATGATATAGCTGGAGGCCACGCTGAAATCTTGACATGGTATTGTTTGGGCTGGCCGTCAGAATGCATCAGCCTGTTTATGCGTATGGACGTCATTGCGTCGGCTCCTCTGTGCCTGTTTCCTTGTGCTCCTTGGGAAATGGGTCAGGATGCTGGGTAAAATTAGTCAGGAGATGCAGGAAGTTGCCGCGAGGCTGGAGAGGATGCAGCTTCAAAAGTGTGTGTGTGAGAGAGAGAGATAGAGAGAAACAACTGGACATATATAGGCACAGGGAATCTATTGAGAGTTTTAAGGAAGTTTTGTTTCCTCTAAAGCCCTGACAGTTTCGGTTTGAGTTGCACATTTACCAGATAACGTTCTTGTGTCAGGCGCATATCCTTTAGGCTGCATTCATCAGAGTATTGAGCGTTGCGATGGATATCTCACCGTCAGCAGGTATGCAGGTTTAATACAACCTTTTTCAAGAACTGCAACTGTCATTCTACAAAACAAGTACTTAAAAACAGTTTTACAGCAATTAACAGGTTAGAAGCATCCCTGGGAAGACGTTTGACGTCTCAGCCTTTTGTTTGATTTACTTCTGTTCATTGTTTACCTGCCTGGCATTTAGCTTCATAGTCAAATGTCACCTTTTACAAGCTGTAAAAGCACATTCAAAGGTGAAGTGTCAACAAGATGGGTTTTTGTTTGTTGATTACAAGACTATGGATTTTCAATAGCTAAACAAAAGATCCATATTTTGAGCTCTGTTTTGAATGCTTTTCAATGATTTCATGGCACTTTATTTGTTAGACATTTTAAGCTGATCTTTGTGAGTTTGTGTAGAAGCTTAGCCCACTGGGTTTATAAATCTGAGCATTTAAGCTCAATTCACAGGTTGTAAATTTTAACCAGCATACGTATTTGTCCGTAAAACCTAATGTTTTCCGAAGGTGAATAATGATCATAAATCAGATTTATTATCTGTATTTAGGGCTCTATAAAATCAGTAATACTCCCCCCCCCACCCCCACCCAAGATTCTGTTTTATTTTTATTTTTATTTATTTATTATTTTAAATTTGGGGTTTCTGATTAAACATTTTTGGATTCTGTTTTATGATTTATTAAAAATATACAATCAAAAAATTGTGGTAAATCGTGGTAATCCTACGAATGTATAGAATTTTATTTAATTAATCTTTTATTGTAATCAAAGTAAAGTACTGCATAACAGAAGTTTACAGTTTAAATTCAAACATGAATGAAAAATCATGTTATATTCCTTAAATTGTTTTAATAACTCTATTATTGCAATAGTAATACAATAGTATTATATTTCTGTCAGTTTCATTTTCGCAAGTTGTAGTGAAGAACTTTGAGTTTTTGTGTGTATCTGATAATAGTTTTTATCAAACAAAATGGTGTAAAGCGTAGGGATACACCGAAATGAAAATTCTTGGCCGAAGCCGAACAAAATAAAACACTGGGCCGAAGGCCGATTACCGAACATGGTTTTTCGTGTCGTCAAATACAAAACAACAGTTTAAAAATATTTATTTAGGACTGAACATTTCTAACATTCTAATAGACATTAGAGGCTAGCAACAAAGCACAATTTAACTTAAAGGAACACTCCACTTTTTTTGAAAATAGGCTCATTGTCCAACTCCCCTAGAGTTAAACAGTTGAGTTTTACCGTTTTCGAATCCATTCAGCCGAGCTCCTGGTCTGGCGGTAGACTAGCTTAGCATAGATCATTGAATCTCGCACAAAAGTGACCATATATAATGACAATATTTTTCCTATCTAAAACTTGACTCTTCTGTAGTTACATCATGTACTAAGACTGATGGAAAATGAAAAGTTGTGGTTTTCTATGAGAGTATAGTTCCTAGCCATATCGACCTACAAAATCACAACTTTTTATTTTTCGTCCATATTTGTACACGATGTAACTACAGAAGAGTCAAGTTTTAAATATCGAAACTCTTTGGTGAGATGCTAACGGTCTAATCGGATTTAATGATCTATGCAAAGCTATGCTAAAAGTGCTACCGCCAGACCTGGAGATCGGCTGAATGGACTAAAAATGGTAAAACTCAGCTGTTTAACTCTATGGGAGTTGGAAAATTAGCCTATTTTCAAAAAAGTGGAGTGTTCCTATAAAATTAGTAAGTTAGTAAAATAATATTCTTTGGTTATTTTTAAGGCCCCCTTCTTAAATCAGGCATGTTTTTTTTTTTGTTGTTTTTTTTTAATGTACAAATAAATGCAGCCTTGCTGAGCAAAACAGCCTTCCTCTAAAACATAAGAAAATATTACAGATTTTTACAATTTGAACACTGTGTGAATGTTATAATAAATGTATTGATAGAGTTGTAATTATTGTTATCTTTATTTTTGTCTTACTTTATTTTATTTTACAGAACAACTGTAAAATTACAATACTAACATTTATGAATGTTGACTTTTATTTTGGTGCAAACCCACAATAAGACCTCAGTACTTGTTTTTGTTGGCAGCAGCAGATTTATGAATGATTCTCATCACGCTGTTTCAGCGCAGATTTCTCGCACGTTGGACTTTGAACCCTGGCTAACGAGCTCGTGCAGCACTGTCAGAACACATACAATTCGTGCGTGTATTAGAAAACATAATTTATTTTTACTATTTACTAATGTTTACGGCCGTTTCGTGATTTTAGTCATCATACAGTAACCAGCAACAACCACCCCTTCCTCTTCTCACCGAAGACATGCGATGCAGTACTAAACAGTCTCAGTCTCTCGCTGTCGGTGCTTGTAATGATTTTCTTTCTCAGACAGTTTTAAATGCTTCCACATTGCCGACATGTTTCTGCATTAGTCCGTGTCTCTAATTGATCGCATCAAGTCATTGTTCGGTATAATTTATTTGGTCTTTTCGCTTAGCCGAACACCGAAAGAGCTTTTTTTTTTTTTTGTTTTGCTATTTATGGACGAATTTCGGTTGGACATCATACTGCTCAGAAAATCAAAACGACTCGATAATTGAGACTGTTTAGCTTTTTAGGGGATTAAAAGAAAGTAGTGAATAGATTTTTATCATTGTAGAGTCGCGGTGTTGACACACTGCTAAGACACATTTATATGCAAACACCATGTAAAAGTGAATTTTGCATCCAGTGTCTTCAAGTATTTTATTATTATTATTTTTTTTAATGTTAGACGTGATTATTTTTAAAATAGTTTGCTGGTGTTTAAGCATTGCAGCTGATAGCAAAGGACACTTGCATCTTATCTCACTATTACGAAAGGCAGCAAAATCCTGGCTGGAATTCCATCACAATTGCCCTTTTTTGGCTCTGGAGCAGGAAGAGGATTTAGGTAGTGTCATCCCTGTAGTGTATTCCCGGTGACAAATGGCATTCAGACCGGCCCGTGTCTCATCAGGCTGTTAGAATGCTTTCATTTATTCACTCTTGTGTCATCCAAAACCTGTTGACTTCCTCTGCCACTGTGCACAAATGTCTTATAAATGTTTCAATTACGATCAATGGACACTGAAACTTCCAAGCCTCAAAAAGCACCCAAAAGCCCCATCAAAATACCATTAAAAATGGCCCAAGTGACTCATGCAGTTATCTCGCTGTAAGTTTGTGCTTCTGTATCCTGTTTTAAAGCTTAAAAGCTTGTGTCTCCATTCATTCTTTTTGCCTATTTGCATGGCTAATGAGTTGGCTCCAATTTGCATATCTAAACCACCAATTGGCTAGTGCAAATACGGAAAAACTATGATTTAATCGAGTTGTCAGACAGGTGTGGGATTTATATTACAGCCATGGCTACTAAAGGTATTCCATGACTCAAGAGGACAGCTACATGCACTCTTACTGAAATGCCTAAGGGAACAGAAACTCGCTGTCACCGGTTGCAGCGTGAGATGAACCACACCCTGTCTGACGAGGAAGGAAGCAGTATTATCTGTCCACATAAGATGGTTCAACACAAGCTAATAAACCTCCGTTTAAGTTTAACACACACTCAAACTGTCACATTGACGTTGAAAGGTTTTGTGACAAGCTAAGCTTCAGCAAGGAGAATGATAGGGTAGTGATCTGTGTAAATGACTTGTGGCTTAATAAGTGTACAGTTCAGTCAAAATGCTAATGCTTACCAAGGCTGCATTTATTTGGTCAAAAATACAGTAAAAAGCTGAAATACGTAAAATATTTTTATCATTTAAAGGGGTTATTGGATGCAAACTTCACTTTTACATGTTGTTTGTACGTTAATATGTGTTGGCAGTGTATGTACACATCTTCCTTATTATGACAAAAATCCATGTGGTGGTTTTTAATTAATCTGTAAAAATAATATCCCCTTTTTCAAATCTAGCCATTCTCAGATGCCTGTCAGTGTGGTGTCACACCCACAGAGGCCGCTCCCACGATAGTTGATTGACATGAGCGTCTTACCTCAGATCAGCTGTCACAGTCAGACCTCCATTGTTTCGATGCTGAAGCAGGGATGTAAGTTAGACAAGAATATCTCCGGTTGAGCGATTGGGGTGTTGTGTTGCTGGATGTAATAATGAACATAGTGGTCGTCATTTACTCCTGACATCTGAGCCGCTGAAAATGTGTGCAGTGGGTTACATTTGTTTGTGAAGGGAATGCACCTCCGGATCTACATGAAGTGTCTATGTTTTATGAATCTCTGCAATCACCTTTCCTAATAACATACTAGTTAGCAAGTTTCACGGCTAAACGTGCTAAATGCGGCTAAAGTAAACAATGTCTCAGAGCAGCAGAGAGAAGAGAGGGGTGGGGCAAGCAGAGCTCATTTGCATTTAAAGGAACAATCCCTCAGAATGGGATGATTTTTGCAGAGCTCATTTTGACAAGGTTAAAAGTGTTGTTTTACACAACCATTGAGAATTTTTAACCAAAGCATATTATAGACTTTTTATTAAGACCCTAAAGAATCATATCAACTTGTGGAAAATGGGCATCCGATGACCCCTTTAAAATAACTGTTTTCTATTTTAATACATTTTAAAATGTCATTTATTCCTGTAATGCAAAGTGGATTTTTTAGCATCATTACTTCAGTCTTCAGAGTCACATGATCCTTCAGAAATTATTCTAATATGCTTTCAAAAAAAAAAAAAAATGACCCCAGATTTTTTGAACACTAGTGTATATAGACCCTGATAGGGCTGGGAAATAAAGCTGAATATTCACAATATACTCAAACTTACTGTAATAAAATTTAAGCAACATTATGAATATGCGTTTTTGAAAGCATAATCTAATTAGCAAATATAGTCTATAGGCACATAAGGGTGAGGGATGTGTCTAGTTTCCATTTCTGGAAAGCTCTCTGCAGAGTTCAGTGGGTTCAGATTCCATGTAGGCCTCCAGATAAATCATCTCAATGTATTCCAGTGACTTTTCATTCAGAGAATGCACAGATTTTGTGTTTGTGTGATGACAGCAAGACTGATCAGGGTGGTGCAGCCTAACACTTAAGTTGAATTTTAATACATTAACCTTCCCTCTGGGTTTGGCCTTCATGGTGAAGAGGCAAACAGGATATGGCGGCAGTGAACGTCCTTAACAACATTCCCACATCCTTCTAGTCATGTATATCAGGGGCCAGGGTGCCACAGTGAGCCCAGTAGTGTCAAATGAGTTCTAGGTATACTAGACTCTGGCTGGTGAGATTGAAGGGAGTTCTTGTGTTGAGAATATTTGGTAAATGGAATTTTTAAACAGAGCCATGTATGGTGTTTGAACTAAGGCAAGTGTAAAATGGTTCTGTCTGACTACATGCTCAAACACTCTCCCTATCTTGTAATCACTTTTTTTTTTTTGCACTCCTGCATTTGGAGCTGTCACTCACTCTGTCTTGTGCCTTTTTTCTGCGGGCGTTATGTCAGAGTCCAGCAATGTGTCTGGATTTTATAGCAGTAAAAATGCAGATACATGACTGGCCGCTTTAAGGGCCCACCTGTATACAGCAGGGATTGGTCACAATGGTGAACTAGTGGATTATTTGTGATTTGGCATAGGATATATATGTGTGATTTGAATATATAGGTTCATTTTGTATTACTCTTAAATTATTTGACACCTCAAAATGATGCGACCTTCTGTACTGATAAAGAAAAAGAAAAAGCATGTGTTCTCCAATCAGCTTTTGGATAAGGCCTACCCAGCCTTCACTCTCTGTTCCACCATGAATCCGGTAGACCAGTGATGCCATAGTGCTACGTTACAAGGCTTCCTTTGTGCACGGCCGAGTTCAGGAAGTGAAGGAATCGCCTCAGATGGCTGTGGAGGCGGTATCAGTCTGATTCATTGCCCAGAACTCAATGTGTAGTGAGAGTCGGCCTCAATAAAAAGGTTTTTCCTCTTGTTGGTTCAGTTGAGGTTTGATCAAGATCATCTATAGGTCTCTCAAATAATCCTTAGTTGTTCTTTCGTTTCTCCTACTCTTGTTGTAAAAGTATACCAGCGATTAGCAATTCTCAGCTCTTTTCTTCTAACATCTGTTCACAGGGAGACAGTAGCTGGATTGAGGTTGCGGTTAGGAATCTATGAATCATTTAGTTACTGGCTTGCGGCACATATTAGTTGGTATCCAGTTCAAGATTTTGATGAAGTAACTCTTTTTATCTTTTTCTTCGTAAGCATGGATCCCAACCGCCAGTGTTCTAGTTACTGAAGGCATTTCTTAAAGTCAGCATGAATTGCTGACCTTCAAGTGAAACCATAATATGGCGCTTGATTTTTATCCACCGGGTAAATCATGTTTTCATTTTAAGAAAGCTCTTTCCATTTGCAATCTCTATAGCTCTTTTCAGGCTTTGTAGATTGATTCCATCTCTTTTATTTAGTGCACACGTTGAAAACATGACATGCCCATGTCCCTTCAGCCTCGGTAAAGTATGCTTATTTGGCTGCCTGGATGTGTGTATGGCAAATTTGACTTTTGCAAAAAAAACAGCTTTACACCTTCCTTCTTAAAAAAACTCTTGACAGACCCAGTCATTATATTTATAAAAAAGTTTGGAATGATATGAAGGTGAGTAATTAATGATTTCATTTCTGGTTAACCTTTTTTTATTATTATTATATGTACACTGCTTTTGAAGAGTTTTGGCTGGTCAATACTTTGTATACTGTATAAAATTGAGTATATCATTTTATTCAGAAAGGATATATTAAATTGATCACAAACCGTACTATAGTAAAATATTACTATAAATTTAATGTAGTGTTTTCTATTTGTAATGTTTTGTAAAATGAAAAATGTTCACTTTAATTTTAGATCAATTTAATATATCCATGCTGAAAAATAGTATAAAAGTATTGACTGGCCAAAACTTTTCGAACAGTGTGTATAGAGTCAAAAAAAAAAGTTAACCAAAAATTAAATCATCAATTCCTTGCCTTCATATCATTCAAACCTTTTTTTTTAATACAGTCACTGGGTCTGTCAAGAGGTGAATTTTATTTTATTTTTTATTTTTTGACCGCTGTGATTTTTGCGATGTGGGAAATGCGGATAGAATCGTGGAATCCGGTCATAAAAATGTAATTTATAATAATTGTATCACGTGGAAATTTGACAAATTTTGGATGAATAAATTAAAAGTAGGTCAGTACGCTTAAATCAGAGCATGATATGGACTAGTGTCTGTGAATATTATGCACAAAAGACTACTTGCATATGAATTCTACATGTTCCGTGTGTCTCTGTGTGAATAAACGGTTTTGTTTACTAGACATATACTAAAGATTTTCATCAACCCCAAACTTTTGAATGGTAGTGTAGCCCAGCAAACAATTACTCTTTTGGAAAACATGTTGAGGAAATGGTGTGGTTTTGACCCAGTAACCCACCTTGCAAACCTGTATCCATCTTGAAGCAGGTTATGGTTAAACATCTTAGTCTGATCCTTGTTTTCTTAATACTATGTGGCTGAGAATCCTAGACCAACAAAATAGTTTTTACCACAGCTTGTTTTGGATGACAACACTTTTGGCCATCTGTAACTACTTTTGTTCATGTAGGCAGTCTACTAACATGGCTGGTGTAACCGTGTAAATTCCATCCTCGGTTCTTTGTGGTATTATTTGTGCAGTTTTTAATGGGCGAGGAATGTGAGAGCAAGCCTCCCTGCCTCATTGTTCTCATTACAGCATTCCTTGGAAAACTGTCCAGCAGCTTTCTGGACATTGTCTGGAATTTTATGCATTAGTGCCCAGTGTAGATTTAACTGTCTACCCCTGAACACAAGCATGGCACAGTAAAGCAGTTGCACTCAGAAACTTTTACTCCATATCAGTACGTTTATTAGATGTTATTTGCATTTTTGGTTCACATTGCAATAAATTCCCAAAGTGTTTGCCAGGGTTGCTCAGCTACTTTGTGTAGATTGTTTTGCATTTCCATACTAATGGTGACACACACAAGGACACAGTTGCTCACTATCGAAGAAAAGCATTGCTGGATGCATGGCAATACTCTTGGTTGGAATGTACACAGACACAATGATCAGTTTATGGTCAGGACTGATTTGGCAGTAAGTTGGCTTGCAATGCTCATTAACCTGTCAGAAAATAATGAGAGCAAGTTGACTTGAGACTGGCCGCTTTAGGTAATAGCACACTTTTCACAATCATACTTGTGTTCATACTTTGTGTTCTTGTATTCATTTTTTTTAAACACTTTTGGATAGACATTTTGTTAAATTCACTCACCCTACACTGTAAAAAATGTCCTTTTATATTTATGGTAAATAAATAGTCCTATACATATACAGCTTATAAATGCTTATGTCTTCAAAGCCAATAAAATCAATAGCCAAAAGCTGTTGTAGACATTAGGAGTAGCCTAATCAGTCAGTGTTGTTTCAACTCAAGTCTGAATGTTTGAAATGTGAAATGTTTAAAAACAATGTTTTGTGGAAACGTTCTGTAACTCCTTATGTAAATGTCTGCTTTCTCTTTTTGCTGACAAAAGCACAAACTAAAGTAAACATTGTATGTTTTTCTGGTGCTGTTCAAAGGAATGACAGCTGAGTCTTGTAGGGTCCTATGATTTCTGCGACGTGGAAAACGCAGACAGAATCGTTGAATCCAGTCGTAAAACAGTATTCAAATCTAATTTCACCATTATTTATTCTTCAGACATTGTTCTTTAAATAAAATAAGTATCAGCTATATACAAAGTGACCAACATTTGGTTTTGGAGCCTCATTGAGAGACCCATATCTTTGGGACTGAATGATGTACGGCCTTGAAAATAAAGATTCCAAAAGAAAAGTTTAAGAACTGGAATCTAAAATCATATTGCGATATCTTTAATACTTGTTGAATTATAGGCACGCAAACTTTGTAAAAAGAATATTTATATAAGAATATTTACCTATTTAAATAAGAATATTTACCTATTTAAATATTTATTTAAATAGGTAAGTTCAATGCAATAGTTTTGACAGAAGGAAACAAAATCTCTAGTTTCAACATTATTTGTTCTTCAGACATTCCTCTTTAAGAGAAAAGAAGTATCATATTTATTCAAAGTGACCCACATTTGGTTTTTGACCTCTGAATCCCTGTACAATTTAACGATTTGCAACTGAAGCCATATTGAAATTCCAATATCTCTGGAGCTGAACCATACAGGGTCTAAAAATGAAAGTGCCAAAAGCAAAGTTTAAGACCTAATGTCTAAAAGGGCGTTAAAGGTCCACTTCAAGAACAACAATTTACAGATAATGTACTCACCCCCTTGTCATCCAAGATGTTCATGTCTTTCTTTCTTCAGATGTAAAGAAATTGTTTTTTGAGGAAAACATTTCAGGATTTTTCTCCATATAATGGACTGCTATGGTGCCCCGAGTTCGAACTTCCAAAATGCAGTTTCAGTGCGGCTTCAAACAATCCCAAATGCTGTTGCTAATGATCCCAGCCGAGGAAGAAGCGTCTTGTCTACCAAAACGATTGGTTATTTTCATAAAAGTAATAAAATTTATGTTTATCCATGCATGTGATTATAATGTGATAATTTATTAAAGCAGTGTCATTATGCTTTAAAATATTCAAATTGCAATATAAGTCACAATATTTTTGGCCAAATTGTGCAACCCTAATATAGTTGGAAGCTTTTTACTCAAACTCTATGTATTTTTAATTTGTTTTGCCAACAAATCCCATGTTCAACAGACTTCAGGTCAGATAATCATGGATCTGTTTTCGTACTAATTCTTTCATCCCTCTCTTTTGTGCTGTGGAGCATTTCTCACGCACTGTTTTTGTGACTCAATTCAGAATGCTGCTCCATCATCCTGCTGTGAATTGAAATTGTGTTGCTTGGCAATGCATTCACACAAATTATCATTTCCCATTCTGCAATGCTCTAAGACTCCCATTGTTGCCTTTTTAGGGGACATTTTCATTCCAGTCAGTGTCTTGCTGAATAAGACTCTTCGACGTATGCGCTGACAACAATGTCAAGCCTTTCAGCTGCTGATTATGGCCAGATTATGTGGTAAAATTATACAGGGGTCTCTATTTGTATAAATGGATGTTTTATGGTGTTATGTAACCATCTTAATGGCTGTTGGATGGTCTAGCCGGCCTCCTTATGACTCATGGAAGTGTCAAGACAGCTATTGTGTGCTGGAGTGATACAGCATGTTGCGTTTTGTACTTGTCAGAATGTGGGCTGTTGAGTGATGAAATCATTGTTAGCCTTTGTTAAACCGATCACATGTAGGTGATTTGGAGTTAACGTATGTCTAATGCCAAGTGTACACTTGAAGACTGAAGCCTGTTTTTTGTTTTCACAGTGATGTTGATGCAAACTCTGATTAGTCTTGACCATTACGATCATATATATATATATGTATATGTATATGTATATATTTTTTTTTTTGCATTTTACTTGGTTTAACCACAGTCGCTGACTTTGTCCCACAACAAATTTAGGTTATTCAGATGTTTACCACAGCTCATCTAGATCACATTTCAAGTACGTATATGAACATTTTACACATTTTCTCACAGACTTATATAGGGCTGCAATGATTCCTCGATTCTTTTCAAGTATTCGATTTTTAAAAAATCCTTGAATGCATTTTGCCCGTGTCGAGTATTCGGCAAAATACCGGAAGTGGTGCGTTCCACATATTAAACCCATTTAAAAATCATAATAAAGCCTAAAGAATTCACAAATGCTGTGATTTAATTAAATAAATACATGAAATGCATGTTAAATTAATGCACTTTAAAAAAATTACATCCTTGTATAGGTTACATAGATGCATCTTGAGGGTCTCTGTTATCATTTGTTATTTACATGTGTGGAGCATCTCCATCTCTGCATATTGCTGTGAGTTTAGGTTTATTCTAAAGGTAGTCTGGGAATGCAACGTGTGTTACGTCATCAGATTTGTAAGGGAAATCATTTATCAAAATACATCATCATCGTGATTTCAAAAATACAAGTTTAAACCCTCACTCTGAGCTTACACATTTTGATGTCCACATATTTAAGAAATTACAGTGTTTGTAGCTTTAAAGCTTTAAATGATAAAGCAATGGCCTAAAAAATTAAGTGGACTTTTGAATTAAATGTTGATGAATCAATATTAAACACGGATTAGATCGCACAGTAAAGTGTAAAAACAATTGTCAAGACCGTTAGTGCCCTCTGCAGGCATTTGATGTACATTAGCTCTATTGTTCATAATACATTATGTATTTTAACAGTTTTGTTCAATAAAACCGTATGATTACTTGTTTTTGATACTTTATTTTAAATGATTATTAGTGCCTCATTGCTATTATATGTATTTTAAGTCATTTTAAAGGCTATAGCTCACTTAGGTCTATTTTTATTACTACAAAAAATGAATGCTAATTATCCGATTACTCAATTAATCATCAGAATAATCGACAGAAATAATCATTAGTGGCACCCCTAGATAACTGAAGTCGAAATGTAATGATCGAGATTGCTCAAAGTTTAGGGCCCTATGATTTCCTCAATGCAGAAAACATCTCTGTATGAATGAATGAATGGCGCAGACGGTTGGTTTTGCTTACTACACGTAGTGAAGCGCGCCTGACACTTGCGGTGATTTCTTTCATGTTTTCATTTTAATACTAAGGCCCCTTGCCAAAAAAAAACAATTTATTAATTAAAAAAAATAATAATAATGATATGCCTTCATTTGATAACCACAAAAGTGTAAATACACCCAGAAATTCTGAGAGAAAAAAAATCTAAAGGCTATTGTAAGAATGAATATAAGTTTTATGCATTCAAATAATTAGACATGCTAAAACACAGAATTTGGTAAAAATAAATAATAAGGTGAGGAAAAAAAATAAAACTCTTCATAAGGCCCTAAACATATAATTTTTGTTAAACTTTTAATACATTGATGTTAAATTGTATCATTTTCATGATTTTAATTAATTAGACATGCTTTTTGTTTAATAACATTTAATTTAACCATTAAAAAGCAATCCAGAAAAAAAACGGAATCTGGAAAAATTAATTGAATTTGGAAAAAAATAAAATAAAACGGATTTTATGCAAGTTTCACTTATAGGGTCAGTTTATGATGGCAATCTCAGTCTAAGTCCTTTTTAGGGCCTACCTAAAGTAAAAAATAGTGCCCTCTAAAATGAGTTAAACTAATCCTTTGACAGGTTATTTGACTTTTTCTGTGGTTTGGAGTGATTGTGATAGGCCAGTTTGCTAAAATAGGCCTTGTACTGTATCCTTTTTTTGGCTGAAAATGATCTCGGTGTGATTCAGTAACGTATCAGAGCTCTGCTTTGAGTCTCAGCATCAGCCGGGTAGGTTTTGTACTTAAAAGGCCAAATTTACTTCTACTTGGTTCTACCTTTTTTTCATTCTTTCCTACTGTGGTATTTTGCTGGTGTTGCTAGGAGACTCATGAGTGTTGGTAAATACAGGCTGGATTTCACCATGTGTTACTTGGCAGTAAGTCCTCTGCTCTACTTTGACTACAGCCAGACTCCACCTTCAAACAGCCAACCGCAGTTCGACTCCATGAACCTGCTGATTCAAATCTACGCAAAGTACCACGCCCCTCTCTCTCTCTCTCCTTTCCTTTCGCTATCGCTCGCTTGTTCTCTTGCTCCACCTGGCCTGCAGCATGACTGCCAAGAGCGCTTCAGTTGTGACCCCATGCTAATTTCTGGCACAGCAGATGCGAGTATGAAGCGGTGTACCTCGTGTGACGTTCCGGTGTGATGGTGCGGCGTAGAGACTAAACACCAGCAGCAGGATAGTGGTGAGCAGATTGAGCACAAGGTCAACACGTTTCATCTGGATTCACATGCCACGTCAAGTTTTCAGAGCGGTGCACATGTCAAATCAAGTGCAGCTCTGCTAATTTATTAAGAGGAGTCTATCTCCACATGTGTACATATGAAAACTACGGAAGTGCTGAAATGCAAGACAGACAAAAAGAGGAGGAGGAATCATTCCACTTTTAAAGTACTTGTGTGCTTACGTCTACAATGATTTGTTTATTCCATTACTGAAACTGTCTGATAATTATAGAGTTACTGAGATGGCTTGAATGCTGTTTGCCTAATCCTGTAATCTTAAAGGGATAGTTCTCCCAAAAATAAAAATTACCCCATCAAACCATCCTAGGTGTATATGACAGTTGCTTTTTTTTTTTCAGACGAATACAGTCAGAGTTGTAATAGAAAATGTACTGGCTCTTCCAAGCTTTATAATGGCAGTGAATGGGTGTTGATATTCAGTGGTCCAATAGAAATCCAATAAACTGCTTGCGTCCATCCATCATAAAAAGTGCTCCACATGGCTCTGGGGTTATTGAAGGCCTCCTGAAGCGAATCAAAGCATTTCTGAAGAAAAATGTCCATATTTAAAACTTATACTGTAATCTCTAGCTTCCACTGAGAAAATGGTGTAACCTCCGGTGAGAATATGTTAGTCTTGCGAGAACTAAGTTTTGCTTGCAGCAAAGGAAAAACCAGTCTCCTTTTGGTTTATATTGAAGTAGTTCAACATTTTTCTTTACAAATCCTTGTTTTGTACTGCTAATTCGTGACCAGCGTTCTGTGTTAGTCACTTCTCAATGGAGCTTACGCTACGCCTACGTCATCCGCTGGAACGCGCGTACGATAGTTAGCAGAAGCTGGAGATTACGGTTTAGAAAGTTTTTAAATATGGATATTCTTCTTACACAAATGCATTGATTCGCTTTAGGAGGCCTTTATTAACCCCTCAAAGCCATGTGAAGTACTTTTTATCATGGATGGATGCACTTTACTGGACTTCAAAATCTCAACAGCCATTCACTGTCATTATAAAGCTTGAAAGAGCCAAGACATTTTAATGCAACTATGATTGTGTTTGTCTGAAAGAACAAAATCATATACACCTAGGATGGCTTGAGGGTGAGTAAATAATGAGGTAATTTAATATATTAAAGTCGTATAAACATCCAAGATGTTCATGTTTTTCTTTCTTCAGTTGTTAATGTTTTTTGAGGAAAACATTTTAGGAATTATCTCTATATAGTGGATTTCAGTGGTGGCCTTTAAACATCCAAAACGAGTTTAAACATCCAAAATGCAGCTTCAAAGCTCTCTAATAATAATAAGGATTATATCATTTTCTAAAAAACAAAAATGTATACGTTTTAAACCTCAAATGCTTGTTTTGTCTAGCTTGTGATGCGCGTGCGTACTCTGTGTAATCCGGGTCAATACAGTTATGATAGGTTCAAAAACCTTCTATCTCATTTTCTCCTCTAACTTCAAAATCACCCTATATCGCTGTTTTACCACCTTTTTTTTTTTTTTGTAAATGGTATATTTTATTTTTATTTTTTTAGAAGATTTGCTAGATAAGACCCTTCTTCCTTGGCTGGGATCATTTAGAGAACTTTGAAGCTGCGTTTAAACTGCATTTTGGACGTTCAGACTCGCAGGCACCATTGAAGTCCACTATATAAAGAAAATTCGTTAAATGTTTTCCTCAAAAAACATAATTTCTTCACGACTGAAGAAAGAAAGTCATGAACATCTTGAATGACAACAGGGTGAATACATTATCTGTAAATTTTTGTTCTAGAAGTGAACTACACCTTTAAGGACATTTTCCATAATTATTGTTTATTTCTTTGTAAATATTGTTTTTGTGACTTTTTCCACGGGAAGCACGATATATTTGTACAGTGTCAGAAAATACTAAACCTTTTTTTTTTTTAAGCAATAGTTTTTAAAAAAATTGCGGAAAATGTACACAACCTCAGGCCATCCAAGATGTAGATGGGTTTATTTTTTTAATGAGAACAGATTTGGAGAACTTTATCATGACATCATTTGCTCACCAGTAGATCCTTTGCAGTGAATGGGTGCCGTCAGAATAGAACAGAACAGTCCAAACACACTATCACATTAATTTACAATTAATCCACACCACTCCAGTCCATCAATTAACGTCTGGTGAAATGAAAAACTGCATGTTTGTAAGATACAAATCCATCATTAAGGCGTTTAATCTTTAATCCGTCACTTCTGGCCAAAATTCTGTAATCCTTAATAATGCTTCATCTAGTGAAAAAGTCCATCCCCTGTTGTCCTCTCACATCAAAATCCACTGACATTTTTTAGAACTGTTTTGGACTGTTTAATGGTGCTTGGTCTGTGCATATTTTCTTTTCAGAAGTCAACTTTTTCACTGGAGAAAACCATATGGATAAAGATCTGGAATTTTTCAGATTTTATCAATTAATTCGAATTTAATGGTTTGACATAATTGTATTTTTTTTTAAGAATCGAGGAATCATGAGTTTGAGTAGAAATATTACCAAACATTAGAATTGGACAGTTTGACAATGTGCCAGTGATAACAGTAAAGAGAAAAGAATGATCCAACGTGTCGGGGCACGTGATTAACGTGATTAAAGTTCACATTGAAAAAAACAACAGAAAAGCAGCACAATCGAATAAAAAAAAAAAAAAACAAAAAATAAATTAAAAAAAAAAAAAAAAATATATATATATATATATATTTAGATTTAACTAGAGGGTTAATAAAAGAAGTTACTTGAATCATGTTGTAGTTACATTTTCAAGTTGACTAGTTAAAAATCATAAAACAAAAAAATTGAGAATTGGTTAAACGTCCTGAAAAAAAAAAAAAAAAATCAAGATTTACATTTTTTCCCAATAGCGCCCAGCCCTAGCTACAGGCTACATTATTCAGTTAGATTGGATTTAATGATTTAACTCTTTGCTGTTCTGACTCGTCAGGGAATCATATCTCATTAATAGTTGAAGCAGTGTTAAACATGATCGGTTAGGGTCGATCTACATAGCCCATGGGCGTCGTTGGAGTTTGAATGCATTTTACAAAGGTTCACTTAGAGTTCACTCCAGTCTTCACTGGCTTTTATTGTTTCAGAACACCATTCTAGACAGGATCTATTCTGGAGCTGTTTGTGTGAGGTTGTCCTTCTGGCACAGTAAGATTATCACTTCATGTGGCATTATTCCCAGAGGAAATGACTGAATATACTACAAGTGCTTCTCTCTTTACACACAATGTACACTGCAGCTATGTAGGACACTTGTGGTGATCATAGTAGTAGCAATGTAGTTTTGCCGTTTGATTCTGGTGTGGATTTAGAGAAAAACTGTGATTCACTTTAATGGAAGCTTTGATTTTGTCTTGATTTTGAGGTGTGGCAAATGATGAATTTCACAATCGTTAGGTAGTGGCTTACATGTGCTCTGAGTTATACCTTTCTGTTTGGAATGCATATTGAGCTTGTTTTATATCAGAGATGTGGTGATAAAACAGGCAAAAGAATGCAAGCAGTGCCTCTGAATGCTCATACAAGCATGATGTTGCTGCAGGCGAGAGTGAATGTTTGACAGGACCTTTGCAGAGGCTTGCAAAGGAAAAATGTTCTCTGCCTGGGGGGGTTATGCATAATGCCTTTTTTTTTTTTTTTTAAATCCTTACTCCTTACACGCCTTGAACGTGTCAGTTGCGTTGTTGTCTATGCAGAGGAAGAAAGCTCTCTTGAGTTCATCAACAAGACCTTAATTAGTTGTTTCAAGGATGAGTGAAGATCTTAAAGGTTTGGAACAACGTGAGGGTGAGTAATTAATGATAAAACATTCATTTTTGGGTGAACTATCCTTTTTAAAGTTAACATGCTATTTAATTAGTCTGCGAAGCTAGTATACTGTCATAGCATACAAGTTAGATAAAACTGGTTCTTGCGGATTTAGGATTTGTTGTCTTGTAGCTCCCTGTTGCTTCATTTCATTCACTGCTTTAATCAGCTGAGCAGTAAGCAAGAAGAGAAGCAGTGTGACCATGACGTTCTCGGTGTCTGTTTTTCTGTACATCCTTATTTGCACAAAAGACAGTTTGTTGAACCTGCTGCTTTTTGAGAAGTTCATTGTGAAGCGCTGTCTCTGCTGCCCAAAACAAACCTTTTTGGTTCCACTTGTGCTCTGTGACACATTGCAGTCCTTTATGAACTTATGTTACCTTCAGGCGGTCGACCTCAGCAGCTTATGGGAAATGAGGCAAGGAAAGGGGTGAGAATGAGGAAATCGCAGAAGTTGAGTTTGTTTGGAGTGTGTGTGGTATTTAGAGCCTGCTGCTACAGTAGAGCGATGAGCGAGGCCTTCTGTGGTGCTGGAGGAAGTGTGACATGTAGCATCATGACCATACCTGCCCACAATATAGCTACAGTCCTCAGGCTGTCTTTTGTTAATAAAATGTCACAGAAACAAAAGAGGGTGTCCAACTGATGTATTTGTAGTTTGTGTGTTCTTTTAGAGCTGTTTGAGAGTCAATTCACACACTTTTAATTTGAGAAAGAACTACTGTCGTACATGTTCAAACTCATCAAACTCAAAGATTTTTATGGCAAACTGGCAAAATAAAAGTTTGGTTTCCACCCTTTTCTTTAACGCGGAAGTAAGCCTATGGGTGACACTTCCAGTTCATTATCTGCTATAGAGAAATAACGAGAAGAATAACAATGTGCAGTAAATGGTAAAACATTTTGCACTATAAACCAGTGTGTTCTTAATTAAGATAATACATTAAAATAATATGGTAAGACTCATCAATTTGCAGTATTAAGCAGCAAAACGAGCTGTTTTGTACAGCTAAAAGTAGCTGGACGTGAACAAAACTGGAAGCCAGACCCATAAAATTTACAAAACTTGTTGCCATGAAAAAATTGTTTTAGTCGTTATAACATCGGTTAATGGAAATGGCGTCATTTCGCAATATTTCTATTGCGACATTTATACAAAGTTTTGCGCAAATCTGTAATGGAAATGCACCTACTGTCATTGTGTATAGAAATGGCACAAAGGTCAAAAAAAAATTATTGTGCATTATTATGCAGTTCATTTTTTTTTTATATATATTTTTTAAATTATTTACTGTTTATCACGTATAAGTTACATGAATCACATTATTTATCAACTATTGTATAAGCATTAAGAATGGTTGGTTACAAGTCAAGTTGGCATGAAAAGAAAATTAATTTTTGATCTATTTTCTAAATGCATGTGATTTTTATCTTATTGCAGCTTATCCATGCAGGGCTCTACAGTGAGACAAAACTACTCAAAACTACTGTGTGCAACTAGGGCTGGGCGATATATTAAAAAAATTATCTCGATATTGTCTTTTTTTAATGATATTCAATATATATCCCAATATGTTTGCATTTGCTTTTAAATAATAAAACAACATGATTTCTTTCTTTTTTTTGCCTCCATTAAAAAAAACAAACAAACAACAAAAACAATTTAGAAAGAACAGCTATTGTTACATAGCTAAAAATACAAAATGTTTAGTGCAAATTTAAGCAGTTAAAAAAAATTGTGATTACTTACTGCTTTTTATTAAATGAACACGTGTATGTAACTGAAGTAGTGCAGAACAAGTACAGAACGTGCATTCTGTCAACTTTTTTTTTTTTTAGTGCATGCAATTCACAATTTACACTGCAACTGAGGGAAATAATTAAACTGGGATAAGGTTTTACCTAAGAACACAAGTCTGTCAACTGTTTCTGGTTTAAGAGAAGCTCTGTGGCATGAAACTTTTCCGATTGGTATTAAAAACCCTCTCAGATGGGGAGCTAGTTGCTGGAACACATTCATATTAATACCAAAGATTTATGAATTGTGTCTATATTATGAAAACTGGTAAAACAAATTAAAAATATAATAACAGTGAAATTCCTAATAGTAATTCCGAATTGCAGTAGCCTAAATTAATTTTGTTAATACTGATTTCATTTGATTGGTAACTTATTCTTATTCTATTTGTTTAATTTAAAAAAAAACATATAAAATATATATATTTTTAAATTTGACATAAAAGATGGCATTTAATAAAGTTAGAAAAATGCCAGTACAAAGGTAAAAACAATCAGATGATCAGATTTTTTTGATAATTGATTAGAAGGTGCTCCTGAAATTTGGACTGTGCTCCTAAATTTAAGTTAGGAGCACAAGTGCTCCTAAAAAGAAAAGTAAGCGTAGAGCCCTGCGTAGAGTCTTATTTCATCTTAGGTGTAATTTAGACAAGATACGTTCATTATGTTTGCACGGCTGTTTAATGGCCAGTCCTTGTAGATGAAAGTCACAAGCAGTTGCAGCAGAGTATTGTCAGCTTTAGTAACAGTGGTCTTATCAGATGAAGAGATACGATTATTTACATATTGACAGATGTGTATTAGAAATGGTGTATGGGAGTTAATGTCTATAAATGTCTTCTATATACAATGGGCTATCAGAAGATGCTGGTGTTAGGTGAATGGTGTTGAGAGCGAGAATTTGTAGCATGTGATTGGTGTAAAACCTTTTGTGCTTTACACTGCATTATCAGGAAACAAAGGTCACATTTCTCCCTTAGTCTAACAGCCACACCCACCAACAGGAACTGCTTCCATCCTGACCTCATTCCCCCATGATGTCCCACAGGCCTCTGGGGACCCCGTCATCTACCCTTTAGACATTTTCAGATCCCTCCTCCTTGTCATTTGACAAGGTTGTTTGATGTTTTTGAAGCTGACACAACTGGAATTGCCACTACTGCTAGTCAGTTAGTTTTTATGGTCATGCTAATGATCTTATGGCCAAACATTGACAATATGCATTGGTCTACTATACTATGTAAGATACTACTACAATCAAGCTCAAAGGCTCCCTCTCAAGAATGTTTTTTGCACAAGCCCAGATTGTCATAAAGCTGTTTAATTGATATGCATGTCTAAATGTGCTTATCTGGGTGTGAAGAACATTACAGACTTAAGCACATTGTTTTTAACCCCCCAAGCAATGAGAGTTGTATTTTGCTTTTTTCTTGTCTTTTGACTCGATCCAGCCCTAGTGTTTCTTCTGTTTTAGTTGGGCATTGGTTGTTTTCATTGGGAAATGGCACGAAGACAGAATGTTCTCGTAATTCAGGTTTGTTTTAGAACCGACACAAGACAAGCCAAAACAGATAGCATAGAAACCCATGTGAAGTGTTGACGCTGATATGGAGTTTGCTGTGTGAAATAGGGTGAGTAATGTGCTCTGAGTGGGGATTTATTCTGGTTCTTTTCCACATTGGTGATAGTGAACCCATCTGGTATGTGTTCTGTCAAAACGAGCTTGTCCCACTTTGAACTCGCTTTGATTTTTCAGCAGAGCTCTTTAAGATGGATTTTGTCATTGTTCTGTGTGCCAAACACTTGGAAATCATGTGAACATTTGGCAGTTTTATCAGTTTACTGTGTCATATTGAAGTGCCACTATTGTGTTCAGGTAACTATTGACTTAGTCATGTTTTAGGATTATATTTAAACTAGCTAGTGGATTAAGACACTCTTTAAACACTGTAAAGCTGGTATTTACGCTGAGATGTGTGTTGTAACATCATTGGATTACAGATTGCAGTGCTGTAATGTAATGATAAGGTGCATTAATTTAAATCTTTACAGATCTAATCATCAACAATAATATGAATGCATGACATTTTGACCATTTCTTATGGTGTTTCCTGTACATGGCTCATATCTGTTCAGTGAAAGCACTCAAAAGTTCATGTCCTGTTCTTCTCTACAGATATGTTCAAACGGGTTGTACGACAGAGTAAATTCCGGCATGTGTTCGGCCAGGCGGTGAAGAATGACCAGTGCTACGATGACATCAGGGTGTCCCGGGTCACGTGGGATAGCGCATTCTGCGCGGTCAACCCCAAATTTGTTGCCATTATTGTGGAAGCCAGCGGAGGAGGAGCGTTCATGGTTTTGCCTCTTCATAAGGTGAGAGATCTGTAAAATTACACTGTGCTTAATAGGGCTGCACGATAAATCACATGCGATTGTGAGGTGCGTTTAGTCAGTAAAGCTGGTACTTTGATTAGTAGTAAATCTTCATATACATGCGTTCAGCTGGAGCGGCAATTAATACACAGAGCCGTAAATCACTGACAAGTTACGCAAAATCGCGCTCATAATCGCAGATGAATCGCATTCGTTTATGAGCGCGATTTTGCGTAGCTTGCAATTTATCCTGCAGCCCTAGTGCTTAATGTGACATTCTTAGTGATTATGTATTAGGGATGTAACAATATTATCAATATTGTGGTATCACTATAGCAAAATTGTCTCGATGTTATTATCGAGGTCACATGATAATATGAGACTATATAGGTCTTCTGGGCAAAAAGTGTAGATTTTTAAAATATTCTAACATAAAAGGTCTTTAAAATTGTGTTTTGGGCCATTATGCTTTGGCACAGATCCAGTGTTTTCTGTGCCTCAGAACAGCTCCGTTCACAGTGAATGAATGCAGTGAATTCATTTATTGCATATGCTGTGAGTTTAGCACGTGTTTGGGAATGCAACGGCCACCAATTATGCTTTATATTCGCAGCAGATGATTACAGCAGTTTTCCTTCAAAATAAAAGCTCTACTGCCATTTCCATCAAAATAAAAGCTTAAAAGTGCAGTATGAATTGCTGACAGTTAGCAGTTTAAATGGGTAACGCTACTGCATTCCAAATTCAAAACATCTCTTTCAAGTGTAGAAATTAGAAAAGAAGTATTGCAATTTCCCTGCTGTAGTGTAAAGCAAAAATAATAGTCCTATGAAATATTCATTTTCATTTATTTTACACTGCACTAGTTTTTAAAATATATTCTATAATATATTTTAATTCTAATTTAGACTCAGACAGTATGCCACAAATAAAAAGAGGGTTAAGTTCCCTTTAAAGTTCAGGTACAACTCAATTCACTGACTTTTTTCTTAGGAACATGGGTTGGAGCTCCTAATTTTGAACTGTTTAAGTGCATTAGGGAAAAAAAACTTTAAAATGTACAAAATTGTCACCCCCTTTTTAAATGGGTCATCGGATGTGAAGTTCACTTTTTCATGTTGTTTGAACAGTAATGTGTGTTGGCAGTGTATGTACAAATCTACCCTATAATGATAAAAATTCATGCAGTGTTTTTTAATTAATCTGTAATAATAATATCGCCTTTTTTAAATCGAGCCATTCTCAGGTGCCTGTCGGTGTGACGTCACACCCACAGATGCCGCTCCCACGATAGTTGATTGACATGAGCGTCTTACCTCAGATCAGCTGTAACAGTCCGACCTCTATTGTTTTGATGCGGGATGTAGTAGGATTAGAAGGCATGTAAGTTAGACAAGAATATCTCCACTTGAGCAATTGAGGTGTTGTGTTGCTGAATGTAATAATGAACATAGTGGTTGTCATTTACTCCCAACATCTGAGCTGCTGAAGATGCAGTGGATTACGTTTTTTTTGTGAAAGGAATGCGCCTCGCGATCTACATACATGGGTCTATGTTCGCGCAAATATGATCCAGCAAAAATTTGCAGAGCTCATTTTGACAAGGTAAAAAGGGTGTTGTTTTACACTACCATTGGGAATTTTCAACCAAAGTATATTACAGACTTTTCATTAAGACCCTAAAGAATCATATCAACTTGTGGAAAATGGGCATCCGATGACCCCTTTAAATATCGCAAGAAATATCACATTGTGGACTTCATATCATGATATTATCGTATCATGAGATTCTAATAATGTTACATCGCTGTTATATGTCCAGTGCATCCTATATTTGTTTATTTAAATGGCTAGTCAATGGCTATTCTGATTTGGAAGTATTTTACACTCCCTTTCATCTTCACTAGACCTGGTCGCTTTGGAAAAAAGGGGCAAGAGGATTCATAATTTCCTGTTGTATTTCATGGGGTAAAAAACATAATTTAGGTTTGGAGCGAGTAAAAATTTCTAGTAAACTATTATTTAAAAGTTTGAGAAAAACATTGCTTTAGCAGAAAAGACGTCTTGCACCTACATGAAGCTGAGGAGAGATTATGTCCTGACTGGTCAAGGAGCCAAGCCATGAAATAGATTAGTGGGTTATTTCTGCAAAACTGACCTTGGGTGATGTTCTTGACTGCACCCTTCACTTGAGTGGTGTCAAAATTCAGTTTTGTCACGCTTATGGTCTTTGCCCATGTTTGAATGTACACACACGTAATTACAACCTTGCATCTCTATGAATGGAGGTGATTATGACAGGTATGGTTCATCAGATGTCTACCTTGTGATTTGTTTGTGCCAGAACTGTTATGAGAGGAGAATACTCTGCTGGAAATTGATTGTTTAAAAGTTGAAAATTAAGTTAATTGAAGTTATTTACAAAATTTAGGTTTCTGTAAACATTTTGGTACATTGCTACCAAGATGGCAGTAGTCAACAGTGCAGTGACACTATTGGCATTTCCACCTCTGACTAAGCTGTTGAGCTCATAGTTATTTGTTGCCCAATGATGTAAGGATATCTTCTTTCCTAATGGCTTTCTGAGTCCAGATGTGATGACTAAAGTCAAATTTTGCGAGTTGAATCTGCAGCTCTCTGTCATTTGATACAATGAAGATCTCAGGCCTGTAGGGATTTTGTTACCTCTGAGCTTAATGCACTACCCTCTTTAACCTTCTGTCACCAGACTGCCGTCTGCTTGTTACAAAGGCAGAGATTTGCTTCATCTGGATGAAGTGTGTGTGTCACCTAGTCTGCTGTGTACGTGGTTTAGTGCTTGAGCTTTCATGGGTTTAGTGAGTCTGCATGTTTGTGCATGTTGAAGTGTGGAGTTCATTCTCTGAATTGGTTTTTTTTCCCCCCAGCTCATCCGAAGAAGTTTTTGCTCTTCCTATCGCACTCTTTTTGAGCAGTTTTTCAAGTTTGTAAAGGCAGTTCTTGGGTTTGACACTTTGACACTTACGTAGGCAGGGTCGTGGAATCCAGTCATAAAAATGGAATTTACTGTATAACACGTTGTGGCAAGGGATTTGGCAAATTTTGGATAAATCAAAAGTAGGTCAGTACACTTAAATCAAAACACAATATGGACTAGTGTATGTGAATATTATGCTGCAAAAAGACTAAATATGAAACTTGCATGTTCTGCGTGTCTCTGTGAATGAATGGCGCAAACACGTGGTTTTGTTTACTACACACATACTAAAGCGCGCATGATGCTTGCAGTGTTTTCAGCCTCTGCCATCTCAAATGAGTGAACATGAACACATGAACAATCTCCAGAACTGCTCTGAGAGTCACTTCATGCGCATATTACTGTTTCTTTTGAGAAAAACTATCATCATATCAAACACAAAATGAAACCTAAAGGTCTTCATAGCAACCCATCAAAAAAAATTTCAGTTTAACTTGAAGAAATGGTGACAGAAATAATGTTGAATGTAATAATAGTGCTGCTGATTCTCAAAATTATTATTGTAACATTATTTTTTTTAAGTAATGTTTACCTGAAAAATTATTTACCAGAATTTTTTTACCAGAAAAATCTAAATACACAACACTGTATTTCCTGGGGGGGGTAATAATAGTAGTAGTAGTAATAATAGTAATAGTAGTAATAATAATAATAATAATAATAATAATAATAATAATAATAATAATAAATACATTTTTTATAAAATTGGTTATTTAGAGATGCGTTTGATTTTTATTACATTTAATAAAATAATTGGAATGCAATCTGAAAAATGAATGAAAAACACAGAATTTGGTATAAAATAAAACAATCAATTGTTTTTCCATAGGGCCTTTTTTGTTAAACTTTTATTAAATTGCTGTTAAATTGTGTAAGTTTTATGATTTCAATTAATTAGACATGGTTTTTGATTAATGTTTTTTTTAACCATTAAAACAGAAAAATCAAAATCCAGAAAAATTAAAACAGAAAAAATGGAATTTGGAAAATTAAAATGCATTTAATAGGGCTCTAGATTTAGACAGCCCAAAACAAAGATAACTTTGATAGTCATTAAGATTGTGAAAATAATTAACAAAAATATAATGTATAATAATAATTTTATTTATTTAGTTGCAGTACAGTTATTCAGTATTAGCTCTCTTTATTGTAAACACAAAAGTCTCTGTAATTTTCTGGTCAGGGCATTGTGTAGTTTGTTCTTTTGCACACTTTAGCCATCACCTTTTCTAAGCAAATCTGAATTTTATAACTTGAGCATTAACCAATAACCTTGAATC
Organism: Labeo catla; assembly: GCA_012976165.1. NCBI lineage: Eukaryota > Metazoa > Chordata > Actinopteri > Cypriniformes > Cyprinidae > Labeo > Labeo catla. The sequence continues at coordinate 1,067,696 of VONZ01000015.1, read as the reverse complement.
ACTCACTTCCTGAGAGCATAACATTTTGTAAAAATGGGCTATAAACCATACTTAATTTTGGTTCACCCAAAAGTGGAAAAACTCAGCCTTATAACATTCCAAACCTGACTTTATTTCTTCTCTGGAACACACAAGAAGATATTTTGAAGAAATTTTAGTTTGAAGAACGGTTTTAGTTACCAGTGACCTCCATTTTTATGGACAAAAAAAGCATTGAAGTATTCAAAATATCTGTGCACCGTACAGATGAGTAAATGATGATGTGCATTTCTTTAAGAATTAGTTATGAGTTTTGTGCTTTGTAGGTGGCCATCTGTAGAAAGTGTTGGAGTCGTATATCTGATGGTGTCATTTGGCACATCTCCGATTACTGTGGTAACACTGGCGAGATTAGCACGACAACCCAGAGCAGTGGTGTTGACAAGCGGAACAGTTCTCTGTAATTAGAGAGCGCTTAGACGCGACTGTGACATCCAAACCTCTTCAGGCTCTCGCATGGATCCCAAAGCCTGTCATCAGCGTCACACACCAACACGCGCACCCGCTCGTAAATGATGTCACACTCAAACGCTCAGCTGCCTGGCCAGACCAGCTCAGCCTGCTGAGTACAGTTACAAATGACTCTTACGTTATTTACATTATTGGTTTTATTGTCATTCTTGAAGTCTTTGTAAAGCTCAGGGTTCAGGTCAACTTAAAAAGTGATGGATTACATAAGTATAAATCCTTTGTCATTCCAACCCTAATGTTCAGACGTGTGAGGGAAACGTATTAATCTGTGAAAGTAAATCATGTTTGTCCTATTGTATGTTTTCTCTGAGCAGATTGCTTGATCCATCTGTCCGTTCCTTTGACGTAGGACTGAAATGAGCTGGGATTAAACAGTTTTGCTGCGACTTTAAGGTTTTTGTGAAAGTATCTGCACAGATTTTCCCAGTTTTCTTCACATATTGCATTTTTAGACAAGTTCAGACTCATATTTGTAGTATCAGTGGGTTTTGTGAGTTGTCATAGCTTACTTTTTATAATGTTTCTTCACGTTTAGCCTTCAGAAGAAACATACAATCAGAATATTCACTTCGGTTTATGTGCATCATGTCTTTTTTTTGGTTTCTTTGTGTCTGTGTTACGTCCTGCCTGCTGTCCTTCTGCTTCATCTAACGCTTCGCACCCCTCCCTAAGTATGTGCTCTGATTCAGCGCAGCACTGCATCTGTCTATGGTCCGTCTTCCCAGGCCGTCCCGTTCTCAGAAGCCCCCTGCAATCGGACAGCTGGCTCTGGGGGAGCTATTGTCCCTGTGCGTATGCCAAGTCCTGCACAGCTCTTTGTTTCCCAGCTCAAATCTGTATGGGAACTCCTCATCCTCACTTGATTCCCTAAAATCCTCAGACCCATGCATCTGTCTGTTGTTTCCCAACAGGGAGCAATGGTAGTTGTTTGGCTGAGTGTTCAAAGCTCTTGAAGTTTAAGTGGCCAGTGCTGTAGAAAGGCTGATGGCGTTTCAGTATGCTTATCTTAATTCATCATTTACTCACCCTTATGTCGTTCCAAACCTGTTTGATTGCGTTCCATGGAACATGGAAAAGATGTTTTAATGCTCTGAAGTCATAAAGGTTTGGAAAGACAGGAGGCTGAGTAAATAATTACACCGTTTTCATGTTTGGGTGGATATCCTGATAAGAGTAGTGATAGTGAATTATATATCAGTATGCCCTTGGACATAATCAGGGTGGGTCAGCATTTAGTTGGCCTGTATTTGTCACAACACCTGGGACAGCATATTTTTTTTAACATCAGTATCATTTGACATTGATCATTTCTTTGCACATGCTCATGTCCCATCTTTTTTACATTTAGATTACTTTTGCAGTCATCTTACATTCAAATTTAATCTTTAAAAAACATTAATAACATTTAAATTTTAAAAGATGTCTTTTATACTTTAGTGTTACGCATACATTTCCTTGTATTAATTAAAACTACTAATTTTAGTTTTTAGTGTTTTTTGCATTTACAAAATGATTTTTTCTAAATAAAATAAAACGTTATTTCAAGTCATTTTGTTATTTTCAGAAAATAAATTAATTTGATAAATGTAACACTTTGAAATGCGCATTTTTATTTATTTTTTTGGATTTGTTTTGAGAAAAATTTCAGCAGAAGTAAATATAATCAATTTAGTGTTCATTTAACCTTCAAAATTGTGTGCACAGTTAATTTTAGTTTGTAGTGTTTTAGTTTGAATCTGTTGAAATGATTGAATCTATGAAATGATTTATTCAAAATGATATCTAATTTTAATACTGGCCTGGTTATGTTATTTGCCGGATTTTATTTTAACATTTAGAACTGTGGGTTTGTTTGTTTGTTTTGTTTGTTTGTTTGTTTGTTTGTTTTTTGCATTTGTTTACAAATCATTTTAGCAAATTAAGTAAATTGAATATCAATTGAGTTTTTTTATTATATATAGATAGACAGATAGATATTGAAATATACACTGTATATCTGCAGTCTGCTTATTTTAGACGATTCTTTTTGATATATTCCTTAAATTCTTAAATTTAAATTCTTTTTTTCCCTCAAATTCCGTTTTATTTTTTCCAAATTCCATTTTTTTTTTCCATTTTCCATTTAGTTTTAATTGTTAAATTAAAAATATTAATTAAAAGCATATCTAATTAATTTAAACCATGAAACTTACACTGTTCAACAGCAATTTATAAAAAATTTAACATTTTTACATTTTTAAGGCCCTATGAAATACGTTTTGTTTTAGGTTTTTTTTCTCAAATTTAGCTTTATTTTGATTAAATTCTGTTTTTAAAAATTCAATTTTTAATAGCTTCATTAAATTTTAGTAACAAAAAAACATCTCTAATTATTATTTTTTTAAAATAATTTTAGTATTATTTTATTTATTTTTGAAAAATATTGTGTATATTAACATTTTTCTGGTAAATAAATTATGGTTTGAAAAATCCTTAAACAATGTTCAATGTTTTAATTATAATTTTATAATTAGTAGTAGTACTATCATTACATTAAGTAATATATTTCAGTCAGTTTCTTCAAGTTAAACCAAACTTTTATTTTGATGGGTTGCTGCTGAAGACCTTAATGTTTCTGTATGTACTATATTATATGATGATAATTTTTCTCAAAAGAATTGGTAAAAGCTTATGAAGTGAACAGTTCTAGAGACTATGTTTGTGTTTATCTACAGAAACCGCATGTCTGCGCCATTCATTCACACAGAGACACACAGAACGTGCAGGATTCATATTTAAATAGTCTTTTTGCAGCTTAATATTAACAGAAACTAGTCCGCATTTTGATAAAAGTGAACTGACCTACTTTTAATTGATTCATCCCAAAATTTGGCAAATTCTGAGACGTTCCGTGTTATACGGTAAATTCTATTTTTATGACTGAATTCCGCAATTGCGTCTGCATTTTCCGCGTCGTGAAAATCATAGGGCCCTAATAGCCTGAGCTGCCTTCTGTCTTTACCTGAGCATGGCATGTCATGGTGAGATGTCCCACTTTTCAGTAAAGGTATTTGTGTGTGTTTTAACTGATTCAAGTACATTCTGCCGTAAGGAGCAGTGACGTTCTGTAGTGCTGTCCTGTGAGGCTGGGGGGAGTTTCAGCTGGGCTGTGGCTGGATTCTTTGTGTGGGAGGCAGAGCAGCATGAATCAGACTCTTATTGTCTTTCCCCCTCAAGAGACCATCAGGTGTCTAACTAATCACATGTTGTCTGTCTTTCTCTCGACACCCTCCCCCTTCACTCAGCTGTATTCTCTCATTAACATATGAAGGAAGCGGTGGGAAACGGATGGCTGTAGCCTTCTGCAGACCTTGCATTTTCATGCTTTTTATTCACACTGACCACAGTGACTAATTTTTGGCCCTTCGGCCTGACCACCTCTAATATTTAGTGTATTGCACAAAATATGATCCATCCCATAGGAAACTGCCCATTTACACTTATGCTACAAGTCTCTGTTATGGTATTAGCAACTATTTCCCTTTAGAGCTCAAATCCTGAATTAACAAGGAGCCAGACTTCCAGAGCGTGGATTTAGTGACAAAGTTTTGACTTACTTTCTATCTTACTATCTGGTCATTTGAGTTGGTCTTCCGCATCATTTCTGGTTTTAAAAAAATGTTGTGAAGCATTGCAATGGAAGCAAACGTATGATAAGACTAAAGCATTATGCATGTGATAGTGAGACTAGATGAGATGTGATAAAATAGCTAATCTTTCCTGTTGTGACCATGTAAAGCTGGTAATCCCTGTAATTTTGGCATGATATGCACTACAAATGCTGAGGATGGAGCTTAACCTGTATTGACTCTACCTACTACAGTGATTTAAGGTGGATCTGCAGGCCTTTTGTTCAGAGGATCAGGCAGTGTGACTTGAATGCATTGACTTTTTTTTTTTTTTTAGTTTTTTTTAGTTTACTAAAAATGTATATTAATCAAATCCTGATTAATCAAGCCCCAGTTTCATATCAGGCCGCTTTAGGCATTGATTTAGTATTATATCGAAGCTGAATTATTTAGTTTTGATCCAACCATATGTTGGACATGTTTGTTGGGATATCAGCCACTGAACTGAGCCCTTGCACAGACCCATTTGACTCCTGCTGTCACTTCGCAGAAAAGCGGGAAAGCAGGAGAATGAGAGCACCAAAGATGAGAGAAACAGGAAAAAGGGGCACACAGGAAGGAAGTTCGAGCTCAGTCCCTTTACCTCAAAGTCCACCTCCGTATATCCTGTGCTGCCACATGGACAGATGTAACTTAACTTGTGTGTGTGGCCACGGATGTGTCATTCTGATTCCCAGTCTGTATTTCAGGAGCCCCCTACTGTTCCTGCTGCACTCACTGAGCTCTGGCGGCTGCTGACTGCAGATTTTACCTTATATGGTCATTCTCAGCTCCCCGCCTGTCAGCCTTCCAGACCCATTTCCTCTTTCCTTTCTATTGGCTGAAGCACAGTGCTTGCGCCCAATAGATTCTTTGATAGAAGCGTAGAAGAAAAGGGGGCAGTGTGAAGGGAATTTTTTGGTTAATGTGTCAAGTCCACTGTGGTCATTAGAAGATTTCTTTTAATTTGTTAATATTTAGAATAATTTCTAATCTTTATATGACTTTACAAATATCATATTTCTCATTAGAAAAAAAAAAAAAAATTTAAATAAAAAGCATTTTTATTATTATGTAGTTATAAAACTAATTAAAAAGTAGGGGTATATTTATTTATTTATTTTTCGTATTTGGATTTTGCTCTATTATTATTATTATTGTTATTATTGTTATTATTGTTATTGTTATTATTATTGTTATTATTATTATTATTATTATTATTATTATTATTATTATAGTTTATTCTGTAGTAGTAGTAGTAGTAGTAGTAGTCGTTCTGGATGAGCAACCTAAAAAAAGGGTACAATTTTAAAAAGAAAATAATTTATTTGATTTTACTCTCTTCTGTTATTTTTTTTTTTATTTTACTTTATTATTATTATTATTATTATTATTAGTAGTAGTAGTAGTAGTAGTATTAGTATTATTATTTATTTATTTAAATAAATGAGAAAAAATATTATTATGATTATCATTATTATACAGTTTTTTGTTTTTTTTTTTTCTTTATGAACAACCAAAAAATAGGAGTAAAATTAAATACTTTAATATATGAAAGTAGTTATAATAATAATAATAATAATAATAATATTTTATTATTAAAATACAGTTCATTCTGGATGAGGAACTTCAAAAAATTATCTGATTTTAATACATTTTTTCTAATGCATTTATAGAAACAACAGTTTCATTTTGTAATTTATAAATTAAATCCAGATGGGATGTTTCACTCAAGTACATATAAAATGTCATCTTTATTTATTTGTTTGTACTTTATAAATTTTTTTTTTTTTTTTAGGTTGTTAATTTTTTTTTTTAGGTTGTATTTGACAGAAATGTAAACTAAATATGTCAAACCACAGAATCTCTTATATCTGGTGATCTTTTCACCTCATTTCTGTACTCTCATCTACCCTCCTCCTCCATTCAGGTCATATGTATTAGCCAACTGCATACACCTGCTGCTCCTGAGCAGCTCTCATTCTGACCACACGGTTGGCCCCGCCCTCATTCCTGATTGGCTGTTTCCGTGGCTCATGTAAAATGACATGATGTCTGGTTGGACAGCTGCTGGGGTTCTTCAGTCAGGGCAGTTGTAGTCTGCTGCCTCTGGGTCCTGTGGACTCACAGAGGAAATGGAAATTTCCACGCTGACTAGATAAGATAGACATGCTTCAGCTACTGCAGAAAGTGGCTCTGCCTCTGTAATTCTTTCTGTTGACCACCTCCACAGTGTGTCCAGCCTTTCTGTCTCTTTCATTCCCTCCTTTCCATGTCTCTCTTCACTGGTAGCTCTGTCTATCTCTCTGTCTGACTTGATTTCATTGAGGAGAGGAATCCTGTTTTAAATATGGGCTATTGATTGAATGAGTTGAGGCAGACCTGTGTTACTCTAGGTGAGGGATCTGCAGTAATGCTGCTACTGTTGCTATGCAACAGGTTAGACTCACTGCGCTGCAGCGTTGGTTTTGGATGGCTCCGGTTTTAGTAAGCTATAATTAATTCACATAAATATTCATGATAGAAGTTTAGCAGAGCTTCCCTGTAAGTTTAGAATATCATGTATGCTGGATTCAGTCAAAATGGAATCCTGTTAAGCAGAATTAAAAATAAAAAAGATAATTGCAGGGCTCCAGACTGCGACTAAAATGGTCACATTTGCGACCAGAAATATTTATTTGCGAGTGAGGTTTTTGCAGAGGACTATATAAATGTATATAACTTGAAATGCCTTTTTTCTGCTTGTTTTGCAATCACATCTTTTGTAGAGACGATGCGCATCAATGTTTCAGTGGAAAAAAGGACTTTCACACAGTCCTCATCTCTACTGAACATCAGTGCTGATGCACACCTCCTAAATGCAGCTCCAGTTATGACAGCGTGAGAGAGATTTAAATGATAGAGATGTGCAAAGTAAAAGTGCACAAAAACAGTGTCTATTTTGTGAACAGGTAAAGTTGTAATCTGTGTGGATATTAGCAGTATAGTTAACAGTTCTCGTTTATAATTTATAGTCTTATCAAGATCTTAGTCTGTATGCTGTGTTCTGTTGATGCGTGAACTTCATATTATTTGGAGCGCACTTGCCACCTAGTAATCGTAATAAAATTTGTGTCCAATTCATAATGAAATTCAAACAATAAATACGATTTTGGTGCTCTTTAGCGTCTCAGTTTAGCGACCTCAGTTAAAAGCGGCAAGTGAACCCGTTATATCTTTCTATTTACTATGGTACAAAATAAACATAAATTAATGTCAAAAGGTAGGGTATTTTATAAGAGCCTACAGTACAACTTCAAACTTACCTCAGAATAACCATTTGGCCAGAGGCGTAATTTATGGGTAGGACAGGTGGGACGTGTCCCCACCACTTTTTGCTAGGGTCGATATTGTCCCCACCACTTTTTTTGAACAACTCGCCGGCACGGACGTAATAATGCTAATGAAACATTTGTTTGTTTAATAAGATGTGATCTAGTGCTGGAATCTGTTGTTTCTGAAATCATGCTGAACATTCGTTGCGACGTTATTAGTGACGGAACGTTCTCAATGCGGTTCCAATATTTTAACTTAACCTGTTGTCTACACAATATGAAAGAATGCATGGAGCTAAAGATAAAATTCGACACCTCCTCTAAAACTGAATTTTATTAATGAAGAAAAACTGACTGAATGTGTGGAAAAACATATGACAACTTTTATAGGATGCATAGAGAAGGAACCCAAACTACATTTAGTGGCCAAGTGATGCTTATGATCCATCATATTGGCACAGATTCTGTGTACTAAACAATCCTTTGTGACTGTATATAGTTTACAAGTTGGAAAAGATGTTAAGTTCCCACTTTAAGTAAAACTTAGTTTTCAGTACATTGGAAAGATGGATTAAAATGCTGTTAAAGTCAAGAAAAGATGAAATATAAACATGACAGTATGACTGAAATGTAGTGTTAAAAAATCAATAAATAAAACATCTCAATAAAAAAAAAAGTCTGAATTGCAAGATACAAACTTACATTTGTGGGGAAAAAAAACAACAAAACAATATGCCTGTAACTGCTGTAACCTTTTTTTTTTTGTATTTCAAATGAGCAGGCACTCTAAAAATCCACACATCATATAGACATCTTGCAAATTAATTTTATTCTATAAAAAGATCTTTACTGGGACTTCAAATGATCGAGAATCATGTGATCACTCTCATCTTTGTGATGACAAGCCTACACATACAAGCACATAAGGTTTTATATTCTGTCTCTTGATGTGTTAATGAATAATAAAGCAAGCCAATCTAGAATCCATAAGCAGATGACCACCTGCTCCATTGTCAGTGATCCATAAAAACCAAATGGCAATAATGTTACGAAATCAATATAGCGGCTAATGCATGTGCGCATCATCCTGATGCTCCTCTTTTAGAGGCTTTGAGTTACGGGTACTTATGGTTCTCTTGAGAGAACTACTCCCCTTATATCACCTCCCCCATATTTTTTTGCCATCGCTTCCTTCCACATGTCTAATGACTAAACAAGCCAAAAACCAAGTGCGAAAGATCACGAGATGGCCAGTGTTTTTGGTATGTTTTCTTTTGTGGCACGTAAGGCACTCTATTCCATCATTTTATTTATTTTTATTAGTTTTATTTATTTTATTTTATTTTATTTTATTCATTTTTAAAATGTAATTTATTTTATTTTATTAGTTTTGTTTTTTTGTTTTTTTATTACTTTTTTTAAAAAATTATTTTTCTTTCATTTTATTTTTTACATTTATTTAATATTTTATGCTTTTGTAACATTTTTAGAGTAAAGATGGTTTAACCAAGTCTTTGCAAAGTGAACATGCAAAAATCAAACACCCTCGACAAAAAAAGGTAAAACAGCGATATAGGACGATTTTGAAGTTGAGGGACAACATGAGATGGGAGTTTTTCGACATACCCTAACTGTCATGAACCGGAACAAAAACAGTCCAGGCAGAGTAAGGCAAGACGAGCGTTTGACATTTAAAAAGTATATAAATTGTATTATTTATTTTTTCTAAATAACTGATTGTTAAGCTAGATAAGACCCTTCTTTACAACCGCATTTAAGATCATTTGTAGCCGCATTTAAACTGCATTTTGGAAGTTCAAAATTGGGGCACCATATCAGTCCATTATATAGAGAAAAATGCTGAAATGTTTTCCTCAAAAAACACAATTTCTTTACGACTGAAGAAAGAAAGACATCAACGTCTTGGATGACAAGGGGGTGAGTAAATTATATGTGAATCTTTGTTTTTGAAGTGGACTTTAAAACGCCTACAATTTTCTAGTCGTATGACCTTGTTTACGCGACTTTGCAACAGTGCTATACGGGTAGTTGCGTTACTTTCTTTTCTGCACGTATTGTTTACTAGCATTGCATTGTCATAACTTCTTGACAACATCAGTGATTTCTCGCACTAGTCTCATGCCAACACGTATCTTAGTTTGTTTCATTTGCTGCATGTGATGGTAGACAGACTGCTGCCCACAGCTGGATTTTGAATTAGGAACCTGAAGTGAATTCTGTTTTTATTGGCGAGCAGCAGCACTGTATCAGTGTACGAGAGCCGGTCTGTCTGTATGTTTGTTTAGCTGTTCGTGAAGTGATTGGTAATCAGTGTTCCTGATAATAGACCTCTGTGTGTAATTCTTGGATTATTTTCTTTGTTTCAAGAACATCTTCTTACGTATTCCTCTATCTCCCTTTCTTTCCAATTATCTTTGATCATTTCTTGCGAAATGCTGTTTTGCCGCCTTATTCGTTGTTCTCATTGAAATCACCACACGTACTTGAAAAGAAACGGGGGTGTTAGCTCACAAATAGCGGTGAAAGGTATAGTCTCTTTCATAAGGCTGTGCTATAACCATGCCCAGACTTGAGAAGGAATGTGTACACAAAGTGGTTTTCTGCACAGGTGGGTAGTGTCTTTTTGTACAGGCTGGGCCTGAGAGTAGCCCAGGCTGTTGTGCTTAGCAGGGCTGGGCTTTCTGTTGTGATGTCATCGCACCATAGCCACAGCAGCAGCGTGGACAAAAGCGTGGGTGTGGTCGTCTCTCGACACACTGAACAATGTGATCAGATGACACCTGATCACACAGACCCGTGCACAGATTCTGGACTCGCAAGAGATCAGAGGTCGTGACCCGGAGAGCAGAGGGCACTGATGTCATCAGGAAGTCAGCTGACTGGGCATGGGACTGCAGCCGTGCCTTTATTTGGCTTCTTTGTTTGCTGTGTACAAGGGAGAGGAGGGAAATCTTCTGTTGTGTTTTTTTCACTAGTCTTCAGGCCTGTGCATTGTATAATGCTATTACATAAGGTGCTCAGAATGAAGAACAACACTGTTTTTCATATACAAACGTGCGTGCAAAGAGTCGCATTGGATGTGGCGGCGAAATCTGGCTACCTTTAAATACAAAACCAAATTAAAATATAGTATAAAAGTAAAAGAGCAAATAAATTTTATTTATGCACCAATATTGTTGACTCACACTGCCATTCAGAAGTTCGGGATCAGTAAGACTTAATTTAATAAATAATTTATTTATTAAATGAAATTAAATAATTAATTTAATTTAATGAAATGCAATGTATTCCTGTGATGCAAAGCTGAAGTTTCAGCATCATTACACCTATCTTTGGAGTCACATGATCCTTCAAAAATCATTTTAATGATGTAAAAAAAAAAATTTTTTAAATAAATTAATTAATTGATAAAAAGTGATAGCAAAAAAGTGATATATTGTTAGAAAAGATTTCTATTTTGAATAAATGCTGTTCTTTTTAACTTTTTATTCATCAAAGAATCCTGAAGAAAAAAAAAATCACAGGTGGCAAAAAATTAAGCAGCACAACTGTTTCCAGTATTGATGATAAAAGTAATAAATCAGCATATTAGAATGATTTCTGAAGGATCATGCGACACTGAAGACTGGAGAAATGGCTGAAGAAAATTCAGATTTGCATCATAGGAATAAATTAAATTAAATGATAGATTAAATTATAGATACATTATATCTATATTAAAATAGAAAACCATTACTTTAAACTATAATAATATTTCACAATATTCATTTTTTTTCTGGATTTTTAATTAAATAAACGCAGCGTTGATGAGCATAAGAGACCTATTTAAAAAAAACATTAAAAATCGAACGGATTCCAAACATTCGAGCAGCAGTGTATAAATAAAACATTTTTGACTAATGATGCAAAAAATATCTGAACTGATTATTTAAACATGCCATTTCAAAAAACTGATTGAAGGAATCAAATATTATTTAGCAAAATATGTAATTCAGTCATAGTTCTACTCCCAGTATTGGTTAAATGTATATTTTCAGCAAAATAAAATAGAGTTAATATATTGCTAGTGTTTACTAGTTTTCATTTAATATTTAACTTTAATAGCAGCTGTTGCAGTGTTTTGTTTTGGGTTTTTTTTTTTTTTTTGTGGAAATTGTGGGAAAATCATCTAATTTTAGCCTTCTCACACCTCACACATCCAGACCTCCTTGTGACCTTTTTCTCTGAGTGAAAGGGTCAAGGTCCCGTTGCACGTGTGTTTCTGTCTCTGCATTTGGAAGCCGAGCTGCGAGAACAAAAGCCTCGCAATCTGTTTTTATTATAAATCAGCTGTCATGTGTAAATGTTTCTGCTGTTGGTTTGAATGACCGGATGAGCTATTGTTTGAAAATTTGGAGAAGAATGCCTTTCTCTCCCCCCTCATTTCATGAGCACAGGCCAGGCCGTAAGTGTTTGTTTTGGTGTTACGTAGAGCTTTGCTGGCATTGCCAGAGCTCATTTCATTTACCCAAAGGGCTGAATGCCTTCATAATCTAATATTTGCCTTTGTGTTTTCTCTCTGCAGTCGGGCCGTATAGATAAGGCCTACCCTACAGTATGTGGCCACACTGGCCCCGTTCTGGACATCGATTGGTGCCCTCACAATGACCAGGTCATCGCCAGTGGATCTGAAGATTGCACCGTGATGGTACGTCACCCTTTCTTACATTTGCTGTTAGTGTATTTTAATGTTGTGTCACATTGCGTAACACCTACTCAAACTGATAATAAACTGCTGTTTAGTATTATTACTACATGTAGTGCAACCCTGGCTAAACCTCTGCAGTCCTTCTAAAGCTTGTTTATTGATGGGTGGATTTGACCATTTGTAGATAAGTTTCCTTGAATAGCCGGCATCACATCTCCACCCACCCATTGAGTCCATGTGTGGCTGGCAAAGTCTGCCCCATGACTCATGTGAATGGCAGTAGATCAGATCACGGCATAACCAAAGGCTCGCTTTTCTGGACTGTTTTAGATTAGTTTAAGCCCAGCCTGAAGTCATTGAATCAGCAGTTACTATTTTATAGTTCTGAGGTCAGTCTGGCTGGCTCTAGGTCTATTTATCATGCTACTAGCCCTTATTTGGCCAGTGTGTAGAAAAAACAGCAACTCCAGTGCTTGTGTAACGAGTGTACAAGTGTAGAGTTTAGTAGGACACTGTCTCTCGCCCTCTCTTGGGGAATACCAAGGCTCGGGAAGTTGGCCGTTTTTCTTGTCCTACCTTCCCAGATTCATAACAATTCATGAATTATATTGAAACATAGGCATGTTGGAGGGTAATTTCATTAGGGGTTGATGATATTAAATAGGTTTAGCAGTGGCTGTGTGAGGGAATAATGTACACTCATCCAATCTATTACACAGTTTGGCGGTCATTGTACAGACAAATTAAAATGTTGTGATTATCCAATCAGAACTAAGTATTTTAGAGAGCTGTTTTATAAAGGCTGAGAATAAGTGGTATGTAGGAGATGAAAGGAGGTTCAAGAGAGAGGCTGACTTTAAAAAGCATGCCAGCATAGTACTTTTACCATTTCTGCCTTGAAAGTTGAAGGAACATGTATACTTTTCATCCTTGTTTAAAATGAAAGCTCTGCTGGACTTTTATTTGCCCTCTGCTGCCACCTTCAGGAAAATTAATGAAACAAGTCCTAATGGATATATTGCAAAATTAAACAAAATGAAAAAAATAAAGCTAATCTCAAGTTCAATGAGGTTTCATCTTAATATAATTAAAATAACATGATTTATTGTTAGAATTATTTATGTTGGCAACAGTTGTGCTGCCAAGTCTTATTTTGAAACCTATGTTACTTTTTTCCAGGATTCTTTGAATAAAAAGTTAAAAACAACAGTATTTTATTCAAAATATAAATCTTTTCTAACAATATAAGTCCTATTACTTTTTATCAGTTTAACACATCGTTGCTGAATAAAAGAAATAATTTATTTAAAAAAAAAAAGAAAGAATAAAAGATGTACAGGCCCCAAACTTTGAATGGTAGTGTATATTATTACAAAATAATTATATTTTAAATAAAAAGCGCTATATAAATAAACGTGAAAATGCTTTTCTTTTTACCCTGAAAAATAATATATCAGCATATTAGAATGATTTCTGAAGGATCATGTGACACTGAAGACTGGAGTAATGATGCTGAAAATTTAGCTTTGCATCACAGGAATAAATTAGATTTTATTGTATATTAAAATAGAAAAACATTATTTTAGTTTCTTTTTCTTTCTTTTTTTTTTTTATTATTTCTGTTTAGCTTCATTTTCCTTTTAGTAATTTAGTACTTCATAAACTTTCAGTTATATTTACCAAGACAACATTTTTAATTTTCATTTAAGTTTATGTATGTATATGTATATATATTTTATAGATTTATTATTATTATTATTATTATTATTATTATTATTTCAGAATTATTTTATTTACTGAAAGTGAACAGATTGGATTCACTGCACTGCCATGTATCTTAGTTTGCACTTTAATAAGGTTTTAGATGAAAATTTGTATTTTTGAATGTTTCAACGTGAATGTTTTGTTTTCAGGTGTGGCAGATCCCAGAGAATGGTTTGGTGACCTCCATGTCAGAGCCAGTGGTGGTTCTGGAGGGTCATTCTAAGAGAGTGGGAATCGTTACCTGGCATCCCACCGCCCGCAACGTCCTGCTTAGCGCAGGTGAGAATCCTCACCTGATCCATCAGAGAAAAGAGAACTTTATAGAATCCATAACAGAGCAGACAAGAAATAATACTGAAAAGAAAGAAAATGATGCGTCTCAGTGTCTATCATGTTTATGTTTTTCATGTTTTGCCACTCTTCCATTTGCCTTGATCAGTATCTGTCAAAAACATTTAAATGGAAAAAGCCACTGCAGCTGCTTTCTAATAAATAGCATCTTTAAAATTCAAAGTGATTATTTCCCCATCTCGTGAGCTTTCTGGGTTTGTCTGCAGGCTGTGATAATGTGATTATCATCTGGAATGTGGGGACGGGAGAGGCCATGATCACCCTGGAGGATATGCACCCTGACATCATCTTCAGCGTCTGCTGGAACCGCAACGGCAGTCTCATCTGCACCGCCTGCAAGGACAAGAAAATCCGAATCATCGATCCACGCAAGGAGGAGATCATTGCGGTGAGTGCTTGAATGACATGGACGGAAATGTTTATCTCTCAGGTTGTGTGCATCTATGTTGATGAGTTTACTTGACTTAAAAAGCATTCAGCTGCACAGTTTTGAGTGGATGTGAGCAGCGTTGTGATGTATCGCTGACAGGAGAAGGACAAGGCCCATGAGGGTGCCAGGCCCATGAGAGCTATTTTCCTGTCTGACGGCAAAGTGTTCACCACTGGTTTTAGCCGCATGAGCGAGAGACAACTCGCCCTCTGGGATCCGGTAAGTTGCTATGGAAACACAAAAGACAAATTTCATCCCAACACCTGCTCATAAATAAATGCAAACAAATACACTTCAGACTAGCTTAAATTAGGTCTTTGTTTTTAGAATGAAGAAAATAGCATATAATTGTCCTTTTAAATATAATTAGATCACATATTTGCTCTTTTTGTCTGTCAGAACAATATTGAGGAGCCCATTTCTGTCCATGAGATGGACACCAGTAACGGAGTCCTCCTGCCCTTCTATGATCCCGATACTAACGTGGTCTACCTGTGTGGAAAGGTAAACACCACACATACATTACCCTTCAAAAGTCTGGATTTACTGTCAAAAGTGAGAGTAAAGACATTTATGGTTTAAAGATTTCTATTTCAAATAAATTATTTTTAAATTTCTATTCATCAAAATCTCTGAAAAAATGTAGCACAGGGCTCTACAGTGCATCCATCTCAGTCACATTGGTTTCTACGTGTTTTTGCAATGTTGAGTAATGTATCACAAACATATCTCACGTATCCTTTCATAAACAAAGTGTAGAGAGAGTTTAAATAAGAGATTCATTGAGCAGTGTAGAGAGTTTCGTTGATTATAATGGAATTTTGTGAGATCGCAATGAACTAAGATGAGTGACAGCTTTTAATGATTTTTAAGGGAGTTTGTAAATGAGATATTGATTTAATACAACACTTAAACAAGAAGTTAATATTAAGTGATTTACAATGTCTGGCTATAACACTACTGCCTGATTTTGCAAAAATAGTTTGAAACTAGTCACAACTGAGCCGCTGCGCATCTCCATTCAAACAACGGTGTTTCGCTTATGAATGAATGTGCCTTTTTAAACAAATCTAGTCAGTGATTCAACTTCAAATTCAAATTCAGCTTTAATGCTGAATGAATCAGTTGTTGGAACGAATGAAATGAATGAATGAATCAGTGACTTGCCACCACCTACTGGCAGTTGTAGTCTCTTTTTTTTTTTATCTGAGTATCTTCTCAGTTATTTAAATCATTTAATATTTCTATATTCAAAATGTTATATTTAAAACATTAATCTCAGCATGCATTTATGAATTTGATTGCACTCATGCCACCTCTGAGCCTCATTTAACATCTGAAAAGATACCTACAAGCCACTTTTGTGTTGTTCTGTGCCACTTCTGTAGTACAAATTGATTTTGTTAATGCTGATTTCATTTGATTGGTAACTTATTCTACTTGTTCTTATTATGTTGTTTTAATTAGAATTTTTAAAAAGCTTATAAAATATATATAGATTTTTAAATTTGACCTAGAAGATGACATAATTATAACAAAGTTAGAAAAATGCCATTACAAAGGTAAAAACAAAATTCCCTGTAAATCACTTTTGATTATTGAGTTTGAGTTTATTTGACACATAAAAAAGTACCAATACACTGTTACATTTTTCTTGTCAAGGATAACACAAAAAAGTTTCATTAACTTATTTCCATTGTGGCCTTTGCTTTTAAAAAAAAAAAAATTGATTAGAAGGTGCTCCTTGAATTTTGACTCCTAAAAAGAAAAGTAAGTGTAGAGCCCTGACCGTTTCCACAAAAAATTAAGCACTGTTTTCAACATTTATAATAAGAAATGTTTCTTGAGCATCAAATCAGCATATTTGAATGATTTCTGAAGAATCACGTGACACTAAAGACTGGAGTAATGATGCTGAAAATTCCATTTTAAAATATATGCAAATAGCAGTTATTTTAAATTGTAATAATATTTGAAAATATTGCTGTTTTTACTAGATTTTGTCAAAAAAATGCAGCCTTGGTGAGCATAAGAGACTTCTTTCAATAATATTAAATTACCTTACTGACTCTTGAACTGTAGTGTACACCTGGATATTTGTTTTTGCTTTTTTTAAATGATACACAAGTAGTAACATTAGGGTTTTTGTGTCTGACTGATGTTTTGTCTTTAATAGGGTGACAGCAGCATCCGTTACTTTGAGATCACGGATGAAGCTCCTTTTGTCCATTACCTCAATACCTTTACCACTAAGGAGCCTCAGAGGGGCATGGGATACATGCCTAAGAGAGGACTGGACGTCAACAAGTGTGAGATTTCAAGGTATAACAACAATATAAAGCTGATGGTAGCACGTTGGAAAAACCCATGAAACATGAAAGGAATATGATTAGGCCATATTTCACCCTAAAATAAATACATTTATTTTTTATTTATTTTTATATATCTATATGTGTGTGTGTGTGTGTATGTATGTATAGGTGTATTTATTTATTTATTTTTTAATTAATGAAATATGACCTAGATGTTTCTTTGCTTATTTTTTTTCATCCTTTTTTATTTATATTTAGGTTTTACTACTTTTTCATTAACTAATTTTGCATGTAGAGTTTGTAGTGCTGTCTGTCAACTGAGCTGGGTGGATTACTTACAAATTGTAATCTGTTACTGATTCCAAATTACATGACTAGGGCCGTATGATTTCCGCAATGTGGAAAACACAGACATAATCACGGAATGCAGTTGTCATAACGGAATTTACTGTATAACGCGGTATGTCACGGAATTTGTCAAAGTTTGGATGAATTAATCAAAAGTAGGTCAGTACACTTAAATCAAACCATGATATGGACCAGTATCTCTAAATATTAAGCAAAAAGACTATTTATTATAAATTGTTCATGTTCTTTGTGTCTTTGTGTGTGTGAATGGCGCAGCGGCTTCGTTTATTACAAGTGTGCGTGACGTTCGCTGTGATTTTAGTGTGTGCCGTCTCGCAAATTAGGAACATAAATACATGAAAAATATTTCCAGAACTGCTCTGAAGTTTCTTCATGAGCATTTTACTGTTTCTACCGTCAAAATAAAAGTTTGGTGTGTGTTGAAGACATATATTACTATTGTTTAGTAAAATGTACGTAATACTACTACTACTACTACTGCTACTACTACTATTGCTAAAATTGTTAAAACTTTATTTTATTAAGGAATAATCACATTAAAAAAAAAATTTTGTGTTTCAATTTTAATAGTAACTTTGTTTGCCAAAAAAGTTCATTTTCATTTGATTAAAAGATAAATTAAATTAATATTTCATGCCCTCATTTGATAACCAGAAAAAATTGAATATTGTAAAAAATAATGTAAAAATAAACTTTGATAAATGTTGTTTTTATGCATTCAAATAATTAGACATGCAGTAACGATAAAAGGTGAGAAAAAATAAAACATTTCATATGGCCTTAAACATGTAATTTTTGTTAAAGTTTTAATAAATGATGTTGTATAAGCGCTTTGATTAATAAAATCCAGATTACATGTAATCAGTTACTACCCAGCTCTGTTTGTCAGCACCACTGCATGCAGGGAAGAATCGCAGTCCACCCAAAAGAGGGCAGCACTAGACCTAGTTAACAATGGGCTCAGAATAAGATTTAGATTTCTAAGGAGAGGTGATGCATGAAAGAGGTCCAATTTTGTGGGTATCTAAGTCTTATGCATAATTGTGTGGTGTGTTGTTTTTGTATGTTGGTATTTTTCCCCGTCTCACACCTTATGTTTTGACTTCACAAATGAGTCGTGCACTAACGTCTGCTGCCCTTGTGAACATGTTCTAATAGACTTGTGTGCTTGTGTGTGTTCTCAGGTTTTACAAACTGCATGAGAGAAAGTGTGAACCTATCATCATGACCGTGCCAAGAAAAGTGAGCCTTTTGAGTCGTTTTGCTATTTTGTTTTTAGGAGTACAGCAGGCCTGCAGGCTGGACTGTATATTCTGAGCCACAACTTCCTCTTGCTTTGGCTTCTGTTTTTTGGTCCAAGAGCTGTTCTATTAGTTTACCAGACCCTGTTTTGAAACTCATTCAGGTGGTTTTCACACTGGGTTTGATTTATTTTTTCATACTACTCCCCCACTGCAGGACTTTCATCCCATTTTATTATTTGGCTTTAAACCGCAGTATGTTCAGTACCGTAGTAACGTGTATGACCGTGAGTACTGCCGTTAGCTGTTTACCATGACACCTAGGCAGCAGTGCTTGAGAAGTCAGATGACAAAAATAGACCTTTTTTTTAATTCATGTCTGTGTCCCTTTGTTTTTAATAAGGGTTTAATAATAAGAATAACCCTCTGACACGGCCAGTGTGAGATAGTTTAGGGCCAGAGCGGCCAAGATTTTTACTAGCCACATCAAAATTCTTTAGCAATGTATATTTTCTGAAAATATTTGTAATTAGCATTGTTAAAATGTATATTAAAACAAAAAAACAATACATAGTAAGCTCTAAATATTTAGGTGTGCACTACTTTTCAAAAGTACGGGGTCAGTAAGATAACTCAGTTTTTGATATTAATAATTAAAATATTATTATAAGTTAAAATAATTTTCTATTTCAGAATATTTAAAATTTATTACTGTAATTACAGCGGAATTTTCAGCAGCCATTACTCAGTCTTTAGTGGCACATGATCCTTAAGAAATCTTAGATTATGCTCATTTGTGCTTCCTAATATTTTTGTAAAGACTGATACATTTTTCCAGGTTTCTTTAAGGAATACAACATTAAAAATATAATTTAATTTAAATAAAACAATTTGTAACATTATTAATGTATTTACTGTCACTGATGATGATGATGATGATTATTATTATTATTATTAATTTATTTTCTAAAATCTTAATGACCCAACCTTTTAAATGATAGTGTATATATTGAAAATGTTTTCAATAAATATGTATATATAAAATTACATGGACAACATTATCACAGATCACAAAATAATGATCAGCAGAAGGGCCCTATGAAATCTATTTTATTTTTTTTCCCCAAATTCAGTTTTATTTTTTTCCAAATTCAGTTTTTGCCATTTTAATTTTTCTGGACTTTTTTTTTAATGGTTAAATTACATTTTATTAATCAAAAAGCAAGTCTAATTAATTAAAATTATAAAACTTGTATAAACAAACAAAGTTACTATTAAAATTAAAACATGAAAGAAATATTGTGTAATTATTCCTTAAAAAAAAATATATATATATATATATTTATATTTATATTTATTTATTTATTTATTTATTTTATTTTATTTTTTAGTAGTATTAGTAGTAA
The DNA here is from genome assembly GCA_012976165.1 of Labeo catla. NCBI lineage: Eukaryota > Metazoa > Chordata > Actinopteri > Cypriniformes > Cyprinidae > Labeo > Labeo catla. The sequence continues at coordinate 1,047,644 of VONZ01000015.1, read as the reverse complement.
TCGTATTACATTACTTACATTCTACTAAACAATAGTAAACTTTGTCGTGAACGGGTTGTCGTTAATACCTTTACATTTCTGTGTGTATATGATATGGCTATAGTTTCTTTCAAAAGAAACCGTAAAATGCTCATGAAGAAACTTTAGAGCAGTTCTGGAAATGTTGTTCATGTATTTCTGTCCTCATTTGGCAAGACGGCAGACACTGAAATCACCGCACACTATAGTATGTGTGTAGTAAACGTAACCGCACGTTTGCGTCATTCACGCACACAGAGACGAGCACAACATGAACGATTCATATTTAAATAGTCAAATAGTCTACTTTTATACTTATTCTTATTTATTCTAATTTTGACATTTTAATTCATCATTTAATTGATTTAATTCATCCAAATTCTGTGACATTTTGCGTTATACAGTACATCACGTTTCTATGACTGGATTCCGCATTTTCTGCGTTGTGGAAATCATAGGGCCCTTGCAACAGCCATGAATACAGAAAACAGCTTTAACACCAAGTAACTGCATCTGGATCTTTACTTTTGCATGACTGATTGAATGATTTGCATCATTTATATTCTGCATATCTTAACCAATGACACTCTTCCTTCCATCAGTCGGACTTGTTCCAGGATGACCTTTACCCTGACACGGCGGGTCCGGAGGCCCCCCTGGAGGCCGAGGAATGGTTTGAAGGGAAGAATGGAGAACCTGTCCTGATATCCCTGAAACATGGATACATCCCAGGCAAGAATCGTGATCTCAAAGTGGTCAAGAAGAACATCCTAGACAACAAGATGACCAAGAATACAGAGAACACCACCCCTGCCAACAAGACTGCCACCACCACACCATCTATCGTGAGCGGGACTCATTTACTACTTATGCAGCATTTCACTTTGCTTTTCTATGCACTTTTCTTCTCAGATCTCCATTCTCTGCAATATATGTAACAAACACATTTATATACACTGACCAACATTATAAATGCAACACTTTTGTTTTTGCCCCCATTTTTCATGAGCTGAACTCAAAGATCCAAGACTTTTTCTATGTACACAAAAGGCCTATTTCTAAATCTGTCTAAATCTGTGTTAGTGAGCACTTCTCCTTTGCCGAGATAATCCATCCACCTCACAGGTGTGGCATATCAAAATGCTGATTAGACAGCATGATTATTGCACAGGTGTGCCTTAGGCTGGCCACAATAAAAGGCCACTCTAAAATGTGCAGTTTTACTGTATTGGAGGGGTCCGGGGTCCGAAAACCAGTCAGTATTCAAAATGCCATCAATAAAATGCACCTGTGTTCGTTGTCCGTAACATATGCCTGCCCATACCATAACCCCACTGGCACCATGGGCCACTCGATCCACAACGCTGACATTAGCAAACCGCTCACCCACACGAGTTTTGACAGTTTGTGCAGAAATTCTTTGGTTATGCAAACTGATTGTTGCAGCAGCTGTCCGGGTGGCTGGCCTCAGACAATCTTGGAGGTGAAGATGCTGGATGTGGAGGTCGTGGGCTGGTGTAGTTACACGTGGTCTGCGGTTGTGAGGCCGGTTGGATGTACTGCCAAATTCTCTGAAATGCCTTTGGAGATGGCCTATGGTAGAGAAATAACCATTCAATTCACGGGCAACAGCTCTGGTGGACATTCCTGCATTCAGCATGCCAACTGCACACTCCCTCAAAACTTGCGACATCTGTGGCATTGTGCTGTGTGATAAAACTGCACATTTTAGAGTGGCCTTTTATTGTAGCCAGCCTAAGGCACACCTGTGCAATAATCATGCTGTCTAATTAGCAGAGTGGTTCCCAAACTTTTTCTGCCAGGCCCCCCTTTTGCAGAATAAAAAAAATTCAAGCCCCACCCCCGCATTTACACAAACACAACTTCAGAAGGATTTATTTGAAATGTAATAATTAAAATTCAGTGTGTGACAACTTACTTAAAAGAAAAAAAAAACTAAACAAGGAACTACTTTTAGATTAGAAACATTAAAAGTAAACCATGCAGCTTTACTATGTACTATTTTTTTTGTACTATGTAACAGCATTCATTGTTTTTTTTTTAAACATTTTCTCTTTCTTTTCTTTGTTGTAGTTGTGATCTTTGAAGCAGATTCATCATCTACTTTACGTTTACCTGGCACTTGTTGTCTTTTCAAAAACTTGTCTATGCTTAGAGCAGAACTACTATGCGTCATTCATTCATAATTTTACTCGGCTAATAGCAATTCTCATTTCTGATATCAATTGCACCATCTAGTGGTCGCCTTGAGGTAATAAAATATGATGAAATTCATATTTTGTGTTAAATTATTTACGTATGTGGTAAGTAGCCGTAAAATAAGCAAGATAATTTCACAGTGGGGTCTTGTAACACCCTGAAAATGTTTTTTTTTTTTTACATAAAAATCTAGGGATATACCGAAATGAAAATTCTTGGCTGAAACTGAAACTGCTTTGTAATAATTATTTATTATTTTATTAATTAATACAGTCATTTTCTAAAACCTTTTAATTTAACTCAATAATATTAATGATACTGAATAAAAAAAATCACAAGCCAATAAAATAACCACGTTTATTGAAAGTAACAATAAAATTGGACAGAAAATATATGAATATTAAATCTCAATATATTATTTTATTCAGTTCTATGAAACAGAATCAGATATATCTTTTTTTTTTGACTAATTATCAAAATAATGTATAGTCCTACAAAGCTATTATTATCAGAGCATGTGAGCAGAGCATACCGTCACGAGAGGGTAGCGTCATTTTACCAGCGTTGTCCAGCACAGCAGCACAGCAGCATGTTACAGCACAGTATGCGACGCTATTGCAAACAGGAACAAGTATACATAGAAATTTTCTGTCGGCGCGTTATTTGAGCGGACTTTGTATTTCTGTTGAGCATAAGCGGTACACGAGTGGAGCATTCATATGGGCCGTGCGCAACTCAGCGGAACGCACATTCATTCATAGAGCGGAATATTGAGCGGAGCGTCACACATTGAGTGGTGAGCGCTGAATACTACCGGACTGCGCGGCAGATATTTTCGGCCGTTTATCTCTTTCGAATTTCTATAAAAATCGGCTGTACACTAGCCTTGCCCCCAGTTTGGGAACCGCTGAATTAGCATCTTGATATGCCACACCTGTGAAGTGGATGGATTATCTCGGGAAAGGAGAAGTGCTCACTAACATAGCTTTTTTTTTCACAGATTTGTGAACAGTATTTTAGAGAAATAGGCATTTTGTGCACATAGAAAAAGTCTTAGATTTTTGAGTTCAGCTCATGGAAAAAGGGGCTAAAACAAAAGTCTTGCGTTTATAATTTTGGTCAGTGTATGTTAAATTAAACCTTGCTTCAGTTGTGACCTACATACAGCTGAGCTATCATGTTGTTCAAGGCCAGCTTCTATTTTTTGGCTCATATATAGTTTTATAGTTTCAAGGATGTTCTACAGCAGACCCAACCCCCAACTGCATGGCTGTTTAACCACATGACAGAAACGGCACACGTGTCCCGCCCTCTAAACCAAGCTCTCCCAGCTCAGGGCTGTAATCACAGGAGCCAGCACACTTCCCTACAGACACACCAATGTTAGCTGCTATTTATCACGCCTAAAGATTATCCTACAAGCTGACTACATTTTTGTCATAATTATTTGCATATGCAGTGTTGTAATTAACTACAAGTATAACTGTATAAAAAAAAACCTTTTTATTAATTGAAAAAATGTGACGAGTTTGGATAGTTTGGACATGATACCTTGGCAACTAACTGAAATAAGTACTAAACTGACAAAAAAAGCTAAAAAGAAATATAAAAGTGAGCAAAAATACCAAAATGTTCAAATTAAATTATGACTACATTATTATTATGACTAAATGACAATATGCAATAATAGTAGATAAATAATACCAAAATAATGCTGGCTAAGTGATATTTTAATTACTAACAAAAAAAGTGAACCTCAGTGTTTAGCTACTGCAAAGTTTAGTTTTTAATGGTGAACTGAAATTAGTGAATCAGTCTGAATGAACAATGTAATGGTGTTAATGGAAAGACTAATCTAAAGTAAGTAAACAACTCACACATTTAGATATAACCACTTTGTTACATTAAAATAAGACTTAAAATGGCATAACATGATCTGTGGGAGTTTTTAGTGACTGCCTTGAGTTATTTTGGAATAAATGTAAAATGCTTCAAAACACTAACTTAATGAGATTCATATTTCATTCATACTGTAATAAATAGAATATTGATTACACTGTTAATGTAAAAAATCTAATTTTTTTTTGTCTGATGGTGTAAGTAATATTTAACCAAGAAAATGTGACTGGGTCATGAATTTACCTTTGATTTAAAATAAATAAATTGCCTCCTCATTTTAGAACACAATTTTTTTTGTTTTGACCAATTCTCAATTTTTTTTTTTTGTACTTTAACTAGTCAACTTGAAATGTAACTACAACATGATCTTTGTCAAAACAAAAGCGCATTCTGTGTGAATGGCACCTAGTGATATGAGATTATGATAATGACTTGCACCGACATGCGGTTGGATCGTTCTTTTCTCTTTCCTGTCAGCATTGGCATATTGTCAAAGTAGGGCTGGGCGATATGGGCAAAATAAATTATCATGATAATTTTTTATATATCAGTCCATATTGATAATTATCACAATAAATGTCAAATCTTTATTTCTTTCAAACGCTTCAAATACATAAATAATTACAATCAAATTATTGATTTTACTATCTATAAAAAATCCCAATGGGGAAATACATTACTTGAATTCCTCTGTAGTACAGCTTTGCCATATTTGCCTATTTTATTTTTCCGTAGTGGTACAGTGTTGCCATATGGCAACATTGATATTTTCTCATTTTACAGAAAAACTATGTTAGATAATATTGATTTCTGAATAAAAATATGTAACTTGGTTATGTAATTTACTAACCATGATGCATAAGATGATGCAAAAAAAAAATACTCCCTTGAGAAGAGACATTCAGAAATTAGGTTTACAGAGCAATTTCTGGAGCACTTCAACAGGTGTCCTCCATGTTGGGGTGACAGTGGGGGGAAAAAAAAGTATTTGGAGGAACATTCAAATGTCATGTGGCTTAAAAACAGCACATCACTGACAACCTTAAGGCTGGCCCTTTTAATTAACATATTGCAATATATTGTATTTTTTTTTAGAATAACAAGGAAGTAAGTAGAAAGTAATTGCTGCCAAATGGCAACACCATACCATAGAGGGTTAAAATCTTTTGCTCCAAAGTAAAAGTTTTAGAAACCAGACCATTAATTTTCATTAACAAAATAACAAAATTAATAGAAAAATTAATTTCTGAATGTTCTAATGAGTTACTTTTTTTTTTTTTTTAAATCAAGAAACAGGTTTGGGTTGTCTGATAATAATAATAATAATATCACTTCTTTTTTGTCTCTTAGAAATGCACATTTGGTAGTAGCTTGAGGATGCAGAGATACATTTTTGTTTGTTATTAATCAGTAACATCTGTAAAAATTGTGGCAACCTCAGTTTTATATGGATCAATTTATTCTGACACTTTTTTTTTTTTTAAGCAAGCATTGGTGTCCCATAGTAGCAAGCATACATTTTAAATCATTATAAAGAGTTAAAACCACACATAATGGTACCTCAATACCATGGTAAAAAAATTAATTACATGGTTTTATAGTTAGCCTATTTGTATGAAAAACGGTAGTCTAAAAACATTGAGTAAAAATGCACACATGCTATAGCTTAATCATAAATGCATACATACTATAATTATATACCATTACTCCTGTAATAAAATTCAATGTGAATATCCCACATTGCTGCCACAATACCATAATGCAGTGAGTGTTACTACAGTAAATCAATGGTAAATTATGGTGATGTGTAGTCCTTCTGACTGTCTCGTTGCACACAGCTTTAAACTAGTTTGAATCACAGAGTCATTTGTGTTCATCGCTGAATTCAAGTGTTTTACACTGAATCTCACAGCGCTGTTTCATGCTTGTGTGACGGAGTAAATGCACTTTTATCTAGTGGGCTCACGCAGCTGAGCACAGTTCAATTTGAACTTTGGTCCGAGTGGATAAACGGTCCGTGTGGCACGATTCAAATGAGTCTCGCTGTTTTGTTCTGCTTTTGGCACATAAAAATTCTTTCGAACATTTATCGAACTCTTCATCTCGTTTTATATGTATATATAATATAATTGAAAGAATTGTCCTTAACTGTTGTCTTATACTTTTTTTCTCTCAACAGAAAAGTGAAGCTAAGCTGGAAGAGGTTTTGAAAGAATTGAAATCTCTCAGAGAGCTGGTCAGCAGTCAGGAAAAAAGAATTGCCAAACTTGAGGAGCAGCTGTCTAAAGTGGACATCTAAAAGGACCCTGAAATCCCTTCCCCTTCTTCTATTCAGGATATCCCATTGGCCAGGTGGGCGGGACCCGTCACTGCCAATCACCATGACAGCGTTCCGTCTGAAGCCTGCCTTGAAAAGACTCCAACCAACATTCCAAGATGATGATCCTTTTTTTTTTTTTTGCAATTCCCAAAACCTGTTTATACCTCATAGCCATTTGGAAAACTAGAAACGCCTTCAGTTTCTCTCCAATTTTGACCCGTTTAGCTTTTTACTCAGTCTCACTCCAAATCTTTCTGCAACGGCTGTGTTTTATCTGATGTTCTTGAAAGGTCTTAAGTTTTTTTTGTTTTGTTTTTCTTACTAAAATTGTGACAAAGAAGCAGTTACATGAACTTGATGAGCTCAAAGTTTTTGAAGTAGCCATCAGTGTTGCAGCTCCCCTCTCGCCCTTTTGAGTTGCCAAATTTTTAGAGGAGTTATGCACCTCCCTGACAGTATTTGACTAGATTTTCATTTTGTACTTATAAGGGACAAAGCAATGCGGTAGTAATGCAAGGAGGTGAAATCATTGGAATCACTCGTCAATGTTATAGCTGTCTTTTAATCAACGTGGCAAGTTTACAAAGTACTGGAAAACAATACAGGTGCAGTAAAATATTCCACTAAATGACTTCTTTTGTTAATCAGGTACCAATGTAAAAGTATTAAGATAATAATTAGCAAAATATCTGTGGTTGCCATGAACACAGCCAAAGTGTAGTCTTCTCACAACTCACAACTCCACTTTCTCAATGGCGAAAGTTCCTCATCATAATGGTAGCATAGTCAAACTGAGTCAGTTTTTCCCCTTTCTAGTTTTCACGTCTAAACTTCTTCTCTTCAGTTTTGCTCTGAGAACCCGCGTGGGTCTCACTTTGTAAACTCTAGAAGTTCTCAGCTTTTAGTTTCACATCCCAAAACGTGATGATACAAGCTCCGAACAAGCTAACGCCTGTAGATGTTCATTAGCTTTAGCAGCAAAACTTGTTCATTGCTTTACCGACTTGATAGCTTTTACTCTGACTTTGTTCTAGTCAGACACCGTTCAGGTCTAAGGAACACCATTAGCTTTGCTTTCTCATTAACTTCTACAAATCTCATCTTGAGTTGTGCCGTCCACACCATCTCACCGCAACAACTTTGTCTGTACATATTTTTGTTGTGCATTGTAGACCGTGACTACCAGCAAAATAGTGAGTCATGTTTGACTTCCTTTTCCTATTAAGTCCTTTTGCGATGCACTGTCTACCTTGCTCTCCTAACCAAGCAGAACCAGTTCTCTCAAGGGGCGGCTCACGTCTAGATGACGCTTTCATGAACGCGTTATGTGTGCCACGAGTTTGAGGTGACGCTATTTTTTTTTTAGTTTGGTCATGCCAGGAAGAGAGGAAACTGTGATTCTGCTGTTCAGATTGCTTTGGCTACATTCTTCTCTTGTGGTTTTCATTTTGATGCTTCTTCATATCTCATTTCTGTTTGCATCACTGTCTAGTGCCTCTTTCGTAGTTTCTAAAAAGCACCTTCCCTCCTCCGCAATGCTTTTTTTTTGGCAAAAATAGCCACCGTCTTCTCACCTCAGAACCAGCAGCTGACCTACAAGAACTTCAGATCTGTCTACATCGACAGCAACAACTCAATACCTCTGATGTCATTCTCTCGCTTCGCTCTGTCTTTTTTTTCAGTGAAGTTTTAAAGTGAAGGGTTTGAAAATGTAGGGGCCGTGTTTATGGGTACAGATGTGCCAAGCTGGATCAACTTCAGGATGTGTGATGGATCCACTATCGAGTGTTTAAGTGGTCTCAGGAGGCATCTGTGATGCAGCCTCGAGTGTGTGGTGAATGATTAAAGTGAAAAGGGATTTTTGTAGGTTGAAAAGATAATGCAGGAAGAAGGCTGGATGTAAGTGATTTATTTTGATGCGTTGTAAATATATTTTTTTTTAGTTTTCCTTTACATTTTTCTTCTTTTTGGCTGTAGGAAGGTGTTTGCCCATCATTTGGAGTTTGATGATTTTAAAGAATTCCCCATTTTTCCCTCATCATTATGCACACTGTGAGCCTTTAATGTTTCCAATGATAAAATGAAATTAGGAAGGAGATCTAGAAATTCCATTTTGTGCATAACTGTTCCATTTTTGTTCATTCATCTGCTTCAAGTATAAAGAGTCTTACTGATTACCAGAAAAATAAAAAAATAAACTGAATTATTGCTCTTTGTCTGTCTCTTCTTTTTTTTCCTCTCTGTAATTGTTAAACCTCTTTTTGTGGAAGCAGGGTTGGTTCTAACTTAGTGTTTTAGGGAACTAAGATGTGATATTTAAGTCCCTCGCTTGCTCATTTGTGTTTGCGTCACAGTTTGAGAACCTAAGCCTTAGCCTGACGCTTCATGAGGTTTGACTTCCTGTATTTTTGCTGTGAGTAGGTTTTGAGACATTGCATTGAAAGGGTGTGAGGGGGCCTAACGTACCATTGAACTCCAGATCAACACCCTGTCAACGGTAGAAACGGATGGTATGTAGTTTTATTTTCTGTTTAAATTTTGCCTTAACAAATTTAGTCTGAAATCAGATGTGATTTATATAGTGTGGTGATTTATTGTTTTTAAAAAAAACATTAAGTGTGGAGTGTACGTGACTAGATATCTTCAAGTAAACTGTTAAAGATTTCAGGAAGATTTAAGTGTTATGCCACTAATCGTAATATATATATATTAAAAAAATAGTGTAGTAAAGTGTTGGTAACTGTAAAACAACAACACTTTGTTAGCTAAAAGGAAGTATTTCACTCATATGGTGTAACCACATGCAAAAGTCACAAACGTAACCTGCCACATGACATTGTTAAAGTACGAGCAACCCGTTTGTATACAACAACGAGGTGTTTTGTTCTTCCATTGTTGCTAGACCTCAGTTTTCATTGTCTGAAAGTTCCTCTCTACCGAACTGTGTGACTCTACAGTATATACAGTTGAAGTCAAAAGTTTACATACACCTTGCAGAATCTACAAAATGTTATTTTACCAAAATAAGAGGGATCATGCAAAATGCATGTTATTTTTTTTATGTAGTGCTGACCTGAACAGGATATTTCACATAAAAGATGTTTACATATAGTCCACAAGAGAAACAAAAGGAGAAACAATGCATTAAGAGGGTTGAAAACTTTTGGAATTTGAAGCTCAGGGTAAATTTAACTTACTTTGTCTTCTGAGAAACATGTAAGTATCGTCTGTAGCTGCTGAAGGGCAGTATTAAATGAGAAAAAAATATTACATTTAGGCAAAATAAGAAAAATGTACACATCTTCATTCTGTTCAAAAGTTTTCACCCCCGGCTCTTAATGCATCGTTTTTCCTTTTGGAGCGTTTGAACCTTGTGTAATAGTTGCATGTGAGTCCCTCTGTTGTCCTCAGTGTGAAAAGATGGATCTCAAAATCATACAGTCATTGTTGGAAAGGGTTCAAACACACAAAAATGCTAGATAAACAAGAATTGTGGGACCTGAAGGATTTTTCTGAAGAACAGTGGGAAGTTTAACTTCAGGACAAACAAGGGACTCATGAACAACCATCACTAAACAAAAAAACACAGCTGTGGATTATTCAGGTAACAACACAGTATTAAGAATTAAACGTACTGCATGTAAACTTTTGAACGTGTCGTTATTATAAATCAACTATTATTTTCTCTTGGACAATATGTGAACATCTTTTATGTGAAATATCTTATTGAGGTTAGTACTAAATAAATAAAAAAAAAAAACATGCATTTTGTATAATCCCTCTTATTTTAGTAAAACAATTAACATTTAGCAGATTCTGCAAGGTAAACATTTGACTTCAACCTGTAAATGTGCTCATGGATGGCAGTTTTGCATGTGAATAATGTACGTCTAAAGCATTATTGCAACATTCTCTGTCCCTTTTGTGCAGATGGCGATGGTGACTAACAGACTTGGGTGTTTACCCGTTCTTGTTTTCCTGCTGACTTTGAGCAGTTCGGTCATGTCGAGATCTCTTAGGATGAAAAGGGAAATTAGTCACAACGTAACATCGATAAACACCAATGACACACACAGTACAGCAACCGTAGCTGAAGCAAATGCAACAACCACCACTGTGGAAACTCCGAAGGCTTTGAATACATTACAGACAGTTGAGGTAAAAACTGTAATACCTGATTTAAATATCTCAGCGACTACGGATTACCATCATGCTCCAGATTTGAACCACACCCAAGGAACCGAGAACCTGACAGTCCACCGGCCAGTAGAAAACGAGAGTACTTTTCACACCCAACTTCCTGCAATAAAAAACAGTACTGGGCACATTTCACATGCAGGAAGTTCTGCCCCCACATTTCCTGCATCGTTGGAGCCCGGTAAGGTAACAGAGAAGCACACGACAGCAGCGACAACAAGAATGTCCACAGATGCAAAAAAACACACCACTGAAGTTACCTCAACCATCGCCAAAAAAACAACCACGGGAACGACCCACTCATGTTCCACTGCCTCTACTCCAGCGGACGGACTTGTGAGTCGCTGCCTCATTGCTATCGCCTCGATGGCTGCGTTGACGACCATCTTTATCATTAGCACCATCTGCCTGGCGGCGAAGCTCTCGGGATACAAATACAGGCACAGGGCGCACCTTCTCCAGGAGACCGAGATGGTCTGCATTTCTGCCCTGATGAACGATACCGATCACCCTGTTCCAAAGCCAAGACGGCATCCCAAAAGTAATGGAGCCTTGATCCCGAATACTGAGGATGGAGATCCTGAAGGCGATAATCTTACTCTAAACAGCTTTCTTCCTGACACCGAAGGCCCTCTTTAGAAATTTAGACTTTCTGTTTTATGCACTGAAAAACAGGGCTTTATTGATGCTTCACAGAATTTTTTAACTCTTAACCATTTAAGTCAGTGCTCAGGGTTGACTAGAATGGGTTTGCGCTGTCAAAAAAGCAAAAGGTGCAATCCACAGCATATCTGTGGTACAGGTTTATCAGCTTTTTTCACTCAGTGAAGTTTGATAATGACGCCTGGCTTTGAAGTGCCTTTTAAAACAATTGTTTTATGATTTCCTGTACAATAATGAACATTCCACGTCTTTTATTTAATCAATGGAGCGTTTATATTTTTGAAAGCATAAAGAGGTTTGAATGTTATATTTAATCATTTCAGTGTGGAAATACTGTACTACTGTGTTCTCTGAGGAGCTCAGGCATTAGTGAGGCTTGGCTGAATATGGTCTATTCCTGTCTGTGGTTTAGTTAGCGCTATATAATTTACTCTAACAGAGTGATGTGGGAGATTATCACAGTCTGAATATACCATGTTATCACTGCAAATGTACATAAAATACATGCTTTCACATTTGCCTAGAAGGAATTTAGCTTTTGCACAGAAATTATACACTTTCCATTGTGTGAGGAAACAAAAAAAGGTCAAAATGGCCAAAGACAAGAAGATGAACACTGCGAAAACCAAAAGTTAGTTAGCAAAGATTTTTTTGTTCATGTTTAGCTTTTTATTATTTTATTTTATAGGCCATTTTTAATGTAAATTGTATACGTGAAAAAACAATAGTTAGTAAAGATTTTTTTTTCACATTGTTGCTTTTTTATTCTAGTATTTTTGTAGTTTATTTAATTTTATTTTATTTTTAGGCCTCTTTCTGTGTAAATTGTATATGTGAAACCAATAGTTATTCAGCAAACTTTTTACTTTTTTATTGTAGTATTTTTTTAATTTTTCAGGCCCCTTTCTATTTAAATTGTATCTGTTAAACCAATAGTTATTCAGCAAAGTTTTTTTTCCTCTTCACATTGTTACTTTTTTATTTTATTTTATTTTATTTTTAGGCCCTCTTCTATGTAAATTGTATATGTGTATGCAACTTCAGTACAAATGTGTTCAATACTTAATGGATGAATGTTGTGCAAAATGACATGGAGAAAGTTGTGCAGTGTTAACCGAGTTACTCTTACCTAAACTAATTTTATAAATGTTAAATAAATCATTTAATAGAAGTGACTTGGACCTTTTACATTTTAAAGTTATTGTGAATTGCTGTCTGCAACCCTTTTTTTATCTATTATGTTTGTTTTTTTTTAGTTATATGAGATTAAACAAGATTTTTAAAAATTAGCTCACCTAAAGTAGGTGGAAGTTCTTTACAGTGTAATGTGACGTATAGCATTTCTTGGTTGTATCCACTGGGAATGAATTGGATCAGGAAAAAAGTGGGTGTTACTATTCACCTCATTTTTCAATGCAGAAGTTGTTTTCTGGTAATGTGTGAGACTTCTGTTCATAAGCCATTCATAAGCCGCTGTAGGGAAATAAAAAAAAAATAACAAAGTGCTGTAAATGGTAAAACTGCTTGCGTTACAAAACATTGTGATCATAATTAAGATAATACATTAAAATAATATGGTAACACATACCTGTTTGCAACATCAAGCAGCAAAACAAGCTGTTTTGTATAGCTTAAAATAGCTGGACATGGATGAGACCGGAAGCCAGACACATTATAAATTTAGAAATGACCATGCACACTCTTTCGGGAAAATAGGGTGAACACATACTTGTATTGAACCAGGCCAAACAAGAATGGAATAATGGCTCTTTTGGGTAACATTTTCCATGTATGTGACATCAGTTGAAGAATTAAAGTAGTTTCTGAAAAATATCAAAAATGTATTTTGTACAGGTATTTGAAAAAAACATGCACTGAGGAATAGTTATATTGATTTAAAGTCGCCCTGTAGTCAAAAATTGTATCCCTTAAAACTCATCTTTTTCGTTTTCGTTTTCTTTTCATCTAGCATCTATATAACGCATTATAAAGCGTAGCGCATCTTTGTATACAGCAGTAACCAAGGAGACACTATCGCCGCTTAGCGTTGAGCCCTGCATTAACTTTAGTTTGTCAAAATAAAACCACCTTTCCTGCTTACTAAGTCCTTCTCTACATGACTTGACAGCTGCCACCCAGTTTCCGTGGTTTAGACAGCTTAAATTAGTAGAACAACGTCTTCAGTGGTGCACTAAACCGTGCAATCAATGCTTCCGTTTACATATGAGTATCGCCGCAATGGCCGCGCATCCGGGTAACTGACCAGAATGTGACGTCGGTGCAAAACCTCTATTGGTATATTTTGCATGCTAATAATAGGAATCTATCCTAGAGCTGTAATCGGGCCTTAAAAGTTAGGCCCGACAGTGCCCGAGCCCGACAAGTATATTTTGATTGACAGCTTTTTACAGCCCGATATTATTCAAATGTGCGCAAGCACACAGCTCTTTTGCCTTTTGTCAAGAATGAGTAATTTATACATGTTTTAACATAATTTATTAATGACTAACGTAGGCTATAGGACACTTGGAAGTTGGAACAAATAAATATAATAAGTCCTCTGTAACATCGTAACATCTCAGCACTCTAAATAGGCATACACTTAGCCTATAAATAGGCCAACGCGCCAATAAAAAAGACTCTTTCTTAACAAATTAAATTAAGATAAGTTCTAAATTAAGATGGGTTTTTGGCAATAACGAAATTAAGATTTCAGCGCGGTCCTGCGCTCATTGATGGTGCGTCCAGCAGCACTGAGCACCTTTTCACTGCTGCTGCGACTGCCTCCGTTTCACCTCCTCAGCATCCATTTTCGCATCTTTCTCGCGCTAATCGAAACGCATCACATGCTTACTAAGTCCTTCTCTATCACATGACCGCTAATTTACCGGGCAAGCCGGAGCGCAAGCCGGAGCGCAAGCCGGAGCGCAAACCCGAGCCCGGCCCGAGCCCGTGTAAAATGATATGAATTAAGCCCGAGCCCGACCGAACCCGTCGGGTTTCATCGGGTTCGGGCAAAGATCTTCAGCTCTAATCTATCCATTAATGTGATTAGTCAGTGAAGTTCGCAACGTAGCAAAAAAGGGCGTTTTCAAACCGCATTTATGGGACAGCCTTTGGGAAAGTACAGTTTTAAGAAGAAAATTTACTCAGCGATGGTGTTGATTAATGGATTGGCACATCTTGGTTTGTTTGAAAGCATATTAAAAACACCACAGACAAATAAACAACATAATACAAATAACAAATAAACAAAACTTAATTTTCACTACAGGGGGGCTGTAAGGTAGATGCACTCTAAAAACTGCTGGGTAAAATATGGACATACCCAGCGATTGGGTTGTTTTGACTCAGCGGTTGGGTTAAATGTTTAACCCAACCTTCTGGGTAGTAACTCAACAGCTGGGCCAAAACGACCCAATCGCTGGGTATGTCCATATTTTACCCAGCTCTGGGTTGTATTTAACCCAGCAGTTTTTAGAGTGTGGGGTCCATTCTTGACCATTTTTGACCAATTAATAGCAGTTCAATTTAAGTTCATAAACATTTTCTGATAATTTATTCTCCCTCATGTCATCCAAGATGTTTATGTCTTTCGAACGTGCAAATGCCAAATGCCCTTTACAAAAAAGGTAAAACAACGACGTCAGGCGATTTTGAAGTTGGAGGAGAAAACCTGATACCTTTTTGAATCAAAGTACACAGATGAGAATCTAACTAAACTTGACCTTTCCATTGTGATTAGGCAATATGTCAAGTTGCGTATCGGAGAGTTAGTGCAAGATGAGTATTCGTGGTTAATATAGTATATATATATATATATATATATATATATATATATATATAATATAGTATATACATTTTATATTACGCTTTTTTAAAAAAAAAAAAAGAAAGAAAATCACTGTTTGTTTCACTAGATAAAACCTTTATTCCTCGGCTTGGATTGTGTAGAGCCCTTTATAGTTGGGAACCATTGAAGTCCACTATATGGAGAAAAATCCTGGAATGTTTTCCTGAACAAACTTCATTTCTTTGCAACTGAAGAACGAAAGACATGAACATGTTGGATGACATGGGGTTGAATAAATGATATTCTGGAAGCCAACTAATCCTTTCATTTAAAAAACAAGACTAATAGTGATAAAATGCAAAGCGGTTTATACAGCATGTTATTTTGTAACATCTGACTTAGTTTTGGTGAATGTAGCTGATTGTCCTTGTCCCGTGCTTCCATCCATGTTCTACAGGAGAGAAAGAGAAGGACAGAAAAAGGGAGGAGATGGAGCAAGAGGGGAGGGAAATGTCCTTGTGCAATTATCCTGATTTTTTAGAAAAACCCACACGGTCAGAAGCTTCCATTAGCCTTTCAGGAGAAAACACAGGCAGCTTTTTTTTCTTTCACAACTGTTTCTGTCTTCATTTAATTTGCCTACCTGTAGCTTGAAGTGTTGGTGTCAAAGTGCGTCAGAGAAAGGAAGTAACACCAGAAGTGAGTATTTTTATATTTCCTTCATTGATAGACTATATTTGATGTTTTGCTTTTGCATTTTATAAACAATTTGTTAGTACACTATGCATAGAATAGATGTCAGTTCTGCTTTCAAATGAATTTTTACTCAAAAATTCTTGTTAAAATTATGATGAGCTTAATGTTTTCCTGATATAGTGGCCTCAAAAAGTATTTAGGAATGAGCAAATGTCATAAATACAAAACATGAAATAGCAGTATCTGCAAACAAATGTTGCCAGATCTTTTATTTATGTGCCATTTTACTATATATATATATTTGAAGTGGGTCAAAAAAAGTGTTTTCCAAGACAAGAATGGGTATTTTTTTAGCTTTAGGACAACTTTGATGAAAGGTTTTGATCTACTTCAAATGTTGACTACTATATATACATATATAAACTTGGGTCTATGTTGATATTTTGTAATATGCATTTTAAATGTAAAGCTGAGTGGTCACCTTTTCCATTGTCCTTTGTTTACCCTTTACATTAGGTGTCTTATGTAAAAGATAAATTTGCAGCCAAACTAAATTTATACATTTTTTTGTTATTTTATTTTGATAAATAGGATACATATTTTTGCATTTTTTATTTTATTGTAAAAATTATAGTGTTTTATTTTATTTTATTTTATTATATTTGCTCTCTTATTTTAAGTAACATTCCTGCAACACATTGCTGAAATGACCTCATCTTGTAGTTTAGTAATACAAAACTGTACATGTGGGATTGTGATTAGCAGAACCGAGAATGTGGTCAGACCTGAGGGTTAGTCAGTGTGGTTGGCACTTAGGGGGAATATTTTTTTATAAAAATTAGTTTTAAAGAAGTAAAGGCATTTGTAGAGATGACTCTATTGGACAGTACTCAATATGTGGTTTACACTGCCAATTCCGATAGTGTTCGTTGGAAATTTCCCTTTTCCCCTCCAAACCTGGCCTGCAGCTAAGAACCAGCTTACAGTCTAATGGTTAAGGTAGTTTATCCATCCTATGCTTTTTAATAAACCACCCCTGGTTATCATTATAAAACTGGTTTATGTCTAGCATGAAAGATTTACAGAATAGTCTACCCATAATAGAGTCTTGCTGATGTATATGAATATGCTGTGTGTGTTCTTGAGCAATGCAGAAATAGTCTTACTGGTCTGTGGCCTGTGTCATTGCAGCTGGGCTGTAAATACAGGCCTGAGAGCTGCGGCTCTCCCACGCCTTGCTGCACCCTCACAAATATATATCTGGCCTTGCTTTTGCTTTTCTGTGGTGAGCGGGTGGCATCAGCCAGGCAGGGAAATTACAAGCCAGGCCTGGACTCCCTCTGCCTCCACCCCAAATAAGTAATGACTGGAGGTAACAGGAATAGCTTCTCTCCTGCAAAGAAACAGAAACATATATGCTCTATGTAGAGAGTCTGTAGTGATGTGTGTGTGATGCTAGCGGCTTCCTTCCTGTGATTCAAAGAAAACCAATAGCATGATAATACAGATAGTAGCTGTGTGTGGGTAGGTAGACAGCTGACCATCTAAATGACTATTTACTATAACTGAAAAAAGTTTAGTATGTTGCAGGCTATATAAAATAGTACAAACACTTCTCTCTGACCTATGCAACACAATAGAAATTCATTAATTACCAAATAAACTAAAACAAAAAAAAGGCACTGTGGTATACATAAATAATAATACCATGGTATGTTAGTATTAGTAACTTCAAGGTACTTAAAAAATATCCAAAACGTACTATGGCATTTTTTGTTTATTAATTTTTTATATGTGCCATGATTTTTTTTTTTTGAAGTACGTACACCACAGTGTCATGATGGCTTTTTTGACCTTATTTGGTAAGTACTTCTTGGATACCTATTTTTTATTTTATTTTGGTGACATTCTGTTTGTGACATATTTATTTATTTATGACCTAAATGTGGCACTGTGGTGTAAATAAATAATAATACCATGGTATGTTAATACATATACATATAAAAAACGACATTTTATTTACTTTTATTTATTTTATTTTATACATATAAAAAATTAATAAGCACAAAAATGCCATAGTACTATTTAATTTTATTTTAATTTATTTTATTTATCACCAAATGAGCCTAAAAAGCCACTATGGCACTGTGGTGTAAATAAATAATAATACCATGGTATATTAATATTAGTACTCCAAGGTAATTCAAGTAACACCATGGTACATATAAAAATGCCATAGTACCTTTCGGATACCTATTTTATTTTATTTTATTTTTGTGACATTCTGTTTGTGACAACGTTTGATTTTATGTATTTATTAGTAGTAGTAGTAGTAGTAAGCTAATATATATATATAATTATATACATATAAAAATATAAGTATATATTATATAAAAATATATAATATATAAATATAATTCTTTTCAGGGATTTTTATTTTATGTCTTGGTAACACTTCACAGTAAGGTTCCATTTGTTAACAATAGTTAACTACATTAGTTAACATTAAGTAATGCTTCCAAAGCATTTAGTAATCTTAGTTTATGTTAATTTCAGCATTTAGTTATACACTATTAAAATCAAAAGTTGTATCTCTTAATATTATTTAATGGACCTGAGCTAAGATGAAATAACTATAAACAGTTGTTCATCTGTTGTATTGCTTATTGCAAGTTGAGGCATTAACTAAAATTAAGTAATGGGACCTTGTTGTAATGTTTTACAAACTTGCAAAACTCGCCAAAAAAAAAAAACCTTCAAGAAACATATTCCACTTCCTGTTTCTGTTGGTAATGACTAGTAATGGCCACACCTGTGTCTATTTTCTAACAGGTTTTTAAAAGAAGTATGTCACTCTCTCTGCACTTTGTTTGCCTGCTCCTGACTGCTCTTTGGGGCAGCAGTTGCTTCGCTAAGCCCGCCCCATTCAACGTGACCTTGGAGGGCAGTGGAGATGAACCCGAACTCATCTTTCCCATCGCTCGCACCACCCATGTTCCTCCATCCCCCTCGCCACCTCCCAACATAACCGCCACTTTCATCCGCATCAAAGACTTCCTTTTCAACCAGGTGGTGGACTTCCTGAAGGAGAACTTGCTTCTCATCATTGTGGTAACCTCTCTGTTGGTCGTCATCATCTTCATCGTCTGCTGCGCTTCAGCGATGAGCCACAAACGCAAACTTGAGGCCTACTATCCTCCAAAGAACTACGCACCCAGGAAATACATGAGCCAACCTAGTAAAGTTATGGAGAAACCACATAACCAGATTCAGGATGGCAAGACGACATCTGCAAAAACCCTACGAGAACCCACTAAAGCATTGGTGGGTGAGAAGGAAGGAAAAGACCCCCGGCCCAAGCCGAAAGAGGTCCAAATAGTGGAGGATGTTGAAGTGGTGGAGATGCAAAAAGATGAGCCCAAGAAGAAAGAGGAACCTCAGCCTACCACCTCAAATGCCGCCTCCAGTCAGCCGCTGGTCTGTACGTGCCACCTCAGAAAGGCCCATCACACCACAGCGTGAGAGCTTTTTCTGTAACGGGCAGGAGTGACCTTGATTCCAAACTTTTTCTGCTGTTAAATATAATCTTTTGGTAGATATGATGCCCACACTCTCTTTCTTTGTGCTCTTGTTGCTCTGCAACCTGTGTATGTTCCACCTGTATGTACCATCAAAGGGAATGTGTGTTCAACTCATTTTCTGTTTCTTAAAAAATTAATTTGCTAAATAAGACCAAAAAAAGAACAGAAAGTTGACAGTTTAATTATTCATATGGAAAATAAACAACACTTGAAATTATTTTGTAAATCACTTTCTTCTTGAGAAAATGTCTCTTGAAGCTTTTCTGACCACTTTCCTTTATTATGTTTTACAAATGAAATGTCTATGTGCATGGTAACCCATAATTTATGCTGTATTTTCCTGAAGCTGTTATCAGGTGTTGCCTGATGGTTGTTATTTTATCTAAACTTCATGACTTTCCTCAGTATTGGATTTAATTAGCTAATATTTTGTCAGGTATGTTTAATTAATTTTGTCATAAAGAAAAATAAACTCTCCAAAAATGAACTTTTCTGCTCTGTTCCAAATAAATAAATTGTTTTATAGATACAGATACACTACTATTCAAACATTTTGGGTCTGTATTCAGAAATATTTTTGAAAGAAATGCCAAGTTCTGTCATGCAATTCTAGATGGCACAGGCTGATGGGTCCTTAACAGAAACTGATGATATTCACAGCATTTAACAACTTGACAAGCTGATTGGTTTGTGTTGCAGCCAATGAGCTTACTGCTTTACATTTAAATGACTGGTTAGCATTCACTTGAGCATTTTGCAGCACATTCTGAAACCCTACTCCTTCCCCAGCTCCACCTGTATGTGTTTACAACTAAGTGGCTTTATTATTATTATTTTTTTTTAAGTATACACTCTTAAAGATAAAGGTGCTTAAAAGGTTCTTCACAGCGATGCCATAGAACCATTTTTGGTTCCACAAAGAACCACTCAGTCAAAGGTTCTTTAAAGAACAATCTCTTTCTGACCTGTTTATAATCTGAAGAACCTTCTTTTGCCACAAAGAACCATCTGTAAAACAGAAAGGTTCTTTAGACGTTAAAGCTTCTTTATGGAACCATTTAGACAAAAAAGGTTCTTCTATGGCATCGTGAAGCACCTTTATTTTTGAGTGTAGGCATAATTAAACATGAAGAGTTTTATAGACTTTTTATAGAGATTTTTTTTTTAATTCTAGCACTTGTGCATACATTTAAACTGCAGCTACAAACTAAATATATAATATTATGAGACTAATGTTTTAAATATAAAAACTAATATAAAAATCTCAAATGATAGGAAAAAAATAGAATGATACTTTCAAATATGAAACTAAAATTAGGCCTAAAAGTAGATGGCGACAAGCCACTGTCTTAATAAGTGAGTCGCTGAGTCATTTATTCAGCTGATTCTTTCAAAACTAGTGATTCATTCAGGAACAAAGTAAAAGGGAATGGATTAGGGAATCACTGACTCCCCGGATTTGTTCAAAACACGCTTCACGTGGTAAGGAAACACCGTTATGCTCTGTTGCTGCAGAGACGTAACATACAGCATGGCTTTGTTCACAAATGGCAAGATCGGTATTATAGCGATCAGTTATAGCAAGTTACAAATGGTTACAGATAGGAAAGCTGAAGCAAAGTTGAAGCTCCTGCAACACTTTAGTGATATCTGGACAGTTCTTGTCAGGATTGAATGACAACATGGGGAGACACTGTTTGATGTGCAGAGAGCAAATCCGCCATTCTAGAAACTATTTTAAAGGGTTACTCCACCCCAAAATGAAAATTTTGTCATTATTCACTTACCCTACGTCGTTCCAAACCTGTAAAAGCTTTGTTCATCTTCGGAACACAAAGATATTTTGGATGAAAACCAGGAGGCTTGTGACTGTCCCATTGACTGCCAAGTAAATAACACTGTCAAGGCCCAGAAAAATATGAAAGACATTGTCAAAATAGTCCATCTGCCATCAGTGGTTCAATCTGAATTTTTGAAGCAACAAGAATACTTTTTGTACGCAAAAAAAAAATAAAATAACGATTTTATTCAACAATTTGTCTCCTCCGCATCAGCGTAGCGCCATTTTGGACAACATCCACTGGGCGCAAACTGCGTATGCCATTCTGTGTCAGCTGCACCACATGAATACGCTGTTTTCGTTCAAATCAAAGCATAAATATACATAGAAAACGTATCCGTGTGGTGCGGCTGACACAGAACAGCTGTTATCTGTTGCGTAGTGACGGGTATGTTCATGTAAGCTAGATATGCGCAGATGCTGCACAATTATGCTGTATTTAATATATCATGATTAGTCATGAGTTCAGTATTTGTGCTGTGCATATTTAGCTTACATTAACTTCCGCAAGAAATTAATTAGTGAACATAATTTATGAAAAGTAACCCGCCAAATTGGTTAGTTTGATGGCCAGTGAACAGTGTTTATTTGAAATGGAACATTTTTGTAACCAGTGTTGAGTAGTAAATAGGTTACATGTAGCAGAGTTATGCAATTTAATTACAAAATAATTGTAACTGTAATGTGTTATAGTTACTGAGAACAAAAGTAATTAAACTACAGTTACATACAGTTATTATGTTAATGATTACAAAGAGGGTTACATCTGAATATCATAGCTATTACTATATTTTGTGATAATTGTAAATCCGTATTTAACCTCAGAATGATCACAAAGTAAAAAGGGGTGCTAAAGTATGATTTTGTGGTGGTTGTGCTTTAAAATTAAATTTTTATAATCTTAATTCATGTGATGAAGGATTTTGAAAGTCTGACAGTAATCAGTGTTGAGTACTACTGTAAGGTTAACCCTGCTTGGTTTGAATGTTTCAAAAAGTAGTAATCAAATGTAATCAGTTACATTACTTTGATAAAGTAATTGTAATAGTTTTTACTACTTATTACATTTTAAATAGGGTAACTTGTAATCTGTAACATTTTACATTTCCAAAGTAACCTTCCTAACACTGTTTGTAACATTACAAATGTTACCATTTTCTTGTGTTCTCTCTGTTTGTCTTGAATGGTGTGGTTTTATCAAAAGAATCATGTTGGCTTGGCTGAAGCATAAGAAACTCAAGAACCGCAGCAATAGAGCCCAGCAGAGCATAACAGCGGCAGCTACAGAGCTTTTGTCACATCCATACAATGTCCAATCAATATTTCAGAAGCTCATTTAATCTGGAAATATCTGGCCTTAATGGAAATATACAGGTTGTGAAAGAACCAGACAATCATTTTACATCATTCCAGTATTACACCTTTTGACAACTTCATAATTCCCAAGATTTGGATTATCCAACTTCATTCATATGTTAAATCATGGATGAATTCCTCCACGCAAGTTATTTTTCCATAAAAACAATCCTCACACCTCTTTCAATACATTCGTCTTTTGTTACAAGCGATGTTATCAGCCTGTCATTGATTAATAGCCAGCTGAATGCAAATTAGCCTTATAACTGAAATTAAAACCCCACTTCCATGGCTCAAAGCGTGTAGCGTGTAGTCACCAAAGAGTAGACATCAAAGATCTGCAGTGAAGCCTTAACGAGCCAGAAACTTGAGCTCCGAAAAAGAACCGTAGCTCAAGGTCAAATTCTCCCCTCTTTTGTCCATGAGGTGCTAAATAATTCTGGAAATACACACTACTTTCACTTGTTTGGGTGAGAGTGACATGAGTTCATCACTCCTGAACATTTAAATATGGACTTGAACATGATTTTGGGTATGGTTAGCTTACCTCTATAACTTCACCTAGTTTTGTTCTTCAGATGACCAAATAGCATATTCCTTGCACAGAATGATTATTAACCATGTTGACTATTAGAAACCTACTCTACTAACCCAGTGCAGCTGTCATGAAAAAAGCAACTGGAGTGCCCAATTAATTTGCATTGCGGAGAAGATACAAAACAGGTAACTCAAAACCTTAAGGCTGCCATTAAACTTTGATGGGCCGCTACCCAGAATTTTCAGGGTGAGCACGGGCCGTTCTCTGGAAGGGACGTGAGGAAAGAGCGAAGAGGTTAAGGATGTGAAGCAGATAACATGAAAGCGAGGGGGTTAAGCTGAGACAGGGCAAGAATGGTGAGTACTACATCCCTATGCTTCAGTAAGATGTTTGATAACGCATTAGGAGTCAAGCTCAAGACGCACAAGAAAGGAAATACATCCTGGAGGAGCTGCAGAGTCCATCATCGTAATTAATTTTGTTTAGCTGATTCATTTGTGGCTAAAGAAAAGCAGTTATTAACTTCCTCCTTCCTCTGTCCCTCTCAATGTTTTTTCCTTAAGTGAGCCATGCGTCCTAGTCTTCTCTGCTGTCTCTTGTTGTATCTCTGTTCGTCTCTTCTTGCTGGCCTGGTTGTGTCCTCCTGTCCCAAAGGCTGCTGCTGTCCCCATCCTGGCGCTCTGGTTCTGTGCGAGTCTCTTGGCCTACATACCCTGCCTCGCTCCGTCCCTCTAAGCACCGCCGTCCTCTCCGTAGCCCGGAATCGTCTCTGCAATGTGGATAATGTGTTCCAGCCGTATTCTGGCCTACAGGAGCTGAGCCTCAGCCACAACCAACTGGTCCGTTTCCCTCGAGGGCTTCCGTCAAGTCTGGAGACCCTTCAGCTTCAAGAGAACCAGATCACCTACATCACCACTGGGTCTCTGAGGCAGCTTGGGAACCTCACACGATTGGATCTGGAGGATAACCGGATACGAGCAATTCAGCCGGGGGCACTGCAAGGTCTGACCAGATTGAGGATGTTGACTCTGAAGGGGAACAGATTATCTCGTCTGCCAGCAAACTTACCTTCTTCCTTAATACACCTCGACGTGTCGGCAAACTGCATATCTACCATAGATTTGTCCTCGTTGGGTGCACTGGTGAACCTACAAGTGTTAAAGATTAACAGTAACTGTTTACGCTCTATCCCCGAGCATGCTTTTGATGGATTGTCCCATCTCCGATCAGTGGAGCTAGCTAATAACCTGTGGGTTTGTGAGTGTGACATCTTGTATCTTTATAGGTGGCTTCTGACAGACAGATTACGCATGGCAACGGATCTAGTATGTACAGCTCCTTTGCACCTTGCACAGAAGTTGCTATTAACTCTATCAGTCATGGCCATCTGCCCGAAACTTTTTAAGCCTGTTGAGAGAATATCATCAGAAAATGCAATCACAGAATCTGGAACAAATATAGAACAGACTACAAGTGCAACTATATTGGTTAGATCTGACTCTGCTTGCAACACAAGTTCATTCCGATGTCGAGAATCTTCAAAACTACCTGAGAGAACAATATCAAAGTCCTTCTTTGGGTCAGACCAACCCACTTTAGAAAGATTGAGCTATGAAGACTGCCTCTCTTTAAATTTTACATCTTTTACACTCTATTCCACCGAAGTACCCTACAGTCCAGCCACAGATGAGGAACCTGGTTGTATAGAGAATTCGACAGGTAAGCCAGTGGCATCAGCCACTATGACATCTACTGGTTTAGTGACCCCAACTAGAGACGTTGAACTCACTCCTCGGACGATACTACAGTCCAGTGACCCGGCGCTCATTGCAATCCTGGCTGTGCTTTGTGTGCTTACAGGACTGCTGATGCTTACGGTGCTTTTGGTACTGAAAAACATCCTACTACGAAACTTGAGAGTTGCACCACTTCCACAGGTTCAAGGAGACATTATCACACAATCATGAACTGTATTTGAGCAAATGTTTTGCACAAAAAATATGTGACCCTGGACCACAAAACCAGTCATAAGGGTAATTTTTTATAATTTGTAAGCTGAATAAATAAGCTTTCCATTGATGTATGGTTTGTTAAGATTGGACAATATTTGGCCGAAATACAATTATTTGAAAATCTGGAATCTGAGGGTGCAAAAAAAATTATAAATAATATATAATAAATACTGGGAAAATCGTCTTTAAAGTTGTCCAAATTAAGTTCTTAGCAATGCATATTACTAATCAAAAATTACGTTTTGATATATTTTTGAGAGGACATTTAGAAAACATCTTCATGAAACACGGTCTTTACTTAATATCCTAATGATTTTTATATACCCGTGCTACTTACGACTGGACTTGTGGTCCAGCGTCACATATGTAGAGAATTATACAAAATGATGGACAATGCAATACGAATATTTACAGCTTTATTATGTTTTTGCAACAAATAATACATCACCAAAGTCAAATTTGCTTTTTTTTTTTTGGTGTGACTTTTTTTTGCATACAAATCACTGCCAAAACTATAATGATCCCTCTAAAAATCTAAACAAGTAGACATATTTCAAATCCCATATTTTCCTTCTTATAAACTGTCGTAGAGTACATTTACAAACATTGCAGTAGTATGCATTTAATATAGAGGACATAAGAGATCTTTAGGAAGTAAAGAGGTTATTTTAACTCTTTGTGCGTGATTTGTGCGAGAAAACTTAAATCCAAAAGATCCTCACAGTCGGTCGATGCAAGCCACTTCAAACCAGCAACGCAAAGGCAGTGCAAATAGAGTAGTAATGATAGACGCTGTCTACTGTGTTTATTATCTCCTCAGAAAGCATATAAACTACACAATTTTTCTATGAGTCACAACGAGAGTGGCTATCAGTGACTTGTCTGTGAATGAGGGCATTAATTTCGAGCTTCTGCCAATGTTTCCTTGTCGTCCTTCTGTTTGAGTCTGTAGTCTGCTAACGCAGCCTTAATGGCATCCTCTGCAAGCACTGCCAGAAAAAAAAACACACACATAAGATTATGAAATCAGAGCATTTTTTTTGATGCAATCAGTGTGTTTGCAATCTCAAACAGCCGTTTTGACACTTACTAGAGCAATGAAGTTTGACTGGTGGTAGACAAAGCTCTTTGGCAATCTCAGTGTTTTTGATTTTCAGGGCTTCGTCGATCTGTACATGGAAAAGAGATCATTGAAATGTTGGTAGGAACGCTTCAGAGAACAAATATGTAGTACAATGAGACCACACTGTGAATTCATGCAATGGTCTGAGTCACAATGACTCACCGATTTCCCCTTCACCCACTCAGTGGCCAGTGAGCTGGAAGCAATAGCTGAGCCACAGCCAAATGTTTTGAATCTGGCATCTACTATCTTGCCATTCTCATCCACCTGAATCTGTCAGACAGGATGACAACAAAACATAGACACTTATGTAAACAGAGTTATATATACGATATATATAGGAATTTAAAAGCAAAAATGTCTTACCTGTAGTTTCATAACATCCCCGCATGCAGGTGCGCCTACCAAACCAGTACCTACATTCTTGGCACTCTTGTCCAGGGAACCAACATTTCTGGGATTTTCATAGTGGTCCACCACCTTCAGATAAAAAGTATGACATGTAAGACATGTAAAAGACATCAAAATAACCACTTCCGGATCATATTTAACAATCAAAGACATTTATCAAGGGTCTTGTGATAACAGTTTACGCCAAAAGGAAATGTGCACTTGATAGATAATGACAGTGACCTTCATAACATTAGAGATCATTAATCTTTATTAGTAAGTCACTTATTTACATTTTTATGTGCTCTTGCAATGCTCTCAGTTTTAAAAAATATATAGGTTTATTCGCCTGTGGCACAGTTAAGATACTAACAGACTTCACGGATGACTTTGTAGGACAGTTACACAAGTGGATTATGAAACTAACTGTAAATAAACACGGAATATGGTTGAATGACATTTTAATTCAGTCAACAATACGTACGGAAGCTGATGACATGCGTTTTATTCTCAAACTGCGGAACATACTGCAGAACAATGTACAATGTTCTGGTGGTTTGTTTATATGCGCAGTTATCTAATGTTAGCTTAGCTAGCAACCACGCTGAAAGTTGTTCTCTTAAAACATCAGGAACTAACGTTACAACTTCATCAATCACAGATCAATACTCGTGTCATGGTCGACAGTAGGACAAAAAAGTGACACGTACCTTTTTGTGATAACAGCATGCTATTCTGAGCTCTGGTAATGACAATGATCGACTGAAAAGTGCGAAGGATGCACAGCTCTTAGCTGCCGCTGCTAACGCCATGATGACTGACTACTACTGTATAAACACTGGGGGTCAACCGGCAGAGGGAGCGCTTTCACCGGATTATACAAATGTAATATGTCACATCAGTGTGTTTTTTTTTTTTTTTTTTATAAAATATTACACATGTAACACTAAGATTATATTGTATAATGTCTGCCTTATAATTATTATCACTGTAAAAGCGAGTTCACTGCACTTGACCACCAGAGGAGCACAGCTCACAATTTAGTCATCATTTATTATAAATAATATATTTTTCATCTTTGCATTGTATATCCTCCTGGGAGCCAGGAATATACTTTTTTCCTCTGTAGTGGACATTATATGTGACCATGGACCATAAAACCAGTCATAAGTAGCACAGGTACATTTGTATCAATAGCCAAAAACATATTGTATGGGTCAAAATGATCATTTTTTCTTTTATGCCAAAAATCATTATGATATTAAGTAAAGATCATGTTCCATGAAGATATTTTGTAAATTTCCTACCGTAAATATATAAACATTTATTTTTTGATTAGTAATCTGCATTGCTAAGAACTTCATTTGGACAACTTTAAAGGTGATTATCTCAGTATTTTGTTTTTTTTTTTGTATCTCGGCCAAATATGGTCCTATCCCAACAAACCATACATCAATGGAATGGAATGATGTATAAATAACAACATTTTAAATATGGACCCTTATGACTGGTTTTGTGGTCCAGAGTCACATATTTTAGTGAATTTCTCTGAGACCTGTAAAGAGCACATTCATGGTTTTTCAGAAATACCAAATGTATGGAGGATTGACTATGACCTCTCCCTAGTCTTAAATGTCTTAAATCTTTAATGTCTGACATTAATTTAGTGATCATATTTAACACTCTTATGGAAATATAATATTTTGTAGTTATCATTTAAATCCAACTATTTTTTTAAATTAACTGTCATAAAATCAACATCTCAGGAAAATGTAATGAGGTTTCAAACCAAAATATGACTTTCTGTTATGAAACAGGACATTAGTTTCATACATGTCCACTGTAGAGTACACCAGGACTTAACACATTTTTGGACTCAACAAATGAATATGGAAAAATTAAATTTCAGTATTCCTATGAAATATTAGATATTATGAAAATCTTGGCAATTATTACTCCCATTATTACAACACTACATGTTGTCCCAAGAACACATTAATATGCAAATTAGATACCGTGTATAAATATATTTCATATAATGGGAAAACCCCCTTTATGGCCATTTTACACACATATTGCATGAAGCAAAATGGTATATCAAATCATTCACTCTAAAAAATGCTGGGTTAAACCGAGCAGTGGGTGAAATATGGACAAACCCAGCGATTGGGTTGTTTTGACAAAGCAGTTGGGTTAAATGTTTAACCCAACCTTATGAGTTGTAAGCAATAATTTTTTAAGCAATAGTTGAGTTAAATAAAACTACCAGAAGGCTGGGTTAAACACTGAACCCAACCACTGGGTCAGAACAAGCCAGTTGCTGGGTTTGTCCATATTTCACCCATCGCTGTTTTTTTTGTTTTTGTTATGTTTTATCGTGTTCTGTTATATGCTATCTTTCATAACATAGATGAGAATCATCTTTATACAAAGTTTGCTATAAAAAAAATGTATTGGTGATTAAAAAAAAATCCATTTGCCTGTTCATGTCTATTCATGTCATTTTATTTATTTATTTATTTTTTTTTACCAAAAAAAGGACATAGCATAACGTATGAATAAAATATAATTAAAAAAAAAACAAAAAACTTGTTTGCACTACAAGTGTGTTAATAATTAAGATAATACATCAATACAACAGCAGCAAAACGAGCTGTTTTGTACAGCTAAAAATAGCTGGAACTGGATGAGACCAGAAGCCAAAACCAAAATTTACAAATGGGCACGCCCACTCTTACATGAAGAAAAAGGTGTTTCTTTTCTTTTCTTTTTCTTTTTTTTTTTTTTTTTGCTTGAAGAGAACATACAAGTACCAAGAAAACAATAATAAGAAAAATCTTAATAAAATTCCAATAAGTCCAAATAGCAGAAAAACAAATATAAACAAACATAAATTAGAACAAAAAGGTGGCACTGCTGTTTACATG
This sequence comes from Labeo catla, assembly GCA_012976165.1. Classification (NCBI taxonomy): domain Eukaryota; kingdom Metazoa; phylum Chordata; class Actinopteri; order Cypriniformes; family Cyprinidae; genus Labeo; species Labeo catla. Next base: position 1,018,071 of record VONZ01000015.1, on the reverse strand, counting down.
CCGTTAACTCGTGAAATTCAACCAGAAGAGGGAGCGATTTCACCATGCAGTAAATTATAGAATTTATGAATAAAATGTTTTGCATATTTACAATAATAATATTAAATACTTCACATTTTGCATGTATATTACATGTGTATATTTGTGAATGTCACTGTACATATGTTATTACTGCTGCTTTGGCCAAAAAAGTGAAAAACATTTTAATGCAGATATTGACAGACGAAGAATAAGAGTTTTCCAAACCACCACAAAGAATTTCGTTGGAAAGGACTACAGGCGCAAATGCCAAACTGACAGCGGCCAATGCCTGTAGTTGGGACGCGCCCCCTGTTTTTCCTCCGAGCCCCGCCTTCTGGTTGCTTGTGTTGTGTGCGCTAGCCCTGCCCCTGTTTCCAGGCAGATAGTACTCAACATGGCGGCGACGGGTAACGAAGAACAGACGTTGTTGCCAGATATCGAAGAGGAGGCTGAGGGCATGGAGCGAGAGATGGAGTCCGAGGAGGAGGAAGAAGAAGGGATGGGAGTTGAGCATTCCGAGGAGGAAGATGAAGAGGACACGTCTGAGGACGAGCGGGAGAATGAAGCGGAGATCCAGAGGCTTGAGGAACAGGTGAGGAATGAATGAGGCTAACGACTATCCTTACATACGCAGCTCTCAAAACACCTCACGAACGGCTTTGCTGGGGAGTTTCTGTTTATATATTTGCCAGAGCCCATTTATTAGAGAAGTCCTACATGCTTGACGTACCAAATACATGGTCAGGAATAATACAAATATGGAAATACATAACTGTGTTTCTGAGGAATGTGGTTAGCAAAGGCTTAAGCAAGCTAGCGGAGACTTATGTCTTGATTAACCCCCCTGAACTACCTTTTCATTTCGCCTGTTTACTTAGGTTTTTCACCTATGTGCAGTCTCAGGTGTGTTTAGTGACTTTTGTGACCTTGCATGTCAAAAGAGTTTATGTAAAATATACAATAATAAAGTTTAGTGTGGAGTGTTTTGATGACGCGTGCTGTGCGCACGGAGTTCAAATTCGCGCCATGGAGCTCATATGGAGCAGCTGTATGTTACAGAGTTGTCAAGACACACCTGTTCGTTCCTCATGACTTCAGATTTGAATCATATTTATAACACATTAGTTTTAGGTTACAGACCACATGAGGTAGCTGGAAGCTTGCAGGCAGTGAAGATGGACACTGTTGCGCAGTGGTTGTAATGGTCATGTCCACGTGTTTGTTCTGGGACTCCTTATATTGCTCTGGAATCTTGGGGTTTGGCTTCTGTTTTGGAGTGGATGCTGTTTCTGTTTTGACAAGCTGTACACAGTGGATGAAAACAATAATGGGACTTTATATATTTGTAGTACTGCATGTTTCTTTTTGTACTAAAATTCTGAGAGCATACATTTACTCACCCTCAAACCTTTTTCAAACCTGTATGAGTTTCTTTCTTCTGTTAACCAAACAGTTGATGGTAGCCATTAACTTCCATACTGTGGATGTCAATGGCTACCATCAACTGTTTGGTTACCAACATTCTACAAAATAGCTTCTTTTGTGTTTAGAAGAAGAAAGAACAAAACTTATACAGGTTTGGAACAATTGGATGGTAACAAAGTGATGGTAAAATTTTAATTTTTACAATTTTAAAACTAAATTTAAGATGATCTAGCTTGGAAAACTAAGGTCATAAGTTTGGTTTTCAGGGAAACCATGAACTTGTAAAATACATGTCTTAAATTCAGTCTAAGTCCCTTTGGATAAAAGAATTTTGCAGATGCATTTAGGGAGATGTAGGAGTTAAATGAGATGGTCTTCAGCTAGTTTACTAGCCAGCATGTAAAACTCTGACTTTTAAAATGTTTTTTATTATGCTGCAATAATGACCAGGAGATCAAAAACAGCTTAGACTGGATTAAAGGAGAACTCCACTTCCAAAACAACAATTCACAAATAATTTACTCACCCCCTTGTCATCCAAGATGTTTATGTCTTTTTGTCTTAAGTCATGAAGAAATTATGGTTTTTGAGGAAAGCATTTCAGAATTTTTCTCCATGTAATGGACTTCACTGGTGCCCCGATTCTGAACTTTCAAAATGTAGTTTAAATGCAGCTTCAAAGGGCTTTAAACGATCCCAGCCAAGGAAGATAGATAAGGTCTTATCTAGCGAAATGATCGGTCATTTTTTCGGAAAATAAAAATTTGTATACTTTTTAAGCACAAAAGCCTGAGTAGCACAGGCTCTGGGATGCGCGTTCATGTAGGCGGAACTATAGAACCAGTGATTACAAAGCGAATGCACAAAGACTAAAAAAAAAAAAGTGCAAGTAAGTCAAACGCTGTTTACAAACAAAAAGGTACAACAATTTAGGACAGTTCTGAAGTTGTAGGAGAAAATAAGAAGTTTTTCGCCATACTCTACCTTTTTTAACCACAGTACACAGATGATGAACTTCGTAGAGACTTCGATGAGATGTGATTCATAGTAGTGATGGGAAGTTCAGATGATTTTATCGACTCGGACCTTTGAGTCTCGTTCAGCAAAATGAACAAATCTTTTTTCAAGTCATTTCGTTCATTTTAGCAAAATATAATTAAAATGTTACGTGTTACTTCCCTAACACATCTACTGCTTACACAAACGTTGATCACACTGCAAACAAGACAAAACTATAATGCTATAAGAAACAGAAAAGATTAATTAATCGTTTACCTGGGTTTTTAGTCTATGACTAACTCACCTCACCTCTTATCTGACAAGTTTTTGGGTTTTGAGTTGCTCGTTCATCACGTGACAGCCCCATAAGCTTAACCAATGCAGTGTGAGCCGGGAAAAGAATTGATTAGTTCATCTCTCGAGTCTTCTGGTTCGAGTCGTTTGTTCATCATGTGACAGCCCCATAAGATGAACGAATGACTCGAAAAACCCAAAGACTTGAAACAGGTGAACTAATTCCAGTACAGAACCTAATAGGATGTTGCGCACGGGCAATTGAACGAATCACTCCCCGAGAGGACTCGTTCTTCCCGAGTCACATTAAAGATTCGTTCAAAACGAACGAATTGTTCAAGAACACGCATCCCAGAGCCTGTGCTACACAAGCTTTTGTGCTTAAAGTATACAAATTTAAATTTTTTGGAAAAGAGTCCTTTGAAGCTGCATTTAAACTGGAAGTTCAAAATCGGGACACCAATGAAGTCCATTATATGGAGAAAAATTCTGAAATGTTTTCCTCAGAAACCATAATTTCTTTATGACTGAAGACAGAAAGACATGAACATCTTGGATGACAAGGAGGTGAGTAAATTATTTGTAAATTGTTGTTCTGGAAGTGGACTTCTCCTTTAAGATGTTTTCTTGTGGCAGGACTGACAGCTTTTTCTGTGATTGTTCATGATTAATGCACACGTTCGGTTCAGTCTCTGTGGCCTTGCATGCATTGTGTTGCTCAGTTCAGAGCATTCCTGATCACCAAAGTCACTGATGTTTTCTCAGTTCAGACTGTACAACCACACTCATGCAACAGCTGTGATGTTAACTAAGTGTGCCTGATCTCTAAACCATCAGTTTGTTTTTAGTTGCATACATTAGAAAGCAGAGATTACAGTTGCAGTTGTTCCCTGGAAAATGTAGTAGATCGATTACAAGAAGTCACTCTGATTTATTCCAGTGTTTTTAAGTCCCACAATTTTTCTCTCCGTGGGAAGTGGCGCTGTTCCAGCGTCTCCCACTCTTGCGTGCTAGACTACAGTGAATGCCAGCCTTGTCCAGATGTAGCCATCATTTTGTCCAAATGTATTGGTTGTTAAATGTTTGCAAAGAATCTGTACTGATGGAGTCATGTAGTTTAGAAGACAAAAGATTTAGTTCATACCTTTCATACTCCCCAAAGCATTGCAATTGTGATATTTTGCTTCAGTGTAATATCACATTGATGTATTGATGCTGAAGATACTTGATGAATCAATTCAGTTGTAATATTTTGTGAATGCAAAGTGAGTAACGTAAAGCAACTGTCAATATCTCATGTGCCATTTCCACAGCTGTCAATCAACGCGTTTGATTACAACTGCCATGTTGACCTAATCAAACTCCTGCGACAAGAAGGAAAGCTTCACAGACTGCGCAAGGCCAGGCAGAAGATGAGTGAACTCTTTCCCCTCACTGAAGGTTGGACATCCTTATTTTGTTTTGCTCTTCTGTTCTCCTTGTGTGGCTTTTCTCTGACATTGCAACGGAGAGATTGGTGCTTATTATATCATTAGAAAGAACAAGTGCTTTTAGAGTCCAGGCTATTTTTTGATTTGTTCTTGAGGTTTGAGTATTCATCACTATCCAGGAAAGTTGATCTCCAGGAACAAGATTTTTTGCAGCAGCCGTACAGGAAACAATTTGAATTGTAATGACCCTAATGAATTTACTGGACATGATAATGAGAGATCTTTATATAGCGCTGGGCTGGAATAGCAGGGGAAAATGTTTTAGAGTACAGAAAACGAGAAACAAAAATATGTAGTCTTTGAACGTGTATATTTAATATTTAATATCTAAAGAAGTGTTGAGATTTTATGATGTGGTGAGATTGGTGTTGTGTGACTTAAACTGATTTGTTTGGTGGAACAGAGATTTGGCTGGACTGGCTGAAGGATGAAATTCGCCTAACAGAAGATGAATCAGACCGTGAGAAAGTCTACGAGCTGTTCGAGAGGGCTGTGAAGGATTATATGTGTAAGTGTGGCTTAATTATATTCATATTCTTTAGTTCTTTGTTTTCTAAATGTAATGAGCTAACTGTAAAACACTTGTTCAGTTACTACCAATAATCTGATAAATAACATGTAATTTCTGCCTAATTGTAAAATGGATTGTTTTGAGGTAAACCTGTGCTGGTGATTTAAAAAAAGATACTGGTAAACCCATCCACAGGTCCAGAGATCTGGTTGGAATACGTACAGTATTCCATCGGGGGAATGGGAGCTCAGGGAGGCATTGAGCGGGTTCGCTCCATCTTTGAGAGGGCACTGACTGCAGTGGGTTTACACATGACTAAAGGAGCTTCAATCTGGGAGGCCTACAGGGAGTTTGAGATTGTTATTCTCTCCACAGTACAGGTATTTACTCTGGGTTCCTTCTTAGATTTATTACAGACTATCAGATACACCTTGCAGAATCTGCAAAATGTGAATTATTTTACCAAAATAAGAGGGATCATGCAAAATGCATTTTATTTTTTATTTAGTACTGACCTGAATAAGATATTTCACATAAGATGTTTACATTTAAAGTCTACAAGTAAAAATAATAGTTGAATTTATAAAAATTACCCTGTTTAAAAGTTTACATACACTTTATTCTTAATACTGTGTTGTTACCTGAATGATCCACAGCTGTTCACAGAAGGTTCAAACACTCTCTCTTCTTTTGAACATAATGAAGATTTCTAAAAAATCTCTTAAATGGTTGCAGTCTTTTGTCTTGTATAGGTGTTTTAACCCCTTCTCTCTGTTTTTAGCCTCCTCCTGGCAGCGTTCCATCACAGGAGCAGCAGGAGCTATTGAACGCCCAGCTCGAACGCATACACACACTCTTCAGGCGGCAGCTAGCTGTACCGCTTATGGGTGAGAGCCGCTCTGTGTCTCTCCTCTCGCTCCTTCAGTCCTCCACTCTCCCATTCTTTCTTTTCTCTTTCTAGTGTTGGAAAAAATAATCGGAAAAACTTGTCCACAGACAGAAAGGGTCGGGAGAACGGATGCCGAAAGAATTTAGGCTGTGACTATAAGATTGCGCAATTTGGCAGAAATAAAATAAACGGAGAACAACATGTCTAGACCGAACTGAAATCTGGTCAGATGGGATTGATTAAGACTTAAGTTACAAATAATATTGATTGTTGCATGTGGTTTCCTTTCATGAAAGCCAAGTAATGTAGGTCCTGTCAGGTAGACACCAGCACTGCCAGACGCTGTAACACAGGCTGAGGACAGGAGAGCCAGGAGCAGCCCGCAGATAGCCAGATGGTCTGGTTTTTTGAGCAGGGTTTTTTTTTCCGCTTCTCTCTTGGCACCAGAGATGCAGAGGAGAACACTCTGATCACATCCCACTCAGCTAAGAGAGCCAGATTGGAGATTAGGCTTTCGTACAGCATGGTTCATGTTTATATAGCGTTTTTTCTTTGTCAGAAAATCGCCCTGTAGTGATGACATAGGTGAGAAATGCAGTAGTATCAGAAAGTCTATTATTCAAATCTTCTTTTAGACAGAACAGGCACTGTATCCCTGCAAAACAGAAATTGTTTGCTTTCCAAAGGCTTGCTTTCTCATCTTTTTATCTTTGATATTTTGTTCTGTAGATATGGAGGGAACGTATGCGGAGTACTCGGATTGGGCTGACGATGGTGTACCCGAGACGGTCACACACCAGTACAGACGTGCCCTGCAACAGTTGGAGAAATGCAAACCTTTCGAAGAGGCTTTGGTAACTGCACACTTGTCTCATTGATGTAGAGATCGTTTGGTTTTCTGATTTGAGGTTTCTATTATAATTTAATGTGAAAAGACGTCTCTGGCAGCAGCTGTGGTGGTAAAGATTGTGATTGTGATTTTAAAATATTTTACAGCAGTATCCTGCTTGAAGCCAAAATCAGTCTTTGCAAGTCTTTCAGAGAATCTGATTGAATAAAACATCTGTGGTAATGAAAGCTCCTTGTACACAAGCATATGCTCATCAACACTCAGAATAAGTCAAAATGAAATCTCAATTCATTTAATCTCATTATTTACTTTATTAAGCATTCCTGGTCTTTTTGTTTTTCTTGCTCCTTGGTCTTTCGTCAAATATTAAAGGCTTGAACATCTCTGAAACGGCTTCCTTTTGGCTGACATCACTAAGGCTGCTTAACCATTTGGTGTTGGCGGAAGTCCTTCACAGTCGACTGCAAAACCCGCAGACTTTTCACTATTTAATTGATTCCCGATGGACAAAATCAGCTCCTCTACCATTTTTCTCCTCATAGAACATCCTGTTTTTCTTGGATGTTTGACACATTAGAGAAACAAAATGGGTGTGGGTAGATGGTGACTTGAAAGCTTGTAGTCAAGGTTGTAGACCTCAGCCTGGCAAACACATAAACTAATTAGTGACCTTGTTTGTGTGGCAGTGAAACAGTTCCCAGAAATTATGCACAGTTAACACTTAGGCTGCATCCAAAAACTGGAAAATGCTGCCTTTGGAGGGCACATTTCAAGGTAGGAAGGCAGCAAGGCACATGTTAGCATCAATTTCTGCCTTCTGAGATGCCTTCATTTGGTCAGTTTTTGAAGGCAGCATAGATGTATCATTCGCTGCCTTTTATATCCCACAATCCTGTGCATTTCATTCTATGATGGTTGAGCAAAAAAAGAAAGATGCCACCTGAAAGTTGCGTTTCGTGGTCTGTTTGTGTCTAAATGTATGTTTCTGACCAACTTTTTGTACTTTTGATGTTATTTCTAGTAAAAAATCAGTATTCTAGTTAGGGCTTTGCGATATGGGCAAAAAAAAATCATGATAATTTTTTTTTTATATCAGTCGATGTTATCACGATAAATGTCAACTGTTTATTTCTTTCAAGTTTAATGGCAAACTTTTGCTACAATGTGAAAATTGTAAACACCAGATGGTTAATTGTGGCTTTAAACTCTTCTTTATGGTCAGAACATGACGACACTTCACTACACTTTTTCCAGTCATTTTTTGATGATAAAATAAATATCTTAATAGACTTTTTTTGTTCATAGTTCTGCATGTTTTGAGTATTATTTTTTTCAAATCAAGAAACCAGTTTGTGTTGCCTGATAATATTAATAATAATATAACATTTTTTTTTTTGTCTCTTAGAAAAAACATTTGATAGTAGCTTGAGTTAGCATGCAGATGTAGATTTATGTTCATTATCAAAATCAATAATATCTCTAAAACTTGTAGCAACCTCATTTTCTTTTATGGGGAAATGTAATTATTCTGACTGTTTGAGTTTTTATTTATTGATTAAATTTTTTTTTTAAACCATTGCTCATCTATAGTAGCACACATTTAGATTGTGATAATCACAGTTAAAACCACAAATATAGCACTTCAGTATCATTATAAAAATGTAATATGGTTTCTAGGTATTTGTACGAAAAAGTAGTCCAAATACATTTAGTATAAATGCATAAATGCTATAGCTTAATGATTATAAAAAAATACTGTAATTATATTCCATTACTTCTCCTTTAATACATTTAATACACGTCTACATTAATAATATAATAAAATTTAACACAAATATACCCATATTTCTGACACAATACCACTGTGCAGTTAGTGCTACCACAGTAAATCTATAGTAAATGATGGTGATTTGTAGATTAATGTCTTCTGACTGTATCGTTGCAAACAGTTTCTCCTGTTTGTCAGCGCTGTTTCGTCTAGTTATTTGTGTTCTTCACTGAATTCATGCGCTTCACACTGGATCTCACAGCGCTGTTTAGTGACCAAGACTCATTAGCAGGTGAACGCATCTTCGCCACGCCGCCATTTGAATTTTGATCCGAGCGAATGAACGGTCCGAGTGGCGCGTCTTAAATGGCTAGCGCTCTTTCAGTCCTCCTTTGTCACATAAACATTACATTGAACATTTATCTCTTGTTATCGTTTATCAAGGAAATTTATATCACACAATAATTATTATCCATTTATCGTCCAGCCCTATAGTAATTAAATATTTGCTTAGTTATCACCAAAGCTCGTTCTGTTTTGTTGCAGATCATTAAACTGTTACCTTGCCTCTGAAGCATGTTCAAAGTCAGTTTCATGAGGTGCCTTTATGTGCAAATGCTGCCTGCGACGTCATTGCTGGATAAGGCAGTGAGGCAGTAAGTCAGCTGCCTAGGTTTTCGGATGCTGCCATAGATTCTTTTATTTAAAGCTGCAGATTTTCATATTCAACTAATAATTCAGAACAAATTCAGCCTGACTGAAAATGGAGATTGCGGCATGTTCCCTGAAAGAAGCGGTTTTTAATAGTTAATTGAATTACACCATACTTCCCAAATTGTTTGAACTGCTGGAAGCTAAGGCTGTTGTTAATGTTCAGCTGTATTGCTCATGTGGCAATTAAATTACCCAGTCACTAATTAAACTCTACAATAATCAGTTAAGTGCTCTTGCACTCTTTTCATCAGAACAGAAGTAATTTTTCTGTATGACTTTATTTATTGTTGTTTCTCATTTTTCTTCTTGAATTTCTAGTTGGTCTCTGAACCTCCAAAACTGGCCGAGTATCAAGCCTACATAGACTTTGAGATGAAGGAAGGAGATCCGGCTCGTGTCCAGATTATATTTGAACGAGCGCTGGCGGAGAACTGCCTCGTGCCGGACCTGTGGATCAAATACACCACGTATCTGGTGAGCGACTCTCAAAAGCACATGTCTGCATTCACCAAACATCTCACAAACCGAATGATCCGCATGTGTGCCAGTCCCACACCTCCCTCCGTTTGTTCAGGAACATATTAATTGCTTTAATGGGATGGTAATGAGATGCACAAGCCACAAATGCACAGCAGCGTAGTTGCAGCTGAGAACACATTAGAGAGCCAGCACCTCACCAGATGGAGGGAGGGGGGTTAACGAGACAGAAAGAGAGATGGTGGGAGGCGCGTAGGGAGAGAAAAATGAGAACGAGAAAGAGAGAAAATGACACCTCCCCATATTAGCAGCCAAAGCTGCAATCCATTTGGGCTTTCTGATTCAACGACCGAACTTAATGAACTTCTGCATTAAGGGCTACGGTTTGGAGTGTGTTGGTGGAGCCCATTCAAGCGGTTGAATTCCTGGCAGCTATGAATGTGTGAAATAATTAAATCAAGCCTTCATGCTTGTACTCTCTTAGGTGATTAAATTGAGATGCTATTTAACTAAATTATATGCACCTCACACTGTGAGTCACAGAGTTGCTTTGCCTAATGGATATAGGGGGTTATTACTTGGTTTTACAAAGTGCTGTATTGTATCTAAAGCCTCCTATGTAACCAATGACCTGCACCGCTTTAGGATTGAGTGCTGGATCAGTTTCCATAGAAAGGAATGAAAAATTTATTTCACTGACTACCATCCATCCATCACCCATTCACCTGGAGTATTTGGCTAGTTTAATCTGTCATATTTTAGCGTTTCAAATGTTTATCCCTACTAACAAACTTGGTGTGCTTTAAATAATAATGCAACCGTGATTCATACTTCATACAGCAGATATTATCATTCAGTCATTGATGAAATTGTTTTGAAGAGCAGTGAGCAGATGTTGAGTTGGCGTAGGGTGTGCAAAGCAGCGATTTTATGCATCTCCCCCATTTGTAGAGGCAATATTGCGTTTTACTGAATGATTATTGATGTAAGACAGTTTCCCACAGACAGATTTATCTTGGCTGTAGATTAAATTTTTCTTACAATGGAGGAGTGATTCCCTGCTTAACGTCTCCTTTAGCTCGATGTTACATGTAATCTTTGAGCAACAGAGGTGGTTGTAAATGGTTTGGCAGCAGAACAGCAGTGCTGGCTTGGACTGGGGGATTTTAATCATTACGGACTACTCATTACACACACACCTGCTCTTCCTAAAGCATGTTCAGTGGCTTTAGTGCCGAAGGCAAAACAGGCTAAAGACCTTTTCTGTGCATTTTAACAAGCAATTCTGTACGATGTCCTATGACCCAAGATTCTGTCCTTCTCAAGGCGTGTTTATTCAAGACTTTGAATAGAAATTGATTTCTGTGGACCTTGGGAAGAACATTCAGCTTTTATCAAAAAGTTGTTCATGTATGTGTGAATATTTCACATCAGTATTGTTGGTGTGAAAAGATATTAATGCCACTATTAATCATGATGTTATATCATGTTATACTTAGTTTGGTTGAACCCGGTGTGAATTTACTTGTGATTTATCCTAATGTATATTTATCCTATTCTAATGTGCATTTTGCTATGAATAAGTTGTCTGTAATTTTTGCGTTTAATGTGAATAGTCTTTTAGTAGGTAAACAAGCAAGAAGAGCTGTCACGATCTCTTTCCAGACAGCTGTTTGGCTCAGTCAAGATAAAGATTTCCTTCCCCTTAACTTGATCCTTAAAACAACATTTACATGCTGTAAAGTTGAAAAAAGCAGCTGGCACACTACCTAAGGGTGCAGAACGAACAACATTGTTTACAGAACAACATTGTAGTTATTTCATTTCCTCTGCATCTGTCTGAAACTTGGGCTATATTTCTGATGTTTTGACCTGCTCAAGGCATGATAATAAAGTCTTTTTTTAAATTATTTTTTTTATGTCAAATTAGAATTTCTTTATACAGTAGTATTCCTCAGTCAGAATGTTTAGCTGATAAAATGTAATTTTGGATGTTGGCTTGATCACTTACTCGAACTGCTAAAAAAATTCACAAGTGATTCTGTGACTTTGCTCATAATTTTTTTTTTTCTGTTCAACCTCAGGATCGTCAGTTGAAAATTAAAGATCTAGTGTTATCTGCTCATGAGCGAGCCGTCAGGAACTGTCCTTGGACCATGGGTCTGTGGAAGAGCTATCTTTTGGCTCTGGAGAGGCATGGGGCTGACCATCAGACAGTGACAGGTACACCTTTCAATAAAAAAAAAAAGAAATATCAGAAATGTAAAAAATGTTATTTTATTCTGCTAATCACAATATTGAAATTTTGTGTGAAGACTTTGTACATTTATTTTTGAAAGTCCTACACTCGTCAACATATAGTACTGCTGCGCTAAGGGTGCAATGAGTTCAAATCCTGACTTGAGGATGTTTCCTGATCCCACCCCACCCCCCTATCCTATGTTAATACATACAAAAATGCCAAATAAGTCTTTCCTATACTCAGCAGCCACTTTATTTGGTATACCTTGCTAGTACTGGGTTGACCCCTTTTGGCTTCAGAACTGCTCTAATATTTTGGGCCATAGATTCAACAAGGTGCTAGAAACATTCCTCCGCGATTTTCTTCAGTTTTGACTAGGGCTGCGATGATTCCTTGACTCTATTTGAGTGGTGCATTACACATATTAAACCCATTTAAAAATCATAATAAAGCATAATGCTATTAAAAATTCACAAACACTGTGATTTAATTAAATAACTATATGCAATGCAGGTTTAATATATGAAAGTGAAAAAAGTGGAAGTGACAACGTATTGTCAACTATGTTGACCCATAGTTGAAATTGGTCCTCTGCATTTAACCCATCACGAGTGCACACACACAGCAGTGAGAAGTGAACACGCACGTGCACACACACACACATTGTGAACACACGCCCGGAGCAGTGGGCAGCCATTGCTCCAGCGCCCGGGGAGCAATTAAGAGCAATATGCACTTTAATCATTCACGTTTGTAGGGTACGTACATGCTTCTCAGAGTGGCTCTTCACAGTAGTAGCTGCTACACAAACTGGTATAATTTACATGTGTGGAGCGTCACAAACTCCATCTTTGCATGTTGTTGTGAGTTTGGGTTTATTGTAACGTTCATCTGGGAACGTAACATGCACTGCTTCATCAGATTTGCAAGATAAATCATTTATAAACCTACGCAAACACAGAAGAATACATCATCTTTTTCAATATGCTACCTGTTCATCGTGATTTCAAAATAAGTTTAAACACTCACTCTGAGTTTACACATTTTGATGTCCACATTTTCAGGAAATTACAGTGGCTGTAGCTTTTCTATCATAAAGAAATGGCCCAATATTAAAGATTAAGTGGACATTTAAATTAAATATTATTACGTCAATATTAAACAGATTAGATTGCGCAGTATAGTGTAAAAACAATTGTCAGGCCGTTGGAGCCTTCTGCAGTCATTTGTTATAATGCGTAATGTTCGTTAGCTCTATTGTTTGACACATTATGTATTTTAACTGTTTTGTTCAATAAAACCATATGATTACTTGCTTTTGATACTGTATTTGAACTAATTATTATTGCCTCATTGCTATTGTATTTTAAGTCATTGTTTTTAAAGGCTATTGTTCACTTAGGTCTATTTTTATTACTACAAAAAGAATTAATTATAATGATCCAATTACTCGATTAATTGATTACCAAAATAATCGTTAGTAACAGGCGTAATTTTAAGTGATTTTAAGTGAAGATTTGTCAGCTGCACATCCATGATGTGAATCTCCTATTTCACCACATCCCAAAATGTCCTATTGGATTGAGATATGCTGACTGTGGAGGCAATTTGAGCATAGTGACATAGTCAGCGACAATACTCAAGTAGGCTGTGGCATTTAAAAAATGCTCAATTGGTACTAAGAGGCACACAAAGTGTGCCATGAAAATATCCCCCACACCATTACACCACCACCACCAGCCTGAACCATTGATACAAGGCAGCATGATGCTTTCGTGTTGTTTATGCCAAATTCTGCCCCTACCAGCTGAATGTCGCAGCAAGAGGCTGAGGCTCATCACACCAAGCAAACCTTTTCCAAATTTGTTGAGCCTGTGTGAATTGTAGCTTCAGATTCCTGTTCTTAACTGATAGGAGTGGCACTCAGTGTGGTCTTCAGGGTTCGACGTGTTCATTCAGCATTCAGATATTTTCTCTTTTTCAACCATTTTCTGTAAACCCTAGAGATTGTTGTGTGTGAAAATCCCAGTGATCAGCGGTTTATAAAATACTCAGATCAGCCTGTCTGGCACCAACAACCATGCCATGTTTCAAAATCACTTAAATCATCTTTCTTCCCTATTCTGATGCTTGGTTTGAAGTTAAGCAGATTGTCTTGACCATGTCTACATGTATGCATTGCAGTGCATTGAGTTGCAATGCAATTGCCATGCATTAATAAGTTTCTGAAAAAGTGTACCTAAAATGGTTGGTGTGTATAGTAGAAGTTCAATGGTCAAAAGATGTGAAAACACTCAGCAATGTTAAATCAGTTTATCAATGGCGGAAACATTTTGTAGGAATAAAACATGATTTTAACAAACAAAAAATGACTAACAAGCTTTTTTTTTTTTTTTTGTTCTCAGATGTGTTTGAAAAGGCCCTGAATGCAGGGTTTATTCAGGCGACTGATTATGTAGAAATCTGGCAATCTAATCTGGACTACCTGAGGAGACGTGTTGATTTCAGCAAAGGCAAGTGCACTTTTTTTCGGTCTCTTTTTTTTTTTTAATCTGCTCTTACATACTCAAATGTTAGCAGCTGATATCAGATGAGTGAATTTGGTGATTTATTATTGATGGGTTTGTTGATCATTGCAGAATGGAGCAGGGAGTTGGATGAGCTGCGGGCAGCTTTTGCACGCTCCCTTGACTACCTGAAACAGGATGTAGAAGAGAGTGAGTATCTTGTCTGTTTTTATGAGTTATGAGAGCACATTTGTAAAAAGGCATATGTAACTACTGTCTCGCTTCTCAGGATTCAGTGAAAGTGGAGATCTGTCCTGCACAATAATGCAGATCTGGGCAAGGATAGAGGTGAGGAAACTTTATACTGTTGCATCTGTCCATCCTCCATTAACTAATGTCATTCTGCTGATTGCAGTCTGGCCACAGATGTTACAGTGCTGCTTGTGTTTGATTGCTTCAAACAGGCCTTACACTGTAAGAACATGCAGAAGGCCCGTGAACTGTGGGACAGCATCATGACAAAAGGGAATGCAAAATATGCCAACATGTGGCTGGAATATTACAACCTGGAAAGGTCAGTAGTTTTCATGCAACTAGTGAGATGTTTTCAGATGCTCTACTGATAATTCTCAAAGTATGCTGGAGAATATGATAGCAGGTTTTAAGCAGAACTTGTAAAGTTCATGCAGCTTGAATGCTGCTGTGATCAAATATTCAGAAATATTCATTTTAATTTGAGAAAAAAGGTGTGCGTTTGAGGGCAAAAAAGGAAGCGTTTTCACCAGTGGTCTCAGATTTTCAATCTTAGTCTATTTTGGGGAAGCCATTGAATATTGTGTTACATTATGGGTACCTTCAAGTCAAAAAAAAAAGTTGAGAACCACTTTGTTTGTAATGATTGCATAAAACACATTTGACTTCAACAATGTAAAATATTCCTGAGTGAAGCAGAATATTCAGGAAGTAATGTGGGGATAGTGATTAACCATCAGGATTTGACTGGATCAGGAGGGGGATTTTGTGCAATAATATTATTAGGTAATATCATTTTTCCTTGGCTATGCAACCTTGATTATATCAGCAGAAAAATCAATTCAATTTAAGGGATTGAGCAAGTTATTACATTTTGATGAAATATTATGAAAACATGTTTGTTTTCTTAAGTTAGGCAGGGTTCGTACAAGGTACTTAAAGTGCTTGAAGTACTTGAATTTGACTTTTTGAAATGTAAGTCCTGGAAAACCCTAAAAAATACCTAAAAAATATCAGATTACTCAGTTTTCAAAATAATCATTAGATTACTTGATTACCAAAATAATCGTTAGTTACGGCCTTAAATTAGTTAAAACATTTCAAAATACAACCACATTCTTTTGCTTTTTGTGATTAAAAGACAAATATTGTGTCATTGAAAATGTCTTAAAAATTGTATTAAAATATTTTCTCTTTCTAGTGAATCAAATATCTGTGTTTTGTTTCTTGTATTTCGTAAATGACGCGGATTGTCACACCTCTAGTGTCTATGAGCGTAATATAGCTCATAATTTTCCAAGTGTATGATATAGCTTTCCTCCTTCAGGTAAATCATATATTCATGAAAAAAAATCACTTTGAATAAGGAAAGCGGTAACTATGCCGTAGTATTCGTTTAAATGTTAAATTTGCCACAGTCATTGCTTGCTTTGCATGTGCTGCACTTTATTAGTACTATTTTGTTTTATTAATTTATTGATTAGAATTTGAAAGATAATAATGATATTGTTTGATAAGTGAAAACCACAAAAGTAATACTTAAAGTCCTTGAAAGTCCTGGAAATTCATTTTGCAGTTTCTGTACAAAACCTGGTTAGGGTTGAGGCTATTTTGATTTCATATTGTCTTTAAAACTTTAACAGCAAGTAAAGGCTGCTCTTTATGTATTAACTTGTATATGTTTGTGGTTCAGGTCATATGGAGATGCTGCTCACTGCAGGAAAGCTCTCCACAGAGCTGTACAGTGCACATCAGACTACCCTGAGCATGTCTGTGATGTCCTGCTCAACTTTGAAAGAGTGGAGGGTGAGTTAAATTGATGGATATAATGATTTCGGTTTATATGGGTGCCCAGCTCATTAAGGTTTATGTGGGTGTTGTTTCTCATAGGCTCTCTGGAAGACTGGGATGCTGCTGTCCAAAAAACAGAGACTAAACTCAACAGAGTCAATGAGCAGAGAGCAAGAGTAAGCCCTAACTAGCCTTTTGGGGATTTTCACCATACTTGGCATTTTTATTCACATCTTTTTTCCTGTTGAAATGAACGGAAATAATGTTGCAATAAGTGAGCAGATATGTGTATCATGTTTAAAGTATTTTGTCAGAAAGCTTGCCATGTAGAAATGTCAGTTTGCTGTGGTTTTTGAGTCGTCTGAATGCTGTTTCTGCAGGTGGCTGAAAAAGAGGCTCTCCAAGCCAGACAAGAGGAAGAGAAAGCTGAGCACAGGAGGAAAGCCAAGGCAGATAAAAAAGCCCAAAAGAAGAGTCAGAAACCAAACAGAACGGGGGATAAACGGAAAGCTGAAGACGAGTACGAGGAGGAATGGGGAGAGGATGCAGGTATATATCAAGTGCATATATTCTGTTAGTTGTGTTAAAAAATGTGTTTTCAGAGAAATTGGAAGTCATTTCCAAACAAAATATCAGCTAACAGTGTGGTTTAGATTTCAGCTGTACTGACATATCAAATGTGTGCAGAACTGCCGTCAAAGAGGCTCCGAGGAGAGGAGGATTTTGGTAGCACAGCCACAGAGGAGCTCATGGAGACAGAAAGTGGGCTTTTCGGCCGACGAGCTCCACCACCACGTAAATCTGAGCCACCTGGTTTCCGCAAGAACCAGCAGGGGCTGTCTGAAGCACTACGACTACCCCAGGATGAATCAAAGGAGCAGCGCAAAGATGAAAATAGTGTATTTGTCAGTAACTTGGCTTTTAATATGGAGGACCCAGAGGGCAAGCTGCGAACTTTGTTTCAGGGTTGTGGGACAGTACAGCAGGTGCGGCCCGTGTTTACACCAAAAGGTGTGTTTAGAGGCTATTGCTATGTGCAGTTTGAGGACCGACTGGCTGTACCTGAGGCACTGAAACTGGACAGACAGGAGGTGGATGGACGGCCCATGTATGTGTCTCCTTGTGTGGACAAGAATAAGAATCCTGACTTCAAGGTATCTAGAATGTGCACTACTGAATTTGTGACCTGGTGTTTAGTGTTTCTTGATGTTCAAGTGAACAATTTCTAATTGTACATTTCTATATTGGTTATCATTTTTTTAAGTGTAAATCATTTGTATGATGTGTCTTAGGTTTTTAAGTACAAAACAGCAATGGAGAAGCACAAGATCTTTATCTCGGGCCTGCCGTACACCTGCACTAAAGAGACACTGGAGGATCTCTGTAAACAGCACGGCACAGTCAAAGCCATCCGGCTTGTCACCAACCGTTCCGGCAAACCCAAGGTTTGTAGGCCCCAGTTAAAAATTTTGAACAGCAAGTTTTTTTTAAATATTTTTTTAAACAAAGTTTCTTCTGCTCACCAAGCCTGCATTTATTTGATCCAGAGTACAGCAAAAACAGTAACATTATGAAATATTGTTACTATTTAAAACAACTCTTTTCTATTTGAATATGTTTTAAAATGTAATTTATTCCTGTAATCAAAGCTGAATTTTCAGCATCAATAGTCCAGTCTTCAGTGTCACATGATACTTCAGAAATCATTCTAATATGCTGATTTGCTGTCCAAGAAATATTTATTATTATTATTAAGATTTAAAACAGTTGAATACATGGACTTTCTGTTCGTCAAAGAAACCTGAAACAATTCTAATCAGCTGTTCTCAACATAATAATAATAATAATAATAATAATAAAAATGTTTTTTGGGGGGGAAACAATTCAGAGGAATCCCAGGATAGATTGCATTTTAAAATATATTCAAATAGAAAAAAGTTATTTTAATTAGTAAAAACATTTCGAAATGTCACAGTTTTGGCTGTACTTTGGATTGAATAAATGCAGGCTTGGAGAGAAGAGACTTCTTTAAAAAACATAAAAAATCTTACTGTTCAGAAACTTTTAACTGGTAGTGTAAGTTCAGAAAAACTTAAAGGGGTCATCGGATGCAAAGTTCACTTTTACATGTTGTTTGAACATTAATGTGTTGGCAGTGTATGTACAAATCTACCCTGTAATGATTATAATTCATGCAGTGGTTTTTAATTAATCTGTAAAAATAATATCCCCTTTTTTAAATCGAGCCATTCTCAGATGCCTGTCGGTGTGGCGTCACACCCACAGAGGCCGCTCCCACGATAGTTGATTGACATGAGCGTCTTACCTCAGACCTGGCTTAAATCAGCTGTAACAGTCTGACCTCCATTGTTTTGATGCCGGAGCAGGGAAGTAAGTTAGACAAGAATATCTCTGATTGAGGTGTTGTGTTGCTGGATGTAATAATGAACATAATGGTCGTCATTTACTCCCGACATCTGAGCCACTGAAGATGCAGTAGATTACGTTTGTTTGTGAAGGGAATGCTCCTCCGATCTACATATTTCCGTTTATGTTCGCGCAAATCATTCATGATCCAGCTTCACTTACAGCAGAAGTGAGTATAAGGGTTTTTTATGAATCTTTGCGATCGCCTTTCCTAATATTGTGCTAGTTAGCAAGTTTAGCAGCTAAATGCGGCTAAAGTAAACAGGCTCGTCACTCCACAGAGAGAAGAAAGGGGCGGGGTGAGCAGAGCTCATTAACATTTAAAGCAGCCTCAACCAGAACAGGATGATTTTTGCATAGCTGATTTTGGCAAGGTAAAAAGGGTGTTTTACACAACCATTGAGAATTTTTAACCGAAGTATATTACAGACTTTTCATTAAGACCCTAAAGAATCATATCAACTTTTAAATTCATAGTTATGGCATTAAATGTTGTATGTACTTCAAAAAATAAATTTCTTTTGTCCAGTTCAAATATCTAACATCCTTAAATCAAGATAAATGATGCAAAGCGATGCAAAATGAATATGTGACCCTGGACCACAAAACCAGTCTTAAGTTGCTGGGGTTTATTTGTAGCAATAGCCAAAAATACATTGCATGGGTCAAAATTATTGATTTTTCTTTTATGGCAAAAATCATAAGGAAATTAAGTAAAGATCATGTTCCATGAAGATATTTTGTAAAATTCCTACTGTAAATAAATGAAAACTTACTTTTTGATTAGTAATATACATTGTGAAGAACTTTATTTGCACAACTTTAAAGGTGATTTTTCTCAATATTTTGATTTTTTTTGCACCCTCAGATTCCAGATTTTCAAATAGTTGTATCTTGACCAAATATTAACCTATCCTAACAAACAATACATCAATGGAAAGCTTATTTATTCAGCATTCAGATGATGTATAAATCTAAATTTTGAAAAATTTACCCTTATGACTGGTTTTGTGATCTAGGGTCACATATGTCTTGTTTTCTTAGAAACTGACCAAAATAAGTTTATACTTAAAATAAGAATAAATATGTGTCAGTGGGGTATAAAAACTTGTTTTCCATTTGAATTATTTTTTATAGTTTCGTTTATTTTGCATAAGAATAAAATAAATACAAAAAAGTACAATCCATACACTGTGCAGGGAGAGGCAGAAACCCCAAAGTACTTATTTAGAGCCTGCACCTAAACAATAAAGAAAACAAAAACAACCAATGAAATTAAACAAAAAGCTTAATTACAATAACAATTATATAAATGTAAATAACTGCAAATTAATTACAACATATGTCAAAACCCCAGAAATAATATACATTAAAAACAAACCTTATGTGGTACACACACACAAAAAAAAAGTACATTATTACAAATCTGAAAAAAGTTGATTTTATAAAAAGTTAAATTTCTCATAAAACAAGACTTATTTAAGGCTATTTAATTTACAAAAAGTTAAATGTTTTTTGATTCCTAGAATATTTTTGGTATTTTCAATGGAAAACAAGACAAAACTGCTGAGGAAGAAAACATATTTTTTGCAGTGTGGTCGGAAGGAACAGTAAAAGTTATTCCCATATTCTAGCGTTCGAGAGTAGAGCCATTAAAGCCTTTTTAAGTGAATTAAATGGTAATGGAGATTCATTTGGAAGCTTTAAACTTTGAATTGTTGCTAATACAACTCATTGTCTGCTCACTAGATGTTTACATTTAGAGAAAAGAACATTGTCTTAAAATTTACCTTTATAAAACCTGCTGAAAACCTTGTAAAAGTCATCTCCAGGCTATTTTTTTTAGACTATAATACCCATATTCCTGTAGATACATGACCTGTCCAAATGTTAAACAGATGCTAATAGTGTATGTTGTTGACTCTTCACATCAATGCATGTGTGTGCTCTGTAGGGTTTGGCGTATGTGGAATATGAGAACGAAGCACAGGCCTCACAGGCTGTGTTGAAGATGGACGGCACCATGTTGGAGAACTTCACACTCTCTGTTGCCATTAGCAACCCCCCGAGCAGGAAGATGGACGATAAAGCAGCGCCTAGTCGAGTCCTGGGGGCAGCGATGCCAAGGCAACCTCAGGGAGCGTAAGTATTTGATACACCAGGTTAGCTCTCCACCTGTGTTGAGTTACTGCTATGTGGATGTCAGTAATTATGTTGTGAAAATCTTGGATATGAAGACCTGTGTCTCCAGAGGAAAGAGGTTTACTGTCAAAATATTAACTATAAATTGTAACTACCTTATGTAGGGCTGAATGATTAAGCAGAATAAAATCAAAATTGCGATACAGTTTAGTGTGATTATCAGGCTGCGGTACAATTTGATAAATATACATTCTGTGTGAGTGAAGCGGCTCAGGTCCGGCGTTTTCAGTGTCTCCATAAATGCTGCTCCACAAAAACTCATCTCTGCATGTGCTGTGAGTTTGGGTTGCTTATAATGTGCATTTGGGAACAAAACATGCACCAGCTGTTACACCAGATTTGTAATGTGAAGCGTTTATAAACCTGAAACTTTGATTTTTTTGATTTTTTACAAAGCAAAAAAATGCTTTAAATTGCAATTGATTTCTCAGAATTACAGTAGTTTAACTTTTATCAATATTTCTGTTTAATGTTTAAAGAAAGTGGTATCTGAAAGAAAAGTATTAATATTGTAATTTTACTATAAAATAATCACTATTGTTATTTAATAGTTAAATTTATATATATATATATATATATATATATATATATATATATATATATATATATAATATTTTACAACAAAGCCAAAAAAAAAATTAAATTGCTGTTGATTTATAGATTATATAACTTTCATAATTATTTCTGTTTAATGTTATTTAATAATATTTACATTTTAAATTATGATCTTACATGATCTTGTTTCTTCTTAATTACTATTTTATAGTGAAATAGTTATAAAAAATAAAATGTAAAAGTTACAATAAATTTGTTTTAGAATTTTATAAATATTTCTGTTTAATATTATCTAATAGTTAAATTATTTATAATTAAAATTTGTATATATATAAAATGTATTTATAACATTTTTTTTTTACAAAAGCAAAAAATTTAGTTTCAAATGGCAATTGATTTATAGTTTATATAACTTTCATAAATATTTCTGATTAATGTTATTTAATAATACTATTTAAATTTTAAATGTAAAATGTTTTAAAATGTTCTTACATATACATACTAAATTATGTAGTCCCACAAAGCAAAAAAATCTGTTGATTTTTATAGTGAAATAGTATCACAATAGTTTTATAACTTTACTTTTTTAGTTTTATAATATTTGTTTAATATTATTTAATAATGTTAAATTGTTAAAATTTTTGTTTATGCAAAATGAAGCAAAAAAAAAAGTTGTAAAGTGCAATTGATTTATCAGATTTAAAATAGTAACAACACTATTTAAATTAACCAAAGTTAAAATTATGATCTTACATATACTAAATTTAGTCCTACAAAGCAAAAGAAATTTTGCAATTACATTTTTCATGTATCATGCAGAAATTTCTGAAAAAGCCTTCTGTGGTTCACATTGCAAACCCCCAACCCCCCCAACAACATATTGCTTTTTTACTGAAAAATTTTCATTTCTTTTCAGGAGAGGAAAAGGACGCACTCAGATCTCTCTGCTGCCACGCTCTCTGTACCGGCAGAGCGCTCCAGATGCCAAAGCGGAGAACGGGACCGTTTCTGCGCCACATGCCACAGTGACAGATGGAGTGCACGGAGGACCTGGAACCACGAGCCTGGACACGCAAACCAAGTCTCTGTCCAACGAGGACTTTGCCAGGATGCTCCTCAAGAAGTGAAACTGTTTGCAGATAACACAAGAAAAAAACCTGCCTTCTGACAGAAAGCCATGCTGTGTCCTTACGGAGTCCGGTGGAGAAACAGCGTTTTAATTTAGCCTACTTTCTGTAAATACGTGACCACCTCCCCGATATATAGTAAAACTATTTTAACACCTCACCCATGGAAATGTGAGCTGTATTGTTTTCTTGATTTCTTAGTAATAACGAAAGGGGCTCGGGGGGCAGATTTCAGATTTTGTCAGCGAGTATTTTTTTAACAGGATGTTAAAACATGATAAAGGTATATGCAAGAACATTTAATATGAAGATACATGATGTATTATAAATGGGTTTCAACACAGCTTCATTTCTCAGTAGGCCCCTTTTGGGGCAGCTGATGTGTAGATGCGTCCTGCACCTCTGCCTTGTCAAAGGCAACAACAACAACAAAAAATATCAATAAAGATCAAAACCTTTATTTTACATATTCTCTGAACTGCATGTTGTATAAATAATTTATTTGCAGTACCACAACCATTTGAAACAGTCTTGCATGTGTAGATTACTAATTCTAATAAACGTCTTCATAACAGCTCTAAATGAAGACTAATGGAGTAATAGATGATCTTGTCAGCGAATAAAATCCAGCACCTTGCCAACAACACATCTGTGACTAAGAGGTTAAACTTTTGTGTTTATTAGACTGCAGCGCTTTCATTAAAAGCTGTACACTGTCCTGGAACTTAGTACATATTCTAGTTTTATCACGCATTTTGTATTTTCTCCAAGCGCTGCCCTTTGAATCTTGTTTGATTGCTGACACAGCTTGTAAACCTGCCTTACCTTGTGTGCTCAATAATGGTCTGAAGGTTAAAGCTTGTGCTCCACAGCCAGCTTCAATTCAACACTCAGTCTAGAAGTCGAGTTTAGCTAAAGCTAATGCGTTTGCGGTCACATTTGAAGTTGAATGGCTGGCTGCGGAGCGCGGTTGTCGCTTTAGAACCGATTGGGTCCTTCCCGGAAGAATCTATGCAGCTGTATATCGCTAGAACCTTCCACTACGAGTTCACCTGACTGTGAACCCATTCTATACTGTATTGTATATATACATACAACATATATCATCTAAAATGTCCTGGATATTAGTATTATTTACTGGTTTTGATGGCTATGATGGACTTGTGTATTTCATCCACTACTAAATGTTAAGCTGATCTATTTTTTTAACTGCGGTGTCATACACTAGACAGTTCCTTCCTGCGTTGTTTTTGATTGTGTTTGCCTCTCGTTCACACCCCTCAATGGTTGGCCATAGTTTTGTAAAACATTTGTATATTTTGAACTAAAAAAAAAAAAAAAGAAAAGTAGCTCTATATATTTGCGTTTGATCACCACAGTGGCCTAAAGTAGTGATTGAGAAAAAAAAAACAAAAACAACGTGCTGTTGCAATGTCTTGTTCAACATTAAAAGTAATGAAAACATGGTATACGTGTGGTAAATTGTGCACTTTCCTTTCTTTATTTGGATTAGTGTATCAGTTATTTTGATTATAGATTGGCCATTTTTATTTACCACTGTCAGTGTCATCTTGAGGCACTCTTCTGATTATTTCTAATAATGTTCCTGTTGTATTTCCTGTGTTGCGCAAATTGTATGTAGTCATACGGTTTTATTTTTCCTTTTTAAGGCCTAAATTGTTTAATGAAGCAATTAAATGTATGTGGTTGTCAAACATATGACTTGTGATATTTGTGCTCACTTGTGATATTTTCTCATTTTGTTATAGCCATATTTTAGATTATCAGATTTTAGAATGTCATTTTTTTGTGGTTATAAAAATAAACCTAAACGATCATAGCCTTTAAAATGACTTACAATACATATGTGACCATGGACCACAAAACCAGTCTCATGTTGCACGGGTAAATTTGTAGCAATAGCCAAAAATACACTGGATGGGTCAAATTTATAGATTTTTCTTTTATGCCAAAAATCATTAGGATATAAAGGAAAGATCATGTTCCATGAAGATATTTTGTAAATTTTCCACCATAAATATATCAAAACTTAATTTTTGATTAGGAATATGCATTGCTATGAGATTCATTTGGACAACTTTAAAGGCGATTTTCTCAGTATTTTGATTTTTTTTTTTGCATCATCAAATGCCAGATTTTCAAATAATTGTTTCTCTGCCAAATATTGTCCTATCCTAACAAACCATACATCAACAAAAAAGCTTATTTATTCAGCTTTCAGATAATAAAATTTCGAGAAATTTACACTTGTAACTGTTTTTGTGGTCCAATAATAATTAATTCAAATAAAGTATAAGAAAAAAAGTAATCATACTTTTTTTTTTTTTAACAAAACCGTTTGTGCATAATCTATTATAAACAATAGATCTACGTACATTATGCATTATCTCAAAGGCCTGCAGAGGGCGCCAACTGCCTGACGATTGTTTTTATACTTTACAACACGATCTAATCATTGTTTAATATTGACTAAACAACACTTACTTCAAATGTCCACTTAATCTTTAATATTTGTCCATTTCTTTACAACAGAAATGTTACAAGCACTGTAATTTCTTGAAAATGTGTAAACTCAGAGTGAGGGTTTAAGCTTTTATTTTGAAATCGCAATGAATATTGAGCATATTGAGAAAGATACTGATGTATTATGTGTTTGCAAATCATTTACCTTACAAATCTGATGAAATGGCGATCCCAGATGAACGTTATAAACCCAAACTCGTAGTAATATACAGAGATGGAGTCTGAGACGGTCAACTAGTAACAGTTCGTCTAGCAGCACTTGAATGGTAACGTTTGTGAATTCACAGTATTATGCTTATGATTTTTAAATGTTTTTATTATGTTATGCAGCCTCAGAAAACGATCTTATAATGCATTTCATGGATTCTCGTCGTTGGTCAGTTACCCGGATGTTCCCATGGATTGCACGGTTGATGTACTACTAAATACATTTGGTTCTACTAATTTAAGTCGTCTAAACCAGCTGCTAAAGCATACAGAGGACTTAGTAATCAGAAAAGGGCGCAATTTGACAAACTTAAGTTAACAGTTGGTAAATATAAGTACGAACAGTATTAAGACATTAGCCTAAAATTTCACCTACTTAACCAGAACAAACACGAATGTTTTCAAGATTTCTGCCCTGGAAATCCTGGTCCAGTTTAGCCACAAATGCCTTTTGTTCCCCAGACAGTTTTTTGCACTCTTCTCCTTGATTTGTTATCTCTTTTGGCAGTCTATAGTACTCCAAATGTTTTTCCCAGTCAGATCGATTAGTACAGCCCAAAACATGACAATAATTTTCAGCAAAATATGTGAGTTTCAGTGCCGCCAATATGGCCGATTGACGTCGCCTCATGAAAACACTCTATTGCATCGAAGAATCCTGACAGCCCTTGTGGATTGTTTTGACATTTTTCATATTTTACAGCTGTGGATACTGGCTATTATTCTGCTTATGAAAAGTCAGAAAATGATGACAAATCCACCAAATACTACAAGGAAATGAGAAGTTGCACAATAATTTATTACACACAATAATAAAATAGCTTTTACGAGTAGTAAAATAAATTAAAGCTATGTTTAAATAGATTAAAGTGCTTGAAAATAGTGGCAAACTCAAAATCAAAAGGTGTCAATCAAAAAAAGTCCCTAACATTATTATTAATACAACCTTTCAACACTATTCATGTAATCAATAATACAGCTTCCTAAATAACATTTTGAACAGCTGTAGGCAATTATAATATTCCTTAAATCACACATCGGAATCTCAGAATAATCATTTTCATATGGAAAAATAACATCTTAAAACTTTTAAAGGGATAGTTCACCCAAAAACGAAAATTCTGTCATTAATTACTCACTCTCATGTCGTTCCAAACCCGTAAGACATTCGCTCATCTTTGGAACAAACATTAAGATTTTTTTTGATGAAATCCAAGAGTTGTGAAATCCTAAAGTAGTAAGGACCTCGTTAAAATAGTCCATGTGACATCAGTGGTTCAGAATACTCTTTGTATGCAAAGAAAACAAAAATAACTTAACACGGACTATTTCATCAATGTCCTTACTATGTTTCTGTGCCTGGACCATGGTAGTACCCTTGCTCTTGGATTTTATAAAAAAAATATCTTAATTTGTATTCTGAAGATGAATGACGATCTTACATGTTTGGAATGACATGAGGGTGAGTAATTAATGACAGAATTTTCATTTTTGGGTGAACTATCCGTTTAAAATAAACTAAAGAATTCAAAATCATGGATTATGCCCTAGGAAATGTTAAAGGTTAACTATTACTCAAACTGAGTTTGGCAGACTCTCATTTCTGAACATGACATTTCTTTGCTGTAACCTGCCAGCTTGTAAATGAGAAATGTGTCCAACAAGCTCTTCACATTTTACAAACCTGTTCATTTTTCCATTTCCATTTTTCTCAAGCTTGTATTTTGAGACTGGAAGAAGTCCAAGTATAGAGATAAACACCACAAAAGTATGAGTATGGATATTCCCAACAGACAGCAGAGTTAATTTACTCAAAAGCAGGAGGACTGAGTTGCTAAAAGATCTGAAGATCTGACCTAATACTGTTCATTCAGTGAAAAAGAAAAGCTTTGAAACTGACAAAAAAGTACAGGCTAAAATATAGACGAACAGTCCATATTTCAAAAAGAACAGCGGATTTGTAACAGAGAGAGCTACACAGTGAATGCACAAACTTAAAATAGATCCACAATTTGTCCATGTAGGTCCCATGCTTGCGGTTTAAGGTTGGACAGTGTTTCATCAGAGAGGCTGATATGGCCCTTATGGCACGTCAGTTTACGCCACATGCTATCTTTTTCCACTTACCACTATACATCTATCAGCTATGCACAGGTATGGTGTGTTTACAGTCAGGACAGGCGTGATTGCTAGCGTCAGGCAGCCCAACCGCATGCTCAGTTGTGGCTATCAGTAGCGTATCAAGTGTCATTTCTGTGCATTTTGCGATGAAGCGTATAAAGGGCCTCACGTCGCCCTCATTGGCAGTATCCAGGGCGGCATAATACTCTGCCCTCTGTTCTTTCCGAATGGTGATGGGTGGATAACTAGCTTGCATTAGGATTAAGTTCATGAGCAGTCGGGACGTCCGTCCATTCCCGTCCACGAATGGATGCACGTACACCAGTTTATAGTGTGCAAGAGCTGCGAACTCCACCGGGTGTAGATGCAGCGCTTCCTCTGAGTTCAACCACTGCACCAGTTCCTGCATGTGCTTGTCCAGGTCCTGTGGGTGCGGTGGGATGTGATGTCCCACGAACACCTGGGTGACACGGAATCGCCCGGCTTCAACGGGATCAGCGTAGCCTAGGACCCGTCTGTGTATCTCTAGGATGTCGTTTACTGTGATTGCTCCAGCGCGGGATAGCAGGGTTGTGTTTATGTACTTCATTGCTACATCGACGCCAATTGCCTCGTTCTGTTCTTGAAGGCTTTTTCCTGGTACAGCATATCTGGTTTCTATAATATGCCGAATCTCTGAAAGAGTGAGCGTGTTGCCTTCGATAGCTACGGTGTGGTAAATATGATGGTAGTAGGTCTCCTCCATGACTCTACGCAAAGCAGAGTTGCCTTTGGGTATGGACATGAGACGTCGTACCTTTCCATCGATGATTCCAAAGTGGCGTTGATCTATTTCCTCTACTAACGGGAGTGTGCGATCCCTGCTCACCAGAGCCTTCTCGTTACAGGGTGAGATGGCGAGGGCCTTGGTGTACAGGTGGTCTGCTTGGACAACGTCTTTTTCCTCCTCCAGTATGGTTCCCAGTTCGGTGAGTGCATCCACAAACTCTGGGTTCATGTTGAGCGCGTGGACGAGCAGCTTATGAGCCTTCTCCCTCTTGCCATTTTTCTTCATCTCCAAAGCTTGCTGGAGAGCTGCCTTTGCCTCCAACTGAGTCTCTGTAAACAAACAGATGGTCAGTGTTTTGTGGTATGACATTCCAGCTAAGAGACGCATAATCGATAGACATTAACACTTGAAAGAAAGTTTCATTTTTAATTATTTTTCAGATGCATTAGTTTAATCAAAATGTATGACAGTAAATTGCCTGTAAACCGGACTGCAGTGATCTTCTAATGACTTTTAGTATCTGTTGAGCTTTCAAAAGCCTAAAAATAAACTGTGGCTACAGGGGTGAATGAGACAATAATATAAGATTTTAAAAAAATTCAACACCATTATTGAACATATATAACAAAATTAGAGCAGGAAATTCAACAAGAAAAGTAAGAGGGAGAGACTTGATCCACTGAGAATTGACTTAACCACAAAAACAAATAAACAAACAAACAATACAAACAGAACATAACAATGTTATTGTTAAGTAAAAACAAATGTTTGTTAATTGAAATAATATAAAATAAAATAGTAATCGGAAAACTTTTAAATGAAAGAATAAAAAAAAAAAATTCAGTATCACATGATCCTTTCGAAATCATTCTAAAAGCTGATTTGCTGTTCAAGAAACATGTATTATTATTATTATTATTATCATCAATACTTACAGAAACAATACATTTTTTTCAGGATTCTCTGATGAATTGAAAGATCAGCATTTATCTGAATTCAAAAAGCTTTTGTAACATTATACATTATATACCATTCAAAAGCTTGGAGTCAGTATATTTTTTTATAATGTTACAAAAGATTTCTTTTTCAGATAAATGCTGTTAACTTTATATTCATAATGAAACCTGAAAAAAATTCTACACAGCTGTTTTCAACATAATAATAATAATAATAATAATAATAATAATAATGATAAAAGTTTTTGAGCAGCAAATCAGAATATTAGAATGATTTCTGAAGGATCATGTGACTGGAGTTATGATGCTAAAAATTCAGCTTTGAAATCACAGGAATACATTACATTTTAAAATAGGCTATATTCAAACAGAAAGCGGTTATTATAAATTGTAAATATTTTTCAAAATTAGAAATTAGAAAATTAGAAAATAAGAACTAAAAGCACATTCAAAGTATTAATAATCTACACAAAGATAAGTAGAAGGGTTAGTGGTTTTCTGATCAGAAAAAAAAAAGATACAGACAGACTGATAGAGATAGAGTCAATTTTGAATTGACATTCAGCCACTCAACAACACAAAGTCAACATCTGCATCAACTGTACCTTTACTAGGCTTGACTTTCTGTGGCAGGAGGTCTAGTGCAGTGAAAGGGACCGTCAGGCTGGTGGTGTGCACTACAGGCCGCTGGACATTGCCCCATAGCTGGCAGCGCAGAAGAGCAAGACCCTTCAATGTGGCACAGCATTGCTCCTCTATTCCTGCTAAAGGCAGCAGCAGAACAAATACAGACCCCAGCAAGCCAAACAGAACAGGTCCCCAGCCCCACAGCAGAGGACCGCTGCATGCATGCCGGAACACTGCTAGAGCTGCCATCAATCAAGAAATGCAAATGTCACAGGCCACACGTCCAACATTCTTGCAAGACAATATCTGCATGAAAAGGAAAAAAAAAAAAAAGCAGGTTAAGCATAAAATCGTTAAAACAGGTTTACTGTCATTTTTCTTTAGTCTAATGTGAGCCAAGTGGCTCTTGGGAGTCCGACAGCGATTTGGATCCACATTTACAACCATCTCTCATGTTGTTTCACAGTCTGAAGATGAAAGTAAAATTCACTTATGGTCCAGCACAATCGTCTTTAAAACCACCTAAACCACCTATTTGATATGTATAGCTGTCTTATATGCTGTAGCTAAACACACTGACATTTAAGTATTATTATAATTGTAATATCTAACACAATAGGTAAATACGTGAAATACTGTAGAGCAAGATTTGTCCAGCTGACATCAGAAATACCACCTTATGGTAGACAGTCAATGACTACAGCAGTTCATGACAAGTCATGTTAATATTCATATATTTCTACAGAAAAACGTTTCACTAAACACTAAAACCGGAGGCAAGTTACGCACTTTATAAAATAAGACATAAATGTCAGACATACCTTACCGCTTAATATGTTATCCTCATTATAAATGATGGATATGCTCAGAAATATTTCCTCTGGTGTTAGCAACGTCAACTTCCGCGAAACGGATATGTCCTACTTGTAAGGATGATATTGATTGGTTGATTTTACTTAGTATGTGCTTACTGATTGGTCAGAGATTTGCTACACACCCTCGTACAGCAACACATTTTCCAGATCGTAGAACTACATGATTGGACAAGACGCTCTACTGGATCCTGTTATGTCAATATGTAATGTCCTTTACTAATGGTCTAACAAGATATTTATTTACGTATATAACAACAACAACGTAACCTTTAATAGCGACTTTTAAAGTTGCATCTCAAAGCGCTTTACAAAAAAGATTTAAATAAATCAAAATAAAAAATGCATCAAAACAATTTAAGAATGGTATAATCTAAAATGTAAATAACAATAATAATAATAATAATAATAATAATAATAAACGATTCGGAAGAACGAAGATCACGCCTTAAAGTCTGAACTTTAAACACTTTAAACTCCAAGGGGTAATCTCCGTTTTTCCGATTCGTTTTAAATTATTTATTTATTTTAATTTATTTTATTTTTTTCTTAAATACTGAAGCCAAACTATGAAAGGCCGTGAAGTGAAACCTGAGAATTTTAACATTTAAAATGAAAAAAAAAAAACAAGAAACCTGACAGGGAGCTAGTGCAAAGACTCCAGTATAGGAGTGATGTGGTCACTTGTACACGTATAATATTGGCAAAATAAATTATACGCTTTTTTTTCTTTTCACGGTGTAAAAATAAATAAAACAAAATGCTTCCTTTTATTTCAAATATTCTCATATGGCAAAGTAGAATTCACTGTCTCACACTAGAGGTCAGTATTGCCTTAGTAATAAAAGTAATAAAATAAATGACAGCTCTTTTTAAATTTCTTCAACAAAAATCTTGGAAATGGTCAACATGGCCCTTACTGCAAATACTGCATTCAAATAAGGACTTAGAAATCTCTACAATATACCATTAATATAAGATACTGTTAATATAACATACCGATATAATATAATTCATATAATATACTATTAAAAACCTTTAATGCATAAAACACAGGTATACACTGATACAATAACTTCATATAATAATTTATTCTAGTGTAATTTGTGCTGCCATCTCATCAATACTTCTTGACATGTTTTACTTTATTTATAAGAAGAGTTTTACAAGTTTAGCCAAATCTGCACTTTAGCCAAAGGGATATTAAGGAGTGTGTGCATCTGTGTTTGTCGTGGTCAAGGAGACAATAAGTGTGCAGGGTGATTTATGACTCTGTATCTGCCCTAAAGATGGCCAGATGTTAATACTAAACCCACACACACTCAATTTCATAAACACCAAGAAGAGAGAGACAGACTCCATTCATATTAATCATATCATAGATCCTTCACTGAGCCTCTAAACCCACTAAACTTGGAATACAAATCATGTCCTTCACGGACTTTGATGCATATCTGCATAAAGCAACATGTAGAGAGGCATCTAGAGATGCTATTATGTTTTCACCGAAATTACATTGGGAATAATCTCAATCATGATTTTACACCAGTGCTTCATGAATTACTAAGGTCGGGCAGCCCACCTGCGGAACTAAAGTGTATGAATCACCGCACATAATGAGAGCAGTGTGCTTCATTCCTCTACAAAGCAATAAGCCTCAGGGCAGCAAAGGGAAATCTCTAATACATATTGTTGTTGATGTTATTGTTTTTTCATTTTTTGTTTTCTACATTAACATCCCTGCCTCAGGCTTAGAGGATTTCAGGGCATCATACATTATTGCTTGTGTTACATTGCACATTATAGATCCAACAAATCATCACTGTAAATTTTGAGTATTCATATTTAATCCTTCCCAGCACCTCCCCCTTCATAATTATTCACAAACTGGTTTGTGTGTGATCAGCTTGCATGAGTATGTTTTGTACAGTTCATAAGAGCGCATAATCAAAGCTTTTAGTGATAGATGAGGCGAGGGGTTACCATGGAAATGCAGAGGCATGGAATATGCTTTGAGAGGAGGTCACAGAGGGGAAAGGATAGGAAAAATCTGCTCTCTCTCTCTGTTTCATAACTCACTTACCCTACCCTCTAGTAAACCAAAAAATTGTTTTTGTTTCTGCACACATGGTTGGAGACAGTAATACTATTTCTTAATTTATTACTGCATCACTGAAAAATATGAGTACTGCATAAATTTTCTCTCTGTTTTGTCTGCAGGGTCATTTTCTCTGAGGAGGCAAGGGAGGCAAAATAAAAAAAAATCAAAGTACAAAGAATAAAAAAAAGCAAATATTACAAATTATGACAAGAAAAACCTATAAATCACTTGTTTTTCTAAAGTAAAACTGTCCAACAGCCACACCAGCAGGTAAAGTTACAGCAGCAGTCCGCGTCTCTCTTGCCTCCCCTGACCCCATTGAGGTTTAACAGACCCCTAAAAGTGGGGTTAACGGAGAATGAATGGGGGAAAAAAGTCAGGTGAGAGAAGGCAATGCCTGCATCGTGATATGATTGGATATGACTGGTTATGATCGGCTGTGACAGGTTCATACGATAAATCCCGCCTCTTTTGTTTGTGCGCGTTTTGCGTTTGCGAATCAGTCTGAATGAACAATATAATAGAATTATTGGGAAAACTAATTTTAAAAAATTAAGTAAACAACTCACACACTTAGAACCACTTTGTTACATCAAAATCAAACTTCAAACAGCCTAAAAACTTGATCTGTGGGGTTTTCAGATTGTTGAAATTAAAATTAAATCTCAGCATCTGTGACCACTGTTTACCGAGCTCTGATGACTGATGAAAAAGAACAGCTGAACATCAGTTCATAAGTAAATACAGCCTATTAATTACATTGCTTATATAAAAATACAATATAGCTTTTTATTCTGGTAGTTTAAGTAGTGTTTATTTAATGTAAAGAAAATGTGACTGAAAAATTATTTTAAAAAAACGTAAGGACTTTGCATCCTCATTTCAGAGCACCACTGCAGGCCACTGGCATATTTCACTCTTAAACAGTGTTGGGCAAGTTGCTCTGAAAATGTAATTAAATTACTGATTACTCTTTTGAAAAGTAATCACATTACTGTTCTGATTACTTTATTTCAAAAGTAATTAGTTACATTACTCGTTACGTTACTTTTTTGTACATCCACAAAATTTACGTGAAATAGTGAATTTGTGTGTTGCCTACCATCCAAGCATAAACGCTCCGATAAAATATTTGCATGAACATTCACAAACCGTTGTTATTTTAACTATAAAAGCAATAGACTGCTGCGTGCGTGGTTGCAGAATGCACGGCATTTCGAGCGGTGAGTGGATTCTTTGATTGTCCATTGCATTTCAGAAATCAACATTGTTCAACGCTGCACGTTATAAATAGAAACTCTGCCTATGCTTACGCCTGTTAATCATTTTTGTTTTATATAGTTGTTCTTGTTGCTTTTGTGCAATACATGATTAGCAACTAATTTGTTTTACAACAGAAGCTGATGCGTTGCTCTCCGCACCCGGTACGTTCTCAATAAGTTTTAATGTGCCATGTTGCCCTTTCAGTTTCTCACGGTTGAAAAGGATTTCTTTCCCACTAATTGACAACGCACAATAATATTCTTGCCTTTGACAGAAATAAACTAAAAATAATGATTGTATTTTCAGCTACAGAACGCGTGCTTTCCTCTCTCCATGCTGACTATGTTTTCATTGATAGTATCCGCCTCACAGGCGCTTTCCAGTCAAAGTAGTTCTCAGGTAAAGGACGTCGCGTGTGCTAGCCAACACCCTTTTTATATGATAAATCACATTCTGTCTACAATGATGTAACGCAGCGGTGACGCATGCTTGTAACTATACTCTACTAATTTGGAAATTATAACGCGTTAAATGCCCAACACTGCTCTTAAATCTGTGAAATTGTTTTAATAAATGTTGTTCTTGTTTAGAAGGATGCATTAAATATATTTAGAACTGTAACCCTGGGTTAATTTCAATTTCTATAGTATATTTTATTGTTTTAATTTATTCACATTTTCATCAACATATTTATTTGTATTTATTTTATTATTTATTTTTTTGCTTGTGACAAAAGTGTTTCTATAAGGGGAAAAGGGTTCTGTTTAGACATGTTTGTGTCACTAAGTTGTGTTTAATTTAATGTTATTGGTTGAAAAATGACTTAATCCCGCCTAAGGTCAAGTAGTGCAACTGTGATTGGCCAGTGAGGTTGTCAGTCAACAGAGAGAAGCGAGTTGGAAAAAGAAGTGCGTAGGTGATGTTGTCAGCATAAGAACAGATAATGCGTCACTTTATATGTGAAAACTGTTGTCAGAACTGTATTGTTTGAGTGTTAACCAGTGGAGTATTCTGTTGTGAAGTCAACACGACGCCACAGAGAAGTCAACGCGACGCGATTCAGAAGAAATGCCGGTTTAACGCTTGATCGTCTCTACAGCAAACGGGGCTAAGGTGCTTTGCTGGTGAGAAACTTAACTCAGGTTTACCACTTAAATCAGCGCCCGTACGAGAGTTATAGGTGATCGGAGTGATCGCCAAAGACGTTTGCTGCATCGACTGGGAAGTGCATTGAGGAAATCCAGATAGCGCTCCTAATCGCCCAGTGGTTAGGAGTTCCTCTGGCTTCGCGGGAGTGTCATGGAGTTTGCTGACGGATCATAGCCTCACGTGGACCGATGTGACTGGTGACGGGATCTTTGAATTCTTTCAGGTTTATTCAGGTACATTTGTTTATTTGTGCTCTTAGAGAGCGAAGCGGCCATTTTACGTTTCACTCGGCCTCAACGCACACCAGCGACGTTTCAGGCCTGCAACGGGGGGTTTGTGTTGTGTGTGTGTGTGTGTGTGTGTGTTTGTGTGTGTGTGAGTGTGTGTGTGTGTGTGTGTGTGAGTGAGTGTGAGTGTGTGTGTGTGTGTGAGTGAGTGAGTGAGGTGGGCCCACGTTAAGTTGGTTTTCAATTTCTTAACAATATGGTGGTTTAATACGGTGATTCACTGAGAGTATATCAGAAAAAGGTTACATTTGTATTTCTAACTAAAACTAACGTTTATTTACATACTTTATTTCTATCTTAAGTCTTCCAAAATACACTGTTATATTGGTTTACACTTATTGGAGTCAGATTTGTACTTCTGAACTAAAGTTTAATTCAGAAGTGTGATTCAGTGGAAAAACTCTATCTTGATACCGGTGTAGAAGTTTAACCCTTTGAGTGTGTTTGTGGAAAAAAAGGAAAAAGAGTCACACAAGCACTATATTTGAAGCAAAAAGTTTATTTATGAGACTTTGATTTGTCTTTGATTGCTTCTGTTTATCTTCTTTGGAATAAATTTGTATATTTTTGCTACGTTGTGTGGTCACTCAAAAGTGCTGAGGAGTAGGTAATATTTGTGGAAAGCAATTTACAGAGATCCAAGTTGCACTTTACAAGTAGTAGTATAGACAGAGGGCCATTGATTTTAAGTAGAATCACGTCGAGAGACACAATTAAAAGAATCCGGGTTTAGCGTCAACAATACAAGCAGGTAGATACACTTAATACCTGAAGAGGGCGCTACATAAAGTGGGGGCTCGTCCGGGATGATCCTTACTGTTATGCTGCTGCAAAATCTGTAAAGTGCCAAGAAGATATTCTGCTTGCAGGAGAGCTGGTGAGTCAGGGAAAAATGGATGTTGCTGATTCTTTCTTACAAGCTGAACTTGACAATTGGTGTCAGAAAGCAATAGTTGATCAGAAACATGCAGTGTTACTGTTGGGAGTGCCCGCAGATTTGGAGGTGGCACACATTGAGGAAACTGTCCAAAAAGTCAAAGCTTTGGGAAGAGTGAGAGTCCGGGATTATAAAGAAGGGCCAACTCCCGGGTTTCTTCTTGTGCTATGCGAGTGTAAAGAAGTGGTTGATTCTTCTCGACTGCCTGTAGATGTAATTCCTGAAGGGGGCGGGAAGCCTTGGAAGATGGTTGCAGCAAAAAGTGCTGAGTCACCACCTGCTGGGTTTGCTGAGAAACTGTCAAATCTGTTAGTACAGGAGGGTAAGTCTGTCTCTGATCTTCAAGCTATGTTTTCTTCACCCAGTTTCAATGCAGGGTCCCCAGAAGCAATAATCCGTGCGGTAGGTGAGCTGCTGGAAAAGACCTCAAAACCTGTCAGTGATGGAAGTTATACCGACGCTTGAGAAGCTTTTCAGGTACTGTTCCTACTCCAACAGGGGAAGAAGCTTTGGAGACTTGGATGGATCAAGCCAGAATGATGGTTATGGAGTGTGAATGCTCAGAGAAGGAGAAGCGTCGACGTATCATTGAAAGCCTAAAGGGTTCAGCTCTAGACGTTGTGAAGGCTGTCAGATTTTCTAATCCTGATGCAACTTCTCTTCAGTATCTTGAAGCTTTGGATGGTGCTTTTGGAACTCCTGAATCAGGAGAAGATTTATATTTTGCTTTCAGATTGTTGAGGCAGAATCCTGGTGAAGCTCTTTCTGATTTCTTGAAGAGAATGGAAAAATCTCTAACAAGAGTAGCACAGAAAGGTGGGTTGCCTGGGAGCAATGTCGACAGAACAAGGGTTGAACAGCTAATTCGAGGAGCTGTTGAATCCGACTTGCTGTTGCTTCAGTTGAGATTGAGGGAAAGACGAGAGAATCCACCTACATTTTTAATGCTCCTAAATGAGATAAGAGAGGCTGAAGAAAGTGAAGCAGTTAGATATAGTCTGGGTGCCACTGCAAAACCCATCCCTCGACCACGATTGAAACTGTCCGGTTTGGCTGCGGTGAGAGGGTTGAAGGCTGAGATCCAAGACCTGCGGACAAAAGTAACAGAGGGTCCTAAAGTACCTGTGTCGAAGGTGATGTTGGAGTCAAAGCCTGAACCAAGTAGGAGAGGAGGTGACGCACTAGCAGACCCGGAAGTACTCTCACTAAGGAGGCAGGTACAAAGATTAGAAGAGCAGCTGGCTTCACTGAGTGTCAGACAATCATTCCAGTCATCAAAAGAACCACCACCTGAGCAGGCTGTTACTTCTACAAAACCCAGACTGGAAATGACTAAAGATGATTATTTCTGTTACAAATGTGGGGAAGATGGCCACATCGCTCCAAGGTGCAAAGCTACTGAGAATTACAGTCTGGTGATACAGAAGCTTGTGCGATCATTACGAAAGGCCAGAAGTGGGAAAATGGATGAGAGTGGTAAACAGTCAGGGGGTAAAGCTAGTTTCTCCCGGAAAAGCCAGACAGTTGTGGTTGAGAAGAGTAGTCTTCCTGCAGGGTTGGTGGGTCCGGCTCTGACAATCACTATGAAGATCAATGGACAGTCCTGTGAAGCCTTACTAGACAGTGGGTCTCAGGTTACTATCATCTTTGAGACATGGTACTCTAAAAATCTGTCTTCAGTACCCATTCAGCCTCTTTCCGGCCTGTCCATTTGGGGCCTTAGTTCAGCCAGTTACCCCTACAAGGGTTATGTTTTGGTAGATGCTTCCTTTCCAACTTCTGTCATGGGTGTGGAAGAGAGTGTTTCCATCCTTGCGCTGGTTTGTCCTGAACCTGAGGGCCCTGAACAAGTGCCAGTGATCATTGGGACAAACGCAAGTTTTTTCCAACGCTTGATTGGACTTAACACCGCTGGTCCTGAGACAGATGTAGCCCGTGCTTTAAGAATTCAACTTCACAATGCAGAAGTAATACCACCCACAAAACTTGTGAAGGAGAAAGCTGTTGACATACCTGCTGGAGAAGTGAAGTGGACTGGGCCAGATGCCTGCATCATACCATCAAGAGGGGAAATGTGTGCGGTTTGTACAGTCGAGTCACAGCAACCATTGGAGAAGGAAATTCTCGTGGTAGAATCCCCTTCAGATGATACACTGCCTGCTGGACTGTTCATTCTACCAGTTGTACTTCCCTCGTCTGCTGTGGAGGAAAACAAAGTCAGAGTGCTGATTAAGAATGAGACATGTAAAGAAATAACCATCCCAGTTGGAACAGTCATCGTTTATGTGTTTCCCACCGATACGGTGACTGCAGCATCGGATGTCCCAACAAAACCCAAGAGGATTGATCCAAAGCTGTTTGATTTCAGTAAGTCGGAAATTCCAAAACAGTGGGAAGATCAACTCCGCCAGCAGCTGTCTGAGAGAGGTAATGTCTTTTCTGTTGAGGAATGGGATGTGGGGCTAGCGAAGGACGTTAAGCATCACATTCGTTTGAGTGACTCTAAACCATTTAGAGAAAGATCTCGACGTATCGCTCCAGCTGATATTGACGATGTCCGCCGACACCTCAAAGATCTATTAGCTGCAGGGATAATCAAAGAGTCCCGTAGTCCTTACGCTTCCCCAATTGTGATTGTTCGTAAAAAGAGTGGAGCAATACGCATGTGTATTGATTATCGTACACTAAACAGCAGAACACTGCCAGATCAATACACTACCCCACGTATAGATGACGCGTTGGACTGTCTTGCAGGAAGCAGGTGGTTTTCAGTCTTGGATCTTCGGAGTGGCTATTACCAGATAGCCATGGCCGACGAGGATAAGGAGAAGACTGCCTTTATATGTCCCTTAGGATTCTATGAGTTTGAAAGGATGCCACAGGGAGTTAGTGGAGCGCCTGCGACATTCCAAAGACTAATGGAGCGTGCAGTGGGGGACATGCACCTGCTAGAAGTGATCGTGTATCTTGATGACATTATTGTTTTTGGGTCCACTCTTGAAGAACATGAACAGAGGCTTCTGAAAGTCTTAGACCGCTTGGAGGAGTATGGTTTGAAAATCTCCCTTGACAAGTGCCAGCTCTGTATGTCACAAGTCAAATATGTGGGCCATATTGTCTCCTCTAAGGGTGTTGCTCCTGACCCAGAGAAAATAGCAGCCGTTGCTAAGTGGAAGATACCCACAGATGTTAAGGCTTTGAGATCATTCCTTGGATTCTGTGGGTTCTATCGGCGGTTTGTCAAAAATTACTCTGCAATTGTGCGACCCCTGACAGAACTTACAAAAGGGTATCCACCAGCCAAAGGGAGTGAAAAGGGCACCACTGAGGGGAAGTATTTCAAAGAGTCCGAGCCATTTGGTGAGCGGTGGGGCAAAGATTGTACTGAAGCCTTTAAAATCATTATCCACTGCCTCACTCATGCCCCTGTCCTGGCATTCGCTGACCCTACTAAGACCTATATCCTACATGTGGATGCAAGCCAGAATGGCTTAGGAGCCGTACTAAACCAAGAGTATCCGGAGGGTCTCCGGCCAGTTGCGTATGCTAGTAGAAAACTGAGTACCACAGAGCAAAGATATCCAACTCACCAAATGGAGTTCTTGGCACTGAAGTGGGCGGTAGTAGATAAATTTCATGACTATCTTTATGGAGTGAAATTTATAGTAAGAACTGACAATAATCCGCTCACGTATGTCCTCAGTACAGCTAAGCTTAATGCAACAGGACATCGTTGGCTGGCAGCACTGGCTACGTATGATTTCAGTCTCCAATATAAGCCAGGACGTCATAACGTTGATGCCGACGTGTTGTCGCGTTACCCTTTGGATGGGGGGTCATCAGAGCAATGGACAGAGATACCACAGTCAGGAGTGAAAGCAATCTGTCAGATGGTGATAAGCAACAATGAGGAGTTCTCTACCAGACTGGTTGATCAGTTGGGAGCCTGTTCTACTATTGTTCCACCCATTTATGCATGCATTACCCAGCTT
Organism: Labeo catla; assembly: GCA_012976165.1. Taxonomy (NCBI): domain Eukaryota; kingdom Metazoa; phylum Chordata; class Actinopteri; order Cypriniformes; family Cyprinidae; genus Labeo; species Labeo catla. The sequence continues at coordinate 977,705 of VONZ01000015.1, read as the reverse complement.
GAACTAGGGAATCTCAAACAGCTGACACATTCTGACCTCAAGTTGGCACAAGACAAAGATCCAGACATTGGACCAGTAAAGCTGGCTATGGAGGAGGGAAAGGTACTTACAGCTGGTACAAGTTCTAGTCCACAAATGGCTCTTTTGCTAAGGCAAGATTCTAAGCTGGTAATCCAGAATGAGCTACTGTACCGAATATCTAAACGTTCCTGTGGGAGGGAAAGGAAGCAGCTTGTTTTACCTCAACAGTTCCATCAGCAAGTGATGTATTCCTTACATGATGATGCAGGACATCTAGGAATCGAGCGGACCACAGAACTTGTGAAGGACAGGTTTTACTGGCCTCAAATGACTTCCCAGGTGGAAAAGTATGTCAAAAGCTGTGGACGATGTATGGCAAGAAAGACATTGCCTCTGAAACGTGCTCCCCTGAGTAACATCACTAGTAGCGGGCCGATGGAATTAATTTGTATTGACTTCCTGTCAATAGAGCCAGATTCCAAAGGTGTTGCTAATGTCCTGGTCATCACTGACCACTTTACGCGCTATGCTCAAGCCTATCCTGCTAAGGATCAAAAAGCAGTGACTGTTGCGAAGATTCTCTGGGAGAAGTTCTTTGTGTATTACGGACTGCCAGCCCGTATACATTCGGATCAGGGCAGAGACTTTGAAAGTAGGCTTATAAAAGAACTCTTGGGCATGCTAGGCGTAAAGAAGTCAAGGACAACACCATACCACCCTCAGGGAGACCCACAACCTGAACGATTTAATAGGACACTGCTCTCCATGTTGGGTACTTTGGATGCTGCAGAAAAACACAAGTGGAGTCAGCACCTCAGCAAATTAGTACATGCGTACAATTGTACTAAAAATGAGGCTACAGGGTACTCACCCTATTTTCTCTTATTTGGGAGAGAAGCCCGCTTGCCAATTGATGTGTGCTTTGGTACCTCTTCAGGAGGCGGAGAAGGACAGTCATACCAGAGGTATGTTGAAAACCTGAAGACAGATCTTCAGAAAGCCTATCGACTAGCTTCTGAAACCGCACTGAAGAATCATCAGCGGAACAAATGTCTCTATGATCAAAAGGTGAAATACCAGAGTCTAGAGCCTGGGGACCGTGTGCTAATTCGAAATCTCAGTTTCACTGGAAAGCACAAGCTGGAGGATAGGTGGAATTCGACCCTGTACATCGTTCTGGAAAAGCTTGACAATTTACCTGTCTACAAACTCAAACCTGAGAAAGGAACAGGGGGAGTCCGGACAATGCACAGAGATCATCTCTTACCTGTAGGAGAATTCGTAAGAATGCCAAAGTTTGGTGAGAGACAAGAGGTTCCTCAACGGCCAGTAACCAGGTCCAGAGCTGCAAGGAGAGAGAAAAGAACCTTGGAACCCTCTGAAATGGCTGACAGTTCCTCTGAAAGTGAACATGAAAGTTATGGGTACTATTCTCCAGACTGGTCTAGGCAATGGACACAGTTAATTCCTGATCTCCGGCAAAAGCTTGAAATTAAAGAGAATGAAGTAACTGCCCACGCAGACAGTGAATCTCAATGTTCGGAAGAAGAGGAAGTGATTGCGGAAACCCAAGAAAGTGAGGATTCTGGAGAGAATATACACCCAATTGTAGACTGGGAAGAAGAGCGAATTTCGGAAGGGGAAGAGAAAAGCTCTAGGACTGTGTCAGACTTGGAGGCCGAACCTATGGAGCAGCGTCCGAAAAGGCAGGGGAAACCTGTGTCTAAGTTAAGCTATGATGAACTGGGCCAACCCAGTGAAAGACCCATAACAGTTGTACACAGAGGAATAGTTATCCATCTGCCAAATTCCTCAAAGATTGAACTTTGTCCTCCAGAAAAGTATTCCTCTTTACCTAAATGTGCCAGATGCACTAGAATAAGCACAGACTCTGAGAACAGTCTCATTATTCATATTTAAGAGGGATATACTCATGGGGACATGAGAATTTCAGATGGGGGAGGATGTAACCCTGGGTTAATTTCAATTTCTATAGTATATTTTATTGTTTTAATTTATTCACATTTTCATCAACATATTTATTTGTATTTATTTTATTATTTATTTTTTTGCTTGTGACAAAAGTGTTTCTATAAGGGGAAAAGGGTTCTGTTTAGACATGTTTGTGTCACTAAGTTGTGTTTAATTTAATGTTATTGGTTGAAAAATGACTTAATCCCGCCTAAGGTCAAGTAGTGCAACTGTGATTGGCCAGTGAGGTTGTCAGTCAACAGAGAGAAGCGAGTTGGAAAAAGAAGTGCGTAGGTGATGTTGTCAGCATAAGAACAGATAATGCGTCACTTTATATGTGAAAACTGTTGTCAGAACTGTATTGTTTGAGTGTTAACCAGTGGAGTATTCTGTTGTGAAGTCAACACGACGCCACAGAGAAGTCAACGCGACGCGATTCAGAAGAAATGCCGGTTTAACGCTTGATCGTCTCTACAGCAAACGGGGCTAAGGTGCTTTGCTGGTGAGAAACTTAACTCAGGTTTACCACTTAAATCAGCGCCCGTACGAGAGTTATAGGTGATCGGAGTGATCGCCAAAGACGTTTGCTGCATCGACTGGGAAGTGCATTGAGGAAATCCAGATAGCGCTCCTAATCGCCCAGTGGTTAGGAGTTCCTCTGGCTTCGCGGGAGTGTCATGGAGTTTGCTGACGGATCATAGCCTCACGTGGACCGATGTGACTGGTGACGGGATCTTTGAATTCTTTCAGGTTTATTCAGGTACATTTGTTTATTTGTGCTCTTAGAGAGCGAAGCGGCCATTTTACGTTTCACTCGGCCTCAACGCACACCAGCGACGTTTCAGGCCTGCAACGGGGGGTTTGTGTTGTGTGAGTGTGTGTGTGTGTGTGAGTGAGTGAGTGAGGTGGGCCCACGTTAAGTTGGTTTTCAATTTCTTAACAATATGGTGGTTTAATACGGTGATTCACTGAGAGTATATCAGAAAAAGGTTACATTTGTATTTCTAACTAAAACTAACGTTTATTTACATACTTTATTTCTATCTTAAGTCTTCCAAAATACACTGTTATATTGGTTTACACTTATTGGAGTCAGATTTGTACTTCTGAAGAGGAAAGAACTAAAGTTTAATTCAGAAGTGTGATTCAGTGGAAAAACTCTATCTTGATACCGGTGTAGAAGTTTAACCCTTTGAGTGTGTTTGTGGAAAAAAAGGAAAAAGAGTCACACAAGCACTATATTTGAAGCAAAAAGTTTATTTATGAGACTTTGATTTGTCTTTGATTGCTTCTGTTTATCTTCTTTGGAATAAATTTGTATATTTTTGCTACGTTGTGTGGTCACTCAAAAGTGCTGAGGAGTAGGTAATATTTGTGGAAAGCAATTTACAGAGATCCAAGTTGCACTTTACAAGTAGTAGTATAGACAGAGGGCCATTGATTTTAAGTAGAATCACGTCGAGAGACACAATTAAAAGAATCCGGGTTTAGCGTCAACAATACAAGCAGGTAGATACACTTAATACCTGAAGAGGGCGCTACAGAACCCTAATAAAACCATGACTATCAGGAAACACATCCAAAGTTCAATCCTAACAAACCAGTAGCCGCAAGAAAGGGAGGATAAAGAGTTAATGGGTGTGTGAGAGAGATAACATGGGTGTGTGAGAGAGATAACCCAGACAGAGAAATCGCTTGAATTATGAAATGAATTGCCCTAGGTTATCTTGGCTAATATTGCAATTTGATTTTGAGTCTAACTACTCCCACTGTGGAGTCTAATTCTACTCAAAACGTCTGGAACTCCCAGCCTATCAATCAATCTCTGTCTATGATTTTACCTGTCATCCTATCTATAGGGGAGAGTGTTATATATCAAAATACACTGTAAAAAAACAATTTGTTGAGTCAACTTAAAATAATTTGTAACCTGGCTGCCTTAAAATTTTAAGTTCAGTCAACTCAAAAAAAGTTTATTCAACGTGAAATGTTAAATTATACTGAGTGACAACTTAGATATTTGAGTTGAATCAACTTAAAATTTTAAGGCAGCTGGGTTACCTACCCATCTGTTAAGTTTAGCAAACACAAATATCTAAGTTGTTACTTAGTACAACTTAACATTTCAAGTTGACTAAACTTATTTTAGTTGACTGAACTTAAAATTTTAAGGCAGCAGGGTAACAAATTATTTTACGCTGACTCAACAAATTGTGTTTTTTATTTTTTACAGTGTAGGCTGGTCATTTTGATAGCTTCTTCTTTTTTGTCTTCAGTTTTTGGGAAGTTTATTTCTGTTTACTATACTAGCAAGTTGATGTGCTGTTTCAGGTGTGTTTATAGACCTCAACAATTTGTACTGTTGGTGTGCCTCCAGAAACAGAGTTATGAAACGCTGGTTTAAAAGGATCCTTGTGTGCCTTAGAACCAAATGTGTTAGATTCTTAAATAAACATAGCATGGTCTACTCATTGCCTGAGAGTAAATCAGCATGGATGGCTTCAGTCTCACTATTTATGTCATTTCTGAGAAAGAGGAAGACAAAAACTAAGAAATTGAAATAACTTTCACGCAGAGCTTCCAAAAGCCTGAGACCTGTAATCTGTTATGTAACAGACCTCAGAATGGCTGTATCCAGAATCGCCCCCTAAAGGCTTACCAGCATGGGGTAAAAAGCACACAGTATTGATACAAATACTTTATATAATATATGATATTTACCATCTGAATCTAACAATGTCATGTCAACAAATGGAAAAGTCAGCCTTCTATTAATTATCATGTTAATTATTGTGCCTTTTAGCCCCAACAGCAGGGGTGCTTTTACCCCAAACACCTAACTTTTGCATATTCTTTCATTATTTAAAAACTGCTGTTTTAATTATCTTAAAAAAAAACAAAACAAAACAAAAAAAAAAAACACATAAAACACATTTTGCAGAAGGCATGACGTTTTGGTGGGGGATTGGCATACTAGACAAATAACAGTTTGATCTTGCATTGCTAGTATTGATCAGGCAGGCTTACCTTTTGTTCATTGTTGTTTATCCATGATTTCAAATAAGAATCCCCCATTGGCTTTTCAGTGCAAACCATTCGTTTTATAATAAATTGTAACAAATAGTCCTAACAAACAGTGTGGGAGTGTGTTCAGAAAAATCAGTAGCTGCAAGAAAGGGAGGATAAAGAGCCAGCGTTTAATGGGTGTGTGAGAGAGATAACCCAGACAGAGAAATCGCTTGAATTATGGAATGAATTGCCCTAGGTTATCTTGGCTAATATTGCAATTTGATTTTGAGTCTACTCCCACTGTGGAGTCTCATTCTACTCAAACCGTCTGGAACTCCCAGCCTGAGCAAACAAGATCAAATAAACTAAAAAAACAGGGGAAAAACAGGGGAATCTATCTATCTATCTATCTATCTATCTATCTATGATTTTATCTGACATCCTATCTATAGGGCAGACTGTTATATATTAAAATAGGCTGGTCATTTTGATAGCTTCCTTTTAATGCAGCAAGTCAACTGTCTTCAGTTTTGGGGCACGGAGAGTACTATGCTAACAAGTTGATGTGCTGTTTCAGGTGGTTTATAGACCTCAAAAATTTGTACCATTGGTGTGCCTCCAGAAACAGTGTTTCAAAGTGCTGGTTTAAAAGGATCTTCTTATGTGCCTCAGAACCAAATATGTGTTAGATTCTTAAATAAACATAGCATGGTCTACTCTTTGCCTGAGAATAAATCAGCACGAATGGCTTCAGTCTCACTATTTATGTCATTTCTGAGAAAGAGGAAGACAAAAAATAGCGCCTTATTTAAGGGTATAGGCAGTGATTTCGGATACAGCCAATGTCATGACTGACCAGCCAGAAGAGCTGTGCAAAAATGACTTGCCCTTTTGAATTTAAAATTTCATGTTGTCAAGACTAAGGACCATGTTTTGCCTTATTTGGTCTTTTTCCTGTCCTTGTTTAGTTTAATTGATTATTCCTTACACCTGAGTTCATAATTATTTCTTGTATTTAATTTCCTTGTTTGTTTTGTCTTCCTTTGTTGGGTCTACTTGTTTGTTACTCGTTATTTACTTGTGTCTGCTCAAGCCTCTGTTTTGGATTATCCCTTGTGTTTACCTATTAAAAGACGATTTCCAGTGTGTTTTCTGAGACAGCGTATTGTGACATGTATGCTGATAATATCAACTTAAATATTTGATATGTATGTGTTGGCAGTGAAGTGTGAGTGAAACTGGTTCAGCAAGTTAATGAGCTAAGAAGACCATACATTTAGCACTCTGGGACTTTTATAGGGCAAATACAAATATATCCTTATTGACTTTTGACAATTTGCTTTTCACGTCTGTACAAGAAGAAACATGTTCTTCTATTCATGAAACTTGTGCAAAGGAACAACTTGTCTTTCTCACATTTGCTTGGTATGTGACTAGTGACAGTATGTGAAAGTTACTCTTGGCACTGTTACCTTTGGCTTACTTAGTTGGCGACACTTAATTACTGGCAGTATTGTCGGCTTGAGTGTGAGACACTATTTGAAGAAAACTGAACTGAGCTGGAGGGTGATATCAAACTGACTTTAAATGAAAAACTGACCGTTTGTCCTCTTTCATAATTGACACACTATTTTCCTGTTGAGCACTGTAAAGTTGCTTTGACACAATCTGTATTGTATGGAGAGCTATGTAAATAAAGGTGACTTGACTTGACTTGAAATGCCTAGATCTTACCATTTAACTAAAATCTGTGCGGTATTCAGAACCCAGGACTCTGATAATGGGTGACTCTTTTATCAGAAACATCAGTAGCAGGACTACAATGACATGCTGCTTTCCTCAAGCAACCATCTCTGATGTGAACAAGGAACTTAAAGGGGTTATCGGATGCACATTTTCCAAGTTAATATGATTCTTTAGGGTCTTAATGAAGTCTCTAATATACTTTGATTAAAAATTCTCAATGGTTTTGTAAACAACACCCTTTTTACCTTGTCAAAATGAGCTCAGCAAAAATCATTCCATTCTAAGGGGTTGTTCCGTTAAATGCAAATGAGCTCTGCTCACCCCGCCCCTCTCTTCTCTCTGTGAGAAGACGGTCTTGTTTACATTAGCTGCATGTAGCCGCATGTAGCCGCGTTATAAGGAAAGGCGATCGCAAAGATTCATAAAAAAACCCTTATATTCACTTTTGATGTAAGTGAAGCTGGATCATGAATGATTTGCGCGAACATAGACAGATATATGTAGATCGGGAGGTGCATTCCCTTCACAAACAAACGTAATCTACTGCATCTTCAGCGCCTCAGATGTCAGGAGTAAATGACGACCACTATGTTCACTATTACATCCAGCAACACAACACCTCAATCGCTCAATCGCAGATATTCTTGTCTAACTTACATCCCTGCTCCGGCATCGAAACAAAGAGGGCGGACTGTGACAGCTGAATTGAGGTAAATCGCTTATGTCAATCAACTATCGTGGGAGTGGCCTTTGTGGGTGTGACGGCACACCGACGGGCATCTGAAAACAGCTCGATTTGAAAAAGGGAATATTATTTTTACAGATTAATTAATAACCACTGCAAGGATTTTTATCATTATAGCGTAGATTTGTACCTACACTGCCAACACACATTAATGTTCAAACAACATGAAAAAGTGAACTTAGCATCAGATGACCCCTTTAAGAACATTCTAATGAAGCACAAGACTGCAAATCGATTCATCATCCATGTTGGGAAGATTGATATTTGGAAAGAGCAGTCAGAACTTCTTAAGGAGGAGTTCAGTGCATAATAGGGGTCCTATTATGCTCTTTAACAGAGGCTTGATTTTCTTTTGACAATATTTTCTTCTCTCTCCATCATCCTTCAGTAGTGTGTGCCAATCCACACAACCTGAATGGCACACACACACCTCCCCAGAGTTCTTCTTATCGCTCCACTGACATTGATGAGTGCTACGTGTAAAAGTTAAAATTCTTTTAACTTGACAAATCGTCTTAAAAAGACACAGGATGCAGGCGTAACGGTCGTGCATGTCCACCAAGCATGTGAAAACCAGTGGAAAAGTAGCACACTGGAATAGAAAACCTGTTCTGTGAGAATGGCCCCTAAGGCCTTCTCAAGTTGTACGGCTGACCCATCTAATCTGCAGCCTATTACGTGTCGAAATAAGATTGCTGTGGGGACAAAAAGTAATGCCATCAGTAATGCCATCAGCATTTTTAAACATTCACTCACTAAAAAATAAATCATTTCTGATCAATGGCTTAACCACAAACAACCTAGATTTTATGTTTTTAAACAAAACATGGCTAGAAGACAGCTGCAGTGTGACAGTGCTCAATGAAACAGTCCCTTCTAACCCTACTTTCATGAGTGTCTGCAGAGCTGTTAGGAGAGGTGGACGTGTAGCTGTTCTGTTTAAAGATGTCTATCAATGCAAGCAGACCCACTACTGCCAAAAGCAGCATCCTCTGAAAACCTTTTTTTTTTTACTCTGCTTTAATAAAAGTCTGTTCATGCTTATTGATATCCACACATTTTTTTGCGTTGGCAGTGAAGTGTGAGTGAAACTGGTTCAGCGAGTTAATGAGTTACGAAAACAATCCTTTTAGCACTTGTATGACTATTATATGACTATTATAGGGCAAATACAGTTGTATCCTTATTGACTTTTGACAGTTTGCTTTTCATGTCTGTACAGAGAGAAACATGAGGTGGAGGTGTAGCTGCTCTATTTAAAGATGTCTATCAATGCAAGCAAGTGTCATTTGGTCAGTAATTGTCTTTTGAATATCTAGGGATTCTGCTGAAAGGTGCTCCACACATTCTACTTATCATTATTTACAGGCCTCCAAAATACTCTCCAGCCTTTGCTGAAGAGTTTACAGAACTGTTATCAATGATTTCCTCAGAGTTTGACTGTTTTGCTATTGCAGGGGATTTTAATATTCACAAAGATAATGCAGAAATCAGTGCTACAAAGAAAATTATAACTGTTTTAAACACTTTTGATCTGATTTAGCATGTGCATGGACCCACACACAATTGTGGACATGATTATTCATCAGTAAGGATCTAAACATATCTGATCACTTCTGTATTGTCTTTGATATATTGATCTCTGCTACCACTGAATCTAGATCTGTCTTTATTCAATAACAAAGACACTAGTGTGCTATTTATGAAGGTTATATCTTTAACACCAAGCATTTCTGCAGACTTTGTTGATCTCCTGAATTCCTTTAACTCAAATGTTAAGAATGTTATTGAAGACATTGCACCGGTTAAAGTCAGTAGGAAGACTGGCAGACAAAAATCACCTTTGAGAAAATCAACAGCTGTGTAGAGTATGAAAAGACAATGCAGAAAATCTGTGCGGATGTGGCGGAAGACGAAACTTGACATTCACTATAGTGTCTATAAAGACAGTCTTCATGCTTTCATTGTGGAACTACGCAAAGCTAGACAAACGTTCTTCTCAAACCTTATCAACAGTAACTTAACACTCGCACTCTTTTACATTGAGAAACTAACAACCCCCGCCAAGTCAGATTCCCAGTGAAATGCTCTCTGACAGCAGAGCAGAGAAGAAGTTACTATGTCTGTTTTTGAAGAAACTGATAGCAACATTTTGGAAGAAATAGTACAGCACCTTAAATCGTCAACCTGCTACCTTGACACGCTTCTCACATCTTTTTTCAAAAGTGTGCTTAACTGTTTAAAAGCAGATCTCTTAGAAGTGGTGAACACCTCACTTATTTCTGTGACTTTTCCAAACTCCCTGAAAACTGCAGTTGATAAGCCCCTCCTGAAAAAGAGCAATCTTGATAACACCATTTTAAGCAACAATAAACCAATATCAAATCTTCCTTTTATAGGCATGATTATTGAAAAGGTTTTCATCAAGTTTGCTGATGACACAATGGTGGTAGGTCTTATCAGCAACAACGATGAAACACCCTACAGAGAGGAAGTGGCGCAACTGGTTGAATGGTGTGGTGCTAACAACCTGTCCCTCAATGTGAGTAAGACTTCAGGAGGAACTCTGTTGACCACCCCCCACTGACCATCGACAGCTCAGCTGTGGAGAGAGTCAGCAGCACTGGGGGTGCACATCACAGAGGATCCCACCTGGACCACCAACACCATGTCACTCTCCAAGAAGGCACAACAGCGCCTACACTTTCTCCGCCGGCTGAAAAGAGCAAGTCTCCCTCCACCCATCCTCACCACATTCTACAATGGAACCATTGAGAGTGTGCTGACCAGCTGCATCACTGTCTGGTAAGGGTACTGCAGTGCTGCTAACCTTAAGACCCTACAACAGACAGTGAACACAGCCGCAAAGATCGTCGGTACCCCTCTCCCCTCCCTTCTGGACATTTTCCTTGCACGATGCAAGACGCTACAGGAGCATCAGAGCCCGCTCTGTAAGACTGCAAAACAGCTTTTTCCCCCAGGCTGTGAGAGCCCTCATTTCCAACCACCTCACCCCCCTCTGAAACCTTATCCACAATGTAAACTGTTGAAAAACTCAAAACACGGTGCTATACACAGGTGAGTGGGCTGGACAAAACACCTGTAGTAACGCATTCTTCATCTCTATATGCACCAGACACTTTTCTATAAACACTACATGTTACACAGAAAACATCGTGCACCTCTGAGTGTGCTACATACAGGTGAGCGGGCTAGACAAACCACCTGTAGAAACACACTCTTTTCTCTCTATATGCACCAGACACTTTCTTACGAACAACCCATGTTACAAGAACCTAATAAGTACTTAACAAATGTTTACTTGTCAATGCACCACAAATCATACTGCACTATTTGCTTCTTAACCTTTAAATACCTCTTCTGCACATTATCATGCACAGTTATTATGTAAAGTACTTGTATAGTCTGTCTTAGGTTATGTGCATGTATAGTCAATTATTTATAGTATATGTATAGTTAGATGTATAGGTTTAAAAAAATAGTTTCTACGTCCTGTGAATGTATGTTCATATTTATGTAGCACCGTGGTCCTGCGAGACACAGCATTTTGTTCCAGTGTATGTCCACACATGTAGCGGAATGACAATAAAGCTTGACTTGACTTGACTTGTTTTTAATCAGCTGCACGACTACTTAAACTCACATAGATACCTGGACAATTTCCAATCAGGTTTCTGACCGCATCACAGCACAGGGGACTGGAGTTGGGAAACGCTGTTCTAGAGAGACTGGAAAACTGGGTCGGGCTTTCTGGGATGGTCCTCAAATGGTTCAGCTTTCTGGGATGGTCCTCAAATGGACTCCATGACATGTGGAGTCCCACAAGGCTCAATTCTTGCTTTTAGCTATTATGAAGCCCACAGTTGGAAACAGCTTCCAGAAGAGATCAGATGTGCCAAAACATTAGCCACATTTAAATCCAGACTCAAAACTCATATGTTTAGTTGTGCATTTACAGAATGAGCACTGTGCTACATCCGAACTGATTGCACTGTAGTTTATGTAGAATCTAAATTTAAATGTTCTTAAATTCTTTGTTGTGGTTTTGTTTTATGATTATTTCAATTCCTTTTATGTACAGCACTTTGAATTACCATTGTGTATGAAATGTGCTATGTAAATAAACTTGCCTTGCCTTACTCTCCACAATTATAGACGATCAGAGGAAAACTGATAAAAAAGGCAAAAATTACTTTTTAAAATGCCACGTTTAACTGCTTGATCATCATTTGCTCATGTCTTTTCTGTGTTTCTGTGCCTGTATAAACTGTTAAAAAAAAAGAGTTTTATGAGGTGTTATGACTGGAAATTGTGGCAGTTTTTTTTGTTTGTTTGTTTGCTTTTTTGGCATTCAGAAGATTCTGTGAACCACGATTCTTGAAACACAAGCATGTTATTATTCTTTTTAATTATTATTTGTTATGTTTTCACTGCTTAAAGGGATCTCAGAATGGAATTTCCATCAGCATTGACTCATCCTCATTCTGTACAAGATGCATTTTCTTTCTTGAGATAAACATGAGCAAAGATTTTTTAGATAAATCTCTCTGTGAGTTCCTATAACGCAAGTGTACCAAACAAGTTTGGGTTTAAAAACCATGCAAGATGAACATGAACAATATGTTTGTGTAAGAAAAATACCAAGATTTAAGACTTTTTAAAATATTGCATCACAAAGCAACAGCTTTGGAGGTCTGCTTGCGTTCTATGGACTCACAGAAATTGGTTATTTTTCTGAAAGTCTTTGTGTTCATTTGAAAAAAAGAAAGGGGGCATGATTTCTTCTTGACCTGAATTAAGGTCAGTTTCCCATCTCACAATATCCCATATCCCATACTGTCTCGGTGGGAATAAAGAATCTGAGTGAGTCAAGCAGAAACTGATGTTTGATATTCCTAGATTTGATATGTGGTGTTGACAAATACATAATGCTTGTTTTTTTCCCTGTCATTCCTGTTTGCGACTTGGAGCATGTTTGTTCATGTCTTTTTTGCACACCTGACACACTTCCAATGACATTGCTGTCCACCCACACTATTTTTTATGCAGGTACAGACCTGATACCTAACAACAATATACTTTCTACCCACACAGCTTTAAACCAACCAGTTTTAATGCTATCTCTGTGCTCAACAAAAAAACTTTGTACGAGAATGTCTGGAAAAGGAATGTTGTAGTTTATTTGAGGCCACACACACACACACACACACACAAGAACAAAGAGCTACTACAGTAAATAGTATCACTGCAGGGCTGTAACATCTGTCTTGTCTGGATAAGACAGAAAAGATTAGTGAGGAAAGCAATACGGTGCTCACGTGATGACACAGTCGCTTATGTGTTAAATTAACAAACAGTTGGGTGAAATCTGCAATGTGTTTCAGATTCATGCAGTTGGTCTTAAAGGGACAACAGCCTAATTTAATTTGCTACTGTCTGTGTCATTAATGTTAATACCATAACAAAAAGCAAAAATGAAAATCACTCATAGAGCTTTCGGACGCAGCCTCGGTCTGACATAATGACATCATCACGTGGCACAGCTGATTGGTTCTACTTTGTATCAGCAGCCAATAAGCCTGCAACATTCAAATACTTGGCTAGTGCTTGCCATAGCAGTTGCAGTGCTATCATCTATTACGCAAAGATCAAACACAATAAGCTGCGCTTCCATTACCCTTTAATACAGCTAATGGAAACGCGCCAATTTCGCAAAAACTCCTATATATCGCAACAAAATTTTACACTTGCATGAGGTGGTTTTTCAGGCAATTCGAAAAGGATTATTTCGCAAAACTGCAATTGAAATGGCTTTTTTTTTCGCATTTACAGTTCACATGGCATAAGTTAAAAATCATATGATCATTCTTCAGTGTACTATAAACTCCAAAAAATGGAGTTAGCCCCTCTCAAGTATAAGGGGCCTTCCCTGATATTAATGCTTAGACTATGTACGCTGCACGCATCTGCGGCGCCTAACGGCTCCAACCGGAGCTGATATAATGTATATCCACAAGTTTCCTATGCCCTATGAGGCCTTGCGACAAAAGCGGGAGTGTCTTCCGGTTCAAAATAAACAAGCGGAATGTGACACTCATTCACTCATCAGTTGACAGGAGTGACAGGCAAATGAAGCCTGATGAAGCATCGAGACTTTCCTCTGACTGTTTCGGGAAAAGATTCAAAGCTCCGAGAGTATCGAAAACAGCGCGATCTGGTGGTTAGTAAAAAATAAAGCAGCCAAAAGCCTGTGAAGGTCCGTCGGAAGAAGCATTTACCACAATTTCCATTTCCAATCAATGTCCAATCGATCCATGTTATATGCACAAATAAAAGCCTTACCGTGTGTGTGTGTTTGTTTGTTGAATTTCTTACTCTGATAAATTTATTTACCCATTGAACAGTGCCATTAAATGTCAGTACAAATATCAATATAATGTAATAGAAGAATAATGTACACATATGTTAACTGTATATGACATATATTTAATTTTCCTGAAATAATTTGTATTCTTCATATTACTTGTATAACTGGGTATTTAAAAATGTTATTATTAAATAGGTCCCAAAGAAAATGTACTCACAAAGTAAGATCTGGGGGTCGAACATTAGGACACGCAAAGTGAATTGTGCACATGACTGGACAGAAAGTGAGGCTTCTACGAAAGGGATTTATATGTTAACAAGCCTCGAATCGAGGCTTCATCTGGCATGCCCTTTAAACACAAGCTCTGATGTCTCGGTTCAAATATCATTTCACTAGTTGACAGTCATTCAAGATTTAGTGATCCAAACTTGCTAATGATGTGAAAACACAAATTCAAAAAGCATATGTTGTCCATAAGCACGTAATGACATCTCTCAAAAAGGTGTGCATCTTTACAAAGTAAACAATAGTCTAAAAAACACTTAGCCTCTTCGCTAATTAGCACACAAAATACCATTGGTATACTACGTCCGCCGCCTCACCAGAAGTTGTACCCACTGTTCTTTTTTACAGTAGCACCCCCTGGAAACTTGTAATAAAGCCAAAATACATTGCCATGACTTATCGCAAGAGGAACAAATTACGTTTTAGTCACATAACAACCCTGGTGAAAAAAACACCATATGCTGGTAGATATATTTTGATGCTGGTTTAAGCTGGTCCTTTGCTGGTTTATGACCAGCTAAAACCAGCATAAACTAGCAAAAGACCAGCTTAAACCACCATCAAAACATACCCACCAGCATATGCTGTTTTTTTCCACTAAGGAACATTTAATGGAAACCTTGTCATTTCGCAATACCTTTTTAATCAACATTTATAAAATATCTCCAAAGTTTTCCGCAAATCTGTAATGGAAACGTGCCTACTGTCATGTACATTACCATGCTAAACTCTTAGAGAGTTGTCATGACAAAAATATCGTTATTGTGAAGTAATTTTTCTCACACCTTGAAATAAGACTTTGGTCATACTGCCCACTCTAATATTACTAATTTAATTTAAAGGCTGTTTTTCAAATTATCACTCATCTAGCCATTGCACATTTGTCAGGCAGATGTTTTTACCCAAAGTGATTCAAGCTACATATTCCCATTGCACTCCCTGGGAATCAAAACCATGACCTTGAATTTAGTGCCTTACTGTACTGTTTTGAAGTCAAGGAATGCAGTGTTCTCAGACCATTTCCGCCCCATGTCAACATGCATTTAGCCTTTAGTTTTGAAAGAGAGAAAATAATTCCAGAACAGTGATTTTGTGTGAAGGAGCGTAAAGAGTCTCTTTCATGCACTTCAAGTGTAAAAGAAGGACAAGTAAGAATGACAAGATCTAATATAGGCTTTCATTATTGGATAAGAAATGCACACAGTGACAAACCACACACTGACAGTAACATATGTTGGCTATGTTACCAAATTTAGAAATTGGCAGAACGCTGTCAATATGTAATGGTCAATGTTTGTTATCTTTGTAATGCAAAATCATTTGCATTCATATTTATATTTAACACATTTAGTTGGAACTTTTATTCAAACTGACTTGTAAGCAAAAGTAATAATTCTTTGATATTGTTTGATGTTGATTTATGTGAAGGGAACAGAATGCTGTTAAATGAAGAACTTCACGTTTTACTTGTAAACATCGAATGATGTCATACAAATTACTCTTGCCAACAGCCCAAACAATGTCAGTCCTTATTCCTTTCACAGCGGAGAGCAGCTCTCAGCATGTGCATACACACGACCCTAAAAACTTTTAGAACTTTTAGTTTAGAACACAACATGCTCAAAAACGACATGCTCACTGTAAAAAAAAAAAAAAAAATTCCGGGAAAAAACTGAAAAAGTACTGGCAGCTCTTTGTATCATAAATTTACAGTCTGTTAATTTACAGTCTGCCACCAATAAAAAAACAGGACTTTTTCTGTTTTAATGGTGTATTTTTATCTATATATATATATATATAAAGCAAATAAATCCACAACAAGAGTAAAATCTTTCCGTGCCACGGGCATATGCCACTCTACATGTCACATGGCAGTGGCAGCTGCCACTCGACCTGTCACCGCTAGATGCGCAAGGCACCGGCAGCTGTTATATGGGTCCAGTGCCATGCGCATATAACGGTGACGTGCAGTGCCATGCGCATATAACAGTGACAGGTCGAGTGGCAGCTGCCGGTGCCTTGCGCATATAACGGTGACATGTGCAGTGCCATGCGCATGTAGCGGTGACAGGTGGAGTGGCATATGCCCGTGACACGAAAAGATTTTACTCCCTCTCTAAATCCAGCACAATATACAAATTGAACATGGTTTATTTTTACTTCATGTAAACATTCTTAGAAGTGCATTCAATGGCTTTTGTTTGCCTTAAATGGGTTAGGACTAAACAATATCAAATACTCAATCAATTCATTTAACAATGTGTCAAACACTGAAGAATGCCTGTATTGTAAAAGACAGTTTAGCTTTAAACAGTAACAGACAGAATAAAAAAAAAGAAAAAAAAGAAAAAGAAAACATGAGCATCTGTACAATACTAGTGTTGCACTAAAATGTGGTCACAAAATTTAAACTTCAAACTGTAAAACAGTCAAGATTGGAAACTTTTTTTCTTATATGAGAAAACAATATTGTTTAGAGGGATAGTTCACACAAAAATGTGAATTCTGTCAATTACTCACCCTCATACAATTCCAAACCCATAAGACTTTGTGGGTATGTGACTCCAGTGGCTTGACAACAGAATTTTGAAGTTCATTATAACTGAAATATCATTATAGGGTGATGTGATGCAATTCATTATAGGGGATGTAGTATTTCCCATTTACCTGCATGTTTAATACAAGTGCCATTTTACATTTTAAAAAAGCTCAAATATTACATGGATTTTCGAAAATGTTCATGCAAGAGTCTTGGAGGATTGCACAGCCACTTGGTTGCCTACATCTCAAACCACATTCAGGATTTCTTCACAGGAAAATTCTAAAAGAAATGGATATGACAAAAAATGAAATGAATTAAACTGAACTACAGAGTAATATGCAGGTTGGAGATGGAAAATCAATCATACAGTATTTTAAGTTCATTAAATGAACTGCTAACCCTAATACTTGCCAATTAAAACATTTGTTTATAAATTGCTTAACTTACATTTCCAATAGTCTCCATTTGCATCTGTCATATGAGCTTGTCAGATCATCTATGTCTTACAATATACTTCATTATTTTCAATTAAATAAACAGATGCACATTTCATAACTTACGTGTTGCTTACTTCTGTATGAATTCCAATGTAAGTGCCGCCTCTTCTGGGTATTTGTAGCTCACAACAGCAACAGTGGTCATTAACTTCTTGAACGATAGCAATCTTGAACTGCCCATCACCTTAAACACAAAAGACATTACAAAATGACCATATACATAATGACAAGCAGTTTGAACACACCTTATACACACAAGGATAATAACATGCAAAAGTAATCAATCCAATCATTTTGGTAACTTTCAGACAGCAACCAACTTCACACTGTTGTGAAAGTCAACAGAATAAATGACTCAACTATTTTCTTTCTGATACTTAACACTAATGTTAAATAAAACTGTTAATAAAACATAATACAAAGCCATGATAAGAATGCAGGTGTGCTTAAGATTCACAGTAGAGCAGCAATCACGTCCTGTCATTGGAAAAGAAAACGAAAGAAACACAACGGTCATTTCGACATAATGTCGTGTGCATTTGTCCATTAGAGTGCGACAGATAACTCGAGGAGCTAACGTTAACATATAATTTACCACGAAGAGTAAAAACATGTTTCCCAAATTCGAAAGCCGACATTAAACTGAAACTTTGACCGAGAATATATTGTACTGTATTTTTACGGATTTTTTTTTTTTTTACAGTGCATATAAATAGCACAGCAAGGCAACCAAAAGCAATAGCAAAGCCATTAGACTACCCAAACACAATAAACAATATGATGGCCTAACAAGTAGACAAAACATTACAATATTACAGTTTTGTACCCCACCCCAGTAAAGAGCAGTAAAGAGGGTAAATTAATAATAAGGCAGTATGATTTATGTCGTGATTCCTTTGGGGTCGGGGAAGCCTTTGCTCAGCTGTGCATGAGATCACTTAAATGGAAAGATAAAGTTCTCAGGAGATTTCACTCAGAAATCAAAAAATAGCACCTTCAGATATTTTAATGATGAATATGCTAATGAGCTTTAATCTGCGACATATTAGGTATTTTTATTTCTATGTGGTTTGTATTGTTTTTATTATTATTGTGTTGCTGGTGAATGTAAATGATTTAATTGCTTTAATTGTGACTGAGGTCTAGCCTTAATGCATATATATGTTTTACATATTTTGGTAACACTTTACAATACGGGGCCCTATCATGCAGCCGGCGCAATGTGGCGCATTTCTTATGCGAGCTTTTTGGTTTCACTTTCGTTTTCGAAAACAATCACATTCAGCAGAGCAGAGAGGACGAAAAAGGGGTGCACAGTAACTATGACTGGCAGCTTTTTGTATAAAGGAAATAAGTCCGAATTTTTGTAATAAGTGAATATGGTACGATTTTTAATGTTCTGTTGCTGCCAGTCATGACGTTTTTTTTAATAAATTATTTTTTTTTACAGTGAAGGTGTTTGATCATTAATAATTTTGAAAATATTTCTAAATTAACACTGTTGTCAGCTTATAAGGAGATTTTTCTTTCATTTTATGCTTTTTGGCAACTGTTGCTGCCAGTCATTTAACAATTTTATCATCTAACGGTTTTGTTACTGTATTATTACAGATTATTTTTGTAATTTAAGAAAACACTGTATAAAAATACAGTAATTCACATTTTTATACAGAAAAATGACTGAATTTGTTGCTGAACTTGATTAGTTTTGACTGTGCAAAGTTCTCTATTATGGTCTACAATATCACGAAAGACGTCCTGTTCTGTGTCTGAAATTAAAGTGCGACACGAAGGTATCAATTGTTGTTGTTATTTTTTTTTTTTAATTGTCTGATAATCGCACAGTATCAATGAATGACACAGTTTTGACTGACATGGTACATGCATGAACCAGTGTAAAATACCTGCTCATTCCGATTGGGCGCTGTTTGCATTTAAACGAGCTTACTCTGACTGTTGACACTGAAAATGCTGCCATTGTTTTTGAAGGTATCGGTTAATTATTGCGTTTTTACACGTCTGCCGGCATATAGCTAGTCATATTTAATCATTCTCTTTAATTTTATCAGTTTTTCTGGGAAATTGGTCTATTTTTGTATTATTTTGCATCATTATTTTTAAGGAGTTTAAGATTGACATGGCAATAACATTCTATATTGTTTTTGTTGGAGTGGGCGGGTTTTGGTGAGGTTTCGGGCTGGTTTATCGTCCATCAACCTGGCAACACTGGTTACATTCTGAGGAGCATTCTACGGGGATATTTTCAAGAGGAATACCTTCAGCTGCAAAAAGGTAAGTTATTTAATCCATAAAATGTTAATTGTTTTATTTTATGTTTCAAATGTAACAAAGAATATCGTTTTTTAGATGGTTTCTATTAGATGGTTTGCAATGATAACGTCAGAAAAAAACGTTGATTAAAAAACCGTTGATTAATCTGGTGTGCATTGTGCTTGAATTCGGTGTATTGTGCTTTATCATTGAATGCGAGTAATGTAATGATGTAATTAACGTAATGAATTCGGTCGCGTCAGCACCGTTTCAGACACGCCTTGCATCAACCATGATCCAAAGCAAAATCCAAAGCCAGAAATCAGAATGAGCTTTATTCGCAAAGTGTGTGCAAACACACAATGAATTTGTTGTGTTTTTAGGAGCTCTTGGTACATACGTAGCTACATATATGTAATGTGAGGGCGTCTGCAGCTGTGGCTGTGGTGAGAGAGGTCCGTGATATTGTTACTTGCCCGTTTCTATAATCAATGGTTTGTCATAAACAGCTGCGACAGCGATTTGATTGATTCTGTAAAGGTGTAGGTGCAAGTCTCTCTCTTTTAATCTTAGAACCTCAAATTTACATGTGTAGGCTACGTTCATCATCTTTATAAATAAGGTTTTAATGCGGTTACATTTAGAAGAATAAAACTTTTCCACATGTTGTATAACAACATCAATCGGACAGAAGCGGTAGTGTTTAAAACTCCGGACTTCGTACAGAACCACAGCTCAAATTGCAGCTGACGAAAACAAACACGTGCTTCAGAAAAGAAAGCTTAAATATTAAGCGCCCTGTGTTTTACTTTCATATTCAGTACAACCGTCCTCCCATACAGACAGGTTTCTGTTTTTCTTCCCTCGTTTGCTGCCAAAGGTAAGAACATTTTGCACAAAGTTTGCATGAAGCAATGCAACTAGATTAATATTTGGGGGAAAATTAAAGTCCTTTGATTTCAAATCCAACAGTTCTTTCTGCAAGATACGCAGATGTAACTTGATTTCCAAAGTAAATTATGCGTGCAAAAAATGTAAAACAAGATTTTTTTTAACGTAGTGCCATTTTGCACTCTAATTCTTGTAGCCTAATGTTTTTTATGTTTGTTTTGGAGATTTATTCTAAATTCACAATATTGAATTAAACATTTTTTTGGTGGTACTGAATTACTACAGTTTTCCAGAGTTTACTATTGTCTTACTAAGTATCTACTGGAAATGCGAGGTATTTAAATATGTCAATAGTGTCAGATTTCAATGTCACTGACTGTAACACAAGAACTGTCTAATGTAAGATGTTTATGCTTTAAGATAATATAGAATTCACGAGTTCACACTTACAGATAATAGGCAAAGTAAATGTTATGCCTATTTGGTTTGCTGTCCAAGGGGAGGGCTCCGAGCTAGGAATTTTGGCCCGAACCCAGAGTACCCAATTTAATTATCTGAATGTGCACCTCTGAAACCTTGTTAATAAAACAGAATTAGAAAAGCATGCCATGCATTCACTCCCTCCTTCAAGGAACAGTTCACTCAAAAATAAAATTATGTAATTTATTCCATAAGACTGTTTATTTTTCTTCTGCAGCTGGAAATTTTTTTTTAAAAATAATAGTAATAAGTTTGAAGAATCATCACTTTTCCAAAAAGTTCTGTAGCTTTTTGTCTGCACTATTCCTTTTCAGGGATTAAGACTTGTATGGCTTAATAGCCTATAACATAAATTATGTCTTTTACTGAAATATGTCACTAGGGTCTGGCAGCAGACATGCACTTGCATTTACACTTGCAGTCCTTTTTATTATATTTTATTTATTTACAATTTTTTAAATTCAATCTCTCAACATTTCACAACAGTAGCCAGGTGGTGAAGACAAGAAAAACGAAACTAAATTACAATGTCACTTGTAATCGCCACTTGCACTTTCACTCGCACCTGCGACGTCACTTGCAGTCCACACAAATCATGCTTTTTGCCAGTGGAGACAAGACGCTGTGGTGGTTAAACGAATAAAACTAATTTAATAGCATAACGTACAGGGTCATGCAAGTCATCTGTAGGAGATAAAGACAAGACCCGCAATTCCGTGGCCACAGAACAGCAGAATATGAACGCAATGCACAAAGTCTCTTGTTAAGCGTTTTCCTCCAGTAGAAAACCATTAACACTTAATATTAATATATTAAGATAGTGCTATTAAAAGATCAATTTCGATATACAGTTTATTAATATAATGTATATGTAGGCTATATAGTGTTTTCCTCTGCAAAACGTGGCATAATGTGGCATAACGGATTAAGATGATAAAGACTAAACTCAAAATGCTCCTATTCATTATTAAAACAACTACAGGCAAGCAGGTGAGCCCAGAATAAACGCAACGGCACGTATAGTCATGTTTTCCCATATAGAAAAATCTCTACAGTCCTTTTGTATCATTGTGTTTTATTTATATTGATTTTTTATGGGAGGAAAATGTCTATTTAACGCATTGCGTTCTGGGGACGTCTGCTTGCATATACGGACTTGGTCCTTTTAATATCACTTAATGCATTTCTTAATGCACGTTCATATCTGCTGGTACATAGTTTGTCAACAATACGGTTTATACTGAATTTGCCCTTTAACATCTTAGTCCGTTTTGCCACATTAAGCTTTTGCTGGGCAAGTATAAGAATGAAAGTTTGCGCATTAAAGCTTCATTAAAAGTAAAATACTAATTCATATATTTTTGTTCCAGGTTTTACAAAATGTCTGGAGAGGACAATGCCACAGACTATGATGATTTCATTAGAGAACTTAAAATCACACAATCAAGAAATGTATCAGAAAATGCAACCAAGCATTACCAACAAGAGATGAGGATGACTTACTTAATTACATATTCTATTGTCCTCATCCTCGGTGTCACCCTCAACTTCATCGTCATTGTCATGAGCTGCCTGAAAAACAAGAATTCTCCAAAGGTTGCCACTTGGATTATGGCACTGGCTGCAACACACTTAGTCTCCAGTGCATCTATTGTTTTTCAGCTGCTGTATGCTTACAATAACTTCGAATGGAATTACGGAAGTGCAAGCTGCAAGCTGTCATCCTATATCATCTACAGCAGTATGTTCTCCACGGCAGCCATGCTGAGTCTCTGGAGCATTAATCCTACTTTTTCAAAAAGCAAGTGCACAAAAAATTTCAAGAATTGTAACATCATTCTGATTTCACTCTCCTGGACCATTGGAACAGTCTTGGCATGTCCTTCGCTGTTTTCCAGAGAGGTTAGAGATTCTCAGTGCATTGATGATTACGACTTGGACAAATCGGGAACAACTCAAGACGGCATTACAAGGCTGAAGGCAGTCGTTGTCATGCGATTTCTCATCGGGGTCCTCTTGCCAGCTTTGACAATATTTCTCACCTGTTTGATATCAGCTAATAGAACCTGTAAAGACTGCAAGAAGCAGGCACAGATCATCTGTGCTATAAAGATAGTCTACTTTGTGTTCTGGGGCCCTCAAATTGTTTTAACCATGATTCAAGCCACTTTAAATGACAGCCTGAGTACAAACATGTTGAAATACGGACTTCCTGCAGTTACTGTACTGGCCACAAGCCATTCTTTTACCAACCCCATAATCTATCTGTTATTGGGATGCAGCATTAAAATGAACTGGATGGCGCATGACCCAGATCAGTGCAGAATGGCAGATTATCAGGGAATAACACTGTTGCCTCACACCAAGAAAGCCCAGAGTTCAAATCCCAAATGAGCCTGGAGGTCTGTCTATGTGGAGTTTTTCCTTAAGTGAATTGGAGACAGTAAATTGTCTGTAAAGTAAATAATAGTGACATAGGCTCCAGCATTCCTGCGACCCCACAAAGGATAAGCAGTTTGAAGAATGGATGGATCACTCAGTTCACAACAATGAACTGATGCTCTTAGGAAAATGCTGCACATGAATTGCACACAGACATCGAAGGTTGATGTAGCTAAAATACATAAGTAAGGACTCATATACAGCATGTCCACAAAAAGCATGACAGCAATTTCTGTATTCAAACTGAAAAATTCTCTTTTAATCTGAATTTTCTAATCTGAACTCAATCTCTCAAAACTAAAATTATTCTAAAAACTGACCCTGTATGGTCCAATTTCATGCTTTATGTTAAATGCTGCTTTTGTTGAAACACTGCATCGCATGTATACTCTTACTAAACACATACTTTACATTGCTAGAGTAAGCATTGCTGCCAAAACACTATTAATACACTATCTATGTCCTGTTGTATATGAATATCAACCTTATATAGAGGACCATTTTTATTGATGGTGTGTTGTTATATTTTTGCTGTGTTGTCATAATAACTGTGATGTTTCATTTATTGTAAATTTAATAATGTGTAAGTATATGTTTGTAGGTCTACTTATGGTTCCAGTAGAATATAGCACAAATTGGTATGTTTTCATATATTATGTTTTTACAAACACTACAGCCAGGAAGCATGACCATATTATTATGATCAGCGCTACACTGCCTCCCTATTAAACACTATACATTTTACTTATAGCCCTGAATGGTTTAGGCTCCTCAGTACTTGAGCAAGCTCTTATCTCAATATAGTTCATCACATGCGATAACAATCTCAAAACGCTTTCCATTTGATAATACCTAGAATATCAAAATCAACTGTGTGCAGTAGATCCTTTTCCTATTTCTGGAACAGACTTCCTAGCGCTGTTTGGAAGACAGACACACACTTTATCAGTTTAAATTTAGATTATTCTAGCATACACATAACAGACAAATCACATTATTAGGCATCATCAAAACATTATTTGACTTTTTGAACACTTTAAAGCTGTTTTGACATAATCTGTATTGTAGTCTTGACACTATATAATAAATATGACTTGACATGACAAATAAGAAAGATAGAATATAAACTGGTCAAACTTGAGTTTGTTTGACTAACCTTATATATGATTTACAGAGGATTTAATTGCTTTTGTGTTTCATGAATGAGGCATATGATGCAAGAAGCAGACACAAAACAGCAGTATCTCTAAGCATGCATGGAACGCAAGACGTTTCAAAGCATTTAACAGATGGTGCCAATATTTGGTGATAATAAAGCAAACAATTTTAAGCTATTTTTTGCAAGCCGGTCATTTTTGCCTGGGAACAACATAAGTGTTTGAACTTTGTTCAGTTGTGCACAAGACAAAAGCATTTAAAAACAAACATCTTGGTTAAACATTAAAACACACTAATGTGATAAACAGTGCACTTTTTTATATTTCATTTAATACTGTAAAATTACCCACAAATGTCAGCACCCATAGCCTTGTGGGCAGCGCACCGTTGCGCTACGGGCATCCCGAGTTCGAATCCCGACTCAAGGACCTTTCCCGATCCTGCCCCCTATCTCTCTCCCACTTCACTTCCTGTCAGTTTTGATCTGTCCTATCCTAAGGCAAAAATGCCAAAAAATAAATCTTAAAAAAAAAATAATAATAAAAAAAAAAATAAAAAAAATAAAAAATAATAATAATAATAATAACCCACAAATAATGCCCTCTTCACTCAAAAACTGAGGTGCATAAACACAGATTAATGACGCCTTTTCATGATGCGCTGGCCCTTTATGGGCCCACAGCGGGCTGCCAGTGGAGAGCCTCTGAGAATTTGCTAATTGGCAAAATGTTGGTCCCGTAGGGCTGGCCCTGCATGGGCAGCCCTCACTTAGCCCCCAGGAAGCCCTCACTAGGCCCATTCCCCCTAAGGAATTTCAAAACAATAGATTTATTAAAAACAAATAGAAAACATTAAACTCAGGTTAATCCAGCTACATACTGCCAGAAATGTAAATACACAAAAGTACAAAAAAAAAAACAAAGAAAGCAATGTAAGATTGTAGGATTTCGTCATGTGAAAGTTAATGTGTGCAAAAGTCTTATCTGTAGTACATCAATGTCCAAACACTGTCCATAGCTGAAGTTGGCTGATAGCAAATGTAAAATCCAACATCTTGTTGCGTGTATATGATTTTGTTTTCAATACCTGCAAACTCACAAAGAGCTCATAAAAGACACTTTACCTCCTTTTTGCTCCACGTTTGCCCTCTGCTCATTTTGTTTTGGATACACTGCTTGTTCCCTGCATGAAATCATGTTGCATACCGTCGCATCTTGTCATTATTTCCTGTTTTTGGTTGGTTTTAAAGTTTTTGGTCCGTGTCGTGTTCATATTTCATTTGAACCGCACCAGAGTTCGTTTGGAAGCGGACCAAGACCCATCTTTTGTTCGCACTTACTCAAATGAATCACACTAACAGAGCAATCGCATCAAAGTTTGTTTTAATTGAACCAAACATGACAAGTGTGAACACACCCTAAATCCATATTCAAACTGGATCATGATGTAGTGACCTCATTAATAAAGAGTCCTTTTAAAATGCATACAAATAAACTGTTTTAACATCTTAGCATCAATCCAAACATAGGCCATACATACATGCAACATCTCTGCAAAAAGCATCAGCAATGTACACTTTTAAATTTAAAAACAAACAAACAAACAAACAAAACAACCACTTACTTTAGACAGGGCTTGAAATGACACATTTTTCAACCAGGTCACAGCACAATGTGTTCAGCAGATGAGCCATGCTGCTGTTTGTTATTGCTAACTCCTTCTCCCTCTCCCTCTTCTTGGTTTTATGGCAAGTTGCAAGCTGTTGCTAACTCCCTCTGCACACATGGCTTTACTTAAGGAAATCTAAAACACCTTAGCACTAGTGGTAAGTAAGAAAACTGCACACAAAATTCTTAACAGGTTACACCTAAAATATAGCTCCTGGGGTCCACTTTCCTGCAGAGTTTAGCTCCAACTTTGATCAAACTCACCCACCTGTGATTTTCTAATGATCCTGAAGACATGCACAGGTGTGTTTGATTAAGGTTAGAACTAAACTCTGAAAAGTGGATCTTGTGAGCCAGATTTGAGGATCCCTGGCCTACATGAAACAACAGGTTCTGAAAAGGTCTCTTTTGGTTCGAGCCATTCCAATAATATAAAGGTTGCTCTGGGCCTGAAACGGGCTGGCCCACAATGGGCCATCATGAGATTAATATGGGCTGCTCACAGAGAGCCTGCGGTGAGTCCAAAGCTGTGGGCCTCGCCCAGGCAAGCCCACACTGGGTCTGTTTAGGTGTGGTGTGGGCTGGCCCTAGCCCACTGTGGGAACTTTTTTTTTGGAAAAATGAAAGTCATCTCCAGGTCAAAAGGATATGGACTCCACCAGGGGGTCAACTCAACAACCACCTACAAGCTTGCTTTCAAATGTATCTTTAGTTTGCAACACCAACTTTGTACAATCCAGTCAATTCCCGATGGACAAAACCAAGCGCTGACCTTTATTTTTTCCTGCTAAACATTCTTGGATGTACGTCACAATGAGAAAAAAGGCAATTGCAAGTTTCGTTTTTAGTGAGTTTAAATGACTTAAAGACCAGCCAGAGGAGGATGAAATGTTTGTTGCATCTAAGGTCTCTTCCTGCTTATAATATTATTAGGCAGGGTTGCATTGGCTGGACTGAAGAGTATTAAAGCACTATTTCTTGCACAAAATGCTATTGAATTTTAATTATAATTTGAATGTTTGAAGATTAGAGAATACTATTTGAATAATAATATTTATTTAGTCAGTTTGTGGTCACGTGTCAAGAGAAATCTATCTAGATAGGGCAACTCTGGACCCCAAAATCCACTTTTCTTCAGAGTTTAGCTCCAAGTCTATTCACACAGATCTTACTTGTGTATTTAGTCCAAATCAAACAGCACCACAATAATCCAATAATGTGAGCAAATCCACAAGCTGTGTGTTTGTAATAAACATATCCTTCATTAAAATGTTTTTAATTTCAAACCATTCCTAAACTACTGGTCCTATCCATGTTGCTTTCTCCAGTTAAAAAAGGGCATCTTGTCTGATGAGTTTTTATTTATTTGTTGGTATTTTTATATTGTTATTTGTTTTATATATTGTACAGCACTTTGGTACGCTTGTTGTTAATAAATAACAACAATAAAATGTGCTTAATAAAAAAATGTGAACTTGATGAATGGGTGAACTATGAAACTATGAAACACTGAACTACATTATCTGAGATTTTTAATAGCACTATATGTGTTGCATGTCACAGAAGACAATGTTTCCATCAATTTGTTCTAACTTTAGGAGAAAACTGCTTAATTTTGAGCTAATATTGAATTTTGAGGTTTAAAATTTTCAATGTTTTTAATGTACTGCAGTACACCAGTGACTTATCTGTGCAGGGTTATTACAGTTAACTATTCACACTTACAGATATTGGTGCTGTTGTCTTCTCACCAAAATGATGTCCCTTCTGGGAGGGTGATGTCACCACTGAGAAATGGAGAAAGTGGGAGTTATAAGTTTTTATAAAAGTTTTAAGCTGTATCTTCACAAGAAAACATATATGGTTTGGGAAAAAGAAGAGAAATGAGAGAAATGATATAAAATGACCACTTTATTATTTTATGGAGATAAATGAAAACGTATTGTATTAAAACAATGGAGACATGAACATGTACTCTATAGGAGTATTAAAAATAAAGGCATTAGTGGTTCTGTAAAGAACCTTGAACATCCATGGAAAATTTTAAATGCAGAAATGTTTTTTTATAGTCTAAAAACGTTCCTTAGATGTTCAAGATGGTTTTGGGAACTGTTCCCTGAAATGGTTCTTCAGTAGCCTCACTGCAAAAACACCCTTTTGGAATCTTAACTTTTATGTGTGTAGTCACTGAGTTACTACAGTACAGACTATTTAAATAATAGTTAAAGGGTTTTTTTACATGCAGTCTTACTTAGTCTCAGCATTAGATGACAGTACTGAACTACATCTAAACATGTAGCGGGCCAAAGCTTTGAGTTTATATATATATATAACTTTATTTCAGACACATAATTGGTCCATAGAGAGAAATAAAAAAAAAAATAAAATAAAAAAATAGAAAAAGTACAATACTTTAGGTGACATATAAACAACAATAAAATTCATGAGAGACTAAAATACCAGTGTTTCCAGAGGCCAGACATATACCTGTAACAGCTTTTCTTAGGACTGGTTATTGCCAGTATAATTCCGTTTTCAGATTTGTCCAGACGACACATAAATTTAAACATTAATTTCCTTAATAAGGCTCCATAGGTGGGAACACCAAAGTTCACAAAAAGCTGACTAGCACTGTGCCACCTTGGGACACGAAGGAGGAACCTCATGGCATCATTATAGGCCACAGTGAGTCTCCGCAGGCTACTGTTCTTATATCGCCACCACAAATGTGCTGTGTACATAGGGGTACAATAGGATCTGAATAGAAAACATTTAACATCCGGTGAGCACATGCTAAATTTACGCAACAACATATTGGCTTGGGCATATAATTTGCAGCACTGTCTGTACAGATCTCTGTCGTCACTCATGTCATCAGTTATGATATGACCCAGATATTTTATTTCTTTACACATCTTCAGAGGCTGATCGCTCAAATAGAAATCAGGAAAAATTAATCTCCTGTCCTCATTAGTTCTGACAATCATGATATTACTCTTGCTGGAATTGTATCTGATATCAAAATCATTACCATACTGTGAACACACCTTTAATAGCTGCTGCAATCCAGCACTGTACGGACTTAATACTACCAGGTCATCAGCATACATTAGGTGGTTGACGACAGAGTTTCCCACAAGACAGCCTGTCTTACAAACATTCAACACTTTGGACAGATCATCCAAATAGACATTAAAAAGGTAAGGAGACAAAATTCCACCCTGTCGCACACCATTTTGGACATTAAAAGGGGTTGATAAAACATTGCCCCATTTCACTTGCATTGTTTGATTTGCATACCAATAAATTAATATTCGAATAATGTATTTAGGGACACCTCTACAGAACAATTTCATAAATAATTTTTTGTGATTTATTCTATCAAACGCTTTTGATGCGTCAATGAAGCAGAGAAATACAGAAGAATTTCTGCTCACATAATTTGCAATAATTTCTTTCAGTGCATAAATGCACATATCTGTGGCATGGTCTCTTTTAAAGCCAAATTGATTATCAGTCGTTGATACAAATACTTCCAACCTGTTAAGTAAAACCCTCTCAAATACTTTAGAGAGAATGCTTACAAGAGCAATCGGTCTATAGTTATCCACGCTGTTCAATTTAGCAGCTTTGTCCTTTATTACTGGAACTAATATAACATGTGTTAAGGAGTCAGGCAGAACACCATGCATAATAAAACCAGTTAGACACATAGACAGCAGATTTCTTAACAGCTTTGTAATAGCATCACATATTTCAGATGCACTTATCAATGTGATTTCAGTTGGTTCAATATATCCCATGTTAAAACTATCACTCTTGACACAATTGAATAAATCAAAATAATGTTCACACCACAACTCAGCTATTTTTTCTGGATCGCTTACACCCTCTATGTTGGATGATAGAGGAAATTTGAAGTTATTCATAGTTTTAATCTCTTTCCAAAATTCATTATTATTGCAGCTTTGCAGCTTCTTAACCAAAGAGTCAGCCCGCATTGTATTTTCATTTTGCTTAACATAGCGTAATGCGTATTTAAACCTAGCATTGACAAGCTTTTTGTTTTCAAACACTTCACCCTGTCTAGGCTTTCCAGCTGCTACCCAGTTTAAGAAAGTCTGTCTGGCTTCAGCATGTTGTTCAACCACAAATTCTTTCCATCCAGGTATAATGTTATGTTCTCTGTATCTCTGACTCTGAAGCGGGATACTAGATTTCTTCAGAGCCTTTACAATGCTCTCATATAAGACACACATCTCTGTACAATGCTCATCATTCTTACAATTTATATCCTTACACATCAAAGAATTCATTGGAAGATAAATCTCTCTTAAGAAGGAATCACTAACACAATAGTATTTATCTAGTTCCTCAGGGGATAGTTTGGACCAGTCCAGCTTGCCTATATTAGGTAAAATACTATCAGCAGTGATTGAGGGAATATTATCAACATTTACAGAAATCACAATCGGAATATGATCCGAAGTAGCTAATCCGTAGCATATTTCTATATCATTTAATGAGGCATGAGCATCTGCTGTGCAGATGCAGTGATCCAACCAGGAGGTTGTATGCCATGCCTCACTAATATATGTAAAACTTATATCAGGCAAGTAGGCCTTATACTTATAAAACTTATATCAGAGGCACCAGTCGGGGGCTCAGACACAATCAGTGAGCTGGGAGCAGACAGCACACCTGTTGTCACAGATCTTAGTCGGCGAGGTTCATAATATCGCCGGACAAAAGAGCCTTCTGGCCAGAGCTGGGGGTCATACATCTCTTGCACTTCATTACATTCAGCAGTTATGTGAAATGAGCTGAATCTACCGTGTGTCGTCTCAATTCTGCGGCACTTCACATCATGTCCCAGCTTCTCCTTCAAATATCCGCCGAGAGTTTCGGCATCCAAGCTGGGATCAAACTTTGTGGCAAACACACTCACTATCTTAGACTTGACAGCTAAGAATGTTAGAAACAGCGCCAGTCCCTATTACCCCAACTGTTTTTCGCTCCCGTTTCGCAGTTTGTGCGGGGCGATGATTCAGCCTGAACGGTGCAGCCCTATCCACCTTGGGGCGTCTCTTCCGCACCACAGCACTCCACGCCGGAGATCTCTGCGTTGATCCAGTTGCACACGGGTCAGACGGCACCATTGGTCCCGAAACGTCATCCAAGGCCACCTCAGCGCTAGATGGCTGTCCGTCAGTCACCACTGAAGGGGGGGCAGTAGTTGTATACTGTGTCTCAATGACAGACACCCGCGAATTCAGGGTAGCACTTACTTCACGTAAACTCTCACATACATTTGATTGAATGTCAAGAGTCTTTTTTAGACCGTGGATGTCATTATTTAATTGTTCCATTCTGCTTAATAGCACAGAGACATCAATGTGATTAAAAGTCACGGGAGGTAAATCATCCAAATAATGTGAGACGAAACGAGGTATATCCTCTCCACATTCATTTAGGACTCTCAGACACATTTTCACATTGTTAATGTCCTTCTGTGCACCCTTATGGAGGACACAGCGTTGCGATGTGTTTGGACATACCTCAAACAGAGCCTTCTTTGAGGACTCAATGCGTTCAGAACTGAAATTGTTTGTAACAAGCAAAACAATTTCATCGTGACTCATAGTTCTCATCTTAATGACAATAAAGTTAAGAAGTTCATCTTCAATGATCACTTTACCATCAGTTGTTCGAAAAATCTCTGGCTTTGTTCGGGAGCTCACAGAGCAACGTGGAGTCCCAGACGCCATTTTGTAGATTTGCCAGCGATGAGTTTATTTCTTCAATCTATTTTTCCAAAATTAAAAGAAATAAATCAAGAAGTGAAAGCAGAAGGATGAGGAAAACAAAAACAGTTGTGAAACAAATTTTTGGGTTCCCTATTAATATATAATATTACCACCCCAGCACTCCCTCCCTCCCTCTCACCATGGCACCAGTTCTTGTAGAGATAAAAAT
Source organism: Labeo catla (assembly GCA_012976165.1). Classification (NCBI taxonomy): domain Eukaryota; kingdom Metazoa; phylum Chordata; class Actinopteri; order Cypriniformes; family Cyprinidae; genus Labeo; species Labeo catla. The sequence goes on along the minus strand of VONZ01000015.1, from coordinate 945,616 downwards.
TGCTCTTAGTGGCATGAAGCTGTCACACACAGCTGCTATGTACAAGATGTTCTACGGCATAGGGATGACCTTTTCAAAGCAAACGTTAAGCAACATAAGGAAGTGGTCATTTTCTGTTAACATTGATAAGTCCACTAATAACAGCAACAAAAAGGTCGTCACTATGATGGTGAGCTACTACCATGAAAATTTGGATAAAAGGTTGTGGTGGAACACCTGGGGTCTACTGAGGAGATGAAGGTCAGTGCTGCCAACTTGAAACGTGTGATGTCCAATTTTTCAAAGACAATAAAATCCCCTGTTCAAAAATGGTAAGTATGAAGATGGACACATGTAATGGCCTTAAAACCAGGATGTACCTCAAAGAAATACGTAACTTTATGGGCATCCCTGCCTCCAACCCACAGAGATTTGTTTCTCACCACTGGCTCTCAGTAGGATGTGGCTCTCAATACACACAGGCTGCTTCCTGCGTTGTATTTTTTGCTTCATGGATAAAGGTGATGAGGAGCTTTACAAAGATCTGTCTGTCAGTGAGAAAGCACAGACAAGGATTCAGTCCTTTTATGATGATCTCAACAAAAGGTAAAAGACTGTCTGTTTTTTTTAACCAGGCATGACACAGCCCTGGTGAAAAAACCAGCATATGCTGGTAGGTATGTTTTGATGCTGGGATGCTGGTTAGGTAGGTTTTGATGCTGGTTTAAGCTGGTCCTTTGCTGGTTTAAGCTGGTCCTTTGCTGGTTTTTGCTGATCATGTTGCTGGTCAAGGACCAGCATGAACCAGCAAAGGACCAGCATAAACCAGCTAAGGACCAGCATAAACCAGCAAAGGACCAGCTTAACCAGCATCAAAACATACCTAACCAGCATATGCTGGTTTTTTCACCAGGGAGCAAGGCAGGGATCGGAAGAAGAGAGATATAAGAAAAGTGTGGCATGAGAACACCACTACAAAACATCAACTTAGTTACTACACGAGTGTGCTGGCCATCCTGAAGGAATATGTGATGGTTCCTTAGTAACAGAAGAATTGCAAATGTAGTTAGCTCTCCTCATTTTGGGTACTGTAGATCAGAGGCATAATGGACATCAATTAACTAATAAGATAAATTATTTTTTCTCACAAGGTAGCCAGATTGTAGTCCACAAGTTGCACGACGAGCAACTTGAAGTGTTCACACTAGGGATGTGACGAGATCTCGGGAGATCCCGTGGCGATATCCTCATAAAACATTTTGCAGTGTTTAAATTGGAGCTGCACCATTAATCCTTAAAATATCGAGATCTCGATTCAAACACCCACGCGATCACATTCATGAATGACAACGATTTAGCTATGTCTATTAGGACTGTTTCACATCGCGAGTGTCAGTGGAGCGTGAGAAGCACGTTTTGTCGCTGCCCATGTTAATGAATCAGAGGGTCGGGTAAATGTGAACACAGAAAGAGCAACACAAACAAGTCTTTTCAACCACATTATAATCATTATTTCTGTGTTACAGACATTTAAATAACAGAAGAACTGGGATAAAAGTTTATAGTTTGGGTCTAAACACTTATTGTCTACAGTAGCGATCAAAACAAAAGTATCTTAACACTTGTATGTATAGTAACGCTTATCCTCTTCCACCAGGAGGTGGCGACAACTGCCCGTTTAAAAAAAGTATGACATTGAATCATTCATACAGGAGATTTCAATAGTCAAACAAGTCCTAATGAGACACTAACTCCTTCATTGAATGTTTTATTATTATTTTGTTTAAATGAATATGTTTTTTTAAAGACTTAAGCAATTATCAGTTTGTCAGAACGACTAGTAAATTATGATAATTTGTTTAGTTTTCTAATCTTTTTTTTCCTACAGAATCATGAGATAATCATGGTCTCTAATTGGTTAAAAACAACTGGGATTCTCAATTTATCCAGAATCGTGAAGCTCTTGTTTAAATGTTTTTTTATTACTGCATATTATTTCATTAAAATGGAAGCTTAATTTAATAAAGTTCAAAATGCAACTACATTTTTTGCATTTTTTCCTTTTTCAGTTGAATAAAAGACTATTTTCCCGATATATTTCATCATTAAGGATTTCTTAAGAAAAGTTTAAAAATCTTATCTCGTCTCGTTCTCGTGAACCCAGTCTCATGTCTCGTCTCGTTGGATGAGTGTCTCATCACACCCCAAGTTCAAACACGTTATGGCATGTTTCATTAAAGCGGAACATGCAATGTGCATCCCAAAGAACTGTAGAGCTTCATTTAACAGACAAGATGCTGTATGCAAGAGAAATCTATGCGGGATAAGAAGCAGATAAAATCAGAACTGAGAATCCAAAACATGCAGTTAGTACTCTGCAAAAAACAATTTAGCGTGTTTTCTTTGTGGTAATTGTTTTAGCTATACATGTAGAAATGATTCATTACTGTGTTTACAGCAAGCTCCATAAACATTTGGATAACAACACATTAATGTTTAGCACCATACTTGTAACCTTGAACTATAATTTAACTCACTTAAAACACCAAGTCATTGTTCTATTTACATCCAAAACAATCTGTATGAAGCCATAATGACATTGTCATTGCCCAAAATCTAATGTAGCTCACTGTGTTGCAGCTACTCAAGGTGTTCCCTGAGAAAGTGATCTCTACCTACAGAAGAAGCTACCAGTTCAAAGTCCAACGCTTCAGAGTCTGCCTTCATTGGATCCCTCTGTAAGGGGTGACTCACTGACTGTTAATTGCCTCAAGGAACTGGCCCTTATGATAAAACACCTTACTAGGAAAGAGTGATGTAAATCATCAAGTACAATGTGGACCTGTCTGGCCACTCTACCTGGATGGAGAGAACATGGTGGAGTGGTGGAGCCACGTGATGAAAACAGAGTTCTCCAGACCTCAACTAAGTGGTGAAAGCAGCACTCTCATTCTTCCATGGTCCTGTAGTGGAATCATCATTTAGCTTGTGTCACGGGTGGGAAGGAAGACAGGACGACAGGACAGAAAACTCACTGTTCAGCCCCGGAGGGTGGATTTATTAACAAACGTGAAGGCAAAAGTGAAAGTGAAAGCGTTAACCGCTGGTGGAGGGGTAACTCTTGACAATCGGTGCTCGCAGTCTTCGTGCTCCGTGCAGATCCAGTGAAACGTGAGGGGAATCAGTCTTCAGCTGCTGTCTGAGAGAGAAGAGAAACACCATTAGTCAGAGCTCTTTTGGAGATCGATCTCCCCTGAGTCAGCCGGCACACGGCTTATAAGGACGCTGGCTGATGAGGTGCAGCTGAGGCTGATTCCAGCGTAATGAGCGTGAGTGCGTGGATCTCATTGGTTTCCAGGGCGACGCTGCTAACTGAGCGGGACGCTCGTCACACTTGATTAATAATATAATCAACACCAGAAGAACAAGCATGGACATATTAACCTACATTCGAGGAAGAAGTCAGCAACAGAGATGTTTAGATAATCAGACGTGACGTTTGGGGACCGCAGATGCTGCCGAAACATCCAGTCTGCAGGAACCACTGATAAGGCGCAGCATCAGAGGAAACATTTGCAAGAGGAAGGTGTCTTGAGTATGGTTACCATCTTTTAGGCAATGCTCAGGAAAGCAAGAGGGCTACAGCTCATTCAGTACAATCCAGACTGTAATGTATCAGCTACATTTGAGGAAGAAGACAGCAAGAAATGTTTGGATGAACAGACGTGACGTTTGGGGACCGCAGACTCTGCCGAAACATCCAGTCTGCAGGAACCACAGATAAGGCCCAGCATCAGAGGAAACATTTGCAAGAGGAAGGAAGGTGTCTTGAGTGTGGTTGCCATCTTTTAGGCAATGCTCAGGAAAGCAAGAGGGCTACAGTTCAGGAGGCAAAAAGGGCCAGGCTCAAGCACTTTAACACTTGAAAATAGTTAACATTTAATTTGAATAAGACACTGATATTTATCTTTAACCAGCTTCTTACTGAATTAAAATTTTATTCAAACTTCACAGCCTATTTTTGCAATGTTTCACGATGTGTCTGTGAAACGTTGAGGTACCAACGTAGTAGTTTCATGCACACGTGAACGTCATGGCAACATACAACACAAAGTACCTCATGCAGGAAACACTTAACGTAACGGGTGCTAGCTAGTATGCATAGGCCAAAAAGTGTTGGCAAAGTAACACATTAGCGGACCGGAGGGTTGTACTTTTTTCCAGAAAAAGTATTTGCCCATAAAGTTTTATTTTCAAAAACTTTCCAGGGCACTCTGTGCATCAGGTAGCGCCATTCCACCTTTGGACTATTCGGTTTTTGCGGTTTCAAATGCACTGTAAAAAGAGAGAGTTCTCTTCCCGTATGTGGCCGTCGCCAGTCTCATTTCTCAGAAATTTCTTTGCATCTTACAGAGAAACTACGATTTAAAATATTTGTCTCAGTCTGCACTTTTTGTATCAGCAAACAAACCAACAGCAGAAGTCGATTTCTGAAGCACTGCAACCGTCACTGTGAGGTAAGTAATCTTTAGATGTCATCGGAACCAATGCATCAATAATAATAATAATAATATGTGTATTTGATCATACAGTGAACTTCAGTCCAAATTTAAAGACGGCAAAAGAATTAAGACGCATGAGATTAATTCTATGTTGCAGTAAAATCTGAAATTTTCCAAATTTAAGATTCCAACCACTTTTACAGGTGGTAGATATAATACAAAATGAAAAACATTAGGGGAGCAAGGGGCACAAACGAACGCGGGGTTAATTGCAACACAAGTGGTTTAAATATTTCCACACGTGCTAGCCTAAAATTTACGGTACTAGCTGCTGTAGAAACACTATACAAAATTCATGCCAAAATTCAAAAGCCTTTTGAAGATATCCCTGAATATTTATTTTACCATAGTAAAAGTAAATTTCTGGCTGAAGTTAATTTTTCATCTCAGTTTTTGGTATACATTTAAAATGAGGCAAATCTGCTATTATTTTAATCTCCAATCTGTATTTATCAGTTTATTAATGTTTTGCAAACCAGCAGAAGATACTAGATTTAAATTCCAGTCGCACTGATGGGGAACATTGTAACACTGCATCACAATGTGCCCTGCTATTATTAAACTAGGCTATTCTGTGATGTTAGCGATTAAATTTTCACTATTTACTTTTATGGATTTTAATAAGAAACCACAAAAAAGATGAATAAAGACTGACAATCGATGTTTATTGTTGCAAAATTATTATTTCAAGTAAAGTATTTTGGCTCGTTTATGTGTCTCGTGTTTTTATGAGAGCTGTGTTTGGAGGGAGAGGATTGTTTTTCTGAATGTCTGAATGTGTTTTATCTATTTGCTCACATTGTTTTGAACTATACTGTATCCACCTTATTTTTCTCATAAGAGTGGATGCAGCCATTTGTAAATTTTTTTGTGTCTGGCTTCTGGTCTCATCCACTTCCAGCTATTTTTAGCTGCACAAAAAGCTCGTTTTGCTGCTTGATATTGCAAACTGATGTGTCTTACCATATTTTAAAAAGTTAATAATTTTGTTTTATTGACAAAATATTTTAGTTAGATCAGATAACATTTTAAGCTGTCCTATAGACTCACTTACGGGGTTGTCACATTTCATTTCCTTTCTTTTGAGGTAAATAAGGAAAAAGCTAAACACTGTAATTATGAAACAAAGCAACATATTTGTAATAGACAAGTGTGAGACTTGGATAAAAAAAAATATATATATACTCTGAACCCCACGTGGACTTACACAAACTGAGAAATTCAAAAAGTGTTGGGTTGTGCCCCACGCTCCCCTGTACCCTCCTCACTTAACCCTTGTGTGACCTTTTGGACATTTTTGTTCTTTTCAGATTTTTTTTTTTTTTTTTAAATCATTTTGCCTGTGTTATTGCCAGCTGCATAAATTTTGGCACAGGTGTGTATTTTTTATTAGAATTTTACTATTTCATCCCCATTTTCTTTAATAAATCTATTTTGCACTAGGTACAAAAATAGTTCCTCTCAGGACCTTAAGGACAAAAATGTCCCCAATTGAAACCCATTAAAACTGCTATCTTTAATCACAGTACCATTTAACTGTAAAATGATGCAATTTTTATTAATAGACTTTCATTCTGTTGGCATGGCTTCAAAATTAAATTGTTTACAGTTTTTTTTACCAGATGGTGCCTTTTTTTTTTTTTCTTTTTTTTTTTTAGATTTGGCCATCCAGTTTTTTGCTTCTGCATATTATACAGCAAATTGGATAAATAATGCAGCTATAATTGTGTGGGTGTGTTGGTATGGCTGTCAGAGTTTGGTTTGTATGTGTGTAATAAAAAATATTATGAGTGTGTGTGTGTTCTTGTTATATTTGAGAGAGAAAAACTCTACTGCAAATCTCAAATCCAACTACTGTATGCACCAGTGCAGTTTTGCTGCCATCTAATGAGAAAGATCTGGTACTGCGCCCAAACAAAATCTTACTGAAAGCTAATTTTTTCAGATATCAACCTCAAATTTGAAACACAACTTGTTTAGATTTATAATTTTGATTTTCTAGCAAGTTTAGAGTTCAACGTTTCATAAAATATATATTTTATATAAAATATTGTTTATGAAGCATTTTCATAAACTTAAACCTCTATAACTTTGTTTGGTTTTACTTTTCAAACTTTTTCTACTTCAGCATTAATCTGCCATGGGTCTTCTTTAAAATGAGACCAAACTTAAGTCTATGCTCTCAAGCTTCAATTTTTTTTGACATGGACATTTTTGTCTACTAAGGACTTAAGTGTAACTTTTTTAATTGATGCACAAGGGTTAACAAACTTAGTTAAAATTTTTACTTAACCCTCTGGTGTTGTTCGATCATTTTAGACTGAAAAAAAAAAAAAGTTTCGACATTTAAAAAAAAAACTCTACTTAATCGGAATGTTACGAATTTGAGTCAAATGAACAGTACCAGAGGGTTAAAACTGTACTTAAATTTGAAATGCGAAAAACATGCCACTTGTTCCAGGTGAAAAACATGTTAACTTCCATGATGTACTTAAAGTGCTCTATTTTCACACACTAATTTTGTTTAATACAGTATTCTAAAAATTTTTAAGATAAATAAGATTATCTTAAGAACATCCCAGTGTACTCAAATGTGCTATTTTGGGACACTATGAATATGAAATAAAAATGTGCTTTTAACATACAATCTCTGTATTTCTATAACACCTGAACCCATCTTTCATACACTAGTGGGTTCAAGTGTACTACAAGTGTTAAATGGGGCTTTGACTAAACGTTAATACAACAAGAGTGCCACTTTTGTTCCAAAATGTTGTAACTTTTGTATACTTTATTCTATCACCACTGTTAAATGTCAAATAAGAATGACAGGGAAACCATAAACTATTTATCAGTAGGAGAATGTCTAAGTGAAACAAATGAATTTTTTCTCCCCTAAAAATATCTTGGAGCTATGAGTCATTATTTTTGTGTATGTCACTCAGAAAAAACAACACCTTCAGGGAGGCAATATGCCTTCAGGGCATGCAAGGGTTAAGTAACAAATTAGGCAATTTCCTTCATACAAACAGGCATGCATCCAAGGGAATTTAAGGTCAAAAGGATTATTAGAAAAGTGCAAGCAGTATACCTGAAAACATAAGGGGAGCTATGGGAGAATTCTGCTAGCATTGTGCTTTTTATTGGCCTTTTTGAGAGTTGTACCTGTCAGAAAAGGACTGATTGGAAATATATTGTATGCATCATGCAGAATGTAGTATGTTATTTTACTACTATAAGTGACCTGCTGCAGATGAAAATTAGCTATTGGTTAACATAGTTGCTTTAAAACAAAACAAAACAAAACAAAACAAAAAAAATACCCTGCATAAGCTGAAAACAGGGTTGCAATCCTAAAAGGCAGTTGAATCAGAGAATCTTTGAACTGCTTATATGGTAATAGCACCATGATTTTGTTTCAGCCACTTGAATCAATTTCAGAAATATGCAAAATGACTTCACTTTAAATACATTCAGATAAATTGCTTGTTTTTGTTACAGAACTCTGCTTCCTGTTCAGTTATAATGGAAGACATGGATTCATATGATTATGCTGATATTTTTGAAGACATAAGCAATCACACAGAAGAAGAGCTACCTCATGTGGAATTACATCCTCAGCACTGCATGGAATCAGCGTGTGTAATCATAGTCATCTTTAATGTGATCATATTCCTTCTTGGCATCATTAGAAATGGTGCGGTGATCTGGATTACTGGATTTAAGATGAAGAAGTCAGTGAACACCACCTGGTACCTGAGTCTGGCTTTGTCTTCATTTTCTGTGTTACTCTCCCTTTCACCATTGACTACACAGTTAAGAACAGCTGGAACTTTGGGCTCTTCATGTGCAAGTTCACCGCTTTTGTTATGACCCTCAATATGTACAGCAGCGTTTTCATCCTGGTCATCATTAGTGTGGATCGCTGCATCACCGCCAAGTTTCCCATCTGGGCCCAGAATCAGCACACTGTACAGAAGGCGTCTTTAGTTGTTGTATTGGCTTGGTTCGTGTCTTTGCTTAGTATTCCACCTGCCAAATTCAGAGAGATTCTTAATGGATCAACAGTCATATGTTATAACAACTATGAGGGTCACCACAAAACCGTCGTGTTCATCCGCTTTACTGTTGGGTTTTTGATTCCATTCCTGACCATCTTCATCTGTTACTCCATCTTGATCTGTAAACTTCAAGCAAACCTAATGTCCAAATTCACCAAGCCCTTCAAGATCGTGACATTACTGATCACAGCTTTTTTCATCTGTTGGTTAACAATTCAAATTGTTGCTGTTTTAGAGTTGGACAGATGCGAGTACAACCCTGGCTTTTATATGGCCCTACATGTATGTGTTATTCTTGTGTGCGCAAACAGCTTTCTAAACCCATTCCTTTATGCATTCATGGCCAAGGACTCAAAGAAATGGTATTTATTTCTTTCAAAGATTGAAAGTGCCATTGATGAGGAGACCTAAAGTGCTTTTAAGGCAACTTCAATTACCTATTCTGTGGAAAACACACTTTCCTCTGCTGTCTGAAATTTTAACACAAGTCTCTTCCAAGTGTGACTGGATGTAACGCCACGCCAGCAGAGGGAGCCCTCACCCATTGACTCTCTGTTACCGCTCCCTCTGCTGCTTCTCTGGTTACTTCCTGTAAGGCAGGCTTTGCGAAGTATTGTTTTGCCTGTGTGGACTCTACCAAGCGTTTTCCCTGTTTTCATTGCCTTGTTTTTGTTATTTCCACGGTTTTGTTTTCATAGTCATAGTTTTACCTTGTTTTTTGCCATAGTTTTGTCTTGTTTCATTGCCATAGTTTTTGTCTGGTTTCATAGCCTTGTTCATTTGTTACTTTGGACTGCTCACCGGTATTCTGACCTATTGCCTGTTTTACTGGATTACGCTTTTGCCTTGCCTTCGATTTACTGTTTGTTTGGAGATCGACCCTGCCTGTCTTGATTACGTTGTGTTCAATAAAGCTCGCATCTGGATCTATCACGCTTCTCAAGAGTCTCGTTACAGAATACTTCGCCCACCAAAGATCCAGCGGCTTACAGAACACACAACCCACAATCACCATGGATCCAGCATCACGCCTTGTTCAGCTCTGTCAAGGTAACCGGCCCATCGAGCAGTACGTTATGGACTGTTGTGAACTTTGTCACTTGGTGGACTTTAAAGAAAGCTTTCTCAAAGACATTTTCTTCTTTGGTTTATGTAAAGACATTTCTAATAAAATGCCTGGTCATCACCGCCACTGGTCACTGGTACGTTATATTGACTTTGCGTTGCTTCTGAGTGGCTCTGCATTCACTGTTGGGATCGCTGATGATAAACCTTGCCATCCTCCAGTATCTGCCACACCAAGGAACTCATATGTCATGTCCGGTATTGTCACCATCATACTTGAGCCTTCTCATGCCAAGCCCGCCAAGCCAAAGCCTGTTCACGTCATGTCTTCTAAGCCAAAGCCTGCTCAAGTCATGTCCACCAAGCCACAGCCTTCCCATGCCAAGTCTGCCAAGCCAAAACCTGCTCTCACATCACGCCTTCTGCTCCAAGGCCCGCTCACGCTCCTTTCTGCGGCCTGCTCACGCCATGTCTTCTGCTCCAGGGCTCGTTTCACGCCATGCCTGCCGGCCCCAGAGCCAGTCCACAAGATGCCACCATCCCAGAGCCTGTTCACAAGATGGCCGCCATCCCCAAGCCTGTTCACAAGATGGCCGCCATCCCCAAGCCTGCCACAAGATGGCTCTGAGTCCAAAGATGGCTGCCACGCCGGGCCTCATCAGTCCAAAATCATCTCATCTGAATCTCATCCCATGTCTGCTACACCCAAAGCAAATCAAGTGATGGCTGATCTCTCCGTGTTAAGTCAAGTCAGGGCTGCACTTTCAGTGCCAAGTCACAGCTGTTCTCCATGAGTCAAGCCAAGTCACAGCTGTTGTTCTCCATGAGTCAAACCAAGATACAGCTGTTGTTCTCCATGAGTCAAACCAAGTCACAGCTGTTGTTCCTGAGTCAAGCCACGTTACAGCTGTTGTTCCTGAATCAAGCCCGCGATACAGCTGTTGTCCCTGAGTCAAGGCATGTTACAGCTGTTGTTCCTGAGTCAAGTCAAATTACAGCTGGGTTGTCTGTGTTAAGCCAAGCCACAGTTGATCTTCATGAGCCAAGCCAAGTTACAGCAGATCTTTATGAGCCAAGTCAAGTTGCTGCTGTCTTCCCCGAGCCAAGCCAAGCCACAGTTGATCTTCATGAGCCAAGTCAAATTACAGCAGACCTCCCTGAGTCAAGTCAAGTCACGGCAGACCTTCCTGAATCAAGTCAAGAAACAGCTGCGCTCCTAACAGCACCTCTTCACGACATGGCTGCCAGTACAGGGCCTCGCCAAGCCACGGCCGTCCTGCCAGAACCTCACCAGGTCCCCTCTGACCTTCCTAAGCCACGTCACGTCTCAGCTGATTTTCTAGAGCCTCGTTGTGTCTCAGCTGATCCCCTAGAGCCTCGTTACGTCTCAGCTGACCTCCCAGAGCCTCGTCACGTACCAGCTGACGTCCCAAAGCCTTGCCAGCTCTTGTCTCAGCTCCCAAGCCACGCAGAGCCCATGCTCCCAAGCCGCGCAGAGCCCACGCTCCCAAGCCAGATGTCAACAGCGTCCACACCCTCAAGACCAGCAGGCATCCCACTATCTACTGTGCTGCCTGTAATGGCTATCGCCATTTTAAGCGTGTGGGCTACACACTGTACTCCAGAGGCCTCGTCTGTCCACGAGTCTGCTCCAGAGGCCTCGTCTGTCCAAGAATTTGCGCCAATACCTCCTGAGGTGTCAGCATGCTCTGTAGAACCTCCTAAGGCGGTGGCGTCCTCCCATGAACTCACTGCCACGTCTAACCATGAGTCTGCACCAATGCCCCCGGAGGTGGCGGCTCCGGCTGCAGAACCTCCTATGGGGGCGGCGTCCTCCTATGAACTCTTTGCCCGTCATGTCACAGCCAAGGAGGCCTATCATGAACTCTCTGCCCATCATGTCACGGCCAAGGAGGCCAATCATGAATTCTCTGCCTGCCATGTCACGGCCAAAGAGGCCTATCATGAACTCACTGCCTGTCATGTCACACCAAGGAAGCCAAGGAGGCCAAGGAAATCGTCTATGAACTCTCCGCTCTGCTATGGATGTCACTAGTTCCACTGTGGATATCTTTGCTCCTGTCTGCTCTGCCTGCTCTGTCTGTCCTGCCATGGCTCCCTGTTCTGCCTGCTCTCCCTGCTCCACCATGGCTCCAGGCTCTTCTGAATCAAGCATGGTGGACTTCTGCTCCAGTGTACCACTGCCTGCCACAGTTCCACGGCCCAGGTCCTCCAAGGTTCCATTGTCTGCCACTGCTCCACGGCCCAGGCCCTCCAGTGTTTCACGGTCTGCTACTGTTGCGCTTGGGACCTCCAGTGTTTCCCGGTCTGCTACTGTTCCGCGCCCAGGTCCTCCAGTGTTTCACTGCTCTGCCCACCTCCAGGGTTCCACTGTCTGCCACAGCTCCACGCCCAGGTCCTCCAGGGTTCCACTGTCTGCCACAGCTCCACGGTCCAGGTCCTCCAGGGTTCCACTGTCTGCCACTGATCCACGGTCCAGGTCCTCCAGTGCTTCACTGTCTGCCACTGCTCCATGGCCCATGTCCTCCAGTGCTTCACTGTCTGCTACTGTTCCATGGCCCAGGTCCTCCAGTGCTTCTCTGTCTGTCCTTGTTCCACGATCCAGGCCCACCTGCTCTGCACGGACCTGGCCCTCCGTCCCACCCCCTGTTTTGCCTCTGTTCCCCCACCCTCCTGGACTGTTGTTGTTTTGAGCGCCAGGAGTCGCTCCTAGAGGGGGGGATTCTGTAACGCCACGCCAGCAGAGGGAGCCCTCACCCATTGACTCTCTGTTACCGCTCCCTCTGCTGCTTCTCTGGTTACTTCCTGTTTGGTGGCCATTTAAGGAGGCCTATACCAAACAGGCTTTGCGAAGTATTGTTTTGCCTGTGCGGACTCTACCAAGCGTTTTCCCTGTTTTCATTGCCTTGTTTTTGTTATTTCCACGGTTTTGTTTTCATAGTCATAGTTTTACCTTGTTTTTTGCCATAGTTTTGTCTTGTTTCATTGCCATAGTTTTTGTCTGGTTTCATAGCCTTGTTCATTTGTTATTTTGGACTGCTCACCGGTATTCTGACCTATTGCCTGTTTTACTGGGTTACGCTTTTGCCTTGCCTTCGATTTACTGTTTGTTTGGAGATCGACCCTGCCTGTCTTGACTACGTTGTGTTCAAGAAAGCTTGCATCTGGATCTATCACGCTTCTCAAGAGTCTCGTTACACTGGAAAATGCTGGCCTATAGAAATGACTTGGCATTAACAAGTAGTGACATTGTTTTGTTTATTGCATGTTGGAGTTTCAGAAATTTACAATTATATTTTACAATTATATTTAAGTTAAAACAAAACAAATCAAAACAAAGCAAAATAAGACATGAAAAAGAACGTCTCAGGTTACAAATGTAACCATGGTTCCTCAAGAGGGAATAAGACACTGCGTCCTATAGCGGACACTTTTCTGCTGCCAGCATGACCAGTGTCGGATGCACGTGTGAAAACGTAGCAGCATCCTGTTCCCCTTCTAGGAAACTCGCTCTGTGTTTTCTATAGCGGACACTTTGGCGAACAAATTGTCAAATATGCCATGCCGCGGCGTATTACTGTTGACCTGGTGAGAGAGAACCAAGGAAGTAACAGACATACACCAAACCTTTCCTCAGAAAGAGCCTAAGCCACTGATGCCCTGGACCGCTCACAGAGTGCTTACAAACCTAACAGGGGAGATAGCACTGCCTATACAAAGGCTCAAGAAGACTGCTACTAAAACCCTAAGCAGGGAGCAATCACCAAGGTAACACATAGCTATCTTCAGATAGCCATGTTTTTAGGAAGGGGAACCCGCTGTAATTTGCCAAGACCGCCTACAGTGGGTTGTCTGCTTAAAAACCCTAACAGGGCAGACAACACTGTCTAGGTGGGCTCCAGGAGACCACTACACTGCGTGCATAATTATTAGGCACGTTGACATTCTGGTCACATTTTTTTTTCCAAACACATTTTGCTAATTCCAAACCACATCAATCTTAATAACTACTATTAATTTTGTATTTAATCATTTATAAGTGATATATAATTGTTCCATGAAGGCTGGAAGTAAAAAACTTTCTGTATTCAGGTGTGCATAATTATTAGGAATGTTTTCTTTAACAGATAAAATGACCCAAAAAGAGATTTAACTCAGACTGAAAAGTCAAAAATTATTAAACGCCCAAGAGAAATATTCAACACTAATGCGTTACAGAAATTGCAAAGTTAGGGCATGACCATTGGACAGCAAAATGCTGATTGGGTCAGCATGCTCAGAAAACAACAGGTGGAGAAGAAAAGACAAATGTTAACTGCAAAAGAATTAAGAATTAAGGTGAAGACTTAGGAACCATTTAGTCTTAGTTATGAGTCATTATTTTTGTGTATCACTCAGAAAAAACAACACCTTCAGGGAGGCAAAAATGCCTTCAGGGCATTCAAGCGTTAAGTAACAAATTAGGCAATTTCGTTCATACAAACAGGCATCCATGTATTCTATCAAAGGGAATTTGACCTGTCAGAAAAGGACTGGTTGGAAATATATTGTATGCATTACATACATAATTACATAATTAGCTAGTGGTTAACTCTGGTACATAGCATGAAATAGAAACATTTATGTTTAATATTGTACACGGTTGCTTTAAAACAAAACAAAAAAATTGGTGAAAAAACAAAAAAAGCATTGTGCTGAAAACAGGGTTGCAATCCTAAAAGGCCATTGAATCAGAAACTTTTTGCACTAATTATGTGGTAGTGTCATGTTTTTGTTTCAGTTACTTGAATCAATTTCAGAAATATGCAAAATGGCTTTATGCTAAATATATTTCGATAAATTGCTTATTTCTGTTACAGAACTCTGCTTCCTATTCAGTTATAATGGAAGACATGGATTTCTATGATTATGATGATATTTTAAAAGAAATAGGCAATCACACAAAAGTAGAGATATTTCATGTGGACTTACTGCAGGGAAGCAGCGTGTGTAATCATAGTCATCTTTAATGTGATCGCATTCTGTCTCTGCATCATTGGAAATGGTGCGGTGATCTGGATTACTGGTTTTAAGATGAAGAAGTCAGTGAACACCACCTGGTACCTGAGTCTGGCTTTGTCTGACTTCATTTTCTGCACTACTCTCCCTTTCACCATGGACTACACAGTTAAGAACAGCTGGAACTTTGGGGTCTTCATGTGCAAGTTCACTGCTTTTGTTATGACCCTTAATATGTACAGCAGTGTTTTCATCCTGGTCATCATTAGCGTGGATCACTGCATCAGTGTCAAGTTTCCCGTCTGGACCCAGAATCAGCGCACTGTACAGAAGGCGTCTTTAGTTGTTGTGTTGGCTTGGCTTGTGTCTTCTTTGCTTAGTATTCCATTAGCCAAATTCAGAGAGATTCTTAATGAAACAACAGTCATATGCTATAACAACTTCGAAGGTCACCACAAAACCATCGTGTTCATCCCCTTTACTGTTGGGTTTTTGATTCCATTCCTGACCATTTTCATCTGTTACTCCATCTTGATCTGTAAACTTAGAGCAAACCAAATATCCAAATTCACCAAGCCCTACAAGATTATGACATTACTGATTGCAATTTTTTTCATCTGTTGGTTACCAATTCAAATAGTTTCTGTTTTAGAGGTGAACAGACACGAGCACAACCCTGTCTTTCACACAGCCCAAGAAGTATCTGCTCTCTCGCCTGCACAAACAGCTTTCTAAACCCATTCCTCTATGCATTCATGGCCAAGGACTTAAAGAAGAAATGCTATTCCTTTCTTTCAAAGATCGAGAGCGCCATTGATGAGGAGACCCGCTTTCAGGGCAACTTCAATTACCAATTCTGTGGATAACAGACTTTCTATTACTGTTTGAAATTGTAAGTATACTAAAAGTGAATTTATAAGTATACTGATAGTTTTATAATTACATATATTTTATGCATTTTAGTACACTTTTAAGTATAGTCTCTATAGTAAACTGCTAGTTTAATAATTTTATATTGCAAGTATACTCATAAGTTTTCTTTAAGTGAACTTTAAATCATACTTGAAGTATACTACTATGTCCCTATTTAGGTATTAATTTGTATATATTTTGTTATATGAATATCTGAACATACAAAACATCAAAAGAAATAACAGTATCTGCCTGTAAACAAAAACATTTTATTCTAGCTTCATGTATTCTTTTTTTTAGAAAGACTTGAATGTGGGTAAGTTGCATAAATAAATAAATAAACAACATTTTTGAACAAAAAAAATATACATAAAAATTGAAAAATAGATGTAGTTGATCAACACCCCAAAGACTGACAGTCATTATTACCTCTTCATGGGTCGACATTTTATTCCAGTTTTACATATCTATAGTTTTGAGAGGGAACGAGACACTGCGTTCTCTAGCGGACACTTTTCTGCTGCCAGCATGACCAGTGTCTGATGCACGTGTGAAAATGTAGCAGCATCTCTTTCCCTCTTGGGGAAGCATGGTTACATGCGTAACCTGAGATGTTCCCCTTCTAGGAAACTTGCTCTGTGTTTTCTATAGCTGACATTTTGGGGAATAAAATGCAAAATATGCCATGCCGCGGCATATTATTGTCCACCTGGTGAGAGAGAACCAAGGAAGTGACAGACATAGACCTAACCTTTCCTCAGAAAGAGGCTAAGTCACTGATGCCCCAGGCCGCTCACAGAGTGGGCTATCTGCTCACAAACCTAACAGGGGAGATAGCATGTCCTAGACAAAGGCTCAAGGAAACTGCTACTTAAAAACCCTAAATAGGGGAGCAATCACCAAGGTAGCACATACTGTAACTATCTTCAGAAGTTCTTAGGAAGGGAATAATATAAATAAGTAAAATTTTCAAAACTAATGCAATACAAAAATCACAAAGTTAGGGCATGACCATTGGACAGCAAAATGCTCATTGGGTCAGCATAGTCAGAAAAAAACAGGTGGAGAAGAAAAGAGGTACGTTAACTGCAAAATAATTAAGGATTAAGGTAAAGTATTAGGAACCATCCAGTGCCACCATTTTCCATAACTGCAATCTACCTGGAGTCTCTACAAGTACAAGATATCAGATTGTCAGAGACTTTCCTAAAAAATTACCCTTATTAATGGACCTTTTTTCCTGAGTAAATGACGAGCATGAATACTTCCGAACTTCCGATTGGATGCTCTTCTGTTCCTGTCTCCACAGTAAGCCATTCAAAAAGCGCCCATCTGTTTTTAATGTAGCTAACTTTGGCAGCTTTGTGTCAACTACACACTCATTAAACTTTGAGGAGTGAGGCACTGACAAATGACAGTCATTGCAACATTGCAAAGTGATGGCGCTATGGAGCCATGTGCATTTTAAAAACATTTTAATAGGTTTAACATTAGATTATCAGTTTGGAATATACACTAATTTGACTAGAAACACTGGAGACCAGTGTATGACTTCTGCGTTCAGGAAAAACGGCTATAAGAATAACATGCTGAAGACATTTTTATAGGCTTTACAGACAGATGAATTGAGAGTGACTTTAATTCTTGAAGATATATTCTTCATGTTGTATCAGTCTATCATGTCGAAATCAGTCTGTTTCACAACACTTCAGCATGTTATTTTTATTGAGTGAGGGTCATTTTCTGGGACTTTACCTAAGCATTTTTTTTTTTTATCTAAGCAAAGTCTCTAAGACCAAATGAGCATTAGTAGTTGCACCACATGATATCTGGTCACATGATATTTTCAAATTCAGTCAAAATTTACACACAGAATTGGCCACCTAAACAAAACAAGCTAGCTTCCACAAAAGGTCATTATGAAATACTTCTAGAAATAACTTAATGTGCATTTTTTTAGGTGATATCCAAATGTGGTAACTACATACCAGCCGTTAAAAAAGGTTATTTTTCTCCACGAATTTGAAAGAGAGTTACAAACCTGCTTAATGCTTCCATGGGTCCTTGCAAACTGGTATATGATGTAATGTCCTCTCTTTGATTGGATTTCAGCACAAAAGTCCCAAAATGGTAGTTTCTTGATGGTTGCACCACATGATATTTCATTAAATGGACATCATCAGACAAAGATGGTTTGTATATTATGACAGGAATGTAAATACAGATGTTTTCTAACATTGTTTTCTAAGGTTACTGCCATATGTTTATACTTGTATGCAGTTTTTTCATATAAAAAAAAAAGGTGTACACTCGACTTTTCGTTCCATTGATTTCCATTCATACGCATTCAAATGCATCAGACCGGAACGCAAATTCACTGCATAGCAATATTCAAGTTTAGTGAACTCTGACCTGCGAATTCACATTACGTGAATGTGTGAGACCAATAGAAGAAAAACAGGTCACAGCATGACCTTGTAGCTAAATTAAAAGAACAAAACAGTGCTGCAGTAAAGTGGAGATTATATGTTTTTACATTTTAGATGTTTTATTATTTATTATGTTTCGAATTTAAGTTTTTAAAAAGACGCTACAGAGCATGACGTCATCACGATCGTTGCAGCGTCCGAGGGAATTTCGCATGCTTTTACTGAAATACTTCTCTTAAAGCTGAACATTAGAAAGAAGATTTGGAAACACATCAATGTTCAAACTGTAAAAAGTCAGTAGTGATGCACCAGTCTTGATTTTTCATGGCCGATTCAGATTTTTTACAAGCAAATTCCGTTTTGAACATTTTTTTTCTTAAAATAATGAAAATATGACTACACGAACAAGATGTTTTTTGCTCTATTACAGGACAAACTAAAAATTAGAGGTAACCACTGCATTTTAATCATGATCCAGTAGGGCTAGTCAATAATTCAATATCACTATATTTCACAATATAATTTTTTTCAATACCAGTGGTATGATTTTCGATATTTCAATATACATCAGTGTTTCCCATGCATTGATTGACAACTTTAAATAAACATGAGCACTGCACGTTTTAAATTAATGTATCTTTGAAGGGAAGCGACTCTCTTCAGATAAATTTCAATGGCATTTTCATTTTATCTGATAAGGTAGCATTCATGAGTGCAGCACTGCTTTGTGTACAGCTGTTAAAGGGGAAACTGATGTTTCTGCCGCTCCAAAAGTGCCTCTTACTGGCAGATAATGAATTTGTATTTGAAGGCTAAATACAAATAAAAGGTGAACATTATTTTATTTGTACCATTTTTTAAAAAAATATATTATATGGTTTTACAGAAGGAGGTTTCATAGACTTGGCAAATTCATTTTCAGAAGTTTGTATAGACATCTGTTGTGGGTGTTCTTTGCAATAATTCTGAGGCTTTTTAAAATATTGCTTATATCAATATCAGAATTATATCATATTTAAATTAAGAAATATATTGTGATATAAATTTTGGCCATATCATCCAGCTGTACGATCCAAAGAAAGACTCTACATACATGAGCAGTTTCTGGTCTAATTTCAAAATCTAAAGTTAGACCATTCTGATTTTGCTTTATCTTTGAGAAATTATGCTGCATAAAAAATATCTGCTGGAAACAAAAACAGATTGAAAGCACAAATTCACTCTCTGACAGCAGGTGGTGCTAATGGAACAACAGTGATACAGAATTTCCCTGGTTACAGTAGTAAACAAAGCAGCACCAGAACAGAGATCGGCTGAAATAAAACAAAAGAGCTGACTGCTGATTGCGCGTTTGGAGCAGAAGCTGGCCAGTTACTGTGCGTTCACACCGCCGCCGGCGAGAGCGTCAAAATTCGCTCTGGCCGCCCTGCCAACAACGCTGTGCAAAGATTCATTGACGCTCTGACGATCGAACGCTTGGTCTTGTATTTAAAGCGGCCGCAAAGCAAACAAGCATGTCGATCTTGTGCAGACTGACCACAAGTAGGGTGTAAGTTAACCTCATTAAATATTTTAAACGTGAAAATAAGAAATGTAATTTAATTGTAGTTACATGTTTGCTAACGAAATAAACCAATTAAAAGCCATTTGTGTGGTGCGGCTTTTGTGTTCATGGTTAAGTGCTAGTCTAATTTCAAAATAATAGGAGACATTTACTAGCCTTGGTCTTTAATTAACATTAACATGAATTTGTGTGCAGCCTACATTGCAAACCGTCTTGGTTGCAATTGGTCAAATCGGTGTTGTTTTGAGCAAATTAATTTGCATTCCCGCTGAAAAACAAGCGTTGGGAACTAATGTGGCCGGAACCAAAGTTTACAGGACTGCGTTCTCTGGAAACCTCTCAAGCGGTGAACTTCTACATTCCGATTGGTTGCCGCCGAGCCGCGTCATAGCTCATTACCATAAAGTTGACCTGACTTCAACTCTCCCCGACGCCCACACCGTCCAAAACGCGCCGCGCCGCTTCTCGCCGCTTCTCGCCGCCGGCTCACATTGAAAATGAATGACTTCCGGCCACTTTGACGCTCTCGCCGGCGGCGGTGTGAACGCACAGTTACGATTTACGTCAGTTCGAACATTTTCTGCAAATAGCATTATTTGGTTTAAGGAAAATTCAAATCCATTTTTTTTAAAAATAATTTTCCAGGACAACTACAGGATTTTCCAGGACATTTTCCATTTTCTGTCATTTTCCATGCGTTTTCCAGGACTGGAAAATTAGTCATCAATTTTCCAGGTTTTCCAGGACACGTGGGAACAAAGGTGCTAGCATCAAAGGTGCTATCAACAGCCAACTCATTATTTCAGGTGAAGCGGGATTTATACTTTCGCCTGGCTCTGCAGCTCGAGCTCACCCATTCCCAAACGGACGAGGCTTTTATACTTGTCGCGTTCGCCATTGTACTATTCTTTCAAATGACAGAGGTGACGAGGAGCAATTGTCCACTAAAACTATCGCGAATCACCGGTGAGAAGTCATTTGCTGGTACAGGAATTCTGGCTTGATGAATGAGTTGATGAATTAAAAAATTTAAATAATCTTAAACTTTTGGGTTTATTTCGCATCAAACACAAGACAACTTTAAGCAAATATTGTATAAAAAGTATCTAAATTAATTATATTTCTATTTATTTCCAAAAAAAAAAAAAACATACTTGAAGGGGAACTCTTCTGGCTGTCAAACTGCTTTTTGTTTATGTGTAACCCCACCAAATCAAAGCGGGCTAATAGCCTAACTTGCCACAAAATCTAGTGAAAGCTTTATTGCTTGTAAAAGCTGTTTTTTGTTGTTCTTTTTTTTAAATCTACAAGCAGTTTTATTAGTACACCAAATTTCACATAAAATAATATTCAAAACACCACGAAGGACCTCCTTCAAAGAAAGCAAAAAAAAAAAAAAAACAGCTTGTTTTGCTGCTTGATATTGCAAACTGGTGTGCCTTACCATATTATTTTAATGTATTAAGCTATTTATGAACACAATGCTTTGTATTGCAGCTTTACTGTTTACTGCACTTCCTTATTGTAAGAAAGCCGTAACCACGCCCCTGTGTGGCAAGTAGTAGAATACAGCTTAGTTAGGTGCGGATTAGAGGGTGACACGGGAGTGGATTTTCAAACCTCTCCCGTCCCACTCCCACAAAAAAAAATCCCATCCGATCCCAATCCCACGAAAAAACTGGGAGAAAATCCCGTCCCATCCCAATCCCGGAAGAATGACTCCCATTCCCTCCCACTCCCGTATTATGTTTTTTTTGGCCGGAAATTGCCAGTTACAGTAAAGAATACAGTACAGATCACAGTATGCCCGTAACTTTTTTTTTTTTACATTAGTTGAATAAAAATGCAAAATGTAGTTTTTATTATTATTATTATTATTATTGAACTGAAAGCCATCTTAAACAAATGCACAGTGTGCATTGCACACACATTAAATTTCATGTAAATCATTCATGCAAACACACGTTTCCTATTTGAATTGGTCCATTTGAAAGTAGACATTTCACTCTATAGATATATTTTTCATGTCTCTAAAGCAAGTATACACGGAGTTTCGAAGTGACGCGCTCAAGTTCACAGAGACAGACGGCAGAAAGCGCGTCCTTGCTTTAATTAGTTTACAAAAGCGCAACGTTTCCTTGTTTTTCTAAGTGCACACAAATAAACGCAGAGTCATTACACACACAGAAAAAAAATGGTGCTTCAGCGGTTCTTCAGCGGTTCTTTGGTGTGATTGTGGTGCTATATAGCACCGTTAGTGTATAAAGAACCGGTCAAGCCCCTGTCTGGTTCTTCAGCGGTTCTTCAGTGGTTCTTTGGGGTCTTAAGGTGCTATATAGCACCACTGCCATACAAAGAACCTGTTAAGCCTCTGAATAAGGATCTCTAACTCTCTCTTAAACTCTTCAGTTGGGGAAAGGATTAAAAACAACATTAACATACAGTGTATTTCCTGAAGATCTTTTTGCCCCTAAGGCCCCCATAAGGAAATATTTCCCACATAAGACCTTTTGACCTTAGAAAAGCATAGAAGTGATTCAAGATTTTTTTCCATTGTAGTAAATATATTTACTACTATTTTAGTAATACAAGCCCCTATGATTGTTTCTATTGAGCACCATTTTTGTTGAAGTAATAAAATGCTATACACAGCAAAATCCCCAGTGTTAATTTAACACTCTGAGTGTGGACACATATAAACACTGAAGCAGTGTTAAAGTTAACGAGATAATTCGGTGATTAACGAAGTGATGATTGATCATTATTGAAGACACCTGATGTTAATAAGCAGAATCACCAAAGGAGAAAACCAAAATTTTTAAGCAACCATTATAGTGGTCAGTGTTTGCATTAGTTGGGCTCTTGACCCTTAAATCATCAATATTAGGTCTTGTTTGGCTGCAATTACTGAGTTATAACAGCCAGACAAGCAAAGAGCAAAAGTCAGTAAGAAGGCATTGACTGTGCTTGACTTAATCATCATATAGTGACTTGAGTATTTGATATAGAATTTCCTTACAGATTACAAAAAAACTGTGAACAAAAGATCAATCAGTTTTGCCGTAATCAGACAGATAATGAAAAAAAGTTTATCTTAATTTAGACACACAGACATGAAGAATCAGTGTGAGAATCACAACAACGGTGACCATCAAAAAGCGTGTTGTAGCCAATCAGAACTCATCCATGACTCCCATCATGCATTGCGGCATGAATAAATTATGAGAGTTCAGAGTTGATCTGTTTATATGAATATGCCGTTTGTCACCATTGTTGAGATTCATGGGCTGGTTCTTGATGTCTATGTGTGTCTAGGTGAAATACTTTTTTTTTTTTTTTTTGGTAACAGGTTGTAAGAAAAAACTTTCCAAAATGTATAGGAAATGTTGGATGTTCTGTGGATTGTCAAGCCCATGCAAACACTGACCACTATAATGGTTGCTTAAAAATTTTGGTTTTCTCCTTTGGTGATTCTGCTTATTAACATCAGGTGTCTTCAATAGTGATCAATCATCACTTTGTTAATCACCTAATTATCTCATTAACTGTGTATGGTACATCTGATGGTTCTACATAGAACCATTTGACAAAGGTGCCATATAGCACCTTTTAAAATAGGTGCTATATAGCACTAAAAGTGGTTCCCCTATGATTACGAGCCAAAGAACCACTTTTAGTGCTATATAGCACCATTTGTTTTTAGAGTGCAGATTCGAAAGATGCCTATCACTCTTATCTGTATGACCAAAAATGACGGTATTTTAAGAGCAAGTGACCGCGCCGGCGCCTCTGTCATGCAGTACCGCGCTACTATTCGGCTTCCACACTCGCACTGACACTTCAATAGCGCACATTTTTCTAGGTTAACATTAGATTGAGCGGCCATGTAAAGTTGCTACTACATACATCTTTCAGATGAAAAGCCATATGGTCGATGAATGATAGGTGAGCATTTGGATGTCCTGCTGTATTACCAGTCGTTAACGATCTGTCCGTCATGAACTCACTTGCTTAGCCACACCAAAGCATACAGAAGGAGAGCATAAAGAGACAGGTCAACTAGAATTACGTTCAAAATTACAATATGTCGTTTATAGTTTATTTATATAAAAGGTATATTTGTGTATAAATTTGGGTTTCATAGCGTTACAATTCCCGGTCCCGCCCACTCCCGCTGACATTTTTTCCTATCCCGTCCCAATCCCGTGATTACTGGTGATTTTGTTTGCCATCCCGCGGGATGGCAAAAAAACTGTCAGCGGGATGGCAAAAAAATGTCAGCCTCTAGTGCGGATATGCTGACTGGACAGCAGCAGGTTACAAATCAGGCTGGCTGGACTATTTATTTAATTTTGCATGGGTTTTTTCCTAGTGTGTAAATGATTACAGGTGAGTTTCCATATATTAACCTTTGTAATTTAATATTATTGTTCTAAATGTCGGTATTTGCCCATTAATTGAAGACAACTTAAACTGCATCACAAAGCAAAAGCGAAACTAAAAGTGAAAACAATAGGTTTCCTATCGCACGCTAAGCTTGAAAATACTCTATACATATCACCCGATTTGTTCAATATTGTTTGAAATGTCGAATTGGATGACATTGCAGATTGCTCCTTGTAATATTGAACATACAACGAACATGCAATCTGTCATCCTTTACATAATAATTGACTAATGTAATCAGCATGCAGTTAAAGCATGTGTTAATTTATATAATTTTACACTTGGTGTCCCATACGCTCGTATTATTCTTCTCCTTTTTTCACTAAACCTGCAACCATTAGCCAAAAACAGCTAAGCTAACACTTCCAGTCTGGCAGTATGTAAGAAAGGAGACGAGAGGCCGTTTTTTTTAATGGATGTCAATGGAGGAGAATCTGTATTACACTGAGTAAACAACTTTTTAGAGGAAACGGCTTATCATTTAATGAATCGACAGCCTGTCTGTTAATCTTCAACATGTTTTACACGAAACAATACTTTCAGATTTAACTATTTTTAGAGTTTACCATAAAAAAAAGTTGTTTTCTAAGAGAAGTCACGTGACTTTTTGTGACAGGTGGGATTCAGTTTAGGGCACTTCTCATTCACTCCTATGGTATCTGTAAACGGCGATTGGGTGTCGCACAATTCTGAATGAAATTCAGTGACATCAAAGCTGTAATGTGATTGGTTATTAAGGGACACGTGATCCAAGCTTTTGCCCGTAAATTGAAGGCAACTTAAGGTGCGTTCATGCCATATCGGAATTCCCGTATTTACGAGATTCCAACTTGTAAAAAGCGCCCACGTCCTCGTAGAACTTGTAATTACAGCTTGTGAACTGGGAGTCTTCTTAGAGCTATGACTTGTACCACATTGACCGCTGTATCACCTGACCAACGTAAGCTCTGAGGACGTAAACAGCTCCAAATAGAACGTCACATATTGTCATCTCGAAATAACGGTAATTACGATATGGTGTGAACGCAGCATTAAATTGCATCACAAAGCGAAAGCGAAACTGAAAGTGAAACCAAAAGGTTTTCCTATCCCACGTTGAGCTTGAAAACACTCTACCTAGTTACATATCACCCAATTTGTTCAATATTGTTTGAAATGACATTGCAGGTTCCCATTTGTAATATTGAGCATACAATGAACATACAATCTGTCATCCTTTACTTAATAATTTACTAATATAATCAGGATGCAGTTAAAGCATCCAAATTGACCATTATGCTTTCTCCAATAGTAAGTAATACAGACCCTCTTATAGCAAATCTCTGGTTAAATTTTGAGAAGCTTTCTCCAGGAGCATTTTCAAGAGGAATATACATTAAGCTGCAAAAAGTTATTTATTATTTAATGTTCAGTCTTGTTTGATGTTTTACATGCCACAAAGAATATAGTTTTTTAAATGGCTCCCAATGATAACATATGTCAGAAAAAAACGTGGCAGAGACAGTAGGTGAATCTGGTGTATATATGCTTGTACTGTTTATCAGTGAATGGCAGTAATGTAATTGATGTAATTATGTAATTAATTAACGTAATTCGGTCGCTTCAGCACCAAGCTTCAGACACGCCCTGCATCAAACATGCATAAATCGAGGATAGCTTGCTTTTTACGGCACGCAGTAAAATGTATCTTTTCCGAAGTCACAATGAGCCTTATTTGCCAAGTGTGTGCAAACACACAAGGGATTTGTTGTGTTTTTTTAGGAGCTTTTGGTACAAACATAGAACAGAAAGAACATTTAAATAAATAAGACTAAGTACACTGTAAAAAATAAAAAGTTGAGTTAACTTAAAAAATTAAGTTAATCTGCTGCACAGCAATTTTGAGTTTACTCAACTTTAAAGGAGGGAAGTTGTGCCAACTCATATATAAAAGTTCAGTGAACTTCAGTGAAGTTGAGTGAACTACCAGTCAGAGTTGGCACAACTTAGTTCTTGAAGTTCAGTAAACTCAAAAATGCTTTGCAGCAGATTAACTTAAATTGTTAAGTTGACTCAACTTAAAATATTAAGGTAACCAGCTGCAAAGCTTTTTTGAGTTTACTGAACTTCAAGAACTAAGTTGTGCCAGTAATTTTTTGCTTGAAGTTCAGTAACCTCAAAAAGCTTTGCAGCCGGTTGCTTTAGTATTTTAAGCCAACTCAACTGCATTTTTTACTATTTAACTGTATGACTTTAAATCTTACATCCAGACTCTAAGCCACATTGTATGCTCCTCCACATCCTTTAAGAATACAAATGCATGCAGTATGAACAATACTGTAAATATAACACAAACAAGATTTTGTCATCATTACAGAAAGTATTTATTGGCATTCTGCAAAATGAACACAATTTAGCTTTTCTCCACTCAAACTATGATGTAACTAGGATGTGACTATTTACAATAAAAACACTCTTAAACAAAAAACACACACTTAAAAATTATTTAAAAATTATTTTAATATTTTTAATGTTACATTTTTCTGGCACTTAAAAAAGTGCCAGAAAAATGTAACATTAAAAATATTAAAATTCTGCAGCCTTAAGTAAAGTTTTAAATCAAAAGTCACAAAAAAACTTTTATATAATTTAAAGGAAGCTAAACTTTACCGTCATTTTAAACGTTCATCTTGCTCCATATATTATTTTGGCACATCCATAATGCAACAAACACACTGGATCAAGAAGCAAAATATTTCAACTAATAATAACACAACACTTAAAGGAATAATTCAACCAAAATTATTCTGAAAAATTATCATTTACTCACTCCCATGTTGTTCTAAACCATTGTTCACACTCAACACAAATTAAAATATTTTAATGAAATTTGAGAGACTTCTGTATTGAAAGGCTGTTCACCCAAAACTTCAAAGCGTTCATAAAGAGATCATAAATAATTAAATAAATATATAAGTTAATATGAATTGAACAGTTTAAGTCTCCTGAAGAGACGCAATTGTAGGGATGCATGAAATAGGATTTAGAAAATAGTACATTTGAAAATAGTTTATTTTCATTAATATTAGTATATTTATACCTTTGATACTAGTTTTACTTATTAATATTATTTACATATATTATCTATTAACATTTTTGTTTTTCCTATAATGTATTTTAGCCTGTATTAGGGTTTTACACACTCACACAAAAACTAAACAAAACAGCATGTAGTTTCAGTTAGGTACTTTTATTTTTTTTAATTGACATGAACTTGAAGCAAAAATGAAAATGCTTTAAAAACAGTTATTGGCTAAATACAAATAATAAATGACAGTTGACAATGAACATGAAAAAAATACATCAGAAAGTGAAAATAGAAATAGAAAATAAATGACAAAATTTCCAGGAATAATGTATCTTCAGGATCCTCTGTGATGCCTTTAAGCCCATCAATGTGGTGTGATTGAGTGGCAGTTTCTCTGCAGATGATGAGGTTGTGAATATGATGCATCTGAAATACACAGTTGAGTTTACAGTTAAAGAGTGTCCATGTGTTTATGTAAAAACAATTATGCTTATGAAGGCCATAAGCAAAAATTGACATATAAGCAGTATGCCCTTCAAAATATTAAAAAAAGAAAAAGTGATTTAAAGTGGGATCTTAGGATAGTTTTATATAGCTTTAACACTTAAGCATAGACTCAGGTAATAATTTTAAGAAAAATCTAACAATGAATAAACTCATTACCTCTATTACTTAGTGGAGAAGAGAGTATCCTTAACCGAACAGAGCTGGTCACACAAAAAAGAACCTAAAAAAAAAGAAAAAGACATTATTGGCAATGGGAAACAAGTTACAATATGAAAGTTAACATTTTATAGACATTGTAAGAAAGAACTTCACCTGTTGAAACTGTGTTGATAGTCTGTGTAGCTGGATAGTTGATGTCCAGAAAATGAGTAATGAGGTGTTTTGACAGTTACAAATTTTTATTTTTTTATTTTTTTAAAAGCCAGGAATAAAAAAAAAAAAAACCTAAACTCGGTTCTAAATAGACCTTTAAAGAACCATCTTTTTAGAGTGTACTTATAATGCAGTGCTAATTGACATAGTTTTTAAGCTATCACTGTATAGAAAACTAAAATATAATACAATTTCTGGGTTTTTTTTTTAATACATGTTATATAAGGCTCAAACTCACAGCACTTGCAGAGATGGAGCAGCATTTAGTGTGAAATGCGTGATGTGTAATGTGATCACGTCTCTTCAGAAGACTTTGTTTAAACCATTCGATTCTTATGTATTTGTTTTACCATCTCTTTATGAACATTTTGAAGCATCAGAATTTTAGGTGAATAGTTTTTCAGTGAATGGACAGAAATATCTCAGGTTTCATTAAAAATATCTTCATTTGTGTATTAAAGATGAACAAATGTCTTATGGGTTTGGACCGACATGGCTGTGAGTAAATGATGACAGAATTTTAATTTTTTTGGATGATCTAAATTAAGCCAAAGAGGACAGCAACAGCAGTGGTAAGGCCATGTATATATTCCAACACAATCTGCGTCTCTAGTACTACATCCTAGGCACCTTTAGGTTTGAGTGGATGACAACATCATCTTCCAGTAATAGTTAAGATGCTCATCTTCATACCCTTGGTGTGGACATCCTCTGGCTTTGTGTCCTGCAGTAAAAAAAAAATTATATTTCCTACTAAATATTGACATTAAATGTTTAAAACATAACAAAAATAATAATAATAAAATTCTGGATAAGGACTAGTTTTTACCAGTACAGAAATAAGTCAGAAATAATACAAAAAATACATGTATAAAAAAATACTGTATATCTTCACTGTATGGAATAAACTGACTCTTATTGAAGCTGCTAAATTTGTTCAGTCAAGAGGAGTGAGTGTTGTCTTAGCTTTTGATTTATTTATTTATTTATTTATTTTTTATTTTTTTGTAACATTAACGGAACAAATATCAGCAGGTTTATGAGGCTAACGTTAATGCACGGATCAAATTTACTGACACACAGGCGATTTTATCTCAGCCGTTGACTCTCATTTCAGACTTACAAGTGATTGTTTATGTAAATAATCACATTTTGACATAACTTTATGTGTATTTGACAATTTAAGCGAACTAAGCTGCTACAGAGAGATGAATCTGTGATCGCATATTTTCTGCACGCTTCGGTTGTGTGTCAATAAACACGTTTATCATCTTACACGTCTTGCACTTTCACATATATGCACCAGTATCGCGGATTCACAAAAAAACAAAAAACAAAACAAAACAACAACAACAACTGTGTGCCAGATAAACTAGTAAGTTATATCGCCTAGCACAACGAAATACAACACATAATTAACCTCTATCTGGTTAATTATATACTCGTTTAATCGACATTTGAACTGTATCTATAAAAATATATCTGTATACATACCTTGCAAATGCTAACGTTAGCTGATCGTGCTTGGAAAAACAAAGCTAGCTAACTAGTTAGCCGCCAGACTTCATTCAACAATGTTTATTCTTTCTTTAAAGAACATTTACAAACCTAACGGTGTAGTTTATTTGGCTTACTTTCTATATTAAATCTGGGCAGAAAGAACTTACCTTAAAAGAAGACATCCACTCCCTTTGCCATCGTTGTTTATGTTTGAAGCAGTAAACTCCGTGTATAGTTCAGCGACGGCACTTTGCGCATGCGCAATAATGTCAAGTTGACCGCTCAAATGAAGAAATAAAAATACTGAGTTTGCTCAACTTTCTTATTTGTGTTCATTGAGAAAAATATAGTAAACATTGAGTTAACTTGTTTTTATGTGTAAACTCAACATTTTGCTTAAAAATGTGTCCATTTGACTTACATTTTTAAACTGAGTGAACAATTTGCAAGTTGGAGTTTTTACAGTGTAAAAAACAAACAAACAAATAAATGAATGAATAATAATAATGTGGTACACATCTGGAACAGAAGATTTATGTACAGAATTTGTGCATTATGTACTGTATATACGGATAAATAATATGTAAATGTATTTACATAGTAGGTTACTTGAAGAGGCAATAATTAGTTAAATGAATTACAGAAAACAGGTGGTGATTTCTATGTTAGCTGTTTAAGCTGGAGATGGCATGGGGGGAAAACTGTTTTTATACCGAGATGTTCTAATCCAGTGCACAAAGATCTGTAACGTGCAAATAGTTTGTAGCTGGGGTGAGAGAGGTCTGTGATGATGTTACCTCCGCGTTTCCACTGTTATAAGCAGCTGCAACAGCGACACACGACACCCGACAATAGAGGTTCTATTTTAGAAAGAATTTCTATTTCTGCTACGACTCAGCTGGCACAGCAACATGCAGCTTCTGTTGTCTGTGATTTTTGATCGAATCTATCACGTCGCGTAGCCGTGTCGCGTCTGGTTTGGACAGACAAATTGCTTCTCGCTGGAATCTTTTCGCGTCGCGTCTGGTTCGGACACGGCGTTAAGGTAATTTAGATCATTCTAAATGATACATCCTTATCCTAAATGAAGTCCTCGTACGTGTGAATTTTTATGTCTGTGAAAAAAAAGTGCTCTTGAAATTTAACCAAGTGAAGCTACTAGATTGTTTTAATGAAATTTGGTTATATTTAGAAGAACAAAACTTGGTGTTGTTGTGGTTGCGTAACACCAATCGGACAGGAGCGGTAGTGTTAAAATCTCTGGACTTTGTCCAGAACCAAAGCTCCAATAGCAGCTGACGAAAACAAACACGTGCTTCAGGGAAAAAAAAAAAAAAGAAAAAAAAGCTTGAATATTAAGTGCTCTGTGTTTTACTTTCATCTTCAGCACATCGTTCTCACAGACTCAAGTTTGTGTTTTTCTTCACTCTGCTCGTTTGCTGCCAAAGGTAAGAACATTTTGCACAAAGTATGCAGGACGCAAAGCATTTGAACTATTTCTGAAGGATTTTGAAGAAAATTCAAGATCCTTTCTGCAAGACACGCAGATGTAACCTGATTTCAAAAGTAAATTGTGCGTGCAAAAATGTACAATACGATTATTTAATGCAGTGCGTTTTACAGATGCTGCTGTTTTTTGCACTCTAATTCTGGAAATGGTTTAATGCTTGTTTTGGAGATTCATTGTTTATTCACAATAGTAAATTAAGATTTTTTTTTTCTGTGGTATATCTTAATTACTACACTTTTCCAGAATTTGCTATTTTCCTACTAATAAGTATCTAATGTTTTGCACGGATTATAATGTAAGGTATTTAAATGTGTTCACCACTGACCATAGTGTCAGATGTCAATCTCATTTATTTTAACATAAGAACTCTATAATATAAGATGTTTATGCTTTAAGATATAGAATATGAGTGCATTACATGCATTCACTTATGCCTCATTTGGAAACAGAAGCCTTTTTCCCCTTCTTAAAGGAACAGTTGACTCAAAAATAAAAATTGTGTCATTTCTTCCCTAAGCCTGGTGTTTATTTTTCTGTTGGACCAAATAAAAAAAAAGAAGTCTGAAGAATAATCACACAGCTCTTTCCCTTTTAAAAAGTTCTTGCTTAATATAACATAAATGATGTCATTACTGAAATATGTAGTAGAAAACCCATGAAAGATTTAAGTTTTATATATATTTTGGACTATCGGGGCGCCATTCTTTTGATGACGTGAAATGGTTGCATTTAGTGAGCTACTCGCGCTACCTGTTGCTGCTTTTTCGCAACACAATTCAAAATACACAACTCAGAAAATAAAATACTGATAGAATGCCACATTGTGTAGCGTTTGGTTGTAATTATCATTCAAAGGGCAACAAGAAAAGCGATGTAAGTCTTAACTGCTTTTTCTAGTGATAAGAAAAGTAGAAAAGAATGGGAAGATGCCTGTGGTCAAATAAAACTTCCTAAAGATCCGCATCTTTGTTCTCTCCACTTCAGCCCTGATGCCTTTTGCCCCTTTTCCATCAGTAGGCACTGGGTGCTAGTTTAGAGCTAGTGCTACTGCCAGTCTGAAGTTGATTCGACTGACGAGCCTTTTAAGAACTGGTTTGCTTTTTTGGTTAGAGAGCCACCACAGAGTCAGGTCTTACAAACACACCAGACTTGCTCAAGATGCATCAGTGCCGCGCAGACACATTCTGACTACACTAACAATGACTTTGCCTAATTCAGATCTTCAGGTCATTAGTAGAGACTCCAAGTCCTGAAATGGGTGTGTCAGACAAAGGAGAGATGCAAAATGTGCAGTGTTGTGGGCCTCCAGGAACTTATATCCATCACCACCTGTAAGTTGTAGCTGTGGTTGTCGTATCAGTATTTTATTTTCCAAGTTGCATTGCGGTAAAAATAGCAACAGGTAGCACCAGTAGCTCAGAGGGTGCAACCATTTCACATCACTGAAACAATGGGGCACCCCCCCAGAGTCCAAATCATGTATAAAACAATGTGGATTTTTTAAATAACGTAAACCTTTCATGGGTTTCTACGACTTATTTCATTTATGTTATATTTAGCCATACAAGTCTTATTGCCCAGGATTCCCTTTAAGGATTATATTCTATTCAGTGTTCAGGCAGGGACAGGTTAATGTGTTGTGACAACAACAAAACAAAATAAACAGAACACGTCCTGGGCTGCGCATTCACAGTAAAATAATAACTCATATTGTTTTGTTTCAGGTTTTACAAAATGTCCGAAGACATAGCCAGGGACTATGAAGATTTCATTAAAGAACTTCAAAGCATACAAATCCCACAACCAAGAAATGTATCAGAAAATGCAACCAAGCATTACCAACAAGAGATGAGGATGACTTACTTAATTACATATTCTATTGTCCTCATCCTCGGTGTCACCCTCAACTTCATCGTCATTGTCATGAGCTGCCTGAAAAACAAGAATTCTCCAAAGGTTGCCACTTGGATTATGGCACTGGCTGCAACACACTTAGTCTGCAGTGCTTCTATTGTTTTTCAGCTGCTGTATGCTTACAATAACTTCGAATGGAATTACGGAAGTGCAAGCTGCAAGCTGTCATCCTATATCATCTACAGCAGTATGTTCTCCACGGCAGCCATGCTGAGTCTCTGGAGCATTAATCCTACTTTTTCAAAAAGCAAGTGCACAAAAAATTGCAAGAATTGTAACATCATTCTGATTTTACTCTCCTGGACCATTGGAGCAGTCTTGGCATGTCCTTCGCTGCTTTCCAGAGAGGTTAGAGATTCTCAGTGCATTGATGATTACGACTTGGACAGATCGAGAACAACTCAAGACGGCATTACAAGGCTGAAGGCAGTCGTTGTCATGCGATTTCTTATCGGGGTTCTCGTGCCAGCTTTGACAATATTTCTCACCTGTTTGAGATCAGCTAATAGAACCTGTAAAGACTGCAAGAAGCAGGCACAGATCATCTGTGCTATAAAGATAGTCTACTTTGTGTTCTGGGGCCCTAATATTGTCTTAACCATGATTCAAGCCACTGTAAACGACAGCCTGAGTACAAATATGTTGAACTACGTACTTCCTGCAGCTACTGTACTGGCCACAAGCCACTCTTTTACCAACCCCATTATCTATCTGTTATTGGGATGCAGCATTAAAATGAACTGGATGGCGCATGACCCAGATCAGTGCAGAATGGCAGTTTATCAGGGATAACACTGTTGCCTCACACCAAGAAAGCCCAGAGTTCAAATCCCAAATGAGCCAGGAGGTAGGTCTGTGTGGAGTTTTTCCGGAAGTGAATTGGAGACACTAAATTGTCTGTAAAGTAAATAATAGTGAGACAGGCTCCAGCATTCCTGCGACCCCAAAAAAGGATAAGCAGTTTGAAGAATGGATGGATGACCAAGTTCACAACAATGAACTGATGCTTTTTAGGAAAATGCTGCACATGAATTGCACACAGGCATCGAAGGTTGATGTAGCAAGTATAAAATACATAAGTAAGGACTCATATACAACATGTCCACAAAAATGCATGCCAGCAATTTCTGTATTCAAACCGAAAAGTTAACTTCTTTTAACTCCTAATTTAAACTACAAACTCTCAAAACTAAAATTATTCTGAAAATGGACCCTGTATGGTCCAATTTCATGATTTAAGTTATATGTTAAATGTTAAATGCAGCTTTTGTTGAAACAGTGCATCACATGTATACTCTTACCAAACTCATAAACTTTACATTGCTAGAATAAGCATTGCTACAGAAACACTATTAACACAGTATCTATATCCTGTTGATGAATATCAACCTTATATAGAGGATTTATTTTTTTTTTAGTGGTGCGTTGTAATATTTTTACTGTGTTGTCTTAATACTGTGATGTTTCATGTATTGTAAATTTAAGAATGTGTTAGTAGCCTACTGTATATCTTTATAGGTCTACATATGGTTCCAGTGTAATGAATGTAATACAATTCTATACATTTTTATATATTATATTTTTATAAACACTACAACCAGGAAGCATGACCTTATTAGTGTGACCACATTCTGTCGGCACTGCACTGCCTCCCTATTAAACATTGTATACATTTTAAAATCTTGCTGATTACTTATAGCCCTGAATGGTTTAGCTCCTCAATACTTGAACAAGCTCTTATCTCAATATAGTCCTTCACATGCGCTGCAATCTCAAAAGTCCCATTTGATAATACCTAGAAAATCAAAATCAACTGTGTGCGGTAGATCCTTTTCCTATTTCTGGAACAGACTTCCTAGTGCTGTTTGGGAGACAGGCACACACTTTGTCAGTTTAAATCTAATCTGGCATACACATATCACAAATCACATTTCTATAATTCAAATCCATTGAAGGATTGTTAAGCTGCATTATTTAGGTCAATTTGAGTGTGACTTTGTTCAATTGTGCAGAAGTCAAAAGCATTTCAAAACAAACTTCTTGGTTAAACAAAAAAGCACACCAATGTGATAAACAGTTCGCATCTTGTTTTCATATTTCATTGAATATTGTAAAAATAACCCACAAATAATTTTTAAAATTAGTTTCCATAAAAACTGAGGTGCATAAACTCAGATTAATGACGTCTACAATCAATCAGTCCCAAAAAGAAATATAGCATATATAGTGATATAGCAAATATAGTGATAATATAGCACAACAAGAAATTTGTAAGCTATTTTTTGTAGGCCGGTCATTTTTGACTGCAAACAACACAAGTGTGACTTTGTTCAATTGTGCACAAGACAAAAGCTTTTAAAAATAATCTTCTAGGTTAAACATTAAAGCACACTAATTTGATAAAGTGTGCACATTTTGTTGTCATATTTTATTGAATATTTTACAAATTACTCACAAATAATTTTTTTTTCTCAAAAACTGAGGTGCATAAACTCAGATTAATGACACCTATAATCAATAATTTCCAAAAAGAAACACAAAACCTGAAAATTGAATCCAATATTTGGTAATAATACAGCATAACAAGAAATGTATACGCTATTTATTGTAGGCCGGTTATTTTTGACTGGGAACACCACAGGTGTATCAAGCAGGGGAAAATATCCCCCCAAAAAGTACAAAAATGATTCAGAAAAAATGTGGGCAAGTTGTTGTTATACCCCATATGAGCAAAGTCAGTTTTACCCCAATGCAGTAACATTAACTTAAGGGGTGGATCTAGAAAATAAGTTTTATGGTGGAAAAGGGGTGGCATGGGGTCTTATGAGGGCAACACCAAAGCAAGCCCCCGTGCATAGTTTTAGGGGATTTATAGTCTGTCATACACAGTTGTGTTCACAAACATTGCATTACCATTAAGTAACAAACTATACTGCTTGACATGAGAAATAAATTACTTACTTATTACCTATTCATCATGGCACCAAGTCAATACACAACACAAAAAAAAATATCAGCAGGTTATAAATGCTTCTGAGCTTGTATTACTAAAGAAAACATGCAGTTCTAATTACATAGGCTACTTTAGATGGTATAAATCATGCTTTAGTGCAAGTTTAAGAGCAACAAAAACTTTTGAATTTCCTAACATTAGAATGAAATACAATATTATCAAAGCACTGAAACTGGATCAGTTTTGAAGACAATGTTTGATTTTCTGTCATTAACAGAGGTGGGAATGTCTGTAATCACCCACAACACCCTATCGACTATATATAGCAACACCCCAGAAACTGCATAGCAAGAGCCTAGCAACCAACTAGCAACACTTTAGCAAACAATCGAGAAGATTCCAATAAGACAAGATTCTTACCTAACTCTGCTATTAGTTTCCGTGATCGGTATCTTCTGATTGATTTTAATGTTATTGTTTCGTCGGACATGGCAAAAAGGCCTGTTTCCATGATCGTATTGAAAAGAGCGTTTGGAGAATCTTCTGACCAAGCAATTACTCGATGAATGGACCTTTATCGCACTGGAATTGAACACCGGAAGCGCTTGTCGAAGCAGTGTATCGATTCTTCCGGTTATGTGTATTTTTCAATATGCTGTAATCACTAGTTGAATAAAAGCCTGTTAAAATGAGCATCTGCAGGTTGATTTCAAAATCCGGACATTTTCAGAGACAGGCGAAGAAATATTCTGATGATTACTGTGCACAGAATTTTCCAAACGCAACGGAACTTGTAGTTTTAATCCAACGTACCGATCTGATAAACCCATGGCTCATAAACATGCGTGATTTCACCACACTGCGTCAGTGCGTGCAGTGTGTGTGAGGCCTGATGAATAAAATAAATCAGAATCAACATATTTATTTATTTATTTGTATTAAATTTTAGTCTTTATTGTGTCATTTTTCATTCACAGCCATTTTACTGTATGTAATTCAGGTTTATGCCAAAATTCTTAAGTAATACTCAAATCACGCTGTCAACGCGTTATACTGTCTAAGATTAATTAGCTAAAATGTTCAACATTGTTATTTCTTTAAGGCAACGCCCGCGCATTCAGTCATCTATTTTAATACCGCTCTTACGAAAATTAACCATGGTATGTGTAGTAAAACTATGGCAATACAATTGGAAATCAGTCCACGGAAAAAATAAAAATATAACATGGTTACTACATTTACTATAGTAAATCTTTGGTTAATTTAGTAAGGGTGGTCCATAAAGGTCCATTTCAAACAAATCCGGACGGGATTAGACTTATGTTTTAGACTTATTAGGCTTTTGAGTTAGCCGCGAAGCAGCAATTGTCTGACTCATGAACAAATTTAAAAACAATTCGTCAGTAAACTGGGCCGCGCTTTGTGTTTTTTGCTCAAAAAGAATCGGTTCATAAGAGTCATTTGTAAATGAAGCCGACTACACTGGGCGCGCTGCGTGCGCGTGCAACCATCGTGCACAGTTCTTTGAAAGTCATGTTGGCCATTATTTCGCGTTACGCTGCCGTCGCCGCAACTGAAATGTAGCACATGAAAGACTGTTTACATTTATATTTTTTCTGCCATAAAAGTTAATATGACCCGAACACCACCTGAGGGTCAAGTCAACAACTACCCGTAAACTTGCATTCAAATCTGGCTATAATTTGTAACACCAACTTTCATGGACACAGCCAAGCGCTGACCTTGATTCTCTGATGTACGTCACAATGAGCAAAAATGGGCAGTCGCAAGTTCCGTTTTTAGTCAGTTCAAATGACTTGACCAGCCAGAAGAGGATGCGGTGTTTGCTCCACCCAAGGTTTTTTCCTGTTTTTCTTTTTATTAGGTGGGGTTGCATTGGCTGGATTACAAAGAACATTAAAGCATTATTCCTCTGCTTTGGAACAGTAGCACTTAGCACAAAGAGCTATTGAGTTTAAATTATAATTTGATTGCTTGATCATTAGAAAAATAATATTTGAGCAAGTAGCTAGTTAGCTTTTGTCACATTTCAAGAGAAATCTAGAATGAGGCAGTTAACTTTTTGTGGCCCCTAAAAGTTTTCTGCAGGGTTTAGTTCAGCTCTAATCAAACACACCTTACTTTTGTATTTATATTCCTGACATGAAGCAGACAGGTGTATTACAGCAGTGCTTTTTAGTAGTTAAAGTAGTTAAGTTAAAATCGAGATACAACTATTTGAATATCTGGAATCTGAGGGTGCAAAAAAATCTAAATATTGAGAAAATCACCTTTAAAGTTGTCCAAATGAAGCTCTTACTAATTCATATTACTAATCAAAAATTAAGTTTTGATATATTTACAGTAGGAATTTTATTAAATATCTTTAAAAATAAATTTAATAAAAAAGGAATTTTATTAAATATCTTTACTTAATTTCCAAATGATTTTTGGCATAAAAGAAAAATCAATAATTTTGACCCATACAATGTATTTTTGGCTATTGCTACAAATATACCCTAGCGACTTAAGGCTGGTTTTGTGGTCCAGGGTCACAAATGGGTGCACTACTCCTATAAAGGGTCATGAAACACTGAACTACATTTTCTGAGATTTTAATAGTGCTAGATGTGTATGTGCACATCATAGAAGACAATGTTTTTA
The DNA here is from genome assembly GCA_012976165.1 of Labeo catla. Taxonomy (NCBI): domain Eukaryota; kingdom Metazoa; phylum Chordata; class Actinopteri; order Cypriniformes; family Cyprinidae; genus Labeo; species Labeo catla. The sequence continues at coordinate 907,092 of VONZ01000015.1, read as the reverse complement.
TCAATTAATTCTAACATTAGGAGAAAAATGTTTTTTTGAGCTCATTTTGAATTTTGAGCTTTTTCGTCTTTCAGCCTTAAAATCTTCATTGTGTCAATGTTTTCTTGCAACATACTGTACAGCGATTACTTATCTGTGCAGGGTTATTATAGTTAACTAATTCTAAAATTAAAACCATTACTAGAGCTAACTAAATCTAAAACTAAAACCCCAAAAAACCGTTTTGTTACTTAAAATAAATGTTAACTGGAAAACAACCCAACAACAACAACAAAAAAAAAAACTTGTTTTAATTCAGCTTGAATTCCCAAGGAAACATTTCTCATTTTCATTTAGTTCAACATGATGTACTTAAATAACTTAAACTGTCATAAAAACAATAAAAACTATACAGACACATAAAAACAAAAAAATAGTAAAAATGACAAAACACAAAAATGACTAAAACTTTAATAAAAATTAAAATAAAAACAAAATTTAAAGGTAGAAAACTAATCCAAACTATTAATAAAAACTATAATAGTATCACAACAATACTAAAATAACACTAGCACCATAATTAATCATGAGACTGCATGTCCTTATTCTCTGAGATGTTTCTCTTTATTATGCATTAAAGCTTATATTGATGACAGATGGTTCAAACTGAGAGATTGCTTACAGTAAGTGTGAGAGACGTGTTTATAAAAAAATGTAAAAAAAAAAAAAAGAGAAAAGAAAAGAAAAGAAAGATCCATATACCCTAATATAAGGGTATATAAGTCTCTAATACAGCGTGGGAAGATTTGCTGGAACCTATGATGCTTTCAACTAAATTAAAGCAGAATAAATGAGGCAGTCATGACCTAATGGTTAGAGAGTCTGACTTGTACACTGTAAAAAATAAAAAACACAATTTGTTGAGTCAGCTTAAAATAATTTGTTACCCTGCTGCCTTAAAAAGTTCAGTCAATTAAAATAAGTTTAGTCAACTTGAAATGTTAAGTTGTACTAAGTAACAACTTAGATATTTGTGTCTGCTAAACTTAACAGATGGGTAAGTAACCCAGCTGCCTTAAATTTTTAAGTTGATTCAACTCAAATATCTAAGTTGTAACTTAGTATAATTTAACATTTCAAATTGAATAAACATTTTTTAAGTTGACTGAACTTAAAATTTTAAGGCAGCCAGGTTACAAATTATTTTAAGTTGACTCAACAAATTGTTTTTTACAGTGTAATCCAAAGGTCATGGGTTCAAGTCTCAGGTCTGGCAGGGATTGTAGTGAATGTCCAGTGACTAAGGTGAGACCATTGAGCAAGGCATTGAACCCCCAACTGCTCCTCCTCCTGTGTGTGTGTACCTGGTATTTATCACATTATGGGGACCAAATGTCCCCACAAGGATAGTAATACCAGTGAGGTCCCCATGAGGAAACAGGCTTGTAAATCATGAAGAATGAGTTTTTTTGAGAAAGTACAAGTGTGCACAGTCTCCTGTGAGGGCTAGGTTTAGGTGTAGGGCGATAGAAAATACGGTTTGTACAGTATAAAAACCATTATGCCTATGGAATGTCCCCATAAAACATGAAAACACAACTGTGTGTGTGTCTCGCTTTTCACTGCTGTGTGTGTGAACCTGGATGGGTGAAATGCAGAGTGCAAATTCCAAGTATGGTTGACCATACTTGGCCACACATCACATCATTTTCCTTTTTTCCTTTCCATAAAATCTGAATAAAGGATCAGAAAGCACTGTTGTGTTGTCTGCCCCCCTTTTCCCCCCTGCACTCCACAGCGCACCACACTCACTTGCAACATTTAAAAACTGTGGTGAGAACTAACCACTGCTGTGACAGGGAGTTTCTTAACCATTTTGGGGGTAGTTATTGCATTGAATTGTTAAAAAAGATCAAAGAGTCAAGAGTCTGAATCATTCTGAAAAATTATACAGTAGTTTTATTCACAGAATCTTAGATGGTAATGATTATCCAAACTTAGGTACACCATAAACATGTGCTTAGGGTTAGTTTAGGTTAGCATTTGATGTGCATGTGACATAATCCATGCATCTTTGAAAGGTTTAAATGTAACCTTTTTTTATGTGTTTGTTTTTTTTTTTGGGACTAAAACGTAAATGAGTGTGTATGGACGAGAAGGTGTAAATGCATGCTGACTGGTTTGACTGTTCTGTGGTAAGCGAAAAAATTTCCTGTTAACTAGGTTCACAGTGAAGTGATGACACACTCGTAATGTCCTCCTGTGACAATATGTTTGTATGAAGTTGAATCTGCATTGAATGGTGCATAAAGGCTGATAAGGTATGTCAAACTATTTATATTTTTATGTTGTATTATATTCTAAAAACCATCTGGTAAAAAGATTTTCTAAATTTGAGTCTAACGTGGCTCCACGGACCTGTAGTTTATCGTCATCGGGGAAAGTTTTTGTGAAGTGACCAGCTTTACTGTGTTTAGAGCAACAGGTTGAACTAAATATCTTTTAAAAATTGAATAATGAATGTTAATTAGTATGGCTGTGGCATAATTTATGGAAGGATTTGTATAAAGAATGGCCAGAAATATTTCTGGTCAAGCTCAGAAACTTAAAAAATAAATAGGATGCCAAACAGGATGACCTAACAGGACAGAAATAAAGAGCTTAAGTTAGCCACTGCTCAGTGAGAAAATAAAGTTAGCTGACATGACAGTGTCATCACTGTTATTTTTTGAAAATGTGATACTGTAATACCGTTTCTGTAATTCAATAATAATTTTATATGTTTGAATGAATGAGACAAATTATTCAAAATCACACAACATCACAGATTATTTTAAATTCACACTTCTCTGTATAATAATGTATAATAATGTCACTTCCTGAAGGGTGATGTCACCACTGAGAAATGGAGGAAGTGGAATAGTTAGGTTTTTATAAAGGTTTATGTTGTATTTTCGAAGTAATATTGAATACATGAAACCCTATTAAAAATTACATATTAAAATAGTATTCACAAGAAAACAGACATGGTTTGGGGAAAAGAAGAGAAACACCTTGAACATTTCCAAGTGAGGAATGATTTAAAATCATCACTAAATTATTTTATTGAGATAAAAGAAATCTCATTGTATTAAAACAATGGAGACATAAAAATGTACTTTATAGGAGGAATATAGTCGCTACATTTTCTATAGCACTGACTATTTAGGGACTTTCTACATGCAGTCTTACCCGGTCTCAGCATTAGATGACAGCACTGAATTACATCATGTAGACGGCCAAAGCTTTGAGTTTGTTTCTTCAATCTATTTTCCCAAAACTCAAGAACTCAAGAAAAAAAATCAAGAAGTGAAAGCAGGGGATCTTGTTGATGAGGAAAACAAAAACAGTTGTGGAAGTATTTTGTGGAAGTACAGCATGTGCAGTCATGCACAATATTGCTCAAGAGAGGGACAGGACACTGGTTCATTATAAATGCAAAAGGGACATAGCTGTCAGATGCCAAATGGGTGCTGGTGCAGTAATGCTGGAGAGATTGTTATTAGACTGAGGTGAGAGAATACCTTATTTATGATTTATGAAAACGTAAGTGTTTTCCTTTGAGTGTTATTATTATTATTATCATTATTATTAAGAGAACCAAATCTAATGTAGCTAACTTGTATTTTAATTTTAAAACAGAACTTGGAACTGTAGTTTTAAACTTAGAACTTTAAATTCAAAAACTTAGAATGTTAGTTTTAAAACAAAACTGAGCAATAATAATCTAGGACCAGTGAATGTGCTACTGCTGAGATTTATACTTGTACTTAAGAAATATTTAATTAAGACATTTGTTTTGTTGTCTGTTTACAGGAACTCAACATAAATTAAAATGGATTCAGCAGATTTTAGATTTGATTATGAAGACTATAATTATGACAACGTCACCTCCTCCGGTAATTTAACTTCTGAAGAAGTTTCTTTCAACGTCCAGACCACCACATGTTTCACACAAGTTGTTTGTATGTTGCTGCTGGTTATCAACGTGATCATCTGTTTGCTGGGCCTTGGAGGAAATGGTGTAGTCATCTGGATCGCAGGGTTTGGCATGAAGAAGTCAGTCAATACTACTTGGTATCTGAGTCTGGCCGTATCTGACTTCATATTCTGCGCATGCTTGCCTTTTAACATCGCCTACAGCGTCACATCGGAATGGATCTTTGGCCTCTTCATGTGCAAGTTCACATCCTTCGTCATGTTCCTCAACATGTTCAGCAGCATCTTCCTCCTTGTCATCATCAGCGTGGATCGCTGCGTAGCCGTAATGTTTCCTGTTTGGGCACAGAATCACCGCACTATCGGAAAAGCGTCTGTGTTAATCGTACTCGCATGGATCGTCTCTGCAGCTTTGAGTATCCCGTCTATCGTATACCGCGATGTCCAGAGTCACCTAGGCACAAGCCGATGCATCAACAACTACACGTCTAGCCAGTACGGCCATGAAGTCATTGCCATGAGCCGCTTTGTTTTCGGATTTGTGATCCCATTCATCCTCATTATTTTTTGTTACACCGTCATCATCCTCAGACTGAGAGCCACTCAGATGGCAAAGTCCAGCAAACCGTTTAAGATCATGACGGCTCTCATTCTGACCTTCTTCCTATGCTGGCTGCCGTACCACACGTTTGTGCTAATCGAAGTAAACCAAACCTTCCACACTGAGGTCATTATTAATGGACTAAAATTTGGCACCACTGTCGCTGCCGCTAACAGCTTCCTAAACCCCGTTTTGTACGTTTTCATGGGCAATGACTTCAGGAAGAAGTTCAGAAGCTCCATCTTATCAAAGATTGAGAATGCTATTGGAGAAGAAGGCCGAACGATCAGTCGCTACCTGTCTCGCTCCAGCTCAGTGGATGCTAGGACATCCACTCATATCTAAACAATAAACTGGAAGTACTTTTTGTTTTGTTTTTTCAGCAGGGCTGTCAATTTAATGCATTTATCTAGTATGATTAACTGTAAAGTAAACTAAACTAAAATAACACATGTAAGTGTGCCTCCTGACTGTAAATTCCATACTAAGGAAAAAAAAAACTTAAAAGTTTTAAATAGAAAAAAAAAGATTATTAGTTAATGTTTTATAAGAAAGTATGATTCATGTTTAATTCAGTGTGTTACTTGAATTTTCTTTGAAATTGTTTGTAAAATTTAATAGCAACTGGATGAAAACCTACATTTTTTATTGAACTGAGCCAGAAGGCCCCAAACTTTGCTACAAATGGCCAAAAAGTAGAATCTGAAAAGTAAATGTTGCATTATATCCATCAGGATAAGACAACATTTGGCTGGGATACGGCTATTTTAAAATTAGATTTTGATATGCTTAAGGTAGGAAATTTACAAAATATCTTCATGGAACATGATCTTTACTTAATATCCTAATGATTTTTGGTATACATGAAAAATTGATCATTTTGACCCATGCAATGTATTTTTGGCTATTGCTACAAATAATACCTGTACTAAAATTTTGTGGTCCATGGTCACTTTTTTTTATTATCCCACATTATGGTCACAGCTTTGACATCTCTGAGCAATTTAAGCTTAAAATGCCACCTTGATTGTATTTTACTAGATGCATTGTTGCATTCTAAACTGCTAGAGTGCAGCAAAATTACACATTTGAAACTACATTTAACCTGACTTTCACCACTGCATCGAAAACATAGATGTGAAAAAGGTGATGCAGTAACCAAAACATCTGAATAAAACCTTTTAATTGTACACAGACCAAAAATGAGATGAATGTTGAAAACCTGTTCTGTTATGACCTTTGAAGTCATGTTTATGATCAGTGATATGGGAATAAAACTGTATTTTGACTTTCTTTGAATGTATATTCGGTTATTTACTTTGTTTTTTACTTGTTAAAGCCTTCATTTGGGGGTTTGCAGTTAATTTAAATACCTTTTAAATCAATTTGCAATGCAATTTTCAGTTATTTATAGTAAGTAAATCAAACCATTATTATGCAAATGGCTTCCTGATGCAAGCTAGCATTCCGTAATTTTCATAACCACTTGTACAGACAACCATGTGTGCATATTTCTTCTCCGTGACTAATAAACATTTTTGGTTTGACTGCAGTTATCATGCTATTAGCTTCAAAACATAAACCACTTCAGCATCCAACCACAATGGCCCACTCACTGCGATGGCGCTATATTCTCGGTTTTAAAACCTCAAACCAGCACATTGCTAACTATCAGATACGCAGAGCAACTTAGGGTACTTGTTAGTGTGGCTGTCAACAGTCTCAGTTCTCAGAAATTTGTTTTTCATCTTACAGAGGAACTAAGCGCTAAAATGTTTGGCCAATAGCACAGTTTTCACTTATCAGCAAACAACCCAACAGCACAAGTTGATTTCTGAAGTATTGCAAACAGCACTGTGAGGCTTACTTTGTAAGGTAAGTTATCTTTAGATATCCTCAGAACCATTGCATCAAAGATGATATATGTATTTGATCATACAGTGAACACGTTTCAATTTTAAAGACAGAGCAGCAATTAAGATGTATGCGATTAACAATTCTATGTTGCAGTAGAATCAGGTATTTTACAAATTTAGGATTGCAACCACTTTTATTGTGGTAGATATCAGATATAATACAAAATGAGAAATACTACACCCTACTCACTCAACAAACATACTGAGCAGTCATCCGTTTTACCTAAAGTTGTACTTACAATTCAAATGTGAATACCATGCCACTTGTGTTCTGTGGTTCAGTTTAAACGCTGAACTGTTAAAAAACTTTTTAAGCAACAAATTAGGCAATTTCCTTCATACAAACAGGCGTGCATGTAACCTATCAAAGGGAATTTAAGGTCAAACGGATTATCAGAAAAGTGCAAGCAGTTTACATGCAAAAATAAGAGAAGCTATGGGAGAATTCTGCTAGCATTGTGCTTTTTATTGGCCTTTTTGGACAGTTCTGCCTGTCAGAAAAGGACTGATTGGAAATGATATATTATACGCATCATGCAGAATTACTTTTGTTATTTTACTACTAAGAGGATTTTTTTTAAAGTGACCTGCTGCAGATGAAATTTAGCTATTAGTTAACTCTTGTACATAACAGTTTGCATCAAATTGAAACTTTTATGTTTAATATTGTAACTTGCAATGCTGAAAACAAATTATATCTATTTTAACTTTTTGTTTCATTAATATCTCAAAGTAACCTGATGGAAATTCTAGGAAAGGCAGTTGAATCTGAAAATATTTGCATTAAGTGTATGGTAATAGTTCTGTTTCAGCCACTTTAATAATTTTCAGATATATGTGAAATGACTTCACTTTAAATATATTTGGATAAATTGCTTGTTTTTGTTACAGAACTCTGCTTCCTGTCCGGTTATAATGGAAGACATGGATGGTTATACAGCAGGAGACTATTTATATGGTGATGATTTTTTTATTAAAATGGTTAATCAGACAGAAGTAGAGATATCTCATGTGGAATTACATCCTCAGCACTGCAGGGAAGCAGCGTGTGTAATCACAGTCATCTTTAATGTGATCATATTCCTTCTTGGCATCACTGGAAATGGTGCGGTGATCTGGATTACTGGATTTAAGATGAAGAAGTCAGTGAACACCACCTGGTACCTGAGTCTGGCTTTGTCTGACTTCATATTCTGTGCTACTCTCCCTTTCATCATGGACTACTTCGTTAAGAATAGCTGGGACTTTGGGCTCTTTATGTGTAAGTTCACTGCTTTTGTTATGACCCTTAATATGTACAGCAGCATTTTCATCCTGGTCATCATTAGTGTGGATCGCTGCATCACCGTCAAATTTCCCGTCTGGGCCCAGAATCAGCGCACTGTACAGAAGGCGTCTTTAGTTGTTGTGTTGGCTTGGCTTGTGTCTTCTTTGCTTAGTATTCCACCTGCCAAATTCAGAGAGATTAATAATGCAACAACAGTCATATGCTATAACAACTTTGAAGGTCACCACAAAACCGTCGTGTACACCCGCTTTACTTTTGGGTTTTTGATTCCATTCCTGACCATTTTCACCTGTTACTCCATCTTGATCCGCAAACTTCGAGCAAACCAAATGTCCAAATCCACCAAGCCCTACAAGATCATGACATTACTGATTGCAACTTTTTTCATCTGTTGGTTGCCATATCAAATAGTTTCTGTTTTAGAGTTGAACAGACACAAGCACGACGCTGTCTTTCACACAGCCCAACGAGTATCTGCTTCTCTCGCCTCCGCAAACAGCTTTCTAAACCCGTTCCTTTATGCATTCATGGCCAAGGACTTAAAGAAGAAATGCTATTCCTTTCTTTCAAAGATCGAGAGCGCCATTGATGAGGAGACCCGAAGTGCTTTCAGGGCAACTTCAATTACCAATTCTGTGGATATCAGACTTTCCACTACTGTTTGAAATTTTAACACAAGTCACGAACTAAAGATATTTTTCTTCCAAGTGTGATTGTAGAATTCTGTATTATAGAAATGACATAGCATTAACAAGGAGTGCAATTGTTTTGTCTGTTTCATGTTTGAGTTCTGAAATTTACAATTATATTTTACTAGTTCAAAACAAAACAAGAAAGAAAGAAAAAAGACAGCTGAAAAGTTATTAATATATTAATGTAAATAGAGGTTCAACAAAAGCTACTTTACAAGACAATATATATTAAAATGCCATTTTTTTTAAAGATTTTGCAGAATTCTATGACAGCAGTTTAACATTTACTGTTTTAATCTTACTTATTAACACATATAGTATTACCATTATGTTACTAACTCATAAACATAAAAATATATGGGGGGAGGGTTGAATGTATTTTATGTATTAAACATCATTTTAGCAAGATCTATTTGTTTTCATGCATGTAAAAATATATAATAAAAATCGTGTTCTAAGCATTCTGTTTCTTTAAGTGCTGGTAATTTTCTTAGTTATTTAATATACATGTCTATAAATGAAATCCATATAAAATACATTCAGAAAATGCTTCAGCATTATTTGTTTTTGATATAGTAAACATCAATACTTCCTGCTTATAAGCATTATAAAAAATACATTTGCATGTATTTAGTAATTTATGCTTTATTTCGCATTCATAGATTTATAACGCTGACATTTTCATTTAAAAAACACTTCCTATAACACCAAATTAGTCTGATGTACGGCTGCAGACCACAACTCAAATAGTCGCAATGTGACAAAAGATAAAAATCTAAGCCAATAGTTTAAAACCAAGTTGCCTTGGCATCCATATGTTCTTTATATGTGATTTTGAGAAATGACCAGTCAAAAATAACCACAAAAAAGTCTTGAACTCAGTTTTGAGTAATGGCCACTGAAATGCTGCTTGTATTACACATTTCCTGCGAAAACAGCACAAAACAACAGAGAAGATGATGAAGGATTAATAAAACTTTTTGAATATATGGTTTTTGAATATCTATGACTTGATGCAGTGTTTCAGAAATAATGTTGTTGGCGAAAAACGTTGCAGCCTGGAAACCTGTTTGTTTGTGCTATTTCCTGAAACAGGCTTAAAACCTATTAACTGTCTCTGCCATTAGCTAGACTCAATCGGTAGACCCACCCCAAACTAAAAAAATAAATATACAGTATGTAATATATATATACACACACACATATGTATATATATATATACATATATATATATATGAAGAGTTCAGATGCAAAACCAGCAAAAAAAACTATTTCGGTCAAAAATTAGATAATGATCCTGAGTGAATGTTCCTGACACATAGTATACATCCATTACATACTTTTACTTCAAACTCACTAAATTCCAGCCTCAGCCCAATCAGAAGTATCAGTACTTACATAGAAACCTATACAAAGTAGCCAGAAAGAAATGCTCATTTTAAAGAAATACATAAGATGGATTTAGCTGGTTTTGCATCTGAGCTCTTCATATATATATACCACACATATAAATAATGTTGGGCCTCTAAGAATTTGGGGCTTTACAATTTATTGATCAGGACATCCAACGCATCATCCAAACAAGTGCAAAACTTTTCCTCATATTCCCACAGTTGTCTCAGCTTACAATAATAATAAAAATCTTGTAGCAATCATTTAATTTACCTTTGCATTGCTGGCAATTACTCTCTAATTTCCATAATTATTTGGTAGAAATCCCTTACATTCACTCTATACAAAATACATTCAGAAAGACACTTCATTTTTGTTCCTTTTTGAAATGAAAAGCATGTAATGCTCAAATTTAAAAGCTTTTCAAAAATATAGGTGATGCTTTATCTTTTAAAGTCATTCTCCTTGTGAGCATTACAAAAATATATATGTGTATTTACATATACGTTAATGTTATTTGTTAGGTCTCTAGCTGGCAAGCAGAAATTTACCCGCTGGGTTCTTTTAGATTTTTTGCACATTGCTTCACACTTGCTTTCACCCCTTCAAGATTATTTCATATATTATAAAGCTGATTTGCTGTTTTGAATTTAAATAAAAATCTGCAATTAAAACACTAAAAACAGAAATAACAATTCTGAACATTTCTACATGGAACAAATTAATAATTGCATCCAATACCTGACATCTAATGATATTCTGGGAGGAATTATTTGGTTTTGCAGGAAAGATATTGAATGTAACTCACACAGTATGCAGTGCAACTACTCTCATAGTCTAACCTGGGACATAAATTGGTAAAGAAGGTTTTTTTGGGAGGGGGCATAAAGGGATCGTTCATCCAAAAATGTCATTCTGCACTCTTAAAAATAAAGGTGCTTTAACAGGTTCTTCACAGCGATGCCATAGAAGAACCATTTTTGGTTCCACAAAGAACCATTCAGTCAAAGGTTCTTTAAAGAAACTTCTTTTGCCACAAAGAACCTTTTGTGAAACAGAAAGGCTCATCAGATGTTGAAGTTTCTTTATGGAACCATTTAGACAAAAAAGGTTCCTCTATGGCATTGTGAAGCACCTTTATTTTTAAAAGAGCGTGTCCTCATTTACTCATCTTCATGTGATTTCAAGCACTGATACATAACTCTATTCCTCTGTGTCAAAAACATAAATAACTGAATGAATTTTCTTTTTGGGAGAAACTACACTATCCCTTTAACGGATTAAAATAATTGTGACTGAGAAAAGAGTAAAGGGTTAATGTCGTTTTAAGCAATTTACAAGAAGCCCCCATTTCTTTTACTCTGTGAACACAAGATTAATTTTTTTGATCACCCACTGCAAATACATCTTAAAACCTCAGTGAGAAAAAAGTTAAATCATTTAACTTGATGAAACACTCGCAATGTAGAAGTGTTCTTAACACAAAACAGAAGAACTTGGTTGCTTTCATTTAAATCAGTACCTCAATAAGGCCTGCAAATCACTGTATCAGACATGTTTTCCCATGCATTTTTCTAATACACTTGGAATAGCTGGAGTATTTTTGTTGTCCATATGACTATTTCACTGATCAGTTTTTAGAAGCATTATAACCATAGACATATATAGAGATAGACGCCGCATTGGCTGCTGGAAACGAGAAATGCGGCCGCCATCTTGGACCGGGCATACTCATAATTGATTACATCGCGTAGCAGCAGCAGAAGTGAGAGAACATGCCTGAACATAAGATAAGGCTGCACCACATTGCCAAGCTCACCTCTCTTGAACTTCAGAAAGGGAGCACGAGAAAAAAGCTCTGCAAAACAGTCCTTTTTCAGGGTTTTTAGTGTGTGTGTGTGTGTGTGTGTGAGCGAGAGAGAATGAAATACTCCAAGTAGACTCTAATGTAATATTCATATAGTGTTTCTTCAACTTATTAAAATACCTTTACCGTCACTATCTGTTTCTGCTTCTCTATCATATTTATAGTGTGTGATTTGCAAAATTCCTATCATAGCCTACACCTCATATGGTTATGGTTGCGCTTTTGTCCAAAGTGACATAAATACAAAACAATATAATACTTAAATTTAACAGGGAACAGATTGAGATGTTGGTCAGATTATAGCTAATAAGGAGAACAGCAAAAATGAACAACGTCAATTCAAGACCCAATACTATCACAGGAACGGAGATATTCATTATACTACTGTTAAGCTCACTATCAATATTAAAATACGCCAAACCATGTGTCATGTATCACAGCTACATTTATGACCTTTGCAGCAAAAAAAACCGTGTGAAAATCAGTTCGGTATTCCGTGAGGTATGATTAATTAAATGCGTTGACAGCTCATTACACCTGCCAAACAGATTACACTGAGTGGAGTGGGTGACCGGTCCAAGATGGCGGCCCCACGTCTCGTCAGCCCCAGTAGGGAGTATCGGTCGATGCGGCGTCTACTCTCTAAATATGTCTATGATTATAACATCTAAAGGGAATTTCCAGATAATTGTGGTAACAGGAAATGAAATCACTGTCCATATATTCTCAGTGAGACTGAAGTGCTTAAGGGATCATAGTGTAGTCCAGTAGGAAAAAGACAAATTTTAATGAAAAACAGATGCCATATGTTTATCTAAACAGCTGCTCCAGATGGCAATCCTTTCATAAGAAGTGAGAACAGTCATTTCCCGTACTGAACTAAAATTGTAGTCATCACACACTTATATTGGCCTAAGGAAGATGGATCCATGATGATTAACCTTAAAGCCAAATTGTTGCACAATCCCATGTCTTATTAAGTAGTGTAGCTTATTAATGAAAGGGCAAAGAGTTTTTCAGCAGTTCATTTGTGCAATACATCCCATTCTTAAAACTGAAAAGGAGAAGGATGAGAAAAAATGTCATATTCTAGGGGAAAAAATGGGTATAGCTGAGAAAAAACAATGTGTTTTGACAAAAAAAAGCATGAGTGAAGAGATAAGTATCATCTGGGCCTGTACTCCTCAGGTACACCAGACAGGTTTCTCTTTCTGAGTGCCGTGTCCACAGTCTTAATAAGCCCGTCGATGGTGGAACGCATCTCTGACGTATAAGGGTCATATTCCAGCTTCCTCAGGCCAGAGCGTTTGAAGTTCCCATCTTTCTGACCTTCTACACACAGCAGGCGGTCCTCTGAGACTTCCAGGCCCAGAAAGATGACCATGCCTTTTAGCTCAGAGAAAAGGTCCCGTTTTAAAGCCTCAAAGTGCACCACTTGAACTTTCTTCCCATATTTCAGCCAGTCTAGTGTGTGGGATGCCCACCATGGAGCGTAGTTCTTCACAAACTCCGGCCACTCTGATTGAGAGAGAATGAAAGAGTTGAACGTCATCTTTAACAGTAACATCTTGCAGAAACATGGCACCTAAGACTTTAGGTGCCATGCATTAAGACTGCATTAGAAACCTTGACACATATGTGCAGACATGTGACAGCCCTGCACACTGCCAAACATAACTCGATGCTTTTGTGAAGGTCACAGTAGTGGAGCTGCATAAGTATATTTATAAGCCCATCATACTCTGAATTGAGGAACTTGTTCTTATTCAAATAACAGAATATAACACTCTGCTGATTCTCATCAGCGGAGAGAAAGAAAACAATGCAACTGCTAATGAAAAGCTGATGTCTTTTTTCACAAACTGAATGAAATCATCATAATCATGATGACAGAGGATGTAAAAAGAATGGAATACAAAAGGAAGAAGCAAAAATGCTGATTTTTTTTAGATGCTTCTGCGTTTTGGTTATTGTGACGCATCAGAAAGAATGAACAAGCTTGTTGACACAGCAACAAGTAAAACAATAACTGAGGAACATGGAGTGTTAAATGTTAAAATGTGTTAAAAACACACACACAGGCAACTTCATAAAATTGTTAAAAAATGAAACAAAAACAGAAAGATGCTCATTTTAAAAACCAAGACACCAAAATGTCACAAGCATTTGCTTCTCTGTGGGAAAAAAATACTGTAAAGAAGCAGAACAAGAGAAACATTGCTTAAAAAGGGACTTCATTGGGGTAAAGTCAACTTTGCACAATCTATGAACTAACTACTAACATAGTTCACAAACTTTTTTCAAATGCAATAACACTTTAAATAAAATTATGTTAACTGCAGTGTGTTTTGCTTTAATGGTTATAGTCATAACTATTCAAAATGTAAACACCAGAAACCTGTATTTGGTGCCCAATAATAGTTTTATGTATCTATAACATTAGCATTACATAATATATAAGTCTTAAAGAGGTTTCTCATAAAATACGTCAAAAGGGAAAATAAAACCACGTTAAAGACAGCCATGGCTTTTTATGCCTGATAAGCACACACTCTCGACCGCAGCAAAGCAGACTAATGACACACAACATCAAGAACAAAACAGAAGTGCTTTTAAACATGTAGCTTTATTATACAAACTGAGCTGTTAGCCTACCAAACTGACCTGAAGACATTTTTAACTTCAAACCATTATTTCCAGCTAAAATATGAGGCCTTTATGCATATTGCTTTCTCCAGTAAAAGAGTCATCTCATCTCAATAAAGAGAGAAATATGCACAGATCAAGCTCCTTTTACAAGCTAAAACAGTTTAAAACATTTAAAGAATAGGAATATTATTTTACATCAGGGGCTTTCACACACAAAGAACCTTTTCATAGTTCCAAGAAATATTGGTGGAAGTAACCACTTTATGGCTTCACACGACAGGAACTATTTGGGTCTAGGACTAAGTTTGGTGGAACTAAATTAGCTTTTACTTCAGAGTAAGGTCTAAAACAGCACTAGGTACTACCGGTGACATAAGTGTACGTTGATTGGCCAAACAATGAAACACATGAAACACTGCTACACAGCATTTTTAAAAAGCCATGTAAAACCATTAAAACCAGTTGCCTGCAGGCTGCAGCCAGTGTTAATTCTGTTGACAAATAATTTTGTTATGATCTTATGATATTTAGCCGACTAAAACTACACTAAACGTAAAACAATTCAGATGACTAAAATATGACTAAAACTCTTCTTGAGTAGCACAGGTATATTTGTAGCAATAGCCAAAAATACATTGTATGGGTCAAAATTATCGATTTTTTTATGCCAAAAATCATTAGGATGTTAAGTATCATGTTCCATTTAGATATTTTGTAAACTTCCTACCATAAATATATGAAAATGTAATTTTTGATTAGTAATATGCATTGCTAAGAACTTCATTTGGACAACTTTAAAGGCGATTTTCCCAATATTTAAATTGTTTTGCACCCTCAGATTTTCAAATAGTTGTATCTCGGCCAAATATTGTCCTATCCTAATAAACCATACATCAATGAAAAGCTTATTTATCAACTTTCAGATGATGTGTAAATCTCAATTTCAGAAAATTTGACCCAAATGGCATTTTAGTCATAAGGCTAAGACATAAGGCTAAATCAAAATTTGCTGTCAAAATTAACACTGTCTGCAGCATTGTGTTCTTTTCTTGGCCTTGATTATATGTAACACTGCAAGTTGTACTAGGAGGTGTAGTTAGATTTTCAAGTTTTTTTATCATAAATTGTGCAATTACATTCCATCTCCATTATCACAAAACCCAGGACACACAACAAAAACAGCTCCAATCACGGCGTCCTCCATGTACCAGTTGTTGACGTTTCCAAATGGCATGCATAAAGACCACCGGCTGCTTCAGATTTCCTGCAGCGGGTGCAAATGCATCCAGGACAACGAGGGAGAAACGGGTTCTCTAGCAACCACCCTGCTGGCTAGTTCCTAGAATTACATGGCGTGAAAGCACCTATTATTATGACTTCTTATTATATACTTATTATAATTATTATGCATTATCATAGATTACTGATGGGTATTTTGACCAGAAGCGATGATTTGAAGCTAAAATGCTTTGATGATAGATGTTCAAATGATAGATCTGTTTCTAACAAACGCACAGCTTTTTCACTTCACAAGATGTTAATTGATGGATTGAGGTCATGTAGATTATTGTAATGCTCTTATCACCAGTTTAGATTCTCATTCTGACGGCACCCATTCACTGCAAAGGAGCAAATGATGCAATGCTACATTTCTCCAAATCTGTTCTCAGCAAGAAACAAACGCATCTACATCTTGAAGTACATTTCCAGCAAACTTTCATTTTTTGGGCAAACTATTTTTTTAACAGAGAGCATTAACATTCACATTTTTTAATGGCTTTATGCAAGTGCTACTCTTTGTATTGTGCACTGAGTGGGCAATTATTACGCTTTAGAACAAGCTTTCATCTCTCACCTTTCCCCCTCCAATGAGCTTGAGAGGCAAATCCAATATGGCCGCCATACTTTCGGTTAAACTCAGCCATGAGTGCTTTATAAGGGTTCCGGATCATGAGGATGCTGGCATCAAAGGCCTCAATCTCCTTCTTGCCGCTCTCATGGGTCTTAATACATATGGTTCTACCACTGCGCCAGTGATCTCTTTCCCCTTTGAAACCTGAAAGATCAAAGAGAGAGGAAGGCCATCAGCAAGCAAGAGACAAAAAGATGGCCTTACGGAGAACCAAAACTTAAGTTAACCTTTGTTGTACAGTGAGCCATCGAAGTAGTAGCTCCCAGTGTAGTAACCCGTAGCCAGCTCAATAAGGTGACGGGCCCATGTATTTCCTGCACCTGGGAAACTAGCTAGTGCCATCAGGTGCTTGGAACGAGTGGGTAAAAAGCGCCGGTCCATGCAACGATTATCTGTAGAGATAAAGGGTAACACGTATCAGACCAAACATAAGATACTAAATTGAAAAAAACCTGTAACACGCTGAGTCAAGGCTAACGGATAGCTCGCCTAACTTGCAGCAGAAATGAACCAAACCGCACACAGGTTGCATTCCACATCTTGAGTTTTATTCTCCTGGCAACAGTGTTACTTATTAAAAGAAGACAACTTAAATGAGCAACAGAAATTAAAAATAAAACCATCGCACCCGCACACAAGCAGTACTCGTGGCATCTGTGGCTGCAGACTGTTCACCGAATGAAGCTCTGCTCTTAAAGGAGCCACAACATTTTTACTCGTTACAAACCCTTAGAACTTAAACTTTAATCTAAGTTTACTGGCTTTAAGTATGAATATGTTAGCCTTAAGGTTATCTACAAGCTGGTGTGCTCCAAAACAATGACAAAATTTGCATTTAGAAGATATAAGCATTCAAAACTAATGTTCTCTAACTTCTGCCAATAGAGGGTATGCACGTGATGTCACCGTCAGCTAGACTGAGTGCGGCTCCGCCCACTGAGTGGCAAAAGGACTGAGTGGCACCATTGGTCTCAGTGCGAACGCTGTCAAAGAACACACAAAGCACCTCTAAAACCAGAACGAGCTTTGCGATTGACTGTACAAAGAGATTTGACAAGAAACCTGAGGTATATTTTTACAGGCTGCCAAAAGCTACAGAAAAGAAAAGCAAACTGATAGCTGCAATTCAAAGAAACAAATGGACTCCTGGTGGCGAAACACAGATTTGCAGTTTCATGTTAATACATTGAATATTGTGGGAAAATCACACCCTATATATTGTATTGCCATATATCACATTGACAACTCATCAATTAAATATTTACCATCTTAAATTCTGCATAACTGGATGTTTTTAAATAAACACTGACAAAAACTATATTTTAAGATTTTGGGCTGGATCATTTGACCATTTATATAACATCGATATAAGTGATCACCAGGGTTTAGACCAGCCTATTTTGTATTTACAAAATGTGTTCACAGGCAAATCTGCTTTGTTTTTTTTTTCCCTGTGAGAATTGGTATTTTTTGTATGGCACGTAGTGCACTATATATGGGAAAAGAAATGATTCAGTGTAAATATGCTTTCCTTTGGGGCGAATGAAGTCTGGTTTCATGCTCTGCGCACACAGAGTCTGCTCTGGTCCAGAGACACGATAGCCCGGAGCGGATCATATGTGCAAGTAAGAGCAGACCACAAAAGGTATTGGACCCATTTGAATTCTACAGATATAGCAACATGGATGAGGCTATCATACACTGTCAAATCCGGCTTTACCGAGCTCAGCAGCTCTGGTCCAAGCTGTGAAATAAACAAAAAACTACTGGCTATTTAAATAAAGGGGCAGGGCTGCTTAATATGTCCCACCCTGTCTTCCTGCTTCAGTTGAAATTAAATCAACACATGAAATAATGCTGTGTTTCAAAGCACTTCAGTGGACCTTTAAAGTTTCCATTACGTTGCTTGACAAGTCTATTAGCATATACGTCAAAGCTACCATATATGGACAAAAAAAATGTGAAAACAATGGTCTTCAAATCATAGAATCTTTGCATTCTGTAAAAGACAGGTAAATGTCTCCATCAGGTTTGAGAGGTGTGATAAACAGCACATCATCATGAACATATGCTGCTATTTTGATGAAGTGAGACAAGTTGATCTCAGAAACCGCTTTTGCAAACAATCTGATTCAGTCTTTTTAAATGTTGGCTTGCTTAGATTTCAAAATTGGTTTGAAGCAGTACATGATGACCATGCAGAATTTGCACCACAGGGTAGTTGACTTTTAGACTGAAGAGGAAATGAGATGATGCGTGTTAACATTTGCTTACTATCCTTATCTGCGTAAAAGCTGTAAATAAACTTATCTTTGCTGTCTTTGTGCCTAATTAGTCATGACTTTGCACAGATAATAACAAAATTATGTCAAAATGTCAAAACTTTTTTTTTTTTTACTTTTTAGTTTATTATTAGACTCCAAATGCTTAACACAAAAACATTTCTTTAAAGGGTCCTGTTTGTTTTTGCTTTGCAAGAGTGTTTCCATGGCATAAATTATCTTCTATAGTCAAGTCGCCTTTATTTATATAGCACTTTTTACAATACAAGTTGTCAAAGCAGCTTTACAGTATTAAACAGGAATATAGTGTATCAATAATGTAAAAGTTTCAACTAAAGGTAGTTCATCTTTGATTCAGACCTTCCAGATTCTTGATGTACGCGATCAAATAGCTTATATAAATGGCAAAAAATAAACGACAAAAGTCAATAAACATGCAACAGTGCGTTCTTATATATTTTCTATGCAGAGTGCAAATGCAAACGCCTGTGCATTTATGTGTGCATTTCATTGCTCTCACAGGAGGTGTGAATTTATGTAATGTACAATGAGCTTACAAAAGCTTACAAATTGCAGTGTGCATTTGAGTGAAGCTTTGATGCTTTTAACTCATTTTGAATTCAAAGATGCTGTTGTGTTATCCCTCCCCTCTGCAGTGCACCCCACCACTCTGCACCCACTTTTGCAGCATATTCAAAAACTGTGGTAAGAGCTAACCAGTGCTGAAACTGGGGTTTCATGACACTTAAAAACCAGCATTTCTTCCTCCCTCAAAGGTAGCTAAGTGATCCTATGTGGTTTTGTGGCTGAGCACGTTTCTGTGCATTTCGGAAGATGGGTTTACTTGCACAACAGGACAGTAGCGCCAGTTAAGTGTCACAAGCATGCATTTACTGAAATCATCTGCAGATACCTGTAAATGCATGATATATTCTATGAATTTAGTGCCACATTTGGTGAAGCCATCACCTTTGACCACTATTGAAACCAAAGCTAACTGTTAAAAAAGAAGTCACATTGTTTTGTTTTTATTTTTTTACTTGACAGCAAACTCGGAAGAAGCATAGAGGAAGTGTGAACTTAGCAAACGTGAGGGGTCGACCTAGATAACTGACATGCAGCCACAAAAGCTCACTTAGAGCTCATCACAAATCTAAAACAAAAAGAAGACTGAATGTGCTGATGCAGCACAACCAGGGCTATATTTTGTGCTTCTATAGTGACCTGACATGTTTGTTCTTATCCTAAAGAAAAAAAAAACTATTTTGCATGTGGGCTGCCTGTGCATTGGCCTGAGCACAATGTTTTGGTCCAAGCAAGCTAATGTTACCTTGCACCTGGGTCTGGTATACTACAAAGAAGTCATTGTTTCCACAGCTCTCGAAGTCTTCTCCTGCACAGCGCTGAAGACACATTTCCTCATCCTCACGCTCGTGCAGAGTAAAAAGAGGAGTAGGAAATCCACAATGACATTTTTCACCAGCCAAGGCTGCCAGAGAGAATTCCTATTACACACAAAGGAAGAGATCATATAGGACAGACTATAAACACAGTAATATGAGAGAGACCAGACGCACACATACTCACTTTCTCTGTGCACATGTCAACACACTTGTCCACTGACATGTTTTTAATAACGGCACTAGCAGGAAGCGCCAGAGTCACATTGTCTGGCCTCTTGAAACATCCCTTAAAGATAGCACTTCCATCTAGAAAGCAAAATAAATAAGTATGAATTTTCAAAAGGTAAAACAGCTACTGTCTTGTAAAAACAAAAACAAAAATACACTGAACCCAGGTGAAAAAGTGCACTTCCGTAATGTACTTAAAATGCACACTAATTTTGTACTTAATATACTAAAAATAATTATTCTTTAGTACTTTTTAAGATAATCTTAAGAACATCTTAGTGTACTCAAATGTGGTATTTTGGGACACTAAAAAATAAACTAAAAAATAAAATAAAATTTTGGGATAAACTAAAAAATGTATTTAGGTAACACTTGTAGTACAACTGACCCCCATTAGTGTATGAAAGATGGGTTCAAATGTACTACAAGTGGTAACTAAACACATTTAACCACATTTATATTCATTGTGTCCAAAATAGCACATCTGAGTACACTTAGATGTTCTTAAGATTATCTTAAGCAGTACTAAAGGACACTTCAAGGACATTATGGAAGTGCACTTTTTCGCCTGTGAACTTTAAACTGTATCGGACACTATTTGCACTTAGAAATAATGATCTTATCAATTGATTTATAAAATCCTTGGGCACACAATAGTTTCATCAAAGGCCAAGTTGTTCTTGCACAACTATTGTACTCGCTCGCAGGGTTTATCGCATAACCTCTCATACGCACACAGACATCCTGTCACATGAGAAAAGTGCTTATTCAGGACGCACAGGGTGGAATGTCACAAGTTTCTGCCTGTGCTATTTTTTGATCAATAAAGTAAACATGCGGCATAGGGAAATGGGTGAAAGACGTGCCATAAAGATCTGGAAATTGATATGAATTTTGTTCTATGAATACTTTATTATAAACACAGATGTATAAATATAAATAAACACAAATTAGATAGGAAAAAGAAAACAAACAAACAAAGTGATAGAATTTTTCTGCAATCACTACAAGGAAAAGAGTCGAAATCAATCTAAATAATTACTCCCCAGAGAGCTTGATGGTGGCGTATCATGCTTTGATTATAAAAACAGCTTAAAGATAGTCACCCTGGACTACATTTCCCATGTTCCACTGCACTGATTACTGGCTCACCTGCAGCCAATCACACACTTTAAATACCAGGCCCTAAACACTATACATGGCTGAGTATTGTTTGCGCTTATCCCTCAGTCAGTGATAGCAACTTTAAGGAGCCAGTTCTCTGTTCTAGTTTCTAGTCCTAGTCTAGTCACATCTTGGTTTTGCCTGGTAGCCTGTTTCCTGATCACCTGCCTGTCTTGGATTTCCTTTTATCCTGCCGTTTCGAAATCTGTTTGCCCCTCGTCTGAACTATAGCCTGTCTATTGCCACACCCCCTGGATTACGTTATTAAGACTGTTATTAGGAGGATAACAGGATTATATTCAGGAGTATCTGGACATTGCTTATTATTCTGATCAGACGGACTGTGTTTTGATGGACTTTTTTCTGTGAGGGCATTAATCAAACACTAAAGTCTAAGCTTATTTGTTCATCACTCAGTCAGTTTAATCGATAATGCTCTGGCGACTGTTGGCTCTTTGTTTAATGGCTATGGTAATGGCTAGGGGTGGGAAAAAAATCGATTCTCCGATGCATCGCGATTCTCTCTTCAGCGATTCTGAATATTTCTGCAAGAGGAAAAAAGAAAAACCTATAACTATTGTCTGAAAACTTTCGGATACTTAAAGAACACTTATTTTAAATAAGTATTTGTTTTAAAAAGTAGCCTGTTTATATAATAATAATAATAATAATAATAATAAAAAAGTTTGCACAAAATAAATTTTATATAAAATTTCTATGAAAATGTAGCCTGAGAATATGAGAATATGCTGATCCCAACTCCGGTGATTAAACCTGCTTGTGAAATTGTGGCCTCCTCGGAGCATGCTCATTTAATAGCGGCAACAAGCGGAGCCTGTTGGCAAGATGGCGGCAACAGTGACGCCCTGTTATGTCACTGCTGCCATCTCTGAGTCAAGTCACCTTTGATCTTCATGCGTCACGTCATGATACAGCCGATTTTTCTGAGTCAAGTCAAGTCACAGCAGACCTTCCTCAGCTTACAGCTCAGTTACAGCTGATCGCCCAGAGTCTCGTCACATCTCAGCTGATCGCCCAGAGTCTCGTCACATCTCAGCTGATCTCCCAGAGTCTCGTTACATCTCAACTGATCTCCCAGAGCCTTGTCACGTCTCAGCTGATCTCCTAGAGTCTCGTCACATCTCAGCTGATCTTCCAGAGTCTGGTCACATCATGTCTGTCATCACAGAGCCACATCCTGTCATGGTTGTGTTGCCACTCTCCACAGTACTGCCAGTAGAGCTTGTTATTAAGCATCAGAGGTTGGCATCCAGCGTGGAGGAACCAACGCTCTCAAACCCTTCTGTCCCAGAAGTAATCCCCATGTCTGCAGCACTTCCCATATGGGGATTGCTTTCTGGTGTGTTTAGGCTACATAATCTACCGCCGGTGTCTGCTTCAGATTCCCCAGAGGTAGCGGCATATGCTGCAGAACCTCCTGAGGCGGTGCTCTGGTCATGGTGGTGGCGCCCACTTATGGACTCTTGTCCTGTCCTGTTACAGCCACAGAGGCGGTCTATGAACTCTTGTCTTGTTCCGACATGCCCATGGAGGCCGTCTACGAACTCTTTCGGTGCGTTTCAAACGGGATATATCGCTCACCGAAGGGTACTTCGGTGTGAAAACAATCATGATCACCAAACTGAAGGGTCGTTCCAAACCGAAGTGCTCAAAAGTAGCCATTTCAAATATCCAGTGTCAACCCATTAATCTGTTTCTGAATCTGTTTCTGAATTCTGTTTCTGTTTCTGTGTCTGAACATTATGTTAGTCCTGTTTTAGTCAATGAGTCTGTTGAACCATTTGTCTGTCCAGTTTCTATTAATAGGTCTGAGTATGAATTGTCTTCCTGTCCAGTTTCAGTCACTGAACAGTCGGCCATTCCAGTTTCAGTCAATGCTTTTGATTTTGAACTAATCGCCTGTTGAGTTTCAGTTACTGATTTTGGTTATGAAATGTGTACCAGTCCAGTTTCAGTTAATACATCCAATTTTGAACTGTCTGTCTGTCTATGTTGAGTTTTGTTTTGAATTGTCAGTCCTGCCAGTTTCAGTCAATAAATATAGTTGTGAACTATCTGCCTGTCCAGTAACCACCAAGGTGGCCATCAATGAACTTTCAACATTGTCTGCCATGGCCAAGAAGACTGTCAAAACCTCGGTCCTTAGGAACATAAAATAAACTGTCTGTTTCTTATGTTTCAGTTCCTGTGGGGTCTTAGTTTCAGCCTTGGTTTCTTGATCAGCCTGCTCTGCCGTAGGGGCCCACAATCCCATCTGCTCTATCATGGGGGTCAACCACGCCGTGGTGGTCTTCTGCTCTGTCTGCTCCGCTGTGGTGGTCTTCTGCACCGTCTGCCCCAGCCTGGTGGTCTTCTGCTTTGTTTGCTCCACTGTGATGGTCTTCTGCCCCATCTGCCCCGGCCTAGTGGTCTTTTGCACCGTCTGCCCCAGCATGGTGGTCTTCTGCTTTGTTTGCTCCACTTCGATGGTCTTCTGCCTCATCTGCCCCAGCCTGGTGGTCTTCTGCTCCCTCTGCTCCACTGTGGTGGTCTTCTGCTACATCTGCTCCACCGTGGTCTCCCAGAGTCCCATGTTGAAATTAACTTTAGGATTAATAAATGCTGTAGAAGTTTTGTTCATTATTAGTCAACTGAAGTAGTTAATAATAACAAACAAAACATAGTGTAAAGGCTTAACCTAATTTCATTTAGGAAATGAGTTAGTCTTATCTATAAAAGTCACACGTTTCTTTCCACTTTTGAGACTGCCATCAGTGTT
Source organism: Labeo catla (assembly GCA_012976165.1). Lineage (NCBI taxonomy): Eukaryota > Metazoa > Chordata > Actinopteri > Cypriniformes > Cyprinidae > Labeo > Labeo catla. The sequence continues at coordinate 882,962 of VONZ01000015.1, read as the reverse complement.
GAGACATATCTGTTTGCTTGTCCAGATATAAGTGAGTGTGAGCTTGAAGATGCATGTGTGTAAGTATATGTATGTGTCAGGATGCTCACATCTGCAGGCCAACTCCCAGCTCAGCTCCAGTCTATATATGGACAGTTAATTAGGCCCTCCACAAAGGTAACTTTTCTCCCCTTTACACTCCTTATTTCATATACTCTCTGGAAAGCATGCTCAATCAGGTTGATCTGTTTCACAGATGATGTTGTATCCTTTGGATCATGAGCTGTTCCAAGCCTTCCCCATACTTTTTTCTTCCTGTCATTCTGGTACAGGTTGATCTTAATTTCAGCCATCCAAAGAATGCTTTTCCAGAAGTGGTCTAACTATGTTGTGAACCCTCTGTATTTGCTCTTGTGAAGTCTTCTCTTGATTGTAGACTTTGACAGTGACACGCTTACCTCCTGGAGAGTGTTCTTCACTTGGCTGGATGTTGTAAAACGTTTTTTCTTTACCATAGAGAGGATCATACAATCATCCACCACTGTTGTCCTCTGCGAACATCCAGGCCTTTTTTATGTAGCTGAGCTCACAAGTTTGTTGCAGATTGGATATTGCCTGTTTAAGTTAGTGTAAAACAAGTCATTTCCTGTTGCCAGCAGGTGGCTATGATAGGAACAGAGTATTGGCCTTTAGATACATTCAGGCCAGGACTCTTATTGAACGTGCAAAGTTTGGGGCAGATCAGACAATGTATAACTAAGTTACAACACCTTTTATTCCCACGGCGAAACATTGAACTTTGTCAGGCCGCCACGAACACACCCTTCAAAGAAAACTCAAGATCTTTGCAATTTAACATTGCAAAGGGCTTTAGAGTAGACTGAACAAATATAATGTTGATGAGGAGTTTATTAGAGCGCAAAACATGCCACTTACTGTTGCTGGCAGATGGCGCTATGGCTACAACTGAATATGGTCACAGGCATATATTCAGAACAGGACTCTTATCAAACATGCTAATTTTGATGCAGATCTGACATTTTATGCCTGACATTGTATGCCTAACAACATCCTTTTTCATAGCCAAACTCCGCCACAGACACGCTCTTTAACAAGAAACTCAAGAATGCAACACATATGCATTATTGCATACATGTTCACTGGTTCAAGATGTATCCTAGTAGTTTCTGTGGTGTATCTGAGGTGGTAACTGAAAAGTTGTAGGTTCAACAAGGTTTTTTTTCATCATCTCAGCTGAAGTGGTTAATAATAAGTGGTCAAGATACAAGCGAGTGTGATGCTTGAAAATGCACACGCGTGTATGTGTAAGTGTACGTGTGTGTCAGGATGCTCACATCTGCGGGCAGACTCCTGGCTCAGCTCCAGTCTATATATGGACAGTCGATTAGGTCCTCCACAGAGGTTGCTCTTCTCCCCTTTACACTCCATATTACATTCACTCTCTGACACGTTGGGCGCCTGGATCTTATGGCCACAGTAGCACTCGGCTCCAAACTCCAGACCTGCATAGAGATAACCTCTGAAAACATAACAGAGAGAACATTTCATTACTATTTATTCAATTCATTGCAATGTCAAGGCACTGGAATGCCAGACAGTGTTCCAACATGCTGAGTTATGGTTCTTATGAAGAAATGCAGTGAGAGTCTGCTTATTCTGTTCCCAAAACTGATTCTTCTCTACACTATCACAGTTAATAAAAGTGCCCAAAATATACACAAAATGTGAATAAATACATGCAAGAAATGTTTGCACATCTCAACAGAAAGAGAAACTGTACAATAAACTTTTACAGAGCATACACAGAACACATAGATAAGTCTGGTAATATTCACACATAAGCTCAGATCAATGAGGCCTACAATCAATTAGTTCCAAAATTAAACATTGTTAATAATATGGCATAATGAGAAATTTATTAGCAATCTTCTTTGTAGGCTGTTAATGTTTTGATGGGAAAAGGTACAATAAGTCCAACTCTATAAATACACTTTTTAACAATAGCAATGAACAAATACACATAAAAAACAATGGGAGGTCCGGGATAAATTCGCAAAGGCATTGTTTTTAAACAGATAATTATTGACACATACACACATATGCATTACTGCATATGTTTACTGGTTTATGATGTGGCCTAGAACTACTAGTCTACATCATGAAACAATGAACATTTGGTTGAAGTACAACACGTGGAACAAGTATCTGGGGTGGTAACTGAAAACTTGTAGGTTAAACAAGTTTTTGTTGTTTTTCATGAACTGTCATATTTGTGCTCTTGGGCTGCTCAAGGGGGAGTATAATAAGTGTACTGCAGTTTCCTTTACACTGACAGTTTACAGAATGCGGTACACATGGGTGTGTATGTAGATACAGATCTTGTGAACGGCAGAAGGCTTGCGGTTTATTGTTCTAAGACTTGATCTGATCAGCAGTGTTTCTTGGCACAAATTCAGAGCTGGGCACAAGTTCAACTGTTTTGCTTAAGAAATTAGTTTCAATTCAGCTAATGCACTGGGTGAAAAGTTTCGTTTCCAAGGGCTAGGCAAGGAAAAGTTTATTTATATAGCACATTTCATACACAATGGTAATTCAAAGTGCTTTACATATAAAAGGAATTAAAATATTTATAAGCACAATAAAAATAAGGAATTAATATATATACAAACACTCTTTGTTTGAGGTTTAGCTGTTAAATCTAAAACATCTAACTGGATCGTAGAGTTACTGTGCACTCAAGTCCTCAAACCGCCCTTTCTCTCCACAGTTATTTTCAGATTTAAAAAAAAGTAAGAACTGTTTCAAGCTGATTCCCTTGTTTAAAAGCTTCAGAAAATTGTTGTCCATAACACAAAGCTGTCCTTTGAAACATGATATTTGAGGTCAGTTTTAACATGGATGATTTTTTATCAGAGGAGAACAGTAAAAGGACGTCTTTCTTCAGTTTCTGCCTCATTCCTATTCATGCTGTGTCTACTAATGTCTTCAGTATGTGTGGCAGGATTCTTGAATGTTGCAAGTGGGAGCTCAGCACTGAGAACAAACAAATGTGCTGTTTCAGTTAACTCTCTTTCAAATCGCTCCATTTGTAACTTATTAAAGCAGTCCTGATGCCAAAATCCCTCAACCCTTTTTCCTCCCTCTCTCTTTCTGTGGCTTTTCCAAAACAGAGATTGATAAGATAAGAATCAATAGAAAGCATGTAGGGATGAGGAACTGAAAGAAGAGGAAGTAGACAAGAATGCTAACAGGAATGAAAAGTGAAAAGCAACAATAATAGTTCACCCAAAAATAAAAATTCATTTTCTCATCCTAAAACCTGCATGTCTGTGAAAAAAGCTGTTCATGAAATCTATTTTCATGAAATAACAATGAATGGTGATGCAACAAAGATGCAAAAGCAGAATAAAATTATCATTAAATTAGACCATAAGACATTTCAAGAATTCTGAGAACACTGCATTGGGTGTGAAGCAAACCAAAAAGTCAGTATATTCACTGATAATCAATCAAGTGAGCTGTTGTGAGTTGCACAATGGTTTGTCTTTTCATATTATTCTAGTGTATTATCTTAATTATGAACACACTGGTTTGTAGTGCAAACAGTTTTACCATTTACTACACATTGTTATTCTTCTCACTGTTTCCCTATAGCAGCTAATTAGTCTCACGTAGCCAGACCTTCAGACTGACAGCCGTGGGCCACTTTGAATGACCAAGGCCTGCCCAAGAGGCCATATGATTGACAGTTGCAGCAACCAATCACGTTTCATTTTGTGCCGCATCATGTTTAGGGGCATGGAAATGTCGCCACAATAACAGACTGGTGTGTAACTATTTTAAAGATTCTATGATGCGAACTTTAAAATTTTCACATACTTTGGAAAATTCAGCGTTTAGTTGATCCTGATAAGCGCTCGTTGTCACAGTTGTAAACACGGTGGCTTTCTTCTTTCTTGAGAGGGTTTGGCACCATGGCATTTTTGTTTCCAGGCGGAACGTTAAAGAACGCAACACACGTCTCCCGGAAATCCTGTATTATCTAACCAATCCGATGACAACTTCGAAACTCCTGAAGTGTTTCCAGTTAAGTGTACCTTTTGCATCAGACATTTAGCCAATGTTCCATGGGCATGACCAGGCCCATAGCCAGCTATGAGGTCACCGAGGTCCAGACCTCTGTAAAATTTTTCATGTTCAAAAATAAAATTTGTTCTCTGAATTACTAATTTGCTGCTAAACTCCTCATATGGATGTCTTCATGACATGTACAGTCAAAGTATCGGCACCCTTGCAATTCTGTCAGACAACACAAGAAACAACAACACAAGAAAACACAGAAGAAAAGTCAAACTTGGAGTGGACAAAATTATTGGCAGCATGTCAAAATTGTAAGAAATAATTGCTTTTCAAGCATGTGATGGTCCTGTAATTTGTATTTAGACACACCTGTGGCAAGTAACAGGTGTGGGCAATATAGTAATCACACTTGCAACCAGCTGAAATGGAGAAAAGTTGACTCAACCTTTGTGTTGTGTGTCACACTGAGCATAGAAAAAAGAAAGAAGTGTAAAGAAATGTTTGTTGTAACAGGCTCACAGACCGAGTCGGAGGCGTAGGATCCATTTGCGATGCGTTTATTAGCGTAGTCAGGCAGGCGAGGGTCAACAACAGCAAACGAGAACAACAGAGATAATCCAGAGCGAGAAACGATAGTCCAGGCAAACAAGTCCAAAGGCAGGCGGCGATCAAGGCAGGGTGAGTAAACAGTCCGGTCGGCAACAAAATAACAATACAAGGAAAAACGCTCGGAATTGATAGATAACTAGTCAAAACTTCGCGGGGGTTAGCCCGCGAAGACGGGGTATAAATGGCGGAAGGCAGGAGGTGACCCGGGAGACCCGGAACCGGAAGTGGGGATCCCAGGTACAGGGCGGATGGGAAATGTCAAACTAAAAGTCTGGGGATGGTTCCCGCTGACGGCGGTTAGAGGGAGCCACAGAGGCCGCCGTGGTAACATTTGTGGATGTGAGAAAAAAAATTTATGGAAAAACATGGACAATCTGAAGACTACAAGTCCATCTCCAGAGATGTTCCTGTGTCCACTGTGCGCAATATCATCAAGAGGTTTACAGCCCATGGCACTGTTGCTAACCTCCCTGGACGTGGACGGAAGAGCAAAATTAATGAAAAATTACAACGAAGGATTGTTTGAATGGTGGATAAAGAACCCAGATTAACTTTCAAACAAATTCAAGCTGATCTGCAGTCGCAGGGTACAACAGTGTCAGCTCACACTGTCTGTCGTCATCTGAATGAAAAGAGACGCTATGGTAGGAGACCCAGGACACCACTGCTGACACAAAGGCATAAAAAGCAAGACTGGAGTTTGCCAAAACTTATGTGACAAAACCACAATCCTTCTGGGAGAACATACTGTGGCCAGATGAGACAAAAGTAGAGCTTTTTGGAAAAGGACATCATGGCAGAGTTTACAGAAAAAGAAATGAGGCCTTTAAAGAAAAGAACACAGTCCCTACAGTCAAACATGGCAGAGGTTCCAAGATGTTTTGGAGTTGCTTTGCTGCTTCTGGCACTGGATGCTTTGACTGTGTGAACAGTATCATGAAATCTGATGATTACCAAAGAATTTTGGGGCGCAACGTAGTGGCCAGTGTCAGAAAGCTGCGTCTCCACCAGAGGTCATGGGTCTTCCAGCAGGACAATGACCCAAAACACACTTCAAAAAGCACTCAGAAATGGTTACAAACAAAGCGCTGGACAGTTATGAAATGGTCAGCGATGTGTCCAGATCTGAATCCCATAGAACACCAGTGGAGGGATCTTAAAACAGCAGTTGAGAGAAGGCATCCTTCAAATCTGAATGACCTAGAGCAGTTTGCAAAAGACGAGTAGTCCAAAATTCCAGTAGAATGGTGTAAGAAACTCATTCATGGTTATGGGAAGCAATTGAATTCAGTTGTTTTTTTCCAAAGGGGGTGTTACCAATATTAAATTAAGGGTGCCAATAATTTTGTCCAGTGCAGTTTTTGGGTCCTGTGTGGAATTGTATCAGATTGTACTTTTCTTCTCAGTTTTTTTGTGCTGTTCCAATGCAAACAAAAAAAATAAACATGTGAGTACCAAAACATTTGCAACTGCAGCAATTTTCTGAGAGAAGGGTTGCATTTTCTGACAGAATTGCAAGGGTGCCGATTTTTGGCCATGATTGTATAATCCATTTTAGACAGTTTGCAAGAATGTTTAGCATCCATGGTATGAAAATGATTGCTGCGAGACTCAGCCAGAGTGAACGAGGCTTGAGAGAGTAACTTGTGAGTGAGGGCGGGGGCGCAGCCTTAGTTTTGCCAGATTCAGCTGTTATAAGCATTTTTGGCCTTGACTTTTCCACTTAATTTGACACTTTCGAAACTAATTAACTAGAAGTCTCGCCCACAGGCTTACCTCCACTATGAAGACTAAGGTGGAGAGTGTTGGAAAACTTGAATATATGAGGAAGCCTAATGTTAAAAGTGAGATTGCTAGACTTGGAAAATAATGTAAATTAATAAAGTTTTCAAGAGCCATATACACTTTTTTTTTATAACAAATACACATTTTCCTAGTTTTTATCAGGTAGAAAAATAATGTGAGTAAAATATTTGTACAAATCCACATATTTTATCATATTCCTTATTTAGTAAAACACAGGAACTAGAATTTAATGTCAATTTAGAGACTAAAAAGAGTGCATTCAGCTATCAAAACGTCTGGAATCATCATTTAATGATTTAATTTTAATTTTTTTAAATGTACAGAAACTACAAGTGTCAACAGAAAAAAACGTTTTGAAAGCACAACTAGGGCTCAAGGCCTTTAAATATTAAGGTGAACAATGGGGGTGTTTGGAGCCAAAAAAGGTTGCGAACCACTGATCAACTAATTCATTAAAAAGATCAGATTTTAAAGTTAAGTGAGTAATGATTTCAATTAGAGCAGTAATATGTCTTAATCTGACTTTTACTCTAATGTAATTTACACTAATACATTACAACCTTTTGACAGCTTTAACTTATTCATTGCTATTCCACAGAAATGAACAATCAATGCAGTTCTTTAGTATCTCTCCATGTGTGTTCCAAGGAAAAAGAAACTAATTCAGAATTCGAAAGTTATTTGGGCGTTGTAATGTTTTTCATTGTTGGATGAACTATCCCTTTTAGTTTAAAACAGATGTGTCTCGGTCCTGGAGAGCCAGTGTCCTGCGTAGTTTAGCTTCAACTCTAATTAAGTATCCATTCAATGGGCATTAAAATGTGCGAGACGTGAATTTATATTGTATTTATTTACAGAGGTATATGATGTCACATTTCACACTTTTCTAGTAAGTTTCATCTGTGTGTGAAGACGTTGCAGGCAGCGGCGCAGCGCAAATCCATGAATGAATGTTCCGAAGTGAAGTAAACTTCAACGGATTTCCCCTGCTCAGGGAGTAGGGAGCAATGAACACTGTGTAGGGATCATATCAATCGGAACACAGTTCATGCACGTAGCTCTCTTCTAACAAGCTGGTTATCAGAATCACATGTTTATTACATGTTTATGATGACTGAATGTGCATTTTTTTATGTATCTGTATATGATAACATGGGCACTAAGTTTTAACCAACATTAAAAGGATATTAAAACTTGGTCATCTGATTTGTGGGGAACTGTTACCTGCTTATCACCACAAAGAAAATTTTAACATACTTGTGGTTTGTGGTTAGGGCACAGGAAAGATCTTTAGCAGAGTCATTTTACTTACAGTCAAAAGAAAGTCATTATCATGATAGCACTGTGTGTGTTATTTTACAGTACATGGGGAAAAAAAGTTTCAATTGACCTACCTCTCAGCGCAGTTGTCCTGGCAACGGAAAACAGTCATTTTTTTGTAGTCAAAAAAGGAGACCCCTCTAAGAGCCCGTTTCTGCGTGTCATCAACATAACAGCCGATGTACTTTGCTAAAAAGAAAAAAATGTTAAAAAAAAAAATCACTGCTAATTCGAGTACCAATTTAAGAATCCTGATTTGAAATCTCTTGATCCTGTTGATTCGAGAAAGGAATAACATTCAATGCTGTAAAGCACGTTTAATCATTTTTAAACATTGAAACACAATACCATCTAGTGGCCAAACTGTAAAATCACAACCAGATCTACATGACATTACTCTGGACTTTTTTTTTTAATGAAAATTCATTTTAAGATCGCAAAGCGTCATATTAAGGTAGTTCAGATATGCGGAAAACTTTTTTTAAAAATTGTATTATACATTTATTAATTAAATATCATCTATTAATAAAAATAATAGATAATTGTTATAGATCTATACTTGTAAAATACAGTGAATGTTGTTACATAGTTTTTATTCTATTACACTAGTTAACATAATATTTGGTATATTAAAGTATATTTAAGACTGCAATTATTAACAAAATTGGCGCGTATTTTAATGTTTATTCAGGTGCAATGCTTTTCCCCATCGACTCCCACTGTAACTGTATTATGCAAACAATTTTGCTTGGCTTTAAAGACTGAGGAAATAAAACGCAATTATCAAAATTTGTTTGTAAAGAGAATATAGAGTACAGAACATTCCATTGAATGTTAACATATTGTGCATATTGTGATTGGTAGCTACCATTTGTGACCCTGGACCACAAAACCAGTCATAAGGGTCAAGAGATTTATATGCTTACATTTTATTTATATGCTTTCCATTAATGTATGGTTTGTTATGATAGGACATTATTTGGCTAAAATACAGCTGTTTGAAAATCTGGAATCTGAGGGTGCAAAAAAATCTAAATATTGAGGAAATCGCCTCCAGTTCTCCAAATGAAGTTCTTACTGCATATTACTAATCAAAAATGAAGTATTGATATATTTACGGTAGGAAATTTACAAAATATCTTCATGAAACATGATCTTTACTTAACATCCTATTGATTTTTGGCGTAAAAGAAAAATCGATCATTTTGACCCAAATACAAATATACCCATGCTACTTATGACTGGTTTTGTGGTCCAGGGTCACATATAGAGAATGCTGTTTCATATGTAAACATCCTGTGACATAAGGCATTATAAAACATCAACAGTTTGGATATTGTCACATTGTTCTGGGCATTTTGTTCTCGAAAACATTCACAGTCTGATGCACCGATGCATCATCTGCTTCATCAATCTCATCATCTGTGACATACACACACACAAAAAAATGACTCAAAATGCCCTGTTGCATGACATCCATTCTTCCTCTGTAATCTCACCCATTAGGATTTTATGTATTTTCTAATAGCTGAGATGGACTGTTTCTGACTGTCACATACACACACTAACCAGTACAACATTACAGTAATTGCAATTGTCTAAAAAGCAGCGAGTAGGATCACGAGCTGTGAGTTAATCATATTCCAGGCGCAGAGGGCAAGCTCGGTAATCTGCTTTATCTACCAGTCGAGCTCTATTCACTCATTACTGGATTGCCATTCTGTGAAGCAGCTAAGTGCATGGATGAAACTCTCACTAGCAGCACGACTACAGAGATAATGATGCTCTGCTGTACTCACATGATGAGGGCTCTGCATGAACCGTTTGCTCTGGACATATGACGTATAATGAAGAGGGGAACAGGGATGAATTCTAATGGTTTCACATAACATTTACATAAATCTCAGTTTTACTAAATTACATAAAACTGTAATTAAATTAAAGGGTTAGTTCACCCAAAAATGACAATTCTATTATTAATTACTCATCTTCATGTCGTTCCAAACCCGTAAAACCTTTGTTCATCTTCTGAACACAAATTAAGATATTTTCTATGAAATCCGAGAGCTTTCTGACCCTGCATAGACAGCAATATAACATTCTGTGCCTTGGTTTGCTAGGATAGGACCATATTTGACTGAGATACAACTATTTTAAAATCTGTATTCTGAGGGTGCAAAAAAATCTAAATATTGAGAAAATCGCTTTAAAGTTGTCCAAATGAAGTTCTTAGCAAAGCATATTACTAATCAAAAGTTCTGATATATTTACAGTAAGAAATTTACAAAATATCTTCATGGAACATGATCTTCACTTAATATCCTAATGATAATTTTGTCCCATACAATGTATTATTGACAGGATTTCTATTTTTGGGTGAGTTGTCCCTTTAATTTTAAGATAAAATTAATTATAAATATAATTATAAATATAATTAATTGTAAATATATATAGATTTTATAGAGTGTCTATTATTAAAATGTTCTATACATTTAAAACATATAGTAATAATAATAACAATAATAATAAAATACAGAAAAAGAGTTTAGGGAACACCGGGGCTAGTTGTCACAAAATATTTTTTCGGATTAAAAGTGTTGTGAGCTCACCAGTCTCCCTTAGAATAATAACTACAGTAATAACAACATTACTATTACTACTACTATGACAGAACATGAAGATTGTAAAAGTTATAAAAGTGTCCTGAAGGAGGCAGAGTGGAGACAGGGATGACACTTGGAAGAGAAAAAAGGAACATTGTATGTCAACATGACCTCAAAATTGATCCCCCGTGCTTTAATACATATCCATAGTCTTCATGATTCAACGGTGCATGTTATTTTAAAAACCTAAATATAATACTTACATGTAAATGTACATGTAATAGGAATATTAAAGAAATATAACTTTCTCTGCAATTATTCAATCATTAGTTCTGTCAAATCAAGTTCTGCTTTCTTTCCACTCATTCAATATCCTGTTTCACCCAAAAATACATAAGATTACAAAATTCAAAAGGATTTTACTTCCACACGTCTTACATGTTTGAAGAACACTACTTTGTAACCTCACACTTCCTCACTCTTTCTTATATCTTACGTCTCTATATATTTGGTCATAAAACTGAAGGTTTCTATGTACTTGTTTTAAATGAGTTTTTGGGTAAAATGCTAATGAGTTTTTAATGCAGATCATAGACTCTTGCAGAAAGACCACAAAAGATATTGCAAGATAAGAGAGTGACAGTCGTGCATTTCCACCTCTGTACTTTCAGCCCATGCGCTGCTGTTGTTATCGCAGACATTGCAGAGCAGAGAGAAGGATGTTGGGGGTCTGAGATCATGTTCCTGTCTTTGACTTCCTTTAGATTAAATGTGTCTTTACAATCATGAAGACACAATCTCCACAATTATTATACAGCGGCTTCGTCTTTATCAGAGGTTGATGGCTAGTCATACCACATATGACTGGCAAAGGTGAAGAGTGCTGAGTTTTACTAGAGGCCCTGGAGGGTTACACTTGAGAACCATCTGTTCAAACCTCTTAAACCTCACTACGGATAAAGGTAATGACCCAAGACTCCAACAATCCACTAATTGGCTTTCTTTTGCCTTTTTGTGGGTTTCTGAGTGAACTATAGTCATTTAGCACAGGGTACTGGGTGAGACTTTTCCGGATGAAGTTCACCTTTCAGAGAGAAAAACACTTTCATTTTGCAGGGGCCCACATTGGCAATTCTATCAAGCTGTTTCTTATGGTTTAAAGTTCACTAAGATAGAAGTAACTTGCACTTGGAAAAAAAAAAAGATTGCACATGAAAAAGAAGTCATATTTCTGCTTCTTGCATGCAAGACCTTCAGCACACAACCTTGAACACACTTTCATAGAGGACTAAATATGATGCAGGTCACATCATGTATATTTAATGGTATCACCTCATAGAAGAAGCTTTTATTTCAAAGATTAATGAACTGACTTTACGTTTCTGTACAGGAATATTGGGTGTGATTTTTCCAGCTTCACAAGACTTACTCATAACTAACCCATAAAACATTTCCCTTTGATCAGTCAAACGAGGTTTTATTAAAAGCATCAAGGTTATTTTCTTTATACTGCTTAATCTGGTAATTAAACAAAAACAAGATTTTAAGACTATTTTTGTGCCGGCTGCTCAGCAACAGGATTTAGGAGCTATGAAACATCAACCAAAGGCTATGAACTAACAGCTCTCAAATGTGCGACTCTACAACCATTAGAAAAAACACACGCACATTCATTATTTACTTCAACAGTCAGCAAAAGGGCACTTCATTCCTCCAGCTTAAAGCTTTAAAGACACAGGCGCCTTGCCATACTCCACTGAGCTTCAACCAAGGCCTTCATACCATGATGATTGTCTGCGATAACTGACCACTGACATGCTGAATCATTCTCTTCTGATCTTCAAGGGCCAGTCAGCTTATTCTAACCAATAGCTGTGTTGTGCTTCACAGGCACACAGTGTTTACTTCTCACAACACCCTGGGCACTTCATCTGACAAAAATGAGCTCATTTGGGAATTGGGGTGCCCTGCAGCACTTGAGTCACACAGATTATCTTTGAATATGATGATATCATGTAAATGTATATAATTCTAAATATACAATCTAGGACGCTATAAATCCATGTTCCAAAGGGATCATGACATGGATTTTTAAAATTATTATTTTAATATGTTACTTGAGGGTTACTAATAATGCTAATAATGTTTTTTGCACAAAAAATAAATAAATAAATAAATATAAGGAAAACGTAAATATAAGGATATTTTTCAACCCTCCTTCAGACCCTCTGTCTAAAAAAACCTGTTTTTAAGGGGCGGGTCCTTTAAAGCTTCTCAGTAATCGGCCAGTGTTATGATTGGCTAACATGAAAATACAAAATAAAAATACATTAAATCAGTTCATTATTTATGCTAACAATAATATTAAAGAAAGATTTTTTAAATATTGGCATGTATCCTTTAAATATTTTCAATTAAGTGTTGCTTTAAAAGGGTCAAATGAAAAATAAGGGGTTTCTGACTAATTAAACACGTCTGCTCATAGAAAGTGATATAAATATTCACAAAAGTGTTTGAAAGCAGCCACCTATCAGCAAGTATGAACTGAGTCTGTACTAGTACTAGTACAGAACTGCAGAAAGGATGTTATTGTTACGTTTCTTTAGAAGTATTCATAGCCTACATTTGACAATAATCAAAACCATTAGTTAACAAGTTTCTGAATTACTGAAGTACTTATATTGAAGTATTTCCAAATAGAAGGTTTGGAAACACATCAATGTTCAAACTGTCAAAAGTCAGTAGTGATGCACCAATCTTGATTTTTCATGGCCAATTCTAATTTTTTTACAAGCAAATTCTGATTTGTTCATTTTCTCTTAAAAGAATGAAAATATGACTATATGAACAAGATGTTTTTGCTCTATTACAGGGCAAACTTTCTGTAGCCATTTAAAATTAGAGGTAACCACTGCATTTTAATCACGATCCAATAGGGCTGGACGATAATTCAATATCAAAACATGGTGCGGGTGTTATAAATTAATGTATCTTTGAAGGGAAGCGACTGTCTTTAGAGAAGTTAATTTCAAAATCTGAAGCAAAAACAGAATGGTCTAACTTTATCTTTGTGAACTTATACTGCATAAAAATATCTGCAGGAAACAAAAATAGACAAATTCATTCTCTGACAGCAGGTGGTGCTAATGGAACAACAGTGATGCAGAATTCCCTGGTTTCCGTAGTAAACAAAGCAGCACCAGAACAGAAATTGGCTAAAATAAAACAAAAGAGCTGACTGCTAATTGCGGGTTTGGAGCAGAAACTGGCCAGTTACGATTTATGTCAGTTCAAACATTTTCTGCTACTACTGGCTAAAGGAGAATACAATTCCATTTGTTTTTTAAATAATAGTTTTCCAAGACAACTATTTGGTATATTTGTAGCAATAGCCAAAAATACATTGTACGGGTCAAAATTATTGATTTTTCTTTTATGTAAAAAATCATTAGAAAATTAAGTAAAGATCATGTTGCATGAAGATATTTTGCAAAATTTCTACTGTAAATAGATCAAAACTTAATTTTTGATTAGTAATATGCATTTATGAACTTCATTTGGACAACTTTAAAGGCGATTTTCTCAATATTTAAATTTTTTTGCACCCTCAGTTTCCAGATTTTCAAATCGTTGTTTCTCGACCAAACATTGTCCTATCCTAACAAACCATACATCAATGGAAAGCTTATTTATTCAGATGATGTATAAATCTCAGTTTTGAAAAATGTACCCTTATGACTGGTTTTGTGGTCCAGGGTCACATATACGCAATGATTTTACTCTTCACTTCCTGTGAAATATTGATACTGCATGTACACTTATTCCCGATGCTGCTTGCAGTGCCCTTCAAATTAATGTATGCCATATATGGAATCTCACCTAGGATGACTGTTTTTCCCTGTAAAGTCTCTTTGCAGGACACTATATGCTCACTGTGTTTCTATAAATTGCAAAGTTCCTCCATTAAGACACTAAACTGAGACGCCACTGAGAGTGTCTGACGTTGCAATCATTAGAGGAGAACTGTGCTCTGTGGTTTTACGTCATGACAGAAGTGCAATATTAATCACTTCTTTTTTTAACACACACAACTGCATGTGCCATGTCTTTGTGAGAACATGTTAGGTATCCTGTTAAATAAGGAAAATTCTCTGTGGATACCAAGATGAAAAGACAAACATGGACAGCAGTGTTTTAAATGCTTAACTAGAAAGAGCTCCTTGTTCAGCTTCATCAGAGAGACTGTGGGTCAATCTATAATTGTGGGTACATCTCATGTCTGTGAAGTATATTTTTAATATTTTTTCATCAATTTAAAGCCCTGATGCTTAATTTTCTATTACACAATTATATAATTACCCATTCCTGCATAATTTGCACAGTATGATGATATTTTCTCTAGAAGCACATGGATGAAACACTAGAAGTTCTGTTCTCTCTCTTTTTCCTAATATTGGTTAAACTAGCAAACCTGTGCCAGGAGCGGATTAACTGACTGTCAACAGTGTTACACATGTATTATTGCTGCAAATAACAATACAATTTAACTAAAAATTATGCTTTGTTTATGAAAATACATTTATAAAATACCATATGCTTAGTAGTTCTATGCTTCCATGTTGAGTAAAAAAACACTTAAACACTAAACATGGCCCAAAACACTATAAATGTTAACTAAGTTACCTGTCAACTGGTGGACAGCAGCAAACATAGATGGTATTTTATGCACATATTTCTACAGATCACCTTTATTTATACAGCACTTTACACAATATAGATTTTTTTTATAGATTTTATTAAATCTAGCAATTTTATTAATGTTTAATTAATGTTTAAAACAATAAAATGGCAATTTGTTTTACTGCTTTTAGCAGGAACCTTAAAAAATTTGGTAGATTTTGCTAAAGTAAGACTTACATCAAATTTTTCTTTTCAAATGAATATCTTGCTTTTAAGATATTGTGATTTTTTTTTACTGAAAACAAAATGAGACACAATATGATGTGTCTATTTACACTAAGTGCAAACAGCCCATTTTGTTGGCAGAGGCTATTCACTCTAACTCCGCCCACCAGTGTGTGATTGGGATTGTCAAGAATACAAAAACGACAGAAATTGAATGTCAGCTCTAGTGCCAGAGGTGGTAAAGTGTGTGACGTAGTCTTTTTGACGTGATCAACCCGAGTTCGAATCCACCTTTTGACAAACTTTTTTTCTCCCTTTTGAAATAACACACCAGAAAGGCATTTACTTTCAATAAGAATAAAGGAAATATGAAAAAGTTGAAAATAAAGTATCTTGTGGGGTTAGGCTAGGTGTTTTTATTTTTATTTTTTGGTGTTTATCTTTATTGCCCAATAACGTTTCATCCATTTAATAATTTAAATTCAAATGATCATTTACACTCAATACATTATTATTGCATACTGTTTTATTGTACCACAATACTGAGGTGCAGATAATTGCCACTATTCGTAATAAATATGAATAGCAGAAAATCTTAACACAGTGTAAATTTTAACACAGTGTAAATTAATCTATAGCTATTTGCACATAGTGTAAATATCATGTATCACTAAGAAAATATGCTATTAATACACATTGCCAAAAACTAATTAATTTGCTTCAAAGAATTAAACAACCAAAAACTGGTTGCAAAGGAAGTGGAATTCAATCTGTCATAATATTGTGTCACAATGTTACTTCTTAGCATAGCAAAAAATACAGCATTTTGATAAAAAGAGCAGACCACTGCAAAAATTATTTTTTTAGTATTTTTTTGTAATGGTAATCAGGTTGTATTAGAATGGAAATTCATTCAATCCTACTGGTTTGGCCAATAGTTGGTCAATAACATCAGGGCATTTTCTATGACTATAACTATTCAATATAACGTCTATGACAGATTTAAAACAGCTGTTAAATCTTGGTGACATGGTAATGGAACTGTTCCTACCTCTCCCATCATCCATCTCTTTGGTGGTTCTTCCTTTGGCTCCATGGCTCCAGCTGCTGGTATGATCGAGTCCTCTTCCGGCCCACTCCGGTGCATCCTGTGCCCCATTTTCCTTCATCCACGGTGGTCCAAATCTCCTGGGGGCTCTCCGAGTCTCTTTAAACACCCTTCCTAGGAGCCCGAGACCATCAGAGGTAGAGCTTCCACCACCTGTGCCGCCCCCACCTTCAGATATAAGTGGGTCACGGCCGCTTCCAGAAGCTCCAGTAGTGGAAGTATCGCTGGAGAAGCCGGAGTGGAGGAAAACAAGACTGCCAGCGGTGAGGTAGAGGAGGATGAAAGAGAAAAAGCGTACCGGTTTACGCCGGAAATAGCGGTGGATCTTCAGCAGCGGTCTGGCCATGATGGGCTCTCGAGCCACACGCATTGGCCTTCAATGTTACACAGGAACATATAAAATCAGAGACGGCACCTTTCTAAAATGTTCATTGTACTGTGAGTCTTTTTAAATCACTAAAACGATTCCAAAACCAGGAAACAAGAAACAGTTTGTTCATCTGTAAGGACCTCAAAGTCTGAAGACACTTCCTCAGCTTTCCTCTGTACCAGTACGCAGGAATGTGTCCATGTGTCCCGTGTCTTTCTACGTCCCCAAAGAGGCAGCGACAGAGGAGAACGGTGCTACCGCAGAGGCCATGTTGTGAAAGACGAGTGGCGGTGAAGACTGAAAGATGATATTGCCGTGGCGACGCTTTCACTCCTGTTATCGGACTCTCGCTCTCCCGGGGCCTTGTTTCCCACCAAGCTGTCCGTCAATCAAAAGCAGCGCTGATTCACTCCTGACTCAGCCCTCACTCACAGACTGAAAAACACAAAATGACAGATCCTGAACTAGAAGTAAATACTGATGAGGTCTCTGTGCAAAGAAAAGCACTTTATCCGAAAGCGATTAAGGGTATAGAGTTAAAATTCAATAGCAGGCTGCAGAAGCATTATTCATGAACACCTAAACCATCAAACACAGAAGCGAGACACTTTTGAGTAACTGGCTCTGTAGAAAGCAGAAATTTGCCAACGAGGGACTGCACCAATTTATGCAACAATTACACTGAAGAAGACAGAAGTTGGTTAACTTTAATTACGTCCAAAAATGGTTCATCTTGTGGACTTTTGTCTGTTCACAGTTATCTCCGAAGCACAAGCCTGCTATTTCAAATTCAAATCTTGTGATTTAATTAACATCCTTAGGACATTAAAAGAGTAATTTAAAATGCACTTGTTCTTCTGTTGATCTCTTATTTTCTTGTAACAAACATTACATCAACATTACATCACTCAGAGATACACAGTGCCAAAAACTCATTAATTTGCTTCAAAGAATGAAACAACCAAAAACTGGTTGCAGAGGAAGCGGAATTGAATCTGTCATAATGATATTGTGTCACAATGTTATTTCTTAGCATAGCAAAAAATACAGCATTTTGATAAACAGGGCAGACCACTGCAAAAATTATTTTCTTAGTATTTTCATTTTCAGTAAATATATCTGAGCATTCTTAAGACAATAACAATTCACTTTAGAAAAAAAAAGAATAAGTTATTAAGACTCATATTCACAGAATATAGCCTTGAAATCTGTTTTCAAACCCAATTAAAAACATCCCAACATCCTTACAACCATATGCATTCATGCGAGAAGGAAAATTATAATGTTATATATATATATATATATAAAAA
This sequence comes from Labeo catla, assembly GCA_012976165.1. Taxonomy (NCBI): domain Eukaryota; kingdom Metazoa; phylum Chordata; class Actinopteri; order Cypriniformes; family Cyprinidae; genus Labeo; species Labeo catla. The sequence continues at coordinate 864,851 of VONZ01000015.1, read as the reverse complement.
AAAAATCAAAACTTGAAAATTTACTTGAGAAACACAACTTCATAAGACATTAAGACTTGTATCTTGAATATGATTATTTTTCAAAATCTTTTTTGCATCATAAAATTATTTTAATCACACATAGTCAGATTTGCATGGAAGCCCGTTTCCGTCACTGAATTTTTCACTGAATGAAAATGGTAATTGCAACTTTTTACCTCACAAATTCTGAGTTATAAAGAATTGTGAGAGATAAACTCACAATTGCGAGTTATAAAGTCAGAACTGTGAGATATAAACTTACAATTTGGACTTTTTTCTCAAAATTGCGATTCACTTTTTTTTCTTCAAAATTACATTTATACATTTATATCTCACAGTTTTGACTTTAGAACACAATTGCGAATTAAGTCAGAATTGTGAGATATAAACTTTCAATTTTGAGAACATATCAGTCTTTTTTTTTCCATAAAATTGGACTTTATCTCACAATTCTGAGAAAAGCAGAACTGCGAGAAACTTGCAATTGCATGAAAAAAGTGTTTAGATCTCGCAATTCTGAGATAAAAAGTCAGAATTGTGACTTTATATCTCACAATTCTGACTTTGTAGTTCACAATTACAAGTTTATTTCACACAATTCGGACTTTCTCAGAATTGCGGCCTTATTTCTCAGAATTGTGAGTTTATAATATATCTCACAATTCTGACTCTATAACATGCAATTGCAAGTTTATATCTCACAATTCTGAGGAAAAAAAGCAGAATTGCGAGAAATAAACTCGCAATTGCAAGAAAAAAAGTCAGAATTGTGAGATACAAACTCACACTTGCTAGAAAAAAGTTATTTCCCGCAATTCTGAGATAAAAAGTCAAAATTTAGACTTTCTATCTCACAATTCAGAATTGCGACTATTTCTCAGAATTGAGTTTATATCACACAATTGTGACATTCACACGCAATTACAAGTCTATATCTCACAATTCTAAGGTAAAAAGTCAAAACTGAGAGATGTAAACTTGCAATTGCAAGAAAAGAGCATAATTCAACTTCAATAGTAAAATTCAATAGCAAAATTCAACTTCATTCAGGATATATTGTCAGAAATTTTGTGTAAGTTTTATCTTACACATTTTTGCTTCTTGAGTAAATGATCTAGTTTTAGGTGATATTTTAACGTGACAAAAATACTTGTTGGAACAAAATTTTGCAATGAATAAGCTGTAGCGCTAGACAGGATGGAAGTAGTCCATTCCCGCTCTCTCAAAGACCCCAGTGTCCATAGTGGGCAAAAACATTCAGGCAGTGAGTGTTTAAACAAGCAGTCATAATCAGCCTCCTTCTGAGGGTAATGGAATTTTCCGTAGCTAACATCTCGCTACAGACTTAACGTGAGCGTGCATGTGAGAGTGTGTGTGTTTGGGTATACAACGACCCAATGTCACCGTTACCTGACCCCTGGGCTCCCACCTGCCGCAGTCAGAGCGGAGTCAGGCTGATGTTATCGTGACAACATTCTCAACCAGCAGGACACAGACTTCATTCAGAGCAGATATAGCTCAGTTCCTATAGAGAGGGGAGAGGAAAAGGGAAAGAGAGGGAAAATTAATTTAAATTCATGTTGCACACCAGGGTGTCAAGGATTTCACTTAGTGTAGGCTCTTTATACTTAATTTTTTTATTTGCCTTAGGCACATGTTTTTTTTTTTAACTCTGTAGACCCAGGCCTTTAAAAGGGCTTGTAAATGTGTATGCGTGTGCAAATGTGTTTTTTGTGGTAAAACCCATAGACTGCTTGGAGACATATGGGTGTCTGTTGGTGTGACACAGTAAAGAAGCATTCAAGACTGCAGATCATTTTAAATAAAGACACCAATAATAAAAAAAAAAAACTACTAGACCTACAGTCACAGTACAAATACAGTGGCTCCAAAAAGTCAGTTAAAAAATAAGAATGTAATTACATTAGGTAACAAAATATCCATTTATTTTATTTTATTTTTTTGCAAGAAAGTCAAACACACCTTTCACACTATACAAATACTTGATTTTCTAACTGTCAGACATGAATGGAACATGTTCCTATTTAATATTTTATATTAACACTGATCTCTGCACTCTTCTTTAATAATTTGGAGGATATTCTCAGTGAAGCAGGATATTAAAATGGAAAAAAATGGTTTGACCGCTACTTTAATTAGGCAGGACTGATGGGTATTTTTCACATTCACACCAAATAAGACTAAAAATGTTCACTCAGAGAGAATCTCAGGCAAACCATGTCAGAATTAATTTTGGTTGCTTGAGTTAAGGGCCATGACCTCAGGTTACAGTCCACAGGCTTTTCCATAAATACACACTCCATTACTGCTGGAGAGGGCAAGCAAAGCCACTGCGCATCAGCATACAGAGAGCCACAGTGCCATTACAGACCCTTCCTGCACATGCCCCATTGTAAATAAAAAATACCATCGCTCCTGTGGGACCACCCGCGCTGTCACTGTCACATACACACTGTACACCTTCAACTTTAACTCTACATATGAAGAGTTCAGATGCAAAACCAGCTAAATCCATCTGACGCATTTCTTTAAAATGAGCATTTCTTTCTGGCTACTTTGTATAGGTTTCTATGTAAGTACTGGTACTTACATAGAAAAACTTACACAGTTTGAAGCAAAAGTATTTAATGGATGTGTACTGTGAGGAGCATTCACTCACTATCATTATCTCATTTTTGACCGAGATGGCTTTTAGCTGGTTTTGCATCTGAACTCTTCATATGTACCCTATATATCGCCAGGCCAGTGAAACGATTTTTTTAACAATATAAGCAGTGTTTACACTACCAGTCAAAATGATTTGAACAGTATGATTTTTAATCTTTTTTTAAAGAAGTCTTTTCTGCTCACCAAGCCTGCAATTATTCGATCCAAAATACAGCAGAAACAGAATAATTCTGAAATATTTAAAATAACTGTTTTCTATTTTAATATATTTTAAAATGTAATTTATTCCAGTGATTTCAAAGCTGAATTTTTGTTATCATTACTCCAGTGACATGATCGTTCAGAAATCATTCTAATATTCTGATTTGCTGCTTAAAAAACATTTATCATTATTATGTTGAAAACAGCTGAGTATATTTTTTTCAGGTTTCTTTGATGATGTTCAGAAGAACAGAATTCATCTGAAAAAGAAATCTTCTGAATATTATGTCTTTATCATCACTTTTGATCAAATTAAAGCATCCTTGCTAAATAAAAGTATTAATTTCTTTCAAAAAAAAAAATAAATAAAAATAATAATAATAATAATAATAATACAGACTACACGCTTTTGAATGGTGTGGTGTATAATGTTACAAAAGCTTTTTATTTCAGATAAATGCTGATCTTTGGATCTTTCTATTCAAAGAATTCTGAAAAAAATGTACTCAGCTGTTTTAAATATTGATGATGATACAACAACAACAACAACAACTAATAATAATAATAATAATAATGTTTCTTGTACAGCAAATCAGCATATTAGAGTGATTTCTGAAGGATCATGTGACACTGAAGACTGGAGTAATGATGCTGAAAACATAGCTTTGATCACAGGAATAAATTACATTTTAATACATACTCAAATAGAAAACAGTTATTTTGAACAGTAAAAATATTTCAACATTTTACTTTTTTGCTGTATTTTGGATCAAATAAATGCAGGCTTGGTGAGCAAAACTTCTTTTAAAAAGACATTAGAAATCTTACTGTTCAAAAACTTTTGACTGGTAGTGTACATGGCACAAAAACAAAGAGGATCACATTTAAACTGATAAATTTACATGAAATTAAACAAAATATGCATAGTTATATACGTGAAGATAAAATATTCTATCCAAATGAATTGGTAATAACTGGGATGAAAATGTATTTAGTGAAGAATCTGAATGAAGTTTGGAAGTTCTGAATGAACTAATTAACTAAAATGAATCAGATTTTACAAAGAGACAAAGTGGAGTTTTTCAAAGAGTATATGCTGCTGACTCACTTCGCTTCAAAAATGATACTGCAACCGATATGATATAAGACAGCAATGACAAAACCAGTAGCTTGATCCAGGAAAAAACAAACTGTATGGTTTTGAAAACGGCTGAACTACTGAAAAATGTAGATAAGTTAGTGTCATTATCTTTATTTACTCTGATAAAACACTGATTTTAAACATTAAGGAACAATTTCAGACCAGTGAATTGTTTAAATTCCTTCACGTTCTGGATTCAAGCACTGGCAACAAGTGTAGCATCAGAACTCCCTTGTTTCCCCATCTGACCGATTGAGCAACATACTGTAAAGAATAGAGGCTCTAAGGTCAGGTGGGGAAAGTCCATGGACATCTTTTCACACTCTCCACCCAAGCAGTTCACACGATGAGGAACTGTTTTCACATGCTGAACTGTTGGAATATATCTGAAAAAAAAAACAAAAAAAAACTATAGCCCATTTCGTGCATAAATCTATCCCAAAATCACAAAGGCAAACATTCACAGTAAATTAAAGAAACATTTTCTTGAGTGAAAAAAAAAATGTTTGATAATAAAGCAACAACAATGTATCCATTTCAGGAAAGCAAATGTTTCCCATCATAAATGATGTAAGTGATTCTCTCCACATGTGAATGTGGTTTGGACACAATTATGATCCTGTAGAGCATTCTGATGGATTTCAACAAGTTGCCAAGAGATGTGGTTCTGTACTAAAGTTACAGGAGGGTGGGGGGAGCTAACAAGTCGACCCTTATTTTGGTTTGCATATTATTTTCCTTTAATTGCCAATTGTATTATTAAGTTTAATAAGCTATTACATTGACATGAATGCACACATGTGCTGATTACCATTCAAACCAGACTTACAACAAGGCTCGACAATAAGAACTGCCCAATGGCCTGGGGCCAGAGTGAAAGACACTTGGGATAGTTGATTTATAGCCTGTTTGGGTACGATCACTGATACGCTGAGACAAGCGTAGCATTTTCATGTGTTTTTAAACCTTGCCAATTTAAACCTTTATGCAATTTTAAAACATTTAAGCGCATAAAGATGTGATAGAACTCAATTCTGTACTTAAAAGTCAGTACAATTCAATGCAGAGTGCAGTGTCTTGTCAAAAACAGTTGGGTACCCCTTTAGCGTCATTTTTCGACATGCAGGGTCCTTCATTGCTTTAAATAAGAAACCCTTGGCGTCACAATGCTGACGCAAAAGGCACTGGGAATTTTATCGTCATGATTAAATTATATGTTAGTTAATAATTTTGCCATTATTGCATATATGTTGGGGTGTGATTTTTTAATGTAAACAGTCAAAACAGTTTTATTTACATTACATTATTTACACATTTACTAGCATGTAACCCAATTTCTGCCCTAAACCAACCATTTGTCAATAAAACACAAGATATAACAGGCAGATACAGCTACAGTCATAATTTATTAAAAAAGTATTAATATTCCAAGTTTTCCGAGGCAAAAAATTGATTTGAGAGAGGAATAGACGTGTTCGCCGTCTCTGTCCGCCATAAATCTCAGTCTGTTTGTGCATAAATTCAAAAAATGCCACCAGAAGCAGCGTTACGTCAGCCTTGGTTGTGAAATGCCATTGGCTCATGTGTGTCTTGTGACCGACTGCGTCATGCTAATGTTTGGGAGTATCTTTTGAATGAGATGTGATGAGATGCGTGTTACTGAAACGGGATCATTTTCAGCTATTATACCATATGTTTTACTCTCTTCTTCGCATAAAGATATCGTATGGCAAGATCTGAACGTTTATGGTCAGTTTCTGCAATAAATACCTGTGACTGTACTTATATTTGCCTGTTATGTGTTTTATATTGTTCAGAAGTGGGTACGTTTAGGGTGGGGGTGGTGTTAGGTGCTTCAATTAAAGTTTAATTTTATATAAAATGATTTATATTTTTTTTACAAATGCATGCAAACCATTAAATTAAGGCAAACAAATCAATGGAGGAGCCTGCACGTCCAAAACCTTGAGGGGTACCTTAAGCGTCAAAAAGTGACGCCAAAGGGTCCCGACCAAGCGTCAATATGGGACGACTGGGAGTGAGAACGTGTTGTCAAATGCGATGCTTCAGCAAGTTAGATTGAGGACACGCATTATGAAGCCTTACACTCCAAGTTCGATGAGCTATCCTCATTTTAATATGCCTCTGGTCTTACAGCTTTTTAGATTAATGCTGAGGCTTTTTAGGTCGTGTAGAATCTGTGATCTCTGACCCACTTAATTTGCTGTCTTCCATGGCTGTGATACCCTGTTTTCCACTATCTTGCAACCCTGGGTGTTGAAATCCTATTGGTTAAACCGGCAATGGGTGGAATCACACAGACCAAAACAAAATCAGGCATTCCGACACAGAATGCACATTTTCAAAGTAGAATTGTTTTTTGGAGAAGTAAACGTAGCATGTTTCCTAAATATCTTCGCATGTATTATGGTGTTCTTATGCTTTGGTACAGTTAAAAATATATGTACAGCACCTTTAAGTGAACATAAAGAGTTGAGAAAGAAATCAGATGTGTTATTATATTGGATACATGCATTGTGTCTTAAAGTGACCACTGTCAGAGACCTTAATGTTAAACCAAATAAATAAACAAACAAATAAACCAGAGAAAATCCCTCACAGCTCTTGACTTAATAAATTTTATGGCTTTATTTGTGCTGTTGCTTGTCATTGGTTTATTTGTTCTTATTTTATTACTGATTGTTCACTTATATTTAATAATGTTTGAACTTTGTATTTGTTTATGCTGTGGTATTGAAAATTGGAATTGACAACAGTAACCGGTGACTAAAATGTTGGTGTCATATAAGCTTATTTATCAGAATACAAGCCAGATGGGTCAAATAAACCTATGGGTCAAAAACAATGAAAACAATAACTTTTATTTTTCTACCACAAAATTAATGAAAATCCAATGTCCAATGAAAAAGTTGGCAGGGCAATTAAAAATTTGAACCACTGGCCCAACCTGGCCTGATTGGGCCAGCAGCCAAAATCTTTAGAGCTGTGCACATTACATTTTTCACCTGGTGACTGATAAAACAAATGAAAAAAAGTCCCATAGAATTGCACTGAAAAGATGACAGGAGTAAAAATACAGCCTTGTGGTTGAGCTCTTTTGAGTTGGACCACCTACTGTAACAACGACCAAAAGCGCCTTATCAACTAGAAAATGTAAAAACTGTCACAGTCTCTTTTCATCTCCTTTCATTTTTTTCCTATGAAACCTTCAAATGACAGCAGGAATTTGTGATGAAAATAAACTATAATAAAGTGATAAAATAAACAACTACCCATCATAACAACAGAAGCTGATTCTTCTGCCTGACAAAATTGGAAATTTGTTTTTAGGTTTTTGTTGTAGTAGAGGTTAAAATTATTCAAAGCACATGAAATTTACTATAGCCGAGTAAAAAGCAGACATTCTCCAATCCCTGCCAACAGTTCAGACGGGAACTCATGTAGTGTGTTAAAAATGACAGCATCAGCATTTCCCCATTAAAGTGCCGTGACCCCAGAACCACAGGGGCCCTTTTCTCGGCCTCGCTCTCTCTCTGCCTCCTTATGTTTTCTTTGTTTCTGCTTTCTGTTCAGCAGTTATGGCTTTCGCTTCAGGATTAAAGGCAGAATTCCACAGACACTGTAATGATGTTTACATTAGAATCTACAAGCCCGCAGGCATCTTGCCATACGCCAGCACGTGTCAAACTCTTGACTACCACTTACATTTGCCATGAATACCCAAGTGATCTACTTAACATCGCTTCGGTGTAGTTAAACTCTGCTTTACTGTCGCATTTTGACATATCAAACCATATTTTACTCACAATATCATTTTCTTACTTTACTAAACACTATGTACCAAAGATGCACTATTCCTTTACCTACACAATAAACTGTAAGGAAATGTGCATTTGTCCACTACATTTTGTGCACAGAATAAAAACATTAAAACAATAAAATACGATAAAAAAAATAAATTAAGGTTCTTGAACATCTTATTTTATACAGAATAAAAAAAATAATGGGTAACACTTTTTCATTGTCTGTTGTTACACAATGCATATACTTACTATTGTAAAAAGAGTAAATTATGCAAAACCCTAAACCTAATTCTATAGTAAGTACATGTTGTTAATTAATATTATAAGTATTTTATACTGCAAGGACACTGTAAAAATAAAGCTAGGGCTGTCAGTCGATTGGAATCTTAAATGTAATTAATTACATGATGTTTCAATTAATTAATCTAATGAATCTAGCTTTAGAAAGAAATATTAAATTGGATTTAACACAGAAATTATTGCACATAAACATTTAGGCTGCAACGGCCTAATGTAAACTATGGAACATAAAAGAAGATCATTTGAGAATCATCTCAGTATTTTTTGTTCATACCATGAAAGTCACTGGTAACCAAAACAGTTTTGTTACCAACAGTCTTCAAAATACCTTTTCTTATGTTCCACAGAAGAAAGGCTTGAAATGACATGAGAAAAAATATGAAAGAATTAATTTTTGGGGGGAGAACTATCCCTTTAATATTTAGTATTTTTATTCTTGTTCTTATTTTTATTCTTACTCTTTTTTCTAAATAAACTAAATCTGCCAGCCAGTGACAATGTGAAGGTCAATTTACATACCTCAATGCTCTAAAGTGTAATCTTGTGTTTGATTATGGTTTAGTCTAGATTTAGTTTAGGTGTTTTTGTCCACTTCATGCATATATGGCCAAATACATATCAACAGTTAATAGTTTACAATAAACAGCTTAGAAAATGTCAACATGGCTTTCTCAGATGTTGACTTGAGTCTACAGATTTTTTAGAAGAGTTTTAAAGCACTTTTACCCTGGATGTTTGAGTCTGACAACATGCGTTTGGTTATAAAACCAGTTTTCTGAACTCAGTTGCCCACCGGCAACCTGTATACTTTATTGAGGAATGATTTATCTTGATAGTGAAGATCCACAGGGTAAACGTAAAGTTTTCAGCCACACAGTGGCCTTTCATTTTCAGACTTCTCAGCATCAGTGCACAGAAAGTTTTAACACTTCTCAGCGTCTCTTGGTGTTGGTGCAAGCAGCATCTGCAATGTGTGACAGAAACTGGAAAGGACTATTAACCAGTCTGTTGGGAACATATCTCTCCGCCCATATCCCGATCTACACCCATGCACTGCACTTAACATCATATCTCTTGACTGGATGTCTTTTTTATGGCCATACCCCGTTTTAGGCACACAAAGCTTGCCTTACCCTGTCGTTTTCATGCCAGCCATTTTAATTAGAGGGATGTCTGATCTCTTAGCATGTGCCTGTTACTGGCTCTTTGCCCAACTGCAATTAATTACTGGTGTGCCTGCTCAAACGATCTGGCAGCCAGATAACAATTTCTCAGTGAGAATCCGCAGGGATTTCCTCTCCTCAGTTTGATCCTGCTACTGGGGTTTTTCTCGCCACTTGGTCATTTTCCTGGGTGTAGCAGGTGAGAGGAGAAGTGGGTTGTCAGAGCGCTGTGGACAACCTCGTTCAGATCTTGACAAGTGTGTCTGACTAAAAAAAACTGGATAAACATTACTTTTTCCCTCAATAAAGTATACAGACTGCTAGTGGTTAAAAATCTAGTGTAGAAGTACTCTAAAAAAGACTCAATTCTCATCTGAGAAACCATGTTAACATTTTAATTTTCTAAGCTGTTTATTTTGTTGCATTAAAGGATTAATTCACTACAGAATTAAAATTTCCTGATAATTTACGTTCCCTGTCATCCAAGATGTTCATGTCTTTTGAAGGGAAATTAAGGTTTTTGAGGAAAACATTCCAGGATTCTTCTCTAAATAGTGGACATTAATGGTGGCCAACGGGTTGAAGGTCCAAATTGCAGTTTCAATGCAGCTTGAAAGGGCTTTAAACGATCCCAGCTGAGGAATAAGTGTCTTATCTAACAACACGATCAGTCATTTTCTTTAAAAAAATAAAAAAAAATATATATATATATGTATATATACTTTTAACCCCAAATGTTGGTCTTGCACTAGCACTTTGGAAAGGTCATGTATGACGTAGGCAGAAGTACCGACCCAGTGTTTACAAAGCGAATGTAAACAAAGGTAAAACAATGATGTTGGATAATTTTGTAGTTGGAGGAGAAAGGAGAATTATTTTTTTTTGGATGAGAAGTTTTTTACCCTGTAAGGTACACAGAAGACGAACTAACCACACTTGACCTTTCCAGCACCTTTTGTGCATGTAATGCGCATCGGAGAGCTAGTGCAAGACGAGCATTTGTGGTTAAAAAGTATACAGGCTACATTTTTAATTTTTTTAGAATATGACAGATCGTTTCTCTAGATAAGACCCTTATTTCTTAACTGGGATTGTGTAGAGCTCTTTGAGGCTGCATTGAAACTGCAATTTGGACCTTCAACCTGTGGATCCCTATTGAAGCTCACTATATGGAGAAAAATCCTGGAATGTTTTCTTCAGAAACCTTTTTGACTAAAGAAAGAAAGACATGAACATCTCGGATGACATGGCAGTAAGCAAATTATCAGGAAATTTGAATTCAGGAGTGAACTAATCTTTTAAACAGCATTTTGAAATATGTAAAGCTCAACACAAAACCAAAAAATACAATGTTAAAATACATGACATGAAAACATGGCATTAAAATGCATTGCAGGAAATTAGATATAGCTCATTATATAAAAAAAATAGCCATCTAGTAGGAATCGAGTCATACCGATTGAAACAAAGAAGGTGAAATATATATTTAAAATGTACCAGTCCGCAAAGGTAAGCGAATATCTGCTGTACTGTATGTCTAATTGTTTCTTTTTCTCTACTGTGCTGACACTTAGCAGCTATTTTAATCAATCAATGTCTAACATCAGCTAATAGTGGCTGCACTGCTTCTATGGCCAGCACAATAAGAGCAGCGGCTTTTATAGTGAAGCTTAAACCGAGGGATTGGAGAGAAGTGCCTCATTGTAATCTTCATAATATTACATAGTCCATTACCCTCAATCCTCATGCTTTTATTCATCTGGGGAAACAGGAGGAGGTAGGGACAGGGAGAGAGGGAGCTAACAAAATAGGGTTAAAGGTACAGTAATCCCCACACATATATGTTGTACAATAGCCCTGAATTTATGCATGATATGCTGTATTTATATAATAGCTGTGCATTTTCTTGTTAGTCCTCAGTTCCCCTCACCATTGCTGAAAGGAGAAGTTCACATCCAGAACAAAAATTTACAGATAATGTATAAAGATGTTCATGTCTTTCTTTCTTCAGTCATAAAGAAATTATGTTTTTTGAGGAAAACATTTCAGGATTTTCTCCATAAAGTGGACTTCTATGGTGCCCCGAGTTTGAACTTCCAAAATGCAGTTTAAATGCGGCTTCAAACGATCCCAAATGTGGTTGTAAAAGAAGGGTCTTATCTAGTGAAACGATCAGTTATTTTCATTTAAAAAATACAATTCAAATATTTTTTAATCTCAAACGCTCGTCTTGTCTTGCTCTGCCTGAACTCTGTGTATTCTGGCTCAAGACAGTTAGGGTATGTCAAAAAACTTCAATCGTACTTTCTCCCTCAACTTCAAAAATTATTTCAAAATCATTCTATATCGCTGAAGTACCGACCCAGTCTTTGCAAGATGAACATGCAAAGAAGATCAAACACCCTTAACAAAAAAGGTAAAACAGCAATATAGGACGATTTTGAAGTTGAGATGGCAGTTTTTCAACATACCCATAACTGTCACAAACTGGAAAAAAAACAGTTCATGCAGAGTAAGACAAGACGAGCGTTTGACATTAAAAAGTATATAAATTGTATTACTTTTAAGAAAATAACCGATCGTTTTGCTAGATAAGACCCTTCTTCCATGGCTGGGATCGTTTACATCCACATTTGGGATCGTTTGAAGCCACATTTAAACTGCATTTTGAAAGTTCAAACTCAGGGCACCATAGCAGTCCACTATATGGAGAAAAATGCTGAAATGTTTTCCACAAAAAAAACTATTTCTTCATGACTGAAGAAAGAAAGACATGAACATTTTGGATTACAAGGGGGTGAGTATATTATCTGTAAATTTTTGTTCTGGAAGAGGATTTCTCCTTGAAGTCCTGTATCTTGCATTAAAATGTGTGTAAAGTTCACCGAACTGTTCAGAGGCTACAGAACTTTTTTTAGGCTTTTTTAATAAATTCACATTCCTATTCATTGCTTGAACACTAATAACCAAAAGAGTTTCTATAAACAGGACAAAATTGACCCACCAAAAAACAAAAAAGACCGGAATAATGGTTGCTAATACTGTTAGATTACAAATTACATTACTGTTTCTTGTATTTTTGATCAAATAACTGCAGCCTTGGTGAAAATAAAAGAGTTCAGAGTTTTCTACAAAAATCTTACCAACCCCAAACAAATGGTAGTTTATTTAAAGAATGTGATAAGGCACATGTCATGCAAGGTGAACTTCATCAATCTATCATAAATCAAATCAAGCCAAAGTCCTAGCAAACTATATTTGATAGCAAACAGATCTTTTGACTTATTCTTTAGCAGGCATCATCCTAGACTACTGCAGACATAAAAGTTAGTGAATAAATCTAGAAATATCTGACCCATAGCATGACTGCGATGCACCCAAGTAATAGCTGTATCTCAAAAATAACTGACCTGAAACACTCTCATGCTACTCCAATCAGGATAATGAGCAGCACAGTGGTTTGGGCCATTGAACTGATTAGATATTTTGCTGTTGTTCTCATTAAACCACATATACTGTATCCAGTGAAGCCTCACGTAAGCATGGATTGGCTTTAAAGATTTTATAACAACTGCCCTGAAGGTTGCTATTTTTATCAGATGTATTACTGCTATTCGTATCAGTCATAAAATGCAATTAGCTTCTCAAACAAACATTGTTTTTATTACGGATATGAATGCAAGCTGAATCTATGTACTAAACATACATAACAATAGATAAGCTGAAGTCGACTGTTTCCTGTGTCACCTCTGGTCAGCAGCATCATTAATTAACTTAGAGGAACAGTCTGTTTTTCCGCACTATAGCCAAGCCGGAAAAACACTTCACTGATCCTTCCCGAGAGGAGTGTGGCTCTCCCTTCCTGGACGTTGTTTCCCAACCTGGTGATTTCCCTTTCTTTACATCTCATACAAATTACTCTGTTCATTCTTATCATGGTTAAAAGCACACTTGGGTGTAATTACAAAATATGGATTTTATATTCTAAGAACATTAAAATCAAAAACCTTTGGGACAGAGCAGTATTCCAAAATCAAAGCACCACACACAAACACACAAGCATGACCATCTACTTCAATCTGCCACACACTGACCTCTGCATATCTGAGTCAGAGAGGGAGAGGGGCAACAGGCCAGTGATTATTTTTATTTTTGAGCCTGGCCAGAGGAAGGATTTTGTTATCTGACTACTGTCAGTCAAACACCCACGCACACAGACCCCCAGATCAGAGCCAAGAGACTTCTGCCTTGAAACAGATCAATCCACAGCATAACGCCAGTATAATCCTGCACGTCTTTGGCTCAACAAAAACAAATCAATGTACAAATCTCAGCTCTAAGTCCTAAATTATTCCACACCAATCCACTGGGGCTTGAAGATATTTTTGTTTTAGTATTTTTATTGTATGTTTTTATGTATATATATATATATATATATGATACACATACATGCACACAGGATTTAATATGTCTCACCCACATTTATCTTCTTATAAATGATTATATTTTTTCTTATAATATTATATATATATATATATATTTATTTTATTTTTTTTTCTATTTTATTATAAATGATTATTGCAGGTATCATAACAGTTTCAACAACGTAAAATTATACACTACCAGTCAAAGGTTTTTGAACAGCAAGATTTCTTTCTCTTCTGCTCACCTTTTATTTGATCCAAAATACAGCAAAACAGTAAAAATTTGGAATATATTTACTATTTAAAATAATTGTTTTATATTTGATTATATTTTAAAAAGGAATTTATTTCTTTTTTTAGCATCATTACTCCAGTCACATGATTCTTCAGAAATCATTCTAATATTCTGATTTGCTGCTCAAAAAACATTTGATATTATTATTATGTTGAAAAAGCTGAGTAGATTTTTTTCAGGTTTCTCTGATGAATAGAAAGTTCAGAAGAACAAAATGTATCTGAAATCTGAAATCTGTAACATTACAAATGTCTTCATAATCACTTTTGATCAATTTAAAGTATTGATTTCTATAATTTCTTACCGAAAAAAAAATGACTCCAAGCTTTTGAATGCTATAGTGTATAATATTACACAAAAGCTTTGTATTTCAGATAAATGCTGATCTTTGGAGCTCTCCAGTTATTTTAAATAGCAATCTTTTGCTGTATTTTGGATCAAATACATGCAGGCTTGGTGAGCAGAAGAGACTTTTCTAAAAAAAAAAATAAATTACTGTTCAAAAACTTTTGACTGGTAGTGTATATGCATATAATAAAAATGTATATTATTTAAAAACAAATTTAAATAACAATTATTAAAACATAAAACATTCTGATAAAAGAGAGACATTCTAAATCTCTAATAAGCAGTGGTCAAAATAATAAATAATTTAAAATAAATTCATTTGTACATTAATATTAGTCAAACAATTCTACCGGTTTAACTCTGAATGGTATTGTATCCTAAATAAACCCAAGTCGAAAATGACATCTAAACTTTACAGTAAACTGACTGAGACACTATAATCCTGTCTGTATTTTGCTCCTAAAGCCTCTTAGTCTAGACAGTCAACAGGTTGAGAGAAAACAACAGTAAATCACCTCCTCAAGCAAATTATGAAGACAGCTTTCTTATGTAAGTTCTTATATACGTCATCACACAAGAGAAGAGAGAGAAGAGAAGAGAAGAGAAGAGAAGAGAAGAGAAGAGAAGAGAAGAGAAGAGAAGAGAAGAGAATTCAGAAAGTGCTTTTTTGTGAATGGCGCCTTGTTCTGGCTTGCTGAATGAGTATTTAACTGTAATACCCTTTATTTCAGATGGAGCTCTAGTTAGAGCTGGGTTAGTCTCATTAGAGCAGTGAGACAGCAGGAAGAACACACAATTTGGCTCTTGATGTGTGTCAGGAGAGCACTGTGTCTCTCAAATCCTTTCAGAGCTGAGAGACTTAGAGAGAGAGACAGAACCAAGAAACAAATAAAGAAGGTTTTTATCATGGAGTCTGTCAGTGTTACAGGGATAGCTCAGCCATAAATTCTGTCATCGTTTACTCCTGTTGTTCATAACCTGACTTTTTCTTTAATGGAACAAAAAGGAGAAATTCTTAAATGAATGTACTTGTCTTTTTTTTATATGCAGTTACAATGAAAAGAAATTAACACAATGAAATCATCACTAAAGTGGTCCGTTGACAATTGAGAGAAGTAGCAATATCCAATTGTGAAAAAATACTCTTTTTGATGTGATCTTTTCAGCGAACCAATTGATCTGGTTCAGGAACAAAGAGCATTTCAAGCCTTTCATGACAGACCTCTCATCTAAACAAGTATCATCATATTTTGACAGCACTTTCGTACTGTTGTGGATATATAGCTAAATGATTTCTTTTCATGCAGCAGGGAGTTGTTCACAACTGCACATGCAAATGATTAATCGCTGACAAACAATAGAAGTCATTTGCAGTCATTTGTTTCCCAGCTGCTGTATGAACCACTTCTATGACACTTTTATAGTGCTTTTGAAACCTGTTTTGAAGCTTGGACAAGGTTGATTCATTTCAGCCACATGCAAGAAACGACAAGCACAGTCTTTTTTTGTTTTGCACCGAGGAAAAGCCATCATACAGCTTTGAAATGACATGAGGGTAAGTGAATGATGATATACAGTTGAAGTCAAAAGTTTACTACACCTTGCAGAATCTGCAAGATGTTTATTGTTTCCAAAATAAGAGGCATCATACAAAAATGCATGTTATTTTTTATTTAGTACTGACCTGAATAAGATATTTCACACAATAGACGTTTACATATAGTCCACAAGAGAAAATAATAGTTGAATTTATAAAAATGACCCCATTCAAAAGTTTACATACACTTGATTCTTAATACTGTGTTGTTACCTGAATGATTTTTGTTTTTTGTTTAATGATAGTTGTTCATAAGTCCTGAACAGGTAAACTGCTGTCCTTCAGAAAAATCCTTCAGGTCCCACAAAATATTTGTTTTTTTAGCATTTTTGTGTATTTTAACCCCTTCCAACAACAACTGTATGATTTTGCGATCTTTTCATACTGAGGACAACTGAGGGACTCATATGCAACTATTACAGAAGGTTCAAACACTCACTGATGCTTCAGAAAGAAAACACGATGCATTAAGAGCCGGAGGGTAAAAACTTTTTGAAGATCAGAGTAAATTCAATTTATTTTGTCTTCTGGGAAACATGTAAGTATCTTCTGTAGCTTCTGAAGGGCAAAACTAAATGACTAAATGAAAAAAATAAATGATATTAGGCAAAAATCTTCAATCTGTTCAAAAGTTTTCATCCCCCAGCTATGCATTATGTTTCCTTCTGAGGCATCAGTGAGAGTTTAAGTGAGAGTGAGAGCTCATCATACAGTCATGTACCCTTGGAAAGGATTCAAATACACAAAAATGCTGAAAAACCAAAGAATTTGTGGGACCTGAAGGATTATTCTGAATAACAGCAGGCAGTTTAACTGTTTAAGACAAACAAGGCACTGAACAAATATCACTAAAAAATACCACACAACACAACTGTGGATCATTCAGGTAACAACACACTATTAAGAATCAAGTGTATGTAAACGTTTGAATGGGGTCATTTTTTATAATAATAATTTCAACTATTATTTTCTCTTGTGTACTTTTATGTAAAATACCTTCTTCAGGTCAGTACTAAATTAAAAATAACATGCATTTCGCATGATCCCTCTTATTTTGGTAAAATAACATTATATAAAATTGCATATACCTTGCAAATTCTGCAAGGTATATGTAAACTTTTGACTTTCACTGTAATGTTAATTTTTAAGCAAATTATTTGATTACAGAGAGGGAGGAAAAAACAATGCTCGGAGGCTACATGTGGTTTGCATACACGCACACAAAAAGCCGTCTGTCAGTGTTAGTGAGATATGCGGTGTAAATGTCCTTGCTGCTGAGCGCCTGCATGCAGCACCAAAGTTTCCGTTCTTCCTTTCAGAAACCATTCTGAATATGAATAAAAAATGAGCTGAGAGCACAGGAGAAAGAGAGACTGAGAAAGAGGGCGAGAACAAGACAAAGAGCTGGTGAGTCTTGAGAGAGTGGGCGGAAGATAAATTGCAGAAGTAGGGTGAACTACGAGAAGAACGGAAAAACACATACAGGAGGGGGGGTACAAGGAGAAAGGTGCCTGCATGAGAAAGAAATGACTGCAGGTTCCTTTGAGAGATGTGGCAGAGAGACTTCTTGTTGCTAAGATGCTATATATACAAAAAATTCTGCTGCGGAAATGTATTAATACATTAGCCGTGGGAGAGGCAAACCTCAGATGTCTAATGAAGTTCACACATCCTCTCCTTCAGCACTATTAACATGCCTCTCCCAAGATGGTTCAAAAGACATGAGTTCAAAAAAAAAATATTCAATCAACATTTTTTTTTAGTGGTTAACATGAAAACGCAAAAATGCCTTTCAAAATACTACAAAGCTAGAGCAGAACATTAGGCCTTTTATTGATTATAATGATAATGAATAACAGTAATTTTCCATCACCGTGAATTCAAGTTCAGAGATCAGACCTGTATGACGCAGACGGATGCCATTTTGATTGATTATGTGGTCTCTATCCTGAGCTGTGTTTATTCAGCAGGTTTATTCAACAGAGGTGAAACGCTAAGATACCTCTGTTGACAGAATAATAGCACATCACAATTGTTCGTACTCATTACGTCACTGAAAGCCAGACCACCCCACCGAATAGCTGTTGACATTCCTAATGTGCCAGCATTGTTTAAGCTCTCCTCTTTGGCAGGAGCAAAGTGCTTGATGATTTGTCCAAAGTAAATGCATTCTACAGCGATATGAGAAATACCTTATACCATTGTAAGCTGAGGCTCACTCATTAGACCACACACTGCCACCACAGAGGTTTACATTTTTTGCAGTCCCCAATTGCGTAAATCTAGAATCCTGTGTATATAACAAAGAGTTAATGATGTTAAACAGAGTGCTACTGACTGTTGTTATTTGTATATGGTGACTTATTCCTGACTGCAGGATAAGCTATGCAGGATTCATTTATTATTTACTTTCTCTTAATGTTGCTCATATTTACAAAAGACTGTTGATGGCAAGGCCACATTTTGGAGGGCTGAGCCCACCTACCTGAACATGAGCTGTTTTGGCTTAGAAGTTTTTCTTTTAAGTAGTGTTAATGTTGGTAAAGGAGAAGTTCACTTCCAGAACAAAAATGTACAGATAATATACTTACCCCCTTGTCATCCAAGATGTTCATGTCTTTCTTTCTTCAGTCACAAAGAAATTATGTTTTTTGAGGAAAACATTTCAGGATTTCTCTCCTGGTAGTGGACTTCAATGGTGCCCGCAAGTTTGAACTTCCAAAATGCAGATTAAATGCGGCTTCAAAGGGCTCTAAACAATCCCAGCCAAAGAAGAAGGGTCTTATTTAGCAAAACGATTGGTTATTTTCTAAAAAAAACCTTACAATTTATGTACTTTTTAACCTCAAATGCTCATCTTGTCTAGCTCTGCGTGTACTCTGTGTATTCCGGTTCATGACAGTTAGGGTATATTGTAAAACTCCCATCTCATTTTCTCCTCCAACTTCAAAATCATCCTACATCGCTGTTTTACCTTTTTTGTAAAGGCCATTTGATCTTCTTTGCACATTTACTTTGTAAACACTGGGTTAGTACTTCTGCAGCGATGTAGGATGATTTTTGAAGTTGGAGGAGAAAATGAGATGGGAGTTTTTAGACATACCCTAACTGTATTGAACCAGAATAGAGTTCATGCAGAGCTAGACAAGATGAGCATTTGAGGTCAAAAAGTATATAAACTGTCAATTTTTTTTTAGAAAGTCATTTCGCTAAATAAGACCCTTCGTCCTTGGCTGGGATCGTTTAGAGCTCTTTGAAGGCGCATTTAAACTGCATTTTTGAAGTTTAAACTCCTGGGCAACATTAAGGTCCACTATATGGAGAAAAATCGTGAAATGTTTTCCTCAAAAAACATAATTTCTTTACGATTGAAGAAAGAAAGACATGAACATCTTGGATGACAAGGGGGTGAGTAAATTATCTATAAATTTTTGTTCTGGAAGTGAACTTCTCCTTTAACAAAAACTGTAACTGTGTTTGTTGACAAGCTTTTTTCCCATGACTAAAACGAGACGATGACGAGACAACAGTAAGGACGTCAATAAACGATAACTGTGACTATATCAACATGCAATATCGTTGACGATAAAAGATGAGAATAAAATGCATTTTAAAAAATAAAAACTATACAAAAATCTCATTTTATTCTCGGCGGAAAGAAAAGGAGACAAAATATTATTGCAGACTGCTGTACATGCCTCTACTACACAAGCTTTCATGTGTGCGGTTGCCAGATATCAAGAATTCAAATTCTCAAATTAGAGCTTCTTTGTGAAAAGCATACATTTTGTTTACTTTTTGGTGTTTTGTTTCATTTTTACAATCTGGCAACCATGCACACGTGAGTACTCTTCATAACAGAAATGCTGACGATGATCTGAAAACACTGACAAAAAAAGGAAGCTGATGTGAGATGTCCGGCTGAGAGTGTGAGATTTCTTTGACTAAAACAAGACTAAATGCTCAGACATTTAGTCAACTCTAATGTACATGATACTGACACAGGACTAATAAGACTAATTTAAAAGACTAAAGCCTGGTTTTACAAAACAAGACTTAGACTAAATCAGGATTAGGCCATAGTTCAATTAGCACATTTAAGTAATTTTGATAAACATGCCTTAGAAAAAAACAGACAAAAAAGACAAAAAGGCACTGACATGTTTTTGTAGAAGTTTCTTTCAGTTGAAACAGCTCAGACTTACATTTTAGTCTGGGACTACACTTAAGCCTTGTCTGTGAATGCTGGACAAGGCTAATTTTGTCTGGGAAAGACTAAATTAAAGAATGCTGACAAAATTAACCCTATTTAGGAAATTAAGAAATAAACACTTTCATTCAGCGAGGATGCAACTCATTAAAAGTGATATCATTTATAATGTGACAAAAGTTTATATTTCAAATAAATGCTGTTTTTTTACACTTCTGCTTTAACTATTCAAGGAATTCTGAAAAAAGTATCATGGTTTCCACAAAAATATTAAGCAATACAACTTTTCTACATTGATAATAAGAAGAAATGACAACCAAATCAGTATTTTAAAATAACCTGTATAATTTTCTTCATGTGACTACGGTAAAGTAATTAAACTAAAGCAATGGCCCCTGAAAATTCAGCGTTGCAGGATTGAAATAAATTCTCTTTTAAAATGTAACAATATAGAAAACACTTATTTTGAATTGACATAATATTTAAAGTTATTACAGTTTTTACTGTATTTTTTATCAAATAAATCCAGCCTTGGTTAGCACAAGAGACTCCTTTTAAAGACATTAAATATTTTTAACAACCCCAAATATTTAAACAGTATATCTGTACTTCAGTGTGAAAAATTGCATGTTCATATCTTGTACAACTTTTATAAATAAACCAATTAAAATGACAGGTGTCAGTACATGTATATATCATTAGCAGTGGTGTGTTTGGTTGTGAGGGTTGGGCAAAGTTCTGAACTGAAGAATGAGCTCCCTTTCAGTGAATGAGTTGACGTTAAATTGAATTGGCCACAGTCCACATGAAGCAGAATTTGAATGAGAGAGAAATTTAGTTGATTTTTTAAAGGAATTTAACACAGCCAGCCGATCCATTCTAGGAAATGCAGTGTTCCAGCACCCTGGTTCACAAAAGTTAATTAAAAGCTGAAGTGCATATTTTATCCTCAATCCTTTAACTTTTTAAACTTTTTCAAACCAGGCATTGTCAAGCCAGCATTCAAACACTGCTTAGGTAAAAAAAAAAACATCAGTTACATATATGAATAACATTAAATTCCAGTTAATTTGGATTCTGCTTCCTTGCATTCAAATAGCAAATCTGCAAACTGTTTTCCATCTCAATTCAAATTCAGGAATTCAAAAGCTGAATTAGAATTTTAAAGGTATTCTCAGTTCTAAATGGAACACAAACCTGTCAGCTGCATTTTCTTACTTCTCTGGAATAGAGGGCATTCAGATGCAGAGCACTTGTCTGGGACAGCTATGTGTGGCTCAGGCTCCACCACTTACTAAAAAGAAAGAAACAACATTGTTACAAACCTACAGATTTTCAAAGTGAGAATTCACAGCAAAATCTCAGATATCTTACTACAGCCACTACATCCAGCAAACGTGAAAAGTGAGATCACATAAATCACAGATCTTCAAGGAGGCCGAGATAAAAGACAAGTCCTCTAAACAGGCTTTTAGAACCTCTTGTTGACAATATCTCAAAACAAAACTAAATCTGTAGTGTACGTAAGCAGAATTCATGTAAGGTCAGCAAAACAAGGCAAAGCAGTCTTGCTTATGTATGCAAGTGTAACATTTACAAAGCAAAATTCACTAAATGGCTCATGTTTTCCAACTAACAAATGAAGTGTTTTGTGCTGTGCACATTTACAGCAACCTCCCAATAGTATTTTTACTCTTAGTCTAAATTGCATTCTGTTAACAGTGCTCTCGGTTGTTATGGTGTTGGATTTGATCCTGCTCCATTAGCAGGTTATTACTAATGTGTATAATGAGCGCATTAACAAAAGAGACACAGCATATGGAAAAAAGACAGAGGTAAAAACAGCAGCGGTCTGTTTATCTTTCCTGCTCAGTCCCACTGATCATGTCCCTCAGAGTGCATTAATTACTTCAAAATAGGAATTAATTTTAAGGAATTAAGCATAATACGGCTAAATTTCACTGATCGGGATAGCTGTGTGCGCATTGCTGTACAAGCGGATTTTACCATCCTTCCTGTCTTATTTATTTCCTTCTATTCCCTTCATAGCATTCTATTGTTACACGTAATGTGCTCCACACTATTCTATTTCATTGCATTATACAGAGTGCCATTCCTAGCCATTTAAGTCCATTCATTTTCATTCTGTTCTATTCCATTCCATTGGCGAAAGCCGATATCACATTGCCGCCATTGTGGCTGGTAACTGCATCCAACATCCTGATTGGATTGAAAGTGGGAGTGAAGACTGGCAGGACCTCAGAGTCTGGTGGCCCTGTGTACGGCCACCCTCTCAGGTTCACACACACCCACAAAGGCCGTCCTTTGAGTCGACAGAGGAGTTCACCGTCGAACAAGCTCAGGTCTGCCTTTCCCAGTGGGTAATTATTGCTTGCTGCAAGCCTACTGACATGTTGAATGTTATCTCAAGACCACTTTTAAGTCCCTATTATTTGCTTTCTCTATCCCTTTCAGGGGCATCTTTCTCAGGGTCCTCTGCGTCTCTCACACACAATCAGTTCTTCATTATCCTGGGTCACATTCAGTAACCGGCCTACCCTTCCGTAAAGAGACTAAAAAAAGAGTGTGAGATGGCTGCTTTACTGCTGTGAAGGATATCTGATAAAACAGGTTATAACTAACTGAATTAGTGAATGAATCTACAGATTTCAATTAATCAAATTCAGGACATTCAGGACTCTCATGGTGGATGAGGACAGAGGCTTGAATCATGCAAAGGTTTTATGAATATTATTGAAATTGAAAAATAGAAATCAGTTACTACCTTAGTGAAAAATAAATATACTAAAATGTATTTTAAATACATTTATTTCATGTTAAGTATGCTACAAACACATTTACATACCGTTATTTATTTGTACTTTTAGCATATTAAACTGGTATATTTAAAGTCTGATAAACTAGATCAACTAATTTTGTACTTAATGCACTTTAATTTTGTGGAAGTAGTGCTAAAGTCCAACATAAAAAAAAGCTGTAAAATTTACGGTAAAACACGGTTGCCTGAATTTTAACGTAAAAAAATATGGTAGCAATGTTTTTCGTTTTACGGTTTTAACTTAAATCTTACATTTAAATACCGTAATTTCATTAACTGACACAGTATAATAATAATATACCAACCTACTAAAGTACTGAAATCTGTTTTGTACCTTTGTAATACACTGATAACCACCAAAAGCAAGTGGTGATGAGAAAGTCACATGATGAATGAAAGCCCATCACAAGCAGCTTGTAAATATTAACATATATAGAAGCTGCATGGTGTCATTCACACAAACACTAAATACCATCATGGTAACACACATGAAACTGAAATAATGCAATAAACATTCATTTAACAACATTCGATGTAACATACAACCGTAATGTACAGAACTGCTAAGAAAAAACTAAGAAGAAACATAGTTATTTAAAAAAAAAAACATCAAATTTGAAATGTAATGCAGTTAATTAGAATTCTAATTCTACTACCGTAAAATTACATGCAATGTCCAATACAGATTTTCACCGTATACAGTAAGGGAACTTACCGTTAACCATTTAACAGTTTTTTACTGTAGCATTTTTACAGTCTTTTACTGTTAAATTCATGGTCACTTGTTGTACAGTCTATACTTCAAGTATATTTGATTGTGGTAAAGTGGAACTATTGCAAGTATACTCTGGGTACACTTTAAATATTTTGTATTTAAAGACTGATATTATTTTAAAGATCATACAATCCTCATCAATAGTGACAGTAAACATATTTCTGGCTTAATATTGAGAAATGTGCATTGTGCACAAGTAATACTCCATCATTATATCAGTAAGTCTCAAGCAATATGTCAGTAAATACGTTACTTTTTTACTTTTTATG
This sequence comes from Labeo catla, assembly GCA_012976165.1. Taxonomy (NCBI): domain Eukaryota; kingdom Metazoa; phylum Chordata; class Actinopteri; order Cypriniformes; family Cyprinidae; genus Labeo; species Labeo catla. The sequence goes on along the minus strand of VONZ01000015.1, from coordinate 840,756 downwards.
TTGCTTCTTGCAGGCTACTCCATGACTGTCTTATGGCACTTTTCCAATGTGTGGTACAACTCAGCTCTTTACTTTTCCACTGCAGTTTAGTGCCACTTCAAAGTGCGTGGGATTATAGATGATTGTAATACTTGCGCCACCACCTTGTCTACTGACCACGACACAGCCATTTCTTTTTTAAGCTGTGTGTGACGGCCGTTTAAAGCAAGTCATTTAAAAAACAGTAATATGAACAAATGATAGTTTACTGATTTAAATCTATCAAGTTTAGTACTTGTGTTGTGAATCCAATGACACTGGTAGTGACAATTCTCTGTGAGCAATCAAGGATTTGCACTGAAGTGGTAGTAAAAAAAGGTACCAAGTACTAGCTACTGTACACAGTGGAAAACCCCCGAAAAGTGAGCTGCACCATGCAGTGGAAAAGCACCATTATTGGATAAGTACTCTACTTCAAACTCTCACTGGACAATGACACTTTCTCCTCCATTTGCTAAACCACATGGACCACTGCAGATCATTACCAAGCGTTCAAGGCCCCTTGAGACATAAGAAGACCGTGAAAGCTGTCTGCATTAGTCCGGTCTCAATCATGAAGAGCAGACCAAAAGACTGACCTTGAATAATGGCCACAACACCATTAGTGCACCATTATAAATCTCTAACTGTCAGCAGCCAGCCTCTTTATCTTGGTTATGTGTGATGAAGTCAAAAAGCCTATAATTAGCCTGGCCAAGGTCCCATTAATTCCACTTTAAAGTATATGAACCACAATACATAGCTTGTTTTGATATCTGTCATTTTCTGTATTAACTATATAGTGATATACAGTGACATTGTGTTCAAATAAAATGACTGAAAACAATGTTTTGATCACACTGTCCACCCCAAGAGCTTTACAGGGTCCCATTAATTCTATTTTGGACTTTATGAACCACTAGGGGCCTACACTTTCCTCATTTTGTCTTCTATATTAGTCCCTGTATTAACTATATTGTGATATACACTATTGGGTTCATGTAAAATGACTAAAAACATCTAGATCTTTATATGGTATTTTACAAAGTTTCACTTCAGATCTCCCACCTCCACTGTGACAATCCAACCTCCATTATGATCTTAAAAGGCCAGATTCTCAGTCCCCCCACAGAGTGCTTTAACATGGTCATTAATCAACTGACCTACGGTTCATCATCCATGCAGTAAAAAAAAAAATAATTAGTCACGGCTCAGAGCTGTGAAAAGTCGACAAAACTTAGACTCAGAAGCATCTGGAGGCCAGATTTCAAACACTCCCTGTTCACACCTTCACAAGAACACACACATACACACAACTCCAGACTGCACCCTGTAGTTAATTCCAGTGGGGACAAGAAAGTTGTTATGTATCAATCACTGGGGATTTGAAAAACATCTGGCCATGCTTTTTAAATTTTGTGTTTTGAAACAAAAGCTAATTAAGATGCAAATCATTAGATAACTGGCCAGAATGCCAAGTGATTGATTCACAAAAACAGTTATGCATGAGGTAAGTGTTAATTACATAAGCTGTAACACACAGTCAGCCAATAATTACTGCAAAAAATAAATTTCAATGACTGGTAAGCGATCAAGGCCTGATGCACTTGCCAAATGCACTTTAAATTTTCATTTAAGCTGACCAATGTGTATGATGAGAGATATAAAAAAAAAAAATCACATCTTTGCAAAAAAATTAGTTGGCAGGGACAACTGTCCATTTTAGATTTAATTTAAAGAAGTTTTATCATTTTACAAATCTGCATACATTTAGGAAATCAACATTAACATTTTTTTAGGATGCCAACATAAAAAAAGAAATGAAAAGAATGAAATATAGCTCTGTTCTCTCATATCCCACCACCTGTCCAAACAGCGATTACTTGAGTATTATTTACTGAAAAAGCTCAGTGTTGCTGATAATCCGGGACTAAGCTGAAAATCTGGCTGAGATGTATACGGCTGCTCTGCAGTCAACCCATTCTTTAGGCTTTCCTTGTAACAGATCAAAAAAGCTCAATAGATTATCCTTTCTTCATGGATGAAGAGAGATATAGAGAAAAATATGATCATAAAGTCTTATGCTTGTTGATAAACAATGCTTTTAGGATGACTGAGTACAGCATGTTTATTGTGGTGAACATTTATAGTTTGTGGTGAAGAGTATAAATTTTACACTAAGCATCAACTGCAAAAAGTGATTGTTTTCAAACACATTTCTCAAACATTTCCCCATCCTACCATTGGTTAAGCAAACTGTTAGCCCCGCCCCAAACTCAAACTACTGGTTGAGCTGATGTTATTATGCTGGGCTGGTCGGGATGCTCAAACAAACAAAGCATTTCTTGAGGCATTCAACCTACAAATGGCTTGCTTATATTTGTCTCTGCATATTATTCTGGAGTAGGAAAAATACTAAGTATTTTGGGAAAATAACACATTTTCTAGAGTTTCTGTATATCCAGATAACTCAATCAGTGCTAAAGGTTCCAGAGTTTCATTGAGTGAAGAATAAAGCTGATCAATGTTTTAGCTATAACCCATTTTCTGAGCCAAGCATTAACAGGTTTAACAGATTTATGCTTATGCTGGCATGACTGCACATCCTCCGACAGCCCAGGCATCTCAAATGCAAACATTACTTACTGCAGCTCAAGAGTTCAACTCAAAGAGCTTTAGTGTCTCAGGATGATTTCATCTCACACTGATGTTGAGAGTCGATGACTGGTCAAGCAGAGGATGGGGATGATCAAAGAAAGATATTACGCATATACAACTGACAAAAAAAAAAAAAGATCTAAAAGCTTGCACAGCCCTTCCCTTAATCTTTGAAGAAACATGAAATAAAATATTTGAAGTTAATATCTATGTAGTCAACATGTAGCCAACAATTCAAGCTCCGTTCCAAAAGCATCAATAGCACAATCCTTTTCTTTAAGGTTGACAACTTGCATATAATGCCTAAGATGCCTCATTTTTGGCCAAATCCCAAATGCAATATCTTCCCATTAAAGAGATTTTTCTAAAATGCATTGTAACAAGCTAAGGGAGATGTCAGTTATATAGTAAATATATTTAATAAATAACAAAACTCTAAAATAAAATTCAATTCAGTAAGTTTTGGAGCTGACCGTGTATTTCACCATCACAAGCAAGGAAATCTCAAGAAACATCTTCAGGACATGCACATTTGTATGCAGGCCAAGACACAAATCTGAGGCAATGCAATCAACGTCAGTTCTGCCAAGGTCAAGAAGAGAGTTCAGCAACAGACAGTAAGTCTTCAACTCATACAGTACACTCAGCACACTGATAACAGGAAATTAAAAGTAAAGTGATGAATACAGTGCAACAAAAGCCATAAAAAATAAATCAAGGAGAAACATTTGCAGTATCACAGAGCTCAGGGGACCAGCTGTTAAAAAAACAGGATATTCTGTTTTATTATCTATGCAATTTTGTTCAGAGACTTTCAAACTCGAAGCAAACTCGGTTAGGAACTGAATGAGAGTGGAGCCCTGTTTATACTTTACTGTACCTACTATTAACATCAGTCCTTACAAGTGGCCAGTGCTAAATACCTGTGTAAACACACTCCAAAACTCTTTTTCAGTCCTTGAAATGTTAACCTTTAAGGCAAAACGTATTGAAAACTGATATGTCTACACATAAAATACCATTATTTATAATCTGTCCAACTGGTACTGTAAACAACATGAAATGATGGTAAATAATAACAATAAAAAAGAAAAATGGGCCTTGAATTCTGATCGTCCCAGATTTTTCTGAGACACACTATGATGTTGTAGCTCTGTCTGCTCCACATTTGGCTACAAACACATAGAAAAAGTTCAATATGACATCCAATGTGCACTCAGCAATTACAACCCCCAGGAAAAAGTAAATCGAATTTCTCTACCGGATAGTTGAACTCTGGGTTAGTTCCTTACCTAACTGTGCAACAGCAGAGATTTGACACTTTCAGGCCAGATTTACCAGTTGATGAGGAGAACTGAATAATTCATTTTCTGAATAGCGGTTCAGTGCTGAACAGGCAAGATCTCCAATAAGAGAGACAGCAGTTCATCACAAATTAAAGTAAAATATTACAGTGTCATATTTAACCCTCTGGGCCTCTCTGGTCACATTTGACCAAAAAATATTACATTTCGAGGTCAAAAATGGCCGTTATAGGAAATGAAAGGAAGAGAAATTTTTGCTTCATCAGAATGCGATGACACTTGATCATCTTTCATTCTATCGCTTTAGCTATGTGAAAAACACAATTTGGATATGCTAAAGGGTCAAAAAATAAAAACACTTGACACAGTCGCAGTCAAAAATAAACACTGGAAACGAATGGGAAATATATATTAAAAAAAACATAGTGGAAAAAAACAGCTTATTAAAGTTATAAAAAAAAATATTGCAGCATATCATAAAATCCCTCCAAAATTCAAAATATTAATCAATAAATACTGAACAAAAATAGATTGCTTTTCCTGGGGAATAAAATTTCAAAAGTTACATTTCAAGTGTGTTTACCAAGTGTGACCACAACTGAAGAGGCCCAGAGGTTTGATCAGTGATCAAAGTCTGAATTCTAAATACATATAAGATTTTAATTGACTGCTTTAAATTAATTAAGTGCCCTTGATTAATTGAGTGTACCTGAGGCTGAGACAAAACCTGGAAAGTATTTAAACATGACATGAAATTGCATGCCCAAGTCTAAATGTCCAAGTACGAAATGTAGATAATACACAAATCTTTTTAAGATTAATTCAAGTATGAATTACGAAAATCCTGAGGGGGGGGGGGAAGTATTGTAAGAGTATGGATGTTTTTTTGACTTTTTTACATTTTTGGCAAAGTGCAGGTTCTAAATGGAACCAATCTTGGATAAAAATGAAGTGTTCTAGTTTGAAAATAGAGCACCCAGTTTATGACAGAAGGTCTTAGAGTACATCACTGATCTAGTCATTGAAATGACACGTGCAAACATCAAACATGTCCTAAAGACTGTGTAATTCTGGCGCTTTGTGTCCGATAACAAGTCACATGGAACATAGCCTCTGATCAGAGGAGTTTCATACCTCCCAGATACACAGACTAATTAATCTCACACCCCACTGATCAAATAAAAAATAACAGCCCGCAGCACTGAATCTATGACGAACACAGCAGATTAACACGACACAGCCTTGCAGCTGGTCAGTTATGTAAAAAAATAATATAGTAAATTGTAATCTACTAATCTATTATGGAAATTCTAATATTCCAGAACAGCATTAGTATTGAAATTCATAGGGAATGAGCTCATGTAAGGCACCGATGTGTTTGTCCTCTTATGCAAACTAAAATCGCCCCCAGCTGTTTGAAGGTTCATGTCGGCTTCATTACTTCTCTGCGTTTTATCTTTGCTGGTTTGGTTTGGCACTGCTTTAGAGCATGAAAAAGATCTCTTTAAACAATAGTCTGAATAGAAAATGCATTCCAGAAATGACACATTAACAGGAGTTTGATTAAATTACAGATGTTTTTTAGCACTTAAAGGGCACTGGGATAAAGCCAGAGAGGCTGAAAGAAAGGAGAACCATCTTTCATTTCAGAAAGAAAAAAAAGATAAATCAATGTTCTCGCAGAATCTGGGAATATGTGGATGGTTGGAGGCTATGAAGAGGACCACTCACTATAGCAACTGCATCTCAGTGACAGAATGAAGAGAATCATAAAACACACTGTGCTGCCAATTTGCAGAGAACCTTTAGAGACAGTAGCAAGTTATTAAACCTTGTTACAAGTCAAGCTCTCCACAACCACTCTCAAATTAGTTACAGACACACGCAAGACATTCAGACGCTTGTAAATGTGAAAGGACCCACTTGCTTTTGTAGTTGAGAACTCTCTCCGTTTGGAAGTTCTGTTTGATGTGCAAAACTGGCTCTTGAGAATATTTAACACTGGTGTTAGGGTCATGAGACACAAAGAGTCCAACTCTTTTTGAACATTCCACAGCTTTAGAGTCCCTCATGATAAAGGAATTTCTTCAACATGAGCATCGGAGATCATGCAAAGCAGAACTGCTGTCAAAACACTGATCCTGTTACAGCAACAAAGACTTATATTATGTCATTATGAATCAAATTTATATAACCACAACTGCGCAACTGAGTTGGGTAAAGTGGCAGATAGGACTGTGTCAAAGGACACAGAACAAAAGACGTAGTTTTCCTTTGAAACGTAACTTTACAGACAATATATGTGACTCTGGACCACAAAACCAGTCGTAAGTAGCACAGGTATATTTGCAGAAATGGCCAACAATACAGTGTATGGGTCAAAATTATCTATTTTTCTTTTATGCCAAAAAAAAAAAGAATATTAAGTAAAGATCATGTTTCATGGAGATATTTTGTAAATTTCCTTCCATAAATATATCAAAACTTAATTATTGATTAGTAATATGCATTGCTAAGAGCTTTATTTGGACAACTTTAAACACAATTTTTTGTACCTCCAGATTCCAGATTTTCAAATAGTTGTATCTCGGCCAAATATTGTCCTTTCCTAACAAACCATACATCAATGGAAAGCTTATTTATTCAGATAGATATATACAAACTGTGAAAATGCACTTATATACCAATATCTAAAAAATGGTTACAGTAATACTTTACAGTAAGGTTCAATATGCTAACAGTAGTTAACATGAACTATCAATTTAAAAACTTCTAAAGTAAAATTTTTAGTCTTAGTTGATAGTAATTTTACTATTTACTAACACATTACAAAAACCAATGGACCTGAGCTGACATGAACAGATAATGAACAGCTGTATTTTTATTAAATAACATTAACAAAGATGAATAAATACTGTAACAAATGCAATGCTCATTGCAGGTTAAGGTTAATACATTAAATAGGATCTTATTGTAAAGTGTTACCAAAAACGACTTAATTTACAGCAAAAAAAAAAGTTTAAATGGCTTGACAACGTCTAAATAAGTGTATTATTTGTATGCATTGTAGGTATTTAATGCAGATGTGACTAAGAAATTATTTTATTCCATTTGTTTTGTAAAAATAAATAAATCAAGTCAAATCAAATAAAAAACAATACAACTCTAACATGCTAGATGGACACAGCACATCTGGGTGGTTGACAGGATATGTCAGAATCTAAAACAATTTTAAACAATATTTTTTCTAATTCTTGTATATTACGCACACAGTTGTAATACCTCCAGTAAAGCAACGTGTAGTTAAACGAACTTGTTACCATTTACACCAGCTAAAATATGTACTGTCACGATTTTGGTTTTATACTGAACTGCGATTTTCTCTACAAATCAAAACCCAGACGAGGAAGTTAACGGTGCAACATACTCGACACATGAACTCTGTACCGGCTGACAAAATTCACTTTGCTCCTAAAACGTCTGACGGCATGATAAACTTGCATATTAACGGCTTACCTGACTGTGAGGTCTTTCCAGAAGCCTTCAAGTGAGCAGGACAGAAACTACGGAATCACTTGTACCGCACGCACCCCTTCGCATTCAAATGCTCTGTGTGTCTCTTCCACTGTGGTAATCGATCGAACAACGGGGCGCCTGGAGGCGCACACAATGAATACGTCTGCGAACGATTGTCTGGTTGATTATTTGCTCAGTGATCAGCGTGGTTTTCCATGCCTCGCTGAGTTTTCCTATCCCAGTTATTCCCAATCACAGATGCCGCAGAATCCGCACGCGCTGCCTTTTACATCGTCGCGCGCTCAGAGCCGCAAGCGCGCACCCAGAACGCAGCCACATAGTACCTGCTACTCGCCTCCTCTTCTTAACGGGCGGTGAATCAGGTCAGAGAGGAGGTGTCCTGTTTTTTATAATGGAGACCTGCCTGTCTCTTTTCTGCTTGCGTATACGGCGCGTGTCTCACATCCCTGCGGTTCTCAGCAACAGCAGCAGCCGCCGCGCGTCAGATCGCGCTCCGCACAGCCCGACAGCACTGCCTAGAGTTCTCACACAGACACAGCACGACACATATTATTAAATAAATAACCAGAGATGATATGAATAAAACGCGACTGCTCGAACAGTACATTCTGCTCTGTTTTTTAATAACACTGTGGCAAGAAATCAAAAATACTTTTTTGTCACAGGGCAGTAGCCCAGGATGAGAGGTCAGGAAGGCAATCTGGTTTTGGTCTAATACAAAAATACATTACATTCATTTAATTAACTAAATGGACAAAGCTGCGTTTTAGTGTGCTTAGTTGTGTGTGTGCGTGTGTGTGCCTAAGCGTTATATTGCAAATCCATACAATAGTACTGAGTTATTCATTTAATTGCGTAGCCTCTACTCTTTGCATACTTTGCATACACCTTAGTTTGTGTTGCCGCTATGGCTAATGTATGGCTAATGTAATCTACACACGCAGTACTCGACTTGAACATATGCGTTTTAATACTGAGAAACAGACATGCCGAGATTTATTCTATAAACCTGAAAATCGCTAACTTCAAGGATGAACTTGTCTTGAAGCACACGTGTTTTTACAACGCGTCATCAATCGGCCATATTGGCGCCACTGAACGTAAACAAAGCCAGTTAATCAAAGGAAACTCGCCAATTTTGAAGATTATTGCTGCAGAAATGGTCAATTATTGTCACGTTTTGTGCTGTACTAATTGGTTGAACCGGGAAAAACATTTGGAGTACTATAGACTGACAAAACTTTTTAACAAATCAAGGAGAAGAATGCAAAAAAAAAAAAAAAAAACGGTCTGAGGAATGAAAGGCGTTTGCGGTTGGCCGAACTGAACTGGGATTTCTTGACAGTTGTGTTTGATCTTATCATTTCCAGTAAGGTAGGTGAAATATTAGGCTAATACTGCTTGTACATATCATTACCATCTGTTTAGTTTGTCAAAATATTGTCCTTTCCTGATGACTAAGTCCTATTCTATATGATTTAGCAGTCTGTTCCATGGTTAAGACAGCATAAATAAGCACAACAACGTAATCAGTAGTGCATCAACCATGCAACCAATGTTGTTGTCTACATCTGAGTATCTCCAATATGGCCGCGCATCCGGGTAACTGACCAATTTGTGACGCAAGTGCAAACTCTCTACATAAATGCTGATTGAACATCACATTGACATCACTGTCTTCACAGTTGTTGGTACATCACAGTATTACATTTTTCTCAATGCCTACATACCGTTACCAACAGTTGCCGTCACTCATGTTGCCAGTTCATTGAAAATGAATGATTTTAGTCGTTTTGCCACGAGTCCCTTGCGTAGTGATGTCAGATTCATAAACAAATTGATTTAGCTGAATCTTTTTGTTTGAACTGATTCACTTGAACCAGTTCACAATTTCACAAAAGGCTGAGCATGGTTCTTTGGTCACGGACACACTAAACAACACCTCATTTGCATTTATTCATTTAGCAGGTGAATAATCTACATAAGCTACAAATGAGATACACCAACTCAGTGATCCGGGTTAACAACTCACCAAATCATGAACTCATTAACATGTTGAGTGAAGGAACTGAATCCAGAAATGAATAAATTTGCATTTTGTAGGCCTATTTCCACAAATACATAAGATTGTATTATTTAAAGTTTTAGTTTGTTTATTTATTTAGTACTTTATTTAATTAATTAATTAATTTAGATGCACATTATTTATACTTTTAGTAAAATTGATTACACTATATATATATATATATATATATATATATATATATATTTATATATATTTATATTTATATATTTATAATTACTATTTGTATGTTTGGTCCTACACAACCAAGAATGGTCTGTTTGTTTGTTTATATCCATGCACATTCATTTATATATTTATTAATGCATATGTGGAATTATTTAATGTTTTTGTTAAAACTGAGAACAGCCTATTTTAGACATGTCTGAATCTTAATAAACTGAGAACTAATAAGTGCTGTGATGCAAGAAATCTGTAGTGAACAGAACATTTGAAATGTAGGATGAAAAGATAATTTTTTAGCAGAAATGTTTAAAATAAAGCACACTGGCAGTGTTTATTTGATTCTCAGATTCCTTCGAGCTATATGCCTACATATTATGGAGTTTAGGCTGGCATGAAAGTTTGTCATATTATGAAAAATATTAATTTTGCCTGTTCACCCACCATGTACCTTCTACTTTTATTCATTTGTTCAGTCTATATATCAGTGCCTGACTGAGGATTATTCAGCTCTATGATAACAATTCACATGTTAACTGTTTCCCCTGCCAGCTTATTGGAATGAGTGAAACTTTATCCCTTCTGATCCAAGGCTGATCTCATCCTTCTGAAGAAATTTCTAGCCCACAGACCCCCAACTCAAGAGGGAATACAGAGAGTTCATGCAATACTTCATCTAAGCCCTATTCATGCCCTGCACTGAATAAAGCTTCTGTTCGGTTGATCCATTCGCGTGTTGAACTGTATGTCTTATTTACTGTGTGTCTTCTGGTAATCAGTTCAGACAGTAATGGATTTCATATAACAACAAGAAAGACTGTCATTTCTGACATGAAATTACATGTAAAACTTCTGGGATAATAACATTTTTCTTTGCAACCAGTTCTGTTTTATGATGTATAACCCGATGACTGCTGAACAGCTATTTCTTGTTCTAATGTGATGACTCATGCTGATCAGACATTTTTGCTAAAAGCATCTTACTGCCAGCTGACCCTCTGTACAGGCCAATGAAATGCAGTATAGGATACAGGGCTATTTTGGAGCATGAATTATTCCACTGATTAAAGCAAAGCACATTCTACATGACGTCACAGTTTGGGAGGGAGGGAGTGGAGGAAGGGTTAAAGGTTGTTTTCTTGCGGCTGTTGGGCCCCAAGTAACTGTCAGGTCTGATCAGTCTTCTCCACTTTTACTGGTTAGAAAAAAGTGAACCCAACCTGGAGGCCAGAGATGGGGCCTCTCTACTCTTCTTCATTCGAAACATTCATGCTGGACAGAGAGAGACATTTCACTCCCTCAAACCATGCAGAGTCACTTGCCGATCAAACAAGTTCTGAATTACTTGGGAAACATTTCTTATCAAAGTTCAGTGTATATGATTTTAAAGGGATAGTTTAAAATTCTGTCATTAATTACTCACCCTCATGTCAAAGACCTTTGTTCATCTTCAGAACACAAATTAAGACCTTCTTATCTTTTTGATGAAATCCGAGAGCTTTCTGAGCTTTTTGAGCTTTCACAAGAATATTACAATGCATGCATGTGGTGCTGCTGATGCAGGAGCTGGCCTTGAATGTGTCAGTTGCATTGCTGTCTATGCAAGGTCAGAAAGCTCTCGGATTTCAACAAAAATATCTTGATGTGTGTTCTGAAGATGAACAAAGGCCTTTCAGATTTGGAATGACATGAGGGTGAGTAATTAATGACAGAATTTTAATTTTGGGGTGAACTATCCCTTTAAACCTGCAAAATTCTATTTATTTTATATAGTGAAAATCATCTGGTGAGGAAAAATGTCTGACAGACTCACAAATATGAAAAAAATTATTCTCTTTTGCTCAAATAGTTGACACCTTATGTTGTTTCATTGGATGATTTAGGGACAACGTTTATTTAATCAGAAACTCCCCCTCAGCCAAATATTACACTCTAAAAAGTGCTGGGTTAATTTGGCAACCTAGTGCTGGATAAATATTGGGCAGAGCACATGCTGGGTTATTTTGACCCTGGTTGGGTTAAATGTTTTTACCAAACATGCTGGGTTATTTTATTTAGGTCAGCTATTGTTTAAATTATAATATTGCTATATATTGCTTATAAAATCCATTTATTTTATGCAAGGCAAAAGGCGTTTCCATCATGCGAAACAACCTCTGCTGACGCAGCTGACTGACATCTCGCCCTTATGTTGTGTTGTGTAAAATAATACAATTTACAGTGAAGACTATAAAATATATACAAACCTTTATTTCGCTGAAGTGCACCAAATCGACAGCGCTGAGAACCGCTCTTTCCTGTGAGGACTCAAAAAGCCAGCGTTCTGACTGACTGTTATTTAGCAGCTGGGTTGCAGGGTTGCATGCCCGGCATCAAGGGGGGGCTTAGCCCCCCTATGACATCCTGAAGCCCCCTGCAATGATCTGAAGGACTGATCTCTTTACCCCCGGAATTAGATTTCAAACGTGAAAAGCTAAACTGAATGTGATTTCAAACTTAGGGGTACCCCTCCAATCTGATTTGTGCCACCTCAGATTCAATTTGACCCACTCTAACCCCCAAAACTCATTGATTTTAACCATTAGATTCGGACATCACCTTTGTTTTTAAACTTTCACTGTTAAATTTAAACGTGCTTTTGCGCTTTGTCTGGCGCTGAGCCAGATAGACAAGCTCAGTGTTTTTAGCCTTATCACAAAGATTCAGTGTTTTCAACCACATAAAAATAATGTTTCAGTCATTTAAATTAATTACTAGCAAAAAAAAAAAAATTGTTAAATACACAGTGATGTTTGAGTTCGTTAAATGTACTGGTTTGTAAAGAAAGCGGCAATAATCCTATCAGTTAAAATCTGACAACGTGTTTTATTCATATAGAATACACCGCACCCCCGTCAGCCCCCCTTGAGCATCATACAAGCCCCCATGGGTCGCGTGTCCTTACGCCAGGACTGCAGGGTTGCCAGGTTTTCACAACAAAACCTGCCCAATTGCTACTCAAAGCTAGCCCAAAAGTAGCCCAACGGCGTTGCGAGGGGGGTCCTTCTGTAAAAAAAAAAATAAAAAAATTGCGCTCCGAGGGGTAAAATACATGTTTTTTGGCTTGATTCCCTGGGGAAATTTAGCGTTCCAGGGGCTAAATATTAAGTTACTGGGGTAGCTTCAACCCAGACATGAAAAACAACCCTTGGCAGCAAAGTAGCCCAATTCTGAGGGAAACACTTGGCAACACTGCTGGGTTGTTTCGTCAGAGAAATAACCCAGCGTTAAAAATGACCCAGGGACTTAAATCTACCCAGCACCTGGGTAAAAATAAATAAATAAATATAACCCAGTAAAATGACCCAACAATTTGAACCCATCATTTGGGTTCAGTATTTTTTTATAGTGCAAGTATTCTAAAAACATTCAAAAAGCAATGGTACAGGCCTTATTTAATTAAAGTATGAAAGTCATACAGACATCACATGAACAGGCAGAACAAAAGCCATATTATGCTGATAAAAAATTATGTTTCAGTAAGTCCACAGATACTTACCAGGGAAAACAAGGACATTTGGACATTATAGTGATAGCAACCAACATTGATTACAGTCAGAGATGTCTGTTGGGATAAATTATTCATCTTGGCACTCAGAAAATGGCAGAAAAATATAGGGTGTGAATTATTGAACACACATGCAGAATTAATTAGCAGTCAGATGAATAAATAACGAGATTATCCTAAACTCTCGTCTTTAATCCACACAGCCCTCAACAGAAATATCCAGTAGGTGATTTCTATCAGGCAGGAGCAGGGAGGAGAACGAATTAGAGTTCTGGAATGTAGATCTCACTATCAAAATTCAGCAAACACTTAGTGTTTGGCCCATAGAACGGGATCAGCTTTTATTAGGCAAATCATTCAGTGATGGCCATGGATTCATTCCACGAGGAAGTGTCAAGATTCCAGTCAGCACTTTCTTCAGATATCGCTAAACTCCCTTGAGATTAAAGACCTCTCAGGATTTCAGTTTGCAGTGAATATTGCAGTGGTTTAGAAAAGTGAGGGCGTTATAATCACAATTTCTGAGATTTCTTTCACATGCCAGGCAGCATTTCTATTTCTTCAAGAAGCTTTAAACACACTGAGCTTTGTTCATACACAAAAGCAGAACAAATTTCTGTGTAAAATACTCATAAAAGCATTCTAACAATGTGCTACATTCAACTGAGTGCAAAAATTTACATAATATTTGGTTTGCAAAGTCTTACTTAGAAATTTGTTCTGCTTGTGTTTCATGAATAAGGTCCATTGACAGTCTGCCACACTTTGTGTGCCTCTTTATGTTAGCACATATGAGTGTCTTTATGTGCAATGGCAATGCTTCAAGTTCAAGATCCCACTATGCACATAATTTATAAAATGGTCTCTGCAATTATTATTGACTGACTATGAGGTATTAGGGATGACTTTGTAACTGCAGTAATTTCAGGCCATGACCCTCAAGGGTAGCAGTCATTTAAAATGAGGGCTATTATGGAAGAACAAAGGCCATTAGATCCCAAAGAGGACTATTTTAATAAAAGACATCCTACACAACTAAACTGATAATAGTCCTTTTATTTGTGAATTACCAATAGTATTCACAGAGAGATGTTACTGCCTTTAATCAAGCTAATAAGTTTCCACAGTTAACATTTAGAAAAAAAAAAAACATTAAATTAAACAGATTTACAGTGCCCTCCACAAATATTGGCACCCTTGCTAAAGATGAGCAACAGTAGCTGTCAAAATAAATCTACATCATTTATCTTTTTGATCTTTCATTAAAAAATTCACAATTGTTTTTTTTTTTCATTTTTTCGTAGCCACCTTTGCTCATATTTAGCCTACCAATAGTGCCAATATTAGAGGAGTGCACTGTATAAGGTTACAAATAATTTTTATTTCAAATAAATATTGTTGTTTTGAACTTTATATTCCTCAAAGCATCCTGAAAAAAGTATTATGGTCTCCATAAACATATTAAGCAGCACAACATTGATAATAAGAAATGTTTCAAAGTCAGCATATTAGAATGATTTCTGAAGGATCATGTGACACTGAAGACTGAAGTAATGATGCTGAAAATTCAGCTTTGCCATCACAGGAATAAATTACATTTTAATATACGCTACCAGTCAAACGTTTTTGAACAGCAAGATTTTTAATGTTTTTTAAAGAAGTCTCTGCAGAAAAAGCAGTAATATTGTGAACTTTTGTTTACTATTTAAAATAAATGCTTTCTATTTAAATAAATTTTAAAATTAAAGTAATTTATTCCTGTGATCAAAGCTAAATTTTCAGCATCATTAATCCAGTTTTCAGCTTCACATGATCCTTCAAGAATCATTGTAATATGCTGATTTGCTGTTCAAGAAACATTTTTTATTAGTATTAATACCAATATTTAAAACAGTTGAGTACATTTTTCAGGATTCTCTGATGAACAGAAAAATCCAAAGATCAGCATTTATCTGAAATAAAAAGCTTTTATAACATTATACACTATACTATTCAAAAGCTTGGAGACAGTATTTATTTATTTATTTGGAGAAAGAAATGATAGAAATTAATACTTTCATTTAGCAAGGATGCTTTAAATGGATCAAAAGTGATGATAAAGATATTTATAATGTTACAAAAGATAGATAGATTTAGATAAATGCTGTTCTTCTGAACTCTCTATTCATCAAAGAAATCTGAAAAAAATTTGACTCAGCTGTTTTTAACACAATAATAATAATAATAATAATAATAATAATAATAATAAATGTTTTTTGAGCAGCAAAAAACATTTGAATGGTAGTGTTTATTAAAACAGAACAAAAGTATTTTAAATTGTAATATTATTTCACAATATTACAAATAAAATATAAATTATCCTTTCATTTTTTAATGGAAAAAGACAAAAACATATAAGTTTTGGATGACATGATGAATATGATTGAAAGAATGTTGACATTTTTGTGAACTGTTCCTTCTAGATTTCATAACGAGACGTTTCAGGTAAAGGTTTCAGGTAAAATTAGAATGACAGAGCTGAAGCCTTTTCTGAATTCACTGCAGGGAATCATGGGAGCGTTGATGGGGTCCAGTGACAGCTCATATATTCACTGCACATACGCTCCGTATCACAGCTCATTTTCAGGAATATAAAAACATGATGAATTGACCCAACAGTACAACATCTCACATTTAAATCAAGGCTGACAAATGCTAATCGATGCACTGATTTGTAGACATGCAGTCATGTGTGAAATGGGTCTGACATTTTCATGTTAGCTCAGGGTTTGACTCACCAGTGTCTCATTTGCTGTTTAAACCTTCATGAGCATCACATAAAAAATTCCCTGTGAAGAGACTTTCTTTGTTTCTTCAAAACTTCATATGACCTTCGGTTGACGAGAACTACAGTGAACCAAAATTTTGAAAGGACAAATTAAAGTCTGCTTCAGTTTTATATAACATGTTACAGCCTGTGATATAAATAGCCTACAGTTAGTCCAAAAGTCTGAGAGCACACTGAAAATCAGTTTTCTGGATTTAAACCTGAACAGTTTGCTGGGAAGAAAACAAGCTTTTACATAAAATCAAATATCTGCATGATTTCTAGGTCAATAATAAAACATAACATTTGAACTTTACTATCTTTAACTCCTTTGTACAGGCAGTCAGATGTTCCTGCTTCCATTAAAACACAAAATCATTCTCAAATCATGCTGAAGAATGTGATCATCAGGTTTCAGAAACACTTGTGGAGTTCATGTCCTCTTACTTTTAAAACCCTCCACCCCAGCAGACAGGCAAATGTCTGTCTTGTTTAAAGAGGGCTGAAACTGAATACATGTAATTTGAGCGATCTCATTTCCTGCCAGCACATCTTGATATATGGCTTCTTAAATTACATGTATTACAAGTACATCGCATTTCACTTGGACCCTGCTGCAATAGATCAGATCGAGACATTTAATCTGAGGCCAGTGCATTAAGAGGAACTCCTGGAGTTTTATATTACTAAAGGAAGTATGAGAGATATCGCTAAAATATGTTTTACTTGGAGAAAATGGAGACTTATGCCTTAAGATTAAACTGTAAATTGTCCAAATATTAAAGATGAAAATGAAAGACAAAGGATATGATGTTAAATACTTAAGCTATAATTTAAAACATGCAAGCGGGAAACAACTTCAGTGTAGTGACAGAATGCATACATGCACCATGCATGACTATGATGAACCAATGTACTCACTTGACTCATATTTCAACTGCCTAATCTATCTTGACATAAGCCTTTCTAGGGACCTTTTTGGCAGACATAAAGACACATTTGCGTGTGTGTGTTACGACTTACCTTTTCTTTCATTTCTTTAAGATGCTTCTTTCCATAGCAGCTTCCAAATCATCCATTTAGTGTGGTCATGGTTGTGATACACACCTCTGCAGTCAACAGGGAGCCCAATTTGAAAACACAGACAAAGAAATGTTTCTTTAAATGTATTATTCACAGTTAATTTAATTAAAAAAACATCAAAGCAACCAAATAGTAACTCTAACATTCATCCGCCCCAGCAATCACACACTACAGCCTTGCAAAATGAATTTCACACAGGCATGTACAACTAACATTTTCTTTAGAGAAAGTTGAATCTACTTTAAAATGTTAATCAAATTTTGAAATCAAAGGTTCATAGGAGCATGTTAAAGTGATAGTTCACCCAAAAATGAAAATTCTGTCATTATTTACTCACCCTCATGTTCCAAACCTGTAATACCTTTATTCATCTTCAGAACAAAAATTAAGACGTTTTTGATGAAATCTGAGAGCTTTCTGATCCTGCATAGGCAGCAAAGCAACTGACAAAGGACATTGTTAAAATAGTTCATGTGACATCAGTGGTTCAACCGTAATTTTACAAAGCTACAAGAATATCTTCTGTGCGCAAAGAAACAAGAATAACGACTTTATTCAACAATTTCTTCTCTTCTGTGTCAGTAACTAATGACAAAATTTTCATTCTTGGGTGAACTATCCCTTTAATTTAACGTCCACAAACTAGTGTTGCGCGATATACCGGTACTTAAAAAGTATTGCGATACTCTGCTTTTAAAAACAGTATTATTTCGCATTTTACTAGTACCGGTACTTTAAGAATGTATTTTAATAAGAGCCGTATTTCTGCGTGTCTGTGTTAGTGAATGGCGCAGACGCCAAGTTTTGTTTACTACACACAAACGCGTGACGCTCGCGGTGTTTTCAGCCTCTGCCGCCTCAATATATGAGTACATGAACACATGAACATAATCTCTAACTGCCCTTAGAGTCATTTCATGAGCATTTCACCGTTTCTTTCGCGGAAAACTATCGTCAAGTAATCAAGACCCTAAAGGTCTTCACAGCAACCTGTCAAAATAAAAGTTTGGTTTAACTTGACAGACAGAAATATAATAATATATTACTTACTGTAAGGATAGTACTACTACTACTACTACTAATAAAAATATTATTTAAACAATGTTTAAGGGATATTTACCAGAAAAAAAAAATATTTACCAGAATTTATTTACCAGAAAATTGTAAATACACAACACAGTATTTCTGAAAAAAAAAAGAAAAAATTGCCAACAATTAATTCTATATCAAATCTAATTATCCTTTATAAATTCATTAGACATGCTTTTGATTATTAAAATGTAATGAAACAATTAAATTATAATCCAGAAAATTAATGGAAAACAGAAATTCACAAACAAAACTGAATTTGAGAAAATAATAAAACGCATTTCATAGGGCCTTAAAAACATGTCATTTTTGTTAAACGTTTAATAAACTGCTGTTAAATTCCGCAAGTTTCATGATTTCAATTAATTAGACATGCTTTTTGATATATTTTTTAATGTTAACCATTAAAATAGAGTTTAATGTTTAACCATTAAAATAGAGTCTAGAAAAGTTTAATTTGAATTTGGGAAAAAAATAAAACATTTCATAGGGCCCTCTTTATTTCATTTGTGTCTTTGTTTTATTGTAGTTGTCCTTTAGTTTGTTACTTGCATCTAGGTTCTAATTATTATTAACAAAGATAAAATAACAAAAATGGCTGTCATGATATAAATTGTTGTAAAATAAAATGACTATAACATGAAATAAGATTTGGCTTTATCCTTTAAGCTAACTTACCAATACAACAAAGATCTCTACATTCCTGTAGGCACGGTTGTTGTTCACTGTAATCCTGTGTAGTGGCACTGGCATGTGATTATTATTATTATTTTATTGTTTATTGTTATTATTTTTTAAAGGGGGGATAAAATGCTTTGTTTTAATAGATAAAATAACTATGATCTCCATCTGGATCATCTATTATTCAATTACTTTTTCTGTTGTTCTAGGTTTTTTCATAGCATCGGTTCAGTAGTAGTATCGTGATATTTTAGTCAGGTATTATCGAAGTCAAAATTTTGGTATTGTGACAACACTACTTCAAACAGAAATCAAACTATTACCAATCTATCTCAGCCTGAGTGCCATACATGAGCCCCTGTCTACTTTTAAAGATTTTATTCACCTAAACCTGTGAGCTTTACAGGTTTTTTTCCACTATGGTGCGTAAAAATTATTTTCAAGATGTGCAGTGCCACGATGAAGCAGCTCACAGTGCCTATGCTGGGATATGTGATTGGCTCATGGCTCATAGGGCTGATGAGGTCAGCCTACTATCTGCATTGCAGACAGGAAATAAGGGCTTAAATCTCATTCAGCAAGCTATATGGGACCCATAGAAAGAAGCAGCAGCCGAGAGGAAAAAGACCCTCATAGGAAATGAGAATAAACTGTTTGGGCAATTGAATTAATGCAAAACACCAAGCACTTCCGTAGTTATTTCTGCTTTCAGCAGGCTCCTGTGTTTTTATTCTAACAAGTTATCTGACATAGATGAGAAAAAGGATTATGTTTACATTAGGAATACATTTTTAGCAGATTGCATTGCGAAAATAATCAGTGAAAATGGTAGGCTCTCAAGCACATCAAAAAGGTTTGTATCAAAAGCACTAGAAAACAGAACCATGTTTTATGATTATGTGAAAAGCAAAATACACAAAATTACCAGGAGACCTTAGAAGTGTCATATCCATTTAAATGAAGTGCCTTAAGGAAAGAGAGCAATTCTCTGAAAGCTTTTCAGAACCACAATGTTTACAGTTATCAGCGAAATACAAATAGCTTTCACACTATCTTAACGCTGAAACGTTTAGCAGGAGAAAAATAGCTGCTACGGGCTGTAGTTAAACAGCCAAATTAACCTTTAAAGATGTTATACCTTGATTTATATTTTTAACTAACTATATATATATATATATATATATACATACGGAACAGTTGTTTCTGGTCCTTGAAACTGATTGGCTGAGAGGAGTGCGTTATTCTAGTGATATCGGAACTCCAACTGTTTCACTGTTTGTATCAGTCCGATTGCGGTATTTCTCACAGCAAGTGTCATGGTGGATTCCTAATTCCACTATAATTTTCTAAATATTACTTTTTGTGTCACAGAATGTAGTTTTAAGTCTATTTAGGCAACTTCAAATATATAATACACAGTTGAGATCAAAAGTGTACATACATCTTGCAGAATCATTATTTTACCAAAAAAAGAGATCATACAAAATGCATATAGTCCACAAGTCAACTGTGTTGTTACCTGAATGATCCACAGTTGTGTTTTTTTTTTGTTTGTTTTGTTTTGTTTAGTGATAGTTGTTTACAAGTCCCTTGTTTGTCCTGAAGAGAAAAATCCCTCAGGTCCCACAAATTCTTTGGTTTTTCAGCATTTTTGTGGGTTTGAACCCTTTCCAACAATGACTGTATGATTTTGAGATACATCTTTTACACCGAGGACAACTGAGGGACTCATATGCATCAATTACAGAAAGGTTCAAATGCTCACTGACACTTCAGAAGGAAACACAATGCATTAGGAGCCGGGGGGCAAAAACTTGAACTTGAAGATCATGGTAAATTTAACTTATTTTGTCTTCTGGAAAACATGTAAGTAACTTTTGTAGCTTCTGAAGGGCAGTACTGAATGAAAAAAGTATGATATTTAGGCAAAATAAGAAAAATGTACACATCTTCATTCTGTTTGAAAGTTTTCACCCCCGGCTCTTAATGAATCGTTTCTCCTTCTGGAGCATCAGTGAGTGTTTGAACCTTCTGTAATAGTTGCATATGAGTCCCTCAATTGTCCTTAGTGTAAAACGATGGATCTCAAAATCATACAGTGATTGTTGGAAAGCATTCAAATTTACAAAAAGCTGAAAAACCAAAGAATTTGTGGGACCTGAAGGATTTTTCTGAAGAACAATGGGCAGTTTAATTGTTCAATACTGTAACAACACAGTATATGAATGGGGTCATTTTATAATTCAACTTATTTTCTCTTGTGGACTAATCATCTTTTACGTGAAATATCTGATTCAGGTCAGTACTAAATAAAAAATAACACACATTTTGTATGATCCCTCTTATTTTGGTAAAATAATTAACATTTATCACCTCAACTGTATATACACATTGAATTAATGTAAATTTAGGAATACATTTAGAAAAGTAAGAATATCTTCTTTCAAGGCACTACCAATACAAATACCCATATTAAATGGATTTTATATATTTCTATATTTTGATTCAAATTTTTATTCAAGTAATACATAATACAATGACTAGTAAACAATTCAGTGACAATATTTTTATGCGAGAATCTGTCCTAACACCAGTATTGCAATTTCGGAAAACATATTTGTAGACTCAGGAAGTGAAAAAAAACAAACAAAAAAAAAACAGATGTGGCATTTATAATGTGAATTATTTTCCAAGTATTAAACAGCAAATATTAATATAAAACTTAACATGTTATTTTCCCCAGCCCTAGTCAACGTATAATACATCAATATGCTGATTTAAATGCAAAATTGATGTGTAGATATGTGAAATGATATGTGATATGTGCATGTGTTTAGATATTAAAATCAAACATACAGCAAATCACAGCAATGTTTTTCCATCCACAGCTCATGGCATAGAACAGAAGTGTTATTTACAAGACTATTTTTAACAGCACTTTCTCTTTGAAAGCTGATAAGCAAGATGCTACTATTAAAATGCAAAGCAAACTGAAAGTATTTGCTTTACTCTTGTGGACTATGCGGAATAAAGAATTGCATTCATTTGCTAATTTCCTGTAACCAGAAAAGGTCAGACCTGAGGTCAGCACAAACTATTGTTGTTGCTTCCTACATGGAGACAAACAACACACAACTCATTCTCTCATAAGACTGTGGCAAACAATAAACTTGCTAGCAGTGTTATGCAGAGTGGGAGGAAAAACCTATCCAAAAAAATTACACAATTAGCTGACCAGAGGCTAAAATTCAAAGATCTGCACTCAGCTAAAATCCCGTGAACGGCAGAGTCACACAAATATGCACACTTTAGGCAAGCTCTATTTTAGGAGACCAAAGCCTGTTTTATAGACTGTACACACAGACAAAACCCAGCACAAATGTTCTTAGCAGATTCATCACCATAGTTAGCAGAGACTCATCATAGGACTCTTTCATCCAAAGGTCACATCTGCATGCTTACTGCTCACCAACTCACCAACATTTCAACTGCCAACAAATCTAAATCTTTTTTTTCTTCTTCAAATGCACTTGTGCACTGGGTTGTGCAATGCAGCAGATGTGGGGGGGAAAAACAACGCAAAATAAAGCTCAAAAATACATAAAAGTCACTCACAGTAGGGATGACGGTTTTGAGATCCTATTTAGTCCATCCACCCAGCGATGACTGTGCGACCAGATCAAGCCTTTGACCTGTAATCCATGTCCAGTCAAATACAATCAACACAGATACAACTATATCAGGGTGCTCCGACATATATATTTGTTGTGTAAAGCAATATTAATATTGTTCTGAGTTTGTCACGCTACAGAAAAAATGTGTTAAGCCAAATTTGAATGATAAAAAACACACCAAGTAAATAAAATAAGTTGAATCTTGAAAAAATAAACAATATTCTCTGCTTTCAAATTATTATTATTAAAACTACTTCATTTACTTTGACTTGAATCTTCTACCATCATATGCTATTCTGTGTATTTATATTTTTCTAACCCTAACCCATATATTTGAATTTATTTTTATTTTTTTGTTTGCTTTTTTAAAATATATTTATTACTAAAAATATATATATTTTAAAATATGATTTTTAGTCATTATTATTTCAGTTTTAGATTTAGTTCTTTTAGTACAACAAGTTAAAAGTAAATTAACTAAGTGTAAAAAATAAATAATTTTCACCAGGATTATAATAGCTAACTAAAACTAAAATCATAAAACATTTTCGTTATTTTAAATAATATAACCGTGAATTCATTTTTATTTTTTTGTTTGCATTTGAATTCATTTTTATTTTTTTGTTTGCATTTTTAAAATATATTTATTACTTTTTAAAAAATATATGTTTTTTAAAATATGATTTTTAGTCATTATTATTTCAGTTTTAGATTTAGTTCTTTTAGTACAACAAGGTAAAGTAAATTAACTAAGTGTAAAAAATAACAAATAATTTTCACCAGAATTATAATAGTAAACTAAAACTAAAATCATAAACCATTTTCATTATTTTAGATAATATAACCATGAACTGAAATAAAAATAAGTTTAAGGGTTTTTTATTTCAGTTAACATTTATTTATTTTAAGTTTTTAATCGTTTTAGTTTTAGAATAGTACATACTATATTAACTAAACTATGTTTTTTAAAAATGTTTTTTCATAAATGTTAAATGAAATAAATACATTTTTAAAAATTTTTTATATGAATTAAATTAATGTTCATTAGTAACTACAATGTTTTTTTTGTTTTGTTTTGTTTTTGTTTTTAGTTTTAGTTAAATATAATAACCCTGATCAAATTATTTTTCCATTTTTATTTTTTACACAAATGATGAGTTATTTACACCATTAGCAACAAAAATTGTGATGAATGTGGCCATAAATGAAGTGCCACACCACTGGCGCCAACAGTCTGTCAGAAAGACTGAAGAAAGAGAAGAGAACATCTCCTCCAGTGATGCATCTGAGAAGGACACAGACAAACACTCTGGCACCAGACGGTAAGTTAAGACTAAAGGTGACTGAGTGAGTGTGTATTTTCAGCCCTGCTTTATTTCTCTCTGTGTCCTTTGAGCTGCTCTGATTCGTCCTTATCATGGTTTTCAGACACACAGCTTCACTACACAAACACACACAACTCCCCCTTCAGCAAACTCTAAGACAGGCACAAACACAGAGATTGGCAGGCCACGTACACTCAGCTGTTTACGCTAACACAGCTGCCCCTTCATTGCCTAATGGGAATACACAGTAGCAAGCGTCTCATTTGTTTAAACACTCATTCATTCATTTCATCACTTGCTTGTAGTTTTATGTAACTGGTCTCAGCCATTGCTGTCTTTCTTGATTAGCATCACAGAGGAAATATTTACTGCTCAGAGGTTGCTGTTTCGTAACTCAAGATGCCTAATTCTCAGTTCCAGTATGTTTTATTTGAGTGTCAACTCTGTCTTATTTTCAAAAATCCAAAAATTAATGCAAAAAAATTAAATACACATATATACAGTACTGTGCAAAAGTCTTTAAAGTCAGTTTTTTTTCTTTTGCATCTTTTGCTGTAGTGTGTCAGTAGGAAATAATTAGTTTACATTTCCAAACATTCATTTTGCCATTAATTTTAATAATGATGATAGTTAATACAATCACTTAATAATATTAATAATATATCACGTAATTAAATATAAGTTTACTAGTATACAGGCACCAACATACCATCCATAATACATCAATTGTCACTTTATTGTTACTGTTAATTTCTGAAAACCACAACCTGTGTTTTTTTATATTCTGTAACGTTAAAGAGTTAGTTAATCCAGAAATGAAAATTCTGTCATTAATTACTTACCCTCATGTGGTAACACCTTTGTTCATTTTCGGAACACAAACAAACTAAGAAATTTTTCATGAAATCCAAAAGCTTTCTTACCCTTCATAGACAGCAACGAAATGCAAACGTTCAAACGGCCAAGAAAGGTAGTAAGGACATTGTTAAAACAGTCTATGTGACATCAGTGGTTCAACCTTATGGACCTTTTTCACATTTCCGGATTTCTCAGCCGTCCTCAGTTGGGTTAAAGGAGAAGTTAACTTTCACAACAAACATTTACAGATAATTGGAAAAGATTAGTTTTTATCACTTCTGTGAACTGACCACACAGAATATGAAGAATATAAAAAAATTCAGGAGTCGGCTGTCAACGGTAGTCCTTAAAGGAGAAGTCCACTACCAGAACAAATAATTTATTCACCCCCTTATATACTTTTACTCAAACGCTCGTCTATTCTCTGCGACGCGCATGCGAAGCTAGGCAGTTAGGAAGTTCAGTGTGTAGCTTCAAAGGGCTCTAAAAGGGCTTCCCAGCCGAGGAAGAATGGTCTAATCTAGCGAAACGATCAGTTATTTTCTAAAAAAAAAAATTACAGATACTGTTTTAACCTTAAATGCTGGCCTTGTCTTTGGACCTTTCTCACATTTCTGGATTTCTCATAGCGGAAGTCGTCATAGTTGGATAAAATCGCAGAGCAATGAATGGGAGAGTACCACAAATATATTTTTTGCATTCCCATTTGATCATATAGCAAAAGAAAAACTACACGATAGTGTTTTCACGACTTTCAATCAAAGGAAAAAAAATATTCTAGACTGATATCGGCAGTCAGAAGAGAGAACAATGTCAAATTTATCGTCCCTCCCATAGACGCAGCATTAGAACCCCCTTCGCATAGCGTTAACTAGTTTTTTTGTAACTTGATGAAAAGGTTATATAATACACAGTATAAGGTTATAACGCTTTTTACAAGTTGGAATCTTGTAATTAGGGGAATTCCGATATGGCGTGAACGCACCTGGGTCAATACAGTTAGCGTATGTTGAAAAACTCCCATCTCATTTTCTCCTCCAACTTCAAATTGTCCCACATCGCTGCAAAAGTACTGCCTCAGTGTTTACAAAGTGAACATGCAAAGAAGACCAAATGCTTTACAAAAAAGCTAAAACAGCGATGTACCATGATTTTGAAGTTGGAGAAGAAAACGGCAGTTATTTGACCTTCCCTAACTGTATTGTACCCGGTACAGAGTTCGCATGTGCGTCGCAGAGAATAGACGAGCGTTTGAGGTTAAAAAGTATATAAACTGTATATTTTTGGAAAATAACCGATCGTTTCACTACATGATACCCTTTTTCCTCGGCTGGGATCGTTTAGAGCCCTTTGAAGCTGCATTGAAACTATTTTGGAAGTTTAAACTCACGGGCACCATAGAAGTCCACTTTAAGAAAGTGATGCTTCATCACTATACAACTGACAGCAGAAAATGGATCTTTTTTGCCTGCGAAATTTCGCTGACCGCAAAAGAGAAAAGTTTTTAGAGTAAGCCTATTACAACAATATCATAGAGGACCAGCACTTGAGCTAAAACTGGACAACTTTGGAAGTAGTTACAGTTGCTATTTTTGAAGCCAATGTTTACAATAATGTTAAATCTATGCATAACCTCTAATGCCTTTGTTTTCTATCTGAATTGCATATGTGTGCATATGGAGGGAAAAAAAGAGGGACATGTGTCTTCATTTCCCTTTACGCCTGATTTCCTCTATGACTGGATGTGAACCCTCCCCTGCAGCGACACTGAGTGTGATCTAGCGCACCTGCGCTCTCCCACGCCAGGGAAGAGAAAGAGAAGGCCGATTTGGCTGGGCTTCATTTGCAAAGGTATCCCACAGGTCAGCTAGAGGTCAGCCAGAGGTGAGCGAAAGGTTGGCCAAGCCCTTGGGTATCTCTCCAAAGACCTGCGCTTCTCCCACAGCGCTTCTCTCATTGCATCCGGCCCTGTCAGGTCACAAAGATATCAATTCCCAACGCCACACATACTCTCAGTTATGCAGATGCATTCATGTGCCTTTCCATTCCTTAAAATGCTAACACACACGTCGTCTCTGTTGTAGACACACACACACGCACACAAACAAATGTCCCTGTCCTCTGCCTGCACACACTGTGCTATTTCAGTGGCGCTAACAGCACATCTCTCCCACTGAGGCACTGCTCTGTCACAGGCTGCAGTGTATTGATCTGCTGCTGGCTATAAATGAGCCACTGTGGTGGCATCCAGCCTGTTTTTGCATTGAGTCAGGGTATCGATCTGCCATCCGTCTCGACTGACTTCTATTAGTGCTTCCGCTTTTCAGTTACGCAGTGCACAGAGACAGGAAATGCAATTGATCTAGAGGAAGAAATCATCAGAGGTCATATTTAACTTATACAATACCCATCAGGAATTGCAATGTGACAAAATAAATGCACATTTAAATCTGATGCATTTATCTTTATTTCTAGGGCTGTTATTGAAAATGGTTCTGATACATTTTAATTTAATAAGAAAAAAAAAATCACTTTAATAAATCTAAACAAAGGTTACATAAATATATTAATAATATAATTAAAAGTAATATTTAATTATTTAAAATAAATTACAATGTAATAGTTACAGCAAACGGTGTGTTAGTGACAAATGAATGGCTTTGACATCAGTAAATTGTGCTGCGATGACATCTTGTGGTGAAACGGCAGAACTATACGTCATAATATGAAACGGCACAATACGCAGGCAAAACGAATCTGAAACTGACAAGCACAAAAACTTTTATTTTGGAAAGACACTTGCATATAAAACTGCCAGTCATGACATAAAAACGAATTTTAAATATATGTAAAAATGTTTCAACTTCATAGTCTATAATGACAAACAAGAAAACAACTATCAGTTATTGTCCTTCTGTAGTATCATTAAAAACAAAAATAAAAAAATAAGTATGCTGAGATAACAAAAACATACATACGACAATGATAGGCATATATTAAAAAACTCATGCAGGTTTAAAAAACAAAAATATTTATACAAATAATTGTCAGTCCTTCTGGATACTACTATTTATGACTTATCTGTTATTACTTGCAATATTGTGCATTTAAAACAAATGATTTTATTTCTAAATATGCATTTTAGTGCTGTCAAATGATTAATCGCATCCAAACGATTAATGTGTGTATATACTGTGTACATTATGTATATATAAATATACACACCGTACATATTATGAAAATTTTTACATGTATATGTTTATATTTGTAATTGATATTATGTAATACATATTTTTAATATATAAACACTTTTCTTAAATATACATGCATGTGTGTGTACTTATATATACACAAGTCTTTTATTTTGGATGCTATTAATCGTGATTCATTGTTTGACAGCACTAATTTTGATATAAAGGCAACTTTGAAAAAAAGTGTTTCTTTTTTCTCTAATTTGAAAGTAGTAAAATAGTAAACATAAATTTTAGTACAGTACAATCTTTATCTATATCAGAATGCATAGGCCTTACAGGTGTCGTCAGAAAGTGCTTACTAGCAAGGACACACATTTTTACTCACAACCTTTATCCTTTCCCTCTTTTTCCCCATAAACTTGGGCAAAGTGTTTTAGAATATCTGCCACAGTTCAAGTTACAAAGTAGAGGGCAAAACCTGCATGAGTCACAAGCAGCTGTATGTGTGGAGTTAAATTCATGTAACCTTGGTCCTCTTTGAACACAAGGGAATCTGAAAGCAGCTCTCTGTATTTCTTTCTTTATCTATGATCTATTGAATCTGAATGTGCTAAAGCCTATGAGTGTGAATGTTGTTGTACCCATAACAAAGTGATGCTGACATTTGAGGAATGGACATTAAGGATGCTGACATTTGAGGACAACTTTGTGGAAGAGTTTCATGGAAACACTGTACATGCAGGCATTTGTCAGAGCAGTGGTGTCAGTTTTTGAATTCTGAAATTACGTTTTGTAAAATCAAGTATGTCGTCTCTAAAATTCTGATCATTTTAAGGTGCCATCAGTCCTTCAGATCAGTCAAAAGTTTACATACTCCTTACAGAATCTACAAAATGTTGATTATTTTAGCAAAATAAGAGGGATCATAAAAAATGCATGTTATTTTTTATTTAGTACTGACCTGATAAGATATTTCACGTAAAAGAGGTTTACATACAGTCCACAAGAGAAAAAAGTTGAATTTTCAAATATGACCCCGTTCAAAAGTAAATACACTTGATTCGTAATACTCTGTAGTTACCTGAATGATCCACATCTGTTTATTTATTTTTTGATAGTTGTTCGTGAGTCCCTTGTTTGTCCTGAACAGGTAAACTGCCAGCTGTTCTTCAGAAAAAATCCTTCAGGTCCCACAGATTCCTTGGTTTTTCAGCATTTTTGTGTATTTGAACCATTTCCAACAATGACTGCATGATTTTGAGATGCATCTTTTTACACTGAGGACAACAGAGGGACTCATCTGCAGCTATTTCAGAAGGTTTAAATGCTCACTGATGCTCCAGAAGACATCAAAATGCATTAAGAGCCGGGGGTGAAAATTTTTGAACAGAATGAAGATGTGTACATTTTTCTTATTTTGCTTAAATATCATATTTTTTTCATTTAGTACTGCCCTTCAGAAGGTACAGAAGATACTTACATGTTTCCCAGAGGACACAAAAAAAAAAAAAAAAAGTTACATTTACCCTGATCTTTAAATTCAAAAAGTTTTCACCCCCCATCTCCTAATGCGTCGTTTTTTTCCTTCTGGAGCATCAGTGAGCGTTTGAACCTTCTGTAATAGTTGCAAATGAGTCCCGCAGTTGTCTTCAGTGTGAAAAGATGGATCTCAAAATCATACCTTCATTGTTGGAAAGGGTTCAAATACACAAAAATGCTAAAAAAAACAAAGAATTTATGGAACCTGAAAGATTTTTCTGAAGAACAGCAGGCAGTTTAACTGTTCAGGACAAACAAGAGACTCATGAACTATCATCACTAAACAAGCAAAACAAAACAAACAGCTGTGGATCATTCAGGTAACAACACAGTATTAAGTAAACTTTTGAACGGCGTCATTTTCATAAATGTAACTATTATTTTCTCTTGTGGATTATATGTAAACATAATTTATGTGAAATATCTTATCAGGTCAGTTTTAAATAAAAAAAAAAAAAATAGCATGAATTTTGTATGATCCCTCTTATTTTCAGCAAGGTGTAAGAAAACTTTTGACCCCTACTGTATGTTCCATCAAAGCTCAAGCTCAATGCTTAATTATTTTAAAGCTTAAATAACAGAGAAAACCAGCCATTTCTTTCTCATTAGATTGTCAAATTTTACATTTCTTTACTTGAAAAATATTAACAAAATCTCTCTTTTTTTAACATAAAAAACCTGTCAAATAATCAAAAAAATACATATCAAAAAGTAATTCAGTTAGGAAATAAAAAAAGAGATTTTCATCATTAATAATGCCACATAGTAAGTCTGGGACCTTTTTGTACTTTTCATCATTAATCTCATGTACAATAAACAGAATATAAATACTAACAAAAGTTTAAGCAAAGCTACTTTGCACTTCTAGTGAGTAAACACACTAATAACACACACGCAGGTGTCTAAGCAGCAGTAAACAGCGCAATGGACTCGGAAGATGGTTTCTCTGAAACAGACTCCAGATCTACAGTTGGGGTTAGGGACTTTTTCAACCTCTGCGACAGAGATAAAGAGAGGCACCGGGTTCAATTTGACATGGAGAAACAAAACAAATATTGATATAGTGACTGTTTGTGCACCGTACATACCTGCAGCAGAGACCCTTCTATGGTCCAAAGCTCATGTACAGCCCCCAGGGGAATCCAGATGATGGAGACGAGAGAGATGAACCAGCCCACCACCTCTGCCCAGAGCGGGTATGTGTAGGACTTACCGTATCGAGCTGGAGTATACTGAACAATACTTGAGATCAGAATACCCTGCGAGACAGGAAGCAGGACGTTATTATTAATTCAAAGCAAAGCATTACACCCATTTTGATTTTTTAGATCTGCACTTGAACAGACACACACCAGACTCTACTTTATAAACATCTATCGCTATTAATGCTTTAAATGTATTTTCAATGTTAAGATTTGAAGGACTTTTTAATGTTCTTAAATAGTAAATTTAAGGGCATTTAAGGTGCCCAGATCCCATGTATGTTGGGAAAAAGTGACAGATCTATATACTGGTCAATGTTATGAGACATGGAGGATCCCAAAGTATATATTTCTCTTCCTCACCAGCACAAGCATGGGTGACAGGAACTGCCAGCAGACACGGAAGAAGAGGTTTGGTTTCTTTCCCAGCATATTCTCCACCATTACACTGAGCCGTTTCACTCCTTTGTGTGTGAGAGAGAGCAAGAGAGAGTTGAGATAAAAGCATTAACCTTCACATCTCAATAGGAGCAGAGGTACAGTGGATACATCTGATCTGATTTTCTATGATGTTGAAGTGCAGACGGAGGGAAGTGAAATTCACCAAATAAAAGAGTGATGGCGAGCACCTCGAAGAAGGCCAGAAACATAAGAGACACCACAGCTGTGTAGTGATCCATCAGCTGAAACACATATATCCCACCCTGCACACACACACACATACAATATTATTTCATTACAATCAAAATGAGGATTAGATATTTAGGTATTTGGCCTTTAAACTTCCATTATGTTTTTATGATGTATTTAATGGTGTCTACAATATCCATTTCAATGAGCTGATTCAAAACTTTGATTCTCTGATTCATTTGCTTCATTATATGCCCACTGAAGGACATACAAAGCATTTTTCACATTTAGTTAAAATAAGTCCAAATATAAAATTAGTTAAAATATGTAGCTATATATTTTGCCTTTTATTACATGTACTGTTAAATTGGTTCACATAATAACATAAAAACTTAATATAGTTTTCTTAAAATATTTTGCTTTTGTTCATTTTGTGAAAAAACATGACTTTTCATACATTGCCGTTCAAATGTTTGGGATCAGTAAGATTTTTAATGTTTTAAAGAAGTCATCAAGGTTGCATTTATTTGATCAAAAATGCAGGAAAAAAAAATATATATTTTTTGAGATATATTATTGCAACTTAAAATAAGCGGTTTTCTATTTGATTATACTTTGAAATAGAATTTATTCCTGTGAAGCAAAGCTGAATTTTCAGCATCATTATGCCAGTCGTCAATGTTGCATGATCCTTCAGAAATCATTCTAATATGCTGATTTACAATCAGTACTGGAAACAGTTGTGCTGCTTAATTTTTTGTTTGGGACATGACATTTTTTCATGATACTTTGATAAATAAAAAGTTAAAAAGAACAGTGTTTATTTAAAATAGAAATTTTGTGTTACAATATACACTATTCTTTAAAGAAATTAATACTTTTAATCAGTAAGGATGTGTTAAAGGGGTCATCGGATGGCCATTTTCCACAAGTTGATATGATTCTTTAGGGTCTTAATGAAAAGTCTATAATGTACTTTGGTTAAAAATTCTCAACTGTAGTGTAAAACAACACCCTTTTTACCTTGTCAAAATGAGCTCTGCAAAAATCATCTCATTCTAGTCGAGGCTGCTTTAAATGCAAATGAGCTCTGCTCGGCCCGCCCCTCTTTTCTCGCTGTGATGTGACGAGTCTGTTTCACTGATCTATAGAGAACTGAATAGCTCATGACGTCATAGAAGTGAAGCCACTGCGCCGCCATATTGCTATTCCCTAGTATTCGCAAACATTCTATTGAATGCATAGGAAATAATACGACTTTAAAGAGAAAACATCACCTAACAAGTCAGCGTTTTCATATCTGACGTCTCACTGTACATTCTCACAACGCAAACGTCCTAAGCATGTAAACGGTTATTGTTTAATGTCGGGAATTCGCTCTGCTTATTAAAAATATACATTACAGTAGCGAACATCATGAACATGATAAACATCGGACGTTCACCATGTTTACAAATGACAAAATGCTCATTCTGAAAACTGAAAGATTTATGCTTTGTATACATATAATGTGCCTTGCACAGTTAATAATTGTTTGTGCTGTTTTGTTATAGTGTTTTTATTCGTAACGTTACAGGCTAAATGCATGTTTCAACAATGATTTCCTTAACATCATTCTGAAGCAGGTAATAATTTAAACGTTTAATTCAGCCTACATAACATTCATGCTGAGATAAATGTTAATAATAAACTAATAATGAATGAAAATAAATTAATAATGCAAAAATGTTAAATATAACATTTTAAAATGATTTAAATAACTAAAAAGATAAAATGAAAATGAAACTTTAACAATGAAACTAAAA
The DNA here is from genome assembly GCA_012976165.1 of Labeo catla. NCBI lineage: Eukaryota > Metazoa > Chordata > Actinopteri > Cypriniformes > Cyprinidae > Labeo > Labeo catla. Next base: position 807,561 of record VONZ01000015.1, on the reverse strand, counting down.
CTGTCAGCAGATGGCGTTGAGTCACTGATTTGATCACTGAATCATTTATTCAGGAATGAAGCCACTCTCTTTACGAATGGGTAATTGAATCAATGACTCGATTCGTTTAAAAACGCCCGTTCATTTATAAACGGAACACAGCTGTGTTTGAATAGAGATGCGGCTTAGTTGTTACTTTGTTTCAGACTATTTTCATTGACGAAATTGAGCAAAATCAGGTAGTGTTATAGTCAGATAAATGTAATTTAAGGCACTTAATATAATAGAATTTGCGCGATCTTTGAGAGTTTAAAATAGATGTTGCTCACTTAGGGACATTAAAATATGCACATCATAACTTGGAGAAATAACGCTGACTAATTACATTTGGTACGGATTTAAAGACATCAAGCTTTATTTCCAAGATTTGAATGTCAGTACAGCATAGAGCAATATAACAGGCTTGTATTGTATTATTTATTGTATATTCGAATCAATTTCAGATACTAATTCCAGATATATGTTCATGTTTACTATTTCCTGCATAATTCCTTACGTTAAGAAATATATTTTGTGTTAGATCAAAACTGTCGGCAAGTGCGCAGCTGACACATCCACCTGAATGATTTCAAAACATCGCTTATCCTGCTCGAAATCACGATAAATACTGCAGATAAGATTTTAAGTAAAAATTAATTTACATATACATATCATAATAACTAGTCCTGTGTGACTGATACGCTTAAAATCGGGTGATTTTAGGTCAGCGGTTTAGCTGTGCGTCAATGGTGCTCTCTGTCGGTAGGGAACAGTAAGATGGCGGATCGGACACTTCCGGTGGCTTCACTGCCTCACGGCAGTTTAGAACGCAATGAGCGATCCAGTCATATATATATAGATCAGTGGTCTGTTTACTTTAGCCGCGTTTAGCCGCTAAACTTGCTAACTAGCACATTATTAGTAAAGACGATCGCAAAGATTCATAAAAAGCCTGTATACTCACTTCTGCTGTAAGTGAAGCTGGATCTCGAATGATTTGCGCGAACATAGACGGATATATGTAGATCGGGTGCCGCATTCCCTTCACAAACAAACGTAATCCACTGCATCTTCAGCAGCTCAGATTTCGGCAGTAAATGAGGACCACTACGTTCATTATTACATCCAGCAACACAACACCTCAATCGCTCAATCAGAGATATTCTTGTCTAACTTACATCCCTGCTCTGGCATTAAAACAAAGAGGGGACAGCTGATCTGAGGTAAGATGCTCATGTCAGTCAACTCTCGTGGGAGCGGCCTCTGTGGGTGTGACGCCACAACGACAGGCTTCTAAGAATGGCTTGATTTGAAAAAGGGGATATTATTATTACAGATTAATTAAAAACCACTGCATGGATTTTTATCATTATAGCGTAGATTTGTACATACACTGCGAACATACATTAATGTTCAAACAGCATGTAAAAGTGAACTTAGCATCCGATGACCCCTTTAAATTAAATGAAGTTCCAAACATAGGTTCGGGAGGAGCCTAATCATTCAGTCCTGTCAATCATTATTACGAGCCTATATAAGCAGCTCTCATTGCACCATCCCAGCCTCTATTCTTCTGGCATACGACCCCGCCCTGTCCCGTGAACAGCCCCCCCAGCCCGACGAACTCCCGCACTTCTCCAACTAACAATGCTTTGCAAACTCACGCTTAATCCGGCTCCACTTTCAACGAGGGAAATAGAGCTCATCAACGATGTCCCGCCGATTTGCCCAGCCGCCTCCATCAAACGTACTTCTCCCGGTCGGATATCATAAATTAGGCATCTGCGCACTACAGCCGCTAACGTATAGTTCCTAACCTTATACAAATTACAGCTAAACCGCTTTCATTCGTAAAATCTACCGCTCTTAAAATAGAAACGCATACAGTTGAATGTTTGAGGCACGCTGGCCGCATCAAACATTAATTTCCCACGAAAACAATCAGAAATTCAGCTGTTTACCTTAATCCGTCGCTCCTTCCGGCCCAGTCACTGCTCCGAGCGATTTCACTTTACATCCCGAAAGCGTTTATAATGATCTCATTCTTAAGCGGTATTCCTAAATGTATAATCTTATTGCATAACTTACAAATCGTGAGCGTGTAATAGCTCAGTGTCGTGCACTCCTATTCTACAGAGTACAATAATGATAGACACATCAATCTGAACAAACGATCCAATCCAATGTGCTCCAGCTGTTAAACAGCTTCCGATTGGTCTCCACATATAATCCCCACTCACTGCATCATAGATCGAGTTCCCTTTGGTAGGGTTACTGTTGTTTTTCAAATTTTATTTTTAATTTTGAATCTTTATCGCGGCCTAACCGGATCCCGGAAGTCTCAGCTTATAGTCTAGTCTAATAGCACGTCACCCACTCTATAAACACTGCTTAAGATCATGGCGTTTTTGTAAACTTTTTGATCTCCAACTAAATCAAATTTACTTGGTGCATTTCACTAATTGAGATTTTAGTATTGTTTATCCTGACTATCCATTGTCATGCTTTTTCAGATCCCCATCAACTAAAGTGGTAATTCCATTTTCATCCCATGAAAATGAAGTCCTTTGTTATGTTAGCAATGTTTAAAGCCATTGCTAAGAATGACCGGACACTCCCTGTCCATGACTTTGTCCCGGCTATTTTACCTTGCTTCACCCAAAACACACCCATCTTCACTCGCCTCCATTTTCTTCTTCATCAGATGTCTCCAAGGTGGCCCCTAGCGTTAGACTGCCTCCACAACAAGGAATCGCTCTGGCTGCTCCTTGGTATATCTCTCTCTCTTTTCTTCCTAGAACCTTTCTTCCAGAAGTGCCCTAGCATGAGGCTGCCTCCGCAACAAGGAACCACTCTGGCTTCTCCTTGGTATACATCTCTCTTTTCTTCCCAGAACCTTTCTTCCAGAAGTGCCCTAGTGTACAGCTGCCTCCGCAAAAGAACCGCTCTGGCTGCTGCTTAGCATACCTATTTTCTCTGTTTTTACAACCTTTCTTTCACAGGTGCCCTAGTGTGAGGCTGCCTCCGCATCAAGGAACCGCTCCCTGAACCTTTCTTCCAGAAGTGGCCTAGTGTGAGGCTGCCTCCGCAAAGATCTTTACAGCCTCTCACATAGCAGCCCCAACCCATACTGCTGCTGTGGAACCTCTGCCTGTCTGGGTGTTTTCTAACCTTTTCTAACATGTTCCACTGGATTTGGCCCATATGTCAGCACTAAAAATATTGAAGAGCTTTGTAAACCAAGCCCATGTTGGAGGTGGTCCGAGTATGATTCAGTTTCAGCCATCAATATGGTTCTTTAAACTGTGCATTGTGAACACAAATGGCTCCAATCTTACTTCATGTATGCAAAATCCAATTTAGAACATCAGATGCTTCCATTTCAAAGTGATTATTCCTCACGGCTGCCTTTTCTGGCAGATTTCTTCAAACTAAGTTGAGAACTTACATTTTCATGTAAAGCCAACAGCAAGATATTTAAAAATTTTACTAAACCACTGTATGAATATTTGCATGTGAATGTCTCAATTGCTATCATCCCTTAGTAAATCAGCAAGCAGAATCAGCGCTACCACAGTTCTCTGTCATGTGTGTAAACCATCTTCTTTTGCATGTTTCTAAAGATAGTCCGCTCAGTTCAGGCTAACTAAAAGTCAGCCATGTGCTGTGATGCTACATACTTTGGCTTATGAAGTAGGATACTTTAAACGGCTGTATCATCAGTACTTGATGTCTCAACCATTTCACTAGCACATTACATTTCTTCATTACTCAGTTTTACAGCAGCTTCATGATTACATTTTGTTACTTATCTGCCTCAGCAGAGATTTCTTTCTACCCTATGGTCAAAGAATGGCCGCCTAAGCATTTTCTTCTATTGGGACAATTCCATGGAGTGCACTGTAATCTATTGTCTCAACAAATGCAGATTAAGTTCTGCCGAACTAATACAGTTAATCTAAACTTTGGTCAGCAGTGCCCTGCTATTAATTAATTAATAACCCATACACATTCCTCCTTTTTAATACATCCAAAAATTTCTATCCAGTCATCTGGATTCTCATTTGCCATTTCTCAGCAACAGCAGAATTCCCATTGGGCTGTTGCAATCATCGCAATACCACGTTATTGACGAACCAACCGCAGAGGATTGCAAAAACTGCCCTTCTTGTTCTACACATAATTTAATGATAATGTGTACCATGCTGATTTCTACAGAGGTTACGTAGATTTAGATTTTTTTTGGCCAGAGGAGAACTGGCCCCCCGACTGAGCCTGGTTTCTCCCAAGGTTTTTTTTTCTCCATTTGTCACCGATGGAGGTTTGGTTCCTTGCCGCTGTCGCCTCTGGCTTGCTTAGTTGGGGACACTTTATCTTCATTTTATCTTCACACAATATTGTATTTTATTTTGTTGTATTTGATTAACTACTTTAACTGAAAATTGAGTGTTTACTGTTGCCCTTTGCATTGTTGATTTTTCCTATTTAATACTGTACAGCCGCCTTGTCACAATTCTGTATTGTTAAAGGCGGTATATAAATAAAGGTGATTTTGATTTGATTTGATTTGATTTATTCTTAACAAGCCCAAACAGACAGCGAAGGAAAGAGAAATTGACTGAGCGCGGATGATTACCCGCTTCTGACCTTCAGGCCGAGTCATATATTCGTGAAAACAGCTTGTCATGCTCAAAGAACCCCTGTCTTGGCATTGTCGCATTGCTGGCCAGCTGAGCTTTCTAAAGTCGCACTTAAACTTAAAATGATTTCAACAGTACCATGAGCCGTCCCACCTTGAGATTTCTTCAGGCAACTGTACGTCTTGGACCCTCGCTTCCCTCTCATTGGGTTTGTCTTCCAGAAAATCTTCAGTATGTCTCTGCCGCAGCAGTGACATTTCCCACCATTCTCAAATCAGCTGTTATTTCTTAGTGACACTGCAGTGATTTACCCTAACAAATCACTTATTACTTTACTGCCGCAGCAGTGAATTCCCCCCTACAAAATTTCCAATTTTACTCCCACATCAGCGATTTCTAACCCATCAACAATTACAGCACTTGCTTCTACTGTCTTCAGTAGAGCTGCTCATAGCTAAACTAAACTTGATAAAACTACGAAACCAAACTTTATTACTCCCCTCCTCTGCAACGACATCTCCTAACTTCTTGCAGCAGACTCCTTCTTGCCAAGTCCTATTGCTCACTGCCGCAGCAGTGAATTCTCCCACTGGCCTCAGCAGATGTCATACCAAATTCTATTGCTCACTGCCGCAGCAGTGAATTCTCCCACTGGCCTCAGCAGATGTCTAAAGGTCAGTATTTCTTTCATTGGTCTCGGAGGAGTTTCCATACTAAAAACTATTTCTCACCTCCGCAGCAATGACATCCCCACCTCTCTTGCAGCAGACGTCATATTAACCTCCATATTAACTCATGAAAGGGATAGCAAAAACTTTGACATTGTTAGAAAATATTTCTCATTTAAATAAATGTTGTTCTTTCAAACTTTTTATTCATTAAAGAATCCTGAAGAAAGTATAACAGGTTCCAAAAAAAAAAAAAAAACAAAAAAAAACAAGCAGCACAAGAGTTTCAACACCGATAGTAATCAGCATATTAGAATTATTTCTGAAGACTGGAGTAATGGCTGATGAAAATATACTGCTGCATAATAGATAGAAATTACATCTAAAGTATATTAAAATAGGAAAACTATATTAGAAATTGCAGTAATATTTTTTATACAATATTACAGTTTTTTTCTGTATTTTTGAACAAATAAATGCAGCCTAATGAGCATAAAAGACTCCTTTTAAAAAACATTAAAAGTCCAAACTTTTGAACGACAGTGTAGATGTATTGTATTTTACTCTTTGAATTAAACAATTTTAGAGCTTACAAGTACATATATATATATATATATACATATACATATATACACATATGGAAGTATTTCTCAGGTTTTTTTTTTTTCACTTTAGTATTAAATTTTATATATATATATATATATATATATATACACACACACACATACATAATATGGGTGTATATGTGTATGTGTATATATATATATATATATATATATATATATATATATATATATATATATATACACATATATATATATACACACACATATACATACATATAGATATATATATATATATATATATAATTGAATACTAAAGTGAAAAAAAAAACCCTGAGAAATACTTCCATACATTATTATTATTAGGGATGCAACAATACAGTTAGTCCACGGTTCAATGCGTACCTCGGTTTCTATCCACGGTTTTCGGTTCGGTTCTGATATCTTGCCTTTGAAACCTATGCACTCTGGAAAAGGCGTGGTGTAGTATATGTCTGCTTATTTTTTCTTTTGAGAGAGGTATTATTTTTTCATATTTTACGCAAAATAGAATAGGTTTCATTCATACTGGACGCCAGAGGGCGCCCTTGTGCGTAAAATCCACATATGCATCAAAGTAGTAGCGCTGATGACTAGTGATGGGAAGTTCGGATCATTTTACCGACTCGGTCCTTTGAGTCTCGTTCAGCAAAATGAACGAATCTTTTTTCGAGTCATTTCGTTCATTTTGTTCATTTTAGCAAAATATAATTAAAATGTTACGTTTTACTTCCCTAACACATCTACTGCTTACACAAACGTTGATCACACTACAAACAAAACAAAACTATAATGCTATAAGAAACAGAAAATATTAATTCATTGTTTACCGGGGTCTTTAGTCTATGATTAGCTCACCTCGCCTCTTATCTGACAAGTTTTCGGGTTTGAGTCGTTCGTTCATCACCTGACAGCCCAATTAGCTAACCAACACAGTCTGAGCCGGAAAGAGAATTGATTAGTTCATCTCTCGAGTCCTCGGGTTTGAGTCGTTCGTTCATCACGTGACATCCCCGTAATGTTAACCTATGCAGTCTGAGCCGGAAAGAGAATTGATTAGTTCATTTCTCGAGTCCTCGGGTTTGAGTCGTTCGTTCATCACGTGACATCCCCGTAATGTTAACCTATGCAGCCTGAGCCGGAAAGAGAATTGATTAGTTCATTTCTCGAGTCCTCGGGTTTGAGTCGTTCGTTCATCACGTGACATCCCCGTAATGTTAACCTATGCAGCCTGAGCCGGAAGGAGAATTGATTAGTTCATCTTTTGAGTCTTCGGGTTCGAGTCGTTCGTTCATCACGTGACATCCCAATAAGGTGAACGAACGACTCTAAAACAGTTGAACTAATTCCAGTACATGACCTAATAGGATGTTGCGCATGCGCGACTGAACGAATCACTCCCCGAGACGACTCGTTCGTCCCGAGTCACATTAAAGATTCGTTCAAAATGAACGAATCGTTCAAGAACGACCCATCACTACTGATGACCTTCCGTTCCAGTTTCTCTAATATGGATAAAAGCGTCGCTATTGCTGTAACTGATTAAAACCAAAATATAATGTTAAACGTTTTGAATGATGAAATGTAAGGACAATAAACACGCGTCTGCAATAATATATGGTTTATCTGTGTTCTTCAAGCCATCGTGTATTTTCATAAGCCAATGCCAATCGACATACATAGAATATGAGTATAGAATTGATCGTCTGCCTCATTCTGTGATGAGAATCCACATCAGATCACATAAGGAAGTTATTTCAAACACTCGACAGATGTTGTGAATTAAAAACAAGGTATAATGTTTTTTATAACTTTTGTTTTTATAACTCTTTTGTTGGACAACAGGTTTAGAAAGGCTTATCATTAAATGTCATTAGAATAGAAGATGCTCTGCGTGTGCTGTTTTTTTTAAATACTAGCGGGGAAGCGTTTCCTCATCTCAGCACGTGAAATCGCGGGCACACATACAGCAAATTCGGAGAGAAATAAAACAAGGAAATTAATTAAATGCAAAACCGAAAAACCGCAATTCACAAGCCCGTACTGAACCGTGGATGTCGTACCGAACAGTTCGATATTATATTGAGTATTGTGACATCCCTAATTATTATTAAACTAAAATCATGTTTCAAGTGTGAAGTGTCAACAATTCCAGGAACAGTTGTATAAAATCCAGCTGATCCAGGTATAACAAAACCTCAAGTGTAAGAACACAATGCTTGTTTACGAAGTGATATTAGATAATATTTACCCTGGTAATGTGAGGAATCCCCAGCAGAAAGCCAAGGCTGCACACCATCAGAACTATGATCTCCTTCCTCTTAAAAACTTGCAGAACTTTCTTGCCAAAACCATCCATGATGAACGTTACAGCCACTTCCACCATGGCAAACTGCACAGTGTATATATAAACATATAACAGGTTAAAACGCACATATATAGCTCTGTTGAAAAACCTGGTGAGTTGGGCACTTCCCTCATTCTGATCACCTTTCCACACACAAAAATAAGACATTTTCATGTATCATTCTGCTCCATCTAAACACATGGGACATTGAATTTCCAACTGTGCTTTTGTTTCTTAATCTCATTTTGTTTCTTATTTTCACAGCTCAAAGATAATATAAGAATCCTGTGTGATCTTGGTCCTTAAAACTGAACTATGATTTTTGGCAGCTGAGAAACATAGCAATAAAAGCAGATGATAAATTCAATCCTTTTTTAGCCCAACAGATTTACTGAATTTCCTAAATTTCTGCTTGTGAACAACCCTTGAGAACACACATGGACATGGGAGGACTGGAGTTACAGCTGCAGAAATGAACAATACAGATGAAAAGAAAATGAACAATCCGCCATCTGTGGCCTACCAAACTTCACCAAGGCAACATTGTTCATACTTTGCACAGAAGATAGTTGCAGTTGCAGAATGCACAATAATACTGGTCTAGTAAGGTGGACCGAAAGACAAAAGGGGTCATGAACATTTTTGAACGCATATATACTCAGTACATAGCAAACAATCTGGAATAACAGACAAACCAATAATGACCACATAATAAAATATGTGCGATAAAAATCCTGATATTTTCTAGGATTTACGATAACCAAACTCTATTGTATATAACGGTACAATTATGATAACGATAATTAGACTATATTTTGCTGAGTGTGTTATTGTGCTGGTATCTTAAAGGAGAACTCCACTTCCAGAACAACAATTTACAGATAATTTACTCACCCCCTTGTCATCCAAGATGTTCATGTCTTTCTGTTTTCAGTCGTGAAGAAATTGTTTTTTGAGGAAAGCATTTCAGGATTTTTCTCCATATAATGGACTTCATTGGTGCCCCGATTTTGAACTTGCAAAATGTAGTTTAAATGCAGCTTCAAAGGGCTCTAAATGATCCCACCCGAGGATGAAGGGTCTTATCTAGCGAAACAATCAGTCATTTTTTTTTTTTTTTCAGAAAATAAAAATTTGTAGTTTTTAAGCACAAAATCTTGTATGGCATTAGCTCTGGGATGCGTATCCACAACGCTACGTGCTATTGAATCACATCGAAAGGTCACGCGGAACGTAGGCGAAACTAAAGACTCAATTTTTACAAAGTGAGCGTGCAAAGACTAAGGAAGTGCAAGTAAGTCAAACGCTGTTTACAAACAAAAAGGTACAACGATGTCAGACGATTCTGAGTATGTAGGAGAAAATAAGTTTTTCACCATACTCTACCTTTTTGAGCCGGAGTGCACAGATGATGAACTTAGATGTGATTCGTAGCGCAGTGGACGCGCATCCCAGAGCCTGTGCTACATGAGTTTTTGTGCTTAAAAAGTGTACAAATTTTTATTAAAAAAAAAAAAATGACCGATCGTTTCGCTAGATAAGACCCTTCATCCTCTTTGTTTAGAGCCCTTTGAAGCCACATTTAAACTGCATTTTGGAAGATCAAAATCGGGGCACCAATGAAGTCCATTGTATGGAGAAAAATCCTGAAATGCTTTCCTCAAAAACCATAATTTCTTTACGACTGAAGACAGAAAGACATGAACATCTTGGATGACAAGGGGGTGAGTAAATTATTTATAAATTGTTGTTCTGGAAGTGGACTTCTCCTTTAAGGTCTACCGTTGACAGCTGACTCCTGAATTTTTTTGATATTTTTCATATTCTGTGTGGTCAGTTCACAGAAGTGATAAAAACTAATCTTTTCCAATAAGCTTAAATTAATTTTTGCCTTTTTATGGACATTTTACCTTTATAAAGCCTTTATAAAGTGTGCATCATCTTTTGAGTCAAATTCTTACATTTCAAGAAAATATCAGTATCAACAAAATTCATCTTTGCAATGCAGAGGAAACAGAAGCTGCATCTGAAGTGACATTTAGATGTATTTACACAGTTTAATGCAGCTAAGAGGGACATGGAATGCTTTAACATGCAGTTACAAATACATAAATATTGCATCAGTTAGTGTTAAATAACTTGTTGCCAGCTAAAACATAATCATCCATGCAGTAATCATCCAATGGCAGGGTCTTACCCATTTGCTTAGTCAAATCCAGGTGGTGACTTTTTTTTTTTGGACGGGCAGTGTATTTGAAATTATTTAAAAATGAAAATATACTTTAAATGTGAAATTAAAGCCAGCAGTAGGTGGCAGTAAGTCACTGTTAAGCGAGTCACTGCGGCTGAACTGAATCATTCAAACGGTTGATTCATTCAGGAACGAAACACCGTCATGTTACTCAGAGGTGCAAAACAGTGCTGTGGCTGTCTCTGGAATGATTTTTGATGCAAAAATACAGCAAAAACAGAAAACATGATGTCTAAAACATAAGTCTCTTAATATTAACTCCTTGTTTATCGAACTGTTGTATAAAATCAATATCACATTTGTAATAATGCTCACTTTTGGTGATACTGATTAACTATACAAAACGATATAAATATATACATTTTCTGGCCCCATGTCATGAATTATGTTATCATTCTAAATGCATTTTAATAGGCTGAATCATGCAGTGAAAGAACGTACTCTAAATGCATACACGCACTAGTTTAACCTAACAAAATGCACATTGTTAAAATAACAATTACGACATCAAAGACGGACACCCCTCGTGTGGTACGACATTACTGTCTGATTCAATAGAGTAGGCATAGCATTGTCTTATAGTTTCAATCTTTCTAAAAATCCCACGTTGACTTGTTCCTAGTTTGTGAACAAATCCACGGTAAAAAGAAGTGAACACAGTTCTCACTGACACAGTCTGGTACTTCAGTAAAAATAAAGTTCATCCAGTCTTTCCTAAAGCTGGATAGCAATGCAAAGACTGCACAGCACAGCATCTTGTTGTATTCAGAGCCATCTTTATTGTTTGGTTTCTGCATAGACCTGAGTTAGCCTCTCTACACTATATGTGTGAATTGGTGGGCAGGGCTAAACAGGCAGTGATGTAGAAGCACGCATTGTTCTCTTGTGTTTAGTCACGCCATTACATTATAGAATTGTACATTCCACAACCTGTCATTTTGACAGACTGGCTTCAAGAAAAAAAAGACACGATTTTAGACTAACAAAGTTTTAGGTTCTGAAACTTACAGAATGTTTTTAATAGTACAATGATCTCTTATATGTCAAAATATCAAGGGAATTTTGGTTTCTCAGTTCATGACCCCTTTAAAGACATCAGTTAGCACATGTTGACAGAGAAAAGAAGAGTGTCTCCTGTGTAAACGGCTTCTAAGATTGTAGCTGCCTGCTGTATGTAGGTATTGGTTTGAAAGGAAGCTTACTAGGGATAGAAATTGTGTTTTGAGGCTTATTCTACCTGACTGTCCAATCCAAGGCAGAGTAACATGATGAAAAAAAGAGGAGCCCAGAGCTGAGAGACTGGCATAGTGGAAAACACTTCAGGATACACCACAAACACCAGACCAGGCCCTGCAAAAAAAAAACAAAAAAAAACAAAAAACACATACACATACACAAAGATAACACCAGCAGTTATGCCAAGAACAACTAATTACGAAGGTCTCAGCAAACAAGGAGAACCAGATCTTTCACTTTTTTAGGTAATCTATTTGTTTTCAGATCCCTGTGAGCAATTAGTGCTCTCAGCTCTGCTTAACACATTTTCTCATGTTTAAAATAATTAAAATTCTCCACTTTTAACCCAAATCAGTGCAGAAATTGAAGAGCAGATTACAGCAGAGCAGATTATAGATTGCTATAGTACTCAAAACTAAAAATAAAAGAGGAAGAGAAGGAGACTAAAAAGAATGGGAAAAGAAACTGGAGAAAATTCTTCTTGACTTTTAAGGGAATCTCCTACTGGAGAGAGAACAGAGAATGAAGGAATGAGATTGACAAAAGACAATAAACGATTTGCTATGATGAGAAATACTCAGCAAACCCGCTGAGTATTTTTCTGCATTTATCAGAAGAAAACATCAGCCTGCTGTTCTAAGAGATGAAGGACAACTGGGTGAAATCTTGCTGATAAGGTGACCATTGCTGAGGCAAGGGTGTTTCCTTTGAGAAAGCAAGGGAGTAAGTGCCTTAAAATAAATAAATCATACAAAATATGATATCAAACAGTGTCCATGTTTCAGATGGGCAACATCATCTGTGTTCTCTGTTCTCCTTGAGGTCTTAATGCGCTAAACTGGTGGAAACTAATGACGACATGTTTTACTGAACACTGCTGTAATATGAACACAAAAATATTATGATATTGTAAACTGCTGAGAAGTTCTCTTGAGGGCAGCTCGGCTCAAGGATGTGCTTTTATCATTGTTTTTTGTTTCGACACTGTTCTACTCCTGCCTTCGTCCATTTCTTCCTGATTCTGTTTCTTTCATGAATAGTCCCTTTTATTCTTCTCCTCTGGCATAATCCTACCTACCCTTCACCTCCTCTCACACTTATCCTCACTCCAGCAGTACAGAATGAGAACTTTTCATTTATTATCCTGTTTAATCTCAACTTCCAAAGCTGGAATTTTCCCACTGCATTCTCATTTCATTAGCTTGGCGTTGGCATTGACTTTCTTTAGGCTTGTTTTGCGCATAAAAGTAGTGCATATGTATATTAAAATGTCCATATTAATATGTACATCTGTTCTGTGTAGACTAATTAGGATTTGGATGCAATTGTGAACGTCTTACTCAGTGCATGTGATTTTCCAATGATCGCAAGAGCACAACAGCAAAGAGCTCATGAAAAGATAACAGAGATCCTTTGTGGTCCTCTGGTCCTTAAATTGTGATTTTTGGCTATATAGACACAACACTAAAACCAGACAGTAAAAGAGCTAAAAACCTTGAAACACACAAGGACAGGGGAGGGCCTGATTCACAGCTGCACAAACAGATATTAGAGAGAAAAAGATAACTTACCATCTGTGGCAATGTCATCTACAGGCAGGTTGTGAATGTGGGCCATGTACCCAATGGCAGAGAAAATAACAAACCCAGCCACGATACTAGTAGCTGAATTAGCCAGAGAGACGATAAATGTATCCCTGTAAAATAAAAGGTGAAAAGTGGAGAGGAGAATGAATATGTTTTCCTGGAATATAACCAACCTTCTTAGCTCTGATCAGTGTAATAAACTTAAAAGCAAAAACAGCTTATTTTAATTCAGTTTTATATTTACTTATTTCAATTAAATAAGCTTTTAAAATGTAAAATCAGCACCTGGGACAAAACCAGCCCTAATTATTATTAAACACCATCACTGCTTCATTACTCACCTGAGGATGTTATTGTTGAACTTGTTGTAACTGGCCATAGATATCATAGAACCAAAGGAGATGCCGATAGAGTTGAAGATCTGAGCAGCAGCATTGACCCACACCTACAACATAAGATTAACAAAGACAAACGTGCACAAGGTTTTATTTTTGTCATTTGTCCATATATTGTTAATGTGTACAGATATCTAATGTTTTAAGTTTTAATAAAACATTATTATACATTACGTATTTCATGTTTGTTTTATTTTATAGAATTACTAGGACTGTAAATTGATAATATTTATTAGCAATGTAATCACAACACATCCATAGTTAACCTTTTTGTTAAAAAAAAAAAAGGAGTAACACGCAATTATTGGGTTTGGTTATTTGTATAAGCATTTATATAAGCAACACAGATAAAAATAGGGTAAATATGTGTTATCAGAAATAAAACCTGACATTCATTCAGTGCCACAGATTTTACAATAAACATGGGTGTTTTCAAAGATTTTCCAGTGTTAAAGTTATTTGTTGATTATCTTCACCAAGTGCTAATTACATGTCAAATGGTACCACAATTCCACCACAATTGCCAACCAAAATTGTTGTTGTTTAGCAGTCGTATTATAGTAATGATGTTGTTGGAGCTATTTTGCACTTTGTTTATTTTAGGTTTAAGTTAAGTTATAGCTGATTTATTTCTTTTTCTTTCTTGTTAAAGTTAATTTGCTTTATTTTGCATTTATTCTCATTTTCTTGTTTATTTATATTGTTGTTTATTGGTCACATGGTGCTATGTTAATTTACATAAGTAGGTCAAGGTGGGAGGGACCTCAGGCTGCTAGGGCATATGGTTTTTTACCAGCGTAAGAGAGGCAGCAGAAATGTCTGTGAGCTTGCTTTCTTTGTGTAAATAAACCTCCTCAAACTCATCTTTTGCTATGGACATTAGTCTATTTTGGTACCTCTAAACCTGCGTAAAGCCTAACCTATGACGTAGCCTCAGTGGCCATTTGAGAAGTTTGATATTATTAGTTTTGCTTAAGTTTATGGACAAATAGCCACTACAGATGTGGTAGCATGTACACAGCTCCTAGTTTGTTTTTAATAGTACATGACTTCATGTACACTGCCGTTCAAAAGTTTGGGAGATTTTTAATGTTTTTTTAAATAAGTTTCTTATGCTTAGTTCCATTTACTTGTCTGAAAATACAGAAAAAAAAAGTTATTTAAAATAGAAATCTTTTCTAACATTATAAGTCTTAACTATCAATTTTTATCAATTTAACATCCTTGCTGAATAAAAGTATTAATTTCTTTCAAACAAAGAAAAAATTACTGATTCCAAACTTTAAACAGTACTGTGTATTGTATACATATATTTGCTTATATATATATATAAAAATCAGCATATTAGAATGATTACTGGAGTAATGATGCTGAAAATTCAGCTTTGCATCACAGGAATGAATGTTATTTTAAAGTATATTAAAATAGAAAACTACTATTTTAAATTGCAATACTATTTCACAAAATTATAGTTTTTCTGTATTTTTAATCAAATAAACACAGCCTTGATAAACAGAAAAGACTTCTCTAAAATCATAAAATATCTAACTGATCCCAAACTTGAACGGCAGTGTACGTGTATTCATGTATGATCTCACCTGGACCTCCAAGAGTTTACTCCAGTTTGGCATGAGGAAGAAGAGGATACCATCTTTTGCTCCAGGCAACTGGACATTATTGATCAGCAATGCAAGCAGTATGAAATAAGGGAAGGTGGCAGTAAAGTACACAACCTATGGACAGAGTCAACAGAGGGATTTATATTTGTGATAAAGCAAATTATATATTTTTGTCTTTAACAAATAGGCTGAAATAGATTTAGGTTTTATTCACCTAAACAGATGTTAAATACAGTTACTTTTACAGTTAACATACTAAGCTTTATTGTATACACACAAACACATTGTTTATATTTTTATAAAGACAAAATCTTTAACTATCCATTTGTTGTTTAAATATGCTATTGTGTCCTATTCTAACGGCTTAATTTAGATAATTGAAACATTGCATTAATTTGTAAATTATGTGAGCTTTGAACTCTGACCTTTCCGGTGGATTTGACCCCTTTAAAGATACAGAAATAAACAATGGCCCACGCCAGGATTAGAAGGCCAAAGAGCTCCCAACGAATCCCTCCAGAATGCTCAATCCCTGTGGTCATTTCTAACACCTTGTGACTAAAAAAAAGAACAGAAACATTATAATTTTGCAAAGCACAATCACACAACAGGGCAAATCAATATCAGTCTCAGTGACTTAGATTAACTTAATTAAATGAATTAACTTAAAAATATTTTTTTAAACGTTCACTAAAGCTGCATTAATGTCCATAATAATTTCACAGGACATTTACCAATACTACACACAACGAGACAGCACTTATTGCAATAACTTTTCCAGATGTTCCATTTACATTGTTTACAGCAAATTCAACAATACACAAGTATAATCAACCTCAAGCATTTCAAGTCAAGCATTCTCACCAAACATGGCATAAACATTAAAGACAGTAAACAAATTAGATCTGTTACTCACTCAAAGAACTGTTGACTAGCTGATTGCAGATGTGTGGCATTGCCAGGAAAACCAGTGGAACAGTTGCCAACTGAATTCCACGTGTTGTTGCAGGACTGCCATGGCAGTGAGGAGCTGAACGAGTGAAGCAGGTAGTAGAGAGCCCAGGTCATGAGCACATTGTAGTAGGTGCAGAGCACGTAGGAAATCACCACTGTGGCAAGCCCCACACCTGAGGACAGACAATGAAAAAATGAGACACCAGAAGATACCGCCATTTCCTGTCACCTTGTCCAAGTCTTTCACTGCTGAACAGACTCACATTGGAACGGCACCTAGGGCTCTTCAGAGGCTCTGAAATGTTTAGTTTTTGTTTTAGAAGAAAAAGAATACAACCGATGACCTCCAGAAGTAAATTTTTGTTCAACATACAAGTTCCAAAAGAACAAAGCAAATCTTTAAAACAGATGTTTTGGGTCAAATTGTATCAGGAGGACTCTATCTGAAAAGATTTCAAAACATATGCTAAAAAAATGTTCTCATCAGTTTCACATGATTCTTCTGCTATCCTTTTTTTATTGAATATTTTTGGTGGCTGACCAAAACAACCAGGGCTAATGCAAGAGGTTCTAGAAGATTTGAATCAGAAAGACTTTTTTTTTTAAATTGAGGATTGCATGAAAGAATCCAGCAAGGCTGTTCAATGTTATGCTAAACCTTAGAATTCAAATTTTAAAGATGCACAAGACTTCGTATCAAAAGATCTCAAGCACACACAACATTAAAGAGCTAAAAAATTACTTACACCCTACTTACATGCGATTGAATTGATAATGTGGGGTATTAAATGTGTTGTTGGAACAGTCTCATAATCTTGAACTTTTAAAAACTTAATATTCAAATAGCTTTTTACCCCTTATTTGTAGACTACCAGTGATTCTTAACTAGTGTTGCTTCATAGTTTACAGTGGATATCAACTGGTGACCTAAAACTGTACCAAACTGGTCAGTTATATATAACATTATAGAGGCAAAAGAGAAACAACCAGAATGGTTCACGGTTTCTACAAGTCAAATGAATTTTAACGGTCTCATGCTGTCAGCAGACAGAATTATTGCACAAAACAGGGAGGATGTCAATCAACCTGTTGACGTCTGCCTGAGAACCACTGGCTTGCACAATAGTAGTTCTGTTTTTTAGTGATTTCAAGTATTAATCACAACCTGAGAAATAAGAAACAAGACTTGTATTAATCCACAGAATATGCCTTCTTTACAAAAGAATTCTACGGTCAGGGTTAAACCTAATACATTTATTCTGTGCCGTCACATCACTGACATTCTGATACAATCACAACAGCATTGCTTCCAGCGATTTTGATTCATTACTCCCATTCAGTAATCAGCGTTGAAATTTCACAGAAGCCTGGAGTGAAAAAGAATTTGATTTCGAAATTGAATATGATCATCAGGAAGCAGAGATGGGGACTCGAGTTTGAGACTCGGACTCGAGTGCGACTTAAGTCGCACACACAGTGACTTCAGACTCGACTTAAGACTCGTCCTCAAAAGACTTCAGACTCGACTCGGACTCGAGCTGCGGGACTCGTGAACAATGTTTATTTTTAGGAAACAACTGATGAGCTCGCTGTTATTCCCCTCCCTCCGTTACCTATAACCTGCCCATGTAGCACGTGACGTGTATCTGCTGCGCGCGGGCGCGGCCACACATTTTTTATTTTTTTATTTTAGGCGCGGCCGCCGCACATGAGAGGACAACGAACAAACATGTCGACTGCTGTGCCATTCATCGTTAGCTTTGGATTTTAAAACTTCAAACAAGACGGCCCAAACAGAAGAATTGCTCAATGCAAAATATGTGATATGAGGATAAAAGATTCAGTATAGACAGCGTCATTGATTATAATAGAGCTTTGTGATATCGCGAACTAAGCTTTTACTAATTTTAAGGGAGTTTGTAAATGAGATACTGATTTAATACAGCAGTTAAATAAACAAGATGTTATTATTAAGTGACTTTCATTGTCTGACTGTAACACTATTGCCTGATTTTGCTCTATTTGGTCGTCAAAAGTAGTCTGAAACAAGTCACAACTGAGCCGCTGCGCATCTCCATTCAAACACAGCGGTGTTTCGTTTATGAATGAACTCGTTTTTAAAACGAATCTAGTGAAATGATTCAATTTCCCATTCATAAAGACAGTCCCTCTTTATTCCTAAATGAAGCAGCAGTTCGAACGAATCAAATGAATGATATGATTCAGTAATTAAATCAGTCTCTTGCCGCCACCTGCTGGCAGTTATTCAAATCATTTAACATTTCTGTATTAAAACAATTTGATTTAAAACATTAATCTCAACAATGAATTTAGGAATATGATTGCACTTCTGCCACCTCTGAGCATCATTAAACATATGAAAAGGTAAAAACAAAAGTTAAATTCCCTTGTAAATCACTTTAAGGAGTCAAATATCACCTCATAATGGGAAGGCAAATTTTTTTATCAGATTTTTTGATTATTGTTTAGAATGTGCTCCTAAAATTTTGATTGTGCTACTAATTTTTTTAAATTAGGAGCACAATGTGATGTTTGACCATATTTGGTCTGTACTGTACTGTGTGTTCATGCTACAAGGCGAAATACAGATATTAACTTAAAGGTAAAGCATTCTTGGTGTTTTTGTCATGTTGCAATGGCCTGTTTACACTGATTATATACCAAAATCAAAGCTGATACTGTATGCTAATAGATAAAGGAGTCATTATAACATATTACATGCTTTGAATTCCTTATATATAGCTATGCAGTGTTGGATGGGTCGCTGTACGTGATGCAACACTTATCATAACCAGAGACTTAATATAATACAGAGACTTGAGACTTGACTTGGATGCTAGCTCAAAGACTTGAGACTTGACTTGGACTCTAGCTCAGAGACTTGAGACTTGACTTGGACGCTAGCTCAAAGACTGGAGACTTGACTTGGATTCTAGCTCAGAGACTTGAGACTTGACTTGGACTCTAGCTCAGAGACTTGTGAGCATCTCTGTCAGGAAGTAAAAATAGTAAAAAACAAACAAACAAAAAAAACATTGTTTTTATTAGCTATTCTTAGGGATCTATTCATGATTTACTTGCCAAAGCAAACAGATTGAACAGTTCTAAATCCAACATAGATGTGTGTGTGAAACCAATATAGATATTCAGTGTGACTTTGTAACCCAAATCAACATTGTAAGAGGAGGACAGTGCAAAGATTAGGCTACTGATTTTATTTTTTTCCATGTTTTGATGCCCACTTTTAATCCATGGATTAGCTATCATCACTCCCTGTGAATCTTGGCATTATTTTGTTTCCTTTTCCCACCATCTAAATGGAATGTTCATTAGTTGTTCCAGGCCTGAATAGTAGAAAGCTCTAAAAACGGGAGTGTTGTTGTTGGCACGTTCCGTGGTGCCCTCTGAGGTCACCCAGATTCCCTCAGTGCATTTTGGTCTCCTGAACTTAAGCCAAAATGAGTCTACTGCTTCAGCAAAACTATAGACCAGAGGCATTATGGGATCATTGGATGCTCTACTGGAAATCCAGAATCAACAGTCAATCTAAACTGTTTTGTTTTTGCATGACCATGGTTACTATCCACTCCACGTAACATTACTGTAAACTTTGTTTTGCTCTAAATTTTATTTCATAAACAGATCTGTTGCATTTCTAATTAAGAAGTTTAAACCTAAAATGGCTTCATATATCATTAAAAGATAAATATTTATATGTCAAGTAATCTTTTATTATATTTCAAAAAGTAAATAAACCCCAAAATCTATACTATCATTATTTTCTTATGGAGAACAGCCAGGCCCCAAACAATTCTTTGGGTTTATATCTATACATGCTGGCCTCATATCAGCCACAGTGGTTATGCAAATGTAGTGTAACGGCTGTCTTCGCAGATCTGCACTGAGGGATATTCGGTTGCATTAATTAAAAATGTATGCAGAATTGTATGATCTTTGTTTCTGTGACAAATACAATAACCAGAAGGTATTAGGCAGACACAAGTTTATCAAGAGACTTTTTCTTGAGAACAGCCCATCTACTGTATTTTTCATCTGTTTGCTTACACAGAAAAGAACCCATACAATTCATCATCTCTAACTTATCACATGCAATTCTACCAGCGCTTCCACATTCTAAGAATCACATTAGTGTTGTATAACTAAACATAAATGCATGCTCTCTCTCTCTCTCTCTCTTTCTGTTAAGTGCACAAATTCTATTCTATTCTAGTCTTATACTAAGATGAATGGTGCCACTTTGATCATGGCACCTTGTTAACTCATGCAACCCTAATGTCAACACCTGGTGAAAGACTAACCCATTAGGAAATGATTACCCCAGAGACAGACAGGTTACTTAGGTGTGAGGTTACTTTACTGAGGACACCAAGATAGATAATGCAGAAGTAAAAGGAGGAGCTTTATTACAAAAGAGAGCCACTGAAAAACCCATTACTCACTTTTTTTTTGGTGGATTGTCAGAACACCACAAAGAATGTGATACAAGGGTACATTTCAGTCAAAAGAATATACAGAAAGAACTACCTGCTTCAGTCCCTCTGCTAGCAAGGAGCCGTAATCGGCTGAAATGAGCGCTATATCAAGGGACGGACCCAAAAGATTTGACCGGGTAGACTATCTCTGTCTTTGAGGAAAGAAGTCCTTAGTTAGCAGGTGAAAGAACGTCAAATTTAAACAAAAAAATAAATAAATAAATAAAGGAAAGAAACCCAAATGACGAACAGCGATGGCTAAGTTTCTTAATGTTGACACTCGTTTTGGACACAAATAGGTTGCCCTCAATTTACATAAAAATGACATTATTTCAAAACTTTTATTTTAATGTAATAATTTTTTTTTGGTAACACAATTGATGACATCACAATAAAATCTATTAAAAAATACTTGATTAATTGATTTAAAAATAATCCCTAATTTTTCACCTAAAAGTGATTAGGATTGTACCAGAAATATTATTATTGTTATCATCAACATAAACATAGGAGAAAACAGTAAAAAAATCAGCCATCACTAGATCATCAGAGATCAACAGTTGCAGGTCCACACATTTTATAGGGAAAATCCAACATAAAAGAAAGAAAATAAGCTTTGCGGTCAGTATCCATGCTTAAACTGCCACGTCAAAGCAAAGAGACGAGATCATTCATAAACATAGTCCAGCAAAATGATAATGCAAGTTCAAAGAGTTGCAGTGCTTAAAATATATACCTTTTACCATTTTATAAAATAAGTATGCTACTGGTACACTTTATAATAACTATGACCAAGAGGCAAACTTTAGTGATATATGATGGGCATTCACCTTTGTTTGACACAGTAACCAACATAAATAAGCAGGTCATAAATAATCACTGATAAGCAAAAAACAAAGCGCACAGCAAGCAAAGCCATCCAGAGGCTTTACAAGGAATATATAAAAATATATCTTTAAATCATTTATTCCCAAATCATATTCCTTGATGTCACTAAACAGATTTGAACAGAGTTGGCTATTCAGGAGGCTATTCGTGTGAATGAAATACTGGAATGTCCCATACAACATATAAAATAAAAAGACTTCCCATTTTTTTGGACTATGTTTGGATGGCAGAACTGAACACAGTTTATGTGAGCGATTGGGGCACACGGACCACTCACCTTTGAAGAGAGGACATATTTTAGCCACAGCGTGGACCGGCCCCAGACGGGTGTACTGGCCAACAGTGAACTCCATGAACAGCAGTGGGATACCACAGAGAAACAACATAATCAAGTAGGGAATCAAAAAAGCACCTGGAACATGTGAAAGATTGGAAAACAAAACATAAGATAAAATAACAATAATTTATAAAAAAAAAACAAAAAAAACATTGACATTGTTTTTAATAAATGTT
Source organism: Labeo catla (assembly GCA_012976165.1). Classification (NCBI taxonomy): domain Eukaryota; kingdom Metazoa; phylum Chordata; class Actinopteri; order Cypriniformes; family Cyprinidae; genus Labeo; species Labeo catla. Next base: position 785,330 of record VONZ01000015.1, on the reverse strand, counting down.
TTTTTTTTTTTTTGCTAAGTCATTCTGTGAGGTTAAAACCATTTTCTTGCAACTCATTTTAATGCAAATATACCATGAAAAGAGGAAGTGTCTTTCAGGAGAGCAAGATGATTTTTTCACATGCTCTACATAGATAAAAAAAGGTCTTGCCACAAATCTATTCTCTCTGACTTCTAATTTTTTATTTTTTGAAGATAAAAAAAAAAAATCTTGGGTCATTAATGGTTTTACGGTCTAAGAAAACAGAATGTTTGCAAACATTCTTCTGGACAATATGTATATGCGCTGAACAACAAACTAAAACTTTATGGAGCAATACAAACATGCCACAATGGGAGGCAGGATTATTTGTTGTGAACTTTGTGACAACTGTCCTATAAAACAAGTTATATAAACAGATCACTGCTTACAGAAAATGAGCTTTATTAATTACAACTCTTGAGACAGTATATCTTCAAACTTTTTGAACAATTTAAATCATTTTGCCATACATTTGGTACATCTTTTAAAGTTTTTTTTTAAACCATTAAAAAAAAAACGTTGTATATGGCATTTTGCCATCCCAGTAAGGAATTTTTATGGTTGATAAACATTCATGGAAACAACAACCCCTTATGTTCTAACTCATATGCTTAAAGTCAATAATTAACAGTGGAAAACGGTCAAAAGAACAACAAAAAAAATAGGCAGAACCAACGCACCGCAAAGATGAAACAAAGTCTGGCGTAAGAAAACAAGAGACATATCCAATGGCACAAACTCAAGGAGTCACAACTGCTGCAATCTTAGTTTCAAATAAATAGAAATATATATAAAATAAATAAAATAATGGGCATAAAAATACAGTCTGAAAATGCAAGTTATGAAAATAATTTATACACTTTACTAATCTTTAGAGTTTGACTTGTGCCTATCAAGTTTTACTGTTGCTCTGAACAGAAAGTGATTTTTCATAAAAAATCCAGTGTTATCCAACACACATTTTTTTAATTAATGACCTTGAACATAGTCAAGTATAAAGGAGTCCTCTTGGTGTTAAGGTTTTAATGTCACATGACAGCAAAATGGCTTCCTGCATGTTAATGTTGGTTGGCCACACTGACCCATTTGGCAGATATTTTGTTAAACACTGATATTACATAAAAATTGCTACTTTTTTCTTTTTTATTATATATTTTCAATTGTGTAATATAATTTTTTGACACTCAAAATGCACGTAGCTATGCTTAATGCACTGTAAAACAACTAATATTCTGATGAAAACTATTATGGTTACCATGGCTTGTAAGGGGTAGTAATAAGATGAATAAAAGCACTGCATCAGAGCAGCTCTGTGGTGATTAATGAGAGAGGAGCAGCAGGAGTCTCGTCACTCACCTCCTCCGCTCCTGTAGCACAGGTACGGAAAGCGCCACACGTTTCCAAGACCCACAGCATAACCGATGGAGGCGAGCACGAACTCCAGACGCCGACCCCACGTTTCTCTTGGTTCCGTTGACTGGTGATCAGCCTTTGCCAGGCTCATGGTTTCAGCACTGCCGGGTGTCATCTTGGCGAGCTCTACCTCCTCTTTTTCCTCTTCATCCTGTTGCGATGTAAACTTACTAACGTTAGATGTGCTCGCGGTTTTATTATCAGCACCGACTCCCATCATTACAAACGTGTACAGCTGAAAAAAGCGAAGAATCCTTCAACAATAAAAGACAGCTATAATCAAAAAAAAAATAAACACATTCACTTTTTAAAATAGCGGATTTATAGAAGGATGCGACAGTTTACTTAAACGAATCAGCTGAGACTGTTGTATTTTGCCGGTGTAGCATTATCAAACGTCACTAAGAAATAAATAACGCCGAATGTATTACAAAAAACCTATTCTTATTAAACAACCATATACCGCATTGTCTTTAACTGTTCCAAATACGTAACAGACACATGCTAGCGGCTTATATAGCTAAGTTACACAATTTTTAAGACCAGCCCCTCAACTATAGTTTCCTATGTTACATAGCTGTCACGATACTGGCCTTCCTCCGGCTCCGCCCTTTTGATGACGTAAGTCGGCTGTGAAAGCGCGCCGCTCCGTCTTGTATACAATCTTCATTGCTCACGTGCGAATTTAAAATGGAGTCAAAGAATGCATGCACGTGTAAATGTTTGCTCGCTTCATGCAGAATTAATGTAGGCTGTATTACCGACATGAAACATTACATACTGGTGATGATAAAAGGTTTTACACGTGATAACGTTTGATGTCAATAACGGATGTTTGACCACACTGGACTCTCAATTTGAGGATTTAGAGCGTATTGAAAAAAACAGTATGTCTGTAATTTAATTCAAATTCAGCTACTTAAAGGTTTATTTGTACACGTAACATCTCTCTTCTTGCATGTGTCGAGTAAATGCACTTAAAGGATTGTATTGCCAAATCATCATGAGTTTGCAGAAAAAAAAGGAAGCGCCTGTACCATGCAAATGACAGGGGAAAGGCGGGGTTTTGAAAAAAAGTAAACACACCCACAACTGCATAATAATAATAATAAATGTTTCTTGAACAGCAAATTTTGCAAATCCGCAAATCTTGAACAGCAGACTGTTATGGTGTTATGGTGCTGAAAGTTTAGCTTTGATCACAGGTATAAATTACAATTTAACGTATTCAGATAGAAAGCAGTCATTTTAAATAGTAAAAATATTTTGGACCAAATAAATGCAGGCCAGTAGAGAATTTTTTAAAAAACATTAAAATTCTTACCGTTCAAAAACGTTTGACTGACAGTGTATACACTTTTTTTTAACTAAACTTTCTTTGTTCACCTGGAAATTGGTGTCTTCTTTTAATGCATTGTTTTTAAATTTTCCTTTGTCTTTTTCGGCTCTGTGTCCCAGAACGTTTCGCTCCTCTACTCATATTGGTCATGTGACTGTATCTGTGAAAATAATGTCAAAGGGTATGTACCCACATAATAATGAAATACATCTTTAACTAATTTAAAATGCTAAATGAACGTCAAACAAAACTGTTTCATTGTTTTAAACAAACCATCTTGATTATTTTACAACGTTTTATTAAATAAGATTTTCACAGTATGATTTTGGCAAAATGGCGCCCCCTATCCACTGAATTTATTTCAGACACCATTTTTGCACCCCTTTAAACACTGGGTCAACCAAAACTGTATACACATTTTTTTTTTCTGTGGATAAACATCAACATATCTGTGGATCTTTATAAATAAGTACTAGTAAATAAAAGTAAGCTAGTAATAAAAAGTAGTAGTAATAGTAGTAATATGTTATCAGGACGCAGTGTTTTTCCCCCCAAGAGCTTTGAAGCAATCTGAACACTGTTTCTAAAAGAAAGCCTAACTAATGTTTCATCTGTTAAATTTGCTGTACTTCTTTTTAATCCTGGTTTTAAATATAGGTCTTTCAAACTGATTTAATCCAGGCCTGTAGTCAGGCTATTCGAAGCAGTGTTTAAACAAACCAAAAGCATAACTGCAGTACAGCTGGCTCACCATGGGACTGCATTTCTTTTGTTTGACAGAGCAGTAGCTTTTTATACTGCAAATAAAGTGATTTCTAGGCCATTTGATTGTTTCCTTTAATAACAGCCATTGTAAGTCAACCATGTTGCGTTGGTTAGGTGTTCAAATCATGGCAAAAAATAGGGTCAGTGCTTCTGGTGTATTTCTGCTATGCAGCCCCATTGTGACAATGTATACATTCACATGTATACATGCGAATACACACGCATGCAGCAGGCCTCAGCATGTAGCAATGTCTTGTGACATGAACAGTAAGTTTGTCAGTTCTTTTGTGATGGTCTTAAACAAAAATAATCTGTATTCTGTCCCATCCTGATCCTACAGTGCCAGACCTCTGAGAAAACATCCTTTGACCTGTTTCCACTCTCTTTCATCTATGGACAATGGACACTCTATGGAAAATGGATATTATCATCCCTTTTTTAGCAATCTCATTCTGACATTCAATTTGTGAGCAAAGGGTGGCACACCAGAAAAGCCTTTAGACCTTTCAGACACATTGTTTGGATTTGCTGTTTTTACATTTAGTCAAATGCACTGGGAGGGGTTCAGTACACTCCATGAGACGAGGCTCAGATTCTTAGTTTAACAGTGTATACAGGTGCAGAAGAGGGCATCATCAGGGGCGCGATCCACCCAGTGACTTAAGAAAAAAGAATCCAGTTCTGGATCATTACATGAGCTCCCTCTATTGCTAAACTGTGAACCATAGGATCAAGATAACTAAAAAAAATTGAAAAACTTAAATGAGTTATATGACATTACATACATAACATTAGCATGTCTTACATTTATTTAACAAGTTTCACTCTGTTCTGTCTAGAAAGTGTAAATTGCTACAGGGTGATTTAGTAGCTGGAATGGGAGAACTTGTTTTATGAGAATAGAAATTAAATCATCATGTTTGAAGACTGTCAGGTGGATTTGAGAAACTGGATGTTTAAAATGAAAGTAGAGCGTGGTTAAAATGATAAAGAAATGTAAATATAAATTTGCATGACTTTGAACATTTATTACCAGCAGTTTGAGAATTTGAATAGTCTACACTTTAACAATGAAAAGAGTATTTTAAGTGCCTTAACTGCAACCTCAAAATGAGTTTCACTGTCAAGAAAATTGTCCTTTTCACTGAGTAAAGATTCCACAAATGGTGCTATAGGAGTTATAATTCACTAGATGGCAAAAGTATGTGGACACCACTTTCAAACTAGCAGGTTTGGGTATTACAGTAATTACTGTGAAAATAAATCTAAATAATACTACACCATACAATAACATGGGCTGAAACAAGTCTACACCAGTCCTCATAAAGCATTTCTAAAAGGACTTTGGTTTCTTTGCTTAAAGGGACAATCCACCCAAAAATAAAATAAAATAAAATAAAATAAATGAATAAAAACTAAAACGAACAAATAAATAACTAAACAATAGTAATAAAATAATACACACACACACATATCGACCAATCAAGTGAAACTTGTTAAATAAATGTGTGTGTGTTGTAGGCCATTAGTATTTTCACCAACAAAAAAATATTTTAAGTCAGTTATTTCTGTCTGTTGCTGTAGTGTGTCAGTAGGAAATATCAGTTTACATTTCCAATCATACCTTTTATCATTAATTGTAATAATCCAGTGGAATTTTTGTTTGCACAAGGAGTCTGGCAGCAGTCAGTGCTTCACACACAGATTTGATCTCACCATCACCAAGTCCTTCTGGAATTACATGAAGAAACACAAAAAATGTGGCAATGTCTCCAAGATGCTTAAAGAAACCACCTGCAAAGCTACAGTACTGTAAAAAATTTTAGGCACTTGTGTAAAAATGCTGTAAAATGATATATGCCTTCAAAAAATAATGTCAGAAATAGATAAAAAATGCTAGGATTATTATTATTTTTATTTTTTTTACCCAAATTCTGGGTTGGGTCATTTTATTGGGTTATTTGTAATATTTTTTACCCAGGTGGTGGGTAGTTTTTTCTGCACTCTTAAAAACCCTGGGTTTATTTTATTTTTTACCCAAATGCTGGTTTTAGCTTGTTGGGTCATTTTACTGGGTTATTTGTAATTTTTTTTTTTTTTTTAACGAAGGTGCTGGGTAGTTTTTCTGCACTCTTAAAGGAGAAGTCCACTTCCAAAACAAAGATTCACAGATAATGTACTCACCCCCTTGTCATCCAAGATGTTCATTTCTTTCTTTCTTCAGTCATAAAGAAATTATGTTTTTTAAGGAAAACATTTCTGCATTTTTCTCCATATAATGGACTGGTATGGTGCCCCGAGTTTGAACTTCCAAAATGCAGTTTAAATGTGGCTTCAAACGATCCCAAATGCGGTTGTAAATGAGTCCAGCTGTCTTGCCTTTCTCTCCCTGAACTGTGTGTATTCTGACTCAAGACAGTTAGGGTATGTCGAAAAACTCCAATCGTATTTTCTCCCTCAACTTCAAAAATCATTTCAAAATCATCCTACGTCGCTGCAGAAGTTGCGTCCCAGTCTTTGCAAAGTGAACATGCAAAGAAGATCAAACACCCTTAACAAAAATAGTAAAACAAGGATCTAGGATGATTTCGAAGTTGAGGGAGAACATGAGATGGGAGTTTTTCGACATACCCTAACTGTCATGAACCGGAACAAAAACAGTCCAGGTAGAGTAAGACAAGACGAGCGTTTGGCATTAAAAAGTATATAAATTGTATTATTTTTATTAAAATAACCGATCGTTTCGCTAGATAAGACCCTCCTTTCTCAGCTGGGATCATTTACAACCGCATTTGGGATCATTTATAGCCGCATTTAAAATGCATTTTGGAAGTTTAAAATCAGGGCACCATATCAGTCCATTATATGAAGAAAATTGCTGAAATGTTTTCCTCAAAAAACAATTTCTTTACAACTGAAGAAAGAAAGACATGAACATATTGGATGACAAGGGGGTGAGTACATTATTTGTAAATTGTTGTTCTGGAAGTGGAGCTCTCCTTTAAAAAGGCTGTGTTTATTTTATTTTTTATTTTTTTTTTATTTACCCAGTTCAGCTTGTTGGGTCATTTTATTGGGTTATTTGTAATATTTTTACCCAGGTGCTGGATAGTTTTTCTGTAACTAAGGTGCTGGGTCATTTTTAATGCTGGGTTATTTTTCCTACCCAACCGCTGGGTTGCATTACAGTCAGAGTGTGGGCTTTTGTCCTCTACAGGAGAGACAGGTTCTCAGCGCCGCTGTGCACTTCTTCAGTGAAATAAAGGTTTGTATACATTTCATTTAATTTATAGTTTTTACTGTGCTGTAACTTATTTTTTACACAACGCAACATACAAGGATGAGATGCCAGTCAGCTGCTTCAGCAGCGGCCGTTTGGTTCGCATGATGTAAACGCCTTTTGCCTTGCATAATATAAACTGATTTCATTTGTTATAATACTGAATTTAATTTAATTTTATGTTAAAATGTGTTCTCTAATCTCAGTACTGTTTGTTTATGGGCAGGTTATGGAGTTGGTCAAGGCATCTTTTCTAATATTATAAACTATGCTGTATTCACCCAGGTAAATTCAATTTGTCTTTTATTTTGTCCATGTGTTCTTGCTTAATAAAAAATGCTTATCTTTTGATTGTTGCTGTTGCCTCTAGGAATTCAGTGTGTTTTTTTATAAGCTCCAGTCAATTTTAAGCCAGCAGTATAATAATTTTTAAACAATAGTTGATTTAAATGTTTGGTAAAAACATTAAACCCAACCAGCTGAGTCAAAATAACCCAGCATGTGTTCTGTCCAATATTTACCCAGCCAAATAACCCAAGTTCGGTTGTTTCTAACCCAGCATTTTTTAGAGTGTAAGGACTTTCACTTGTACATAGTGACATTTTTTTAATTAAGTTAACATTAGGGTAGTACAGACTCATAAAAAAGAACATATAAACAAATGAAACAAACAAAAAAAAAATCTAAACTTTTATATAAAAAACAGGCATACATTTTGCCATGTGTATATAATGTCTCACAAATAAAAAATAATTTTGATCATATTATCAATTTCCAATAAACCAGTATCACATATAAACAAGACCATTTTATCAGTTATTGTAAAAAACAAAACAAAAAAAAAAACAAAAACAAAAAACAAAAATTGTTGCAAGCTTTTTTTTATTACAATAACTGATACAAGTTAAAAACACATGTCAGTGTTATTCATTTTAACATCAAGATTTGTCCCAGAAATTAATAGAGTAGATAAACCATACTTTTTCCCATATGATGTGTATTTTAGATCATATGTGACCCTGGACCACAAAACCAGTCTTAAGTCGCTGGGGTTTATTTGTGATCCATGGTCACATATTTACTTTAAATTGTCTTTTTAAGGACTGTTTATGGATTCCGTGATTGTGCACTGAATAATGTACCAAAAAATTAGCAAAGAATGTGAAACAAAGAAAAGCACTGCATACGCTTCGTTTCATCAGCGATAGATGTCGCTGCGGCATTGTTGGACGCGGTCCAGCTTTGTCGCGCAGTTTGTTGCAAACGCTCCTGTTTCAGGTGATACTGTTTGATCCCTTCCGGTCTCCGTAGATTTCTATGTTATGACGTCATCTGGTCGGACGGGAGAGAGAAACACTTTAAACTTGCTAGGAAACTGGACGAAACTTTGTTTCTCCCTCAATTTCCAGCTGGATTTACGGTGTGGGTCTTATACATGGATCAGAAATGGAGCATCGCTGATGTACAGCGTGTGAACTTCAGACTTTTCTGGACCAGCATGTGAGCTTGAACAAATATAATTAAATCAGATCGAGGAGGACATGGACGAACGAGAAGGTGAGGATTGCGCGAACGCTATTTATGATTCTTCTAGTAAATGTTTATTTGAGCTGCTTTAAAACTTACTTATTCTTTATGTTAAGTCTGTCACACAGAAACTCTGTAGACACAAGTTAGTTACACAAATGTTTTTTTTTAAATCAAATGCAACAGAAACGAACATGGAATTTGCTTACTCGATCGCTTGTTTTTTTTGTGTAGTTGACGTTTGCCGATAAACAACACGGTTGTTATGTCTGAATATGTCTGAATTTGAAAATGTATCGTATATTTCTAATTGTTAAAAGGTTTTCTTTACTAATCGTTTAAAACTGTTTTGATCTCACGACAAGTTAATAAACCGCTAAAATGGACCCCAGCTGTAACCTGTTTTTCATTACAGAAAGCGAAATAAGCAGTGTTAGATAAATCCATTGCATTTAGATGAGGTTTTTATAGTAAAATGCTCATAAATGGTCTAAGCGTAAAGGTACAGCAGTCGCGACTGGCGAGATTACATAACGTGAAATCTCAGCTCGTGCTCACAAGTTTAAAAACAAAATGTCCCACGTTGAATTGAAAGTTAAATGTCTGGGCTTTCCCATGTAAACAAACATGATCTGTGTTTGAGTTGCCAGTTCTGAACGTTCCTCTGATATTTGATTGACAGATGTGACGGAGCGCGCGTGCACGGGCTGTGGCGGGAGGATTCAGGACGCGTTTCATGTGAAGGTTCTTCAAGACGCCTGGCACAACTCATGCTTTCAGTGGGTCTTAACTTGATTTCTCTTTAAACTGAGCCAGACCGGCCAGGAATGGGTAGAATAAACAAAAATGTGTTTGATTGCTTTTCTTGGATTTGCCTGCTTCTTTTTGAATCTTCACCCTGATGAAAAAAGCACCTTAAACCAGCCTAACATGGTTCGCTGATCTTAATTGGTCTTCCAGCCTCTCTGTTGGCTGGATGTCCAGCTGAGCACCAGCCTTACCAAGGCTGTAGACCCACATGAACTAGCTAAGCTTTAAACTTGAGATTTTTAGCTAGAGAATTGTTATTTACTGAACTCAGTACACAGCTATACAGAATTACTAAAAGAAAGAAAAAAGGTTGGCCCAGTTGAGGAATGCTCTTTCTTTCTTTCTCAGAGAAAAGTATGCAGAGTATTGCATTCAAATGAAAGCAGTTTTCATTCACACCTACATGTAGATATTAGGCTTAGTTCAAAGATTGTCAGCGACTGCTAGGAACTCATAAAACCTTGATCTGCTGTGTTTTGTTTATGTAAATACATGAGAGAAATGTTTGCTTGTGTAAGAAAAACAAACAGTGAAATGATGAAACGTAGTAATGGGAACATGAAATGGCTAAAGCTGTTCTCCATTTTTTCCAGCTCTCTTAAGGCTACTGATCATTGATAACTATCAAATGGCATGTGCCAGTGTAAAGGTCCTTTTTATTCTTTCTTTTTTTTTTCTTTTTTAAGAAAAAGCTAATGATTTAAAAAGGTCTGTGTTGGCAGTTTTCAGTTAAATTAACGTGTCATCAAAAAACAGTTGCATCCTTAGTTAAAAAAAACTGCCAAGTCAGTATTTCTAAATGCAGCAACAAATCTCTTTATTGTACCGATGACCATTGTTGAATAAAGGACATCAGTTAACATAACTGACCTCAGGAAACTTTTTATATAAGGACTATTCTTAGCGGTGGTTTGTCAACCTTTTTTAACATGTTGTTTCTTGTTAAGGGTTTTAGTGAACTGAAGTAGAAGCTTTTGGAGGACTGACTTATTCTAAGTCATACATTTAGACTTATTGAAACTGATTTGAAAGATTTTTTAAAATGACATTAAAGGGATAGTTCCAAAAATGAATTCTGTTATTAATACCTCACCCTCATGTTGTTCCAAACCTGTAAGACCTTCATTCTGTTTTGGAACACAAATTAAGATATTTTTGATGAAATCTGAGAGCTTTTTGACCCTGCATAGACAGCAATTCAACTACCACGTTTAAGGCCCAGAAAGGTAGTAAGAACATTGTTAATCATTGACATCAGTGGTTCAACTGTAATGTTATGAAGCTACGAGAATACTTTTTGTGTGCAAAGAAAACAAAAATAACGAGTTTATCCCGTGTCAGTCTTCGCCGTGGGTTCAGGAGAGTACCATGATGCATGCATGTGGTTTTCCATTACATATTTGCACAAAACTTTGGCGATATCTTATTAATTTTGATATAAAAAAAAAGACTGCATTTCTATTAACCAATGTTTTGCGACTTTTTTTTTCCTCTCGCAAGAAGTCACGGCTACAGATTTTAGCTATATTTACTAGAGTGGCCGTGATCAGCTCCAGTGGCCGGACTAGTTTAATGAAGTCTTTACTACCTTTCTGGGCCTTGAATGTGTCCATTGCATTGTTGTCTATGCAGGGTCAGAAAGCTTGCGGATTTCATCAGAAATATCTTAATTTTTCCGAAGATGATCAAAGGTCTCATGGGTTTGGAACGACATGAGAGTGAGTAATTAATGACAGAATTTTCATTTTGGTTGAACTATCCCTTTAATGGATGAAAACCCAATGACCTCAGTGCTGCCTTGGAGGTTAAAAAAAAAATTCTAAAAGACCATAACCTAAGTTTATGGAACAGTTTTGTCATCGTGATCGAATCAGTCATGTTCTGGAGACTTGGGACCAAATGGAGGATCTGAGGGTTCTCAGATGCTGTGTTCCTTAATGAGAGCAGAAATTACTCCAGAGGCCACAACATTTTATGCAGTTTGGAACATGGGTACAGCCTAGGCCTTTTTTTTTCACCTCTCCTGTTTTTTTTTTTCCATGGTTGGATATGATCTGTAAGTTTCCCAGTTAAATCATATTTAAGCTTGTTTTCTATAGCTTTAAAACATCACAAGGTTAACTGTCATAGTCTGGTGCTTAATTCCACATAAGCAATACTTTTAGTGATTATTAGTTTAATTGATTGATAGTTTAATTAACTCTTATGTTATTGCAGGCATTCCCTGTTTTCCTGTCTTTGGTTGCAGTGAAGGTTAGCTGGTTAGCTCTGGTTAGCTGTCACATTCCCAGACGTCGGCTCATAGCTCCTCCAGATGAATACAAGACAATATTTTTTTTTCCCCTTTCTGTAGAGCTGTTTTTGTCAAATGTCTAACTAATGCCCCTTTTGTGATTGGAAGGACACGCTGAACTCTTAAGCTTTAATGACTGTTTTAACTATAACTATAGGAGGGGCTGGAATGTCTTCTGAATGTGCCCTGGATCAAAATTTTTTTTTAAAATTTACTAGCAATTAAAAACCAATTTGTTGTTTGAAATTTTATAATGTTCTAGCCAGTTTTAAATTACACCACTTTTGTTACTTATTGTTGTTATTATCTGTCAACTTCCTTAAGTTAATTGCGTTTACATGAAAGTACCTTCGCACAGCAATGCTTTTTTTTATTTTTTTATTATGGTATCGATTGAGCTTGTTAACCTTATGATTCCAAGTGTAGCTGTTTTGACTGTAATCTGTCATCTTTTTTTTGGGATTTGAGGATTTTTGAATGTAAATTGATTATTTGGATATGACTTTATATATCTGCTCCCTTTATTTCTTTTGATTCTTATCATTTAGTTCTGTGAGCTAACAGACATGATGGAGGTCTGAATAGCAGTAGAGAACACCAGAATGTTTCTTTGTTAATGTGAATGCTAGTGGAATGAAGGAAGTAAAGGAGTGTTTGTTCTCTATCTGTTGTTGTTTGTCTTGGAGTATATGTCAAGGTTTGAATAATGTCTTTAATTTCACCTGAAGCCTGTTGTTTTTCCTCTGGGTGTAAGCTGGAACAGGAAAGAGAATAGGTGTTGACTCTTCCAAGCAAGACAGAGAGTTCTGGAGATGCCTTGTCATCTAAACAGGCGTTACAGAGTTTCAGCACGAGAGTTGTTTACAATGGCAGTACTCTAAGCCATTGTGATCATTATTTAATTGTCCCAATAGACATCAGTTGTTATCATCTGTCATATGTCTTTCAGAGGCTTCGTTATCTACAGTAATAATTTAAATGTTGTAGGGATTGAAAGTAACAAAGGCATTCACAATACAGTGGGTACAGAAAGTATTCAGACCCCCTTAAATTTTTCACTCTTTGTTATATTGCAGCCATTTGCTAAAATCATTTAAGTTCATTTTTTTTCCCTCGTTAATGTACACACAGCACCCCATATTGACAGAAAAACACAGAATTGTTGACATTTTTGCAGATTTATTAAAAAAGAAAAACTGAAATATCACATGGTCCTAAATATTCAGACCCTTTGCTGTGACACTCATATATTTAACTCAGGTGCTGTCCATTTCTTCTGATCATCCTTGAGATGGTTCTACACCTTCATTTGAGTCCAGCTGTGTTTGATTATACTGATTGGACTTGATTAGGAAAGCCACACACCTGTCTATATAAGACTTTACAGCTCACAGTGCATGTCAAAGCAAATGAGAATCATGAGGTCAAAGGAACTGCCTGAAGAGCTCTAGACAGAATTGTGGCAAGGCACAGATCTGGCCAAGGTTACAAAAAAATTTCTGCTGCACTTAAGGTTCCTAAGAGCACAGTGGCCTCCATAATCCTTAAATGGAAGACGTTTGGGACGACCAGAACCCTTCCTAGAGCTGGCCGTCCGGTCAAACTGAGCTATCGGGGGAGAAGAGCCTTGGTGAGAGAGGTAAAGAAGAACCCAAAGATCACTGTGGCTGAGCTCCAGAGATGCAGTCGGGAGATGGGAGAAAGTTATAGAAAGTCAATCATCACTGCAGCCCTCCAGCAGTCAGGGCTTTATGGCAGAGTGGCCCGACGGAAGCCTCTCCTCAGTGCAAGACACATGAAAGCCCGTATGGAGTTTGCTAAAAAAAAAAACACCTGAAGGACTCCAAGATGGTGAGAAATAAGATTCTCTGGTCTGATGAGACCAAGATAGAACTTTTTGGCCTTAATTCTAAGCGGTATGTGTGGAGAAAACCAGGCACTGCTCATCACCTGTCCAATACAGTCCCAACAGTGAAGCATGGTGGTGGCAGCATCATGCTGTTGGGGTGTTTTTCAGCTGCAGGGACAGGACGACTGGTTGCAATCGAGGGAAAGATAAATGCGGCCAAGTACAGGGATATTCTGGACGAAAACCTTCTCCAGAGTGCTCAGGACCTCAGACTGGGCCGAAGGTTTACCTTCCAACAAGACAATGACCCTAAGCACACAGCTAAAATAACGAAGGAGTGGCTTCACAACAACTCCGTGACTGTTCTTGAATGGCCCAGCTGGAGCCCTGACTTAAACCCAATTGAGCATCTCTGGAGAGACCTAAAAATGGCTGTCCACCAACGTTTACCATCCAACCTGACAGAACTGGAGAGGATCTGCAAGGAGGAATGGCAGAGGATCCCCAAATCCAGGTGTGAAAAACTTGTTGTATCTTTCCCAAAAAGACTCATGGCTGTATTAGATCAAAAGGGTGCTTCTACTAAATACTGAGCAAAGGGTCTGAATACTTAGGACCATGTGATATTTCAGTTTTTCTTTTTTAATAAATCTGCAAAAATGTCAACAATTCTGTGTTTTTCTGTCAATATGGGGTGCTGTGTGTACATTAATGAGGAAAAAAATGAACTTAAATGATTTTAGCAAATGGCTGCAATATAACACAGAGTGAAAAATTTAAGGGGGTCTGAATACTTTCCGTACCCACTGTATATTGGTTATTGGCTGTTTTTTTCTGTTGGTATTGGTATTATTGAATATACTTCCATTCGAAAGTTTAGAGTTCGTAAGATTTTTTTAAAATGTTTTTGAAGTCTCTTAAGCTCACCAAAGCTGCAAAAACAGCAATATTGTTAAACAACTTTTTTTCTATTTTAAACTATTTTAAAATAACGCTTGATCCAATTTGATGCTATTTTTACAGACAATATTTGTCGTCACCTTAGAACTTCTAAAGCTACATTCACACTGCAAACCTTAGTGCTCAATTCCGACTTTTGCTCAAATCAGATTTTTTTTTTTTGGTATAGCTGTTCACATTTTTGTTTTAAATGTGGCCAATATCAGATTTCCAATGTGAACAGATAATGGCTCTTAACTGACCTGTATGTGCAAAATAACAATACAAACAGGCTAAATATTGCAAGTCGTTTCAACCCACAGAGTTGAAAAACAACCCATGAAAAGAGTGAAAAAGTATCCCAATTCCGCGGAAAAATTGTGGGCTTGGCAACATTTGTGCAGCGCGCTGTCATACGAAGTAAACACGCAGGACAAAAAGTCAGCGATTCCGCATTTATCATGTGATCTGTCAGAAGCCTGCGAAATTATGAGCAGGCAATATGAAAAATAAACAAGGATGTGACAACAGAAAGCAGTTTTGAAACTTTTATAATATACAGAATTGTTACTGTAATACTTGTGTGAGTTCTGACACATCACACTTCCACTGACTACCTTGAAAACTTGAAAACCTTTGGGTATGTAAAAAATCTTTGATTTTTCTTTTTTCTTTCTTTTTTTGACACATCACTTCCATGAGCGCAAAATTGTGACGAATGACTGTCTATAGTGACGTAAATGTTGCATCAATTCTGATATGACTGTTCAGACTGCAGTCGCATTGCAAAACATCTGACTTTTATCTGATTTAATACCACATATGGAAGTGGCACAAATTGGAATTGAAAAGATCAGATTCCATGTGATATGTGCTGTTCACACTCTTATGAGGAAAAACAGATCACTTGTGAGCAAAAAAAAAAAAAAAATTTGGATTTGGGCCACATTTGCCTGCAGTGTGAACATTTCATAGGTGTTCTCCATTTATAATACGTCAGACATGTTTTGAAATTAGCAACTGAAATGTACCATTCGCATCTGGTGCACAGGTGAAAATTTATGTCGTGTGCACACCTGCTCAGCCTTTGCAATGTCCTCACAGATGTTAGCTGGAGAATGATTCACAAAGCTTTTCATCTGCTATGATGTCACTGTCGGAACACAGGTTGCCCAACTCGTGAGCAGGTTTTACCCCGGAAGGCACACAAATGGTGTCCCTAGATTGGATGACAAGGTTCTGCCCACTCTAGGTGGGTGACTGGGTTATTGTGTCTCCCTCTAGAAACAGAGCTTGTCAACATTCCTCCAAACAAAGGCAACAACTGGGCACATGGCCAAAATCTAGCCGTTCCGTCGACAGGCTTGAGGGTTTGGTGGCCTTCTCACACTAATGTGATCATTATCAGAACGTCTCAGCACTGTGTTGCTTTTCCACATCCTCCCCACGTTCATTCCATTGAGTGGATTTTTTTTTTTCAGTTTTCCCCATTTCTTTCCCTCTATTTCCCTTTTTCTGGCACATGGTGTACCAGAGAGCTCGGCATTCAGCAGAACATTGCATGCCAGATGCTTCCCTTTGGCACTTTGTCCTGTTGGGTTTGTCAGAGAGTTGGTTTCAAGTGATGGTTGGCCTTCAGTTTGCAGGCCTTGATTTAGATGCTAAATGTGAACTGCAGAGTTCTAAAATTGTGGAAATAAAAGCTACTAGAACTTGTATTTATTTAGGTTAGTAAACCATTAGAAATTTCCATTCATATCGCACACCAAGCCATTCATGCTGCATGCCAAATCAATTTTAATAGGGTATATAAAAAGATTAATTGTTAATCCCTTCAGCGTTGGAGAGTATTCGTGTTTTCCTCATTGTGGAAATAAAGATCATTGTGCTTCTGGAATATGGCCTGAAGACGATTTCCTGCTTGGATGCTTGGACTTTGTTTTGGTTCAGACCTGGTGGCTGTCTACCTCCTTTCCTGACTAAAGTCTCGTAAAAATTGGGTAACTGTTTTCCAAACAACATGACTGATTTTACCATTGTCTGATAGTTTAATCTTGCTATTAAGAGTCAAAATGAAGTTCCTTTTCCTACCTCCTGGTGTTATCTTTTAATTTTTGCCTTTTGGAGCACTTAGGATCTAAAATTCTGTACAGAATTGTTGCTTCACTCACAGTGGGAAATATGACCAGATTTGCTTCTTAGAAATTGTTTAGAGGTTTTCTGACTGGTACAAGTGGCTGCTTCAGTTTTGTCACAATACTTAAGCCTATACTGTGGTGAATAATGATCCAAGAACAGTATTGCTACCTTAAGAAAAACATCTTGAATAATAACCACACAGTATACAGGTATAATGATATTTTAACACTTGATTTAAACCCAAATTTTGGAGGGGGGTTTGCCTGCTCTGTAGCTTTTACAGAACAAAAAAAAAATTTTAAAATTATTTATTTAAAATTATTTATTTGTCAATTTATTTAATTGATTCATCATCTGAAAGCTGAATAAATAAGCTTTCCACTGATGTATGGTTTGTTAGGATATTTTGCCGAGATATGACTGTTTGAAAAGCTGTAATCTGACAGTGCAAAAAAATCAAAATATTGAGAAAAAAGCCATTAAAGTTGTTCTTACTAGTGCATTGTACTAATCAAAAATTAAGTTTTGATATAGGTAGGAAATTTACAAAATATCTATGGAACATAACCTTTACTTAATCCCAATGGTTTTTGGCATAATAGAAAAACTGAAAATTTTGACCCATACAATGAGTTGTTGGCTATAGCTGTACATATAACCGTGCAACTTATGACTGGTTTTGTGGTCCAGGGTCACATTTTTGCTTTTCAGCATAATAATACCTTACAGGATCATTATAGCAAAACAATAACTTATATGTTATTGTTTATTAATATGTGGTTATTTATACCATTATATTAATGCAGAGTTGTTTTGGGAACATTAATACAGAAGCACACATATAGTGGCTATATGAGCATGTCTGATGTATATTTAGCGAAAATATTTTGGGCATTCATCATGGTACTTCAATTTGCCTCTAAGGCTGTACTTTTTCTGCTTAAGTTATGTACCCATTAGGTGTCTCACATTTGATGTAGGTCCCAGTTGCCCCCCTCCTCACCTCTAACTAGTCTGGCAAAACAAGATGTGGCATGTAAAGAGGAACTTTTTGCTTTTCATGCATCCTTCCCTGTCTCCCCTGGACAAATGATTCTTTATTGTTTCAAAAAAGCCTCAAGGTGCAAGTGTTCTGCAGCTCGAAGTCTTTAATTAAGTTAATTTTTTCCTCATGGGAAATAGATGATGGTTCAAAGTGGCATAGTTTGTATCCCAGAATCAGGTTGTAATTGTAGGTAGGATGGCTGACAGGAGAGAGTTTCATGACTAGTTTTGGCTCATGTCCTAAATTCCTTAACTATTGTGTATTGCCCGGTTGGACTTTGTCTCGGTCACGAGTGAATGGATATTTTTGCACGTACTGTATGTCTTCTTTGACATCATTGACCACTGCTGTAGCATTACCTCAGATTCCAAGAAGACATTTCTTGAAGTAGAAAGTGCTTGTTTACTCATTTTCAGATGTATGACTAAAACGCTTCAGTCACTGTTGCAAACATTTAAAGTCCTCATTTTAGTACGAATATGTTAGCCTTAAGGTTATCTATAAGCTACTATGTTCTAAAACAATGCTAAAAATTCACATTTAGAAGATATAAGCATTCAAAACTTAAGGGTAGATGATTTTGATGACGTCACCCTGCACTTCAGCTTCTCATCAAGCTTTCTGTCCACTCAAATGCTTTCTAGAATCTTACACTATAAATAGACTCTGAAGCTGTGGCAAATCGCTTACTTGTTTACACAGTATTTTCAGTGTAGGGAATGGCACGCAGTGTACTATATAGGGAATATTCAGACAGTGTAAATATGCTTTCCATTAGGGCGAATGAAAATTGGTTTCGCGCTGTGTGCCTAAACACGCATACAGTCTGCTCCGGTCCAGAAACGCATTAGCGCAGAACGTATTACATGCACGTAATTGGCGCAGACCACAAAATGTATCAGGCCCATTTGAATTCTACACAGAATGCCATATTTTATAGTGATATGTAGGGCCCTGTGAAATTCGTTTTATTTTTTCCCAAATTTTGTTTTATTTTTTCCCAAATTCCTTTTTTTTTTTTTTTTTTTTTCAATTTAATATTTTTCAGGACTTTTAAATAGTTAAATTACATTTTATTTATCAAAAAGCAAGTCTAATTAATTAAAAGTATGAAACTTTTACTATTTAACGTCAGTTTATTAAAAGTTTAACAAAAATGACATGTTTAGGGCCCTATGAAATGTTTTATTTTTTCTCATGTTCTGTTTTATTGTTACCAAATTCTGTTTCTAATCAAAGCATGTCTAATTATTTGAATGCATAAAAACAACTTAATTTAAGTTTATTTTTGCAATAGTCCTATGAAATGTTTTTTTCCTCCCCTTAGAAATTCTGTTTTGTATTTAAATTTTTCTGGTTATCAAATGAAGGAATAAAATATTAATTTATCTTTTAATCAAATTAAATTAAAACAAATTTTTGGCAAACAAAGTTGCTATTAAAATTAAAACATGAAAGAAATATTGTGTGATTATTCCTTAATAAAATAAAATGTTAATCGGTGTAGTAGTAGTAGTAGTAGTAGTAGTAGTAGTAGTAGTAGTAGTAGTAGTAGTAGTAGTAGTAGTAGTAGTAGTAGTAGTAGTAGTAGTAGTAGTAGTAGTAGTAGTAGTAGTAGTAGTAGTAGTAGTAGTAGTAGTAGTAGTAGTAGGTAGTAGGTAGTAAGTAGTAGTAGTAGTAGTAGTAGTAGTAGTAGTAGTAGATTCTACTAAACAATAATAATATATGTCTTCATGTTAAACCAAAATAAAAAAAAATCTTATTTTGATGGGTTGGCGTGAATACCTTTACATTTCTGTGTGTATATAATATGACGATATAATTTCTCTTCAAAGAAATGGTGAAATGCTCAAGAAGAAACTTCAGAGTAGTTCTGGAAATGTTGTTCATGTATTTCTGTCCTCATTTGCGGAGACGACAGACACTGAAATCACAGCGAGCGTCACGCACACTTCAGTATGCGTAGTAAAGGAAATTGCGCGTCTGCGCCATTCATACACACGGAGACACGATTCATGTTTAAAGTCTTTTTGCTTAATATTTAGAGATACTAGTCCATATCACGATTTGATTTAAGTGACCTACTTTTGATTTATTCATCCAAACTTTGACACATTCCGTTACATTCCACGTTAAACAGTAAATTTATGATTCATCTACGTTTTCCGCATTGTGGAAATCATAGGGCCCTAGATATGGGTGAGATTATGGCTGTCAAATGCGGCTTTACCAAGCTCAGTGGCTCTGGCCCAAGCTGTGATATAAATGAAACACTACTGGCTATTTAAAAAAGGGGCAGGGCTGCTTAATATGTCTCTCTGTCTTCCTGTTTCAGTTGAAATTGTCAGAATAACACAGAATAACGCTGGGTGTTTTAAAGCACTTCAGCACTTTGATAGTTGTTTTTTCCCACTAAGTGTAACAAAATAGGAAATTCTTCAGTATTTCTCCCTTGTTGTGTTCCACAGATGACAGAGATTAAATGATTGCTAGGTGAAATATTTCTTTAAAGCTTTACACTTGAAATTCCAGGGATGCGGTGAACATGTCAAATACCTAAAGCAGTCACATGCACACTGTTTATGGCCCAACAAAGCCATAATCCTCACTTGCTAAACATTTCAGTCACTCAGGTTCCTCCTCTTTCTTGGAGAGCTGAGTTCAGATAAGTTGCTTAAGGGAATATCTACAAACAGAATGTTTCACTTACAGACTTTTCCCTCCTTGTTCCTCCAGGTGTTCTGTGTGCTTTGATCTCCTGACAAACTGGTACTTTGAGAAAGAGGGGAGGCTGTACTGTCACAAACACTACTGCGAGAAGTTTGGGGAGTTGTGCCATGGCTGCTCGCTGCTTATGACTGGACCTGCTATGGTAAGAAATGCCGTGTGAACCAGTCTGAATTGCATGACGGTGTGTTTGTTTTTCAGAGAGTCCCACTGAGAGGGTAAAGAAACTGACTATCAGTAGAAAGGTCTTAAGAAGATTTCACAAGGCAAATACTAACCTGCGCAAGAACCACTTAGATAACATGCCATTGTCTCATTCAGTAAATATTTACATCGCTAAAACAAGAGGTCTAATGAAGGCAGGCAAAAGTCAATAAGTGCAGATGTTTTTCATGGTACTGAGGAGGTCACTGATAAGGTGAAGGGTGGTTTAAACTTACTTTTCCACTCCTAATGAATAACATCTGAGTGACGCTTGTGGGAGGAAAGCATATGAAATACAAAGCTTGAATCCCTCCTTATGAAGTTCTTACATCAGCATTACCAACTTATTTCTCATACTTGAGTCTACCATTTCTCTACAGCCGTCTCACAAATGACCAAAGCTTTGCTATGTTTGTTTCATCATCCACTACAGTAAAGTATCAAAGGTGTAAGTTATGATTATCCAAACTGTCATCAGATTCAGCTCATGCTGAATTGATGTATCATTGTTTTGCAGACTTGATGGGATGATTCACCCCAACATAAATATTGTCAACATAAATTTTTTTTTTTTTGTATTTTTGATCAAATGGATAGCCTTGATTAGCATTAAAAACTTCAGTAAGTAAGAAATGTTACTGACCTCAAACTTTTGAATGGCAGTGTAGTTTGAAAGAGTCCACAGGGCTCGAAAATAACTTTTTTTTTACTTGGTAGCACTGGTGCTCCTAAATTCAAAAAGTTAGGAGCACCAAATAAAATTTAGGAGCACCCAGTGAATATTAAGGAGCATCACAACTGCCAGTTGAGAGGAATGGCCAGCAACATCCTGATGATTAATAGCTTCACCAGTCAAGTGGGCTGATTTTGAAAGCCTTTTTTTTTTTTTTTTTAAATAATTATTTATTGCCTTAAGAAAGGGACAAGAAAGAATGAAAATATGAGTACATGAACAAGATGTTTATTTTCTCTAATACAGGGCAAACTCTCTGTAGCCATTTAAATTAGAGGCAACCACGGCATTTTTAAACAATCCACACAAAGATGCTGCATGCATGAGCCGTTTCTGGTTTAAATTAGATTATAATTTCAATATCTGAAGCAAAAGCAGAATGGTCTGACAGACTTTAGCTTTGTGAAATTATGCTACATAAAACACCTGGGCCAAACCACACATGAAAGATAAATTACTTCAGTAATCAGGTGCTGTTTGACAGGCTTTTTTTTTTTATTTTTTTTATTTTTTTTGAGTGTGCACGCTTCAAATGTAAGCGCATGTCAGAACAGCACGCGGATGAAATGTTTAAGCGGCAAGGTTTAAAGCACGTGCAAATAATGTACTTGTGTGATTGCAAATAACTGCAGAAATGCCAAAACTGCAACTGATAGAATGTGCACTGTGCAAATCCAGAACAGAGATTTGTTGAAAGAAAACGTCTGGAGCAAAATTCGGAGTTCCAGCGGAGCGCAGTGTGAGTGATTGACGGCTAATATCTCAAATATGCATTAAAGCAAAGAATGTAAAGATAAAGTTTAATTGGTTATGTAAGCTAATGTTGGATAGAACGGCTCATTGTATCAGCTCACAGCAGTCATATACTGTGCAGTACTTAGCGAAAGTTTTGTAAAGAAATGAAAACAAATCAAAGCACTCGCACAAATGCTCCCAAATATATTTTGAGGTCACGTGAATTAAATTCCAGGAGCATATGCGACCAAAATGGTCGCCATTTCGAGCCCTGGTCCATACAAACCAATATGCAGACTACATTAAATTTAGCAACGAAAACCTTAGAAATCACCAATTCAAATATCATTGGTTCTCATACTTCACATGACCATTACGTGTGCTAATCAGTGTTTTGATTCAAGGTTTAAAATTTCTATCTGTTCCTGGTCATACAACATGACCAGGGTTGCCAAAAAAAAAAAAAAAAACTAGCCCAAAACTAGCCCAATTGCATTTTGAGGGGGGTTCCCCCATTAAAAACCACGTTTCGGGGTTTAAAATATAATTTTTTTTGTTGGGGTTCCCCTGGTAAATTCACATTCCTAAATGGGGCTAAATATGATGTTATTGGGGTCGCTTAAATCCGCGGACATAAAAAACAACCTACGACAACAGTGTTAAAGAAGCCCAATTTCGTGGGAAAACCATGGAATTGGCAACACTGAACATTACTCCAATTAATCTGTATGGATTAATCTCTAGTGTTTAGCATTATGTCCTTTCAGAGCTTAAAAATATTGGTTCCTGAAAACCACTAAAATGGACAGCTGTAACATTATTCAAATATTCTTTTTGTGTTTCTTTCTTCTCCTTGGATATACAACTCATTAGTTTTCTCATGTGTCAAGTAAAACTTGAATCATAGCTGTCTTTGAATCATATCGCTGTCTTGACTTCAGACTAGCTGTTATTGCTGACTATTATAAATGATCTCATTCCTTTGAGTAGGGTGGGTGATCCGAAGGCTGGAATGGCCTCAGTGTTGTGTGCTGTTTCATCATGCGTCTGGAATGCCTTTGCATGGGTTTCAATGAGGAGCTTTGTAATTATGACGCTAATGGAAGCCGTATCAATGCACGAGAGAGACTTAGAAATTCATCTCTAATGTAAACAAATCAGGTAAAACAGGTAGTTTTTGAATGGCTTACGAGCAAAAAAAAGCAGAGAAAGAAGAGAATTTGCCACCGAGCAAAACTCATAATGGGCCTTTTCTGTTTGGGCTTGGATTGTCGGATGCCAAGTATTTCTGGTCAGGGTGCGTTGCCAGTTGTGGGCTAAGAAGCACAACCAGCAGGGTGTCAAAACCTCCAAAAGACAGGCAGGGAGAAATCACAACCACACAGCTGAAGTTCTTGTTTGAATGTGTTTGTGCATTTGTTCATAGACCATCCATGAGAATGAAAACTCTTTTCTTTGGCTGGATTAAAGTTATTCACTGTTTAGTTTAGTGGCTGTTTAGTGTTTCTATTTTTTTCTCTATCTTTTCTTCATCTTGGAGCTAAATTTCTTATGTCTAAAGCTGCTGTAATGGTTCTGCTACCACTTTTTAGCACATCACATTCTTGGGCAAGAAACTCTCATGTAAAGAGTGTGTTTTTTTTTTTAAATCCGTTCTGTGCTCAGTTAGCCGTGATGATAGGACTCCTTGAGTTCTAAGGGAGGGGTGGTTCTTTTACAAAGTACTGCTGGGAAACAGCCTTTCTCACATGTACATTCACACACTGCTGTAACACTGGTATGACGTTTGTATGAGTTGTGCATGCACAAAAGATTTGAAACATCATGCTTACTCACAGGTTGAACCAAGTGTCAAGCTATGTAACTAACTGCCTTTGAGCAAAGCACTGTAATTGTAGACTTGGTGAACTGTAAATGTAGGCATTAATTATTTAATTACATCACTGCCATACTCTGTCAACGTCGCCGATTACCAGACGGTCAGTTGTTATTTTATATGCAGTATAATGCAGTCAAAAAAAATACATCTGAGTATTATTATTGAGTGTTATGGTATTAAGTAATTTGCAATGATGAGACACATTTGTATTTTATGCTAGAATGACCAAGACCAAAACCAAGTAGGCATGAAATCCTCTAATTGCCAGTCTACATGTTCTGAACTCTGATTTGGTCTGCATGAGGAGGTGTGGCTTCCCCAGCCGAGAAATTACCCAAGAATTTGGTTAGTCAATCCCCGAGACCGTTGATTCACAGCTCGGTAAACATAACTGCTAATCTGTCTTTTGTGGTTCACATTAAATAAAACCTCAGCGTGACCTCATACTTTCTCCATTCAGCCAGAATGAAAGGAAGAGCCAGAGGGTTATTGGTTAAACAATTTTCCATTCAAAAGTTCGTTTCTATTCCATAACCCTTGTTGATTGGCAGCTCTTTTTATATTGAATTTATATGAATAAGTGAGAGTGGGCTAAACTGTCTAGGAGTGAGGATGAAAACTACTAAGAAGTGCTATATGGGCCACTCTACAGAACTGGTGCAAAGTAAAGTTGGAAACGTCTTGGGGGAAAAAAAAGTGCCTTTTTCCACAATGTACACATTTCCAATGTATACATTTCTAGTAATTGTGGAGTTTTGTAAATATATTTTTTGCAGTTTTATTAAAGTTTTCAGAGGTAAATCAGTAACAATTACAATCTTAACAATATTTCAAGTGTGATTTGAGTTGTTGTATTTTGAATACAATTTTCTTTGTAAAAGGCAAAAAGTTGATCATACTGATTTCAAAGTTAAGGATTCATTAGTTTGAATATACATTGAACCAAACACTATTATAACATCTTCGTTGATAATTCAGTATACTTTATTTTTGACAAAACATCCCATGTTTCGGTCGTGATGGCACATTTTCCATATTGACAGTAATGTTTTGGTAGCGACCACATTACATTACAGAATTTTACCTTGCATACTAAAACATACTAAAATACTAAAAAAAATTGCATAACTGTATTAGAATTGTTTATTTCCCAAAATGTGTAATAAACACGCTTTTAGTCCTGGTGTCCTCACATGAGGACATGTATGAAATCAACATCCTGTTTTGTAACAGAAAGTCCCATAACAGTTTCCTGAGATGTTGATTTATGACACACAGTTTAAAAATTAGACAATTTAAATAGTAATTACAAAACATTATCATATTTCCGTAAGAGTGTCACTAAATTAATATTAGACATTTTTGAAGACCAAGGAGAGGGAGTGGTCATGGTGAAACATCCAAACATTTAGTATCTCTTAAAAGCCCTGAAAGTGCTCTGCACAGGACATCAAGACATCCATGCCAGGACATCTCAGAGAAATTCACTAAAATATAATGTCCTTATATGAGGACGCAGGGTCTCAGGAGGTTAACTGCAGAAAAAATGTGTGTTCGGTAGTGACGTTCCTTAGTTACACACAGATTTTCAGACTTTTGAAAACATTTACCTCAAAATTATGGGACCTATCTACACATCATGTAGCTATGAGAGAGAGAGATGCATATATATTTCTTGATCATAAATTTAGGGGTGTAGTTAATATCAGTCTTAGCCAATGGACTAAAACATGCACATGTTTTGGTAGTGACATGAAAATGTGGGACACATTTTATTTATTTTTTTTTTTACATAAAGATTCATAATTTACAAAGTTTTTTTTTTTTTTAACAAAACTCAATTATTATAATATTTATTTTCACAAGTTGAAATTTAGGGGTTAGGGTTCAGGATAGCCACCTTCCAACTGAAAGTACCAAATAAATTATGATTTTATATATATTAAGCTGACTGATATTTAAAATATTATTGTGGGGTTTTGAGACAGCAGTTTGCACTAATTCTGTAGAATAGCCCATATAACCTGTGAAGAAAGGGATCTAGGGTATTTAACCGTTTACAAGTTTAGAAGGTGTGTGTGTGTGTTTGATTTATGCATTTGATTTTTGTGGAACTGTATTTTTGCTAACAACTAGTGAATGAATATTTATGGTTAATGGATTCCCAGCAAATTTCAGACTAAAATGTTGTGTGGGGTTGCATATTTGAAGGTTTAAAGATTTTTCAGGGTGAATCATCAGAAAGTAAAAAGAGGCAATAATAAAAAGATTTACCACAGACTTTTTGTAAAACTGTATTTTCTAAGATCTATGGGAGGGGGGTCAAAGCGAGAGCCTGCAATAGATAGAGGCAGGAGGTGTTAAACACAGATTGACATGAATGATGTGTTGTCTAAGGGCATGGGATCACGGCTATGGGGAAGAGGTTGGCAGCCTTATGTCACTTCTGATAACAGACAGGCCCAGACACTTGCAGGTGTTACAGAAAAAGACTGCACACACACACACGTCACTGTTAAAGAACGCAGACTGAACGAAGACAGTGCACCGACACAAAGCAGATGAAGCACAATGAAGGCATGATCCACCACGCCTGGGCTTGGCAGAGATTGGAATCTGCATACACGCAGCATACAGGAGTATCCCAGAAAGAGTGTATCTGGACCACTGTCAGGGCTAGTGTTGCTGGCACTGAGGATTATCTATTTGGATGTCCATTGTGCACTTTTGAAGTGAAATCATAAGGCATTATGGTGGTGTTCTGATGTGCACTGGGTATTCATGTGTTTCAGGTGGCAGGAGACTATAAATACCATCCTGAATGCTTCGTGTGTTTAAGCTGCAGGGTGGTGATTGAGGATCAGGATACCTATGCCTTAGTGGAACGTACCAAACTCTACTGGTGAGTAACTTCACACATTTCACTTCCAAACTGTATAGGTAATAACTGAATGATGCGCAAAATGGAAATTAGCTCTAAACTGTACTGATGATTCCTCTGTGTTGACTTTACATATCTCAGCTAGGGTGACCAGATGTTGTGGTTTTATGACGTGTGTCCTGACGATTCACTAAAAAAACAAAAAAAACAAAAAAAAAAAAAAGTAAAGTTTCAGTTGTAGGCTTACTGACTTTTTAATTTTAATTAACCATCTTCAGTAACCTAGTAGTTACAATCTCTGGTATAATTTGTGTTGTTCAAAAGGATGACACTGCAGAGAAGCAAAGCTGAACAAAATCTATTAATTTCTTGTGCAATGCATGCATTTATGCACTTTTTAAACATTTCTTTTATAAATTGCTCAATTTTCTTCTAAATTCTTCTAAATTATGCTTATTACCAATATATTGAACCATCTCTTTATACTTTTCTAAACCCCTTAAAAGAGAGTCCAGACATCAGAAAAGTATCGGTCTATAAACCTGTTTTATATTTTAAATGAGATAAAAACACATGCGTTACGGACGTGACAAAAAAAGACACGAGTTTCTAGGAGACAATATATTTTGTGAACTTTCTGCGAATTGCAATGCACAAACTAGAAGCAACAATATCTGCC
Organism: Labeo catla; assembly: GCA_012976165.1. NCBI lineage: Eukaryota > Metazoa > Chordata > Actinopteri > Cypriniformes > Cyprinidae > Labeo > Labeo catla. Next base: position 758,072 of record VONZ01000015.1, on the reverse strand, counting down.
GAATGGAGAAGGGTTGGCTATTTACGATGCATGAAATGTTAATTTGATTTATATTTTCGTTTTTGTGTTCTACACGAAAAATCAGTGTTACGGACGTGACATCTGTCCGTTACGGACGTGACCGATCTGAAAAGCGGAATTGATTCGACTATAAAAACGCCTATAAAAATACTTTCAAAACTATAATAGAGCTGTTTAGTGGGTATTTAATAGGGGTGCCCCACGATAAAGATTTTTCTAGGTAACTAGTCGTTCCTTTAAGCCATTAGGCTATTCAACTAATCGCGCATTTATATTAAATCAATAGGCCTTCTAATCCATAATAACCTTTAATATATTTTGCGCTCAAGCACACGTATAAAGTTTGCCTCAAAGCACAGGCAAAAGTAGCCTTATGATTATTAATGTATAGAAAAAGCAGATATTTTTATTATTTATTAATAAACTAATGTTTTTCTATCGGCTGCAAGATGAAACTCACAGTGGTAACTCTCATCTCCACAGTAGCCTACTCGTTGCGCCTTTAGAGAGAATTGCAATTCAGACATAATCAGGGAGTATTTAATTTCGGGTTTTTTGTTTGTTTGTTTGTTTGTTTGTTTAAAAGCAGACATTTCGAGTTTTCTGTAGATATATTTCTCTATGTGAGACACACACGCTGATTTTTGGTTCTTTTTGGAGACGCGCTCCAGTTCAGAGACGGCAGAAAGCACATCCTGTTTGTTTTCATTATTTTACAATAGCAGAACGTTTATTATAAATTTACATAAAGTCAGTTTCGAATTGATTTTAAGTTGTTTCATTATCAGGAAAAAAATGCAAGTGATCCCGCAGGCGCCCCCTTTCATGCGCACTGATATTCCGCACAAACACGGGCCAAAAATATAGCACATGTATAGCCTAAAGGTTAACGCTAAAGTTTGGGATACACATTAAAATAAATCCTCACCAGTCTACATCCCAGGCAGGTGCAGTTATAACCTATAAATTGAAGGCTGACGTTCATTTAACTGACCAACGGCGCTCAAATTCATTGATCATAGTTGTTAATCAAGATCATGGGCGTCGCTAGGCCATTTTTAGCCCCCCTAAAATGACTGCTCAGGCTCCTTAAAATTTTGCGATTAGCTCCATAAACTGTACACGAATTCGTGATCGTCTCAGTCCCTTTTATACTTCATAAGTAAGTTGCAGCTAACCTTGATCGGCTCCTCCTGTCTTTCAGCGCGTTCTTCTTTTTTAGTCCGCAGACCTCGGCGGCGCAGAGTAAGAAAAAGAGGACAAGGTGTGTCCTCTACAACTCAAATAGGGTTGTACTAGAAATATATATATATATATATATATATAAAATTAAAAAATTAAAATCCTAAAATCGCCCCTGATCGAGATAGACTAAACGATTGCCGCTGAAAAAAAATGCTTTCATGAAGAAAAAAAAATGCTTTTAATGTTTTATTACATAACTAAGATACAAACAGGTTAAGTAAAATATTCTAAATATATAACAGGCCTAGGAGAGCGCGGGGCACGACCTAACACTTCTTGAATTTGTCAGTTTGTGTAAATCCACGTGGGGTTCTGAGTATAATTTTTATCCACGTCGGGCAGGGGCTCGATTTCAATTTTCGTTTTTGTGTTTTAGAGGAAAAAAATCAATAAAGCGAAATTTATAACACTATGGAAAAGTTTTCAGAGTCCTTGACTTTGCAAATATGAAATTCACGAAATCTCCACTGAAGAGAGAAATGCATTCACAGATTACATAAACAGGTAGGCTAGTAGCCTATTTGATTTCGTTTTGAATTGGTTCGCTAAAAGTAGGCAAGCTTTCTTTAGATTTATTTCTTATGTATTTAAGGCACCCCAATTTTAAGTTTGTTTCATTATCGGAAAAAAATGCAAGTGATCACGCGGGCGCCTCCCTGTCATGCTTGAGCATTAATTCGTTTCTGAACAAACATTTAAATATGGATAATAGCTTTGAGCACATTTATATTAGGTTAACACTAGAGTGTGGGATCCGCATTAGTATAACCTGCAAATTGAAGGCTGTATAATAACGGGCTGATGTCGATGCCGCTCCAATTCGTTGTTGTTGTTGAAACTTGTTTCAATGACTCTCATAAACCTGTTTTAATAAATCGCTAATGCATTAAATAATAAAGATATCAAACAGGATAAGTTACTGAATATTTTGTACACATAAATATAAAATGCTAGACTGCGAATAAGACAGTTTCACATTTTGCAACTGCATCTGCATAACATAGTGAATACAAAATAATACCAAACAAGATTTGTAATGAAGAAAAAAATATTTAGACAAATAAGAATGAATTAGGGTGACCAGACGTCCCGAAAAATTCGGGACAGTCCCGAAATCTAAGCTGCTGTCCCGAATCCCGAATCCCGCTCTAATTGTCAACCAGCCCCCGCCGGCTGCTCATTGGCTGCAGCATCTTGTTTTTTTTTTGTTTTTTTTTTAGATATACCGTAGGCGCGCATTAAGATATGCACTGATAAGCAAATTTTCATTCATGAAATTGACATGGCTGGTGTACCGGAACCCCAACATGCTGCAAAAAAGCTAAAACGTCTCTGCAGGTACCGGGAGGAGTGGGTGGGCAGGTATCCATTGCAAAAGCCCTACATGATGAAAGTAAAGCGTTCTGCAAAGTGTGTAGGAAAGAGTTTGGTGTCTCTCACGGGGCGGAGGCAGATGTTAGGCTGCATGCTAGCAGCAAATTACACTGTACCAACACCGCGACAGTACAGACCAACAAGTTGGTCTCGTCCTTCTTTAAGAAGCAGGATGATTCCATGTATAATAAAATAGCTGCTGCTGAGCTGACCTCCGTGTTCCACTGTGTGACCCACCAACAATCATACAGGTCGCTTGACTGTGCGATGAAGTTAACACCAAAACTGTACTCGGATTCGGGCATAGCTAAACTCGTTAGCTGCGGTCGCACAAAAGCTGAAGCACTGGTCACAAACGTCCTGGCACCCCTCGCATCTGACTTCTCCCAATGCCTCGAGTCAAAAGATGTATTCTTTTCCATTTCAACCGATGCCTCTAATAAAGGCAATGTGAAAACATTCCCGATCTCTGTGAGATTCTGGACTCCTGAGCAGGGCATCCAGAACAGAGTTCTTGATTTCTTTGAACAAGCAGCCGAGAGCGCAGATGCCGTCACTGACACTTTACTGAATAAATTAAAGGAACACAAACTCAGCATCAATAACATCTCGGCTTACTCGGCTGACAATGCGGCAGTGAATTTCGGCAGAAAACACTCCATTTACCAAATTCTAAAAAAAATCAACAGCAAGATCCTTCCTGCAAACTGCCCAGCTCACATAATACACAATGCAGTAAAACGTGCCAGCAATGCACTGCAAATAGATGTGGAGACTATCGTCATAAAATCATTTAACCATTTCAGCTGTTCTGCGAAGAGAGTTTCCACCCTCAAAGAAATGTTTGAATTTGCTGACATGGAGTACCAAACACTGTTGCGTCACGTCCCGACACGCTGGTTGAGCCTGCACCCTGCAATTGACAGACTTGTCAACACCTGGCCAGCGGTGCGCAGCTACTTCTTGTCACTGGGACAGGAGGAGTGCCCCCGTGTCCTCTGGGATGCGCTCCAGGTTAACAGCATGGAGAGGAAGATGAATGCAGCGAGCTGGAGGTCACACTCTTCTTCTTGCAAAACACTTTAAAGCTTTTTACTGGTGCTGTGCTGAGTCTTGAGAGTGACAGTCTCACCTCAGTTGAAGTATATGCACTTATGAGTGGCCTCCGAACCAAACTCCAGCAGCGCAAAAAAGATGCTTTTTTCGGAGCAAAAGTTGACCGCGTCCTCCTCTCCTCCGTTAATCTTAGGGTTGACAGGCTCAAGAGAGAATTCACAAATTTTTATGATATCGCAGAGCAATACCTTGAGAAATGGTTCAACTTCTCAGAATCCGGGCACCTGTTCAACATCCAGTGTTTCAATCTTAAGGAAAAGCAAGAAATCAGCTACAGGGAATTAACGGCCGCTGTATCCGCCCTTCAGATGCATGATGAACTCGACCTGGATGAGCTCTACAACGAGAGCTGTGTTCTGAAAGAGATATTGCCTCATCTGGAAATACACAGTCACCCTGTAGGTGCGCTTTGGGCCCAAGCACTCAGGAGCACGTCTGTGTTCCCACAGTATGCCAAGCTACTGTCTTTCATTTTGAGCATCCCCGTGAGCAATGCTTACTTGGAACGAGTGTTTTCAATAATGAAAGGTGCCTGGACCGATGTGAGAAACAGGTGCTCATTTAACCTGGTCCGCAGCGAAATCAAAGTAAAAATGAATTTAATGATGACTTGTGCAGAGTTCCATAAATACATCCTGGGAAAGACGGGAGTGCTGGCAGCAGTGAAAAGCTCTGCAAAATATGCTGATGTCGAGCCTCCACAACCTCGGTAGGCTATATAGCTCAAGTGTGAATTTAAAGTTATATTGTTTCTATTAATTTATCTAATTCATCTAGGCTATATGCACAAAGACAATACGACCTTTTTGTCCCCTTTTTGCTTTATAGAGTAGATGAAGAGAGCGCAAGTTGCAGCAGCCGTTAGGACAGTTGAAAGTGCAGGCAGAAGTCGCGTGAAGAAGTCAGACCGGTCGAGGGCGAGGCACCGTGTTCAAAATAATACTTCTATAGCCTACGTAGACATGAACATTATGAAATTTGAAATAGTTTTGGCGATTTGTCCTTCAGTCCGTCTGTGCATTTCTGACCCGCACAGCAGATGCAGTCTTAGCTAAAACGCTGAGAATGAGAATGTTCTCGCTGAGAATGCAATTTTGAAAATGTTAGAATTAATTAATTTCTAAAATGTTATGATACATAAAGCCTAAAACAGATCACAGCAGTCTAGACCTACACAGTATAGGCTATCAATCATCAGCAACTTGGTAAACATGCGTGCCGGTATAAGATTTAATATGAAGCGTCCGTAACGGTCACGTCCGTAACGCATTATATGACTGATAAGAGCAAAGAATAGAGATGAGCTGTTGATCATAGTTAGCATGGCCATAAGTTGGCTTTGTACAGAAAGTTTCACGTTAATTGCATTAATAATTACTATATGATATAAACGTAATCTTTAAAATGTTACGGACGTGACACAGCGCTGAAGCGTCCAGACGTCATAAATCAAGCCCTTATAAATTCAAAAATCATCGCTGTTTAGACAAAGTGAGTTTATTTACTTTTCAGACAGGCCTCCATCTTTCTACCAAATACTTACTGTTGACATCAATTAAATAATGGGCAGTCTTTGATCTCTCATTTGAAAACATGAAATACCGTCGAATAAAAATGTAATTTTACTTTTAGGCGCACCCCTTATATGTGGTGGATGAACATAGCGATTTCCTTCAAATTTCTATTAAAGCACATCAGTACAGTAAAATACAGACCTAAATGCACAAGTTAAACAGGGTTTTATTCTTTTGGTAAAAATGTAATTTTTTGATGGTAAGGTTGACATTTGCATGGAATTGCCCTTATATGATTCAATTTGCTATTTTGTCTGTTGTTTTGCTGCATTTGTTGTTTTCAGTAAAGCACAGGCAGGTTGACACACATCCAAGTGTTTCATAACATGTCTAGAGGTGATTTGTTCTTGTCAGGTCTTGTCCTGAAGTTTTCGAACCCCGGTGAGGCTCTTCAACTTCTCTTTCTCACACAGTGGTAAATGCTACAAGCAGGTGGTCCTGACGCCAATGTTGGAGAAGCGCGGTTTGGCTGACTCTCCAACGGACCTGCTTCCTCACACGGTGACTCTGGTGTCCATGCCTGCTGCCACCAATGGCAAAAGGGGTTTCTCTGTCAGTGTGACTAGAGACTGCACCAGTGCCACGGCCAGTGTCCAGGTCAAAGAGTAAGTAAAGACATGGAATTAACATGTAAAACACTCGCATCCCCCAGTCACTCAATTGCTTGAGATCTTCGTTTGAGTCCTGGTTAAGCAAGCAGTCAGATAAAGTTGCTGAAAAACATTTGGAATAGAGACTTGGTTAAGTTATTTATCACCTCGAAGATTCACCACAATGCCGCCACACCCAATGCCAGAGACACATGGAATGTGTTGCATAACTGTGGTGATACGACTGCTTGTGTTGGACTGAGGGCACAAACTGCCACTTTCTTTTTGTGTTCTTCAGATGTGAAAACATCTGTGAGATTTATCTCATAATGAAAATCTCCCAAAATCTTATCCTTACAGGGTCAGAGGGATGCATATTAGTCCAGAGGTTCGGAACGCCATCCATGTTGGGGACCGAATCCTGGAGATCAATGGACTCCCGGTGTCAGCTCTGATGGAAGAGGAGGTACTTTCCATTTTTTTTTTTTTTTTTAAAACCACTACCATGTTTGATATTAGCTTTGAGGTGAGGATACTATCGTGCCAACGTTAACTTGTTGAAGCAATGTGTCAATTCAGAAGAACAGCATGGCAAGAATACAAACTCATAAAATAGCTTGTCCCAGCACATACAATGACACTCCTTTCATACCATGGTAATTACTTTAACCTGGTCATGTACTGAATTTACAATACTTCCTAGAAACAGAATGTGTTTGTTATATGGCTTTGATGCTTTTTTAAAAATCATAATCCATATGAGACTTGCAACTTCATTCTAACGTCACGGATATGCATCTGTTTTGTCAAAGCGCAGGATATTTTTGTTAATGTTGCAGAAGCGGTATTTAGTTTTCTTAAGAATAAAATGCAAGTAGTCATGCATGAGTTTGACTTTGTAATGCATACCTATGTTGGGAGGTCCGTCTATGTAGACTCTTGTAACTAAAGTGACTTGTCAACTCCAGTGTAAATGCTTTGCATTCTCCTTGTGCATTTGTAAATGTTATTTCATTTTCCCACCACTTCTCCTTAACGTCTGAATTCCACTGCTTCACTTCTGTTGTCATAGATTTGTGCCTTAATTTAATCATGTACAAGGTGGTTTTTGGACTCACTTTGTCTGGCAACCATCTTCCCGATGTAATGAGCAGCCTGAAGTCCTGTAATGTAACAATGGAACATCCTAAAGTCCTGAAATGAACAATCACAATTACAGAAAGCTTAGATGTCTCCACTGCTGCATGTCCAGATTTGTTGACCTGAAAATATTGAATATCCAGCGTTTTCCACTGTTCGTGTTTATTACATAATCTTAAAGGATTAGTACACTTCCAGATTAAAAATTTCCTAAAAATTTCTTGGATGACATGGGGGTAAGTAAATTATCAGGAAATTTTTTCTGGAAGTGAACTAATCCTTTAAAATCAGTGTTGGCTTTGAAGGCTTATCTTTAGCTTATCTTTAGAAAGACCCTTTGTGTGGCACCAGCTTTGACTGGGAGGAAAATCAGTGTTATCTATGTGAACAGCACTAATGCACAATACTGAAGTTTTATGACTTAAAACTGTCCTCTAGACTTTATGGTTGTTGAAACTTACCAAAACAACCAGTGTGTATTTGACCTTCTGAATTTGGATTGGACATTCCAGGTGGAGGACATGATCCATCGGACCAGTCAGACACTGCAGCTGTTGATGGAATATGATCCAGTCAGACAGCGTCTGGACCGACTCCGCTTGGGCTCCTCCCGCAATCAGTTGGGTGTCCCCGCGGCCTCACGAATGCGTATGTCCTCCTCAACGGATGCTGAGATTGAACGAAGTGACTCAGCGGACAATGGGACGTTAAAAAGGAGGTCCCTCAGGTAACTTACGTCGTCTAATCAGGTGTAACACAATTAATTTACATTTTTGATGTGGACATACAGAGATGGTGCACTTTACACACGTTTATCCTTTTCCAATCGCTTTGAGTTTATACAGAATTAATACGTTCATCTTGTGTGTTGTAGACGTAGCAACAGTATTTGCAAGTCTCCAGTTTCTTCATCTCCGAAGGATCCTCCGTTTCTAACTCGAGATATCGGACGATCAGAATCCCTCCGCTCTCCTTCCAGCTGCTCCCACCGTATCTTCCGTCCCTGTGACCTCATCCATGGAGAAATCCTCGGAAAAGGTTTCTTTGGACAGGCCATCAAGGTGTGCATGTGTTTAACAACAAGCTTTCCTCTTTTTCTGTGTATTGCAGTGTCTAGAAGGTGGTCACTGGTTACTTAGTGTTGTAGCTTAGGAAGACATGCTACAGTTATGAACTGTGGCTCCTTCCTGATTCTGTTATCCAACAACTTAAAGCATTTCTTTTGACTTGGAAAAAGTTCAGCAGTGTCATAGTAGTTCCATTCAGTTGTTCCATTCACAGTTAGCAGAAGAATGCAGATGAAGTTCATTAAAACTATTTGGTTTCCATATTTTTGAAGAGCCGAAAATGAGTTCCAAACTTAATTCTGTGTGATAATTTTTCTTGTAGGTGACTCATAAAGCCACAGGTGAGGTGATGGTCATGAAGGAGTTGATCCGCTGTGATGAAGAGACACAGAAAACATTCCTAAAGGAGGTATGAAGATCCCTTTCTTTTCCCCACATGTCTGATTACCACGTCATTTTTTCCTTCATCTCTCCATATCCACTTTTATTCCTTCCATCCCTTTGTTGTCTGCTCAGGGTCAGTATCAGGGTGCGATTTAAACAGCAGATAAAACAGATCCATGTAGCGCCAGGATACAGTATTGCTGTAGCGTTTGTAATTTTTTTTCAGAGGAAAAGAGTCTTAGTCTTAGATTTATCCAGAATGTATTTAGCATGAATCATTTTAAGAATCTCCCTCTCTCTCCTTCTCTCTTTTCCAGGTTAAAGTGATGAGAAGTCTTGATCACCCACACGTTTTGAAGTTCATTGGGGTTTTGTACAAGGACAAGCGGCTTAATCTGATAACAGAGTTCATCGAGGGAGGCACTCTGAAGGATTTTATCCGAGACACGGTGCGTCCTGATTTTAAAATCCCTTTTTTCCCTTTCCTCTTGCTTCTAGGAAGGGCTGTATATCATCTGTTAGTGTTTTAGTCTTTGTCACTGTCTCCGTTCACCTGAGATGAACTTTGCAAAGGGAGAGGGACAGGGAATAGGGACTGGAAAATACAAACAGTCAGTGAAATGAGAGGAAGAAAATGCAGTTGTGTGGTTGCAGTGGATGAGAGATAAAGGAGGTATGAAGTGTTTCCAGGTGAAAGGGATTCTAGTGAGAATGTTTTCCAGATCACCCACTGGGTTTGCTTCAAAATATGGCTTTCAATACCAAACATAAGGATAACAGATGATACACCTCTCTTGTTCAGTCTTTCATTGTCTTTCTAATGCACTATAATGTTTTCTATAAAAGCGTGTCTGTAATAAGTGGCTGCTGTTATGTAACGACTTCCTCTCTAATTCACGGAGAGCATAGCGTGCTGTCACACTGGGCTGTATTATAGTGTGGTTATAAACTAGGCCAGCAATTCATCTCTCTCTCTGTCTCTGTCTCTGTCTCTCTGTCCCTACAGGACTCATTCCCATGGGAACAGCGAGTTAGTTTCGCAAAAAGCATTGCATCTGGAATGGTGAGTGGGCTTCTGGGTCTGCACACATATAACTTATAAGCTAAACAATATAAGCTATTGTTGTACAATATTTGAGGCACTTTTGGATCAGTTGTATATAGGAAATGGTGAGATAAAACAGGGCAGTTTAAAGGCCAAATCATTTTTTTGGAAGTTAAAAACATTTTCCTATCCCAGCTTAATATTCAGAGACTAAAAGTAAGACTTCCGTAGGTTGATTTGGCCGTTAAGTGTAAACACTGTGGCTCTTGTACTATCAACATGTTGTTGTTTTAGTGCCCCAACCAGTCTGATGCAACAGCTTCGGCTCAACCGCTAGCATAAGTTTTCGGGTGGGACCATTTCTTTGTCAATAGCAAAGAAGGAGTTTTTGAGAACAAGCCTAAATTTGCATTACGCCTGGTGTAATTAGAGGAGCAAAAATACCAAATTCATTAATCCAATTAAACCAGGACCAGTGTTGTGGAGTAACTATTTACATGTAACAGAGTTACATAATTTAATTACAAAATAAATGTAACTGTAATCTGTTACTAATGATGTAATCAGTTACTGAGAGAAAAATGGGTTATTAAATTAGTTACTTATAAAAATGTTAATGATTACAAAAGGTTACATCTGAATATTTTCACACACACAAAGATTTAATTGATTTTGCATTGACTGCGCTATATATAAAAAAGCAATGTTTTAGGAGTTCAGGACACAGAGTAAGACACATGTTTATTCAATAACTGTTTTATTTTCTATGTGGATTTATGTATATGCTTCATTTTTTTTTAAGAATGACTTTTTTTCAGTACATTGTTAGATGCCAGTGTTTGCTGACATAGCTATGTGAATATTGATTTCATAGCTATTAAACTATGATATTATGATTTTAATCAGTATTTATCCTCAGAATGATCTCAAAGTAAAAAGAGGTGCTAAAGTCTGATTACATTTTTATAATCTTGATTTAGATGATGAAGGATTTTGAAAGTCTGACAGTAATCAGTAATCGGTACTACTGTAAGGTTAACCCTGCCTGATTTTTGTAATCAGTTAAATTACTTTAATAAAGTAACTGAAATAGTTACACTACTTTTTACATTTTAAATAGGGTAAATTGTAATCTGTAGTAATTACAAGTGATAAACAAAAAGTACTTTCAGTATCTGAGAGTGCTTTAAGTATTCTAACGTTTACAGGCAATCATAGTTACGGGTTTTTCTTTTTCCTCAGCATTATTGCTGTTCGATTATTACTGGTGACATAGACAGTGGCAGCTTTAATAGGCTGCATTTACACTAATGCACAGATCTATTTCGACATATCAGATGTTTTTTCCTGTTCTGAAAACATAACTGTGTTTACATCAATTTTTGCAGCTGCAAGCTTCAGGACAGACACAAAGCGCATGTGAAAGTCTGTCAGTACATGAGTTTTGTGCATCTAATATGTACTGCATTCCAAACGGCATGAATGAAAGCATTTCTAAAGTAAAAGACTGAAATAACGGCGAGTGGAAGCACACACTACTAACAGCGCATATTCTGTGCGATGAAGCCCGCCGCGATTGTCTATAGCATGAACAAGTGCCGTATGCAGGAAACAGCCAAGCTCAGAATCTATTATGTACCCAGATCTTAGATTTAAAAACAGAGAGTGCATTTTTAATACTCGTGTGACAAGCACATATGCGAATGACGTCAGTAGGCTATAATCGGTTAAGTCTATTACTGCATCGATGCAGAATCATTCATATTTGCATCGTGGTGCATCGAGGCAATGATTCATTTCAACACCCGTAGTTAGGGCAATGTTACTGTCATCTCCAACAGCATGTACATCTCAGTTTAGACCTGTCTGAGTAGTTGAGAATACAGACAAGCAACTTCCTGTTTAGCAGGAGGTTTTATGTCATGTCCTGTTGCCTAGTACTGGTGATGCATCACTTCATTTTTGTCTTGGTGCTCCTTATTGTAGTGGTGATCAAGAGGTTGAAGGTTGATGTCTCATGCAATTCTGTCTTTCTTCATACTGTTCTTTTTCTGTCTTATCTGATTTTTTGTTATTTTTATATTCTTTCAGGCATATCTGCATTCAATGAGCATCATACATCGAGATCTCAACTCTCACAACTGCCTGGTCAAACTGGTACGGGAGGAGTTTCACCCATTACATATATTAACTCCGATCAAAGTCTACACTTATTGGGCCTCGCTTGGAAAGCCCAGGGCCTAGAAACAGGTTTTCATAATCAAGAATAGCTGACAGGCTTGTGTCAGCACAAACAAAACGGCTAAAGTAGACAAGTACCCAAAAACAAGTTACGTAAGAACACTTAGGCAGAAGAGAGAAGCCTCAGCGATGGGTGAAGATCTGTTCACACTTGAGGATTGTTTAGTTAGTGGTTGCTCACTTGTTTAGTTAGTGGAGCGAAGATAAGACAGGAAATGCTGTCTGACCCTGACTGACCTCAGTGTTTCACATATCCTGAGTGAATCACTTATGACAAGTTATTTAAAGAACCTTCTATAGGAGAACAAACAGCATGCCTTTGGGGCTTAGTTAAACATTTAGACAAGCGCAAATAGTTTAAAGCTAGGATTGACTACTGGTGTTATCAAGATCTTTCTTTTACACCCTACTATTAATCTATTTTGTGAATTACATCCTTATGGTTTTTTTTTTTTATTGTGTGGTTTTATTTTCATATTTTAGAGTGCCTTTGTACTCATAAACTTGTATATCACGACTAGCACACTCTCTCATGCTAAACATTTTTGCACATTAAGAATCTGTTTTATATTATCTGATCTTTTTTGCTCTACTTGTCTGACACCTGCAGGACAATACTGTCGTCGTAGCAGACTTTGGTCTGTCTCGTCTAATTATGGAGGATAAGGTCAAGCAGCCACCCCCCGACAAACCAACCAATAAGAAAAGACTGTTTAGACGCATTGACCGTAAGAAGCGCTACACAGTGGTGGGGAACCCATACTGGATGGCCCCAGAAATGCTTAATGGTGAGAAGAGAGTATTACAGATACAAGATGGTGCTTTACTTAAGTTCAGATTTTGCCAACATGATCATGTAATGAATTATGTCCATGCTCCGATTTAACCCTGGGTTACATAAATGCTTAATTTTAAAATGGGGTTAGTAGCACCACTTTTAACCTTGAACTTTGCAGCCAAAGATAAAATAATCCCAATGCAGAAATGAAATATTATACATCAAGTTGGTTTAAAAGCAAACAACTAAATAGTGCTTGCTTCTTTAAATATTAAAGGTAATCACAGAAACATTCACATGCTGCATCTGAAAGATTAAAAAAAAAAAAAGGTCAAACAGTGATGGCAAATGCTTTAACTAGAATGGTGTACTTCCTCTCTGTTAATTTAATTTAACAGTTTAATTGTTTATAATTAAGTAATCACCTTTATTGCTTTCTGAGAATATTGTGTTAGTTTTTTTTTGTGTATGTGCGTGTGTTGCTCCAGGTAATTGGCATAGTCTGCTATAAACAGGTGTTTTTGAGTTGTTCTGTAGGCTTGTTTTTCTTGATGGATCTCTTTCATCTGTGTAAACAGGTAAACGCTACGATGAGAAAGTGGATATTTTCTCCTTTGGCATTGTACTTTGTGAGGTAAGAGTCTTTTGTTGTGGTAAACATCTCTGATTTTATGAGGACAGCATATGCTCTTGGAACTGTCATTTATGTAAACGCTTGCATACGAATGTCAGAATGCCAAAAGCAAACATTGCGCTCGACTGGTTTGAGTCAAAACTGCGATATTTAATTCTCAGTTATAGAAAGAGAATCATGTTTATTTCATTTCCAGTTGTTCTAATTCACTTTAAATTCTTCTGTTGGCATAGATTATCGGTCAAGTTTATGCAGATCCCGAGTGTCTACCAAGAATGCTGGATTTTGGGCTCAATGTGAGAAAATTCATTGAGAAATTTCTTCCTGAGCACTGTCCTCCAGCTTTCTTCGCTTTGGCTGTGGCTTGTTGTGATCTCACCCCTGACAACCGGTGAGTGCCACTGTTTTTTTTTTTTTGTTTTTTTTTTCTTCCTTTTTTTCTTTTTTCTCAGCAGTAATATTGAATGAGTGAAACAATAGGTTTTCCTCACCAGATGTGAAATGACCATATCCCTAGGGTGGTGTAGTGTTATGATTAATGATCTGCACTGGTAAAAGTTACAGGTTTAAACCCTAAACTGGGATTTTCAGAGATGGTATCATGAAGAATACTTTTATTCAACAAGGATGCATTAAATTGATTAGAAGTGACAGACTATTATGTGAATGTATTATTCAAATAAATGCTGTTCTTTTGAAATTCAGCAAAGAATCCTGAATAATGTATTATGGATTCTATAAAATACTAAATGGATAGTTCACCCAAAAAAAAAAAAATTAATTACTCACCCTCATGTTGTTCCAAACCCCTAAGACCTTTGTTCATCTGCAGAACACAAATTACGATACAACGGAGTTGACACATTCAAGGCCCAGAAAGATAGAACCACATCAGTGGTTCAACCGTAATGTTATGAAGCTAAATAAATACTTTCTGTGCGTAAGAAATATTCTCATACCTTCATAAAATTAAGGTTGAACCACTGATGGCACATGGACTAATTTATCAATTTTTCGATGAGATTTACTACCTTTCTGGGCCTTGAACATGTCAGTGGCGTTGCTGTCTATGCAGAGTCAGAAAGCTCTCAGATTTAATCAAAAATATGTTAATTTGTGTTGTGACGATGTACGATGCTCTTAGGGGTTTTCGAATGACATGAGGGTGAGTAATTAATGACAATTTAAATTTTTGGGTGAAATGTAACTTTAAGGAGCAGAACAGTTTACAACTGATAGTAATAAGTAATGTTTCTTCAGCACCAAATCAGCATATTAGAATGATTTCTGAAGGATCATGTGACACTGAAGACGGGAGTATTGATGCTGTGAATTTAGTTTTTTGCATGTATTGCAACATGTTACATTTTAAAATATATTCAAATAGAAAGCAGCTATTTTAAATAGTAAAAATATTTCACAACATTACTGCTTCTGCTGTATTTTGAATTACATAAATGCAGGCTTGGTAAGAAGAAGATAATTTTTTTTTTTAAGAAACATTAAAAATCTTACTGTTCAAAAACATTTGACTGGTAGTGTACATCAACCATGTGTTTGACTTCTGTCCAACTACATGATTTTGAAAAAGGCGATTATTCCAAAGCCTATTCCAAGACCTATTCTAAAGCCACGATTGGTTGGTGTTAAGTAAAGCAATGTGAGCACAAGTGAGAGGTTAGTGTGAGGCACTGATGAATTAGTGTGGCATTTTGATTGGTTGTGTTTGAAAATGGAATTCAAGATACTTTCTGTTAGATTTTTGTGTTACATAGAAAGTTTTATGAATTGAAAACAAAAGCCGAGAATTAGTATATGGTTTTGCAGATTTGGTGTGTGGTTCTGGTGTTTGAGTGTTAGGTTTCTGTGTGACAAGTGAAGATTTTATGTGTATCCAGTTTGAAAAAAAAAAAAAAAAAAAATGGAAATGCAGCCTTAGTGAGCAGAAAGGATTTCTTTCAAAAACCATACTGACCCCAAACTTTTGAACAGTAGTGTATCTAGGTATTATATGACTAAAGGTGATTTACATTTCCCTATAATAGAAGGAAATACTTGCTGTTCTTACCGCTTTCCTCTTCCTGTCGTCTTCAGGCCTGCTTTTCAAAAGTTGGAGGACTGCTTTGAGGCATTAACTCTGAATCAGGAGTTGAACATCCCTCTGCCTGCTGAACTGGATGATCTTCAGCAGAATTTTTTAAGGACTTATGGACCCAGTGAAATTGCCTCTGAAAACCAGGAAAACAACAGAAACTAATCCAACAGCAGCACAGGCTGAGATACAGGCTGGAATTGTTTTTTAAGATGAGTTTACAGAACTGAATCAGAGCATTTACCTTGGGTTTGCATACTGGGAGCAAGCTGATGCTGGTGTTCTTTGGAGAGATCTGTCACAACACTCAGAACTTTGAGGGCATTCTAGAACTGCAAATGGTTCTTGGCAGAGTTCTGTTGAAAGGAACAGGTACATTTCAGTGACCTTGAACTTCTTCTTTCCAACATTTTTTTTCCTTCTGTCTAATTTGGATGGCTTAGTTATGATTTAACCATGTAGCAAATGTTTAAGAGAGCCTACCACTAGTTAAGTTATAGATCTCCCTAATGAAGTTTCAAATGTCAGATTTATGAAAATTCATAGTGTAGCATCCATTGATCGATAAGTATTTTTCGATCACAACAATTATAAAAATGTGTTTGTCATTAAACCTTTCAAGAACATGTCTGGGTCATATTTCACCACACAATTATGCACATCCCCTAATGATATTATTTAAAGTTGTATCATTCATGCCAATTTAAATAATAAAAACATCACTGAGAATATTGGGAAATACAAAAAAAATAAATAAAGAATGATTTTAGGGGGAAATGTGCTTAATTGTCATGGAAATGTAGAAGTGGAATGTATTTTCAAGAATACGGTTAAATGTAACCTGGATATGTTTTCAGGTGATTAACGTCTTAATTTCAAATGATAAAAAATATGGAAGGGTTTATTGACTTAGATATTGAAACTGCCTTAACTTGGAATGTAAATCAAGCATTGAACCACACTGCCCCCTGCAGGTAGTTGTGCTTAAGTGCACTCAATCCTTTGACTGTTTCACTAGCACTTGAGTCCTGACCTCTGTAACTCTATAATAAAGTCAGAGAGAGATCAAACTTTTATGAAAGAATGTAATAAGTTTCTGAGTTCAGATTTGGTTTGCTATGTGTGGCTTCTTGGAAATGTGTCTTACATTGTAGTTAATTCCTGGTACATCAGTTATTTGAAAACTGGAGTTGTTTATTCCACTGTCATGGACTCACCTTGTAAATATATACCATGACAGGGCAAGGGTGACTTTTTTCTGTATCTAAACATGCTCTGGAGTCATATTCTCCAAGTGAAATGATAAGTGAGATCGTAATGCTGGATCTTGACCGGCCGTTTTCAGCACAATACTGAAACAGGCTGTAATCAAAATGTCTGCAACGCAGAATTTAACGAGCAACGTTTTTTGTGAGGACGTTTGAAAATGAATGTCATCCTTACTTTGATCACAAATAATGTTTAAATTAACTGGATATATTGTTCATGTTTGTATAGATTTGATGTTGGGATAATGTGGATTTGTAGTTTGCATATGTTTGTAGAATGTGAAAAGCTGTAAAAGAGCATTTTTTTCTAGTCTTATCCGTCAAAGGTACTGACACGTACAAAATTATAACCACTACTTGTACCCCACAGGATTTCTCACACTAATGAATAAAGATGAGTACGTATTGGCCATCTTCATTTGTTATTTTTCACCAACAATTTGACATTTTAGTAAGTGTTTAATCAGCCACAGGGAGGCGCTGTTGTGTAAGTATAAGATGTTGACAGTGATTATGCTCTGAACAGCATACTACTGTTACTGTTTAGTCGCTATATAGCATGTATACAATTAACAGTATGCTGACTTAGTTACTACATAGAAAACCTACTAGATTGGCAAATACATATCAAAACTGTATCCCACAATGAGGTGTGTTTGACTTGACCTTTCATTTCCAGTTTGACAATGGCCAGGAAGTTATATCTGCGGATTTTAACATATATTCTGGATTTATTTCACTGGATTATTAAATTAAATATAACACAGACCACTTGTCGAGTCGAAACAACACACAGAATGAGCTGACGGTGTAATATTTTCCAAACCTGCACCTGGAGTATCCCAGCACTGCACGTTTAGCAAATGCTCCAAGCTCGACCTCCAAATGGCATTTCAGTCACCTTAAAGACTTGTTTTAAAACAAAGTGGGCAACCGAATCCTTTCTGGAAGGGACATTTTCCGAGGCCGTTAGTAAAAGCTACACGCTGTGGTCACTTCAACGCGTAATTTTGCCGACTATGATCACGTGATCCTGAGTGGCGCGAATTGCCATGTCTAAGGCAATCAACGTTTTTGATTAAAGTCACCTGAATATTGGACCATATTAATGTGAAATGTAATTTATAATTTTTAATTTCTGTTCTGTTTCTATTCAAATCCCAAACTTTGTTAAATAATCTTACAAAAAAAGTATTTCGGTTTCCAGACTATTTTACGTAGCTCAACCATTTGAAACTGTTATAATAAATAGATCTGTGAAGTAAATCAACATATTAGAATTATTTCTTAAGACTGGAGTAATGACTGCTAAAAAATCAGCTTTGTCATGCAGGAAAAATTAAATTGGGCATATATATTTTATATACTTAGTGGTGGGGAGTAACTAGTTACATATAATGGAATCACGTAATATAATTACAAAATAAATGTGATTGTAAACTGTTACAGTTACTGAGAAATTTATTACAAAGTGGTGTTGCATGTGAATATTTTCATGCACATACAGATTTGATTGATTTCTTCTAGTGAAGATTTGATTTCAAAAACAGTATCATAACTATTAAGCTCCCTGGTGAAAAAAAACAGCATATGCTGGTTAGGTATGTTTTGGTGCTGGTTTAAGCTGGTCCTTTGCTGGTTTTTGCTGGTCCTTAGCTGGTTTATGCTGGTCCTTTGCTGGTTGATGCTGGTCCTTGACCAGCAACATGACCAGCATAAACCAGCTAAGGACCAGCTTAAACCAGCATCAAAACATACCTACCAGCATATGCTGTTTTTTTTCACCAGGGCTGTATCTTTATTTAACCTCATATATCAGTATTTAACCTAAGAACGATCTCAAAGTAAAAAGAAGTGCTATAGTCTGATTTTGTGGTGGCTGTGCTGTGCTTTAAAATTTAATTATGATGATATTAATTCAAGTGATGAAGGATTTTGAAAATCTGACAGCAATCAGTGTTGAGTTCTATTGTAAGGATAACACTGCCTGATTTAAATGTTTCAAAATGATTAACATTTTAGTAAAATTTAGAAAAGTAATCAAATATAATCAGTTACATTAATAAATTAAAAGTTGTACTACTTATTACATTTTAAATAGGATAACTTGTAATCTGTAACCTATTACGTATTCAAAGTAACCTTCACCATCTCTAAAACAGAAGCAGTTATTATAAATTGTAATATTTCATAGTATTGTATTTTATAGTATTTTTTTTTTAACTAGCTACATTTTTTTTACAAAATGAATGAAATTTTTACTAGCCTTGATGAACACAATATTCTTTCAATTCCCAATTTTTGATCAGTATTATGTGCTTTAATACTATTATAAACAAATGCTCAGTGTACACAACACTGTGTGCAAGTCTTCCATTCTAAACATTTTTTTGCCCCTTTACTCCCATAATGTGCAGGAAAGTAAACATAGCTACTAAGTGATACATTGAACACGTCAAGAACTTAGTGTAAAATACCACAAGAACATGTCAAAAAAGGACAACGATATAATTTTCTTCAAACTGATTTTATTTCATAGCAGTAAAAAACTGCTAAAAACAAAAATACAAGATCTTCTGGAACCTTAAGCAGTTGTACAATCAACCATAGGAAAACAAATGCATACATCAAAAATCCATCTCTGTACAATTAAACCATAGTACATTATTTTAATGTCATATCTTGTACTTTCAGTGTCATCTGTATGGTCTGGAACAAATGAACACTGATACAGAAAATGTAACTAGAGACCGCAAACCAGACCCACTCTTGACTGGTTTACTGAAATCATGACAGCGCTCTCTTGCTCTTTATCAGATTGTGGCCACAGGAGCAACAATACATTCAAATGTTTTTTTTTTTAAAGCAAGCTCTCTGGAAAGCTTTCCTCTTCATTTAGTCAAACCCTTCACCTGGCTTAGCTCTAGCATCCCAGGCTACACGATCTGCCTAATGAATATGGATTTCTTGGGAAAGAGCTATCAAAGGCAATTAACTCAATTAGCTCTAGTTGCTAACCAAAGCTCCCTACAGAATGAACAGCCCAGCTGTAGAGCTACAGATTCAGTTACACATGTACAATTTCAGTTTCAACTCTCCACCACAACTGCGTTAGGAACAATAACAATGAAAAAGGCAGGAAAGAAGATAAGAATGGACTGTCTTCTCTTTCAAAACTCCAGACGATCTGATCCATCGACACTTCATAAGGAGCTGTTAACTGGACTGTCGCCCTCTCATTGGAGTTGAACAAGCAGGGAAAATTCATGCCCTGTGATGATGTGCACAAAATGTACTTGCAATTTTTCTCCAGGCGAATCCCTGTCATACATATTTATACAAAACCACCATATCACCTTTTCCAGTGTATCCCCACACGTCCTACTTTCCCCAACAACTTTGTTGAGGAAATAAGGACACTGTCTGGGACAAAAAAAGCTTTCCACCATTCTCTCAGGGCACGTGCCCTATCTTTACCGTGAATCCGTGCTGTAAAGGCAAGGTAAAGAGAAAAGAGACGACAGGCAGAGGGAGGTGGACGTAGGGTTAGGTCCTCTGAGATTCTGCAATACTGCATAGACATGTCTTAACAAGATGCCTTTCCAGGCCCTCATCCTTGTTTCTCCATCAGGCTCCAGGGGTCCCCGCTGTCCCCATAAGGGGGTCGGCCCCCTCAACGGGCTCTTGAGTTGGGGTCTGGTTGTTTGGTTCCGCCGTGATGACGATGGTGTTCTCGTCCACCAGCTCGCAGGTGGGATTGGCAAAAGCAGAGAGAGGAAGAGTGATTCGATGCATCTCACGCTCGTAAACCCTCTGCTCATGCTGTTTCTTGAGGTCACGACCCCTATGGGACAAAAAACAAAACCATTTCACTTCAACCACTGCCACAACACAAAGATTTAGTCATGTTTGTGTCATCAGCTGAATGAATAATAGAATGGGGTATAAAAGACAGACACTAGCAATAGGTGCGTTTTCATTCCATATTTGCGATGTTTTATAAATGTCGATAAAAAACAGTTGCGAAATGACGGCGTTTCCATTAACCAATGTTATGCAACTAAAACATAACTTTTTCTTCTTGCATTAAGTCATGGCGATGAATGTTAGTCGATAAGTCATGCTGGTATGTTTACGTATGTCGAAGCCACTGCACTAGCCATTAATTTTAATCATAGGAGACGCAGCCATCTATCTTTACAGAAGCAGCACAGAGAGCCACTTCTTGGACGCTTCTGAAACTGAAGCGAGCAGCGACGCGCCTGGTATAAACACAAGCATTGACTAGAGTGGACACGATCAGCTCTGCAGATTTGTGCTGTGTAAATAAGGGGTTATCCAAGCTTTAATGTCAAGGAAAGCCCCCTATTCAAGAGTTTGTAGTCCATGCTTGTGTAAGCGGCCACATATGAGGTGTTTTATTTGAGGTTGTAGTACATTAGAGAATGATAATGTGACATTTATGTACACAAGGTAACCTGTAAATGCGAAAAAGCTGTTTCCGTTGCAGTTTTGTGAAATATTCATTTTTCATATTGCCTGAAAAACCACCTCATGTGAGCGTAGAAACTTTCTGCAAAATTGATGTTTCCATTACATGCATTTTCAATTCGCAATTTCAATTTGCATAATTTGAAGGGTAATGGAAACGCAGCTACTGAAAACATTTTATTTTGCACTTTTTAAATGCAAAATATTTTTCAGTCTTACAATGTGAGTGAAAAGTTTAATAAAAAATATGTTACATAAGGAGGTTTATTCTATTTTTATGGATATTAGGAGTGATTTTTGTAAATGAATTTATATATATTTTGAATATTTATACTGTTTCACTTTAGTAACCCTTAATATTTTAAATTAGATGAAGAAAAAAAGTGGCTTGAGACTATACAGTCTTTTGACCATCGAAATAATTAAAATCATAATTAATTTAAAGCTTTATTAAATTAAACTTAATTTGTCTTTCTTTCTTCAGTCAAAATTAAGTTTTTTGAGGAAAACTTTCCAGGAATTTTCTCTATATAATGGACTTCAATGGTGGTCAACAGGTTGAAGATCTAAACTGCAGTTTCAACACAGCTTCAAACACCTCTACGCGATCCCAGCCGAGGAATAAGCAACTTATCCAAAATTTTCAATCAACTATAATTAATTGTTCTCGGAGACACAGAACTTGAAGAACCATTCTGAATTACATAACCAAAAAAAAAAAAAAGAATAACAGTGGTTCCACTTCACTTCCTTTGAATATTCTGAAGATTATTTCAATTTGCAATATATCCATTCAAGCTAGGCCGTAATATTTAACAGTGACGCACAACAGACAGAAGGAGTGATTTGTCTCCAGTATCGCCTATTTTTAGCTTTGAGATATCAATGTGCTACTGTGGACAGGACCAGCTCTTATTCGCTTCCAAGTAAGAAACCGATCTCGATCACTTTCTTTTACCGATTCAAGACAAAGGGAGCTGAATGCCTGAGAAATGTCATATTATTGGACACACCCATGATTTATCCTTCTTTTCACTCCATCTCTAGCCATTCAGACTGTGCAGGGCAGACTTGCAGCATGTTATGCAATCCTCCTACACTTACCCAGTACTTTCCTGCCTCTGTGTCTGCAGTGAGCTCTGCTTTATCACAACTGAACTGAGCACTGTTGATTAAGATTTTGAATATATGAGATCCATGTGCTGTTACTTCAAACATGTTCACTGTGGGTGACATTGTTCTGGTATTATAAGTAAACCCTCTTCTCAGCCCAACATCCTGCCCTGGTTATTAATACTGAGCCAATTAATCGCAAGATAAACTATGACATACACACATTATCAGCTGACGCACAAGTAAAGGCTATTCAAGGCTATTGAGTGCCCTGCCAAACTCCTTACAAGATAGAGATGATATCACCCAAGTTTTAGACCTAAATTCAATGTTTACTGTCACCTATAAGAGGGTGAATCACATGAAACATATAAATGTCTGTTATATCACCAGAAATAGGAAAATGATAAAAATGAAACCAATTTTTGAACCAACAAGATTTTTGTATTATGAAATCTGAATGACATTTAAACAGTTTTTAATGCCTTTCAATTTAGTTTTACAGTGCCTTTAATAAAAAAAAAAAAATCATTGCATTCAATTTATTTCTCCCAATAAATTAAGATTAATTACAAAAAATATACACTGCCAGTCAAAAGTTGAATATATTTTAACATTTAATTTATTCCTGTGATCAAAGCTACATTTTCAGTCTTCAGTGTCACATGATTCTTCAGAAATCATTCTAATATGCTGATTTGTTGTTAAAGAAACAATATATAAAACAGTTGTGTACATTTTTCACAGTTCTTTGATGAACAAAAAGATCCAAAGATCACCAAAAGTGATCATAAAGACATTTATAATGTTACGAAAGATTTTTATTTCAGATAAATGTTGTTCTTCTGAATTTTCTATTCAAAGAAACCTTTTTAAATGTTTTGACTGGTAGTGTTATCACATGGTGTATATATATATATATATCTGTTCCTCCCCAAACTAAGCACCCACTTCTAAATGTCAAAACAAGCTCCTAAATATAGACTGACAAGATGCCTCCAATATCTACACCCTCTCACCACCTCTCTCTCATAGGTAATATGTCTAATGGCATTAAAATGAGGGTGTACATGCACCTGCTGTGTTTCCAGCTAATGCCCGGCCTTGTGATCTATAACATTTTATTCTCTTGAAAGCATGTAGCAAATCCAATGACATCCTTTATCTCGGTTCCACAGACAGCATAGATCAAAATCAACATCTCAAAAGATCAGGCTTAAAAGCAAACAAACAAACAAAAAAAATATATAAACATTATGAACTGTACATGAAGTACTGACCACACATCTTATCTCAAGTCTCCTCATTTTGAAGAACTGAAGTGACTTTTTTTGTCTGGTGTCCTTTTCTATTGATATCAGTTGTCTATTCTCAATTCTTATTTACAAATTGTAACAGGACATTGTGTTTCTGGTTATACTGACCTTTTGTAGAAGTATCCCATTGTGATGCCACCTCCAAGTAGGATGATAATGGCCATCATGAAGACGGCGAGAACATAACCTGCCAAGACAACCAATACACCCATGAACTTCTAGGTTCTCAGATGTAGTTTGAGGTTTTAATAAACTCAGTCCAACACCTACCAAGAGTCCCAAGGTCTTTCTTCTTCTTGGGTCCACTCCTGACCTGCTGGCGAACTGCCTTCACGGGTTGCACCGCCGCACCCTCCACTTGCGAGGGGAAGGAGTCTGAGTTTTCGAAGGTTTCCACCATTCTTGGAGTGACAGACTCTTCTGGAGCCATGGCTTCTGTGGAGTTTTGGTCTGTGGGGTGACAAGATAAACAGGATATGAGTGTTTTTCTGCTTTTTTTGCAATCTGCACCACTAATGTAAATCATCACTGCACTCCCATCAATCAACTAAACATTTATACTAAACAGTTTCACTGTGGTCTTGGAGTGAGTGCTCTCAACTGACAATTTTGTGCTCTGCCATCTATATCTTTCCTACTTTAACATTGTTTTGTTGTTTATCATCATTAAAAAGCTTAAAAGTCTCAATGAAACATAAGCAGCAACAGATGTTTTCTTCCCGACTATGACATACTTTCAAAGTGAAACAGACTATTGAAAAAGAAAAAACATGATGAAGACTTGTTTTTTAATCCATCGGTTTCTGATTAGATGGAGGCAGATCTGAATGCAAGCTTGCAGTCGATTGTAAGAAAGCACTAATATGTAAGTGGAAGTTTGATTTGAAATGAAGCATTTGCATGGTTGAATCATTCAGATCAATGCATACCATGCAAAACATGCATTCTGGAAATTGATAGGGTGAATTTTCAATTCACACTGACTTTAAAACAGCTAAAAAAGCTTTGGGTCCAAAAACATGCTCCACCCAAGTATGCGAACACAAACACGCGTTATAATTGCTCATTACGTTCTGAAATGAGTCAGAACGCAATTCGCCAAACCCAGTTATGCTTTTCCAAACAAAGCTTTAGCCTTTACTAGGCAAACACTAGGACATTCTGTACTTTTTTAATTCTTTTTTTAAGCATGCGTAATCAGATAAAGTTTGACTAATTTTACTTAAATAGGACATTAAGTGGATGTGATGCATTTCAGAGGTCCCACAGGAAGAATTCACAGCTGAGAACATTAACATTTACTTCTCTTGCTGTGGTCTAGCCATCTAGAATTTTTCCATCACCCTCTACTCTGAAAAAGTTGTTTACACGCTCCAGCAGAGTTGAAGAACATGAGTTCACAGCTCAGCTAGCCAATCAGCAGCTGTCACCGTGCTGTGCATTTTCCCCACAGCCAATCAGAAACCCAGAGGACGAGGCCTACACCATCTCTTTAACAGCTGCAGAACAAGTTTACTTGTTCCTTCCTTTGTCTGCCCCAACTGAGGAAATCTCAAGGCTGATGAGTCTAGACTCGTGTTGTTGTTCTACTTTATCTCTCCTTGCAGCATGTTGAGTCAAAAGATAATTTTATGGAAACGGTATCAGCGTGGATTAAAACTGGCCTAGTATTATTGCTTTTTTGTTTTTTTTAAACCAAATAAAGGACAGTTGGCTTATGGAAACATGATTAAAAGCAAAAGTATGGTTCAGTGCCAGTTTTTAAAGTAAGCTCTGGAGAAAGCGAAAACATTAAAATATTTAGTACTCCCTAGAGAATGTTTTCTTCAGGCCATTTGATTTTTCCCACAAAAAAGTAAGATCGCACATTTCTGCTTTACGCAAATATTTTTAAATTAGCTTCCTCCAGGTTCTTGGAAAAAGCAGTGTGCAACTAAAAGTATGAGATTGTGGCAACAGAGTAGCACGTTAGTAAGACCCAGTTGTGAAATGCCTGAGAAAGGCATGAGTTAAATAAATCACTTTCATAAATCAAAATGTGTTTCTCTTTTTTCTGCCTATGTGCTTTGTGATATTTATTTTACTGATTGAATGTCAAGAATTTAGAAAATGAAGTGTTTTTGAAACATTTTGTTAATTAAGACTGAACATGGCTACCTTGGCATGGCCTAATATCACATGCTTCTTTTCTGGTTGCTCCATTGGATCCAGAAACATAGCACCAGGGCTTCTCTGAACCATCTGGGTTGCGACAGAAATTGTGATCTCCAACATCTGGCAAAAAGAAAACAAAATAAACCTTTAAAATAAGATTTAATGGATACTTTAGTTCATATTTTCTATCTAAACATTTAGTTTGCGTGAGCATGTGTTTTTGAGTTGTAGTGAGTGTGTCCCACATGCACATCCCTAGAAATGCCCTGGTCTGGATTATGGAACAGTCCTTGCTCAGCCTTTTTGAGTTGGGCTTATAATATCTTCTGGGCAGCATGCCCACGTTATACATAACCATAATTTACAAAATCTATAACCAGCAACATTGACAGTTCACAAACTGCACTCTCTAATTAAAGGATACAGTCTGTAAATATGCTTCATGTATCCAAGGCTAATTTCCTCAAATGTAATTACTTTGTTTTGGGGATGCTGTTATGAAAGAGCTTAATTTCCAGTTCTATAGTAAAAATGTACAAACAAATCATGAGAAGTATAAACATAAGTTACCTGTCTGTGAGTTTAGACTTTTCCAGTTGAGGCACGAATTCCCTGTGGATGTCTTCTGTTGAATTCCCCTGTAGTCCTCTCCATTAGATGTTATACACTCTGGGTAAAACAAATCAACTTCATGTGATTTGGAAGATTGGTTTAAGTTGCATTCAATTTAGAAGAATTTTTTTTTTTTTACTACACTAAAAAACAGTCAATACTTCTCCAGTAAAAACAAAACAAAACAAAAAAAACAACAACATGCTTTGTTATGATCTTTATGATATAAAAACACTGATGTAAACTGCAAAGTGGTGAGAAAAAGTAGCTTCATGCATGAGCTCCTTTACTAAATCACTTGAACTAATTCACACATTTTTGTTTTTCAGTTAGTTATTGCAACACATAGAAAGGGGTCTTACCTTCAACAACAGAAAAGCAGTCCACCACACCAGAGCTCAGCAAAAACACAAAGTACAGCAGTTGAAAAATTTCCATCGTCGATGTTATTAACAACAAGAACAATTATTATTCATGACGAACTGAAACGAAAACGATCTGTTTAAATGGAAGAGCCTGTGGTAAACCGAGCCACACTGCTCTCCAAACACAACGCGGTCGTGCTTCTCTTGTTTTGGGCTCTGAGCTGGTAAACAGCTTGCCTGTGCACTGATGGCAGAAACTCCCTTTTGCAGTGACGCCGCGTCCTCCGGGTCCTAGAAACTACAGTTTCTCTCATAACGATGCATGGTACAAGGACGAAATGGCCAGAATGTTCCAGCGTTCGTATCAAGAATTTTATTACAGAGTTTGGCTCATTAGAAGATTATTATGTAATTATAAAGAATATTATATAATTATGTATTATATAACGTTTAGATATTGTTATACATTTTATATTCACCTTATACTTTAACGCAGAAGTAAGCCTATAGGCGAGACTTCCGGTTTATTAGCCGCGAAGAATCACGAGACCAATAACAACGTGCAGTAAACGTAAAACTTTTTGCACTACAAACCAGTGTGTTCATAATTAATATAATACATTAAAATTATATGGTAAGACACCAATGTGCTATATCAAGCAGCAAGACAAGCTGTTTTGCACAGCTAAAAATAGCTGGACGCAGATAAGACCAGAAGTCAGACCCATAAAATTTACGAATGGCTGTGCCCACTTTTCCGGGAAAAATGAGGTGGATAGCAGAATTCATACATTGGAATGTATCAAACTCTGTGATTATTATATAAACTATAATTAGTTATCAACTGTATTATTATTAATAATATATTTTATTATGCCATCTATGAATATTATTATATGTTTTGATTTCCTTTTCAGATGACACAACCTGGCCTCTTCATGAAACACATTTCCTTAGCTTGGCAAATTGCAATTTAAAGCAAATTCATATTCTAATCAAAGCTGTGTAACTGAATGAGTTTTCATGCAACATGATTTTCCAAGAAAAGAAATAGGCCAAACTCTGTGCACAAATTCACCATTGCAGCACTATAAATTCATTCACATCATCCATTCTTGTTAAACAAATCTGACAGAGCAGAACTTCATTAGGAGATCAAAGAACAATGAGTGCCTCTATTATTTACAAGGAAACAGAAGGTCCCCTGAGGAGACACTATCAAAAGGCGGAAAACGCAGGGTTGATTAGTTATGGGACACAATCGGTTTAGGCTATTCAGCTTCTGAAACAGCTGTCCACTCAGAGTGGATAAAAACACACACAATCTCTCGTTTAGTTTGTAGTTTTTTTGTTGGTTTCTCTGTTGTACATTCTGGACCCCTCTATAGTGACATTCCCCTTTGTTTATGTGCATTCCCTTTGTTACATACAGTACATAACTACTGCTCTGTTTTCAACAGTTGCACAGTTCAGCACAGTGAGAGCAGTGTCACATTTTCTGCTTTAGCTGCTTTTAAACTGCTTAAAATGACAGTTCAATGTTAATCTCCAGGTGCCAGGTTTTGAGGTATTTGATAGGTTTGAATTTTATAATATTTCAGAAATTATGTTGAGGTTTTCATGGCATTTTGTAAGCATGGAAGTAGGCAATCAGATTTAATCACACCAGATTGACGGCTTTCTTTCCATGGTACTGCTGCCAGGTTAACTGACCCACTTTATCGTCCAAGAAATCACACAAAGGTTCCAACCCCAGTCGAGTTGGCAACTATTTTTATAAGGTGCGCACCCAAGAGTGGGAGAGAGAGTGTTTTTTTTTAAAAAGTTTTTTTAAAGTTCACTGCTCAATATGTTATTGTGGTTTTGACACCCATCCATTACTCCTGTTTGTTCCAAGCATTTTAACTGTTATGAAATCCTGTTCGACTGGTTCGTTTAAATAGTGTTGTTTTTTTAAAAAAAATAATGTGAACACATGCTGGAAGCTTTCAGAATACATACATGCACAGTCATAAACAATATAGCGAATTAACATGATAAAAACATCCTATTTAAATAGAACAAAGGACAAATATTACTATTCATTACCATTATCACAAATAGTGTTCTGTCCAAAAATGCATTAAAATCAAACATCACTACTTTGATTAAAAAAAAAAACCTAACTAATCCAGTGGTAATTACCTCATCATTTCTTCAGTCAGTACTGGTTTTCCATAAGAGGCAAACAGGAAGTGAAATGTGGGTTAGTATGGAGAACACTGAACATAATGAGTGGAAAAAGCCAAGCCAAACAGATCGCTCTGTTGAGTCTTGTAAAGAGACTGTCATATATTTAATTTGCACACACAGATGTCTCACATTAAACAACTCTCTTTTAAAATAGCTTGAATGAATAAAGAAACAGCCCATTTATAGCTTATTTGGAAGTTATGAGCTCTTGTTTTCTTGAAATGGGAAATCAAATATAAAGACTGATTTCCTCCAACTCCTTTTTCACACAGTAAACACTAAAATTAATATAGCTGCAAGCAGCGATTACTGGGGTTCAAGCACTTAAGGCATTTAAGCACATAAGGAAAAAAACATTACATATTATTTAGCAAGCTTGTAACCACCTAAATCAATGATTATCGATGATTATCAATGATTTGCCATAGAAATATGATGGTTTTTCTAAGCTTATAACTGTTATTGCACCACCTGTGGTCCGATCGTAAAACTTTGCTTGCTTGTTTAGAATCACCTGTCGCATGTGCTCACCAGGTTTCCTGAATTATACTGCAGGGTTTATTTCTGGATTGAGCGAAAAACCTAGGACTAGTTCACAAAAGCAGTTTTTTTTAAATATATATATCTTTTCAATCATTCATCAAACGATTTGATTGACAGCAGTGGTTCTAGATGCAAAGTTGTCCGGAATGAGGAGTTCTATCATATGATACGAATATTGTGTGTATGTGTGAAAAACCGTGCAATGTACGATCATTTATGGCCTTGAAAAATGTGATATTGCCCCCCAGTGGCCGATTTCTTTCAAATTCTCAAAGACCTTTGGGGTCGTGAGTGAAACAGGCCCACGAGTTTTGTTCCGATCGGCCTCCATTAACCTAATATAGGTGCTCAAACTTCATTGGCCAATGGCAGCCATGGTTCTTTGAGATACGTAAATGTCCTTATAGACACTTGTGGCACTTTGAACCAAGACCGTGCACAGCTATTTTCATGTTGATAGAAAAAAATGGTTGCGTAGTTATAGCTATTTTTATGGTTTTTCCCTCTTAAAGCACCAAGTGGCCAAGCTCCACAATTTTTTTTTTCATGTGACCTCCAATTGAGCTTTTGTAATTGTTCAGCATTTGGTGAAGATATCTCATTCCGTTCAGGAGTTATAGGCATTTTACTAAAAGCGGCCTTGCTCCTTTCGAACGTTTTGGCGTCCCTTTGGGACAGTAAATCGAAAGTTTTCGCAAAAGTAGGTTTTTCAAAAAATCCAAAATACGGCATAAGCCAAGGATTCCAATGACAAAAGACACTTGAGTCATCCCCCCAAGTTTCAAGTGTCTACGACTTATGGTTTGGTCTGCACAATCAGTTTTACGTAAATATTGCTGATCCTTGGCCATTCTAACAATTACAATAGGGTTTCAGCACTATGTGCTTGAACTAAGGTTGTCAAACGATTAATCGCTATTAATTGCATACAAAATAAAAGTTTGAGTTTGCTTAATATATGTGTGTACTGTGTGTAATTATTAAGTATATATTAATACAAACATATTCATGTATATATTTAAGAAATATTTACAAGTATATGTATTTATTATAATTTTATATAATTTATATTATATATAAATAAAATATTTTGTACTCTTAAACATATACATTAATTTATGAATATTTATATAAACATAATAATTCAACACAGTACACACAAAAATATTTGGCAACCTTAAACATTTATTTTGTATGCGATTAATCACGATTAATCGTTTGACAGCCCTAGCTTGAACCCCTAGATATAAAATGTTTTATTTCCTCAAATAACAATACAAACACTGCTCTTGAATGTCATTATTTATCAGTTGCCCTCAGACTTTATACATTTTAAAATACCACCCACCCAAGAAATCCACCTGAATGTCCTGTAGACAAGTAATCAATATGTCATTTATAATGCGATTGCAGCATTCATAAAGGAGTGCGAATCATTTCAGCGTCTGCTGTAAACTCAGACCATCTGCTCCTCTGATGGCTACTGGGATACCCAGCTGCGTCCTAACACTGTGTCCTGTGACACGCAAGAGCGTTGCACAGCAACTGAGTACATATTCCAACCATGAATCATGAACTAGCCCTGTGCTGAGGGCACAAAATGGACACTTAACCTGGGAGAAGAGGCTGTAATGTGGCATAAAGCAGGCACTATTCCCCTGCTGTTATCGCAGGGCAAATCTACTGTTGCCGCAAAAGCCATTACATCACTGTTTGATGCATTTACCCCTGCAGTGGAAACCTGAGTAGAAGTGGCTTACGCAAAGACAAGATGGGGATGAGAAAGGGCTAGAGAGGGAGAAAGTGTAATGATACAAAAACAGTGGGACAAAACTATAAAATATATAAAAAAAGATTAGGACAGAATGAGTCACAGAAGAAGAGTGAATGAGTACAGATAATTGCAGCTGCTGTGTGTATATCAGAAGATGCTGTGAGGTCGGTGCGAGGCAGCTCAAACCGGTTTGGGCTTTTGTGAAGCGTTATCACTGCTAACAATGAGCCACCACTCCACATAAAAACCAATGAGTCTCTGAGGTTGCAGAGATTGGCTATCAAAACATCAATCAGCTAAAAAAAAGCATCACTTCATTTTCTAAAGGGAACAGAATATCAAATGTTTGTGACTGGGATCACAGATCAGGGTTAGCTGATAAATTCTACGAATGATTTAATCTTTATTTAATAAATATATAAAAACATCAACATACAAGCATGAATCACATTTGGTTCAAAAAAGGGATTTGGCTAAAAATATATGTACCATCCTCAGATTCTTTGTGACGCCTCAGTCTGTTTGTCCCTGGCTGCAGTGTGCTCCATTTCAGAAATCACCACCCATCCATAAACAATGACGTCTTTCAGCCATTTCAGATTTAGATGTGCTACACTTACAGAGCTGCTGTCATCAAGAATTATCTGGAGTTGGTGTTTGATTTTCTTTATCATCTCTCTTGTATTGCACAACAAAGGACTGTTATTCTTCCTTTTGAATAGTTTCCACTCAATGTGGTGATGAAGAGCCAGCTTTTTCCAGATCAGTAATGATTACTCTGTTTTTTGTACTCAATTAAGGCTGTAACTGCTATAATGAAACCCTGATCTGTGACAGCACTGGATTAATCTGTTCTTAGTGCATCAATGAAGACCTGAGGAAGGAAGACTCCATTTAGGACAAACCGTTTGTGAATGTCATGAAGGTCTGTAGATAAACTCAAAGGGTCAAGTAGGGGTCGTATGGAATCACACTCCTTGAGCAGCTGGAGTAGTAGGATTGCCCTGGTGAACAGGCCTGAAAGAGTGCCATGGAAACGGGGTTCTATTAGCAAACTCAGCCAATCGGGACTCAGGACATCACCTAGACAACAAATGAGAGATGTAATGACATAATTGGCACTTCAATATACAACGACTACACGCAAACAATAAATATTACAGTTCATACTGATTATAATTATAAGGTTTTTAATTCAATTATAAAGGAACATGAGGAAGTTAATTAGTGATAATTAATGCAATAATAAAGAAAAACAGTCATTATGGAGATCTAGTAAATCTTATATACCTAATTGTAGTTGCCTACAAATTGTGACATTCTCTTTGACAATGGCTGCAATGTTTCGAGCCCAGTGCTCGAGGTTCTTGGCGAGAATGGAGGATTCTGGGTAATGTTTAACCAGATTTAATAGGTGCGGCAACAGGCACTCTGAGATCACAGATGGCTCTGCAAACACATTTGCTTCATCTCGCTCATACAGACTGCGACATCTGAAAACAACAACCAAGAAAATAAAAAAAAAAAGAGAAGAAAACAGGTCTACGTTTGCGAAAGCCAGCTGAAATATAATAAAAGATATACTGTTAAGATTAAAACCTAAGTACGATTTTTCAAATCTATTATTAAAAGTTCTGTAAGGGGTCTGTAAGAATTTTAAATGTTGTTAAAAGAAGTCTCTTATGCTCATCAAAGCTGTATTTATTTGACTAAAAATACAGTAAAAACAATAATATTGTGAAATATTATAAAAATGTAATAACTGCTTTCTATGTTAATATATTTTAAAAGGTAATTTATTCCTGTAATGGCAACACTGACTTTTCAGTAGCCATTACTTCAGTATTCAGTGTCACGTGATCCTTCAGAAATCATTGTAATACGTTAATTTGCTGCTTAAGAATAGCATTTACTTAAAATAAATAAATAAATACTACTACTAATATTATATACATTTATATATATATATATATATATATATATATATATAAAAATGTACAAAATAAAATAATGTAAGTCTTTACTGTCACTTTTGATAACATGCTTAAACAGTAGAAATTTAAAGTTTTGCACAGTTGTGTATATTTGATAAAAACTGCAAAAATCAATGTTCTCTTAAAACAAAGTAAAACTATGATAATAGTAAACAAAAGAACTGTCTAATGCTATATAGTTTCCTCATAATTTACTTACTTTTTTTTAAAACATAAAATACAAATTTTTGAACAGTAAAATTTGTTTTTGATCCTTCAGAAATCATTCTAAGATTCTGATTTGCTGCTTAAAAAACATGTATTATTATTTTTATGTTGCAAACTGTAGTAGATTATGTTCAAAACAGTAGTAGATTTTTTTTTTTTCAGATTTCAATGATGAATAGAAAGTTCAGAAGAACAGCATTTATCTGAAATAAAAATCTTCTGTAAATGTCATCATCACTTTCGATCAATTTAAAGCATCCTTGCTGAATAAAAGTATATAATTTCTATCATTTCAAGAAATTTGAAGCTCTTGAATGGTACAGTGTATAATGTCACAAAAGCTTTCTATTTCAGATAAATGCTGATCTTTCTATTCAAAGAATTCTGAAAAAATAAAAATGTTTCTTGAACAGCAAATCAGCATATTAAAATGATTTCTGAAGGATCATGTGACACTGAAGACTGGAGTAATGATGCTGAAAATTTAGCTTTGATCACAGGAATAAATGACATTTTATATTTAAATAAATTTGATATTTAAATAAGTTTTTATAAATATTTAATATTTAAATATTTCACAATATTACTGCTTTGGCTGTATAAAAAAAATGCAGGCTTGGTGAGCAGAAGAGACTTCTTTAAAAAACATTAAAAATCGTATTATTATCATTTCTGTATGTGGATTGACGTACTGTGTCTCCTTGGCCTCCTTCAGTACAGCATTCAGATCACAGTCAGGTAAGTGGCACACTAAGGCCTCCAAAGCATTACTTGCATCCCAGAATTCCTCCAACAGCAGGTCCAGCAGTGAGTGCAGAGCCCGGTTCACTTGCATGTGAAAGCATTTCTGTGGATCTTCTGGCCGTCGGACAGAACAGCAGAGCAGAGAGGCAAATACAGCTGCCTTCGCTCTCACCTGTGGACTCTCATCCTGTAGCAGGTAGATACCTGTGCTGATCAAGCTTCAAAATACAGAGGGATGCAAATTTAGTTATACATGAAATACTTCCTGTACATAATCATCAAATATCAAACATATCTAAAACCAAAGCCTGAACCAGATGCAGAAACATGCAATGAACCTAGCAATGAATCTGCAATAAACCAGATAGAAATAGACAATATAAAACATTCTGCCAGTGCACTAAATAGTTTGTTTCTAGTCCTTTCCTGTCTAGCTCAGTGAGTTATCAAAGCACACCTCTTTATTATACCTGGTACTGATCTCTTTAAACATGAGGCCTCCTTTCAGGCTTCTGGTCACTACGTGGACGCCGCACAGACACAGAGCCTGTGCACAGGCTGTTCTGAGGGCCTCAGGAGCTTCAGGACATCTTTGTTTCTCTAATAACTTACACCAGCGCTGGAGCAAAGACAAGTCCACACTGAGAGAAACAGAGAGAGCAAGACAGACAAACAGAGTAATTAGTTTTAGCACCAGTAATTCCATGAGCCATGTAAATACTTTTGGATTTCTCAGAAACATCAGTAAGTTGACATAAAACAGCGTGCAACTCATTTTTGTTGCATAATGTGTCGTCTTACTGTTTGGAACAAAAATATTACACGATAAAAAAGAAAATTGAGAAATCTGGAAATGATTGGAGCCTGAATGTGAGTTCAGTTAATTCTGGAAGTCTACTCTTTTTCGAATACTTTTATGAAGTATTTTCATAGCTTCATAAAATAAAGACTGAACCACTGATGTCACATGGACTATGTTAACAATGTCAATACTATCTTTCTGAGCCTTGAATGTGGTAGTTGCATTGCTGTCTATGCAGGGTCAGAAAGCTCTCGAATTTCATCAAAAAATATCTTAATTTGTGTTCAGAAGATGAAAGATGGTCTTATGGGTTTGAAACGACATGAGGGAGAGTCAAAAAAAGACAACATTTTCTTTTTTGGGTGAACTATGCCTTTAAATATAAACAATTATACAGTTGAGGTCACAAGTTTACATACACCTTGCAGAATCTGCAAAATGTTATTTATTTTACCAAAATAAGAGGGATCATACAAAATGCATGTTACTTTTTATTTAGTACTGACCTGAATAAGATATTTCACATAAAAGACGTTTACATATAGTCCACAAGAGAAAATAAGAGTTTAATTTATAAAAATGACCCCACTCAAGTTTACATACTCTTGATTCTTCATACTGTGTTGTTACCTGAATGATTCCTTAAATGAACCTTCTGTAATAGTTGCAATAGTCCCTCAGTTGTCCTCAGTGTGAAAAGATGGATCTCAAAATCATACAGTCAATGTTGGAAAGGGTTCAAATACACAAAAATGCTGAAAAACCAAAGAATTTGTGGGACCTTAAGGATTTTTTCTGAAGAACAGCGGGCAGTTTAACTGTTTAGGACAAACAAGGGACTCATGAACAACTATCATTAAACAAAAAAAACACAGCTGTGAATCATTCACGTAACAACACAGTATTAAGAATCAAGCATATGTGAACTTCTAAACTAGGTCATTTTTATACATTCAACTATTATTTTCTTTTGTGTACTATATGTAAATGTCTTTTATGTGAAATATCTTATTCAGGTCAGTACTACATAAAAAATAACATGCATTTTGTATGATTCCTCTTATTTTAGTAAAATTATTAACATTTTGCAGATTCTGCAAGGTGTATGTAAACTTTTGCCCTCAATTGTAAAAGCATTAAGGATATCTAATAACATTAAGCTAAACACATTAACATTTGGCTGCATGACAGCTGAGTTTACCTGTGACAAAGGAGCAGGCTGACTGCACACAGAGCCGTGGAGATCAGCACAGGTCCTCCTCTATCTGACTCCAGATCAGTAAACAGAACCTCCACACACTCCAGCAGCCATGTCTCCTCAAACCCTGAAGGGCAGGGACAGGGCAGGGCAAGACTCTCTTCATCTGGGGTCATAACCTCAACTAATGCAGTCAAGAATGCTCCCCTGTACTCCACGTTCTGGTCCAACAGCGCCTTCTTCAGGTTGGCCTGCAGGTGATCGATATCGTTATTCAAATAGACCTTTTCCAGACATTGCCAAAACACAAAAAAAACAAAACACACCCATCCATTATTCTTGCATTCATGATCTTTTCGTTCTTACGAGAAGAGATTTAAAAGCATTATAAGATTGTGTGTGGTACATTAAATTTCTCATGACGTGTAGAGCACATGAGGGCTGGGCGGAAATCCTGGCCAAGTCCAAACCCAGTCTGTTTCTACAGATAACTGAATACAATGACTAACACGCCCTCCTCACACAAGAACATGAAGAGCGTATTAAGATCTACAGCCTGATTTTAGGGCAGTGTATTAAGTGGATCTTGATTGTTTTAATTTCCTTCAGTTGTATCTGGTCGACACTTGGAACTGGCTCAAATTACCAGCCTATGATATAAAGTGAGGCTTTAGCAGTAGGTACAGAAAAAAACGCTTGTTATGTTAAATCAAGATAAACAATTGTAAAAAAATTAAAATAATAAAACATATATAAATAAATGATCATCAACTGCTGTCTAGTTGATCTCAGTATACTTATTGTATCTTTGAATTGAAGTGTCATTCTACAAAAACTATAACAAAAATCAGCTGATGATAGTCACTATCCATCTTTTGTAAATTTTGGCCATTTGTAAATTTTATGTGTCAGGCTTCCAGTCTCATCCCCGTCTAGCTATTTTTAGCTGTACAAAACATCTTGATGTATCTTACCGTGTTATTTTAATGTTTTATCTTAATTATGAACACACAGGTTTGTAGTGCAAACAGTTTTATCATTTATTGCACGTTGTTATTCTTCTCGTTATTTCCCTATAGTGGATAATGAAGAAAAAGGTGGATGATAATACTCACCTGCAGTGCTTTTTCCATAACCTGCTGTAGAACAGTTCCTCTCCAGCCACGCCCCTCTGTTGCAGACTTGACCAATGAGAGACGTACTACTGCATTGCCATTGGCCAGACGCTGCCACACCTGACACGCCCACTCAGGATCCCCACACAGGAAGTTTACTGCACTTTGGTGGAACGAAGCAGAGCCAACCTAAAACACATGTAATATTCACAATCAACACTGTACTACACTTGTTTCGAATGTAAATGACAAGACACTCTAAAGGTTATGAAGAAGCACCTCTAGTATGTTTGGAGTCCTGTGAATCTCGTGCAGTAGCTGAGAGGAGAGCTGAGTGAGGAAAGCCTGAGAACAATGGCCTCTTATCAGCCGCACTATATCCACATATGCCAGCCGGACCAACGGGCACCGTTGTCTCACAGATGCCATCCATAGTCTGGACTCAAACTCACTCACAATCTCACTGAGTGATGACCGACTGCTGAACATGAAGAGACAGACTGCAATTTGATTACTGATTATGTCTGCTTCTTATAATATTTGTGTTAAGATTTTTGTACGTTTTGGCAAAAATCGTCAAAGCTTATTGTAGCATTTCCTTTATACTCCTTTACTCTTACATGTTAGTTTTCAGTGCCCTGGTCAGTATGGCTCCTATCTGTAGGAGTTGGCCGTGCAGTCTGTTATGACAGCACACAACGTCCGGTGATTCCGGGAGCTTTTCCACCAACTGCAGGACAGTTGCCAGATATTCACTTGGTGGTATCATAGCAACTAAGGCTCTTGATGACATCACTCGTACGCCATAGACCGGGCTGGCAGCTAGAAGAAATAGCGGAGGCAGGAATTCCGACAGAGCCCTGAGAAAAACACAAAGACATCAAGCAAATCTGAAACATGAGTGCATTTGAATGGTTATGAATCGGGAAAATCTGGCTAATTTTGCCAGGTTTGAATATCAAAAATTTTGGGTAATATAATCACATGATTTAAATATAAATGTCTAAATATTAGATGATCAAACTCATATTATAAAATCAAAATCATACCAAATTATACAAAAGTTTGGGCATTCAAATCTGGCAAACAGTATAAATCTGGAAACATAATCTAATCTAATCACCTAATGTAATGTAATGTAATATAATAGCCAGATTTGAATATGTTCACAATTAGATATCAAATGATTGCATAACATTACATTATATGATTTAATTTTATTTATATAAATAAGATATTTATATTTTTAAATCTGTTTTATTAAATAAATAAATAAATAATATATATATATATATATATATATATATATATATATAATAGATGTTATATCATGTTACATTATACTATTTGCCAGATTTGAATACCCAAAATGTTGTATAATTTCATATGATTAAAAAAAGTAATATATTATATTAAGATTATTATATTATATTACATTACATTATATTATATTATATTATATATTACATTATTATATATTATTTTACATTACATGACATTACAGTATATATTATATTATATTCAGATTTGGATATATCCACAATTTTATATCAAATGATTGTATAACAAAATATTATATGATCTCAAAATAAAATATATAAATATAAAACATAATGAAAAAGTATAATATTTATATATTTATGTTATTTGTTTAAATCATATAATATAATGTTAGACAATTATTTGATATAAAATTGTGTATATATTCAAATCTGGCTATTACTTTATATATTTCTTTATGTTTATTATATTATATTATATTGTAATATTATACCAATACTATTTGCCAAATTTGAATATGCGAAATGTTGTATACTACAGTATGATTAAAAAAAGGTATATTATATTATATTATATTATATTATATGTATTTACTTTTTTTATTTAATCATATGATATTTAGACAAAATTTTGGATATTCAACATAAGCAAATTATGTAATGCAATAAATGTTATGTAATGTACAATATAATACGTTTATGTTCATGTATTTGTTACATTTATGTATGGATTGTTTGTACGCTGTGCACCGTCATACCGTGTCTGCTCCTCAGCACCAGGCTGTAGTTTGGCAAACAGCGTGAGGACAGGATAGAGGGAAGGGTGTAGGAGAAGGGTGGCATCATGAAGATCTTTAGCTGCGCTTTCCAGCGCCCCCTGGAGGAAGGGCTGTAGGGCTGGATAGAGATTAAAGAAGGAAGGGGAAGACATGCCAGAATGAGTGGAGCCCTCTTCACCGGCCGGCTGTTGACCCAACATTCTGGTGCAGAGAGAACCTATGAGAAGTCAAAGGTCAACATGTGACTACTTCAAAAGGGTTGAAATTAGAATAATTGTGAGCGTGACTGGTTCGTACTGTAGAGCTGCAGGGCTGCGTTTCTCATTGCCCAGCATGGCGAGCTGAGGAGTGTGAGTGACAGAACAGCCACCACAGGAGTGTACTGTAGAACAGCTACACCCAGACTGGAGCCCTTCACCAGAGCTTGAAGGGTGTGAACGGCACACACCTGTGAGAGAGGGTGAGAAACACATCGTTTAAGAACCCAGCTACTTTTTTCTTTAACATAAGTCTGATCCAGCAAAACTCCAGATATATTTAATAGGCATATCATTTAGACTACCTGTGGTAAGTCAAGAGTTTGGTCCCAGTCCTGAGGAAGAGGTGCATTGGCTGTGTCCAGTAGGGTGTTAATGGTTTGGGCCAAAAGAGGGCGAGACTTGATAGAGTCCTCAGCAGCTAAGACACCCAAAATCAGCATGGGTAGACCAGCAGCACGCCTCGTCACTGAGGTACTGCGGGGCGACTGGAGAACAGAAAGACCCTAGAGGGAGAGAGAGAGAGTGCGCATTATATGATTTTTTAATAACATAAAATTTAAAAAAATGACTTAATGGCTACTTAAAGAGACAGTTCACCCAAAAATAAAAATTTTGTCATTAATTACTCACCCTCATGTCGTCCCAAACCTGTAAGACCTTCTTTCATCTTCAAAACACAAATTAAGATATTTTTTATGAAATCTGAGAGCTTTCTGACCCTGCATAGACAGGAATGCAACTGGAATGTACAAACGGCCCAGAAAGGTAGTAAGGACATCGTAAACATAGTCTATGTGTGACATCAGTGGTTCAAACGTAATTTTATAAAGATACAAGAATACTTTTTGTGTGCAAAGACTATTTTAACGAGGTCTTTACTATCTTTTTGGACCATTTCAGTTGTGTTGCTGTCTATGCAGGGATAGAAAGCTCTCGGATTTCATCAAAAATATCTTAATTTGTGTTCCAAAGATGAACGAAGGTCTTACGGGTTTGCAACAACATGAGGGTGATTAATGACTTTTATTTTATAAATTTGTATTTTTGGGTAAACTATCATAGGTCATTTAAATTGACATTTCTATTAGAAATTAATCTGTAGTTGAGTATGAATCCTTCACTCTATTCTACCTGTTGTAAAATGAGCGGCGGGATCTCCCTGATCTCAGGATCAGAGCTGCTCAGTAGAGCCCTGCAGAACTTAGTGAAGCCAATACAGCAGCCCTCTACTGCCCCCTAATGGAAGATGACAGAAAAACTGATAAGATGTTGCTGGAGCAAAAATATTTGGACATCAGTGTAAAAGGAGCAAATCTGACTTACCCAGTGTCTACATTTCAAAATTATGTCTTTAAACACTTTGGAAGCCCTCCTGAGTTCTTTCACACTCAATGTCAGTTCTTTACAGTGGAGTGACAGGATTCTCTCCACCAGGGAGCCCAGAAAAATACCAATTTCCTATCAGGAAAGTAGAGGATCATTCATTGTATCTTAATCATACATAATACTTTTTGTAGACCACAGCTGATGTTCTGTCATCCTTCTAGCAGCTTTACCTTCAAGGAAACCCAGCAGCAGGTCAGCACTAGGCTGTGTTCCTCAGAGAGTAGCACATTGTCTTCTCCATCCTCATCAAGTCCCGCCCCCTCAACCCCACCCTGACCAATCAGAGAACTGATTGCATTCCCCATGTCACAGAATGATGGAGGCACATCTGTGACAAAAAGAAAAATATCTTCTTATAACAAAATCTTACCAGGCATATTTTAAATACAAATTTAATAGATCACATCTGCATTTCAGCATACCTTTCTCCTCAGTTTCCTGGTCCCCATACAGCACACCTAGCAGCAGCAGAGTGAGCTTTTCTATTAAAGACACTATGTCTCCTGCAACACTGTGGGTTACTGACTCTACCAGGACCCCTGGCACCTCCAGAAACCCCCTCTGCAGTGCGCTTACAATGCCTGAAGTAATAGAATGCAGTCTATTTGTGGATTATTTCAGCATATTTTCAGATATATTAGTAGTGAAACCGCTGCTTAATGGTAAACAACTGTAGCAAGATCTATAAACTCAGCTCAGTTTTATTTGCTCCTACCATGAATAGGTGTTGTATGAGCAGCAAGCAACATGTCATTCCTGGCAGTGAGGTAATGATGCTCTAGTTTGGTCAGAAGGAATGTGATCAGTTTAACGGACTGTTTTTCCCCTTGTTCAAATGCCCCATCCACCCTATGATAAAGATACGCACACAAGTCAGTTAATTTTTTTTTTTAAATGAAAGAAATTAATACTTCAATATAGCAAGGACACATAAAATCGATCATAAGTTACAGTAAAGACACTACCAGTCAAAAGTTTTCGAACAGCAGATATTTAATGTCATTTAAAGAAGTCTGCATTTATTTGATCCAGAGTACAGCAAAAACAGTAAAATGTTTAAATATTTTTACTATTTAAAAAAAAACCTTTGTATTTGAACATATTTTAAAATGTAATTTATTCCTGTGATCAAAGCTAAATTTTCAGCATCATTACTCAAGTCTTCAGTGTCACATGATCTTTCAGAAATAATTCTAAGATGATTTGCTGCTCAATAAACATTATTATTATTATTATTATTATAATCAACATTTTAAACAGCGGTGTACATTTTTTTTTCCAGGATTTTAGCTTGGAGTCACTATTTTATTTTTTTTCAACATAATAATAATAATAATAATTTTTTTGAGCAGCAAGTCAGAATATT
The DNA here is from genome assembly GCA_012976165.1 of Labeo catla. Taxonomy (NCBI): domain Eukaryota; kingdom Metazoa; phylum Chordata; class Actinopteri; order Cypriniformes; family Cyprinidae; genus Labeo; species Labeo catla. Next base: position 715,772 of record VONZ01000015.1, on the reverse strand, counting down.
AGAATGATTTCTGAAGGATCATGTGACTGCAGTATGATTCAGGAGTAAATTACATTTTAAAAAATATTCAAATAGAAAACAGTTGTTTTAGATAGTAAAATATTTCAAAATCATACTGTTTTTCCTGTACTTTGGATCAAACAAATGCAGGCTTGGTGAGCAGAAGACACTTCTTTAAAAAACATGAAAAATCTTACTGTCCAAAAATTTTGTGTATTTAAAATAAATGCTGTGTTTTTTAACTGTCTATTTATTGAGGAATCCTGAAAAAACAATCCAGAGATGGCATGGAAATTCAGCTTTGCCATCACAGTAATATATTACATTTTAAAATTTGTATCAAAATTTTCAATTTTAATAATATTTGACAGTATTACTGTTTTTACTGCAATATCAAACACCAAACTTTTAAAGACAAAAAGAGACAAAAGTGATGTTTTCTTACTTGTGCAGTAGAAGTTTGATCATCAGTGCTCCCATCTGGGCCTCCTGGACCTGTGGGCTGTGGAGCAGCCGTTCTGCCCGGCTCAACAGCACAGCTGTAACATCATCAGGAAGAGATGGGGGGAAAAATCTAAGAAGTAGCTCCGCAGACAGTTCACGGATCTACAGCACAGGGACAACGTGTCAGGCAAATACATCAAATTACAGGACAACAGAGGAAAGGGTTTCAACTGTGTGTACACTTCAGTTTTAAGGTCTGGGGTCTTAGACCTTAAATTTTAAGATCTTTTTTTTTTTTTTAAAGAATTCTCTAATGCTCACCATGGCTGCATGTATTTGATCAAAAATACAGCAAAAAGTATGTTGTAAAATATCATTACAATATAAAATAGCTGTTTTCTATTTGTATATATTCCTAAGATGACAGAGCTGCATTTTCAGCAGCAATTACTACAGTCTTCAGTGTCACATGATGATTCTAATATCCTGTTTTGGTGCTTTCTTGATAATATTATCTTATTAAATGTCCTTACTGCCATTTTTGATCAATTTAATACATTCTTGGTGAATAAAAGTATTCATTTCATTAAAGGGGTCATGACATGAGAAACCAAATTTCCCTTGATCTTTTGGCTGACTTGATTACACTGAATGCTATCTCACTGCCGCTATCTTTTCTACATTGGATACAGTATACAGATGCATGTTCGCTTTGTGACACAGTCCACACGCTCGAGTCAATAGGTCAAATGGAGTTAAAGAATGTTCACTTTGACGCGTTTGGTTTAAACAGCTTGTTCTCTGTACAGATATCAGAAAGATCCCAGCACAAGGAACAAGTGGATAGTTTATTTTTAATGGCATCTTGGATCGTGTCTGAGGATTTTGTTTTGTAAACGCAATCATGATCCAACTTCACTTACAGCAGAAGTGAGTATAAGGTTTTTTTTTTTAACAATCTTTACGATCGCCTTTCCTAATAATGTGCTAGTTAGCAAGTTTGGCGGCTAAACGTGGCTAAATGTGGCTAAAGTAAACAGGCTCGTCACTCCACAAATAGAAGAGAGGGGGAGGGCGAGCAGAGCTCATTAACATTTAAAGCAACCTCGACGAGAACAGGATGATTTTTGGTAAAAAGGTGTTATTTACACTACCATTGAGAAAGCATGTTATAAACTTTTCATTAAGACCCTAAAGAATCATATAAACCTGTGGAAAATGGGCATCCGATGACCCCTTTAAAGAACCTGCCCCTTAAAACATGAACAAAATTCATCTCATGACCCCAAATCTTACTGACACCACACTTTTAAGCAGTAGAGTCAATTTTACCTCATTGGTTGAATCCTCCAAACAGCCAATCAGGACAAGCATCTTTGACTTTGAGAAGAAATCCCACTTTCCCCTCTCATTAGCCCAGTTTATAAGAGTAGACATATTGGCTGAAAATGGGGGGAAAAAAAAATCTCTGATATAATTATATTTAGCAATGAACATAAAATAATAAATTTGAAGTTAGATATCAATAAGAGTTAAAAGATCAAAAATTTCACAATATGTATTTCAACATACTTCAAAGGATACCATGGTACTACCACAGTTCACGTCTAAAAACATGACATAACCATGGTATGTGTTTGTGAGTGTTGATTTATTACCAGGTGGTTGTCCCTTCTTTCTGTCTGGACTCCAGGTGTCTGTACATGTTTCCAGCACTGCAGACAGCAGGAGAAGAACAGTCTTCTTCCTCTGGTAGCTGCTGCCAAGAGTCAAATAGACCAAAGACAGCTGGGAGAGCCAGTCAACAAACTCTGAGGGAAAATATCATGAAAAAAACCACATGATCTTACCAAAAAAGCCATTTATGTTTATTGATTAAAACGCTCCCTACCTAAACAAATAGTACTTCTGACAAATAGGTTAAAAAATTGGATTATTATTAATGATGAGCAACGAATACACCTATAAACTTCTACAATGGCAATGAAAACTAAAATATGTTTTTTAAAGAAATCTCTTCTGCTCACCAAGCCTGTATTTATTTGATCCAATGCTCAGCAAAAACACTATTTTTTTTTTAATATTTCAACTATTCAAAATAACTGTTTTCTATTTTAATATATTTTAAATTATTTTTTTTTTCATTTTTAGTATCATTACTCCAGTCACGTGATCCTTCAGAAATGATTGTAATATTCTGATTTGCTGCTCAAAAAAACATTTATTATTATTGTTATGTTCAAAACAGCTAAGTAGATTTTTTTTCAGGTTCCTTTGATGAAAAGAAAGCTCAGAAGAACAGCATTTATCTGAAATAGAAATCTTTTGAAACATTATAAATGTCTTTATCAATGTCTTTATCATCACTTTAGATCAATTTAAAGCATCCTTGCTAAATAAAAGTATTATAATGTATAATGTTACAAAAGCTTTTTATTTCATATAAATGCTGATCTTTGGGTCTTTCTATTCATCAAAGAATCCTGAAAAAATGTACTCAACTGTTTTAAATATTGATAATAGTAATAATAATACATGTTTCTTGAACAGCAAATCAGCATATTAAAGTGACTTCTGAAGGATCATGTGACACTGAAGACTGAAGTAATGGTACTGAAAATTTAGCTGCGATCACAGGAATAAACTACCTTTTCAAAATATTCAAATAAAAAAAAAAAACCCAGTTATTTTAAATAGTGAAAATATTTCTACATTTTACAGATTTAGCTGTCCTTTGAATCAAATAAATGCAGGCTTGGTGAGCAGAAGAGACTTCTTTGAAAAACATTAAAAATCTTACTATTCAAAATCTTTTGACTGGTAGTGTAACATGTATTTTCATAAAATTTTACATTTCAAAACTCCTCACCGACTCCTTGCGTAAGCTCTGCCTCTTCTTCCTCTGTGAGCCCTTTTTTACTATTATGACCCTTGATGCTTGCCATGCAGCTGTCTCTTATTCTCACCAAGAACTTCCTCAGAGCTGCCTGAAGATGCTGGCGAAACGGTGATGATTCGCTGTTGAGATTGAGTGGGATGAAGTCTCTCAGAGCGGAATACTCCACTTGTGATGGGGCTTCTTTAGTCTTTGGACTGCAGCAGACGAGGTTCAGAGCTGCAAGCCGAACACTCTCATCCAGAGAGGACAGGGCAAGATGGAGAGTCTTAAGAGCATGGGGGCTGTCTGCACTCCATAGGGAATGTCCACTCGTAGCCCGTTGGGCGCTCATGACACAGGCGCACGCGTGAAGGTGGCCAGGAACTGTGGGGTCCAGAGCTGACAACAGAGTGTTACAAGCACCTGGAAATGTACGTAGTGTTGATGGCAGAAGATGGCTAGAGGCATTATTTTGAAGAAGAATTAATTCTGAAGTTAAAGCCTCAAGGATGACTGGTTGCCACCGCTGAGCCCATTGATTGGCTAAGTCTTGTTCGGTGGGCGGGGCTTCTTGGGATGCATTTATGATAAGTTCTTGTTTTTGTTCCTGAAGGAGGGATCTGTAGACTTCTGAGGCACATGGAGAAAGGTGATTGGTTGAGAGGCATTTTAGGATGTGAGATGGAAGAGCTGGATACAGTTCCAAAACCTTTTAGGAGGAGAAAATATATTTTATTTTACATTTACACTTAATTACTTAAAATGTATTTATTTGATTCAAAGTTCAGCAAAAACAGTAACATTTTGAAATATTTTTACTATTTAAAATAACTGTTTTCAATTTGAATATATTTTAAAATGCAATTTATTCCTCCAATCAATGCTAAATCTTACAGCATCATTACTCCCGTCTTCAGTGTCACATAATCCTTCAAAAATCATTCTAATATGCTAATTTGCTGTTCAAGAAGTTTTCATTATTTTTATTATTATTATTATTATTATTATTATTATCATCATCAATATTTAAAACAGTCCAGTACATTTTTTTCAGGATTCTTTAGACGCATATATCAGCATTTATATAAATAAATAGCTTTTGTAACATACATGCTATTTAAAAGCCTGGATTAAGTATAATTTTGTGGGGGAAAAGAAATTATAGAAATTAATACTTTTATTCAGCAAGGATGCTTTAAATTGATCATGTTACAAAAGATTTCTATTTCAGATAAATGCAGTTAGTCTGAACTTTTTATTCATCAAAGAAACCTGAAAAAAATCTACTCAGCTTTTTTCAACATAATAATGATGCATGTTTTTTGAGCAGCAAATCAGAATATTAGTATGATTTCTGAAGGATCATGTGACTAGAGTAATGATGCTTAAAAAAAAGAAAAAGAAAAAAAATATCACAGGAATAAATTACATTTTAAAATACATTCAAATAGAAAACAGTCATTTTAAATAGTAAAAATATTTCTAAATTTTACTGTTTTTGGCTTGGTGAGCAGAAGAGACTTCTTTAAAAACATAAAAAATCTTACTGTTCAAAAACTTTTCTTTTCTTCATAATAATATTTCTTCATAAAATGCTTGCATTTATTAGTTATACATACCATAGTATTTATAATATTTATATAATAACAAAACAGATATAGAAAAAATTAAATAAAATAGAAAACTGGGTAAAATATACCTGGTGCCTGGTCACTCCTCTTACCTTGTCTGTTCCTGCATATGGCAGAATTGCAGTAAGTGGTAAATACTTTGCTTTGGATTCCCAAGGCAGTTCTGATATCCTGTTCAGTAATTCCACATAAAGTCTTTTCTCTGTGTTGTCAAAGTGCAGACAATCCTTGTCATAGATCTCCATAAAAAGACAGAAAGCACTGCGTGCCACCTCTGCAACACCATCCAACTAGAAAACAAGTAATTAAGAAAATACTAGCTGAATGGGCATTTTCCTGTAATTACCTTTGACTGGTTTTATCATTTATTATAGATTATTATATATACCTAAGAAAATATGAGTGCTTCTTGCCCGTACAAAACTGCTAGGGTGCTCTGAGTGTATTTAAAAAATGGCCCTAGTAAGAAGAGCTCAAGAACTAACTTACCTAAATACCTTAAAATACAGAATATTTGGTTTCATTATCCACAAAAGGCTTACCGGGCTCTCAGCATTACTCCAGATGATTTGTGTAAGGTGCTGCTGGATGTCTGAATCTAAAGAAGCACCAGTAACTTCCCAAACTTCACTGAGGCACTCCTTCAGCCTCTTCAGCCAAATGGTAAACACTAAAAAAACACATATGCATACTTTTTATGCAAACCTTTGTCACCGCAGTCATGCACAGACCCAGCAATCTGCAGAATGACGCATGATGATAGAGAGCTCGCACCTTGAAAAACATAGTAATGACAGTCAAGCTTTTCTTCACAAAGAGCTGAGATGAAGGGGAACAGCCCATTCAGGAGAAGACAAGTCTGATAAAACAAAAGATAGAGTAAGTAATTATATGTTCCATTTTTGATCATTCTTAGAAAAAGCAGTCTATGCGCTGCTTACGTACCCCTCGGTTGCCATGGTGACTGACAAGAATGTCATTTCGGCAGCAAGTTAACAACCCCCTGCATACAGCCAGTCTGTCCACTCCGTCCTGACGCCTGGAACGACAGTCCACCTGTAGCTCACCTACTGTCAATCTCCATGCTTCTGAGATGTATAAATGAACAATTTATTAAAATGATCAAACAGTTACACATACTGGATATATATTAAAAATATTCACATGTATATATTTATATTCATTTAATTGATATTACATATAAATATTTTAATATAGAAACATAACATTTTTCTTAAATATATACATGCATGTGTGTGTATTTAGATATACATAATAAATATACACAGTACACACACATATATTATGTAAACAAAAACTTTTATTTTGGATTAATCACGATTAATCGTTTATCGGCACTAAGATAAAGACATTTATACAATTAAAAAAACGGTTATAATGTTATAAAAACATTTATAAAACTGATTTCAAATAAAAGCTTCCCATTCATTAAAAAATCCTGGAAAGAAATGTAACAGCAACTAAAATATTAAGCAACGCAGGCATTTTCAGTATTAATAATAATAAGAAATGTTTATCAGCAACAAATCAGCATATTACAAATTAAAATTCTGCTTCAACAAAGGAATAAACTGCATTTTAAAATACATAAAAATAAAATATTATTATATTATTTTTTTTAATGTCACAATATTACAATTTTAACTATCTTTGATTAAAAACACATTCATTTTTTTTTAATCTTATCGACCTCACTCTTTTGAATGGTAGTATGTTACATAAATAAATATTTTATAAAAATATTATACAAGTTTGTAAGTAAATAATAATAACTAAATAACATAACCAAAGTTACTGATAAAATGCTACATTAATGAAATTTACAGCATGCAGTCAATGTTTTATAACTCTCTTTTTGCAGAAGGTCTTATGTCTTTAAGTGCAATTAAAGGGATTGTTCACCTAAAACTGCAAATTCTGTCATTAATTTGTCACCCTTATGTCAAATTAGTATTTTTGTGACGAAATCCGAGAGCTTTCTGACCCTCCATAGACAGTAACGCAAGCGAAATGTTCCCAGGCCCAGAAACAGCAGATGGTGGGAAAGAATTGCTGTTATTTTTGTTTTCTTTGCGCACAAAAAGTATTCTCGTAGCTTCATAAAATTACGTTTGAACCACTGATGTCACATGGACTATTTTACTGACTTCCTTACTACCTTTCTGGGCCTGGAAACATTTCGGGTTTTATCAAAAATATCTTAACTTGTGTTCTGAAGCTGAATGAAGGTCTTACTGGTTTGGAACGACAGGAGGGTGAGTAATTAATGACATAATTTTCATTTTTGGGTGAACTATCCTTTTAAATACTGTAGCTGACCTGTGTTGGTGATTTGTAGCAGACTCCAGGCTGCTGATCCTGCACACTGACTGTCTGTTGTTGTTGTGAGCAGCATTGCAACTGCAGTGCCTGCCAACAAGCGTGTATCTCTACTGGAAACCTGACAAACACGATTAAATGACACAAAATTAGATAAAGTCAGTTTTTTCCAAAAACATAGTTGCGATCACAACCACTAACCTCTCCCAAGATAACGCTCATCAGGAACTCCAAAATTTCTCTCAAACTCGTATTTAGACTACCCTTACTGTAGACCATCGGGGCCACCTGCCCCGGCAGCAGCTGAAACACCTGCAGACAAATCTGAGAACAAAGAACAACACAACAAGTGCTGTGAGGATCCAAATGCACATGCTGATGTTTAAAGCAAAAAGGTGGGTGTTACAATTTCTACCTTGACAGTCTGGTAGCATAGTGGCCCATTTCTGGTTGGTTCATCTGACATAACAACAGGAATCAGCTCGGTAACTTTACTAAGCAGAGTGCTGCAATCTGCCTTTAGAACCTCTCGTCCCATAGTGCTGTCCTCCAAAAACATACAGGCTGCCGTGGGACACACAACGCAACTATTACAAAACAACACACATGAATATAAATGTCCGGAAAGTAATAGCGAACTGATGCAAACTTACCTATCTGAAGATCTTTCAACGAAAACACCTGCAAAACAACAAAATTAAATCGTGGACAGAAACACATTTGTATGCTTTAATATTTGTTTTACATATTGCACAAATGTTATATAATACTACTATTATTATATAACATTAACAAATTATATTACGTAACGATTTTACCTGTTTTTGGTGCAAAAGGTTCTGCAGATATTGTTTAACTTCTTCAAAGGCAATGGAGGAGTTTATTTCAGCCAAGACCTGCAGCATCTGTAAAACAGAGCTAGGAAGGTGAAACCAACAAACACGACCAAAAAAATGATGTAATATTTTAGTAAAGGTGCAAATTACTTGGTCTAATTTGCGGCAGGCAGATGAAGTGGTGACTGCCTCTAACTGTAAGGCCAAAACAAGCTGAACAAATTGGTGAAGAGCAGCAGGCTGTAAGGAACGAAGTGCTTCTTTTGGGATCTTCTGCAGGATCTGTGAAGCCTCCTCCAGTGAACGCTCCCTGCTCCGTTTGCCTGCACTCCTGCTAACAAAACACAATCTTTCATTCACAATAATATAAGGGTGCTTTTTAGTCCTTAAAATACTTCTCACACTATGTTTAAGTAACACTTGACATGCATGCAACACATGAGAATTCTGACTTTCTTCCTTCTGAAATGCAACAAATATTTGCAAATAATACATTTTTTAAGGACATTTTAAACATTTAAGTCTTGATAATTTCATAGATAGCGTTTCTTGTAATTATATTGCTTGTAATATATTCAGTTTTCACTTTGAAGTACATTATTGACATGATTGTGTTTACATACACTATTAGCAAAACAAGCAATGACAAGAAAAAATAAATATACATTATATCAAACTAAAATAGAATTAAAATAAGGTACACAAACAAACAAACAAACAAACAAACATACTTCACTAACATGACAAATTTAGAGCTTGAATGAAAACAAACTTAGTAGTATAAAGAAACTCAAAACAGGTTTTAAAGGGCTGATCCCAAATCAAATTAAAATGTGCTTTATCAAAATTACAAAACTGCATGCAACAGTACTTATTAAGACTAAAACATTATTAAATGTTTCATCTTATTACACAGCCGCTCCCTACCTGACATTTTCTGTCAGCTTCTGCAAGAAAATCTTTAGCGCGTCTTTGACATCAGATGATATTTGATCTTCTGAAATGACAGATTTCAAAACTGCATCTGCTTGTCCTGAAGAAAAGTTTATAATCGTCATAGTTGCGAGCTTCAGACTTGTCAACTAAAACCGGTGTACACAGCTCCATGTGTAAACTCAGTCTCATTCTACAGCGAGTTACACTATCGCATACACGACTAGCGCACGCCAGCGCCCCTATTGGCACGACTGTATGATAATCCAACGTACGTGGCTAATGGCTACAGTATCAGGTTGTAAACAGTGTCTGATGCTACAATACGTTTTTAAGATGAACAATCCTTGAAACAAAATGAACAATTTCCACGTTTTTCCCTCTGAATGGGCTAAAGTTGTGAGCTAAAAGTGGCAATAGTTTAACTGAATTTTGCGTTAGCTCTAAAGAGGTCAGTTGTCTTATGCTGGTTTAGCTAACAGAACATGTATCTGTTATACATTATATTTTCCGGACTGTTTTGTTTTTTGGTTTTGAAATGGATGAAACGGAGAAGGTATTGCATGGATGTGAAGAGGTTAGATGGAAAAACGGTTCTTATAACTGGTAAGTGAGATTTTAGGCTTCATATCTTCGACTATGCAAGAGTAGCATCTCTTACTGTAGATTAACATGATTGACAGCTGCTGAATGCTACTAAAGGTCATGTAAATAATTCAGATTGATAGTATGTGTTTTTAGTTGTATTTATTTTTACATATTTACATATTACAAAACACATCATCTAAAGCAAAATCACATTAGGTGAATAATGAGAATAATGTGTTACTCTGCGTTGTTCTGGAGAAACCTTAAGGAAGGTCACTGCTGTTATGAATGAGATGTTTGAGAAGTGTAAGCTCCTCTGCTTGTACATTTTGTGTTTTTATAATTGTACATGTTAGATGGCATGGTGACTGTATGTTTCAGGTGGGAACGCTGGTATTGGGAAGGAGACGGCTGTGTTGCTGGCATTGCGAGGAGCTCGTGTGATCATCGCCTGCAGGGATGAGGAGAAAGCCAGGAAGGCCGTTCGAGAGATCAAAGCCAGGAGCCACAATATGAATGTGCTGTATATGGAGGTCGACCTGGCCAACATGAAGTCTATACGAGAGTTCAGCAAAACCTTCTTACAGAAGGAGAAGCGGCTGGATATTCTGATCAATAATGCAGGTGAGGATTGATAACAGGCTGGCAATTACTGGTCAAAAACCAGGGGTTTTAGAACTAGGGCCCAGGGACCCTCTAGGCCAGGGGTCACCAGACCCGGTCCTGGAGTGCCAGTGTCCCTGCAGAGTTTAGCTCCAACCCTAATCGAACACACCCGAACCAGCTAATCAAGGTCTTACTAGGTATACTTGAAACTTCCAGTCAGGTGTTATGAGGAAAGTTGGAGGTAAACTCTTCAGGACACTGGCCTTCCAGGAACAAGTTTGGTGACCCCTGCTCTAGGCAGTGTTGGGGAAAATTACTTTTAAAAATAATGCATTACAAATTTGCGTAACACCATAAAAAAGAAAGTAATTGTGTTACTTTTTACTTAAAGTAATGCATTTTGTTACTTTTACTTTTTTTTAGTAATTAAAAACCCACAAGCAGTTGGGAATTCTGGGTCCTGTGCACTGAATATGATATGGGGCCTCTTCCTTGGTACCTCACTTTTAATTTCTTTCAACAGGAGAGATGTCAGTGAATAAATGGTAAAACAAAGTAACTTGCATTACTTATTTGAAAAGGTAACTCAGATATTTGATTGTAAGTTTAAAAGTAATGCATTACTTTACTGGTTAAAAAAGTAATCTGATTACTTAAACTCACATTACTTGTAATGCATTAACGCAAACACTGCCTCTAGGGGCTGCTAAAGGTTCTTTGAAAGTTTAGAGAAAAACTGTGTAGATATTTCATTGTAAATTTAAAAGTAATGTTTTACTTTACTAGATACTTGGAAAAAGTAATCTGTAAAAAGTGTGCTAAACTCACATTATGTGTAATGCGTTACACCAACACTGCCTCTAGGGGCTGCTAAGGGGTCCTTGAAAGTTTAGAGAAAAATGATGTAAATATTTCATTGTAAACTTAAAAGTAATGTGTTACTTTACGAGTTACTTGGGAAATGTAATCTGTAAAAAGTAATATAAACTCGTATTACTTGTAATGCGTTACCGCCAACTAGGGCTGCACGATTAATCGCACGATGTTGTGAGGCGCGTTTAGTCAATGAAGCCGGTACGTTGATTAGTAGTAAAGCTCCATCACGTGCGTTCAGCTGGAGCGGCAAGTAATACACAGAGCCGTAAAGCACTGACAAGCTACGCCAAGATTTTGGCGTAGCTTGTCAGTGATGTACGGCTCTGTGTATTACACACATCGCACATCGTGCGATTAATCGTGCAGCCCTAGTTGGCGGTAACGCATTACAAGTAATACGAGTTTATATTACTTTTTACAGATTACATTTCCCAAGTAACTCGTAAAGTAACACATTACTTTTAAGTTTACAATGAAATACACACATGATGGAGCTTTACTACTAATCAACGTACCGGCTTCATTGACTAAACCCGCCTCACAACATCGTGCGATTAATCGTGCAGCCCTACCGCCAACACTGTCTTGAGGGGCTGCTAAGAGGTCCTTGAAAATTTAGAGAAAAATTGTGTAGATTTTATTGTAAATTTAAAAGTAATGTTTTACTTTACTAGTTACTTGGAAAACGTAATCTGTAAAAAGTAATCTAAACTCACATTACTTGTAATGCGTTACCGCCAACACTGCCTCTAGGGGCTGCCAATGGGTCTATGAAAGTTTAGAGAAATTTGTTTAAAAAAAAATAAAAATAAAAATTGAATAAAATAAATAAAAATTTGATGTAATTTGATTTAATAAATAAATATTACAGTTAACAGCACTATAGTGAGTAGCAAAAAGCATGATATTGTAATAGTTTTTTTCTAAATATATACAGTATATTTTAAATATTGTTTGTTATATGCATGACATTATAAATGTCTGTCACTTTTAAACAATTTAAGGTGTCCTTGTTGAATAAAAGAAAAAAATCTTACCTATCCCAAACTTTTGATTGCTAGTGTATCACAGTTTCCACAAAAATATTAAGCAGCAAAACATCAAGAACATTATGAAAATATGTTTTCACACTTTTTAAATTGAAATAATATTTCACAATATTACTGATTTACTGTCTTTTGATCAAATATATGTTTTTTTTCCCCCTTAGGAATGCCCAGCGTCCTCGACTGGACGGATGATGATTTCTCCATGTGCTTTGGTGTGAACCACCTTGGCCACTTCTTATTAACCAACCTTCTTCTCCCGCGACTGAAAGAGAGCTCACCGAGCAGAGTGATCAATCTCACCTGCTCCAGCTACAAGTACCAGAAGCTGGACTTCCAAGATCTCAACTACAACCTGTTTCCGTTCTTCACCTACTGCCGCAGCAAGCTGGCCAACATTTACTTCACACAGGAGCTCGCTCACATGATGGAGGGGAAAGGAGTCACCGCGTATGCCGTTCACCCTGGTGAGATACAAAAGTGGAAAAGGTTGCTATGTTGTTGCTAAAGTGTATGAGCTGTAATAATAGTGATTTTTACCTTAGCAAGAACCTATAATTGTCTGAACTGATTATTGTGAATTTCATCTTGTGTCTTTTGTCTCATTCAGGTTACGTTCAGAGTAACTGGACCTGTCATTTCTCGGTTCTGTTCCGGATCCTGGTGCAGGTGGTGATGTTCATGTTTTTTGTTTCGTGTGAGGTGGGGGCGCAGACAGTGGTCTACTGCGCCGTATCAGACGAGGTGCTCCCGCACAACGGAGGATATTTCACTGACTGCCGGCCGGCTCATCTAAGAGCCTTCGCTAGAGATTCTGGAGTAGCAAAAAAACTTTGGGAGGCCAGTGAGAGACTAGTTAAACTGGCTTGATAACAGTATACAGTGCATTTGTTTGCATGTTTGATAAGCAGACCGATTTTTTTGTTATTTATGGAAAACCATGATAGTTTTTGGTAAGAATGTGATTTCTATGACACTGTTTAGCGTTTTTATGTTGTGAGTGTGCTGTTTGTTTTTATAGTGTAATTTACTTGATGATGATTGCATTTGGCGTATGCTTTTATCCAAAGCCATTTACATTTCCTTGTGCACTCATATATTTGATCACACCATGTCAAAGGTGAAATTTTTAAAGTTTAAAGTACAGAAAAAACAAATGTTAGAATTTTTCATCAAAATGTTTTAAATGCTAATAAAAATAAAGATAAAAAAGTGACTGAAAAAGCAATTCCTACTTGCATTATAGTTTACTTAGAGACAGATACCAACATACTTGCTGGCATTTTGAATTTTACTCCAACACAAGACAAAAATCAAAGTACATTAAAAATGATATGATCTTAAAGATTGTACTTATTTCAATAACTCCCTGATATACAGTGCAACAGTCATGTTATGAAAGTAAAAATCCCATTTAGGGCTGGGCGGTATATAGATCTATTCTTTATAAGTGATATTGTAATACCGTTTATATCGAAATACAGTAACGTTAGTTTGATATGAGCGCATCTAAAAAATAGCGAAAGACACAGAATGAGCTGGTGCGAAAAGAAATTCAGTTTGTCCTAAACATGAGAAATGCTTTATTTTAAGGGCTTTAAAATAATTAGTTAAGATCTGGGCTAGCAATCAGTGTTGGGAAGGTTACTTTGGAAATGTAATAGGTTAGATTACAAGTTACTTGATTCAAAATGTAATAAGTAGTGTAATTTTTCAATTACTTTATTAAAGTAATGTAACTTATTACTTTTAATTACTTCTTGATTACTTTTCTAAATTTCTAATATTTTCAACTGTTAATCATTTGAAACATTTAAAGCAGGCAGAGTTAACCTTACAGTAGCACTCAACACTGATCACTGTCAGACTTTCAAAATCCTTTATCACTTGAATTAAGATTATAATAAGTAAGGGATAACATACATCTTTATTTTGCAATAACAACTGGCTGAATGTACATTATCTCACTTATTACACAGCTGCTTGATAGATTATTTAGATGTTTCGTGTCAAAATTATTAGACACAAAACACTGAGTTGAAATATTTAAACGCAAAGCTTCCACGAAGAAATCAGTTGCTGGCAAACGTCAAGTTCAAACTAGACATTTTAGGGACACAGTGCAGTCATACCACTTTCTTACACAACATTTCACCACATAAATAATTAAGTAGTAGTACTAGTTTGTTAGTTATCTTATAATCCATTACAGTGTACAAAAAAAAAAAAAAGGGCAACAGCTGCGTTTGTATGAAACAATAGAGTGAGTCCACGATACCAGGATGACAGAATTAAGAAATTGTGCACATAATATTGAATTGAGCTTTAATATTTTATTAACTAACCAAACGCAAAGCTTCCGCCAAGAAGAACTATGAAGCATATAGCATCGACTTAAGTTGCCCCGAATAAGTCTGTGTTATTAGCTTTTACCGGTTGTTATCGGGGAATAACACACCTTGGAATGTCATGACTGACCAATCAGAATCAAGCATTCCACAGAGCTGTGTAATAATTTAATTTAAAGCACAGCCACCACAAATTCAGACTTAACATCTCTTATTTACTTTGAGATCATTGTAAGGTTACATACAGATTTGAAATCATAACAAGAAATAGTTTAATAGCTATTTTGAAATCAAATGTTTGCATAGCTATGACAGGAAACACTAGCATCTAACAATGCCTTGGAAAAAAAACATTTAATGTTAAAAAATAAAGTTTATGCATAAACCCAAATAGGAAATAAAACACTTATTGAATAATATGTGTCCTGTTTTGTGTCCTAAATTCCATGAAACATTGGTGTCTCATTTTAGAGCAGTCAATGCAATTTATGAAAGAAAAGTCAATTAAATCTGTATGTGGGTGTTGGTATGTGGAAAAATAATCACCTTTGTAATCTTTGGCATTTTTTAAAAGTAACTGTAATTTAATTACACATTTTTTCTCAGTAACTGTAACTAATTACAATTACATTTATTTTGTAATTAAATTACGTAATTCCGTTACATGTAACTAGTTACTCCCCAACACTGTAAATCAAACATAAACTTCCACTATATAGCCTAATCAGACGACAACGTGTGTCTGGTACACAAGGGAATAAAACACAAAACAGAATAATTAAGGACGTTATAGAAAAGAAAAAGTAAATAAATTGGTTAAAGACTACAGCGACACCAGACTAGACAACTCCCACCAAATACAGTCTTGAACCAGAGTTTTGGAAAAGGGGAGATTCAGTGAACGCTACACAATATGTGAGGTCAGACAGAAATGTATTTTCGTGTAAATTATCAAATGTAATGTTTGTTTTAGCAAACGTACTTGTTTTCTCAAATGATACTGTGGCTCCATCTTGTGGTAATAGATTTCTGATACCCTTATCACGGTTTTCTCAGAGTCTAGCACTATTAATATTGTTACCTAAGGTCTGTTCACGCCAAGAACGATAAATATAAAGATAACTCTGTTAGCGTCCACACCAGAGGACGATATCGTCTGTTTATTGTTTTAGCGCACGAGTTCGTAGCAGGATTGATTTTAACTGTGTGTCAGTGTTTTTTATCGTGTATCACCTGGGGGAAAAAACTCTATGTGGACTCTGCTACTCTTTATTATTGAGAACGAATGTTTATAGCTATCGTTCTTGGTGTGAACAGGCCATTAAAACGATTAAAAATAGTTTATATTAATTAAAATAAATATAAATATTAGATGTAAAACATGTAAGATGTTAAAAAAAAAGTTAAAATGAGTTAATCTAAAACTAAAGTGAATAACAATAAGATACTAATAATATAATATATAATAATATAATATAGGCCTTAAACTAATACAAATGACAAAAATGCACAACAAAATGACTAAAACTACATAAACTACATAAAATTTAAGTCATTATATTAATAAATACTGTAATGGCATATAAATAATACCAAAATAAAAGTGTTTGTTCACAAACATTTTTTTTTAGATGGGTGATTTGACAATGATAACTGAAAAATGCTAGTTTATTGTGCTTCTACATTACCAGTCAAAAGATTTTTAATGTTTTTTAAAATCTCTTCTGCTCACGAAACCTGCATTTCTTTGATCCAAAGTACAGCAAAAACAGGAAGAATTGTAAAATGGTTTTACTATTTAAAATAACATTTTTTATTTGAATATATTCTTTAAATATATTGAACATATTCTTTGATGAACATAAAGTTCAGAAGAACAGCATGTCTCTGATAATATTATAAATGTATTATCACTTTTGATCAATTTAAATAAATGTATTAATTTCTATAATTACACACACACACACACACACACACACACCATATATATAATGGTATAGTGTATAATGTTACAAAAGCTTTTTATTTCAGGTAAATGCTGATCTTTGGATCTTTCTATTCATCAAAGAATCCTAAAAAAATGTACTCAACTGTTTTACATATTGATAATAATAATAGAAATGTTTCTTGAACAGCAAATCAGCATATTAGAATGATTTCTGAAGGATCATGTGACACTAAAGACTGGAGTAATGATGCTGAAAATTTAGCTTTAAATACATTACATTTTAAAAAATATTCTCATATAGAAAAAATAAAAATAAAAAAATATATATTTTAAATAGTAAAAATGTTTCACAATATTACTGCTTTTGCCTTATTTTGGATCAAATAAATGCAGGCTTGGTGACCAGAAGAGACTTCTTTAAAAACATCATTAAAAAATCTTACTGTTCAAAAACTTTTGACTGGTAGAGTATAACTTTTGTTACTTGTACTGAAGTAAACTGACACTCAAAGATAATATTTATTTATTTATTACCCAAAAGTACTGTGGTCATATAACAGTAATCCTATAAGATGCTATTACCATTTTGACATAATAGTACTATGGGTACTGAATAATTACACTATTTATATACCATGACAAGTGTCCACAAAACATAGTGTTGTCATGCTACGTGTTCTATTGTAGCAGGCTCATACCATGATATAATTTTATTATGAATCAGACATGATGTAGTCCTAGTGAATATTAGTCGTAATGTAATGCTCTTTGTGACCACTAGAGGCAGTACAAGAGTACACGTGTGCAGTGCACACAACAGAAACTGCAGGGAAGTTTGACCTGTACATTGTGTGACCTTGCTTGGCATGCACTGCGTTAAACCCTTGACAGCAGAGTACCGAGCAGTCTCACTTTGTATTCCAAACATCACAGTGAAGTCTGTCAGTGCCTGGCAAATCTGTATATAATGTGGGAATGGCAGTGCAGGCCTTTGTCTTCAAGGTTTAGTATGCAAGATTGACTTTTGCAAGCTGACGAGCCTGGAACAAACTGCAGGCTGCATACAAGATTAGATTTCCCAGTAGCTTCCAGTATATTTGTCCATAGGTAAACTTTAAACTCCTCAGAGACCTTTTCTGCATAACCAGTACTGGTTGGCAAGCTGCTAGTAGTTTTTTAAAGCTCCTCAGGTGTATGGCTTCTAGAATAGAATTTAGAGCAAACAATATTTTTTTTATATGACCATATTCCTGCCACAGAGTTTCTCCAATTACTTCTCATCCTCAAGCTGCATCTTTACATTTAATACTGTGTGCGGTTTTAATATTGAAAACCGCTTTTTATAATCATCTCTGTAGCTGTTTGTGTAAAAGACCATTAGTACTTGGCATCCTGTGTCTGTTTGTGGATGTTTGTGCATTTCTGATGCGTATAATACTCTTAAATGGAGATACGCGTTCAAGGGGATAGTCTTTGTGTTGTTGTTCATGTAGGCAACATGCGTGATGTTGAACTGGGCCAGTGTGTCACTATATTGTAATGTATGATGTAAAGTTCCCTATCAAAGAGCGCTGTGTGTTTGGAACAGAAGGCCATTGATAAAGAAAGAGTATGTCTCAGCCTATCATGATAAAGATTTTGTTTAGAATAATCCAGTGCATCTATTTTGTCATTAAATGACGATTTACACTATATATAAGTTTGGGATCAGCAATAAGAAGTCTCTTATACTCACCAAGGCACATGCTCAAAAAAAAAAAATAATAATAAAATAATAAAATATATATATATACATACACACACACACACACATATATATATATATATTTTTAACAGAAAAAAAACAGTAATATTGCAAAGCAGAATTTTCATCAGCTGTTACTCCAGTCTTTAGTGTGACATGATTCTTCAGAAATCATGCTGATTCATTATTGGAATTATCAATATTCGTGCTGCCAATTTTTTTTTTTTTTGGAACCTGTGATTCTTTTTTCTTTTTTTCAGGATTCTTTGATGAATAACAAGTTAAAAAGAACTGCATTTATTAAAAATATTGAATATACTTTTCTAACAATGTAAATCTATGCTATAACTTTTTATTAATATAACGCATCCTTGGTAAATAAAAGTATTAATTTCTTTTAAAAAACGGACCCCAAACTTTGGAACGGTAGTGTATAAACGTCTATTTTAAATAAATGCTGTTCTTTTTAACCTTTTATTGATCAAAGAATCCTAATAAAAAGTATCACAGGTTCCATATATATATATATATATATATATATATAAAGCAGCACAATGGTTTCCAGCACTGATAATAAATCACCATAGAATGATTTTTGAAGGATCATGTGACACTGAAGACTGGAGTAAAGATTCTGAAAATTCAACTTTAATTACAGATATAAAGTTTTAATGTATATTAATATAAAAAAAAAAAACATAGTTTTTGTCATTTTGATCAAATAAACACACACATACACACACAAAGATCAGCATTTATCTGAAATAAAAAGCTTTTGTAACATTATACACTATACCATTCAAAAGCTTGGAGCTTGGATTATATATATATTTATGTAAATTACATTAAATTGTTCATTATTACTTAGAATGCCCAAAAGGGACTAAAGACTTATCTTCAGAGAAATTATTTAATGATTCCACAGAAATATTAAACACTATTAATATGAAATGTTTCAATGTTTCAGCATATTAGACGTTTGGAGAAATTGCATTGCTCCTAAACATTTAACATTTCCATCACAGATCACAGGGATACATTAAATTAATTGTAAAATAAATAAAAATAAAAATAAAATATTACATTATATACTATATTTAGTGTATTTTAATTGTAATTGAAATGTAAACATTTATTAAACATTTTTTTGTAACAGTGTAGAAGTTACAGTCACTTTTGAACGATTTAACACAATTGCTAAGTAAATATAGCACTTTCTTCTTTAAATCTTTGAACGATAGTTTCATTTGTTTGTAATTATTACTACATTGCCTTCTATCTATTTTTTTACGTTAAATTTATTTTTAGCCGTTAGTGTGTTTTAACCTATTTAGCTATTATTAATATATGCATTAATCACGTGATATTTAAGTGACGCTTCGTTTGTATGACGTTACTGAAGTGCAGCACGAATGCAGACGATCGGAACACCTGTCCGGCTGGAATCGGAGGCGCGCCCACAGGAGCGAGCGTGGGAAACGAGCGCGCGCTCTGAGAGGGACGCACAGACGGAGCGAAGCAAGGGAGGATATTACCCGCCTTTACCGCATTACAGTGCGTATGGGAGAACCAGACTGCATCATATGTGGCCAAACCAACAGCGACACAGGTAAGCGAGCGATGTTATCACAGCGCTGTCAGGGTTAATGAATTACAAGCAACTGGCCTTGTTCCACAGGAGATAAAAACGGGCTAGATTTGTGTTTCTTTAATACGGCCGCCGCTGCTGCTTCAGTAATCCTCCCGCATCCCGCGTGTTTCAGCCTCTCTGCGCATCCCTGAGTGATGCGGTCTTATTTCTGCTGCTCTGCGCAAATGATCACTGCCTGGAGGTACCGGCAATATCACACGAAACGGTAGATAAATATAAACGGAGCCTCATTTAAAGTCACTAGACATACCTAGATGAATAAACTCGGGCGTTTCGAGGCTGTCAAGTTAGTTGTTTTTGAGGCCGAATGCTGGCCAAGGATGCTGTAGGAAGTCAAAGTGTCATCGCCCCATCCAGGGCGCTTCTTGTAGCTCAAGGATATTGTGCGAACAGCACATTTGCTGCTGCGTTTCATTACATGAACAACCTTCAGGCCACATTTAATGGGAAATGTTGCGTTGTAATATAAATCACTGTCTGTTAGGATGTTAGTTTTGCCTGTGTGGACAAAATAACTTTGACATGTAGGGTTCAGATAGCAAATTGTCTGGATATTGTCAATAAACGTTATACGCTTACATATTATATTAAAAATGTGATATATATTGGCTTTAATGGCAGGATGAAAAGTTGTAGGCCTTACATCTGTGTGGCTGGAACATCTATCTATCTATCTATCTATCTATCTATCAGTGGTGTTCTAAAATGAGGATGCAAAGTTTTTTTTTGTTTTTTTTTTTTAAATCAAATGTAATTTCATGTCCCAGTCACATTTTCTTGGTTAAATATACATTACTTGCACTATCAGAAAAAGAAGAACAAGAAAAAAAGATGCTCCAGAAGGAAACACAATGCATTAAGAGCTGGGGGTGAAAACTTTTTGAATTTGAAGATCAAGGTAAATTGTATTTAATTTGTCTTCCGGGAAACATGCAGGTATCTTCTGTTGCTTCCGAAGGGCAGTACTAAATGGAAAAAATATATATATTTCAACAAAATAAGAAAAATTTGGACATCTTCATCCTGTTCAAAAGTTTTCACCCCCTGGCTGTTAATGCATCGTGTTTCCTTCTGGAGCATCAGTAAATGTTTGAACCTTTTTTAATAGTTGTGTTTGAGTCCCTCAGTTGTCCTCAGTGTGAAGAGATGGATCTCGAAATCATAGAGTCAGTGCTGGAGAGGGTTCAAATATGCAAAAGATGCTGGAAAACGGAAGAATCTGGAGAATTTTTCTGACTTTAACTGTTCAAATAACTCTTCTACTGTCGTAGATCATCCAGGTAACCACACACAGTATTAAGAACCAAGGGTTCCCAAACTTATTATTTTAATTGTAATAATTTCATTTTTTTTTCTTGGTGGACTATATGTAAACATCTTTTATGTAAAATATCTTACTAAGGACAGTACTAAATAAAAAATATGATCTCTCATTTGTATGATCTCTCTTATTTTGTTAAAATTATTCACATTTTCACATATTCTGCCAGGGGTTCCCAAACTTTTGCATGCCACTGTATATATGTTATTTGTATTAGTTAACTTTTAACTATTTTTGAATTTTTCGGATCATCAGTTATCAAAGCTCGGTAAATACTGGTCACACACAGAGATTTACTTTACATTTTACCAAGCTGATTACTCACTAAAAACTCACACAGATCATGTTTTCATTTTAAGTCTTATTTTGACCTAACAAACTGGTTATATCCAAGTGTGTGAGTTGTTTACTTACTTTTTAAATTAGTGTTCCCATTAACGCCATTATATTGTTTATTCAGACTGATTCACGAATGCGCACGAACACAAAGGCGGGATTTATTGCGTGAACCAATCACAGCTGAACATAACCAGTCATATCCAGTCTCATGTGACTTTCCTCCATTCATTCTCAGTCACCCCCCACCAAACTCACTGCACGCTAAGGGAGTCTGTTAAAACTCAATGGGCTCAGGGGCTCAGGGCTGTAACTTGACCTGCTGGTATCGCTGTTGGACAGTGTGTCTTTAGAAAAACGAATGATTTGTACACTTTTGAATGCTATATTTTGTAATATTGGCTTTGCTTTATTTTTGTACTATGATTTTTTTTTTTCCACATCCAATATTTTGAGGAAACACTGCCTCCCTTTTCTCCTCAGTGGAAAAGCCCCTGCATCTATCAAAGGTTTTATCATCATTATACCTAATGTCTAAAGTATGTATGAAGTATTCTAATATATCTGAGTATCAGTCTCGCACGGTTGTGGTTGCGTACAATTCTGTTTCATATTAGACTTCACAACTCTGTATATCTGTGGGCCTACAGAGAGAAGGTTTCCATTTATAATTTTTGACTGCAGCTTTGGGAAACTCAGAGCAGCTGACTTTGTCCGGTAACCTAACTCATTTTTTTTTCCATCATGAATTAAAGATGCAAAGCTGCCCACATCAGATGATATCGGTGGCCATGTGACCTGGCCGGGGCCCCTATTTCCACTGAGTTGGACCATGCTCTGAATGATCCAGAGATGTACATGTCATCCCCCCATTCAGCAGTCTTTGTCACATTGTGTTGCGATCATTCATGGAGGTATTTCATACAGCTTAACAGTTAGTGAAATTTGATAACCGCTGGCAACCCGACAAAAGTTTTTCCATCCTGATGAGGAAATTCTAAAGAGTAATTTAATGAGAACAGTGTCAGATTAAATCTTGGATTGGTACATGAACAGTACAGCCTGCATTTTAACTAGTAACACAATCTAGTAGCCTACATTTTAAAAAGTGAATGGAGGTTGGAGTTACAAATGTAATCAAATCACCTTTATTTTCACAGCGCTTTGTACAGTAGAGATTGTTTCAAACCAGCCACACAGTATTCTGAGAGACTCATATGCAACTTTTATGATGCACCAAAAGGAAAAACGATGCATTAGGAGCCAGGGGTGTAAACTTTTGAACAGAATGAAGATGTGAATTTTTCTTATTTTGCCTAAATATCATATTTTTTCATTTAGTACTGCCCTTCAGAAGCTACAGAAGATACTTACATGTATCCCAGAAGACAAAATATGTTAAATTTACTCTGATTCCCCCCTGCTTTTAATGCATCGTGTTTCCTTCTAAAGCATCATTGAGCATTTGAACATTCTGCATAGTTGCATATGAGTCTCTCACACAGTATTAAGAATCTAGCGTATGTAAACTTTTGAACGGGTTCACTTTTATAAATTCAACTATTATTTTCTCTTTGGACTATATAGAAATATCTTATTCAGGTTAGTATTAAATAAAAAATAGCATGCATTTTGTATGATGCCTCTTATTTTTTAACATTTTTGTGTATTGAACCCTTTCCAACAATGGCTGTATGAGCTTCAAACTCTCTCCGATGCTTTAGAAGGAAACCCACTGCATTAGGAGACTGGGGGTGAAAACTTTTTGAATTTTGAAGATCAGGGTAAATTTAACTTATTTTGTCTTCAGGAAAACATGTAAGTATCTTCTATGATCAAGCTTCTGAAGGGCAGTACTAAATAAAAAAATTAAGATATTTAGGCAGAAAAGAAAAATGTACACATCTTTATTCTGTTCAAAAGTTTTCACCCCCTGGCTCTTAATGCATCGTGTTTCCTTCTTGCATATGAGTCCCTCAGTTGTCCTCAGTGTGAAAAGATGGATCTCAAAATCATACAGTCATTGTTGAAACGGGTTCAGATACACAAAAATGCTGAAAAACTGAAGAATCTGTGGGACCTGAACGATTTTTCTGAAGAACAACAGGCAGTTTAACTGTTCAGGACAAACAAGGGACATGAACAACTATCACTAAACAAAAAAAAACAAAAAACAAAACAAAACAAAACAAAAACACAGCTGTGAGTCCTTCAGGTAACAACACAGTATTAATAATCAAGTGTATGTAAACTTTCAGGTCAGTACTAAATAAAAAATAACATGCATTTTGTATGATCCCTCTTATTTTGGTAAAATAATTAACATTTTGCAGATTCTGCAAGGTGTATGTAAACTTTTGACCTCAACTGTAACCATAACATACTCAAGGAAATTTCAGTTTGAAAATATTTGATTTTCATGCTGTGAAATTTGCTACTTGATAAATATTGCATTTTGCATTTGTTTGTCAAGTACATCGAGGTTTTATAGTTTTTTTTCCCTTAAAAAGAAAGAAATAGAAGCAATGAGGCAAACTTCAAATATAGTAACAGTTTAGGTTTTAAATTTTAGAAGAGTATTAAAATGGATGGTTTTATTTCATTTTATTTTATTTGAGCTGCATCAAACCCAGTTTCACTTCTAGTTCAATGTCCATTCTTTACAAGTCGCAGTGACTTCATCACACCACTAGATGCTGATATTCCACTCATTTTCTATTGCTAGCTTTGATTGCGTTGCTGATAATCCCCATCAGTTTTTGTAGTTTAACATGACACGTTTTTATGTTTAAAAGCAATTTTTTTCATAAAATACTGCTGTATTCTGTATATATTTGGTTTAAAAAAATTGAATTTGACAACAAATGAGCACATGCTTTTACCTGCACACCCCCCTCACCACCTATAGAGGTATTTCCTGCCATATGGCAAATTTTGGAGAAATCCTTATACTTGGCAAGATGTTAGTTATGGCTCAACCCTGTGGATACTCCCACTGAGTCTGCAATTAAAACAGCATTAGAGAAACCTGCGATCCTCTCTCAGCACCTTCTGCCACTTAAAGAAAATTTAAATGGGTAGAAGTGAACATTTTTTGGTCAGGTTTATGTAAATAACTCCACTTTGCTTTTAAGTATGGATACACAGAAGATGAATTAGGTTATTTAAGAAGACTGAATGACTTGCTGCTTAATACGTCTTTAATGATGCATTGAAATAAGGTCAAGAGATGACATGTAGTACGTAATTTCATTTTGTCGACTAGCATTCCCATCTTTTCTCTCCTCCACAGCTCAGATTCACCTCATCTCAGGTTTCCCACTCTGCAATGGGATGCGCACCTTTTACTTCTCAGGGTTTTGTTTCCAGAGGTGCTATTTTTAGCTATGCAACAGCAGCTTTCTCCAGAGGGCGGCGGGGCAGGGTGAGAGAGGTGCGTCTGGAAGTGAAGTCTGGCCTGGTGCCGATTAGAACTGTTGCACGCTGGAGGAAAAGGAGAGACTGAAAAGATGATGGAGTCAGGCTGGGCCCTCATTCTAGTTCTCAATCTCTGTCCGGCTCTGTTTCGTCCTCAGAGAGGAAAGGAAAATGAGAAAGATCGAAACAGTGGGGTCAGCTGAAACATTTGGTTGTATTTCAGAGCAGTATGTTTTAGGAGACGGCTCCAGGGCCTTGTGTCTGTGTGCTTGAATGGAGCGCTAATGGAAGATTGTTATAGCCCCTAAAGTGCTCTTTATCTGGATTCAGCTGAGTCAAGGCAGTTGATAGTTATGGATTTCAGACTGGAGGACACATCACAAGCTGCATCTGCATTGATTTTTTTTGGCAGAGTGTGGTACAAGACACAACTTTATCCCAGCAATGAGTAAAGAGGCCTTGCATATTTACACAAATTAGGGTTATTAATTTATTGTTATAAATGATGGGTTATATGTTAGGGTTATAAATGATGTGTATCAGTATTTTCAGGGCACCCAAAATAAGACATTAGACATTACGTCATTTTGCCAAATGAAGTCATTGCACTTTATATGGAAATGGCTAGAATTATAGAAGTATATGTTATGTATGTAATATATTTAATAAAAGATTTAAATACTTACTTATTTAATTATATTTCTAATGTTATTTCATTATATTTCTTATGCTATGTTATTTAAATTTGACTTTAATGAAATATTTAACTTATTTTACATGTGAAATATGTAATGTTTAATATATGTACATAACATTAACATTACATTACATTTTTGACATGTAAAATAAAGTAAATGTTACTTGAAATGATATAACATAGCATAAGAAACATAATTAAATAACATTAGAAATGTAAATGTGTGTGTGTATGTATGTATATATATATATATATATATATATATATATATATATATGTATATGTGTGTTTGTGTATTATTTAATTATATTATAATGTTATTTAATTATATTCCTTATGCTATGTTGTATCATTTAAATTGTTTTTTTTCTTAATTTTTTTTTTGTTTTTTTGAAATGATATAACATAGCATAAGAAACATAATTAAATAACATTAGATATGTAAATGTGTGTGTGTATGTATGTATATATATATATATATATATATATGTGTGTGTGTATATGTATATGTGTGTGTGTATTATTTAATTATATTATAATGTTATTTAATTATGTTCCTTATGCTATGTTGTATCATTTAAATTGTTTTTTACCTATTTAATAAATAAATATTCTACTTATTTTACATGTCAAATATGTAATGTTTAATAGAATATTTAATGTAATATTTAAATAGTTATTTAAGCAATTGTATTTCTAATGTTATTTAATTATATTTCCTATGCTGTTATATTATTTAAATTATACTTTTTTTACCTATTAAATAAAAAATAAATAAAATATTTAACTTATTTAACGTAAATTTATAGAATACATATACATATATATATATATGTATATATATATATATTATTAATTAATTATTTTATTGTATTTCTAATGTTAGTTAATTATATATTTCTTATGCTGTTATATCGTTTAAATTAGACTTTTTTAGGTATTTAATAAATAAATTAAGATTTTTCATATTTTACGTCAATTGTATATATATTTAAATTTTACTTTTTTATACCTGTTTAATAAACGAATAAATAATATATTTAACTTATTTAACGTAAATTTATAGAATACATACATATATATATATATACATACATATATACATATACATATATATATATATATATATATATATATATATATTTAAATAATTATTGTATTGTATTTCTAATATTAGTTAATTATATTTCTTATGCTGTTATATCATTTAAATTGGACTTTTTTTTAATATATATATATATATATATATATATATATATAATTATTATTATTATTTTTGAACAATTTTAATTTAATACTTAATAAATGTATTCAATGTAATAAATGTTGTAAATAATTAGTGCAGCTGGTAGAAAGACTGATATATTGTTCCTGGCTTGCTCATAATTTTCATGCAACAGCAGAGATTTTCAGTTAATATCATTATAGAGAACATGAAGTTACCCATGCATCTCCCTGCGTGACTCACTCCTGTTTCCTTATTAAGCCCTTCCTGTCTGATGCGCTCTGAATATTTTATCAAGGCCCAGTATATCCACCAAAATCATTGAATGTGTCTGTATTTGTATTTGCCACACCTTCACTCTAAGTGCTTTTTCAGCCGTTCTGTTTGATCTATAGTAACGCTCACTTCTATCTTTCCAACAATGACCTCTGTGACTTATGACTGTGTTTTTGTTGTACAACATCAAAGCGTTCGCAATGCATTATATGACTGCATCTTATTCTTCTGGTTCAAAGTATTCAAGCATTATAGACACTATGGGAACTGTCTGTAACAGTCCTCTGCTGGCTGTTTACTTCTGTCTGTGTGTGCGCCGTATCTCTCGGTGACTTTTAGCAGGACGCACATGGTGCCCTGCACCCGCAGGGAGGCCACTGGCTCTGTGAAGCCTGCAGCCCTGCACCTGCACAGGCTTCTGAAGCAGTGGGTCATTCGTATTCATCAGGGACAGAGTTTTCCCAAAGGAAATGCTACTAATAGATTAAGCTCATAAATTAAGCATGGGAAGTACAGAAAATATTGTACATGGCAATTAGCAAAGAGAGTGATGAGACTAATGATGGAGAGTGTGTAGGGCTCATGTGATGTAATCAGAAGAATTTTTATCATTATATATATATATATTTATATATATCGAAACCAGACATTAAACCACTTTTTTGAACAATACCATCAAAAGACAACAGTATACAATGCAGTCAAACCCTTTATCATTTTTAAATAGAAGCTAGGAGTTAAATATAGTTCAAATGAACAGATAACATTTATTTGAAAGTTGTGAATGAATACAAAAAGAAAAAAGACTTCCATTGTCGTTGTAAGTTATTTTAAAGTTTCTTTTCAGTATAGAATTGGACGCTGCTTTCTTTAGCTATCAAACAAACATAGACATCAGAGGGGCTCACATCTGTTGACACAGGTTTTACATTGTACGTCATAATGATG
Organism: Labeo catla; assembly: GCA_012976165.1. Classification (NCBI taxonomy): domain Eukaryota; kingdom Metazoa; phylum Chordata; class Actinopteri; order Cypriniformes; family Cyprinidae; genus Labeo; species Labeo catla. The sequence goes on along the minus strand of VONZ01000015.1, from coordinate 687,683 downwards.
ATGTTGAAAAGGTTATAATATACCTTTTATGTGGCTTCTCTTTTGTTTTACAGTATTGTTTATGGCAGAAAGGAGGAAATCTTAAAAAAAAACAGAAGACTACTACTTTTTAGTGCAGAACCACTGAACTCTGTGGGGATTTGTTTTGTTAAAGCTCATTGAATGACAGATGTTTGAGGTCCCGAAGTCACAGAACACTGGAAATTGGATGGTGCACATTAGCTAAAAAGCTAACCATTAACTAGACTGTGAAAGCAGTATAAATATTTGCAAACCTTTGTTGAAGGCACACTTACAATGAAGTAAAACTGTATTGTACCTGATTGGCTGGTAATTGTTACAATAGGTTAGTTAATTTGACAATACCAGTAGTCAGGTTTCTCTACAAACATTACCAGTCAAAAGTTTTTGAACAGTAAGATTTTTAATGTTTTTTTTAATGTCTCTTCTGCTTACCAAGCTGCATTTATTTGATCCAAAGTACAACAAAAGCAGTGCAAATATTGTGAAGTTTTTACTATTTAAAATAACTGCTTTTTATTTGTATATATTTTTAAATGTAATTTATTCCTGTGATCAAAGCTAAATTTTCAGCATCATTACTCCAGTCTTCAGTGTTACATGATTTCCTTTAGAAATCATTATTATATACTGATTTGCTGTTTAATAAACATTTTTTATTATTATTATCAATATTTCAGGTTTTTTTTTTTTCCGGGATTCTTTAATGAATAGAAAAGATCAGCATTTATCTGAAATAAAAAGCTTTTGTAACATTATGCACTACACTATTCAAAAATAAATTAATATTTTTAATTAGCAAGAATGCTTTAAATTGAACAAAAGTGATGATAAAGACATTTATAATGTTACAAAAGATTTTTATTTCAGATAAATGCTGTTCTTCTGAAATGCTGTTCAAAGAAACATGAAAAAAAATCTACTCAGCTGCTTTCAACATAATAATGATAATAATAAATAATAATAATTATAAATGTTTTTTGAGCAGCAAATTAGAATATTAGAATGATTTCTGATTTCTGAAGATTTCACTCATGTGACTGGAGTAATGATACTAAAAATTCAGCTTTTAAATCACAGGTATAAATTACATTTTTAAATATATTCAAATAGAAAACAGTATTTTAAATAGTAAAAATATTCCAAAATTCGACTGTTTTGCTGTACTTTAGATGAAATAAATGCAAGCTTAGTGAGCAGAAGTGACTTAAAAAAAAAAAATAAATAAAAACAAAATCTTACTGTTCAAAAACTTTTGACTGGTAGTGTATGATTCTCTTTGATATGTAATTTCTTTCTAACCAGTAAAAACAAACAAACAAACAAACAAACAAAACAGAAATGCATTAAAGGCTTTTGCTGTTATCATCAAAACATAAACTGTGATAATTTCAACATTGTATTTCAGCATGATTGTTTGTCATTATATGTTTGATATGTTGATATTCCAAAAAAAAAAAAATCATATACTTGTAGAAATGCATTAAAGGAATAGTTCATTCAACATTAAACCCATTCACTGCAACTCTCAATCCATTGACGTGCACCCATTTTCATTTCTGCAGAACGGATCCATTGGTGGGAGACAAGTGATTGTCCAACGTGACGTTATATTGACGTCCTGTGCCAACTGGGCTCTAACACACAAACCATGTAGTTGTCAAACAAGCCTGAATGACTTGATTAGCTGGATCAGGTGTGTTTATTTGGGTTGCTTTAAAGTATTTTGCTGTCATTGACAAAACCAAATCTATTAACTGTAAAAAATTTAAACAAGATTGCTTGTCATTATGAACGATAAGTCCATGTTTGAACTGAATACTGCATAGGTTGTATATTTGAGGGAAGAAAATTTTCCATGCCAAATTTAAAGCCATACGGTCAAATAATTTTAACCAGATTACAATTATGTTAGCCTAGAAAATCAATAACCCTCTGATCAAATTAGCAAAGGAGTCATCTGATATGACACATTTCACATTGCAGCTTGTTTAAGGGTGGGGGGTCTTTAGTAGATCTGTATATCCCTTGGGATCACAGACAGCAAGCAAGCCCTGGAATTTCCCCATCCAATTCTGCCCAGGTTGAAACACCTGTCGCCATAAACAATGAAGAAAACAAGCCACATGCCTCATCTTGTTCTCTAGTGTGAATGGAAATAAATGGACAATGACAAGATGGTGAAAGGATCGGAGGTCAAGGTGTGAGGTTTTATTATTACTTCCAGGTGCACTTGATATTGTTAGAAATGGAAAACCACATTTAGACTGCTATAGAACTGCCTGACAGCTTCAAATTGGCTTCTATGTTCTTATTAGTGTGGTTTCACATGTGTTAAGACCGACGTTGAGTCACTTGGGACATGTAGCTCAGGGATATTACAGATGATTCTTCATTTATGTCAGCAGTCTTGTACCGCTGCCGTGCAATTACCGTGAGATTCTGCTTTCTGTATTTGTGTCAGTCAGAGAACCGAATGATGTGAAAAAATGAAGACTCATTCCTGTTGGGAAACCTGAGCCTCGGGGCTTGAGGGGAGGGAGGTTTCGAGAAAGAGGAGAGAGGACTGTTTGTGTCCTCATATGTCATCTGTGGGAGGGTTGGATGCACAATGAATGAGTTTCTGTGAAACCGTTGCATTTTACAGTTTGATAAGGAGATTTCTAACAGACAAACAATGTGTTTAAAGGATTAGTTCATTCCTGAATTCAGATTTCTCGATAATTTACTCACCCTGTGTCATCCAAGATGTCCATGTCTTTTTTTCTTCAGTCAAAAAGAAATTCAGGTTTTGAGGAAAACATTCCAGGATTTTTCTCCATATAGTAGACTTCAATGGGGACCAACAGGTTGAAGGTCCAAACTGCAGTTTCAGTGTAGCTTCAAAGGGCTCTATACGATCCCAGCCAAAGAATGAAGGCCAAAGTATGCTTTTTACGCGCACGTGAGGGATAGCGTACAGTGCGCGTGAGTCAAATTTTGTCAGAATAGTACTAGTGTATGCATACAAAAAGCGTATACTTTGGGCTTTAGGGTCTTATCTATCGAAACAATCGGTTGTTTTCTAAAAAGAAAATGATATATTTTTTAACCACAAATGCTCATCTTACACTGGCTTTGTGATGCGCGTTTAAAGCCGGGGTTATAATAGTAATTTATAGTAGTTCTTTACGATTGTTACTTGTCAGACTGTACGAACATGATCATCATGTCACACTGTGGGATCTTAGTTGTCATTAAAGGAGAAGTTCACTTCCAGAACTAAAAATTTACAGATTTACTCACCGCCTTGTCATCTAAGATGTTCATGTCTTTCTTTCTACAGTCATAAAGTTTTTTGATTAAAATATTTTAGGATTTCTCTCCATATACTGGACTTTTGTGGTACTCCCAAGATTGAACTTGAAAAAAGGGCTCCAAACAATCCCAGATGAGGAAGAAGGGTCTTTTCTAGCGAAACGATCGGCTATTTTCTAAAAAAAAATTGGCAGTTTATACACTCTTTAACCTCAAATGCACATTTTGTCTTGCTCTGTGTGAATTCTGTGTATTCCGGTTCAGGACAGTTAAGGTATTTCGTAAAACTCCCATCTCATTTTCTCCTCCAACTTCAAAATTGTGCTACATCGTGACAGAAGTACTGACCCAGTGTTTACAAAGTGATCGTGCAAAGAAGATCAAACGCCTTTTACAAAAAAGGTAAAACAGCGATGTAGAATGGTTTTGATGTTGTTGATCGTTTTGCTAGCTAAGACCCTTCTTCCTCGGCCTGGATCGTTTAGAAGTTCAAACTCGGGGGAACCATAGTCCACTAAATCCTAAAATGTTTTCCTCAGAAACCATAGTTTCTTTACGACTGAAGAAAGAAAGACATGAACATCTTGGATGACAAGGGGGTGAGTAATTTATCTGTAAATTTTTGTTCTGGAAGTAAACTTCTCCTTTAATGTCAGACTGTACGAAAGTCAAGATGTGTTAAAAACGGGTACGAGTAAGACATTTTGTCCAGAGTTTTACATTATCAGCCCACACGTTTAGTGACTGCGAGCTGCATTCATCGGATGCCCATTTTCCACAAGTTGATATGATTCTTTAGGATCTTAATGAAAAGTCTATAATATACTTTGGTTAAAAATTCTCAATGGTTGTGTAAAACAACACCCTTTTTACCTTGCCAAAATCAGCTCTGCAAAAATCATTTCATTCTTTTCGAGGCTGCTTTAAATGCAAATGAGCTCTGCTCGCCCCGCCCCTCTCTTCTCTCTGTGGAGTGACAAGCCTGTTTACTTTAGGCGCGTTTAGCCGCGTTTAGCCGCTAAACGTGCTAACTAGCACATTATTAGGAAAGACTATCGTAAAGATTTATAAAAAAAACCTTATACTCACTTCTGCTGTAAGTGAAGCTTGATCGTGACCGATTTGCGCGAACATAGACGGATATATGTAGATCGCAAGGCGCATTCCCTTCACAAACAAACCTAATCTACTGCATCTTCAGCGGCTCAGATGTCGGGAGTAAATGACGACCACTATGTTCATTATTACATCCAGCAACACAACACCTCAATCGCTCAATCAGAGATATTCTTGTCTAACTTACATCCCTGCAATCCCGGCAACGAAACAAAGAGGGCGGACTGTTACAGCTGATCTGAGGTAAAACGCTCATGTCAGTCAACTATCATGGGAGCGGCCTCTGTCAATGTGACGCCACAACAACAGGCATTTGAGAACGGCTCGATTTGAAAAAGGGGATATTATTTTTACAGATTAATGAAAAACCACTGCATGGATTTTTAACATTGTAGGCTAGATTTGTACATACACTGCCAACACACATTCATGTTCAAACAACATGTAGAAGTGAACTTAGCATCCGATAACCCCTTTAAAAGTAAATTAACGGCAGCAATACTGCCGTTTTTTAGAAAGTGTAAGCAGCACTGTAAATCCACATGAAAACAGTGACGCAACCGGTGTTTATTATAATAAAGGCAGTTTATGGAGGTTAAAGGAAATCTCTAGCATTAATTGTGATAATGGCTTGTCTTGGACAAATTAAGACAGTTTGACGTTCGTCTTAGAAGTCACACTGCAGGACCATGCGCCAAATCTTCTGATACTGGCAGAATTTTGTCTGAGGTAAAATTTGATCACAATGGCCATCCAGTAGGAATCTTTTAGGATTTTCAAAATTTGTCTCAGACGGCCAAATCATTGCCAAAATCGCACAGTGTGCACTGGGCTTAAAACGTAATGACGTTGAAAAAGTCATACTTAGTTAGTTCTTCGTCTGTGTACCCTGGTTCAAAAAGGTAGGGTAGGGCAAAAAACTCATCTCATTTTCTCCTCCAACTTCAAAATTGTTTTTTTTTTTACTTTTTTTGTAAAGGCATTTGACTTTCTTTGCACATTCGCTTTGTAAACACAGGGTTGGTACTTCCACCTACGTCACACGTGACTTTTCCAGCGTGACTACGTAATGTGTGAGGTCTAGCTAGTGCAAGATGAGCATTTGTGGTTAAAAAGAATTTACATTTTTATTTTTTAGAAAATGACAGAGCGTTTCGCTAGATACGACCCTTATTTCTCTGCTGGGTTTGTGTAGAGCTGTGATGAAACTGCAATTTGGACCTTTGGTCCCCATTGAAGTCCACTGTATTAAGAAAAATCCTGAAATATTTTCCTCATAAACCTTAATTTATTTTCCACTGAAGAAAGACATGAACATCTTGGATTACACTGGGGTGAGTAAATTGAATTTATAAATGTGTGTCTAGAGAAAATAATAGAAAAATGTCTATATTAATTTGTTGCAAAATCGCACATCAGCTATTCATCACTAAAGTCTTTTTTTTCCACATATGAGGGACACAAATAGCATCATTTCACAGCTGACAGGGAGAATCATGACTGAGTTGTTCAAAACAATGGGAAAAAGGCGAGAAAGTCTGTCACTGTGTCTCCTTTCTCACTATCTATCGTTCTCCCTCATTTCTCCCGTTATAAGCAGATGGACAGTGGGGGCCGGGGAAAGGAGCTCCTTGGAGTCTGGCGTGGTGTCCATTGTGGGCTTTTGATATTTAAACTCGCCCTCATCTACCCTCGGGGGACGCCCGATTGTCTCTATTGTTCAATAAAAAGTGGGCCAAGAAAGAGAGAAATAAAGAGGGGGAGATCCGATTGACATAAAAGGGGAGGGAATGATTGGTAAGATAAAAAAAAAGCAGAAGAAAACAATCTCTGACTGACAGTTTTTTCTGGTTCCACCAGATTTGTACCGAAGTGTGTTTTGTGGAGTGCACCAAATATGAGTGTGATGGACAGGAGCACAGAGAGACCACAGCAAGGGAATTTTCCCCCTTCGTGAGAGGATTTTTTTGATGTCAGCAAATAAGAAAGATGAAAAAAAAAATGTGTGTGTGGCGAGTGGGCTGTCAGGTACTGAAATAACAAGCAACTACAGTAGACAAGCTGCTAGACAGTAAATAAATATGCCTCGAAATAATACTTTATTGTATATAAAAGACCAAAAAAATATTTTTGAGCACTCTCCTAATTTGCGTTTACACTTTCGAGGTTATAAATGCTCAGTTTGTGCGAATCATTTCATGTCTCACCTCACCTCAGTGCTCTGTGACACGAACAGACAGCGCAGATGCATGGGAGAGAGAACGATTTTCTGTGCCAGATGTATGCTGTGGGGTTTTTAGGGAAAGACCAGCCAAATTGCACACGCTCCCATCTGTACCTCTTGCTGCACACAAACTGAGAATGCAGGCCACACAAAGGAGTATTAAATACGATATTAGCCTCTGAGACAACAACAGCTCCTGCTAAATTGGCCTCTCAAGGCCCAATAAATATGCAGAAAGTGTATTTGTTATGAAATTATTAAAATGAAAGACTTGTCTGAAAGTGTCAAAATGAGATTATGATGAATGGAAAATCTTATCTGAAAGTGAATCAGTGCATTAGGAAATTCAAATGGACAGGCCTATGGGTTTTATGAAATATTGAGGACTAAAATGGAGCAACAATTTAATTAAATGAATCAGAAATGTATTTATTAATTTGTTTCCCAATATGTCCCAAGTTTTATTTAATTTAAATTTTTATTTAATTTCATTCGCATAATTCGTACAGACATGTTAGCTTACAGTGAGTAGCGGATTGTCTTAAAAAAACACCAGACATTACCAGATCAATATATTAAAAAATGTGTGTGCGTATGTGTGCATGTATATTATACCATATATATATATATATATATATATATGTGTGTGTGTGTGTGTGTATATATATATAATATACATTATAAATGTGTGTGTATCTGTATATATATATATATATATATATATATATATATAAATAAATCAATTACTATATATATTTATTTTATTTTATATGTGCTTAAAAATATATAAATATCTAAATTAAATTACAAATATATATATATATATATATATATATATATACCGTTTTTTGATATAAATATGTATAGTAATTTGTATGTATGTGTATATATATATATATATATATATATATATATAACATGAATTATATGTAATAATTATATATAACTTAAAAATTATTAATAAAAAATATGCGTAATAAATGAATAATGTGTGTATGTGTGTATATATATATAAATTACTATATATATTTATTTTATTTTAAAAAATAGAAATATCTAAATTAAATTACAAATTATATATATAATATTGTTTTATAAATACATATAGTTTATATATATTAAGTTTATATTTTATAAATATATATATATATATATATATATATATATATATATGTGTATATATATAATTACAGTTTTTTTAATATAAATATGTATAGTAATTTATGTGTGTGTGTGTGTGTGTGTGTATAACAGTGTTTCCCCTACCATTATATTTGGGGGGCGGCCCGCCCCCCCAACGGCAGCCGCCGCCCCCCTTTAAGGTCATCTAAACTTTATTTTCTATATAGCGCCAGATCACAACAGACGTCATTTAAGTTTACCTTTCCTATAGAACAGGTCTATACCTTGTTCTTTTATTTAAAAAACGAAATATCCTTATGTTATTTATCTTATTTACACAACGGCATGTCATTTCTGTCTCTAACGTTACGTGGTCACGCGTCTACAATTTCTCCTCCGCTAAAACGCGGACGGGATCGCGGAGTCCATTCATAAAAACAGAATTTACTCTATAGCGCGGGATGCCGCAGAATTCGTCAATTTTTGGTTTAATAATTCAAAAATAGGTCTCTCACTTAATTCGAATCGCGATATAGACTAGTGTTTGTGAATATTAAAACGCAACAAGACGGTTTAAATATGATTCCTTCATGTTCCGCTTGGCTCTGTATGAATGAATGGCGGAGACGCGGCTTTGTTTACTACACAAATAATGAAGCACACGTGACTCGCGGTTATTTTCGGCCTCTGCCTCTCATTATGACGACATAAACGCATGAACTTAATCTCCAGAACTGCTGTGAGAGTCACTTCATGTAAATTTTACCGTTTCATTTGAGAAAATTAGCATCATACCGTAGTATGTACACAAAAACTAACCGGCAAACTGTCAAAATAAAAGTACGGTTTAACATGTAACAGAAATGTTTTAATCTTGTATTACTTTTGTACAGTATAATGTAGGTGTTTAAATATTCCTATTTCTGGCAAATTTAATTAAACCGTTAAATGCAGAAATTATAATAATAACAGAAATAACAGAAAAACTCTTGTTTGGCAACAAATAAAAAGGTTTAATTTAATTAATTTAATTTCATTAAAAATAAATATTTAATGCCTGTATTTGATTATCAGAAAAATTAAAACACAAGAATTTCTGAAAAAAAAAAAGAAAAGAAAAAGATTGTAGGGCCCTATTGTTCAAAATGTTGAAATTGAGATTTTTTTTGCTTATTTTTTCACTGAAATAAATGTTTTTGTTATTACACAGAGAGTAATGTACCGTACGGTTTATAATGTAAACCCCCACACACACACACACACACCTTTTTATTTACAATATTTAGAAAAATAATAATAATAACCAGCTGTATGTTTGCAGTTACAAATAATAATGGTTGTTTGAATGAATGAAGAAGTGCTTAGGGAATTACTACTTCCGGTTTTTGGAATGATTCAAATACTGCATCATTCATCCCACATTGGAAATGATAGCTTGTTTTGTTGTTATCTTAGCGCTTACAAATACAGGTCATATTGACCTCAGGACTGAATAATGGCTATTCAGTCATGTCATTTAAGTTGTTTAGACTCCTAGTTACATGCTGTAGCTTCTCATTTGTGATCTTTTAATTGGGTCACCATGAGCTAGTGGCTAATGTGTTCAGACAGTCCTATCCTGAACGCAATGCTAAATGGCTAATCTCAGCAAAGGTCAGGAAATGAGGGTTTGTTAATGTTGGGATGTCTATCAACCATCAGGCTCATTGTATCACTCTTCCTCATCTCCTTGCATTGCTGTTAAATAGACTAGCATCTCCTTTTAAGGCATGCGAATCGATCTGTTTGTCATTGTGATTGCTTTCAGATGACACAGATTGCTCTTTATTACTGCGAGGTTACGACATAGAGTTTATTTTTCCTTCTCCAGGGCCATAACCCAAAGGTCAGTGTCACCACGGCTGTTTTGAAGGTCATTATGTGCAGAAGTGTCACACTGGTTTGTCTCTTGGCTTTCATGTGGGTGAGTCACCCAGAAGGTAATTCTGTTTATAACCTAATGCACCATTGCAGGTCAGCTTGAAATGTCAGGGCTTCATTTAGATTTGAGAACATTAAATTAAGATTAGTTTCGATATGGCAGTTGCTCGCTGAGATGTAATAACCAAAGATGAAGGTGGTGGGGGAGGGGGGTGCCATAAAAAAATGTATGTTGACACAAGACATTTCATTTATGTGTCAAATGGAGTGTGATTTTTCATTAATGGTGGTTTTATAGGGATCTATTTAATATTTAATTTCTGCATGTCACTCTCCATCAAGCTAATTGTACCCAGTGTTATATAGTGTCATTGAGATACTATTATAATTTGTATTCATATTTTGAATTAGTTTTTTAAGAGTTCAAGCGCGTAGCGTTGAAACCCTATTGTAATTATTAGAATGGTCACGGATCAGCGATCTCCACGTAAAACTGATTGTGCAGACCAAACCATAAGTCGTAGAGACTAGAAACTTGGAGGGATGGTAGTAATCACACTGCCTACAATGTCATCATGGCTCACCCCAATCGGCCTGACGGGGGCGCTACAGCGAACTAAAGTACGAAATTGCTCATAACTCCTAAACCGTCAATTGCAGGCTCAAGCGTCTTATGTCATTGAAATCACTGGCTCACGCTGGACAAAATGCATAACTCAGATTCGACCATGAGCCTGGCCAAATTTTGCAAACTAGTCCTAGGTTTTTCATCCAATCTGAACCAAAACAGTGCAGAAAGATTCTCTGGAGAGAGAATATCAATATTTAAAAAAAAAGTTAAACTTTCGACTCACCGTTACAAAGCGGCACCAAAATGTTTAAAAGGGGCAGGACCACTTTTAGTAAAATTCCTATAACTCCGGAATGAAATGAGATACAGTATCGCAGCCAAACTCCAAACACTTATGTAAGAGGTTAATTTGAGGTCACAGGGAAAAACTAGCGGAGCTAGTTAATAACTGCGACATTTTTCTGTTTTTGTTCTATCAACATGAAAATTGGTGTGTGCGGTGTTGGTCCGAAGTACCACAAGTGTCTACAAGGACATTTGCGTATGTCAAAAAACATTGCCGCCATTGGCTGAAACTTTGAGCACCTATTAGACAAGGTTAACAGAGGCCGATTGGAACGAAACTCGATGGGCCTGTTCAACTCACGGCCCCAAAGGTCTGAGAGAATTTTGAAAGAAACTGGCCACTGGGGGGGGCAATATCGCATTTTTTAAGGACGTAAACCATTGTACATTGCGCAGTTTTTCACACATATGCACAATATTCCTATCATACGATATAACAACTCATTCCAGACAACATTGCCTCTGGAATCACTGCTGTCAATTAAGTAGTTTGTTAAATGACTGAGTAGATGTAAACAACACTTTTGCGAACTAGTCCTCGGTTTTTCACTCTGGAAAAAACACTGCAGTACAATTCTCTGGACTCTCTAGGTCAATAATTATAAAAAAATGTTGAAATGTACCCTTTGAGAAGCTATAACGGGGTCGTTTAAAAAAGGGGCCTGCCCAAATTTACCCAAAATCCTGATTGTATATCATGCTAAATGTGTCTCTCTAAGAAAAAACGGCATGTTCTCTACAGTAAAATCACTTCAAACGCTATATTAGATATATTATCTTATGAATGAAATTGTGTGCCAAATGGTTATTTTCTTTTCTTTGTGCACAGAAAGTATTCTCGTAGCTTCATAAAATTGCGGCTGAACCACTGATGTCACATGGACTATTTTAATGATGTTCTTACTACCTTTCTGGGTCTTGAACATGTCAGTTACTGTCTATGCAGGGTCAAAAAGCTTTCAGACTTCATCAAAAATATCTTAACTTGTGTTCCAAAGTGGAACAAAGGTCTTACTGGTTTGGAACGTCATGAGGGTAAGTAAATAATGACTGAATTTTCATTTTTGGATTAACTAGCCCTTCAGGTGCTGCTTCTAGAAAGGATTCTCTTTGCCTGCTGCATCTAGGTCAAATTCAGAGCTTCACCTAATGTTCACAGAAACACAGTGACCTGCTTGTTGTGTTAGATAACAGCTCCCATTATCACATTTCGTCATTTAATTAATTACTGCTTCTTTAAATTAGCCTAAAATGTCTGCTTGAAAGTGTTGTGCTGATATTTTTAAGATTCACGTGTATCTTTGGCCGTATTCGTTCCATCTAATTAGCGGAGATGTGATAACCTTGGTTTGGCACAAGCGTGTTGTCCCTGGAAATAATAACCGCGCCTGCAGGTGTTTCTCAGAGGGGGGTGTCTGTAATTTGACGCATCTAAAATAACCTTATGGTAAGCAGTGACACTTTTATCCTTGTGTTTTCCCACGGATCTGAAGAGGATGAGACTGCAGTCGTGATGACACTCTTTCTCTCTTGTTTTGTATTCTGGGAATTTTTTTTTTTTTTTTAAATATGTGTAAATATACACTGCCGGTCAAAAGTTTGGGATCAGTAAGAATTTTAATGTATTTTAAATAAGTTTCTAATGCTCATCAAGGCTATGTTTATTTGATCAAAAATACAGAAAAAAAGTTATATTGTGAAATATTATTATGATGTAAAACAATGTTCTTCTATTTTAATATGCATTAAAAATTGAATTTATTTCTGTGATCAAAACTGAATTTTTTTGGATCATTACTCCAGTATTCAGTGTCACATGATCCTTCAGAAATCATTCTAATAGACTGATTTATTATCAGTGCTGGAAACAGTTTTTCATATTTTTTTGGAACCTGTGACACTTTTTTTCAGGATTCTTTGATGAATAAAAAGTTAAAAAGAACAACATTTATTTAAAATAGAAATCTTTTCTAACAATATACACTACCGTTTGAAAGTTTGGGGTCAGTACATTTTTATTTTTTATTTTTTTGAAAGAAATTAATACTTTTATTCACCAAGGATGTGTTAAATTAATAAAAAGTGATGGCATAGATTTACATTGTTAGAAAGGTTTATATTTTGAATAAATACTGTTGTTTTTAACTTGTTATTCATCAGAGAATCCTGAAAAAAAGAATCAAAGGTTCCAAAAAAATATTTGGCGGCACAACTGTTTCCATCATTGATAATTCTAATAATAAATCAGCATATTAGAATGATTTCTGAAGGATCATGTGACACTTAAGACTGGAGTATCTACTGATGAAAATTCAGCTTTGCATCACAGAAAAAAATTATATTTTAAAGTATATTAAAGTAAAAACCATTATTTTATATTGTGATAACATTTTGCAGTATTATTGTTTTTTTCTGTATTTTTAATCAAATAAATGCAGTCTTGATGAGCATAAGAGACTTTAAAAAACATTACAAGTCTTGCTGATCCCAAACTTTTGAACGGTAGTGTATATACAGTAGATGGATGAATATGAATGCTTAAAAATTACTTTTCTGCTTTTAAGTGTTTAGGCTATGATTAAAAAAAAATCATAGTTTCCACAAAAACAACATTCAACATTGATTATAATAATAATAAATGTTTCTTGAGCATGAAATCAGCATATTAGAATAATTTCTGAAGGATCATGTAACACTAAGGACTGTAGAAATGATCATATAAATTACATTTTAAAATATATTCAGATAGAAAGCACAAATTGTAAAAATATTTCACAATATTAGTTTTTACTGTAGATTTGATCGAATAAACATAGCCTTTGGAAGCATAAATGCTTTATAAAAAATATATTAGATCATTTGACCATTCTTAGTCTGAAAGATAATGCAATAAGTTAATTTCCTGTAATTAGTCTCATGTGTCCGTATAGAATCCAGATACACACGTGTCCTTGGATTTGTATTATCCTTCCTTTATCATTTATTTAGATTAGATTTATTTTCTTTTGCAAAGGACTAAAAATCTGAATAAAGCCTATTTAGTTTGTTTGAAGGACCTTCAGCAGCCCCTCTGAGACCTGTATAGGGTTACAAGTCGCTATCAGTGTTTTCATACAGAACAGGTGTCTTTTGGGTCCCAGTGGGAGGTTACATCATTTTCAAACGCGCCTCGTATTAGTTCATAGGCTTAAACGGCGTGTTATGTCATACTGTAGAAAGGAAGCTTTGAATTAATATAGGATATCTTTTGGATCAAAAATATCCACTTTCTTTATTTGTGTATGTTATTGATCCAAAGCAGATGTTAAGATCTCCATGGCACAGATGGCTTGACTTGGTTTCGTAATTACGTATGCAGGGCTGTCTTGTGGTTCTGCAGTCCAGCTGCTTTGCCCCATTGTATTCATAGACGTTGGTGTGTGTGTGTGCTTGTGTGCGTTTGGGGGATACACACGCGCTCTGGCGGGAGACCAAAGCTTTCCCTCCCCTGTCCAGACTTCTTGAGGGCAGATCGGGGCTCCGCCAGCAATTAACTGAAGAAATGACAACACCTCCTGTTGATACAGGCTCCTGAAGAGGGGAGGGGGAGGGTGCAATGGGCCTGCGCACGACAGCCGCCGTTTGACCGACAAGCAGGGAAGGGCTTTTTGTTAACACTCGCTATGATTCAGCCTTCTGTCAGTGTGGATGTAAAGTAGGTCTGGAGACTAAACTGAACCGCGACCCCAGGGCTTAACACACTGGATGTCAGACCCGGGGTTGACTCTTCAACTGACACAGTTAAACACTCAGAGCCCTGAACTGTGGCGCGTTTCATCACGATCCATATGTTTTCGATGTATGGCCCACAAAAGTTTGCTTTATAGGCCATGTGTGTGTATGCGCATGTGCGTTTTCTGAAAAACTATATGCTGCAAATTTAGCTTGATTTTTTTTTTTTTCCTCCATCTGTTTCTTCAACATTGATATTTGTATGGTTGGCTTATATCAGAGAGAGAATTATTATGATTATTATAATGTCATTTATTGACTTTATTTGGATTATTATGGTGTCATTTAGATAGTTTTTCCCATAAACACATGGAAAATGTTTATACTCATACAGCTGGCTTGCATAGTGTGTGAAGTATTACGAACATTACAAATATTTTTTTATTAAAAAAATGGATTGAATCACAATAAATCCCACTTTAAAATTAAAGTTTTTTAGTGTACGTTTGTATTGCAATAATTTCACATTCAATTTTTAAACTGATGTAGAAACGACAAAGACACTACATTTTTAATATTTGTTAAATGTTTTTTGAGGTTGAGAATCACTGATACCAATATTACTGATGGCGATATGGGCAAAATAATTATTATAATATATATTTTTTCATATCAGTCGATATCAATAATTTGGACAATAAATGTAACATTTTTATTTCTTTCAAGGTATATTTTTTTGTTCCAATGTGAAAGCTGTAAAAACCAGATGGTTAATTGTGTTTTTAAACTATTTTTTTTATGCTCAGAACATGACAAACGCTTCACGTTTTTGAATTCTTTACACTTTTCCAGTCATTTTTTCATAAGAAAATAAATTAAAAATAATAAGAAAATATAATTTCTTAGTTCTACATGTTCTAAAATTGTTTAAAAAAGAAATTGTATTGCCTCATAATGTTAATAATAATATAACTTTTTTGAAATACTCATTTGATAGTAGCTTTTTTTTTTTAATTAACCATTGGTCTTCCATAATAGCATACATATAGATCATGACAATCACAGTTAAAACCACAAATATAGCACCTCAATATCATGATATAAATGTTAAATGGTTTCTGTGTATTTGTATGACAAACAGTAGTCTAAACACATTTAGTATAAATGCATAAACGCTATAGGTTAGTCACAAAAAATACTGTAATTAAGTTCCATTACTCCTCCTTCAATACATTTAATACATCTACATTAATAATAAAATTCAACATGAATACCCACATTTCTGACCCAATACCATGGTGTAGTTAGTGCTACTACAGTAAATCTATGGTAAATGATTGCGATTTGTAGATTAAAAAGCCTTCTGACTGTATCGTTACACACAGTGTCTCTTCTGTTTGTCAGCGCTGTATCATCTGGCTATAAACCAAGTTATTTTTGTTCTTCACTAAATTTACTGGATCTCAGTGCTGTTTATTGATCACAAGACCGGGACTCATCAGCGAGTCTGCTCTCGTGTTCTTGCGCTGCACCGCCGTTTGAACTTTGAGCCGAGCTGATAAACACTCCGAACGGTGTGCTTCAAATAACTAGCGCTATTTCGTTCTGCCTTTTGTGTATAAACATTACACTGAACATTTAGCAAACTCGTTATTGTTTATTGAGGAAATTTATATTGCGCGATAATTATCATTAATGATTTATCACCCAGCCCTAGGCTACAGCATGCAGTATAACATCTGACAGGACAGGTAAATTGGTTTTTACTGACATATGGCCTGACAACATCTCATCTTACCGCAGTTCACTGTTGTTCTACTGAAGCTCCCTCGTCACCTGTACCTTTCGTTTGTCTAGCACACGGCATTGAAGTTGGAGTGTGCGTTTAAAAAAGTCTCCCATTTGATGTGGTTGTAAAGACGTTCTGCGACTTAATAAATGCATTTCTTGTCAAGAAAAAAGGGACAGAAGCAGCAGTTGTGAGTGGGGTGGCCAACCCTAGCCCCGCCCCTGCGTTAACTGTGTTAAATATTTTAACGCCGTTAAACTGGAAAAATGAATCGCCTGCGTTAACCAGCAAATTTTGACAGCATTAATAAATATATTAGGGCTGTCAGTCGATTAAAATTTTTAATCGAATTAATTACATAATGTGTCGATTAATTAATCAAATTAATCGCAAAATACCCACGAAAGATTATTTAAAGCTATTTTTGTTAAATGAGAAAGTATCAAATAGACATTACAAATTGTAGCTTTAGAAAGAAATATTTTGTTTGATTCAACATAAAATTAATAACACAAACATTTAGGCTGCAATGGCCTAGTGTAAACTATGGAACATAAAAGAAGATAATGTGAGAAACATATCAGTATTTTTTGTTTATATAATGAAAGTAACCAAAACAGCAAAAAATACTTTATTTTATGTTCCACAAAAGAAAGGTTTGAAACGACATGAGGGTGAGTAAATGATGACAGAATTTACATTTTATTAGGTGAACTATCCCTTTAATGTTTTTATTTTTTTTTATTTTTATTATAATTATATATTTTTTTAATGAAATTATACTCTAAAAAAGAAACTAAATCTGCCCGCAGGTGGCGATAAATGTCTTTATGAGTCATTTGATTCAGTTCGTTCAAATGGCTGATTTATTTAGTAATGAAGTAAATGGCGCTCTTTATGAATGGGCCTGTGAATCATTGATTCACACGATTCGTTCAAAACGCGGATACATTTAGAAACTAAACACCACAGTGTTGCTCAAAGACGCGCAACAATTCTGTGGTGGTTTCAAAGATGTATTCTCAAAAAATTGAGCAAAAACATATAATATAGTGTTTAAAATACAACACAATATCAACTTCTTACTTACTGAACTGTTAAAATCACATTTAAGCTTGTGATAGATTGGGACAACATCAGCACTTGTGTTATATTGCTCTTGCTGCCTGTGTGATATTATGTGATATTTATAAATATGGGACAAAACACATAAAGGGGCATTTTAAGTTAATGTGCTAAACTGACAGCCTTAATTTATATACTTACTGTGGAAACTTAGATAGCCAGGCAGTTAAGAGTTCTTTCTGATCCTTGAATCCAATGCAATATTCTAGTGATATCAGAACCATTTCATCGTTTGTATCACTCCTCTTATGGTATTTCTCACAGCGAGTGTCTACTAAAATTTGTATAAATACTACTATTTTTATGTCACAAGCAGATCATCATCAGCTTTTGTACAACATAATAAGTCTAGAACCAGTGATGTAACCATATTTAAGACTGAAGGGTACTAAAATACAAAAGATTTAGGATATGTCATTGAAAGCTCAACTATTTTGAATATTTGAGAGGTCTTTGTTGTTTATGACCCTGATGGAAATGGTGTGTTGGCCAGTCAGCATCCAGGATGGGTTTCATAAATATGGATATAGATATAGCATCATTTATATTGATTTCCTTTCCTTCTTTGACCAGCTGCTTCCTTAGTTGTTTCCTCTCTCATTCTCTGTCTGTTAAGTAGCTCTTCAGAGAAACCGTTTATATCACCTAGAACATTCTGATCCAAACACTCTGACATTTTACACCGCTAATACCCCTGCTGTTCAGGCTCTTCACTGAATTACAGAGTCTGCCCGTGTTCCTGCTAAAGCTAACCCGTGTGCCGGCGGCTTACTGGAGGAAACTCAGACAGCCAGGTACCCTGCTGTTAAAGTTATTGTGTTTGTGTCAAGGCTGTGGCCTACCTGACATCTGCTCTGTGGCTGGACAAGGGACATGAGCTTAACCTATGACCCTTCAACTATTTAATGGTTTACATAACTGATGATGTCACGACCCTGTTCATGAAACACTTTCTATTTATGAAGCCACTAATATTTGAGCTGTATCTGATTGTAAATCTTCACATTTTTGCATTAAAAAAGTGTGAAGGTAATCAAGAAAGAGATCAACCGAAGGAGTGACTTTCACTTTAAAGTGCCCAAAAGGAAAGCTTCAGGATATATGGAAGTGAATCAATATCATTGATCCGGATCAAATTTATGTTGTTTCGGGTCATAAAAACTCTTTTTTCTTTCTTTCTTTGATTTTTTTTTTTTCTCCTCTTTATGTGGCTGTTAAATCTATGTAAGAAGAGAGTGAATTGGATCATGGAAGAAAGGAAGGACTGTCTCAAGAGTCGCAAGACTAATGTGGATGTATCTGCTTTGCCTTCGGCAGCAGCTGCTCTGAAGGGCCGCCATTAATCTGACCCTCTGACTGCCCCTGTACACAGCAGGATAAGTGGAGAGGGGTCTTTAGATCAATGGAGGGTGGGACAGAGAGGGACAGAATGTGTGTAGAGAGGTATAGACCTGATAAACGAAAGACCAGATGTCCCCAAGAGCTGCCAGATCTCATTGATGGGATCTGAGTGAACTTTTCAACATATTTGTACTCTTTACAGGTCATTTAGGTTTGCCTGAGATACACAGCATAAATCTTAAAGGGATAGTTCACCCAAAAATGGTAATTCTGTCATCATTTGCTCATTTCAGAATTCTTTGGAACACAGCAGAAGAAATTATTGTTTGAAGAACGGTCTTTTGTCAGTGGAGTCTAAAATAACATCAGACACCATTGGCTTTCATTCTGCAAGAAAAAAAGTTTAGTTTACTACACATATACTAAAGCATGTGTGACGCTCGCAGTGATTTCAGCGGCTGGTGGCTCACTAAATGACGACATAAAAGCATGAAAAATATCTCCAGAGCTGCTCTGGGAGTCACTTCATAAGCATTCGACTATTTCATTCCAGTAAAACTGTTGTCATGTCATATACACACATAAACTTAAAGGTCCTCGTCAAAATAAAAGTTTGGTTTAACTTGAAGTAATTGTGTCAGAAATATAACACTATTATACAGGAGAATGTAATAATACTATACTACTGCTACTAAAATTATTAAAACGTTATATTTTCAAGGAATAATCATACAATATTTCTTCAATGTTTTTTTAATGGTGAATCCCCTTTGTTTGCCAAAAAATGAAGTTTAGTTTTAATTTGATTAAAAGATAAATTAATGTTGTATGCTTTCATTTGATAACCAGAAAAATGTAAATACATTACACAGAATGTCTAAAAAAAAGAAAACATTTCATAGGGCTATTGTAAAAAATAAATTTTAAACATTCAAATAATTAGACATGCTTAAAAACAGAATTTGGTAACAATAGAACAGAAAGTGACGGAAAAAAATAAATATTTCATAGGGCCCTAAAAATGTCATCTTTGTTAAACTTTTAATAAATTGATGTTAGGGCTGGGCGATATGACAAAAATCTCATATCACGATATAAATCATCTCATATCCCAATAATGATATATATCACGATATAGGCGATTTGGCCTGGCACTCGTAGTATATAAGAGGCAACTTAACTTGCCACACATTTTATAAGATTAATTTAAGATTAGATGCTTGTCAGTGGTGCTCAGGATCTGCAAATCATTCGCCATCGTCCTCAGTTATCTCTCATATCTCGTCATATCGCACAGCCCTAATTGATGTTAAATTGTATAAATAAGTTTCATGATTCTAACAAGTTTCATGATTTTAATTAACTAGACATGTGTTATGCTATATATATGCGACCCTGGACCACAAAACCAGTCTTAAGTTGCACTGGTATATTTGTAGCAATAGCCAGAAATACATTTTATGGGCCAAGCTTATTGATTTTTCTTTTATGCCAAAAATCATTAGGATATTTAGTAAAAATCATGTTCAATGAAGATACTTTGTAAATGTCCAACCATAAATATATCAAAATGTAATTTTTGATTAGTAATATGCATTGCTAAAAACTTCATTTGGTCAACTTTAAAGGCGATTTTCTCAAAATTTTGATATTTTTTTGCACCCTCAGATTCCAGATTTTCAAACAGTTGTATCTCTGCCAAATATTGTCATATCCCAGCAAACCACACATCAATGGAAAGGTCCAGGGTCACATACACTGTAAAAAACAATTTGTTGAGTCAACTTGAAATAATTTGTAACCTGTCAACTCAAAAAAAGTTTATTCAACTTGAAATGTTAAATTATACTAAGTGACAACTTAGATATTTGAGTTGAATCAACTTAAAATTTTCAGGCAGCTGAGTTACTTACCCATCTATTAAGTTTAGCAAACACAAATATCTAAGTTGTTACTTAGTACAACTTAACATTTCAAGTTGAATAAACTTATTTTAGTTGACTGAACTTAAAATTTTAAGGCAGCAGGGTAACAAATTACTTTAAGCTGACAACAAATTGTGTTTTTTATTTTTTACAGTGTACATGCTTAGCTAAATGGATAGAATAGTTAATATCTAATCAGAGTCAACTCACTCTTTGTCTCGGAGGTGTCAAATTTTTTTTCTGTGGTGTTCATGTAGGGGAAACTGGCTCATTTGTGATGTATAATGCCTCTTATTGGCAAAGGAGGTGATATTTCATATAAACAGATGGGAAGCATGGGAACTACATAGCATGAACACCTGGATACTACTTCATCAAGATGACTTTAACACTTTGTTGACCTGACCAACCATTGAGAATGGGATTGTTGCCAAATGCTATTAGCTAACATGCAGCATGCATCTCACTTATGTGCTGTTTTTGAAACAAGACAAAAGCTGTCCTTAGAGGAACAGTTCATCCAAAAATGAATAATCTGAAACCTTTTTTTTTTTTTTTTTTTTTTTTAAAGAAAATAATAATTTTACTCAGCAGGGATGCATCACCCAAAAATAAAAATTCTGTCATTAGTTACTCACCTTCATGTCATTCCAAACCTGTAAGATCTATGTTCATCTTTGGAACACAAATTAAGATATTTTTGATGAAATCCGAAAGCTTGGATAGACAGCAACGCAACTACCTTGTTCAAGGCCCAGAAAAGTAGTAAGGACATTGTTAAAATAGTCCATGTGACATCAGTGGTTCAACTGTAATGTTATAAAGCTACGAGAATACTTTTTGCGTGTGAAGAAAACAAAAATAACAGCTTTATTCAACCATTTGTTTTCTTCCGTATCACAACGTATATTTATTTTTCATCAGAAATCTAAATTTGTGTACTGAAGATGAAGGTCTTAGGGGTTTGAAATGATGAGGGTGAGTAATTAATGACAGAATTTTCATTTTTGAGTGAACTGTTCCTTTAAATTGATCAAAAGTGAAAAAAAAGAGATATTGCTGACCCCAAACAGCAGCGTGTGTCATTATATACTATACCTTTAACTGACATGAGAATAAATACCAGTAACTCTTCCATTATGTTGATCTGTCTATACACACATTTTATCTCCGGTCTTTTGACACACAAACAAGTGCTCAAAAGCCCCTGGTTTACACGACCGAACATGTCAGAGTGGGATTCACTCCAGTGGGACTCTCATGGACCCGTTTCAACTCATTACTGACAGCTTTTGTACATGGCCTCTCTCATAAGCTTGGCAGCTCCCAGCCTTCCCAAGTGTGCTCTTCAGACCTCTTGTTAGTCTCTAATGAGCCGCCCCGTTGATTGCTGAGAAAGAAGAAAAAACAAAAACAAAACAGGAACATCCAGTTTGTCTCATTCCATCTTTCATTTCCCCCCGACACAGACAAAGGAGGCCTTACTTTGCTCAAACAGCCATGATGCTCCTGATGCTTCTCATTGTTTTACTCATGTCCTGTCCTGGAGTTCCACAAACAACAAGAGCCTTTCTATCTTTCTCAAATACATCCATATTCCTCTGCCCTTTCTTCTCCTGTCATCTCTTTCTCCTCTTCCACCCCCTCTGCCGCTCTTGCTCTTTTTAACCCGTGCCCCTCCTTATCCCTCTGCCTTTGTGTCCCTCAAGCTGGTTTAAATATTTAAACAATGCAATTAGCGTTACACCTGATGCAATTGAAAGACGGGCCCTTTGTGACTGTATGCTCTGGCACGGCAACACAGCGGGAATGTCTTTGCTCGTAGCCTTTTAATGTCTGAATGACATGAATACAGGTTTCATTACACAGAACGTGAATTAAAATCTCTAGTTGTCACTTTGCTGAAAATCTATTATGATGTGAATGTCCATTTGCTGTACATGTTTTTATCACCCAGTTTAATCTGTGATATGTGAATAGAATTTATTAAATTGAAACAAATTAAAGGAGAAGTCCACTTCCAAAACAAAGATTTACATATAATGTACTATAATGTTCATGTCTTTCTTTCTTCAGTCGTAAAGAAATTATGTTTTTTGAGGAAAATATTTCAGCATTCTTCTCCATATAATGGACTGATATGGTGCCTTAATTTTGAACTTCCAAAATGCAGTTTAAATGCAGCTTCAAATGATCCCAAATGCGGTTATAAATGAGTCCAGCCGTGGAAGAAGGGTCTTATCTAACGAAACGATTGGTTAGTTCATTAAAAAAAATACAATTTAAATACTTTTTAAGCTCAAACATTCGTCTTGCCTTTCTCTCCCTGAACTGTATTCTGACTCAAGACAGTTAGGGTATGTCGAAAAACTCCCATCGTATTTTCTCCCTCAACTTCAAAAATCATTTCAGAATCATCCTACATTGCTGCAGAAGTACCGACCCAGTCTTTGCACAGTAAACGTGCAAAGAAGATCAAACACTCTTAACAGAAAAGGTAAAACAGCGATATAGCATGATTTTGAAGTTGAGGGAGAATATGAGATGGGAGTTTTTCGATGAACCGATGAACCGGAACAAATACAGTCCAGGCAGAGCAAGACAAGTGGAGCGTTTGGCATTAAAAAGTATATAAATTGTATTATTTTTATTCAAATAACCGATCATTACGCTACATAAGACCATAATATATATAAAAACTACCTGCATTTAAAAAATCCACATATAATTCCATAGTTCTTTTTTGGTATACTTTTGTTATTTTTGTATTAAAACAGAAAACAGATATTTAAAATTATAATAATATTTCACAAATATTTCACTGTTTTTACTGTATTTTTGAAAAAATCTTAGTGACACCTAAAAATGTATGTGCCATCAATATAATTAAAAAAAGATAAAATAATTAATAAATAAATAAAAAACATGGTTACCATGGTATATATAAAAAGTACCTGCATTTAAAAAATCACATATAATTCCATAGTTCCATAGTACATAAGACCCTTCTTTCTCGCCTGGGATCGTTTACAAACACATCTGGGATCGTTTGAAGCTGCATTTAAACTGCATTTTGGAAGTTCAAAAATCGGGGCACCATATCAGTCTATTATATGGAGAAAAATGCTGAAATGTTTTCCTCAAAAAACATAATTTCTTTTACGACTGAAGAAAGAAAGACATGAACATCTTGGATGACAAGGGGGTGAGTACATTACATGTGAATCTTTGTTTTGGAACTGGATTTCTCCTTTAATGTTTTTTTTGTGAACGCACATCAAAGACTGATACAGAAGAGAAGAAATTGTTGAATAAAGATGCTATTTGTGTTTTCTTTGCGCACAAAAAGCATAAAATTACGGTTGGACCACTGATGTCACATGCACTATTTTAACAACGTCCTTACCTTTCTGGGCCTTAAACGTGGTAGTTGCATTGCTGTCTATGCAGGGTCAAAAAGCTCCTGGAGTTCACCAACAATATCTTAATTTGTGCTCCAAAGATGAACAAAGTTCTTAAAGGTTTGGAACGACATGAGGGTTAGTAATTAATGACAGAATTTTCATTTTTGGTTAAACTATCCCTTTAATACTAGTTAGAATTAGAACCAGAACCATTTAATTTATTATGATTCCCATCCCTATCACGTACGTAAAGTTGTGTCGGGAGCTTCAGTTCTGTTTCCCAGTGCGATTTAGATCTTCAAGCTGCTTGTAATTTCCGTGCCAATCGTGAGGAACTGAAACAAACCTTTTATTTAGGCTCACTCCCTCTGTTTTGCATCTGCCAACACAGGAGCCCCCACAAAAGACGTCAGTGGAAAGGAAAAAATGTGAAACATTTCTCATAATAAGGGAAACCCATTCTGCCCTCACTGTGCTCAGACTGTACATGTTTGAGGTCACAAGCAAATACACTACAACAGCAAACACTGTTTAATCTCCACATTCCTTGCTTTGCTGCACTGTTTAATCTTACTTTTCAGCTTGAGCTGTTATCTTTGCATTCGTGCTGTCTGTTAAACTCTTTCAGACAGATATTCAGTCACAGAGGAGACCTCTTATCATAATTTAATGTGCTTACCTTAGAAAACTAAATACCTTCAAATTGCAAATCCACCTTGGAGACACAGGATCAAGGGCCCTTAGAGTTAAGCTGTCAATCACCTGCAGTCCGTAGCTTTTAGATGGTTTATGGTAAGCTATAGTAGTTTGGCTTGACCTGTGCACTTCATTTAGAAATTGAGATGAGTGTTTTTAAAAAAGCTTCTGCTTCAGTATAGCTTCCATTAATTTATTTCATATATAAATGAAAAAACGATCACAAAAATGTCAAAACGTACCTTTTAATGCCACTTTTGGGGGTGATAACTGGGAATATTACCTCAGACACTGTGAGAAGAAGAGCTCAGTATTTTAGTACTGTCATCTGGCCCATAATTTTGCCTATAGGCCTCATATATTTAAGCACTGGTACTGTATGATAGTAGTAGATGGTACAAACCTGCTACTTTGACACCATGGTACTACACAATTACTATATTAATATACCATGGTTTAATTAGGGTTGCAAAAAGGTGGACATTTTCCAGTAAATTTCAGAAACATTACAGAAATTCTGGAAACTTTCCAGGAATTTTCGGAAAGTTTCCAGAAATTTTCCACCCATTTGCAACCCTATAATTCAGCAAAGATGCATCAATAGTGATGGTAAATTCATTTCTAATGTTATGGAATTATCAAAATAAATACTGTTCTTTTGAACTTTCCATTCATTAAAGAATACTGAGAAAATGTATCAAGGTTTTCACAGAAAATATTAAGCAGCACAACTATTTTCAACATTGCTAATAATAATAATAATTGCTTCTTGAGCACCAAATCAGCTTATTAGAATAATTTCTGAAGGATCATGTGACATTGAAGACTGGAGTAATGATTCAGAAATTTCAGCTTTGTCATCAAAGAAATAAATTACGTTTTTACAATGTATTAAAATAGAAAACAGATATTTAAAATGATAAAAATATTTCACAAATATTTCACTGTTTTTACTGTATTTTTGAAAAAATCTTAGTGACACCCAAAAATGTATATGACATCAATATAATTAAAAAAATAAAAATAATTGAAAAATAAATAAATAAATAAAAACATGGTTGCCATGATATATATAAAAACTACCTGCATTAAAAAACATATAATTCAATAGTTCTTTTTTTTATATACTTTTGTTATTTTTGTATTAAAATAGAAAACACATATTTAAAATTACAATAATATTTCACAAATAATTTCACTGTTTTTACTTTATTTTTTATTTTTTAATCTTAGTGACACCTAAAAATGTATATGACATCCATGTAAATAAAAAATAATAATAATAATACGTAAAAAAATAAACAACTAAAGAAATAAAAACATGGTTGCCATATATAAAAACTACCTGCATTAAAAAAGTCACATATAATTCCATAGTTCTTATTGGTATACTTTTGTTATTTTTGTATTAAAATAGAAAACACATTTTTAAAATTGTAATATATAGTACTATATAGTAATATATAATATTTCAATATATTGTTTATACTGTATTTTTGAAAAAAATCTAAGGTGACACCTAAAAATGTATATGACATCAATATACATTTATTATATATATATATATATATATATATATAAACTACCTGCATTAAAAAAAAGTCATATATTGATATTCTGATATTTAAAATTATAATAATTTTTCACTGATATTTTACTGTTTTTACTGTATTTTTAAAAAATATCTTAGTGACACCTAAAAATGTATATGACATCCAAATAAATAAATCAATAAATGAATGCATGAATGAATGAATGAATGAATGAAAACATGGTTGCCATGATATATATAAAAAAATACCTGTGTTAAAAATCACATAGAATTCCATAGTTCTTTTTGGTATACTTTTGTTATTTTTGTGTGCATTTATAATACAGCAATCTTATTTTTATTATAATATGATACGCCACTACATCAGAATAACATGCATGACATATTTGCAATTATTCCTGCATATTGTCACATTATCCAGCAGCTCATTTTAATTAGAATCATCTCAGAAGGTGTTTACATTATTAGATTGCTCTTAATGATGTTGCTGAAAACGTGTTTGACCTTGCTAATATGTCTCATTCTGCTATATATCAACCTGTGCTGAACAATTACTATCTTAAATGAAGGTATAATTACTATTCCTTTAATAAACCTTCTTTGTTTATTTTGACTAGAAGCAATTCTTCATTTAACTCTAACTGTCTGGCACTGGCATCTATTGATCTCTATCCATATTAGGCTCCTCTAATCATATACAGTGAGCATTTGCATGTTGTTGACATCATATTGATTTGTCAGTAGGTGACATGAGAGCGGGAGTGAAAAGGGCTCCAGACATACACGAGATTGAGACGCGGGTTGTAATGGAGAGGTCAAGCTCAGAGGGAAAGCCTGGAGGAGGGGAGAGGCTTCCATCCCAGGCTGAGAAACACTAAATTCCCTCCAGCTGAGAGCAGGGGGAGGACAGCGTAGCCGACCGCCTCGGTTTTACATATATGTCACGTGTTTGTGTTTTTCCTTGATGTGTGTATGCGTTTTTTTTTTGTTGTTGTTGTGTGTGGATCTTTTTCAAAGGGGGAGGGCCCACATGGTGATTAATTATTCATGAGGTGGGCGTGGTGATGTCGAAGTAGGAGGTGGCAGTCTGTGTTTGCTGTGCGTGAGGGAGGCAGAAAGAGAGAGGGAACATCAGAGACAGTTAGTAGAGGCTTGAGGTAAGGATGCACAGAGGCATAAGAGCCCCCAGAAGACACATCATTAAGGAACTACACACATGCTTTGCTTCTTCATGGCACAGGCTGTAAGCCACAGTGACCGCTAGTCAAAGGATTTTAAACCGACACAAAAAAGAGGAATCTACTCTAATAGAGATGACAGGCCAGCTCACTCTTACCAGATACGGAGATCTTCTTGCCTGAGAGGTAAATTGGATTTGTTTTATGATGTATTTCATTGCTCTGCCTGGATTCAAAAGCAGGCTACGGTGGGCTGATAATTGGCTTTTTTGTTTCTGGAAGGGGGAGAGAGGGCTGCCAGCATGTGTCTTTTCTCTTTCATTCATTCTTATGTGTGTTTCATCCCACATGCTGACCGCATTACACTGGGCTTTGTTGGTCTGACATGTTTAGACTTGTGGCTCTTATTCTGTTAAGGTAGTTATGTTAAGCATTTAACATTTAAATATGAAACGTATAACCATTTTTAAACCGAATATTTTAGAAATGTCAATGAAAAATTTGATATGAAATATTCGAGAGATTACATTAAATATTTGCAAGATTGGCAAATTGCATTTAGTGTTATAGTGTCTCTCTAAAAATAAATGTCTTTAAACTGTGTTTGCTTGGTATTCTAATAATAGACATTTGAGACTGTCTGCATGTTGAATATCATATTATTTCCCAAATAATATATGAAATGAGCATATTGCATGTGATTTTTATGAATTAATCATATTCTAAATCAGTCAGACACTTATTGATGAGTGGTTGGCTGCAGATGAGCACATATTGATCTCTGATTTGGACGCCGGGATACATGTTGCCCTATCGGGGTCTTGTAAACTTCACTGGCTCTGGCCGTAACCTTTGTGAACTCTGTTGCGTTGCTGTCTCGCGCTAAAGTCTAAAGTCTTCTGTCCGCCACCACATCACTGAACGTCATCTCAGCTCTTGTCAGACCAAGGGTTGTCTTTGTTTTACCCTAAAATTAAACTAGATCTGCTAGTCAGATGCGTGAAGTGTTTAGCTAAGGATGTATGGAGCATGTGAGACACATGTTAGGAAGAAAACACTTGTTTATTGAAGCACATACACCATCACAAGCCAACTGCATTTGACAGCCTCAGACACACTCAGTTTCTCTCTCTGAGCTGTCATGGTCTGATCTGTGAAGATTTATACTCTGCAGCGTTGTGTTTCTGTCTTTGTCTCAGTGTGGTGAACGTCCGACTGGAAGATTGTAACTATTCAACAAAACCTCATTAGAATACTTGGTATTTGTTTCAACAGACAATTAAACAGCAATTAGACTACACTAGTGTTTACGGTGTTTTTTTTGTCTTTTACTTGCTCTTATTCTCAACTTCTCTTTCTCTGTATTTTCCCCTTTCTCTTTACCTGCTTTGTCGTGTTTACACTAAAGGGTTAGCTCACCCAAAAATTAAAATTCTGTCGTTAATTTCTCACCCTCACGTCGCTCCAAACCTGTAAGACCTTCGCTCATCTTTAGAACGCAAATTAAGATATTTTTGATGAGATCCGAGAGCTTTCTGACCTTGCATAGACAACAATGCAACTACCACATTCAAGACCCTGAAAGGTACTAAAGACGTCATTAAAATAGTCCATGTGACAACAGTGGTTCAAAACAAAAATAATGACTTTATTCAACAATTTCTTCTCTTCCGTGTCAGTCTTCAACAAGAGTAGCACAATGTATGCGTATGTAGGGATGCGTATGTTTGCGGACAGCATGGCGGAATCCAGTCATAAAAATGGAATTTACAATTCAACGCGGAATGTCACAGAATCTGTCAAAGTTTAAATGAATTAATCACCTTACATCAAATCGCGATATGGACTAATATATGTAAATATTAAGCTGCAAAACAACTCTTTAAAAATGAATTCTGCATTTCTCTGTGTTAATGAATGGTGCAGACGTGCGTTTTTGTTTACTACTCATACTGAAGCGCACGTGACACTACGTGACTGATATTAGCGGCTGCCGTCTCACTAAATGAGCACATAAATACATCAACAACATCTGTAGACCTGCCCTGAGAGTCACTTCGTGAGCATTTTACCGTTTCATTTGAGTAAAACTATCGTCATATCATATACACAGAAATTTAAAGGTAAAGGTAGTTATTTTTAAGGAATGGTCATATATTTCTTCAATGTTTTAATTGTAATAGTAAATCTGCCAAAAAAATAACATTTGTTTAATTTTCATTAATTAAAAGATGAATTAAATTAATTAATTCTGAGAAAAATAAGCATTTCACAAGGCTATTGTAAGAATAAATTAAACTTGTTTTTTTTGCATTCAAATAATTAGGACATGTTAGAACACAGAATTTGGTAACAATAAATCATAAGGTGGGCAAAAATAAAACATTTCATAGGGCCTTTAACATGTACTTTTTTGTTAAACTGATGTTAAATCGTTTAAGTTTCATGATTTTAATTAATTAGACCTGCTTTTGATTAATAAAATTTAATTGAATTATTAAAAAGGAGCCCAGAAAAAAAAAAAAATCCAGAAAAATTAAACTGAAATTGGGAAAAAATAAAATGGATTCTATAGGGCCCTACGTATAGTGCTGCTGACACAGGAGCTGGCATTTAGAGAAGTCAAATGGCTTACTTGCAGTTGTCTGTTCTCAATAATTATGAAAAAAAATAAACATTCTCCTTTTAAGATTTTAAATATGGGCTGTGGTGAAAGCAGCTGTTTCATATTTACAACATAGCTGTCATGTGTAGTCAGAAAAAGGCTGTTTGATGTTTTCTAGGAAACTCCATCATTAAGCTGATGTGCAGCGTTCACATGTGGCTGATAGTGACATGTCAGGATTTGCTCTGCCATGTGTGTCTCTGTGAA
This sequence comes from Labeo catla, assembly GCA_012976165.1. Lineage (NCBI taxonomy): Eukaryota > Metazoa > Chordata > Actinopteri > Cypriniformes > Cyprinidae > Labeo > Labeo catla. Next base: position 657,474 of record VONZ01000015.1, on the reverse strand, counting down.
TAAATAGGCTAGTGTCATTTACAAAAGAGCTTCAGTCACGCTTTAATGTAAATATTGTTAGTGGCCTAGACAGGAACCAGATACACGAAGAGTGAAGTTCTGGATGAATGCACCAGAAAAAAGGCAAAAACATCTTGGGCTTGTGACAATGACATTATGACGTTGCGTAATATCATCAGCGCTGTTGAATCAGGCATACAACCGGACATGGAATACAACGGGCTGATTGTGTAGATCTCCATGTATGCGTTTCTGTGTATGGGGGGCTGGAAAACCCATCCTTTGTGTGGCCTGAACAGGAGGAGGTTAATGTACTCACAGATAATGCACAGAGACGCTCTTTCAATGTAAATATTTAAACTGATCACTCAAAACCCCCTCAGTTTCTTCCAGGGACATTAGAAATTTTCCCACAATGGGACATTCATATTAATTTTTTACCCTAACACACCTGAAATTCAGATTCACATAGGGCTATCACTTACAATTATTTGGCTTCAAACGATCCCAAATGCAGTTGTAAATGATCCCAGCCGAGTAAGTCTTATCCAGCGAAACGATCAGTTATTTTCAATAAAAAAATACCATTTAAATACTTTTTAATCACAAACCCTCGTCTTGTCTTGCTCTGCTTGAACTCTGTGTATTCTGGTTCAAGACAGTTAGGGTATGTCGAAAAACTCCAATCGTATTTTCTCCCTCAACTTCAAAAATCACTTCAAAATCATCCTACATCGACCCAGTCTTTGAAAAGTGAACACGCAAAGAAGATCAAACACCCTTAACAAAAAAGGTAAAACAGCGATATAGGGTGATTTTGAAGTTGAGGGAGAACATGAGATGGGAGTTTTTCGACATACCCTGTCTTGAACCAGAAAAAAACAGAGTTCAGGCAGAGCAAGACAAGATGAGCATTTGACATTACATCGGCTGGGATGATTTACAACCACATTTGGGATCGTTTGAAGCCGCATTTAAACTGCATTTGGAAGTTCAAAATCGGGGCACCATAGAAGTCCACTATATGGAGAAAAATGCTGAAATGTTTTTCTCAGAAAACACAATTTCTTTACGACTGAAGAAAGAAAGACATGAACATTTTGGATGACAAAGAAGTGAGTACATTATCTGTAAATTTTTGTTCTGGAAGTGGACTTCTCCTTTAATATTTGCTCATTTCTTTATGACTGAAATGCTGCAGCCACTGTAATTTATTGAGTAGGCCTATGTGGACATCAAAACGTAAACTCAGAGTGAGGCCATTTATTTTAAAATCATTGTGTTGTGTTGAAATCTGTGTTGCAGTAGGTTTATGAATGACTTTACTTGCATTCCCAGATGAAAGTTATAATAAACCCAAACTCACAGAAATATGCAGAGATGGAGTTTACGACATTAACTGTGAACAGAGCTGCTCTTAGACCACATAAGAAACCTACAAACATGTAAATAATTAAAGCGCATATATTAAAGGAGTAGTTCACTTCCAGAACCAACATTTACAGATCATTTACTCACCCCCTTGTCATCCAAGATGTTCATGTCTTTCTTTCTTCAGTCGATGAGAAATTATGTTTCTTGAGGAAAACATTTCAGGATTTTTCTCCATATAGTGGACTTCTATGGTGCCCGCGAGATTGAACTTCCAAAACATAGTTTAAATGCAGCTTGAAATGGCTCTAAACGATCCCAGCTGAGGAAGAAGAGTCTTATCTAGCAAAATGATTGGTCATTTTCGAAACAAATGAACAATTTACATACTTTTCAACCTTAAATGCTCGTCTTGTCTCGTCTCTGCGATAGACATGCGTAGTCTAGGTAATCCGGGTCAATACAGTTAGGGTATGTTGTAAAACTCCCATTTTGTTTTAATCTTCAATTTCAAAATCATCCTACATTGCTGTTTTACCTTTTTTGTAAAGGGCGTTTGATCTTCATTGCATGTTCCCTTTGTAAACACTAGGTCAGTAGTTCTGCAGGACGATTTTGAAGGTGGGGAAGAAAACGAGATGGGAGTTTTTAGACATACCCTAACTGTATTGAACAGGCACAAAACAGTTCACGCAGATCTAGATGAGCGTTTGAGGTTAAAAAGAATATAAATTGTCAATTTGCTTTGAAAATAACTCTTCTTCCTTGGGCTGAGATCATTTAGAGCCATTTGATTCTGCATTTTAAAGTTCAAACTTCGGGGCACCATTGAAGTCCACTATATGGAGATAATTCCTGAAATGTCTTCCTCAAGAAACATAATTTCTTATCGACTGAAGAAGAAAGACACAAACGTCTTGGAAGTGAACTTCTCTTTTAAACCTGCATGACATATATCTATTTAATTGCAGCATTTGTCAATTCACAATAGTATTGTTTTATTATGATTTTTGAGTTTAATATATAATGCAGCCTTAGAAAATAGTCTAATAATGCATTTCATGTATTCTCGTCCATAAAATGTGCCATTTCTGGTATTTTGTGGGTTACCTGACATGGGCAAAATGCAACTGAGGAATTTTTATAATCGAGTACTCAAATTGTGACAGCCCTAGATTCACATATACAATATTTTTATATGAAATAAATCCAAATGACATGTAATCAGTTACTACCCAGCACCGCATATATATCCTACAGAAATAATAAGCTTAGTATGCTATTCTGTTGTTGCTGGTCTCCTTCTCCCTAAACTAATACGATCTACTGATTGCACAAAAAGAATGAATTACTTTGTAAAATCACTGTCTGGAGTCAATAATGTACTTTCATTTAATTTATGCTACGTTTTAGATTGGATAAATGTCTTGTTATAGAACAAAAAGAGGTCTGGTTCTGCTTATTTACGTCTTGAGATTGGGCCATACGCAGATGAATTGTTCCAGAACATCTCCAATTAGTCCAGGTCTGTGTCCTTTAAAAAGGCTTCTGCTTTCCATAATGAGAGATTTAGCACTGGTGACACTTGCAATGCTCTTCTGGAGTATTAATCGTTCGTGTCAACGCTAGCTAAGCTCTTCTGCCGCCCGTGTGGTGCTGAGTGAATCTACATAGTCTATTGTGGCAAACTCAGCAAAATTACCATCATATGCAGCATAATTGCACTCGCAGCTGTTAGTCAGCACTTCCAGACCTTTGCTTCGGTTTTATAATGTAGCGTAATAGTCTTACAGGTCGGCAACAGTAAGATCATACTGGATAAACTGACATTTTGAAGAGAATAAGAAGCCAGATGCTCGAATCCCAGATGGGGAACAGTTGTTGGACCCTTGAGCATTGCGCTTGAATTGCGTGATTTTTTTTCCTGCTGAAAGTGTGTGACTAAAAGAGTAACGTAATGTGATGTAACTTAATATTACACACATTGCCCTGGTTTCATTCAGAAACATACTGAGGAACAGAGAAAAGCTATAAAGGCTTATCTAAAGAAACTCTGTAGGATTAGAAGAAAAGTCTACGTTATTAGCACACCATCAAAGCTTGAGTATATTTCTTCTTTCCTCCATTCTTGATCCATTCATAGCCATTATTGTAGCTTGAAGCTGTCAGAGCATGTTTTATGGATGTCGCATGACGGGCGACGACGGAAACGTGTTAGTAGAATGCAGAAATAATCCACATACATTTCCTGTGACTGAAGGGATAGGTTGTATTACGTACCTACAATCCACCAAAAAATATGAGGAAGAAATTCAGATGATTTAGATGTGTCTAAAAAGCATTGACCTGAATTATGACCTCGTGTTGCCTCATGCGCACAATCACAGCGCCCGAGGGCAACAGTACGAGCTGAAGCAGACGTGAAGTTCAACAGAGGCTGGCGTGGAATACACATGAGTCTGATTCATCAAACGTCGGTTCACGATTTGCTGGTGTCTTTAGATCTGACGGAAGGGTGAATCTCGAGGCTTTAGGTTTTAGCATAAACTACAGAATTAAGAAAGCAGTGTAAATAGCATGCGCATATATTATCTTCAGTGCCCGAGTGCACCGACTGCATTGACCCTGTGGCATTTGGAACAGGTTCAATCGGAATGGTTTAAGGACTGAGATGGTCTCCCACAAAGCTGGATTTCTCTCTGCTTTGGGGGCTTGAAAAACTGCTCATGAACCCTTGGATTCTCTGAGGCGAAGAACGGAGTAATTAGCAGTATTTCTTAGGGATTGTCTCTTTGTTTGAATATGATTAGCAAGCAGCATTTCCATGGAATGTGTTTCAAGTGTGATTATGGGTTTCTTTGCAGCGTGCTTGTCATGTTGTAGAGCTGTTTTCTTTGAGGAGCCTTTGTTGAAGAATGTGTACCACAAATTTACCAACGTTTTTCCACGTTTTTTGACACCAAACCAGAAATTTTAACCAGGCTCATTTTAACCAACTGTTAACATAAAGTTTATTTAAAATTATTGTGAGGTTTTTACTCTAAATTATTTACAAATGTTAATTAACTAATGTTAATAGTTAAATATATTTTGTTTATATTTTATGTATATTTTATGTATTTAAGTTATTACAAAAAATATTGAAAGGTTAAAAATATGAAAATTATATATATATACACACACATATTTTTATAAATATATATCTATACAAATTGTGTGTGTGTGTATTACTTTAAGTATTTTTTTAAATAATTTGTAACGAAACACTTATAAAGTCATAATAGTATTCACAATTATTAGAACAACTAGTATATAATAATAATAATAATAATAATAATAAATTATTAAATATAATTGTGTATTACATTTAATTACTTAACTTTATATATATATATATATATATAATTCTTAAGTGTGGTTTCTTGAAACATATTTATTATTTATTTGTATTATATAGTATTTGTTTTTATAATTATTATTATTATTATGACTTTATTATTATGACTTTATATGTATGTTTTGTAACTATTTATTTTACAAAATATACTTATAAACTAATAAAGTCATAATTATAAAAACAAATAATATATAATAATAAATGATCAAATCTAATTACTTAAATGTATTTATTTTTATTTTTTTAAGTTTACTTTTAATTTTCAAATAATAATTTATAATAATAATTTAATTAAATGTAATAATGTATTTCACAAACATACTTAAACTTATACTCATTATTTTATGTTTTTTGTATGAATATGAACAATTTATTGTACAAAACATACAACGTAATAATTATAAAAACAAATAACATATAATATTAATAATTTATTGTATTTAATTACTTCAAAAAAATTTTGATTTTCAGTTTTAATTATTTTGATTTAATTAAATTAAATGTAATACACAAAACATGCACAAATCATAGAACTGTATTATTATTATTATTATTATTATATACTATTTGATATATGAATATGCCTTTATTATTATTGTGACTTTATAAGTATGTTTTGTATAATAAATTATTACATTTAATTTCATTAAAATAATGAATTGCATAATGCATAACGTACCTCCCTGGAAACTGCTGAAATGGGGTTTGCGTAACCCCTGATTTTGGATCACTGTTCTAGATCTTTTAGCTCCATTTTTTGTATTATTATTCATCGAGGTTAAGACATCACGTCTGTTCTTTGTCTGTATGAGGAGGGACGTATTCTCATTTGCCATTTCATTCGCTGATTGGTCTTCTCTATTAGGAGAGCTCTAATGGCAGCGTGTGTCCAGAATAATCACAAAAGAATGAAAAGCCCACCCTCCTAAATTAGCTCCAGGGGCGTTTCTTGTAGTTGTTATTGTGCGCTGGATAGATTTCTGAGGTTTAATTAATGGATTTGTCAGCGGCTCATCTCTCTGACCCCCCTTATCTGTCACACACTCATTCACACATAGACTCAAACACACATGCAAATTCAATCAAACTCACACATAAGCATACACACACATACTAACGCACGTTTCTTATCATTCGGCAGCGAGCGGGTGTCTCTAGAGACTATATTCACACCGTTTATGCTATCTACCAATCCCTCCTTATGATAAGTGTGAACGAAGGAGGAGCAAAACACACGGGGAGGAGTAGGGGACCCACGTCCCAGGAGGTAGGATGGCACAGCTACGACCATTAAGAGATCCAGAATGTATTTAGTCACCACGGTAACCCCAGGCAGATGGACCCATCCAGGAAATGAGTCCCAGCAGCTATTTTTGTAAACCATCACTCCTGCTAACCACTGTGCATTTTCACTGCAATAAAATACGATGCCACATTGTGTGGCTTTTGCTTGTAATGTTCAGTCGAGGGGCAACAAAAGAAGCGATGTAAGTCTTCAGTGCTTTCCTAGCAATAAGAAGGAAAAGAATGGGAAGATGCCTGTAGATGAATAAAACTTTCTAAAGACCCATGTCTTTGTTCTCTCCGCTCCAGCCCTGATGCCTTTGAGGCTTTTAGTAGACCAAAGCTACTGAAAGAACTTACAAACGGCAGAGACAAGAAACACTAGATGCCATCCTGGCAGGATGTAAACATGCCGACACTTGTCACGATGCCGCAGCCACTGAAGGAGTTTCTCAGCGTGGATTTCACTCAATATCTGGGCGCGTTTAGACTCCTTTTTTAGAAAAATCTATGGTACGACATTTGGTTTAAGCCTACACTTACATTCATCACCACCTGTAAGCTCTTTCAGTAGATGTGGTCCTTGTGTCAGTATTTTATTTTCCGAGTTGTGGTAAAAATCGCAACGAGTAGTGCCATTAGCTCACCGAGTGCATCCATTTCTTGTCATCAAAATAATGGCGCCCCCCATAGACCAAGATATGTATAAAACAATGTGGATTTTTAAAAAAACGTAGATCTTTAATGTTTTTGATTTTACCATATATTTCAGTAAGAAACATTAATTATGTTGTATTAAGCCATACAAGTCTTAAAAGTTCCCTTTAAAAGTGTAAGGAAAGAAAAATAAACGCAACTCAAGGTTCAAGAATAAAAAAAGGAAAGGGACAGAAATATATATATATATATATATATATATATTTTTTTTTCTGTAATATATTCTTCTGTATTTATCTGTTGGTTTACAGATGTTTAGATATTTTCAACACAAACTACTGAATTAAAAATTTATATATAATAGAGGAAGTTAGATTTTTAGAAGTTTAGAGTTTTATGATGCATCAATAGTCAGTCCATCATCTGGAAAACATTTAACATTTCCTTTCACCTATTATTTTTAAATGACTTCTCTAAACCTGTCAGTTGAGTGGGTTTTTCATGAGCTTTACAGGAATCAGCGTGCATTAAATATTCATAACTGGCCTATATGTGACCTCTCAATCTACAGTCTTCTGATGCTCCAGAAGGAAACATGATGCATTAAGAGCCGGGGGGTGTAAACTTTTGAACAGGATGAAGATGCAAATTTTTCTTGTTTGGTTGAAATATATTTTTTTCCCATTTAGTACTGCCCTTCGGAAGCAACAGAAGATACTTGCATGTTTCCTGGAAGACAAATTAAGTACAATTTACCCTGATCTTCAAATTCAAGAAGTTTTCACCCCCCAGCTCTTAATGCATAATGTTTCCTTCTGGAGCATCAGTGAATGTTTGAACCTTTTTTAATAGTTGTGTTTGAGTCCCTCAGTTGTCCTCAGTGTGATAAGATGGATCTCAAAACCATACAGTCACTGCTGGTAAGGGTTCAGATATGCAAAAGATGCTGGAAAACCTAAGAATCTGCAGGACATGGAGGATTTTTCTGAAGAACAGCGCTCAGTTTAACTGTTCAGAACAAACAAGGGACTCATGAACAACCATCACAAAACAAACAAACAAAAAAAACTGTTGTAGATCATCCAGGTAACCACACACAGTATTAAAGGGGTCATCAGATGCCCATTTTGCACAAGCTGATATGATAAGCTGATGGTTAAAAATTCTCAATGGTAGTGTAAAACAACACCATTTTTACCTTGTCAAAATGAGCTCTGCAAGAAACAACAATTCTGATGGATTGCTTCTTTAAATGCAAATGAGCTCTGCTCATCCCGCCCCTCTCTACTCTCTGTGAAATGACGAGCTGTGTTCGGAGAGATTCGTATTTAGTGTATTTAGCCGCAAAAGTTGCAGGTTGTTAGGAAAGGTGATTGCAGAAATTCATAATAAAACCCTTATACTCACTTCTGCTGTAGGTGAAGTTGGATCATGAATGATTTGCACAAACATAGACGCATTTATGTAGATTGGGAGGCGCATTCCCTTCACAAACAAACATTCCCTTCACTAATCCACTGCATCTTCAGTGGCTCAGATATCGGGAGTAAATGATGACCACTATGTTTATTATTACATCCAGCAAAACCACACCTCAATCGCTCAATCTGAGATATTCTTTTCTAACTTACATCACTGCTCTTGCATCGAAACAATAGAGGTCAGACTGTTACAGCTGATCTGAGGTAAGACGCTCGTGTCAATCAACTATTGTGACAGCGGCCTCTGTGTGTGTGACGCCACACCGACAGGCATCTGAGAATGGCTCAATTTGAAAAAGGGGATATTATTTTTACAGGTTAATTAAAAACCACTGCGTGGATTTTTATCATCATACGGTAGATTACATACACTGCCAACACACATTAATGTTCAAACAACATGTAAAAGTCAACTTTGCATCCGATGACCCCTTTAAGAGCCATTAAAGGGGGTTATTTGAATAATTTCAGCTATTTTTACCTGTACAAAACAGTTTGTTTTGCTGCTTGATACTGAAAATTGATGTGTGTTACCATATGTATTATCTTAATTATGAGCTCACTGGTTTGTAGTGCAAACAGTTTTCCCATTTACTGCATGTTGTTATTCTTCTCGTTATTTTCCTACAGTGGATAATAATCCAGAAGTCTCACCTATAAGTTTATTTCTGCATTGAAGAAAAAAAAAGGTGGATAAATCATAAAGAATACAGTGTCTAGGCCAGTTTGAACATCTGTTTGTTTTGAATTCTCTAAAGCTGTTTCTAAAATGCTTAAAAAGGGAAATCATTCAGAAATATTCTGTCTGGTATATTTTTAGCAGTGTTTTTTTTTTTCGACCAGAATCCTGTTTTGTGCAGTAACACCCAGCTGCTGCACCTCTAATGAACCCTTATTACTTAGTATCCCAGCAACAGCACACATGTACGGTTTACACCGATTTCATTTTTATTTGCCATTTTTATGCCTGTCGTTTGGGTCTGATTTAACAATGTGCTGCCTAACAGACCATATAATGTAAATAAAAAGGCTGTACGTTTCGTACCTTCTCTTTGTACCTTCTGACTTTAAAAAACACATTGCCACCCCATAACGGACACACACACGCTGGATGGGTAATGGGCGTAGCACACACCTCCTCTGGGACAAGCTTTATACTCAAAGACATATACACACAAACACCCCTCACCTGATGCTGTTGCTATGGAGCTGTGGCAACCAGGTTGTCTACCATTGGCCAACAGCGGGAACTCGGGCGAGGAGAGTTTGGATAATAAGCAACTGGGTTGCATTTGTATTCAGGTAGAAAGTAAGAAGATAAAAAGAAGTAACTTAAAAACATATGATAGTATGTGTGAATTGTTTACTGGGTTAGCTGGGTTTGGGTGTGTACGCGGTAGGATCCGTTCTTGTTGTCTGTCCACCTATCGCTGTCTCTCCCCAGGCACAAACTCATCTCGTCTTATTGAGTTACAGGACATCCACACAGCAAAACAGATTTTTATAATCCACTAGAACAGAGTAAATGATATAAAATAAAAAATCATTACAAGAACACATCAAAGAAGGTTTTCCATTGGTCTATTTACTCCAATGTGTGACCTTTCGGTGATTGGATAAATACTGAATTAAACAGCGCGGGAGGAAATGAGAGGAAACCGAATGTGCTGGCGGAGATTAGGCAGAATCCAATTTCACTTTAGAATGGAAGAGAGTAAAGCTGAGCTGAAAGGATGTAGGAGGGTGGTCGTCTTTAAGGGTATAGTAGAGGAAGGGGGTCTTAAATATTTCAGTTGTGGCACAGCATGTTTTAGACATGCAGTGGACTGATAAAAAACACTACTAGGTTAGTATGTGATGAATAGTGAACAAACTCCCTTTAGATATCTGATTCAGAGCATGTAATGGTGTATAAATCTAGCAGTGTGTGGGCACAACCACCCTACAATGATAAAAATTCATTCAGTCCTTTTTTCATCCACAGAAAACCTAAACAGTCTTAATAATCAAGCCATTTTGATTTTCTAAGCAGTATGATGTCATATTGATCAGGCTCCGTCCATGACTGTATATGAATTAGTTTTGATTTGATGGTAATGTGCCACCAAATACACAAAAAAACGAAAGAAATGGGCGGGGTGAAGAATAGCTCATTATCATTTAAAGAGCCATGCACCGAAACGGGTCGATGTGAACAGAGTTGTTTTTGTCAAGGTACAAAGGTGTTGTTTTATACAATCATTGGGGAATATTGCAAAGTATGTTGCAGACATTTCATGAAGACCCTAAAGAATTATACCAACTTGTGGAAATAAGCATCCGATGTCCCTTTTAAGTCTTCACCATCAGGTCATTCACTTTTATGTGGTGTTTGCATGTAAATATGTTTTAGCAGTGTGTGGACACAACCCCTCTACAATTATAAAAATCCATTCACTCCTTTTTTTAATTCCCAGAAAACCTAAACAGTCTCAATTATCAGGCATTTAGATTTTTTTAAGTAGTATGACGTCACACTGCTCAAGCCCCACCCACGACTGCTAACTTTTTTTTAATGTATTGATTTTTAGTTTTCTATACAGCACTTTGGTCAACTTTCAGGTTGTTTTTAACTAACTAACTATTAGCATATTTCCACCCTCAGCAAGTTGTACACTGTCTACCATTTTCTCCGCTCTTGAGTAGCTGTAGTGACAACAATGCCTCGTAAGCATTGCAGGTGTTTTGTATTTGGATGTAAAAGTGAACATCTATGATACATGAGTCTGTATCTTCTCCCGACATTGAGGACACAGTGGCTTAGTTTTGTTTTTGACAGTAATGTGCCACCAAATATACAAGAAAAAAAAAACGGAAGAAAAGGGCGGGGTGAACAGTAGCTCTTTAGCATTTAAAGAGACATGCACCGAAACAGGTCAATGTGATCAGAGCTGTTTTGTCAAGGTGTTGTTTTACATGACCATTGAGGAATTTTAACCAAAGTATGACATTTCATGAAGACCCTAAAGAATCATACCAACTAAGCATCCAAATAAGCATCCAATGTCCCTTTTAAGTCCTCACCATCAGGTCATTCACTTTAATGTGGTATTTGCATATAAATGTGTTTTAGCAGTGTGTGGACACAACCACCCTACAATTATAAAAATCCGTTCACTCCTTTTTTTAATTCCCAGAAAACCTAAACAGTCTCAATTATCAGGCGTTTAGATTTTTTGAGCAGTATGACGTCACACTGCTCAGGCCCCGCCCACGACTGCTGAATGTCCCATATTAGCATATTTCCGCCATCAGCCAGTTGTACACTGTCCGTCATTTTGAGCAGCTGTAGCGACAACGTCTCGTAAGCATTGCAGGTGTTTTGTATTTGGATGTAAAAGTGACCATAAGCGTCTTTACTTTCTCCTGACATTGAGGACGCAGTGGATAAGTTTTGTTTTTGATGGTAATGCGCTACCAAATACAAAAAGAAAAAAAAAAATGGAAGGGGTGGGGTGAGGAGTATCTCATTAGCATTTAAAGTGATAGTTCACCCAAAAATAAAAATGTGATGTTTATCAAAACATCCAAGATGTAGGTGACTTTGTTTCTTCAGTAGAACACAAATGAAGATTTTTTAACTCAAACTGTTGCAGTCTATCAGTCATATAATAGCAGTCAATGGGATCCACGGCTTTGAGAGTCAAAAAAAACATACACAAGCAAAACCAAATGAAACCCTGCACCTTGTGACGACACATTGAGGTGTTAGGACACGAAACAATTGGCCTGTGCAAAAAACTGAACAGTATTTATATCTGATCCACTGTAATGTCCAACTGTCCTGAGCACATTAACAACAGCCAGTGCGTGACGTGTCAAAGTTATATTATAAGACTGACAGAATGCAACGGTTTGAGTTAAAAATCTTTCTTTGTGTTCTACTGAATAAACAAAGTCACCTACATCTTGAATACCCTGGGAGTAAGCAGATAAACATCAAATTTTCATTTTTGAGTTAACTATCCCTTTAAAGAGACATGGACTAAAACGGGTCGATGTGAACGGAGCTGTTTTTGACAAGGTAAATGGTGTTTACCATTGAGGAATTTTAACCAAAGCATGTTACAGACATTTATTGAAGACCCTAAGAATCATACCAAAAAATGTGCATCTGATGTCCACTTTAAGTCTTCACCATTAGGTTGTTTAAAACCAGTGCCATCAAAAATGTTTTAAATTTGTTTATTTGTTGCTACAAGACCATTAGAGCATCATGACCCAGATCTTCTCCTTGCCGCAAGGATCCCCTCATCCCACCTTGAGTAGAGTAGGTCAGCATCTGGCAGTTTGTGGTAAAACATCCAGGCAGCTCTTGCCTCTCCTACTCAGAAGGCCAGTGGATAAGAAGATCTGCTTTGAATAGAAAACTTAAGACTAACTTTCATGCATAAATTTCCCAGCGGTTCATTTTCCAGGTGTAAATTATTTCTGGATATACATAAGGTAATATTTGCCAGCAATGTGTGGGAGGAGGAGGAATTGTTTCGGCTCTAATCAGGAAGAGGTGGGATTGATTTATCGTTTCCCTCAGGGCTGGAGATACGCCTCTTTCACTCCATTGCTTTTCCACCGTCTTCATCCCTCCCCCGTCTTCCTCTCGCTTTCCACCAAACTACTTTTCATTCTGCTCCTCTAAGGTCCCCCCTTTTTTCTGTCCCCTCCCTTTTCTCTCCCTGCCGCCCCCTCCCCGCATCTATTCTCTCCATCCTCTTTCCTGGTATAACTAGGTCATTCTGCAACATTGAACCATTGCTCCTGCCAACCATAAGATCTACACAGCTTTGGACACTTTTGACTGAAGTCTTCTTTACCTTTCTAGTTTATTTGTCCATTTTTTGCATAATTTAAAGCATACGTGTATCCACAACCAAGCTTTAATTGGATGACATTGCTTACTGGACCATTTTGCCCATCTGTGTGGCTTGTTATTACTGTGGCCTTCTGACCTGTAAATGCTAATAAGATCCAGTAATGGACAGTGTCAGAGGTCAGACAGGAAGTGTAGTCCATGAGGAGCAGATGTTACTGGACAATATGAGATATTTGGAGGACAAACAGACAATGGATGTAAAACTAAAGCAGCATGTAAACATTGTGCTTCAAGGGAGGCAGGAAGAACCTTTTGTGAGCTCCTGGGAGGAGGTCTAGTGAAGTGTGAGCAAGATGCTGTGTGTATGATTGCGTGACTGACTGGTTGTCTGGTTGTCAAAGAGAGCAGAAGTTCAGACCACCTTCCTCCAGGCTTTTGTGGGTGTTTTTGGTTTGACCTGTCCTCATGTCTGTCCTTTCCATTATAACTGTCCACATTTTCATGCAAAAATGCACAACTATTATATTAATCATTTCAGTTCTGAAATGCCAGATTTAGAAGATTTTTCTTGTGACTGCTTCATCATATATGGTGTTCTAGGGTGTTGCTAGGTTTAGGACTGCTGTGGACAGCTGATTCCCAAAGCTTTTGTTATTCTTCATATTCTGTGTGGTAGATAGTTTGCAGGAGTAACAGATATTAACTTGATTTTTACCTTTTATGGACATTTTTACCTTTATAAAGCCATGTTTTTCTAACCTAATTAAATGTATACATCATTTTTTGTGTCAAATTCTTACATTTATTCATTGAATTTAAATAGTAAGACACTATATGGCTGTTACCAATCAAATGTAATCAGTATCAACAAAATTTGTGTTTGCAATGCAGAGGTGGCACAGAATCTACATCTGAAGTGGCATTTAGATGCATTTACACAGACTGTTTAATGCAGGACATGAATGCAGTTAACCTGCAGTTACAAATGTATAAATAATTTTGATGTTTTAAAAACAACACATTCAATAGTGATATTTGAAATGATTTTGGGGAAAAAAACAGGAAAATATATTTTAAATATAAACCTAAAGTCACCAGTATGTGGCAGCTGATCACTGTATGAGTGAGTCATTGAGTCATTCATTCAACCAACCGATTTGTTCAAACGACTGATTGATTCAGTAACGAAACACCATTGTGTGTTGCTCAGAGATGCAAAACATTTCTGCTGTGGCTTTATTTGGAACTATTTTTGTTGACTGAATACAGCAAAAACAGGAACTTGTCTAAAATAAGTCAATTAATATGAACTTCTTGCTTATTGGATTGTTTTATAAAATCAATCACATTTTAAATCGTACTGCTGATATTTGACGAAAAACATCACTCTGATATTAACTACGTCAGATGATATAACTATAAAACACATACAAGTCATTCAAAAGTTTACATCCCCTAATACTGTGTTGTTACCTGAATGATCCACAGCTGTGTATTTTTGTTTTGTGATAGTTGTTCATGAGTCCCTTGTTTGTCCTGAACAGTTAAACTGCCTGCTGTTCTTCAGAAAAATCCTTCAGGTCCCACAAATTATTTGGTTTTTCAGCATTTTTGTGTATTTTTGTGTATAACCTTTCCAACAATGACTGCATGACTTTGAGATCCATCTTTTCACACTGAGGACAACTGAGGGATTCATATGCAACTATTACAAAAGTTTCAAATGCTCACTTATGCTCCAGAAGGAAAAAACATGCATTAAGGGTTAGGGGGTGAAAACCTTTTGAATTTGAAGATCAGGGTAAATGTAACTTATTTTGTCTTCTGGGAAACATGTAACTGTCTTTGGTAGCCTCTGAAGGGCAGTACTAAATGAAAAAATATGATATTTCGGCAAAATAAGAAAAATCTCCATTCTGTTCAAAAGTTTTCACCCCCTAGTTATCAACAATTTTTTCTTGTGGACTACATGTAAACATTGTTTATGTGAAATGTCTTACTCAGGTCAGAACTAAATAAACAATAACATGCGTTTTATATGATCCCTCTTGTTGTGGTAAAATAATTAACATTTTGCAGATTCTGGAAGGGGGGTGTAAACTTCTGACCTCAACTGTAACTGTATTAAGAATTGAAATGCAGGGCTGACTACCATATTCTGATGCTGTTTGAATGTAGCCTACATCAGTTTATTGTCTACCAAGCAAGCCATATGATACAGTATATCATTCATGTTCATAGCACAAATAGTGTTAGAAATAGCGTTTGGAGTGTTCTGGACATCTCAGAATTGTGCAACTGGGAAATGTAATGGTCACAGACCAAGCTATCCCCAAGTCGCACATCTATAGCATGCCTTGAGCATGCTCACATCCACACAGTGTATTGGCAGAGGTTGTTTCCTGTATGTTCTCCTACTCAGCGTCTTTAATGTCCATAGAGATCAGTCTGCGCTGCCTGCCACAGGAGAACGAGACGTCAGCAGGATTCACTCTACCCATCTATCAGCACTTCATCCATCGCCCTATATTAGTCACGTCTCTCTCGCTCCTTTCTTTTTCACTGTTCTTTCTCCTTCACTTCCTCTCTCAATATTATGTCAAGTCAGGAAAGGCCTTGAAGTCCCTCTGTTTGACAGAGGTCAAGCTCCCATGTCTCAGAGGTCAAGATTACACAGCTTCTGTCTAATGCTCAGTAATCTCATCGGTCTTCAGGGCCACAGATTTTGATGGTATGCTTAAGTGAAGTGTAATGCCTCTTGTTATGGTAAAACCTCTCTTGTCTGCAGGTAAAGAACTAACTAAGGCTGGCCGCACACTAGAAGATTTTACCCCTCGAACGATCGGGGGGTGTGGCCTGATTCAAGGCTTGTCGCAAACGTTACTTTGTCCAAAAAATCCTCTATTGTGAGGTGTCATTACAGTTATTTAACTGCTCCAAAACGGAAAGAAGCGTCCCTGAACTCAAATAAATATACATGTAAATATCAAACATGTTTGATATTCAGAGTGTTTTAAAGCTAAAAATTGGTTGAAACTTTTGTCCTGATATTTATATAAATATGATATTTAGGCAAAATAAGAAAAATGTACACATCTCCATTCTGTTCAAAAGTTTTCACCCCCAGCTATCAAATATTATTTTCTCTTGTGGACTATATGTAAACATCTTTTATGTGAAATATCTTATTCAGGTCAGTACTAAATAAATAATAACATGCATTTTGTATGATACGTCTTATTTTGGTAAAATAATTAACATTTTGCAGACCTCCAGACTTTTGACCTCAACTATAACTGCTGTTTGAATGCGGCCTACATCTGTAGGATTATTTCACCCATTTTATTGTCTACCAGGCAAAAACAAAAGCACAGCTCTCCTCAGCAAGCCATACGATATTTCTTTTATGTTCATATCTAGGCAAATCATCTAGTGTGCGCATTCAGAGGATTTTAAGGCTAAAAATCAGATGAAACTGTCTTCATGTCTGTGGTTTCCCATGGTTTTAAAATCGGTAACAATTTGAAAATCGCTTAGTGTGTGGCCAGCCTAAAGAAAACTAGAAGAGAATGTTAACGAGTTTTGCTTCTGTATAACTCTCTGGTTAAAAACCAGTGGTGTGTAGGCACAAAATAAAGATAGAGAAATAATAATAAATGAATACAATTGAACAGAACACAATCATGTTTGGAAATGACCATAAACCCTTTTTTTTTGTCCTTACAGGTCTTAGAAGTCTCTGCCATCATCAGCCTTGGAATTGGCCAGATTTCCAGCCATTTTGTGTAAGTTTACACATATTATCTTAAATGCTCTGCAGTTGTATTTTTATTTTATTTTATAATACTAATTTATTTATGGGCAGTTGTACTATATTACTGTTTAAAAAACTGATAGCAGAATGATCAATCAGGTATTCCAGAGAGTCATACTGTAAATCATTACAATATTTTATTTTATTTTATTTTATTTTATTTTATTTTATTTTATTTTATTTTATTTTATTTTATTTTATTTTTCAGTTAGTCAGTTACACCATTTAGCGTTCACTGGTAACTATTAGGGGTGTGAGATATGACCAGAATCTTATATCATTTTATTAATTTTATTTTATGGTAACAATATATATTACAATATAGTGATTTTTTTCTTTAAATAAGGTGTATGTGATATCAAAATATAATTTTCATATAAAATTTCATAATTCTTGTCACCAGTGTCAATATCACAAACAAAAAATAATACTAGTCTAAGCAGTCTAACTCACTGAAGACAAGTAAACAGTTAAATAAGAATAAGAAACTAATTATAAGCAAAACTACAGTAGAACAAATAAATAAGAAATTCTACATATATTGTATAAAGTAATCAAATGTATAAAAATACTGCATATTCTTCACTGTGTAAAATAAAGATATATTTCTTCATATTAAAGCTACGAAAGTGATTTAGTCAAGAGCAATGAGAGATTTTCTCTTATGTTGTTTGATTAACATGAATGACAGACAGCAGGAATATTAGACTGCTGTCACTTTAAGAGCTGCCCGGATCCAATATATTGTTACATGTGTGTTTTCTTTCTCAGCTGTTTGCTTTCACTTAAGACCTAAATTACTGTGTTTCTGGGGATACTTGCAAAGACAGGCATTTTGACACATGCCACAGTGTGTATTTTACCATTCAAGGCCTATAGAGGCCTAACACAAAAATAACACTGTTCTATACTCTGGCGCTCTCTGAGCACAGTCTTTATGTGCACGCATATAATGAAATGAGTTCTCTTTTGGTCCTGATTGCATTTCAGCGACTTAAAATCAAACCGCAATGCTTGAAAACGCATGCAAACGATATGTTTTTGTGACCACGTGGCACAGCAACATCACATGAGTGTGTAACTGCGATAGAGACGATAGTCTAAAATCTGTACCGGCTGACAAATTTATGTCACTGAGAACGATGTATGTTATCACATATAAATACTTATTCTAGTGTCAACACTGTCTGTGGGAAATTATGGAAAATCTCCCTCATGCCCTCAGGTAAAACGAACGTAACGTTTTTCACGTCTATTGAAAATGGAGTGTTAAAACATGCATATGGTGTGTGTAAGTGACAGCTGTAGGGGGCATCTAGTCCAGCATCCTCAAAATCTGTCTCAGTGAAGAACAGTGCTGAAGGGGGTCTGAAGAAGAGTGAGTGGGGCGTCTGGGGCACAGAGGCACAGCTCCACTGAGGGTAATTGGCGGTGATGGGCATGTGAGTATTTATAGAGTGGGAGTATGGGTAATGTGTGTGCGTGTGTTTGGATGAGAAGACTGCCTGGGGCTGTACTACCATCAGCACACTAGGGACATGGTGAGAGAGAGAGACAGAGAGATGAAACCCCAGACTGCTAGACCTTCAACCTACAGTGGCACCAAGGACATTTGACCTCAAATTGCCATTTAGTTTTATTTATTTAAGAGATATGGGTAGTTGACAAATAGCTAGTAAAAGATGATTTGTTTTTTTTTTTTTGTTTTTTTTTGTGAAAGACCATTTCTGAAGCAGAAATATATTTAGTGTGAAGTCTGATCTTTAAGAAAATATAAAGGGTCCCTAACTCCCTAATTTTTTTTTTTTTTTTTTTACATTTTTACTGGACTGTACCATAAATTTGTCCTATGGTTTGACATAACAAAAATTAAGAAAAAATAAATAAATAAATAAATAAAATAATGAATGAAAATATAACATCATTTTTTTCCCCAGGACAATTTCAAGACAAACTTTGACAACAAGACAAACTTTGCTGTCATCTCTTTAAATTAAACCATTTTAAAATAAGAGATATTTCTATCTCCCCTATTGCAATACTTAACTGTTTTTTCTTTTAATATTTTGAGATATGTGTGTTGCACCATATGACATTACGTCACACCATAGGACATTATGTTACACTAAAGGACAGTTGGTAGTTATTAAAGTATTTCTATTTTATTTTTTAATTTTTATTTACGTTCTCTTAGGATCTCCTCCCTTCTGGTGGATCCCTGTTAATTTTCTGTCTAAATTTCCACATCTTCTCTCTTCCACTAATTTCTCTCCCTCAATTCTTTCTGTTTCAAAAACAAAGTATCACATTTTATACTTCATGACACTTTTTAACAGTACTTTGTTTCTGCAAAAACATTAGAAAATACTTTAATATAATTATTGCATTTATGAACACTGAAAATGATCAAAAAAGAATAAAAATGAGTTAAACAAATCTTATTTAATTATTTAAAATGCTTTTAAAGAGACCTTGTCCTCTGGTGTGACATCTTTGTCATTGACATTGTCATTTGACATTTTCTGTCACACCATAGTGTCACAATTAATGACCTTGCTATTCCAAACTAACCTGACGTTAGCGGTTTGCAAGATACATTTGCATACTTTTCCATGATTATGTAGTTTAACATACAGTTTTTAATTAAAAATATAATTTAGGGGTGTCACACCAAAGGACAACAAAATGTAACACTTTTGTAGCGGTTCCAAAAAAGTTAAATATTTGAACAATTCTGAGACAAAAATATGTGCATGTCATGGGCTTGACATTGGGATTTAGTAACACGACCAAGAATGGGGTCCTTTAACTAATAATTTTGTTTTCTGGAATTGGCCGAAAATCAGGATATGGTGTCACACCAGACGGCATGGTTTTCAGGGACAAAATGTATCAAGTTTCTACACTTTCAAAAAAATATATGGATGAACTTTTTTGCCATTTACTAAAACAGACACTTGTACAGTTATGCTGGAGGTATTTATTAACATTTTTATGCTTTTCTTTTTAATTTATAAAAGTTGTAATTTTTTTAACTATGCTTGAGACACCATAGGACAATTTTAAGATTTGGCTCAAAAATTAAAAAAAATCAAATAACACTGCAGCTCTGCAGCTTTTATAACAACAGTTCCATGTACTGTAGGACAATGAAATGTTTAATGATTTACAGCATTTTAAATAACGACAATATTAATTGTATTCATTTTTATCTTGTGGGACAGTGAAAGTGCCATGTCACGTCAACAACCCATATGCGTAAGATGTTTTAATGGAAAACACGGCAACCACTGCATATCAATGTAAAAATCAAATCTGGCTAAAAGTGTAAATGTGGCCAGTCTATTCTCTTTTTCAGAATACCAAATGCCTTCGTAAATTTGACTGCAGCCATGAAGTGCATCAAAAAAGTGTGACTTTTGTCACTGAATAAGGTCTTCCAGTGGGTGCTGTTGTCATCATGCATTAATAAGCTGTGATAACCGTGACCATTAATGAGTGAAAAGTGCGACACTATGCCCACTCACCTGCTCTGATGGAGCTCAAGTGGGTTTCAGGACTATTATGTTGTGAATGACTGTTTTAGTTGCACACTGAAGCCCACCTCATTCGCCTCAGCCTTGATCTAACAAGCCATTTGGGTGAAAATACTTTTTTCTGGTTGTAGATGAAAGGATACTAACTTGAAAGGATACTAACATGAAACATAGATGCGTCTAGACATCCATGCAAATAAGAGCGCACAGGCTGTTTAATTGTATAGCATTAATGAATCCCAGAATGCAGATGATGAGCTGGTGTTAATATAATTAAATGTGAGGTCTAATTTGAAAATAATTTAACTAAGGGCTGGAGTTAACTAGCATCTAGCTGTGATTTGAAAATGCTTTTTCTAAAGTGTGCGCCCAGGTCCAAAATTGACTTCCCAATGGCAGGTAAATTTTGGAGGTCAAAAATGTACATACACCTTGCAGAATTTGCAAAATGTTAATAATTTTACCAAAATAAGAGGGATCGTGCAAAATGCATGTTATTTTTTTTAGTACTGACCTGAATTAAGATATTTCACATAAAAGATGTTTACATATAGTCCACAAGAGAAAATAATAGTTTAATTTATGAAAATGACCCTGTTCAAAAGTTTACATCCCCTTGACTCTTAATACTGTGTTGTTACCTGAATGATCCACAGCTGTTTTTTTTTTTTTTTTTTTTTTTTTTTTTTTTCTTCATTTGTCCTAAACAGTTAAATTACCAGCTGTTCTTCAGGAAAATCTTTCAGGTCCCAGAAATTCTAAGGATTTTCAGCTTTTTGTATTTGCACCCTTTCCAGTAATGACTGTATGATTTTGAGATCCATCTTTTCACACTGAGGACAACTGAGGGACTCATATGCAAATATTACACAGGGTTCAAATGCTCACTGATGCTTCAGAAGGAAAAACGATACACAAAAATGCTAAAGATTTGTAAAGAATTTGTGGGCCCTAAAGGATTTTTCTGAAGAACAGCGGGCAGTTTAACTGTTCAGGACAAACAAGGGATTCACTATCACTATATATCACTAACTATTATTTTCTCTTGTGGACTATATGTAATCATCTTTTATGTGAAATATTCAGGTCAATACTAAGTAAAAAATAACATGCATTTTGTATGAACCCTCTTATTTTGGTATAATAATTAACATTTTTGCAGATTCTGCTAAGTGTATGTAAACTTTTGACCTCAACTGTAGGTTCATAAATATTTCTTAGTGGCCATGAAAATCATTTTACAGGACTCCTTTTCTCACTAAAAATATATAATATAAAATATATCATTTTTCCTTTCATAAACAGATCCGTAGTGATTTTGTCCCAAGTATGTTTCTTTGGCTTAATTTGTCACCTATGGATGCCTGTATTATAGCCTTTTATTTAGTATTATTAATATACTATCATAGTATTTATTATTATTTTGAGTTGTTTTGTTATTATATTTTTACTTTTGTAATTTAATTTTAAGTTTTAGTAAATGTGTTGTATGCTGTTGTTGTTTTTATTACTTTGGAATAGTTCAATATGGCTTTGATCTTTAGATTTTCATTTAACATTTATATTTGTCAGTTTTATTTCAGTTAACTTGAACAACTTTTAATAGTTGTTGTTCTAATTAACTATAACAACACTGATTTCTAAGAAAAAGTGTAAATCAAGAAATGAAGTCACATTGTGAAATATAAAGCTACAACTGTAAGAGTTAAATTTAAATATAAACTAGATAAAAAAGTTTGTCAAGGCAAACTTTAAGTTGGCTTGAGAAAGCCAGAACAGAAAATTTAAAAAAGTTTATAAAGTTTAAAAAGTTTAAGAAGTTTTAAAAAGTTTTAAGTTTGATGGTTTTCAGTCTGAAATAGTTTGAATTCTAAAGTAGTTTTAAAAGGTTAACGTTTGGATGTTTTGAAGGCAATACAGTCTGTCAGCGATAGATAGATAGATAGTTAGATAGATAGATAGAATGTTGTTAGCATGTTATTAACATGATTAACATGTGACTAGCATGATGTTATAATGATTAGCAAGGTACTAGCATGTTCTTAGCATGCTTATAGGATTATTAGCAAGTTACTAGCATTTTACTAGCATGGTGCTAACATAATTAGCAAGTTACTAGCATGTTGTTAGCATGATTAGCAAGTTACTAGCATGATTTGCAAGTTGCTAGCATGTTTCTAGCAAGATTAGCAAGTTAGTAGCATGTTGCTAGCATGATTGTAGCATTATTAGCATGTCGTTATCATGTTATTAGCATGATTAGCAAAGTTACTAGCATGTTACTACCATGATTAGCAAGTTACTAGCATGTTGGTAGCATGTTTCTAGCATGACTAGCAAGTTACTAACATGTTGTTAGCATGATTAGCAAGTTACTAACATGATTAGCAAGTTGCTAGCATGTTTCTAGCATGATTAGCAAGTTGCTAGCATGTTTCTAGTAAGATTAGCAAGTTAGTAGCATGTTGCTAGCATGACTAGCAAGTTACTAGCATGTTGCTAGCATGACTAGCAAATTACTAGCATGTTGTCAGCATGATTAGCAAGTTACTAGCATGTTTCTAGCATGATTAGCAAGTTACTAGCATGTTGCTAGCATGATTAGCAAGTTACTAGTATGTTACTAGCATGATTAGCAAGTTACTAGCATGATTCTGGTTGCTAGGCATAGATAGATGGATAGTAATGGTTAGACAGAGTTTGAATGAGTTTAAATGGATTAGAAATACAGTACATAGAAGGGAAGTTTGATTGAGTCTCAAAGGATTCTGGGAGTTTTGACAGTTGGAATTTGAAAAGTGTTGGCTCATTTGAACATTCCGTCAATGTAAGTCTATGGGATTTTTCCCAATTTTAATCGTCATTTTTAGGAAGATCGTAAGTCCGATCAGTTAGGAAAGATATAGCACACTCGGTCGGATCAGTTTGAAGATCTGGGCTAAGTTTGGAGTTTGTAGAGTTAAAGCTCTAGGAGGAGTTAGTGTCGACAGATTTAGTCTCAGAAGAAAATAGCATATCAGTAAGTTGGCTTTCTCAAGCCAACTTAATAATATATAATGTCACAATTACCATTTTTTTAAAATAAAGGCAAAAATAGACTTCCGTAGTCAACGTGGAAAATTGGTAGAGATTTTCTATAGCAGACCCAGTGTATTTGCTTTAGTCAGACAAGCAGTCAACGTTTTTTACTCTTATTTTGTGCTTGTTGTTAAATATGTTTTGAATTATAGACACTATGAATGAAATGATGGAAATCTGCTCAGTGAGTGACTAACCCATGGCTCATCTGACCTTTGGCAGGAAGCAAACCCTGTGTCACCCCATCTAGGACATGTGCCATGAATCCTGTCTTCACATTGCTGGGGTCACAGAAGGAGACTTTGACACATGCTATTAGCCCACATGCTTCTCTGTAATCTCAATATACTACAGCTCAGTGAGCACAAAGCACTAAACCCCAGTTCACTCCATTAGAATTAACTGAAAAGCCCAAGTGTGATGGTGAGGGTTAGATTGGCAATGCTGTTGGTTTCCTTTGGTCTTTTTACAGTATTTGGGTTAGATCGTTGCTGTACTGACATTTAACATATTGGGAGTTTCTCAGACATCTGAGCCTGCCAAAGAACTCCTGCTAGAGGAGTTTCATTCTGGAGGCATGCATGATATATAAATGTGTGGATGTGCTTGTATGCATATGTACTGGATTTATTATGCCAAGTATTTACCTTGACACCAAAGCGGTAAAAGATTTAGCAGATTCTTGTAATTGCACTAATGGGATTCTTGGCAGCCTAAAGAGATTCAGGCTCTTTGAAAGAGTTTGAACAAGAAATAAAAGGATGCCGGGTCCCTGGGCAGACAGTGACCTCTCTGGCAGATCGTTTCTGGCTTAAGCCCATATTCTCTCCAGGCCTCAGACTGTCTCTCTCTCTAACCACCTGGACTTTGTTATGACGAGTATGATGGTCAGGTTGAAGGGCATTTTTGAGACGAGTTCACTGCATCTCTCTTGTTTTTTGTATGCTTTCCTTCTTTGTGTCAGTACAATAAGTGTTGAATAGCTTTTAAAAAGTAGCGTTCCTTCTACTTTAACAGCATTTATAAATACTGCTTTAGTAGTTCAGTGGTTTTCAATAGAGTAGCTTTTCCGGTAATAAGCTGCTTTATCTGACAAGTAGCAGTGTAGCTACTTGTTAAATTGCTTTTCGGCATATGTTATAGCAAACGTAGTGTTAGTCCAACGCTTTTTCACCTCAGTTATATCTATTATTGTATTTTCTAGCTTTATAAGTGGTATTTAGTGTAAATGTATCTGTTTATATGTTGTTGAATGCTTTGAATTAGGGGTCAACCTGTTTTTCAGGGTTGATTCCAATACCAATTATTACAGATCAAGTAGACCGATAACTGATATTTTTAACCAATATATGGGTTGTTGACGTGACATAGCATTTTCATTGTCCCACAAGATAAAAATGAATAGAATTCATATTTTCGTTATTTGAAATGCAGTAAATTGTTAGACATTTCTTTGTCCTACATGGACCTGTTGTTATAAAAGCTGCAGTGTTATTCATTTTTTTAAATTTTTGAGTCAAATTTCAAAATCTGTTCAAAATCATTTGATCATTTGTCATCAGAAAGAAATGAGGGAAGAGAGAGGACATGGAATATAGACAGAAAATTAACAGGGATCCACCAGAAGGGAGAAAATCCTAAGAGATGCAGAAAGTAAATAGAATCAAAATGATGCCTTAAAAAGAGTAGCCATATACAGTAGTTTTAAATAATTCATTCACATCTTAATGAACATAGTTTGAATATCAATCATATTTAGCTGTGCCGCACATGCAGCAGGGGGGGCTAGAAGAGTTTCAGTAACATACTAATTGACTACATCAATTTTGTTGATAAAAATTATTATTTGTTTTGTTTTAAAAACATGTTGATATTGTTTGTATCAAAATTAAACATTATCATCTTTGACATTTTCAAAATTAAATAGAAATACTTTAATAACTACCATTTCTGTCCTTTAGTGTGACCTAATGTCGGTGTGACACATAAAACCACAGATTTGTTTTTATCTCAAAATATAAAAAAAAAAACAGTTGAGTATTGCAATAGGGTAGATATAAATATCACTCATCTTAAAATGTTATAATTTTCAGCAGTTTTGAACAGATGACAGCAAAGTTTGTCTTGTTGTCAAAGTTTGTATTGAAATCGTCCAACGAATCATGGAAAAAAATGATGTTAATTATAATTTCTTATTACATAAATAACACTATATGGAAATAGGTGTCCAACAATGAAGATAAATCTCTCTCATGCTATTTGTATATTATTAAGAGTTTTTCTTCATTTTTTGCTATGTCACACCATAGGACAAATTTATGGTACAGTTCAGTAAAAATGTTTTTAAAAAAAAAAAAAAGAAGGATGTTAGTGATCCCTTATATTTTTTTAAAGATCAGACTTCACATTACATAAATATATGCATTTCTTCTTTAAAAACTGTCTTTGTCCTTTACAAAATAAGCATTTTAAGCAAAATAAGCAAAATAAGCACTACCCATATATATATCTGGTGTAAAAATGAAAATTAATGTCAAAATTAAGAAAAACAAGGGCTCTGACAAAAACTTTCTTTAAATGCTTCTAAATTATTTTATCGGCAATTTGGTTTTGAAAATGAACGATACCGATAACCATAAAAAAATGCTTAATAATGGCGGCGATAATCGGCCAGAGACCTCTACTTTGACTTTTTGTGCCAAAAAATTGTGTTCTGAATGGATTTATTACAGAATATATGTACATATACACAAATAGCATATATAATAACCAATAGCAGATCTAAACAGGTGGAGCTGGGGAGGTGGAAGGAAATGCTCTAGTGAGCGTTAACCAGCCATTTAAATGTAAATCAGCAAGCTCATTGGCTGCGCCATCTAGAGTTTCAGGACAGAACTTGGCATTTATTGTTGTATATGTCAACAGTTGTATTTCAGGTTCAAGTTGGTCACAGAATTTGTCATATTTACCAACTGCTTCATGCGTCGCTTTTTTGATGTGACCGCACCAATGCAGTAACGGTGTCTTGAACATTGAAGGGGACCAATATGTAATACCAGTGTTTCTGGTTCCATTCAGGTCTGAATGACATAAATTGTATACATTATATTTATGGTACCTAAACTGTATTTTCGATTCAAAAACATTTTTTATTGGAAAGCAGTTATCAAATCTAAAATGTTTTTCTAAAATCCACTTAAAACTGAAGCTTTGTGCTATAATTCGTGTTTGGCTTCTGTGAGCACTAAAGCCCACCTTCTTAAATTTTATTGGCTCTTTTAGTCATTTTGACATTGACAAGTACAGTCACACCTAGTTGTCCAGCACATTTCATGTTACAATCAGTTTTAGCCATTCTTGACTGAATGACATGAAGAGGTGGCATGTGTTGTCTTCCCCGAGGGAAGTTGAGGTTCTTTGAACCCATGCAGCAGATGGTTTGTGTACGGATATTTGATAATGATCACATCAGTGTGATAAAAGAATTTTGCACTTGATCCAGCTCTCATTTTTCCATCTGTTTAGTACATTTCACACTTTAAACTGACAGAACGTACAGTTTATAATATCTGATTAATCGCACAACAAACCACAAGAGCAGAATGCTGGAAAATCATCATTCCACACTCATTGTGTGCAGTAGAGCGAAAAGAGAAAGGCTCCAACCACTGATTCTGAAATTGCAATTTTTCCATATAATAAAGGGCCCTGCTACCCAGACCACCCGAGGCATGTGAATTACAGGGCCACGGCTGCTCATTTACATAATGGCTCTAAGATCAACTATTCCAACTAGATGCTATCTGGAGGGAAGAGTTTGTCACTGACCTCCAGAGTGTGTGTGTGTGCGGTTATTCAAGGCGACGAAAGAGAGCGCAGAGGAGAGTACGGAGAGACTGTCAGTTTTATGAAGGCAGGATTTGACAGATGTACCAGTGCGTAGACACAGAGCTGCCAGAGCATACAGCTAAAGCCAGGGGAGTTAACATCTGCTATCAGACCTCTGTATGTATAACATCCCTGTCCTCCATCTTGGGGTTCGGTGCTCCTGTCAAGAGAAATAGATTGACCAGAGAATCCTTTTCTTCCTGGATTAGATGGTTTGTATGGTGTTGTGTAGGTGTGGTGATGCGCCGATGCCGCATTCATCTGTAAGAGGGCCACTGGCTCCAGGGAATGCTAGTGTCAACTGCAAATGTAGGCCAGATGAAAACCTCCACGCATGCACAGCCCACGCCTGCATTACTCGTGAACACAGCAGGCATGTAGAACATACTCAAAATTGTGGTTTGTAGCATTAAAATGTCTCCGTGCAAATAAAAAGGAGCCTATAAAGAGTCCTTTTTTTTTTTTTAAGAAGGCCAGTGGCACCTTGTAAATGTCACAGTAATGTCGAGTAAGTTCCTTAATAAGCATTTTTTTCTTTTCACAGGTCATATAGTGCAACTAAAAGTGTGCAAGTAAATCAGTAGGGAGCTGGGACGGGAGGGGTCAGCCAATCGGAGGAGAGAGATGTGGACGCAGGAGCGGTGGCCGGCACTGGCAGTGTTGTCAATAATCTTGCTGCTGTCAAAGGTGGTGGCTCCAATTGAAGTCCCACTGGACCGTAAGTCATCACTGAAATCATAATAATATACATTATATAAAAACTACATGCATATATATATATATATATATATATTTTTTTCTTTCATTTATGTTGAAAATAAATGTCTTTTTTGTAGTATACACAAGGGGACAGAGAATCACAATCCCATCCCCCATCACACACGAACACACACATATTTAGACCTCAGTGTGCCACTTCAACTCGCAAAATAAATTACATACTCTGCACTAATGGGTGTTTTGATGAGCTTTTTAAACCACTCTTTGAGAATTTAATGGAGTTGCTGTATTACCTTTATGTATTAAATAATAGATGTGACATCAATATACAACTTAGTCAATATACAACATATTTTCATGCGAATATCAAGTTCTTTAACAAGCTTTCATAAACAGAATATCCAATAATAAACAACAACGTAGCACCACTCTAAATTATAATAGTGCTTTTTAACTGGTTTTGTTTTAGGAAAGTAAATTTGAAAATATGCAGTTTTGTACATTCCTATCATCCTGCTATAATCTTATTATCTGTTCAGCAGAATAAATGAGGAAAATCCGTTGTATCTGAATTGCTTCTTAAACAAAGAAACCAATAAATCCACTCAGCCTTCTGTTGTCTAACTGTATTTGTTTTACTCCTCAATTTTTTTCAGTTTCCTTCTAATAATAGCTATCCTGGTTTGGCTTAAACTCTTATGAAAAATGATTTGAAAGCTCATACAGAGCGAGACACCCCGGCGGCGCTGAGCGCTCACCAGCTTCAACAATAGAGAGAGATTCAGCCTGACCAGGGGCTGTCAGCACCTCCCCAGCTCCCCTTCTCCGCCTTTATTCCCAAGGCGTCGTCATTCGCTTTTCCTTTCTCTTTTTCTCATTTTCCCTTATTCTCGCATTCGGTCTTTTGCTTCATCTCTCCCCCCTCTGTCTCCAGCTTTCACTACAGGCCCGTCTGTGTGAATCTCTATTGATCTGTATAGATAGAGAAGATTGGAGCACTGATCCTGTCCCTGAGCACTTCATAATACCCCTCTGACCTCTTGACCTCTCTGAATGTATTCAGCAGCAGGGGCTACTGGGAAATGACAAGCATCTGATCACACTATTAGTGACTGTGTTGTGTCTTCTTTTGTAAGCTTACACTCCATATTACACGCACCATCAAAAGCATTATAGAGACCAAGGACCCCTGTTTGGATAGAGGGACAGAGCAGTTACATATATTTATATACATGTTGTATACGGTCTGCATATAGTATAATATCTGACTTTTTTTTCTCAGAATTGTAAGAAAAGGGTTTATGAGTTTATACCTCATAATTCTAAATCTGACTTTATTTCTCGCAATTGTGATTGTATATCTTGCAATTCTGACTTTATTTCTCGCAATTGTGATTTTATATCTTGCAATTCTGACTTTAGAACATGCAATTGCGAGTTTATGCCTCATAATTCTGAGAAAAAAGTCAGAATTGTGATATACAAACTCGCAACTGTGAGAAAAAGGTCAGAATCACAAGTATGTATCTCACAATTCTGACTTTATTTCTTGCAATTGCAAGTTTATGTCTCACAATTCTAAGAAAAGGGTGTGAATTGTGAGATACAAACTAGCAATTGCAAGAAAAAGGCCAGAATCGCGGGTTTTTATATCACCATTCTGATTTTATTTCCCACAATTGTGAGTTTATATCATGCAGTTGTGAGAAATAAAGTCAGAATTGTGAATTTTATATCTTGCAATTCTGACTTTAGAACGCGCAATTGCAAGTTTATACCTCATAATTCTGAGAAAAAAAAGTAAATTGCGAGAAACAGTCAGAATCGTGAGATTTTATCTTGAAATTCTGACTTCATTTCTTCCAATTGTGATTTTATATCTCGCAATTTTAACTTTAGAACTGGCAATTGTGAGTTATATACTTCATAATTCTGAGAAAAAAGTGAATTGCGAGAAACAGTCAGAATCGTGAGTTTTTATCTTGCAATTCTGACTTTATTTCTTGCAATTGTGATTTTATATCTTGCAATTCTGACTTTAGAACATGCAATTGTGAGTTTATGCCTCATAAAGGTCAGAATCGCAAGTTTTTTTCTCACAATTCTGACTTTATTTCTCACAATTGCGAGTTTATATCTCATAATTCTGAGGAAAAAGTCAGAATTATAAAAATTGTGAGATACAAACTCGCAATTACAAGAAAAGGGTCAGAATCGCACGTTTTTATCTCGCCGTTCTAACTATATTTCTCGCAATCGTGAGTTTATGTCACAATTCTGAGAAAAAAAGTCTGAATTGCGAGAA
Source organism: Labeo catla (assembly GCA_012976165.1). Taxonomy (NCBI): domain Eukaryota; kingdom Metazoa; phylum Chordata; class Actinopteri; order Cypriniformes; family Cyprinidae; genus Labeo; species Labeo catla. The sequence goes on along the minus strand of VONZ01000015.1, from coordinate 627,091 downwards.
ACAGTCAGAATCGTGAATTTTTATCTCACAATTTTGACTTTATTTTTTTGCGATTGTGATTTTATATCTCATAATTCCGAAAAAAGCGAATTGTGAGAAACGTCAGTTGTGAGAAAAGTCAGTATCGTGAGTTTTTATCTCGCAATTCTGACTTTAGAACTCGCAATTGCGAGTTTATATCTCATAATTATCTCGCCATTGCAACTATATTTCTCACAATTGTGAGTTTATATCATGCAATTCTGACTTTATTTCTCGCAGTTGCGAGTTTATATCTCACAATTCTGAGACAAAAGTGAGAATTGTAAGAGGAAAAAGTCGCAATTACCTTTTTATTACTTTTTATACTTTTTTTCCTTCAGTGGTGGAAATGGGCTTCCATAGTATCCTGTCTCATGTAATCACTCAATCGGTGTTTCAGCTGCAGAAAGATGTCAGTATTGCAGCTTGAAAACAATATGTCAAGTAACGTCACATTTACCACAGAAAAAACATATTCAATGACCATAAACTTGTTAGTAAGCTAGAAAAATGAACTCTAGAGAGGAGCATTTCGCTAAATATGTGCACCATATATTCATTATAACTTTACTGTTCTTCAAGTGTTTTATTTATGTTTGAGTAAATCAGCAGGAATCGAATTGGAGTAGAAATATAATTATATAGTTGTAACTTTATTATAAAAACTTCGTTAGGTGTAATGTAGGTGTGTACAAGTCGGTTAATTTCATCCTTCAATATTATGGTAATGTAGTACCTACTGACTCTCATGTATATTTTACAGCATTACTTGAGAGATTTTTTTTCTTTTCCTTGCCTGAAATATATACAAAATAATCAATATTGAATTTAAACGAATCGTATTGCAAACTTGTGAACCAGAACAAACTTTGGAAAAGTATTATATTCCCTATGTAGATGGAACAATTAAACATTTACACATTTAAACTGAACTTTAACTTCTTAACTTTAGTTCGTTTTTAATGTAAGCTAATATGAACAAATGCCATCATGTGCGAACAATAATCATCCGACCCCCTGCAGAAGATCCCTGATCTAAAAGATGAATTGAACTTGAGATGTGACTTTTAGCATCTCTCCATTATCTCCCTAATGATCCTTCACTCCCAATATCGCCCCTTCCCCAAATGTGATTTCTATTGACGAGGGTTGTCATCGGCTCCCAGCTGACCTTACACATGCGCTCACGCACACTAACACATATGTTGCTCATGACGTCCCATCCCCCGTGACCTTGCTTATGTGCTGTGATTGATGTCAGATGATGAATGGTACAGAGCTGGAGATGCACCTGTCGCTATCTGATGAAAAGCACAACAGACACATGGATGCTTTCTGGTACTATAACCTAAGAATGAAGGTCATATTGCTTTAATAAACAAAGCACAATCGCAAAAGCAATTTTTGCATCTTCTAAGAACATACATCACCTTGATTGTGGTTATTATCGAATGTGCGAACCCCCCCTCAAGGCCGCTTTAACAGACTGACAAAGAAAGACAGTCGAAGATTAAATATGCTGCCACATGGGGAAGACAAATGCACCGATTATGGTTTGCTAATGTGACAGTGATGTATTTTTGATATGATGTTCTTCTGTCTTAAAAAGTAATTTCCCCTCTCTGTTTTTTCCCTCCGCTTCATTCATTCTGGTGGCCCAATAACAGGTAGGTTTATTTGTTTGGTTGCTATTTTTCATGTTATTATGTTAAAGTAGACTTAATGTTTTTTTGCAGTTTAGCAGTCATTAACTAAAATAATTTTTTGTCTTGTCTTATAACAGTAGTTTAGTAGCAATTTTAATACATTAATGTTAATGTTTTAATTACTGTCATCACTATAGCCATGTTTCCTCACTCTCTGTTAACTATTAACACAATTAAACTGTTTTTTCTCTCAATCCGCCCCTCCTTGGAACTAACAGCAAAGATCCAGCAAGAGCGTAAGTGCTTCATTAACATGGATTAACTTGTTCATTAAATCAGCGGCTGGTTTTAATACAGCTTACAGCAAAACTTATCTCATCCGAAATCTAAAGAACAGAGTTATTACCGCACTGCTGTTACAATTAGAGCCAAAACAGGCCAGAAAAACCACGAAAAGACCCTCAAACACAGTCTCCAGAGAGCTCACAAAAGTTCACTATGCTACTCTAGATAAATTATAAAGTCTATCATTTATTAAAGCTGATTAATATTCTAATGTAAGCCCAGGAGCATGTCTTTTTGGCAGGCCATGTCTTTGAAGGGAAGGATTACTTCAGGGGTTTGTTAGCCGTGCCAGAATACCCACAGTTCTGAGCCAGCTAGAAGTAGAGCAGGCAGGAATCTTGTGGCTAATCGTGTATCAAGTTGAATGAGTATAATACAGTGAACACACAGGCTGGTAGATACAATTAAGTGGAATGCAATAGTGCCCATTCACTTGAAAAAGCACCTTTGATTCCGAAAGTGATTTTTTTCCCCCGTGGGGATCTTCAAAAAAGTCTTTGTGAAAGAGTTAAAAACCATTAACCAAACCAACCAGCTACAAGGTCAATCACAGCATTACAGACTTTAAGGCGAGACACTAAAAAAAATAACTAATAGTTTTTGAGGAAAACATTTTAGGATTTTTCTTCATATAATGGACTTCATTGGTGCCCCGATTTTGAACTTCCAAAATGTAGTTTAAATGCAGCTTCAAAGGGCTCTAAATGATCCCAGCCGAGGAAGAAGGGTCTTATCTAGCTAAACAATCGGTCGTTTTTTAGAAAAATAAAAATTTGTATACTTTTTAAGCACAAAAGCTTGTGTAGCACAGGCTCTGGGATGCGCGTCCACGACACTACGAATCACGTCTAAGTTCATCGTCTGTGTACTCCGGCTCAAAAAGGTAGACTATGGTGAAAAACTCCATCTTGTTTTCTCCTACAACTTCAGAATCGTCCGACATCGTTGTACCTTTTTGTTTGCAAACATTTGCACTTCCTTAGTCTTTGCGCGTTCGCTTTGTAAACACTGGGTTTGTAGTTCTGCGTGACCTTTCAATGGGATTCAATAGTATGTAGTGTAATTGTTTTTTTTTTTTTTCTTTTACATTATTCATATCACCGGAATGTTTAATACTGTGCGCTAGGGACGGAAATTAACGAGACCTTGTAGCAAAAACGCCTCCAAAATGAACAAAAATGTCCCATATATTTAAGACAAAGGAGCAAAACATGCCCCCCCCTCTATTAAACAATGTATTATGGTTTCTGAGGCTAAAATGAAATGTAAAAATTAATTTAAAAAGTGTCAGTTTGCAGAATTGCATTAAGATCCGCTCACACTGCATCAGATTGCTTTTACGTGCTGTTTTGTGCAATGTTGAGCCTTATAACCAATCAAATATGTTTCTGTTAAACTAAGGAATGCATTGGCCAGTCAAAAGCGCTAAGATTAGTTTGAGCTGAAAACGAGTCAATCAGAGATCTAGATCCCGACTTCTGCACAAAATGTATATTAGGCCTATATAATGCATAGCTCTAGTCCTGGATGCCTGCTAAAATATGAGAAATAGTGACTGTAAAGAGCTACAGTATATACAGTAGTGTGGTTGAAGGTCAGCCGTAGCTACATCCTGCAACCTTTTTGTCAGGCCCAGACTGAATATGCACAATTTTTGTATGCACTTTTTGCTTTTACAGTGGCATGCGAAAGTTTGGGAACCCCTTGCAGAATCTGTGAAAATGTGAATCATTTTAACAAAATAAGAGAGATCATACAAAGTGCATGTTATTTTTTATTTAGTACTGTCCTGAACAAGATATTTTACATAAAAGATGTTTACATAAAGTCCACAAGACAAAAAAAAAATAAATAAAAAAAATAAATAGCTGCAATTATTAAAATAACCCTGTGCAAAAGTTTGGGAACCCTTGGTTCTTAATATTATGTGTGGCTACCTGGATGATCTACAACTATTTTTTTTGTTTGTTTTGTAATAGTTGTTCATGAGTTCCTTGTTTGTTCTGAACAGTGAAACTGAGCACTGTTCTTCAGAAAAATCCCCCAGGTCCTGCAGATTCTTCGGTTTTCTGGCATCTTTTGCATATTTGAACCCTTTCCAGCAGTGACTGTATGATTTTGAGATCCATCTTTTCACACTGAGAACTGAGGGACTCAAACACAACTATTAAAAAGGTTCAAACATTCACTGATGCTCCAGAAGGAAACACAATGCATTAAGAGCCATATTTGTATTTGAAGATCAAGGTAAATTGTACTTAATTTGTCTTCTGGGAAACATGGAAGTATCTCCTGTTGCTTCCGAAGGGTAGTACTAAATGGCAAAAAATTATATTTCAACAAAATAAGACAAATTTGGACAACTTCATCCTGTTCAAAAGTTTTCACCCCCCGGCTCTTAATGCTTTGTTTTTTTTTGTTCTGGAGCATCAGTGAATGTTTGAACCTTTTTTAATAGCTGTGTTCGAGTCCCTCAATTGTCCTTAGTGTAAAAAGATGGATCTCAAAATCTTACAGTCACTGCTGGAAAGGGTTCAAATATGCAAAAGATGCAGGACCTGGAGGATTTTTCTGATGAACAGTCCTCAGTTTAACTGTTCAGTACAAACAAGGGACTCATGAACAACCATCACAAAACAAAAAAATAGTCGTAGATCATCCAGGTAACCACACACAGTATTAAGAACCAAGGGTTCCCAAACTTTTGAAGGGGGTTATTTTAATAATTCTGCTATTTTTTTGTCTTGTGAACTATAAGTAAACATCTTTTATGTAAAATATCTTACTCAGGACAGTACTACAAAAATAAATAAATAAATAAAAATAACATGCATTTTGTGTGATCTCTCTTATTTTGTTAAAATTATTCACATTTTTACAGATTCTGCAAGGGGTTCCCAAATTTCCGCATGCCACTGTATTTAGTAAACAAACACACACGGGGGCAAATAATTTTTCATGTACAAATGTAATAAATGAAGGATAAGTGATTTATGATGTCTTTCGACCAAAACCTTGTCTGTCTGTGCTAATTGTGTCTATATTTTGTACTGTACGTTACCATGAGAGTAAACTGAACAACCGTTTTTCAAGAAATGCAGCGCTTGCATGTATACATAGCATTGAGTTAAATGTTCTTTCTCCATGCTGGTGAGATAAGACTCTCTCTTTGTCCCTCCCTCCACAGTGAAACAGCCCCCCACCATTGTGAAGCAGTCACTAAAGGACTACATTGTGGACCCCAGAGATAACATCATCATTGAATGTGAAGCCAAGGGGACCCCAGTGCCAACGTGAGAATGGATGAAACCTTTTTCTTTGTGCCGTCTCGTTCTTTTTGTCATCTCTTGCCACTTTTACATTTTTCAGTTTGTCAGCAACCTCTTACTGTATATGTCCACTTCTCTGTCTCTCATTCTTCCTTCTTCTGTCCCTCTCTAATTAAACCTGACGTCTATTAGTCTCAGCATGACAAAGACCGGCACATTTTTGTGAGAGTGACACCCAATGCCCCAACCTGACAGTGGCACTGCCAGCTTTGTCCACCCTCCCTCCCTCTTGTACCCTTCTCATGCCATCAGATATGCAGGGGCGCTCACTCTGGCTCCGGTCCCTTGTGCTTGTTTGTGAAAAGCAGGCCTGACCAGCTCAACACAGTGTGGCCATTCAGAGGGCCTGTTTTTTGTTTGGTGGTCTGTTGGGCTTTACAAAACCTTCCACTCAGGCCGGTCCGCAAAACCATTGTGGTCTAATAATACATTTAGTTTAGTGTTCACGCTCACAGAATATTCAATAGGTTAGTGGATGGCACCCGGTCAACTCCAAGCACGCAATCCTACAAGTTTGTAATCGCAATCAGACAGAAGAAGCGACAGATCTTTTCTTTAAATTCTGACATAGATCCAAATTAATCAGATTATTGAAATAAAAGACAAGGGCTTGTTTCGTACATGTATGTGAAATATAGCTTGAGAGGCACTTCGTTTAAATTTTAAAGGTGGCGCTATTGAGCCATTTTGCTACACTAACTTCTGAAACACATATCAGATGTTAATTTTCACAACTTCTGGCGTGTGTGCAAAGTTTCATGAATTTTCGAGCGTATTTAGGCCCTCAAAAATGCGCTTCATTTTGGAGAAGAAGAAGAAATTGAGCAATTCCAATATAACATGTATTTAGAAAATAGATTTTATGGATTTAGAAAATTGCTGAATTTCCATCTCTTTGGTTTTGTATTCACGTCTCTGTTGTTATCAGTTTGATGTGTGTGTAAATCCCCTTATCAAAAAACCCCAACAAAGCACCTATTACATAAACAGCATCAGGTTGGCTCACGTCCTATTTGTAACTGGTCTGTGCAGGTTTCAGTGGCGGCGGAATGGGAAGTTCTTTAACGTGGGGAAGGACCCGCGGGTGACCATGCGGAGTCGTTCCGGAACACTGGAGATCAGAAGCAGCGGGAAACCGGAAGAATATGAAGGAGAATACCAGTGCTTTGCCTCCAATGATTTTGGCACGGCGATTTCCAACAAAATCCTTCTACGAGTGTCAAGTGAGGGCTGGTTTACTGTAATGTCAAAGCACAACATGTACACAACATGCACATAATGTAAACTGCCTGTAAAGAAATAGTTTATTCAATATTTAAATTCTTTCATTATTCACTCAAAATCATGTTATATTACCCATGTGACTTTTGTGGAACACAAAAAGATCATATTTTGTCATCAAAAAAGTAGTTCATGTGACTTACGCTACAGTATATTTTACATATTCTGAAGTCATACAAGATTACAAAGGTGTTTTAGTGCCACATAAAAATTAAAAATAAGAGTCACAATGTTTTAAAAAATAAAGTCAAAATTATGAGAATAAAAAAGTCATAGCATTGAGAAATTACAGTTGTACTAAAGACAAAATTGCCACAACAAAACTGTAGTAATATGAGAATAAAGTAATTGCAAAATTAAATTAGTTGTAATATTCTGAGTATAAATTTAAAGGCACAATATATAAGATTTTTTTTATTCAAATATCCAAAAACCAATAGAAGAGTGTTACATATTTTGCTGACTTGCTGATTAAGTTGTGTACTTACATTATCCCAAATGTTTCCAAGAATGTTTAAATCCAGAGAAATAAGCAATTTTAACTAGTGTAATGGACCGTGTCCTTGCGTCGCCTGCCAATGACATCATACACACTCAAATTTCCGGATTTAATTTTGTAGAAAGTGTGGAAACCCCAAAGACGCTTTAATATGTTATGCATTTTATTAGACATGTGACGAATGAACAGAGTAGCATTATAACAGAACTTTCAACACATTCAGATGTATCTAGTATGATAAAAAAGTGCTGTTTTACCTCTCATACGCATGACCAGGAGGAGCGGAAACGGTCGACTGTGGCATAATAAAAGCTCTGCTGCTTTCGAGCTGTGTATCACGGTCGCCCTTCATTAGCAATCGCTCCAGCATCCTGATTTCGTTTCCACGACTTTCAGTCCCACCCTGCTTCATACTACAGTAACCTTAATAAGTCTTTAATACATTAGCTCGTCTATGAACTGTGGGGATGACAACAACTCCCATGATTCCACACTCAATCACGGCGTCATCAAACTACGCCTTTGGTTCTTTGTTTGTTTTGAATATGCGCCCTCTAGTGGTGAAAATGTACATATTGTGTCTTTTATATTTTAAGGCTTTTGACTTCATTTTTAAAATATCACAGCCTAAATCTTACAGTGCTATGACTTTACTCTCATAATCTTAATTTTTTTTCTTTAAAGGAGACCTATTATGCCGCTTTTTACAATATGTAATATAAGTCTCAGGTGTCCCCAGAATGTGTCTGTGAGGTTTTAGCTTAAAATACCCCACAGATCATTTATTATATTATTTTGAAACTTCCTATTTTGAGTGGAAGTAGAAACATGCTGCTTGCATGCATGTCTCTTTAAATGCAAATGAGCTGCTGCTCCCCACCCCTTTTTCCAGAATAGGGCCCAGTGTTGCCAAGTCTGTAGTTTTCCCACAGAATTGGGCTACTTCAACATTGTTGAAGGGTTGTTTTTGATGTCCACAAGTTGAAGCGAACCGAATAACACCATATTTAGCCCCAGAAATGCAAATTTACCTGGCTTTTGGGCTAGTTTTGAGTAGCAATTGGGCGGGTTTTGATGTAAAAACCTGCAACCCTGCTTGTGCCTCAGATACTAAAAAACATCTGTTTGGTTTTGATTATCATGTCTATCACATTGAAATCATGCATTTTAAAGCCATATTAGTTTAAACACACACATCTGAAACATGCACACTGAAAGCGGCTGTCAGACAGCATGTGAGTACTAAACTCACTTCTCTTTCATGTCTTTTTGCGTTTAAACTGTCAAATACAAACAAGCGTATGTTAAAAACACACATGGGTTACAAAAACAGTTTTTTATGCCTGTGAAGGTAAACAGCTGGGAAAGAAATTGCATGTTTATATTAGATCTGTGTGGCAGTAGCGTTAATATACAGCAACTTCAACACAGTTGCCGCAGGTTGTTTTGGATATCCGTAGGTTGAAGCAACCCCAATAATGTCATACTTAGCCCCTGAAATACGAATTTACCAGGGGAATCCCGACCAAAACATGTATTTTATCCCTGGAACACGATTTTTAAGGGGACCCCCCTCGAAACGCGATTGGGCTAGTTTTGAGTAGCAATTGGGTGGGTTTTGTTGTGAAAACCTGGCAACCCTGCTCTTGCCTCAGATACTCTGCCAAAAAACATCTGTTTGGTTTTGATTATCATGTCTATCACACTGAAATCATGCATTTTAAAGCCATATTAGTTTAAAATTCTGAAATACGGTTTTCTGCGCGCACACATCTGAGGCACATGCACAGAAAGTGGCTGTCACATGGCATGTGAGTACTAAACTCACTTCTCTTTCATGTCTTATTGCGCTTAAACTGTCAAATACACACAAGTTTATGTTAAAAACACACATGGGTTACAAAAACAAGTCAGTTATGTCTGTGAAGGTAAACAGCTGGGAAAGAAATTGCGTTTATATTAGATCTGTGTGGCAGCAGCGTAATATACAGTAAAGAAATCAATAAATCCACTGCTCTTTTGTCTCTTCTGAGGCTGGGAGTAGTGTTCTGTGCTCGTCTGTGCAGCTAACAAAAGAACAGTTAGCATGCTTTGCTCAAACTTTTACCATGGCATTAGAACTGGTACATTGTTGTCGCAATTTTGGTTTGTTCCTTGCACAAAATGACAGTACGCTTTTAGAAAACATTTGATGTAGTGTTATATGGACTACTTTTATGATACGTGATACCTTTTATGGAGCTTTATTATAGTTTTGGTTCCAAAAACTAAAACAAAGACAGTCATACAGGCTTGGAAACCATATCAAACTGACATTTCTAAATGACCTGTCCCTTTAAAAGTAACATGCATACAGAATGCATTATCTTTAATGGATTGAATTATATTTCCTAATCTAGTAAACTTGTCTGCATTGCTTAGAGTCTCCGCTGTGGCCGAAGGAGGTTCTGGAGCCGGTGGTTGTGCGTGAGGGGGAATCACTCGTCCTGCCCTGCAACCCTCCTCCTGGTCTCCCCCCTCCTGAAACCTTCTGGATGGACAGCTGTGAGTGTTGCTCATCACTTCCTACGATCGAATGTGTCTCATTTCTTAACCCTAACCCTCCTTTCCATCGCTTTGTCATTCAGTCCCCTTTTTCTACCTCTCCCTCTCATTTCCTTTACTTTCTGTCTCTCCCAGTCTTGCAGGCTGTGTCCTTTCACGGCAGTGCCCGTTACTGCATTAGTGCTGAGTTAGTGCATGTATGCGAATCTGCACTACCTGACAAAAAGCTGAGAGAGCAGAAACAAGCATGGCACTGAGACATTTTAACAGACCCAGAATCATGCAGCATTGACACATGCTACAAAGCACTAATCACACATCTTGATTGTGAATGTCATCGGTACAGTCACAGTGTGTCAGTGATAATGAGAAGGCTTAAAGATACTGTATGGATCTTAAAGGTGAAGTGATTTCTAGCTTTGACTTTGACTTTATGTCAGAAAAAAGAGAAAAAAAAGTTATTGTATTTTCAACTTTATCATATTGTCATAGTTATTTATGTGTCATAGTTATTTATTAACATATGTTTTTTTTTTTTTCTTTTTTTTTTCTTCCATAAATGTTGGGCAACATACAAAGAAATATTTTGAAAGCACCACAGTGTTTAAACTGTACTATATTTTATACTGTAGTTTTATCTGCATATTACATTATCTAGTTAAGATAAATATTTTTACAATTAAGTTGTAAACAAGTTAAGAAGTTAACTTTTAATAAATGTTGGGCGTTTACACATTTTTGACATTTTTTAATCATATGTTCAACTTTGGCATTTTGTCAAAATTATTTCTCATAATTATTTATTAAAGGTTTTTTTTTTTTGCTTATTGTAGAATTGAAAAACAGAATATTTTGATAGCACCACAGTGTTTATACATTTTTATGTCATATTTGTGACATTTTTATCATATTTTTAACTTTGTTCGGTCATTTTGTCAGTTATGTCATGATTATTTATTATTATTAGTATTATTATTACTTATTGGAGAATTGGCAAACATTGAAATATTTTGATAGCACCACAGTGTTTACACAATTTTATGTCATATTTTTTACATTTTTATCATATTTTTAACTTTGTCGTTTTGTCAGTTATTTATGTCATAATTATTTATTAAAGGTTTTTTTTTTTAACTTATTGCAGAATTGGCAGACAAAGAAATATTTTGATAGCACCACAGTGTTTACACATTTTTATGTCATATTTTTTAAATTTTTTAGCATATTTTTAACTTTGTCATTTTGTCAGTTATTTATGTCATAATTACTTATTAAAGTTTTTTTTTTAACTTATTGTAGAATTGGTAGACAAAGAAATACTTTCATAGGACTACGGTGTTTACACATTTTTTGTCTTTTTTTTTTACATCATATTTATTTAACTTTGTCATTTTGTCATACTTATTTATGTCATAATTATTTATTAAAGTTTTTTTTTTTTTAAACTTACTGCAGAATTGGCAGACAAAGAAAGAAATATTTTGATAGCACCATGGTGTTTACACATTGTTATGTCATATTTTTGAATTGAATTTTCATCTTGGTAATTTTGTCAGTTATTTATATCATAATTATTTATTAAAGTTTTTTATTTAAGTATTTATTTATTTCTTTACTTTCTTAATGCAGAATTGGCAAACAGAGAAATATTTTGAGAGCACCGCTGTTTTTTTTTTTTTTTACTTCATATTTTTGACATTTTTATTATATTTTTTACCTTTGTCATTTTGTCAATTATTTATTATTATTATTATTTTATTATTTACTTTTTTATAGTTTTACTTATTGCAGAATTGGCAAAGACATTTTGATAGCACCATCATAGTTATTTATGTCATAATTATTTGTTAAAGGTTTATTTTTGATTAACTTACTGCAGACTTGGCAAACAAATATGTTGATAGCACCACATTGTTTACACATTTTTTTACAAAAAAGTGTCATAATTTGACATTTTTTATTCATACTTTCCACTTTTTTATGTCAATTTTTATGTCATGATTATTAAAGGTTTTTTATTATTTACTGTTTTATTTTTACTAATTGCAGAAATTTTAATAAATGAACGTAATAACACACCAATATTCAAATTATGTATAATTATATATTATGACCAATAAGTTATAAATGGTGGCGATGTAGAAACCTAAAACAATTCAAATTCTATACTATTTTGTCTACAAATTTAAAAAATAAAATACTAAATGTTTAACATTCTACAACATTGTAATGTACAGTGCAAAAGATGGACATTCATTCTTTGCATTTGCAAAAGTTTACATGTAACAGTGTAATTAAATCATTACTATTTATTTACATTAATAATTAAAATTATAATTTAAATAGAGGAACTGAGCATGCACAGATACTCTAAAATACATTTTATTAAAATACATTAGAAAATGTCTCATTTCTAATATAAAACAGCTCACTTTACCTTTAGGATACTTAAAGGTCTTACTGCTTTGCATGTGACATAATATCTATTACTATTCATGTGATCCAGATACTGTTTAGTCCATAAAGCCCAGAGACGTCATTAAATCTAGACTCAATGTTGATTAGTGCAGAACATCTCATCTTCATCCCACACTCTTCCACACTGCTCTGTCCTTTGAGTGACACATTTACTGATTCTTGTGATGTTTCGGGCCAGAAGATGATAATTGTGCCTCTGTGATTCCTACACTTATCTTCAGCATCATTTCTTCTGTTGCCTGTCGGCTATTGCACGTCAAATTAAGCTGAACAAACGAGTCTGGATTTTCTTCTTTTTTCTCCACAGCCATTTTGCCCATAACGCAGGACAAGAGGGTGTCTATGGGCTTGAACGGTGACTTGTTCTTCTCCAATGTTCGGGCTAAAGATGCAAACACTGACTACAGCTGCAATGCTCGCTTCGAGTTCACACACACCATTCAACAGAAGAACCCCTACACCCTTAAAGTGCTAACAAGTGAGTTGTCATTTCTGATGATTCGGGATCACTTGATGATATGTTGATGTGCTGCCAAGGTATATGTGAATATTGTGGTACATCTAGTGGTGAGGAAGTAGTATTGCAGTATGTCTACAGACATTTATCTGTGATAGCTGTCTTTTTGCACTTTAATCTGGAGACTATCACAGTTTCTTTAAGAGGTTTGATAGACTGTCTATCTTCCACTTTGTTTCAGAACGGTTCCATTCTTCCCAGTTATTAAATGTATTGTATATATTTTTTTTGTTTTCATTTGTATGTTGATTAAACTGCAACTTTATTCGCAGAGGAACCTTATAATGACACGTTTCTCAACTCCACTGATGTGTATGGTGGTGAGTTTCACACACAGTGAGGCTGTTATCTGTAACACTAACTGAATTAGCGCTGCTGTTTCTAACCACATGCAGCAGAGGAAATGCCGAGATAGTGTGTCTGTTATATAATATACAAAAAGTGAAAAAAAGATGTTCCACATAGTATTATTAGACTGTAGAACTTACCACACAGTGCTTAGGTTACTTACAGTGTTTTTTATTATGTGAGTCTATGCAGTTTTGGGGGTCAGTAAAATTCTATCATGGTTTGAGGGAACAGTATTCAAATTGCGATTGTAATTGCTTTAATTATCCTAATCACAGTGCTTATTATAGAGATATGGAAATGGAAGTAAGGAGATTAGGCAAGAGGCAAGAGGTGCTCATTAATATTTCAGCAACTTTAACCCAATGATAACCATGTGCAAATCCTCACATATGTATCCAAGGATATGGCCTAAGGGTGGAACTGAATGTATAATGAATAAGGGTAAAATGCAAACATGCCGCATTTTATTTTTAGTTTAGTTTAGTTTAGTTTAGTTTATTTATTTATTTATTTATTTTATTTTATTTTATTTTATTTTATTTCATTTTTGTTTAAGTCTCCTAAATTCTCATTATAGTAGAGAACTGTATTATGACCAGAATTTAATGATTTTTTAAATTATTAACTACCATGTATTTTATTTATTTTATTTTATTTTTTTTTTTTTGCATAAATACCCTAAATTATCATTACAGTAGTGAACATTTGTTCATTGTATTATGACCAGAATTTAATGAATTTATTTAATTTTTTTTATTAACTATAATGTGCCATTTAATTTAATTTTTAATGTAATTTAATTTTACTTTACTTTATTTGACTTTACTTTATTTTATATCCCCTAAATTGTCATTACAGTAGTGAACATTTGTTCAATGTATTATAACCAGAATTTTATTATTTTTATTATTAACTATTATGTACGATTTATTTTATTTTATTTTATTTTATTTATCTTATTTTAAATTCTCATTTTTTTTAAATAACTATCATTTATTTTATTTTATTTTATTTATTTTTTTTAATATACCCCCTAAATTCTTATTACAGTAGTGAACATTTGTTCAATGTATTATAACCAGAATTTAATTCTTTTTTATTGTTATTAACTATTATGTACCATTTATTTTATTTTATTTTAATTTTTTATTTTATTTTATTTTATTTTTTTTATTTTATTTTATTTATCTTATTTTAAATCCCCAAAATTCTCATTTTTTAAAATTAACTATCATTTATTTTATTTTATTTTATTTTATATATCCCCTAAATTCTCATTACAGTAGTGAACATTTGTTCATTGTATTATGACCAGAATTTAATTATCTCTTTTTTATTTTTATTAACTACCATGTACCATATTTTATTTTATTTTATTTTATTTTATTTTATTTTATTTTATTTTATTTTATTTTATTTTATTTTATATTCCCTAAATTCTCATTACAGTAGTGAACATTTGTTCATTGTATTATGACCAAAATTTAATGATTTCTTTTTTATATTTATTAACTACCATATTTTATTTTATTTTATTTATTTTTTTAGTTTAGTTTTTTTATTTTATTATTTTATTTTATTTTTGCATAAATCCCCTAAATTCTCATTACAGTAGTGAACATTTATTCATTGTATTATGACAATTATATTATTATTATTATTATTTTTATTAATTACCATAATGTATAAAGAGTAAATCATTTAAAAAAATTGCATTTTGTATTATTTAAATGATATCTTCTTATTGTATATTATTCGTTCAGTTTCTTGAATGAATGTTCCAAATACAAAAACAAACAAAAAATAGAGTGAGTGAGTGAGATTGATTTAGGGGTTAAATATGACCCAGGCATGTTCTTGATGGCTTTTTGAGATTTACCCAAATGTCCATATATGACAGTATTGTCAATTGTCAGGATCAGGGTTCACTGACAGACGCAAGCTTTTTAAAGTTATCTTGTTTCTTGACTCATTCGTGTAGTCTCCACCGGGGCTCTGTGGGGTCGCACTGACAGGGAACTGGCACTGCTGTCACCACAGACACACGTGACAGTGGCGTGAAACATGTGTTCCTGGCAGCTTCATAGTCTAATCTCCTAGACGCTGTCCTCCCACTTAATGTCACCAACAAAGGCTGTTGTCACTCCCTCTCCTACAGCACTGCTCGCAATGCTAATAGCTGAGAGCTAATCTTACTGCTAGATATACATTACAATAGGGACTAATACCGCCATGCTCATCAAGTCTTCCTCAGGGAGAAAATTGTCTGTGTCTTCACATAACCAGGATTTTATGTCTAACCATCTGTCTGTCATCGCTGTTATATGATTCTTTTTTCATGCTTATGTTACTTATGCATACAAATTTTACAGAAATAACATATAAAAATAACCGTTCAAAAACGTTTTTTTGAGAACTGATACTTTTTTTGTTCATTAATACATCAAATGTGAGAATAAGGACATTTATTAATTTCTAAGTATTCTAAGTATTTCTAAGTATTTCTATTTGGAATAAAGGCTGTTGGTTTGAACTTTATTCATCAACAATTCTGAATAAAAAGGATCCTGATTTCTACAAAAATATTAAGCAGCACATCTATTTATAATAATAATAATAATAATAATAAATATTACAATGACTTCTGAAGGATCATGTGACACTACTGAAATAATGGCTGCTGAAAATGAATTTTGACATTACAGGAATAAATACAATTGTTAATATATAAAATAGAAAACTGTTATTTGAAATTTGAATAATACTTATAAACTGATTATATATAACCTATGAACATTTTGCAAGCTTCATACTTTTGAACATCATTTTATGATGTTAAAAATAGAGATATCACAGATAAAGGATTTATGTAAAAGCTAAAATAAAAACCTAATTCTGACTTTGCCTCTCAGATTTGTGACTGTATATTGTGCGTGTGTGTTAAATATAACAATATAACAAGTTGAATATAACAATTTTGTGTAGTGTAATTAAGCTCCTAACTCAAACCAGTGTCTTTTTCAGTGCATGTTAACAAGTTTCTTTTTTTTTTTTTTCCACAGCACGTAATGTACCAGAAGTCCAGCCTACCTTTCTGTCTCCAAGGGGCTTGTCCAGCTCCAAGACAGTGCTCCGAGGGGAACAGCTTCTTCTGGAGTGTATAGCAGCTGGAGTGTGAGTGTTATTTTAGTGTTATTTGTATAATGTAATTAATACTTTTTAATATAGAATTCGCTTGTTTTTTATCATATCATTTTTCATTTTAGCTCAGTTAATTGTTTTAGTAATTGTATGTGCTTTGTGGGTTTTTATTATATTTCTAATTAGCTTTATTTTTATATTCAGATTTAAACATTTTAACGCTTTACATTTATTTCAGTTACAAAAAACTATTTTTAAAGGCATAGTTCACTCAAAAATAAAAATTATGTTATTCATTGCTCACCTTCATGTCATTCCAAACCTGTAAGAACTTCGTTCACCTTTGGAGCGCAAATTATATAATATTTTTGATGAAATCCAAAAGCTTTCTGACCCTGCATAGACAGCCACGCAGCTGAAAGGTAGTAATGGTTCCACCCTAATTTTATGAAACTATGAGAATACTTTTTGTGCACATGAAAACAAATCTGACGTAAATCTGACATAGAACGTCCATCTCTCATAGTTCATCGTCTGTATATTCTGGTTTGTATAAGTAAGGCTGGCCAAAAAATTGCAAATCATTCTCTCTTTCGAAATTTTCTGACATGTTTATGAAGACGGTTTTATATACAGCTTGTGTACTCCTCTGCACGTACACAAGGTGCAGAGCATCCGGGTTCTACATCAGAATGTCGGCTCAGAATACATCATGGTACTGTTGTGAACGTGTGGCGGAGACTGATATGGAGCAAAAAGTATTCTCGTAGGTTCCTAAAATTAGGGTTGAACCACTGATGTCACATGGACTATTTTAATGATGTCCTTACTACCTTTCTGGGCCAGTGTATCAGTTGCATTGCTGTTTATGCAGGGTCAGAAAGATTTTGGATTTCATTAAAAATATCTTAAGTTGTGTTCTGAAGATGAACGAAGGTCTTACAGGTTTGGAACAACATGAGGGTGAGTAATTAATGACCGAATTTTCATTTTTGGGTGAACTGTCCCTTTAATAGCTTTAGTTTTAGTAAAAGTCCCCCTGCAGTCACTTATTTTATCCCCTAAAACTCATCTTTGATATTCAAAAATATATTTTTTTTCCCATGAAAATAATAATGGTTTGAATGTAACTCTACGCCCTTACCTCATTTAGTACAGGTCATTCTATGGAAATGTCCATTTTTCTGTCCCTAGCCTTTATAGAAATATTACACTCGCAAAACACTTTAGGGTTACAATTTCTTTATATTTTAAAATGAAACAATATATTATTTGAACAATTTCACCTTCTTGAGCTATTAATGTGGCAATATTTATTTTTAAATTAATTATATAGAATTCCAAGCACAACAAAACCGCTCGTCCCCACAGCCATGTACAAAGGGAAAGTGCTTTATTTTTTCTACCATTTAAAATACAATACTGTATTCATAACTATCTATATGTAAAAAAAAAAACTAAATGCTGAACAAATATTCTAAAATATATAATAAAAGTAGTTGTCCCCTGGAGTTGTGTCACTGGTGTTACCGTTTATATAAAAATCATTTATTTTGAAATAAAAATAACACTAATAACATCACTTGACTTCCTTCTTCCTATTTCCTAAAGATCTATGAAAAAACACTTGCTTTTCAGTTATCAGAAATGTTCTCATTTATCTCACGATTTCATATGAAGCTTTTAGTCACTGGTGTGACCTACTTTATTGTTAGGGAATTGTAAACAACTAGAATACAAATAGATTAAACTAATAATTAGTGAGTGTACAATGATTGACAACATGTGGTTTGATATCTTGTAGCAGCCATTTTGTAAAATGCATTTTTTCATAAAAGTTGTCACTGTTGTTGCTGTCACTGGTGTTACCTTCCTTATGGGTAACAACAGTGAAGATCAGTATATCAGGTCTTATGTATGACACTGGTGATTCATTGTGTCACTGGTGTTACTGTGTTTTTTCTGTCACTTTAAATAAATAAAACATAATCTCCTTATTTCTTGCATTGTTTTTCAAACTCTGACGACATATGCTGAAAAAAAAAATTGAGAAATAATATTTCATAAAAACCTTTAATATTGCCAAAGAAAGTAACACCAGTGACAAAAATAGTACATGTGGTCTTTAAATAATTGCACAAAAAAGATTTAAAAAAAAAAAACTATTAAGCTGTAATTTACATGTATTCATAAAGTCAAAAGGTAATCTAATAATGTGGTCTAAGTTTAAATGTTAGAAAAAGAAATACATTTTAAGACATTCCATACCAAAAGTGGACATTTCTTAGAATGACCCATATGCAAAACCATGAATATGCTAACACCTCCACTCAATCGCACCAACTCAGACCTGCTCTTCTCTCACTCAGTTAACCCGAAGTAGTAAACACTACACAACAGCATGTAAAAATATTGGATAAATGATTATCAGAGAGTGAATCTGTGAAATATTCAAATTCTAAATGAATTATAGTCTAGAAAGCCTGTAAAGAGCGCTCCCCTTATAATCACAAAAATGCTTTCAGTATTGATAGTTCATCACAGTCTCACAAACATCCATTAATAATTAGTGAAGCTCTACACTGCACAATTAATCTCTTACTTCCATCGCGTCTACACTTTCTTTGGTAAAATGAGAGGATTCGCAAGTGAGTTTAACTCAGCACTAAGCAAAACGCTGGTGAGTGGATTCTGACTAAATTAAACACCTCTGATTGACTATTGCGTTTCAGAAATCAACAGATATGTCTGTGACTGGATACATTGGCATTGCTCAATGCTGCAAAAACTTTGTAAATAGAAACCTGTGATAAGTGGAGATAATAATATAAAAAAGCCCCACCAGTCACATTGACAGGATTGATTAAATGTTTGTGATGATAGGAAACGGGGCAGTTTCTTTAGTTTGTCAGGTTTCAAGGTTCAAGGTTGCCAAAAGGTCTGTATACATCATTCCCAGATAGTAAATGTATGCCTGCAAGATGCCTGTGAAAGATCGCTTGATCTAGAAAACATCTGCTGTGTACAAACATCTGACAGACATCTGTAAGATGTCAGTTTTAAAGACATCTAATAGACATCTATTATACATCTGATAGGAAACATTCTATAGACATATTGCAGTTGAGCAAACACTGTAAAAAATATGTCTTCCAGATGTAAATGCAGACGTCAAATAGACGTTTCTGTGATGTATGTGTGCTATCAGGGTTATTAGTATTAGTTCTTAGATATCTTAACTATAAGTAGGTGACCCTGATAGCACACATACATCTCGGAGATGTCTATTTGATGTCTGCATTTACATCTGCAAGATGTATTTTTTAGAGTATTTGCTCATCTGCAATATGTCTATAGGACGTTTCCAATCAGATGTCACATAGACGTCTGTTAGGTGTCTTTAAGATGTTTATGATTTAGAATGTATGTAAAACACATCTTCCAGACATCTGTCAGATGTTTGTACACAGCAAATGCTTTCCAGATCAAGTTATCTTTAACCGACATCTGTAGACGTGCAAGATATGCTATCTGGGGATGTTCTGTTCTTTTTGATCTGTTCTTTTTCATTTTTCCAGCCCAACCCCTAGCATTGACTGGTTTAAAAAAGGAGGAGACCTCCCGTCCAAAAAAGCCAAGACTGAGAACTTTGGTAAAACTCTACGCATCCTCAATGTGTCCGATGAGGACTCTGGTGATTACATCTGCATGGCGAGCAACAAGATCGGCAGTATTCGCCATTCCGTTGAAGTCCAGGTCAAAGGTCAGCTGTAGAGAAAAGACAAATGATGCATCTTGTTCATGAAATATATGCTGCTTCTTTTCTCCTAATTTCTTGATTGCTCTGTACAGCGGCTCCCTATTGGCTAGACAAGCCCACCAATTTGGTGCTTGCCCCTGAAGAGAGTGGACGATTAGTGTGTCGTGCTAGAGGGAGCCCTAATCCCACTATCCAATGGCTGGTGAATGGGGAACCAATTGAAAGTGAGTACTGAAAAATCAGCTTCTCTGACTTAATCATAACACAAAGGAGTAATGCACATGCTTTTTCTGCTCTTTGTGTAACATCAGGTTCACTGCCAAACCCAAACCGAAACGTTGTCGGTGACACCATCATGTTCCAAGCGGTCCAGATCGGCAGCAGTGCAGTTTACCAATGCAACGCCTCCAATGAGCATGGTTATCTACTTGCTAACGCTTTTGTCAACGTCCTGGGTAAGAAACGATAAAGTTAGCCCTTCAGAATGTTCAAAAAAGTCAAACGATTGTGATTTGTTAGTGTTGTGTTTTTCCTAGACATGGCACCACGGATGCTAGGTCCAAAGAACCAGCTGATCAAAGTCATTGAAAACAACAGGACCTTCCTCGACTGCCCTTTCTTTGGCTCACCGCTTCCTTTACTGCGCTGGTGAGCTTACATTTGCATTAATTTGATCAAAAATACAATATGAAAAATTATTAGTTTCCAAGCTCTATGTGTTGACGTAATTTCAACTAAAACAGGAACACAGTCCCGCCCCCTTTTTTAAATAGGCAATAGCATTTTGTTTATATCACAGCTTGGGCCAGAGCCACATTCGACAGCGTATGACAGCCACAATCTCATCCTTATCGCATTATCTATATATTATAAAATAGCATTCTGTGTAGAATTCAAATGTGTCCGATATGTTTTGTGGTCTGTGCATATGAATGTGAAACTCGACTTCATTCGCTCCAAAAGAAAACATATTTACTACTTGCCACTTACTGTACAGAAAAAACAAATTCGGTGAACAAGTGACTGATTTCAGCCACAGCTTCAGCATCTATTCATAGTGCAGGGGGCGGGACTCTTTGGATTCTAGAGAGCATTTGATTGGACAGAACGCTGGATGAGAAACTGAAGTGCAGGGTGATGTCATCAGAATCATTGATCCATATTGGTTAGTTAGAGACTGTAAGTTTTGAATGCTTATGTCTTCTAAATGTGAATTGTTTTGTAGCACACTAGCTTACAGATAACTTGAAGGCTAACATATTTATACTAAAAGCCACAAAAACAATTTTGATTTCATGGGGACTTTAAAATGTAATGTATTGCTGTGGTGGCAAAGCTATATTTTTAGCAGCCAATCTACAGTGCCATATGATTTTTGAGAAATCATTCTAATATGCTGATTTGCTGTTCAAGAAACATTTTTTATTATTATTATCAGTTAAAAACAGATTTGCTGCTTTATATTCTTGTGGAAACTGTGACATTTTTCATTGTGTTCACTGTCACATTTGATTAAGTTAATGCATCTTTACTGAAATCTTTACATGTGTGTTCAGGTTTAAGAATGGCCTAGGCAGTGGTCTGGATGGTGGTCATTACAAGCTGTACAACAATGGTACTTTGGAGATTAAACAAGCACGGCCCGAAGACCAAGGCACCTACACTTGTGTAGCCAGTAATATTCTGGGCAAGATGGAGAATCAGGTGCGCCTGGAGGTTAAAGGTGAGACCAAAAACACAAATCACTCACGAATCTGTCTTGATTTTCAAACTTTTGAAGAAAACACATTGTGTTATTGTTCATGAATGCATTCGTTTTCTCTGTCTGTGTTGTGCTTCATTTCAGAGGGCACAAGAATAGTGCGGGCACCTGAACATGTCACAGAATCCAGAGGAAGCACGGTTCGCTTTGATTGTCGAGTTAAACACGATCCATCCCTTCCAGCTACGGTCACATGGCTAAAAGATGACAAGCCTCTAAGCTTTGGCTGGATGTAATATTACATAACAATACCTTACATTATCATCAGAATTAGATAGCACACTGTTATATACCAAATTTACTTTTAGCAGTACTTCTTCTAAATTCAGCTTCTGAATAAGTTAAAACCTGTGCATTATTTTTAAGATTTTTACGTGTCTTATGCTCAACAAGACTTGTAAAGAAAACAAAATATATATTTCTACATTTTAAAAGAACTTTCTTCAATTTTAATACATTTTCAAATGTAATTTATTCCTTTGATGGCCAGGCTGAATTTTCAGCAGCCATTACTCCAGTCTTCAGTGTCACATGATCCTTTAGAAATTATTTTAACATGCTGATTTGGTGCTTAGGAAACATTATCATCAACATGAAAGCAATTCTGATGCCTAATATTTTGTGGTACAGTTGAGGTCAAAAGTTTACATCCCCCTTTCAGAATCTGCAAAATGATAATTATTTTACCAAAATCAGAGGGATCATACAAAATGCATGTTATTGCTTATTTAGCACTGACCTAAATAAGATATTTCACGTAAAAGATGTTTACATATAGTTCACAAGAAAAAATAATAGTTGAATTTATGAAACTGTATGATTTTGAGATCCATCTTTTCACACTGAGGACAACTGAGGGACTCATATGCAACTATAACAGAATGTTCAAACGCTCACTGACGCTCCAGAAGAAAAAAAACATGCATTAAGAGTCGGAGGATGAAAACTTTTTGAAATTTAAGGTCAGGGTAAATTTAACTTATTTTGTCTTCTGGGAAACATGTAACTTCTGTAGCCTCTAAAGGGCAGTACTGAATGAAAAAAATATAATATTAAGGCAAAATAAGAAAAATGTACACATTTTGTTCAAAAGTTTTCACCCCTCGGCTCTTAATGCATCGTTTTTCCTTCTGGAGCATCAGTGAGCATTTGAACCTTCTGTAATAGTTGCCTATGAGTCCCTCAGTTGTCCTCAGTGTGAAAAGATAAATTCAGCTATTATTTTCTCTTGTGGACTATAAACATCTTTTATGTGAAATGTCTTATTCAGGTCAGTACTACATAAAAAAAATAACATGCATTTTGCATGATCCCTCTTATTTTGTTAAAATAATTAACATTTTGCAGATTCTAAAAGGGGGGTGTAAACTTTTGACCTCAACTGTACATGTGATGAATAGAAAGTTCAATAAAAACAGAATTTATTTGTAATTTGTTTTTTTTGTTTTTTTTGTTTTTTTGGTAACAGTCTAAATGTTTTACTGTCACTTTTGTTTAATTTAATGCATAACTGCTACAAAAAATAATTTCTTTCTTTCTTTCAAACAAACAAACAAAAGCTTTTGAACAGTAGTGTATGTCTTGTACTTGACATCTAATTCCTGTGTGTTTTAGAAGCCGATTCAAAAAGGATGATGAATCTATGACTATTCACAATGTCAATCCAGAAGATGGAGGAACCTACACATGCACTGCCAAAACTGAGATAGATGAGGACTCTGCCTCAGCTCGCCTTACAGTTACAGGTACGCCCACATTCACATACACTGTAAAATAGATGTATTTCCTCTGTATGCACCTTTCTCATGTTGCTAATGACTAGTAATTTATTTTAATAGATACTAAGTGGATATGGACATGTGGGACACTATTTTTGTACTTTTATGATCTGTCACACTTAATATTAACACCACAGCACTTCCCTTTTTTTGATAGTTTGCTTGAATATTACTACTGTTGCGTTTCCGTTTTTTAGCTACAGTGCTTGTCTCTTATTATATTTATCTACTAATAGCCACACTAACACTTGACCTCTGACCTTTGACCTTTACCTCATAGAGGATGACATCTCGTCTGCCTCAAATCGTAGTGCCTCTGCAGGTAATCTAGGACAGTTATTTCTAATGTCCAATTAAAGCTTCTAACAGTCAATCTCTGTTTTTAATTCTTACTCTGAGCTTCTGAAAATAATTAGTGCTTGTATAAGTTAACGTGGTTAATTAGTATATCGTTCTCTTTCAGGTCGACCCGACCCACCTCAGGATCTTGAGCTCTCAGACCCTTCAGCACGTAGCGTTAGACTTACCTGGGTGCCTGGGAATGAAAACAACAGTCCTGTTACACGTAAGTTTAAAGAATGGCCTATTTTAATGATGCTGAGTTTTACCTGAATCAAAAGAGAATTTTATCTTTAATATCTCCTTTTTATTGACCAGAAATAATTACCTTTTGTAATTTTTCCACGCTGTCTCCTTGTGTTACTGCAGATTTCCTTGTCCAGTTTGAAGAGGACAGGTGGGAGCCAGGGAGGTGGCAGAACCAGTCTCTATTTGATGGCAACCTAAACTCGGTTAACCTGCAACTTTCACCTTTCGTCAACTACCAGTTCAGAGTGATTGCAATCAATGCTGTCGGCCAGAGTCAACCCAGCCTCTCCTCTGCACGCTATCAGACCAGCGGAGCCCGTAAGAGATCAGCTGTATCCATAAGCTCTGACAGAAATGTGTTAGAGTATGTTTAAACAATCATTTAGTAACACATAATGTTTTGTTTTAGCTCCTGATGTTCTGCCGAGTGGTCTTAAAGGCTGGGGAAGCAAGAAGAACAACATGGAGATCACGTGGCAGGTACAATAAACCAGGTTTAGCAAAATACTTCGAAAAAGCAGACAGATGCAACAGTTGGTGGGCTAATCTATCTGTACAGGCACTTCAAAACACAGAAAGAAACGGGCCAAACCTGCGATACGTGGTATCATGGAGAAGGAAAGACTCTGAGGACGAGTGGAGTAACATAACCACAACCAGAACAAAGCACATTGTTCATAATACAGACACCTATGTCCCATATGAGATCAAAATACAGGCCGTCAATGACTTTGGACGCAGCCCTGAGTCAAACATAGTCATTGGTTATTCTGGGGAAGACAGTGAGTGCTAAGATTTTATATTTGATGACACTTTCATAGTCTTTAACATCTTTTCTGGTTTGTTTTGTACTTATGCTATTGTACTTTTCCCATCAGAACCATCCGCTGCACCAACAGAGCTCAGGGTGTCGAAAATCAACAGCACCAAAGTAAATGTTCACTGGGTGCCTGTGGACCCCAGCACTGTGAACGGAGAGTTTAAAGAGTACAAGGTGAGTGACCAAACATCTGCCTGACACAAAAGCATTAACTAGTCACGCATCTTTACGTGCATGGAAAAAAACTATTCTATTTTAAATTTTTATATTAACAACAATATTCTATTTATTAAAGCCAGGTATAAATCTCATGTTTAACAATTTAAACAATATATTTTATTTGTAAAGTTATGTTCAACTACTTTTTAAAGGAGAGCTCCACTTCCAGAACAACAATTTACAAATAATTTACTTACCCCCTTGTTATCCAAGATGTTCATGTCTTTCTTTCTTCAGTCATAAAGAAATTATGTTTTTTGAGGAAAGCATTTTTCTCCATATAATGGACTGATATGGTGCCCCGATTTTGAACTTCCAAAATGCAGTTTGAGGCGAGAGAGACGCCGACTACTAAATGCAGTTTAAATGCATCTTCGAAGGACTCCACACGATCCCAGCCAAAGAAGAAGGGTCTTATCTACCGAAACGATCGGTTATTTTATAAAAAAAATGTACAATTTATATACTTTTTTAACTGTTTTGACCCGGATTACACAGAGTACATATGCGCATCACAGAGCTAGACAAGACAAGCATTTGAGGTTGAAAACTATATAAACTGTGATTTTTTTTTTTTTTTTATAGAAAATAACCAATCGTTACGCTAGATAATACCTTTCTAACTGACGCCGACTCCCGCTGTAACTTTACCTGCTGATGTCGCCTTGCGAAAGTATTCATACCCCTTAATTTTTTGTCATGCTGCAGCCTTATGTTAAACTGTTTTGAAGAACTTTTGTCCCACATCAGTCTACACTCTATACACCATAATGACAAAGCAAATAACAAGTTTGTAACAACTTAGCAAATTTATTAGAAATAAACAACTGAAATGAGTACATTGCATAAGTATTCATACCCTTAACGTGGTACTTAGTTAAAGCACTTTTACAGCCTCAAGTCTTTTTGAATACTGAATGAATACCTTCACAAGGCACTGTATATTGCTCTAAATAGACTTATTTGCCACCATTTCTAACTCAATATTCATATCATATTCTCAGTTGTACTACTGGCGGGAGGCCAGCCTTATAAAGGGCCTGAAAGTGAACAAGACAAAGTTGCATAAAGGTTTCTTCACCACGGCCGAACATCCCTCTGGCATCCTGACAGAGCTTTTTCCATACAGCAAATACAAGATGTACATGGTGGTGGCTAATAGAGAATATGAGGGACCACAAAGCAACACTGTGGAGTTCCACACCAAGGAGGGAGGTAAGATAAACCATACTATACTTTAGTGTGTGTTGTTTGTATCCAAAAGCAGAATATGAACAGCTTTTATAATCCTTTCATAGAGCCAGGGGCTCCGAAGTACTTCAGGATTCTGAGGCACACAGAGGTGGTTCACCTGAAGTGGGACAAGCCCCTGGAGCCAAATGGTGTCCTGATTGGATACACACTCCAATACCACACAGGTAAGCTCACCGTACACAAATAGAAACCTCAAAAATGAGTGAATAAACATACAGAAAGCCACACTAACAGTCACTCAGAACACCCTAGCAAACTCATAATTATGACTGTGAATTATAATCATAATTAATTCCAGTGAACGGGACGCAGGCAGGGGAGAGGAAGGTCCAGAGTTTTCCACCCAACGTGACAGAGTACACCATAAATCTGCCTAACCGCTTCACCCGGTTCAAGTTCTACCTTACAGCTCGCACACAGGTCGGAGCAGGAGAAGTGTACGCCTTGGAGTCGCCACATTTCACTAATGAAGGTCAGCAAGCGAGTCATTTCTCTCTAAAGTCTGTGAGCTGTTAGAGAATCTGAGAGCAGAATCATTGTGTGTTCCAGTCTGTGCTCCACCCTGTCGTTCTCTTTCCTTCTAATAATACTTTAACGTCTCCTTCACACTGTTGTTACCTGATGCTTTGTGGTGTCTTTAACTCTGTCTGTTTCTCTCTTAACTGCTTGATTTCTTCTTTGTCTTCTTTGACTTGCTCTCCCCTCTTCTCCTCCTGTCTTTCCTGTGGTGTTGACTGAAGGCACCCCAGATACTGACTCTACAGTTGTAGGTAATGGGGGAATGGACTGCCTGCCTGCCTGCTTGCCTCTCTATTGCCCAGCTCTGTCTCTGCTTCAGCGTCTGTCTGTCTTTCTCTCAAATTCTCTGTCTGCTTCTTAAATATGTAACAGTGCAGCTGATTACTTAAATGATACGTTCACTTCCAGAACAAAAATTTACAGACAATTTACTCACCCTCTTGTCATCCAAGATGTTCGTGTTTTACTTTCTTCAGTCGCAGAGAAATTATGTTTCTTGAGGAAAATATTTTAGGATTTTTCTCCCTATAATGGACTTCTATGGTGCCCCCGAGTTTGAACTTCCAAAATGCAGTTTAAATGCATCTTCGAAGGACTCCACACAATCCCAGCCAAAGAAGAAGGTTCTTATCTACCGAAACGATCGGTTATTTTATAAAAAAAATGTACAATTTATTTACTTTTTTCGACCCTAACTGTTTCGACCCGGATTACACAGAATACGTATGCGCATCACAGAGCTAGACAAGACAAGCATTTGAGGTTGAAAAGTATATAAACTGTGATTTTTTTTTTTTTTTAGAAAATAACCAATCGTTACGCTAGATAATACCTTTCTAACTCGGCTGGGACTGTGTAGAGCTCTTTGAAGCTGCATTTAAACTGCATTTTGTAAGTTCAAACTCGGGTACACCATTGAAGTCCACTATATGGAGAAAAATCCTAAAATGCTTTCCTCAAGAAACATAATTTCTTGAAGACATGAACATCTTGGATGACAAGAGGGTGAGTAAATTATCTGTACATTTTTTTTAATTTTTGGAAGTATTTGAATGTTTTTTGAAAAGAGGTTTTTTATTTGGTACCTCTAGGAATTGCACACTTCACCTTTAACTCTAATACTTTCTCTGCTGAAAAACACTGTTCAGCTACACTGTGAATAAATGCCTGTCCCTATCTGTCTATTTGTCCGTCTGCCATCATCCATGTCACTGTGTGCTTTCAGGGATGGGCTCTTGCACTTTTGTGAAGTCTCTGAATCTGCTCTCAGTGTAGATAACTAGAGTTTTATCTCTTTATGATGCTGGTAAGATGCTATTGCGCCTGAAGCGCCACACAAATAAGATTAAAGTTGTGTGTGGCTCTGATGTAATTTATGATGTATCGATTGACACCTAATCCCTGATGGCACCTTGCTACTTTGGCCCTGACATCACTTCCTACCACATGCCTTGCTTGGCATATCCTAGCATGCTCCTCTCATCATTTTGGTTTAAAATCTAGCTAGGAACCAGATTGAACCACATTGTTGTTAGAGTTTGAAAAATAGAGACCTCTAGTGGTAATGCTTGATGCAGTCGTTTGTGTTTAGGGAAGTTCATATTAAAAAAAAATCAAATACTGTGTGGACATGTCTGAGGAGAATGCTGTTACTGTTGTTGACTAGTTAAATGTTTTGGGTGAAAATTGCATCCATTGAATATGCGCTTTGTGTTGACAGCACTGAAATCTCAATCTTCTCTTTTTCCGGTAAATCTAAAGAGCATGTTGTCATGAATGCTGAATAAATATAATTTTGTACTGGAGGATACCAGTTATATCATTAGCCCATTGAATTGTACAGTACCTGTTTAATCAACATTCTTCTAAATGTTATTAAAAATTTAGATTTAACACAGATTGCAAATAGTCAGAGAAGAAGCAGTTTGTTATTTGTGTAACTGACTGCTTTTCTTTGCCAGCTGCTCTTTCAAAGTGAATGCAAATGATGCAAAATTATGATTAATACCCTAAAATGTCAAATCTATCAGTATTTTCATAGTTAATTAATTGGTGTTAGCATGCAAGACTAAGCTTTACAGAAGTGACAGAAGTTTTCTCTTTTCAGTCATGCAAATAATGCTGTGCAACGAATGAAATTCGATTTTCGTGCTACTGTATGGTTGAGCGGCTTATGGAACAGTACTAATGGAGTGATGATGTTTGGTTGTAAATCCATCTATTACAAAAACAGCATAATAGTTAATAATAAGTAATTATGAGCTGTTTTCTAGTATGTCTCCAGTAGCTCCTCTAAAGTTGTTGTTTATGTGTAGCTTGTGCAAGTGCAAGCTAAATGCTAAGAAATGATACGTGGAGGTTAGTATTAGATGAGGCAAAGCTGCAGATAGTGAGGGTTGTGTTAAATCAGCTCACCATTAGTCACAAACTGTTGCTTTCGCAATGCACGCCGCCGCTTTTGCTTGTGCCACCTTCATTTCTCTTCTGCCTAAGACTTTTTTTTAAATTTCGTGTGTCAGGTGGAGACATAAAGGTAAGAGAGCACTTAGTTATGGCTGATTGGCTGTGTTGATCTGAAACCACACCCCTGTGCAAAAGATTCACATCCATTAGCATGTCTTGGTCTGGCAAAACTTAATGTCACCAAGCGCTCTGGGGCTCTCTGACACTCTGCCTGGCTTAACCTTTGCCAGATATTGATGCTTTTTAGTTCTGCCTGTCAAATTGAGTTTGGAAACTGCATATATAGTTTTTATGTGGAACTCAAAGCACTGTCGTTTCTAAGGTAAAAGCTTCCAAAGATGTACAATAAGGAATATTTTTCATTATGAATCTCTGTCTTCCGTGATAATGATTCTATCCACTGTGTGTTCTTGTAATGGATTTCCACAGAAATTCTCTTTTTGTATTGACAGCTCTGCAAAGTGTGTTTCAAAATGCCAGTAGATGTGAGGATACATATTGTAGCAGATGGTTGCAGCTTTAGCACGGTGGTCTGTAGTGACCCTGTTTTTCCCCTTGGTGGTGCACCACAATCAATTTTTAGTTACCCTCTATGCAACCTCTCCTGTGTTTCTCAACAGCATGACGTGCTGACATTCATGCTCACAGATATCACAAAGCTGAATATTTCAAGCATATTTCAAATGATATTTGAGAAGTAAAACAAGCTAAACAAACAAGCACTGCAAAATATTGGCATCTTAAAGATGCAAATATTCTTTACTGCATGACATAATTTCTGGACATACTTGGTATTTGGATGTCTGTCATGATCTAGAAAATTAAATTCTTGTACATAGAAAGGCATTGGGACAATATGTTACCCTGGACCACAAAACCAATCATAAGTAGCAATAGCCAACAGTACATTGTGTGGGTCAAAACGATTGATTTTTCTTTTATGCCAAAAATCATTAGGATATTAAGTAAAGATTATGTTCCATGAAGATGTTTAGTAAATTTTTCTTACCGTAAATATATAAAAACTTTAATTCTTGATTAGTAATATGCATTGCTAAGAACTTAATTTGGACAATTTTAAAGGCGATTTTCTTAATATTTAGATTTTTTTAGAGCACCCTCAGATTCCAGATTTTCAAATAAGTTGTATCTCAGCCAAATATTGTCCTATCATTTCCAAAAAAATTACGCTTATGATTGGTTTTGTGGTCCAGGGTCACATGATTTTTTAAATGTTTTTAAAAGGTTTTTTAAGCTTGCAAAGGCTGTACTTATTTTATACAAAACAGAGTAAAAATAGTAAAATTGTGAAATGTTATTACAATTTAAAATATCTGTTTTCTATTTTAATATATTTTAATCCAGTCTTCAGTGTCAGGCGATTATTGCAGAAATTGTTTTAGTATGCTGATTTGGTGCTTATTATTATAAATGTTAACATTATAAATGTTGTTACCGTCAATTTTAATCAATTTAATGCATCTGTGCTTAACATAAAACATATCAATTTCATGAAAATACCAATTGCTTTTAAAAGAAAAGTCATGGTCCCTGAACTTTTGACTGGTAGCGTGTGAAACGTACACTGCCGTTCAAAAGTTTGGGATCAGTAAGGTTTTTAATGTTTTAAAGGAGTCTTTTGTGCTCATCAGGGCTGCATTTATTTGATTAAAAACACAGAAAAAACAGTAAAATTGTGAAATATTATTACAGTTTTAAATAGTAGTTTTCTGTTTTATTATACTTTAAAATAGAATTTATTCCTGTGATGCAAAGCTGAATTTTCATCATCATTACTCCAGTCTTCAGTGTCACATGATCCTTCAGAGATCAATATGCTGATTTATTATCAATGTTGGTTGATTTATTGATTAATTAAAACAGTAACAGCTGCCTAATACTTTTTTGGAACCTGTAATACTTTTTTCATGATTTGATGCATAAAACGTTAAAAAGAACAGCATTTATTTAAAATAGAAATCTTTTGTAACAATTTACACATTCAATTTAGCGTTCAAAGTTTGGGGTCAGTATTTTTTTTCTTTCTTTTCTTTGAAAGAAATGAATAGTTTGATTCAGCAAGGATGTGTTAAATTGATAAAAAGTGATAGTACAGACTTATGTTTTGAATAAATGTTGTTCTTTTTAACTTTTTATTCATCAGAGATCCTAAAAAAGTATCAGTTTTACTTCTAGCACTGATAATAACTCAGCATATTAGAATGATTTCTGAAGGATCGTGTGACACTGAAGACTGGAGTAATGGCTGATGAAAATGTAATTTTGTTATTTGAAATGGCTAATAAGAGCATAAGAGACTTCTTTAAAAACATTAAAAATCTTACTGATCCCAAACTTTTGAATGGCAGTGTATACATGCATACATACGTATACATCCACATACAAAAAAAAATATTACAATTTGTTTTTAACTTAGTTAATGCACAGTTTGTAGATAATAGTATAAATAGCAGGTAGAATACAGTAGATAATATGCAGCATGCAGTATTCGATTTGGAACGCAGCCACTTTCTTTCACTGAATAAGTTTTGGAAAAAGGGAACTGTGGAAATTCCATTTAATTAACTCATTCTTGTTCTGTGTTTTCTTGCTTCTCTTTGTCTTTCTTGTGCTTAACCCTGGAACTTCCACCTAAACTTCTCTCTGTTCTTCCTCTTAGCCGTTAACTTTACAGATGCCTTGATGTTCGAAACTCCTCCTCCTCCCCCTCCCCTCTCCACTGACCCAATCCCAACAATACTTACCCCAGAACCAACCACACCAGCCCCTACAACTGTTGCTCCGCCCAAACCTACTACTACTACCACTACTACTACAACTACTACAACTACTACTACTACTACTACAACTACCACAACTACTACCACTACTACAACAGCTTCCACCACGGTTCTTCCTGTTCGGCCCATGCCTCCTAAAACAGTGGATTGGAAAATGCTGGGTATCTGACACAGTGTGCATTGGAAACGCCCACAGTACAGACCAATTAGATCAAATCCGTGTGTCCTCTTGTTTAGGTGACATTTATTATGTATGACTGACTCGGTTAGTGGGCCATTTAGGACAGGGCATGATTGATGTTCGTGCAGTTCCTTTATGGACACACAATACTCAGATTATGCAGAAATAGTACTGACATTTGCTGTACAAAAAGTCTAGTTGCATTAGAAAATTAAACGCATGATGTTGAGCAATAAACAAAAAAGTTAGAGATAAAATCACACATATTAGCAGATATTGATAACGTTTTCTAGTTAAAGCATTCAGCTCTTTTAAAGACCCCATGAAATGTTCTTTCTTATGTTGATGTATTTAAAATGACAGTATTTACAGGTGGGAAATAGCTATGTTTTATAGTTAAAAAGCCTAAACTAAACACAACAATATACCATTTTCATACATTATGACACCACCCACGCTGCTTGAAGTGGTGTTTAGATGAATATTCAAATATGTGCTGTGTGCTAAATTCTCAATAACATAACAGACACATAACAAAGTTCAAACTCTGAACTTCATTTTGACTTATTTAGTTCAAACAGATGTCACACTAGTTAGTTCTTTGATGTTGCTTGAGGTATACTGAGCCCTTAAAGTGATAGCTCAACCAAAATTGAAAATGACCCCATGATTTACTCACCCTCAAGCCATCCTAAGATAAATATATGACTTACAATCGGAGTTATATTCAAAAATGTCCTGGCTCTTCCAAGCTTTAGAATGGCAGTGAATGGGTGTTGAGATTTTGAAGTCCAAAAAAGTGCATCCATCCATCATAAAAAGTACTCCACACAGCTCAGGGTTAATAAAGACCTTCTGAAATGAATCGTTGCATTTGTATAAGACAAATATCCATATTTACAACTGTATAAATCGACATGACATGGGACGAAGATGAACGGGGTTCCGAACACGGAAGCGCAGGGGGAGAGAGCAAAACAAAACACCGGACACAAATTAGAAGTACAAAACGAGAATTTGAAAAGAAAAATGTCAGAGGATTTCAGTATAAACCAAGAGGAGACTGTTTTTGCTTTGATGTAAACAAAACTACTACTACGACTAGCATATTCTCACTGGAGCTTACGCTACGTCTATGTCCTACGTCATCCACTGGAACGCCACTCTCTCGTGAACACGCGTACAACAGTTAGCAGAAAGTGTGAATATGGATATTTGTCTTACACAAATGCATAATTTCACTTCAGAAGGCTTTTATTAACCCTGAGCTGTGTGGAGTACTTTTTTACGATGGATGGATGCACTTTATTGGACTTCAAAATCTCAACACCCATTCACTGTCATTGTAAAGCTTGGAAGAGCCAGGACATTTTTTAGTTTAACTGCAATTGTATTTGTCTGAAAGAAGTCGTATACACCTAGGATGTCTTGAGGGTGAGTAAATCATGGTGTAATGTTCAATTTAGGGTGAACTGTCCCTTTCAGAGTAAGATTTTGAAAATCAATTATGAAAAATCTGTCAAGGATTTGGCATCGTATTCAAGCTTGTTAAAGCGTTTACGCATTAATTTACCACGTTTAACCAATAAAACACTTAGTTTCAAAGTAGTGCTTTATGCATTGCTACACTATTGATAATGGATGCTAATGTTTTCGCAAACATTTTCATTCTAAAGAGCATTTTATTACACCAGCATAGAAATATGCCCCAAAGTGCAGAATAATAGCCATATTTTTTGGTGTAGTCTTTCCAGAGGATTGTATATACCAGCTAAACGTTTTGTTAATTTGACCTCAAAGCTAAAAAATCGAAGTGAAAGATACCAAAGTCAAATTTAGGTTTCATGGGGTCTTTAAGTTTAAGCGTATGTAACCTTACCAGTGTCTGTATCCAAAAATATTGAAGTGTACTCCTCTCCCACCTGTTCTGCATAGCCCCGAATGTAAAGATCTGGAATCTGACCGTGGATGCTAACAATGACTATGCTAACGTCAGCTGGAAGCACAACTTCTCCGTTGACAGCAGCGAGTTTGTGCTAGAGTTCACACTGGACAGTAAGAGCCAGATGCACCTATGGAGAGCTTATAAAGGGAACCCTAGATTTTACTGGGCGTGCTGGAGACCCAAATCATCCTCTCGTAATGTTTAATCGGGCCTCATTTATATGGCAAATTTGAAATAAATATTACAGGGAGCTCGGGTTTTATTTAGAAGGGAGGTATTGTAAATGTTGTTTGAATTGTTCAGCATTTATGATATCTCCCTGCTGTGATTCTCTGTAATGTTCTTTTTGTTCAGCTTGTTAACTTAATGTGTTTTAACACCAAACTGAGGCAGTCCTCCAGCATGTTACTCAATAATATCATAACTAACTGCAATACTGCGTTGTGCTATGTGTCATCAGCAGTCATGCATGTCCCCTTTAGAAAGCTCTGTTTCTCACTGGTGGCTAAGAACAGGGAGAGATTTGACTAAATCTATGAGGGGGAGAGAGACGCCTTGAGACTGAAAAAAAGAGATGACCGAGACCTGCTCTAATTGGGCCACAGAGAATTTCGGTCAGTAAGCTAGTGACTTTGAGGCACCCAGCAGTCCACTCTTATTATATAAAGTACTGAAGTCACTTCAGTATTTAGCAGTTTTGTCTTGTTTTTTACCAGTAAAAATATATAAACATTTTTAGTATCTAAAAATATATATCATCTAAAAACATATAAAGTATATTATTTATTTAATATTTATAATTATTTTAGATATTAATCATAATATATTATAATCATTATAATATAATTGTTAAAATGAAATAATTGTTTATAATATACTATAATATAATATAATATTAATCATGCTTTCCATGAAAAATGTATCTTTTTAGGATTTTTTGTCAAATTTTTGTTTTGTTTTTTGTTTTACTGGAAACCAAGACCGAAATAATAATTTTACTTTTTTTTTCTACTGTACAGATTATATTATACTATTGTAGTGATTTTGTTTTTCTTTATTTTCTTTATTCTATTTTATTCAGTGACTTTACTCTCTTTAGACATTTTAATTCTTTTTAATTACACAGATGACATTTTGCATAAATTAATATTATATTATATGTATTGTTTGTTTAGCTATTTAAATATACTGTATATATAATAATATAATATAATACAACATAATATAATATAATATAATATA
This sequence comes from Labeo catla, assembly GCA_012976165.1. Taxonomy (NCBI): domain Eukaryota; kingdom Metazoa; phylum Chordata; class Actinopteri; order Cypriniformes; family Cyprinidae; genus Labeo; species Labeo catla. The sequence goes on along the minus strand of VONZ01000015.1, from coordinate 591,607 downwards.
ATATAATATAATATAATATAATATAATATGATATAATATAATATAATATGATATAATATAATATAATATAATATTGTTTTCTATGATTTTGTTTTCTAGGAAATTCTAGGAAAATATTTTTATGATTTTTCCCCCATCTATTTATTTATTTATTTATTTACTTATTTATTTATTTATTTATTTATTTAATTATTTGTTTGAAACCAAGACAAAAATACAGATTTTATTTATTTATTTATTTTTTTTTTTGTTGTTGTTGTTGTTGTTGTACAGATTATATTATACTACTATACAGAATTTTTTCTTTGTTTTGTTTTAAATTTATTACATTTTAGGATTTTTTGGTCATTTTTTTTAAATGAAAACCAAGATAAAATACAAATTTTTATTTACTTTTTAATATAATATAATATAATATAATATAATATTGCTTTCTGGGAAAATTTATCTTGTTAGTATTTTTGTTCTTTTCTTTTTTCAAGGTCAACTTTTTTTTTCTTTTTTTTTTTTTTGTTTTGTTTTGTTTTGTTTACTGGAAACCAAGACAAAAATACAAAAATGTAATTTATTTTTTTCAGTGCCTGTACTCTCTTTAGCCATTTTAATTCTTTTTGACTACACAGAATGTAAATCAAAAACCATTCTTCATCCTTCGTCAGTGTTCTGTTGTGCCTGTGCATGTTTAAGCCGGTCACAGCATGGAAAAGATACACACATTACATAACTAGTATTCGACTAGTGGATATTCCTCTACCAAAGTCTCTCTCTTACTCACTTTCTTGCTCTCTCTCTCTCGTTTGCCGCTTGCTCCTTCGTCCTTGAGCTATCTGTCCGGCCCATCAGATGTGATTGCTCACTCCACTTTTACCTCAGCAGTATTCGTTGTCTGGCTGCCCACAGCTGCTTGGCTTATTGTTCATATTGGCCACCATTGCCCCATCCCATGATTGGATTATGCCAGCAAGCCTGCCATATCGGATTGATGCCCCTTGAGCTTTGTTTTTTTTTCCTTTGGTGGAAACGTTTCAGAGAAAGATAATGATGAGGTGAATGTTTCCTACCAAAGGTCTCCTCAAGGGGAGAGTCAGAGTAATATATTTAACCTTGAAACATGTTGTACAGTACATCCTGATGCAAGCAGGTGAAAATGTAGCTGTAGGGAACTGGGTTTCATCCAAGAGGTGCATCAACTCATTTGTTTTACACTAAGGAATACTGCATTTTTATGGGATTAAATTACATCACGACCAATACACACAAGTATATCCCATGCAGACTATACTGTTTATATAACACTCCCTCTATTTCCTTCTTCCTATTCCTCATCCTGTCACCATGTGCTGTCAAGATTGTGGCAGCTGCATGCATTCTGTGTGAGGCATGGTGTGCGACAACGTCTTGCTAGATATAGAAGCTCCTCAGCACATCTAAGAGCAGGACATTGTGACATTTGCACATCAGCCCATTTTGTGCATGTAATATGGAAATAAATCGAATTTAAATGCACATTGCTTCTGAGGTAGGGAATAACTTGGCTTTTAAAGGCAATCGGCACATTTATCAAGCTATTAAAGAACTAGATACACATTCTCCTAAAGGAAATACATGTATCAGTGCTTGCAAGGCCACAAACAATAGTGTTAAAAAGGCATGCAAGATATAATGCTTTCATATCAACAAGCACCTTATAATAACCTAATATTGGTTATTTAATTGTGCATGCTTAATTGTTTTTACAACCCCGGAGATTAAGACTTGTATGGCTTAATATAATGTAAATGAAGTCTCAGACTGAAATATGTAGTAGAAAACCTATGAAAGATCTGTATTATTTTAAAAATCCATGTCGTCTTATACTTATTTTGAATTGTGGGGGGTGCCATTATTTCGATTATGTAAAATTTTTGCACTCGGTGAGCTACTGGTGCTACCTGTTGCCATTTTTACCACAGAGTAAGGAACTTAGAAAATAAAATACTGTTACGATGCCACATTGCGCAGCTTTTGGTTGTAATATTCAGTCGAAGGGCAACAAGAGAGGTAATATAAGTTCTCTTTCCTAGAGATAAGAACAGGAGATAAGAATGGGAAGATGCCTGTGAACGAATACAACTTTCTAAAGACCTGCGTCTTTCTCTCCACTTTAGCCCTGATGCCTTTGAGGCTTTTAGTAGAACACAGATACTGAAAGAGCTTACAAATGGCAGAGACAAGAAACGCTAGATACCATTTTGACGGGATGTAAACATGCTGACGCTTGGCATGACGTTGATTTCACTCGATATCCAGGGGCGTTTAGACTCAATGTTGGAAAAAAAAACGATGGTACGGCATTTGGTTTAAGCTAAGGCCCTATGAAATCTGATTTTATTTTTTCCCAAATTCAGTTTCTTTTTTTTCCAAATTCCGTTTTTTCCATTAAAATTTTTCTGGACTCTTTTTGTAATGGTTAAATTACATTTTATCAATCAAAAAGTCTAATTAATTAATTAAAATTATGAAACTTATACAATTTAACATCAATTTATTAAAAGTTGATTAAAAATACATGTTTAGGCCCCTATTAAATGTTTTTTCTCACCTTCTGTTTTATTGTTACCAAATTCTGTTTAAGCATGTCTAATTATTTGAATGCATAAAAACAACTTAATTAATTAAAGTTTATTTTTACAATATTTTACAGTATTTAATTTTATCTGGTTATCAAATGAAGGCATAAAATATTAATTTAATTTATCTTTTAATCAAATTCAAATTAAACAAGCTTTATTATTTGGCAAACGAAGTTAGTATTAAAATTAAAACATGAAAGAAATATTGTGTGATTATTCCTTAATGAAATAAAGTTTCAACAATTTTAGTAATCATAGTACTAGTATTACGTACATTCTACTAAACAATAGTAATATATGTCTTTAAGTTAAACCAAACTTTTATTTTGACGGGTTGCTGTGTGTATATGATATGAGATAGTTTCTCTCAAAAGAAACGGTAAAATGCGCATGAAGAAACTTCAGAGCAGTTCTGGAAATGTTGTTCATGTATTTATGTCCTCATTTGGCGAGACGACAGACACTGAAATCACCGCGAGCGTCACACGCACTTCAGTATGTGAGTAGTAAACAAAACCATGTGTCTGCGCCATTCACACACACAGAGACATGCAGAACATGAAATATTCATATTCAAATAATCTTTTTGCCAAATATTTAGAGATACTAGTCCATGTCACGATTTGATTTAAGTGTAATGACCTACTTTTGATTAATTCATCCAAACTTTGACAAATTCAGTGACATTCTACATTATACTGTAAATTCCGTTTTTTGACTGGAAATTATAGGGCTCTAGGTTTAAGTCTACGCTTATATCCGTCGCCACCTGTAAGCTCTTTCAGTAGCTGTGGTCATCGTATCAGTATTTTATTTTCCGAGTTGTGTTGTGGTAAAAATAGCAACAGGTAGCATCAGTAGCTCACCGAGTGCAACCATCGAAACAATGGAGCCTCCCCTCAGTCCAAAATATGTATAAAACGATGTGGATTTTTAAATAACATAAATCTTTCATGGGTTTCCTACTACATATTTCAGTAAAAGACATAATTTACGTTATATTAAGTTAAGTTTATATAAAAGTTAATTTTTAAAACCACTGATAATTGATAACTGATCATTTTTAATGTCGTTTTTAGCAGCTCTTAGGCCTTTGTTTAGCATAACTTACATTTAAAGTAATTTTGCTGAGGCTTAAATAGATACAATAAAGCCAGTCGTTGTGAAAATTGGTAATACAACATAACATTTTACATCAATTGCAGAAGTTTAATACTCAGAACAAACCCTAGTCAGAATGTTTGTGGAATATATAAGTGCCTTGTAAGCACTGAAATTAAAGCTAAATGTACAAAAAGAGTTTTTGAAAGTATGAATAAATGGGAATTATCTAAAAGGGATAAGTACTTAGTTTCCAGCTCTTAGCTAGTTTGTTCACTTTCAGGCACTATAATTGAATTTGGATATGCGTATTGTAAAATCCAATGGCTGCTTGCTTCAAAGGCTGTTATATATGGTGATATTTTGATATGCAGGGATCTGCATGAAACTCATGCCAAGCCATGAGTTACCCAATGCATGATGATTTCATTTAAGTTGCTTATGAAAATCATGCAACCTCATTGAAATATCATGCCCACCTTTTGACAATGCCATTGGGATTTGTCTCTCCACTTCTCGGCTTCCTCAGAGATGAGATGAGGTCTGTGGGTAATTGAGACAAGGTGCACCTCCCTCCACTCTAGACCGGAGTTCATTATAGCAAATCCAGTGTGAGATATTAAGCGGCAACTTCACATCAAAGCTTTTAACAGGCATCACTGAAGCAAATGATGCCCCTAATACACCAATGCCAGACTTTGATGTGTGCTGAGAGAAGATATTCCAGTATTTTCGCTCCCAGCCTGCTTAAAATTAAAAAATTTTCTTTTCATACAATCTCACTTAAGATTTCTCACACCATACAAATGAGATTCTTAAATATAGAGTGGATAAGGATGCAGCACATTTCCTCAATTAACAAACATGACTTGCTTTGGTCAGTTTAGTGTAGGCTCGGTTTGATGGGCACCTCTCTTGTGTCTCTTCCTGAAGGTAATGGGTCGATGAAAAGCATACAAGTAAACCACCAGCCTCCCATTAAGCTGGCTGGGCTGGTGGCCGGGGCCAAGTATCGGTTGCGGGTGTATTCCCATGAGCACAACTCCATCAGCAGCGACTATGTCACGTTCGAGACAGGCAGAGGTGAGGGGTGGCCAAGACACAAGGGAGAAAGAAAGGGTTCAGTTTGTGACCTCGACCTATAGCAAACTGTATGTGTCATATTTACTGATGAGTAACCGTTACTGGTAACTGGTAAAGCTTGGTGCTAGCAACGCCGAGGGCATGGGTTCATTTCCCAGGGAACAAAAAGTGTTGTGAATTTGTCATTGAAGATCATTTTTTGAAGCTTCAGATGCATTAGCAAACTTATTTTTTCCAGTACGATGCATATGTGCCTCGGGTGGTGCGAGCAAGATGAAATCTCATGGCATTTTGTGTAAGAGCACGCTCAATAAGATATCGATCTGTGATGATAAGGATCCCTGAGCCGTGTAAATGCCATTTTAGGTGGGATGTTTGCTCTGTTTTTCGGGTATAGAAGATTAAGTTCATAATAATCCAAACCATCAGCTTTTTTGTTTGTTCCTCTCACTGATAGATCCCTCTGTGATTTTCCACAGAAAAAATGCCACTAATATTGGACCATATATTATACTATATTAGTACTCAATTATTAAAAAATTATCTGATTACTCGATTAATCAGGCAGAATAATCGACCGATTACTGAAATAATCTTTAGTGACAGCCCTATTTTATTATATTATATTATATTATATTATATTATATTATATTATATTATATTATACTTTTACGATTTCTCGATTAAATTTGTGTACTCAATTTAAAATAAAATAAAAACTCGATTAATCGACAGATTAATCAACCGTTTACCTGATTATCAAAATAATCGTTAGTGACAGCCCTAATATTATATTATATTATATTATAATACAGGGCTTTCACGATTCCTCAATTAAATTCGAGTACTCGATTCTTTAAAAAAAATCTGATTACTCGATTAATTGACAGAATAATCGACTGATTACCAAATTAGTCGTTAGTGACAGCCCTAATATTATATTATATTATATTATATTATAATACAGGGCTTTCACAATCCTCAATTCGAAATTACTCGATTCTTTAAAAAATCTGATTACTCGATTAATTGACAGAATAATCGACTGATTACCAAAGTAGTCATTAGTGACAGCCCTAATATTATATTATATTATATTATATTATAATACAGGGCTTTCACGATTCCTCAATACAATTCGAGTACTCGATTCTTCAAAAAAAATCTGATTACTCAATTAATTGACAGAATAATCGACTGATTACCAAATTTGTCGTTAGTGAAAGCCCTAATATTATATTATATTATATTATATTATATTATATTATATTATATTATATTATATTATATTATATTATAATTAATAATTCAGCTTTGCCATCACAGGAATAAATAGCATTTTAATTTTTAAAATAAATGTAAAATAAATTGTAAAATATATATATATATATATATATTTTTTTTTTTTTAATTTAACTAATTATGTACTTACTTACTTGCTTGCTTACGTAATTAATTAATTATTTAAATAATAATTAAATAATTATTCAAATTCAAAATATTTTATATTTAAAATATTTTATAACGTTTATTATTAAATAAAAAAAAACTGATTTTACTGTTTTTATTAAATAAATGCATGCTTTATGACCATATAAAAGCTTTAATAATTAAATAAGTGAAAAAAAAAACTACTGAGCCCAAACTTTTGCACTGCAGTTTATCCATATACCTTTCAATAGAGAACTGGAAAAACATGTATTCCGCTCTCTGAAATCGCTATCAGGAGAGACTAAAATGTTTCGCAAGATGCATCTGTAAAGACCCTTTTTTTGAAAAGGGGAGTATTTGATGATGCGGTTAAACCAAGCTTTACTCGGGTTCCGTTTTCATCAGATAACTTTTTATGGAGAGAGCGCCCTGTGCTCTGATGTTATTATCAGGATGGGTAATTCAAATCCAGATCTGCTGTTCTCACCACTAATGTGTTTTTGATAAAGGATGGCTGTCAAATGACTCCTACCATGTTGCTGAAAGTCAGTGAGATTTATTAGTCTCTCCATTTGGTGTTAGTGTGTTCAGCTGCTCCCCAGACTCGATTAATCATGCCGGAAGAGAACAAGCTTCTTCATGTGTGAAATGATATGTGGGAGTTGATATCTGCCATTCTTGCCTATAGATGTATACCATTACAAAACTTAAACATTTTATTCTGTACCTCTCTTTTCTCCTCTCCTTCTCTGTATGTGTGTGTTTGGTTGTTAACAGCCTACAAGGAGCAGGAAGACATCGCTACTCAGGGCTGGTTCATTGGGCTGATGTGTGCTGTCGCGCTGTTGGTTCTCATCCTGCTCATCGTTTGCTTCATCAAGAGGAGTCGTGGAGGAAAATACCCAGGTAAAATGCAGGAAATACACAAGGCACGGGTGATCATTTTTCATATGCCATTGTAAATTATTAACCCAGGGTTTTATTTTATTTTATTTTAATTTTTGGTTGACCGCAGTTAAACAAGGGTTAATTTTTTTATTATTTTATTTTATTTTTAGTTGAAAACATTTAAACAATGATTATTTTATTTTTATTTCATTATTTTATTTCATTATTTTATTTTATTTTATTTTAGGATGACAACAATTAAACAAGGGTTATTTTATTTTATATATTATTTTTATTAACTTTTCTTTTTGGTTGACAACAATTAAACAAGGGTTATTGTTTTATTTTATTTATTTTATTTTTGGATGATGACAATTAAACAAGGGTTATTTTATTTATTTATTTATTTATTTATTTATTTTTTGGATGACGACAATTAAACAAGGGATATTTTATTTTATTTTATTATTTTATTTTATTTTATTTTATTTTTGGATGACAACTGTTAAACAAGGGTTATTTTATTTTATATTATTATTTTTTTGGTTTTATTTTATTTTTGGTTGACAAACAAGGGTTACTTTATTATTTAATTAAATTTTATTTTATTTAATTTTATTTTATCTTATTTTATTTGTCCATATGATCTCAACTGTTTTATGTATGGCTATTTTTTTTGTTTTTGTTTTATCAGTGAGAGACAAGAAAGACCTCCCCTTAGATCCTGTTGACCATAAAGACCAAGATGGTTCATTTGACTATCAGTAAGTCTGAACTTTTGATCACTTTTATCATAAAGCAAAGCTGTATTTTCCATAAACAGCTGCTGAATTTGTGTTATTCAAGGGAAAGGGCCTTCAGTACTGTATTTAAAAATGTTTATATGCACTTTCTGCTATTTACAACACTGAACCTGTTGATGAATAACTTTGTTCTACCTGTTACAGATCCTGAACTTAGCTCACACCCTGCAGAGGGGAAAATGCCTTTCTCATTTTAATCAAAAATAACAACTAACCACGTAAATAACAAATAACAAATTACATAAACACCCCCAAAAACATTTGAAGAGGCTTTTATATTACTTAACCACAAAATAACCCTGCTGCGGTTAATACAGTAGATCTCAGTGTGCTGGACAGCAGCTGGAAAACAATGCATCAAATTCTCAGGAAACTCTGGTTGCCATGGAGTTTAAAAAAAATCTCCAATGTGTATCTTATCACCAACATCAGCTACTGTAAATGAGTCCTCCCTGTACAGTTCTACCTCTGCTCTCTAAACCGGATCTCATAACTTCACACTCTGAAGTCCTGTAGTGACAGGAAGAAATAAGTGTGCAGCTATAAAGAGGAGTTCACACTGCCCCAACAAACACCAACATCCAGCGCTTGACAATCTTACTTCAGTATTATTTACATACTATTATAATGTTTATTAATATTTTGAATGTGAACTTTTATTTTTAAATTTTCAGTTTCATTTTATTTCAGTTGTAATAATTTTAGTACCTCAACTTAAGCTTATTTCAGTTAGTACCCATTTGAAGTTTTTCATCTAATATTTATATTTATTTCATTTTAACTTTATTTCAAATAAAGAACACTATTTTGAATCATTTTGGAACACTCCAGTTTTTTTGAAAATAGGCTCATTGTCCAACTCCCCTAGAGTTAAACAGTTGAGTTTTACCGTTTTCGAATCCATCTCCGAGTCTGGCGGTAGCACTTTTAGCTTAGCTTAGCATATCTTAGCATAGATCATTGAATCTGACTGTAAAAAATGTGGACGTAGTGTCCGTGACATCATCCGTAGGTTTCTGAAGAGCATTTTTGAAGCTCCTAGTGGGCGGGAGTCGGCCGTCGCCATCTTGGAATCGCGTCACTGCACGTGACTCCAGGATAATCAAAAATTGTCAAGGAGGCGGGATGTGGGTGGAGCTGGTTGCTGAAACCACACCCACCTAGCGCGACGGTGGTGACAGCAGCGGCAATCCAACTGTCACTCAAATGACCACGCCCTAAATTATGCATAACTTTAAGGCTTAATATAATTTAAACGGATGAATTATAAAAAAAATTCTCTCTCCACCCCCCCAAACAGTTGACATGAAGGGAAAAACTAACTATACAGACCAAAACCACTTTTTGTACCAGGCTGTAAACATTTTTTTTTTCTGCTGTAAATTTGGGCATTTTAACATGGGGAGTCTATGGGATTGACTCCCTTTTGCAGCCAGTCTCTAGCGGCCAGTCGATGAATTGCAGTTTTAGTCACTTCCGTGTTGGCTTCAAGAGGGAGACAGGGAGGTTGCCGCTTGGATTAGACCGAGAGCATCTCGCTCAAAAATGACCATATATAATGACGATATTTTTCCTATTTAAAATTTGACTCTTCTGTAGTTACATCGTGTACTAAGACTGACGGAAAATGAAAAATTGCGATTTTCTAGGCTGATATGGCTAGGAACTATGCTCTCATTTCGGCGTAATAATCAAGGAACTTTGCTGCCGTACCATGGGTGCAGCAGGCGCAATGATATTACGCAACGCCTGAAAGTGACCGGCACTAAGTTTGTGTAGATGCAGAGTTGCAGCCGGCAGAGTCAAGACAGCAAAGTTCTTTGATTATTACACGCGAAATTAGAGTATAGTTCCTAGCCATATCGACCTAGAAAATCGCAACTTTTTTTATTTTTCGTCCGTCTTTGTACACGATGTAACTACAGAAGAGTCAAGTTTTAAATAGGAAAAATATCGAAACTCTTTGGTCATTTTTGAGCGAGCTGCAAATGGTCTAATCGGATTCAATGATCTATGCTAAGCTATTCTAAAAGTGCTACCACCAGACTGGGAGATCAGCTGAATGGATTTGAAAACGGTAAAACTTAGCTGTTTAACTCTAGAGGGGTTGTAAAATGAGCCTATTTCCAAAACAGCTGGACTGTTCCTATAACAATACCAGCACTGGCGCTTGATGGTTTTTGTTCGTATCAGTGTGCTACCACGATGGCATTTCTTAGGGCAATGTGAACCTTAACAAACATTTTTCTACTTGTCATCCTTAGTTTGTTTTCAAGGTTTTATTTTATAACCCCACAACCTGAGTACAAAGAGTAAAGGGAAGTGTTAGAGAGGGCTTCAGGCAGACGTTATACATCTGAACCGATATCTCTAGCTTAGTAAGTTAATAATTGTCATGTTACAAACTTAAAGGGATAGTTCACCCAAAAATGAAAATTCTGTCATCAGTTACGCTCACTCATGTCGTTCCAAATCTGTAAGACCTTCGTTCATCTTTAGAACACAAATTAAGATATTTCTGATGAAAACTACCACAGTCAAGGCCCAAAAAAGTAGAAAGGACATTGATAAAATAGTCTGTGTGACATCAGTGGTTTAACCATATTTTTATGAAGCTACAAAAATACTTTCTGTGCACAAAGAAAACAAAAATAGCTTACTACCTTTCTGAGCCTTATACGTGGTAGATGCGTTGCTGTCTATACAGGGTTGGAAAGCTCTTCGATTTTATCAAAAATATCTTTATTTGTGTTCCAAAGATGAAGGAAAGTCTTACAAGTTTGGAATGACATGAGGGTGAGTAACTGATGACAGAACTTTTCATTTTTGGGTGAACTGTCCCTTTAAGTTTTGGGAAATAGTGCTTCCGCAAATGAAAAATGCATTGTGGGTACAAAAGAGTAAATGAATGTAAGAAATTAAGTTGGTTACTCAGAATATATACACCACTACAAAATGTCCCACAGCCGATATAGTGCACTAATGGTTTCACATACAGCAGTGGCTTCATTTGACATCTCTGTCTAAATGTAACATGGATTTGTAGTGTGATTTGGTGTAATCCTCTTAACCACTAATTGAAAAACATGCTCTAACCATTTGGACTACAGCATTTTTAATAAAACCACTCGTGTGTCACAACAGTTTAATTATTAACACTTACGTAACTGATTAGCTTAGTCATTCTAAGCCCTCCCTTTTTATTTACGCGATGGCCTTAGCACTAACTTCTCTCTCCATCTAACATGTGAATGATGTGTTCAACTCCATCTTCATGAACCCTTTTCTTCCCCCTCCTCTTTCAAATTGGCGGCTGGGTTGTTAAGGAACGAGAACAGGTATTTGGTTTCAGCACATCATCTCAGCCTGAGCATGTTATTGGTTAGCCATGTGGATGACAGAACAGGGACTAAAACTGCTGTCCACTCAGTGTTTGAGCTCTTTAAAGGTGTTAAACTCCTTGGTCCCTTTATTTTGAATGTAATCCAGCAATTTTATAAAAGTAAACACACCGTGTCCTAACCAAACACAATGCAATAAAGCAGCTAGGACTGAAAGCTAGCTACTACACTCTAAAAAATGCTGGGTTAAAAACAACCCATCTTGGGTTATTTGGCAACCCAGCGCTTGGTAAATATTGGACAGAACACATGCTGGGTTATTTTGATCCAGCTGGTTGGGTTAAATGCTTTTATTAAAAATGCTGGGTTATTTCATGTTTAAAAAATATTATATTGCTGGCTTAAAATGGACTGGAACTTACAAAACACACAGAGAATTACTAGAGGTAACAGCAATAATCAAAAGATCAGAAGAAAACAGATGGACAAAATACAAGACAAATTGAATTTATTTGAGTGAATACAGCATAGTTTACAATATTACATTAAGCTTGTTTAACAATCATTTTAGACATAAAAATGTAACATTTAAAAGTTTTAGTGTATTCAACCATTCTCTGTAATCGCTTTTTACTGAAATAGCACTAATTCTTGTGCTGGTGTGTCGCAGAAATCTGAGCCAATGAAGGGCTGCTGTTCACCAGAGGTGACTCCAAAACCTGCCCATAAACAAACAGTACTGACATTAGAGAACATATGTTAAGATTAAACTCAGTACAATAACGAATAAAATTCATTTATTTTATGCAAGGCAAAAGGCGTTTCCATCCTGCAAAACAACTGCTGCTGACGCAGCTGACTGACATCTTGTCCCTATGTTGCGTTGTGTAAAATAATACACTTTACAGCACAGTAAAGACTTAATAAATGGAATAAAATGTATACAAACCTTTATTTCTTTGAAAAAGTGCACCAAAGAACCAGTCTCTCCTGTAGAGGGCTCAAAAAGCCTGCATATTGACGGTAACTCGGCAACTGAGTTGTTTCGTCTGAGACCGGCTCAACCCAGCTGTTGGGTAGAAAAAAAAATAACCCAGCGTAAAATTGACCCGGCAACTTAGTTACAGAAAAACTACCCAGCACCTGAGTAAAAAATATTTAAAATAGCCCAATAAAATGACACAACGAGCTGAATCCAGCATTTGGGTTAAAAAAAAATAACCCAGCATTTTTTAGAGTGTAACAGCTTGGTTTTTAAAGGGAATCCCGGGTATTGTATGGCTTAATATAACATAAATGATGTCTGTTACTGAAATATGTAGTAGAAAATCCATGAAAGATTTACATTATTTTAAAAACTCCACATTGTTTTATACATATTTTGGACTATGAGGGGCGCCATAAGTTTAATGACGTGAAATGGTTGCACTCGTTCAGCTACTGGCGCTACCTGTTGCTATTTTTACCACAGCTTAACTCAGAAAATGAAATACTGATATGATACCACATTGCGTGGCTTTTGGTTGTAAATTTCAGTCGATGGGAAGTCTTCAGTGCTTTCCTAGATAAGAAAAGAAGAAATAAATGGGAAGATGCCTGTGGACGAATAAAACTTCCTAAAGATCCGCGTCTTTGTTCTCTCCACTTCAGCTCTGATGCCTTTGAGGCTTTTAGTAGAGCACAGGTACTAAAAGACCTTATAAACAGCAGAGACAAGAAACGCTAGATGCCATCCTGGCAGGATGCAAACATGCCGATGCTTGTTATGATGCCGCAGCCACCTAAGTAGTTTCTCCGTGCGGATTTCACATGATATCCAGGGGCATTTAGACTCCTTGTGGGGATAATTGATGGTACATTGGTTTAAGCCTACTCTTATATCCATCGCCACCTGTAAGCACTTTCAGTAGCTGTCATCATCATATAGCGCCAGTAGCTCACTGAGTGCAACCATTTGACATAGTCCATAGTCCAAAATATGTATAAAACTATGTGGATTTTTAAACAGCGTAAATCTTTCATGGGTTTTCTACTACATATTTTAGTAAGAGACATCATTTACGTTATATTAAGCCATACAAGTCTTAATACCTGGAATTTCCTTTAACTAGGTGTGGATAGTGACAGGATGTTTTCAGGGTATTATATTAAACATAAATATGTCTAAAATCTCTGGGTTTTGGCTTTATTTTTCTATTGATAGCTCTCTACAGTCATCATATACACACGTATTTGCATTGCTTTAATTGTTCTTTGAAAATCCCACTCTCTCGCACGCCATAGTTGGTTGAGTTTGTATAATGCTTGCACGCTATTTGTCAATCTACTTTTAAGTCAAGTATAATATAACAGTAGGAAAATACTGCCAAAACCTAGACATTTTACACAATTTAGAAACACCCTAAACATGATATGTTTGGATTGCTTGTGACTGTGTGGTATCTTGAAGCATTTTCACTTTTTAAGTACAGGAAACTGCTTGTCACTTGAAACTTGTCGGTTTAGGACACGGTGCTGTAAGTGTCAATGTGCACCATTATTGCATGGTTCACAAAAAACCATTCATCTCCGAGAATGAATTGGAATATGTATTAAAAGCTTTAGCCTGAAATAAAATGTCAAGTGCTAAAATGTTTTATTCCCTCTTAAAATAATTTTTCTTATATATATATATATAAAAAAAAAAAATCATGATTCATTAGTTTTCATTGTGAGGTTAATATTTTAAAAGCTGAGACTGTAATGTCAAGGTTAATTATTAGAAAGGAACCAAGGCTTTTCCTCCCACGTTTAACACCCTTGAAATTTTGTTCAGTGGAAAGCGCAGTACACAACATTCAGTGACAGCATGAAAATGATTCTGCTTTGTTCAGAAGAAACTCAGCTGAACGTAAATTTGCATGCAAGGAGTTTGCTAGCAAAACGTATGGTTTTTCTATTCATCGATACCCTTTGGCTTTCAGAATTTATAATGTATTTTCTACAATCTGAGTCTGCTGGAGATCAGCGCCCTTGGGTTTTGTCAGTAATCTGTATTCAATAGGATGCCACGTCTAGAAAATAAACAAAAAGCTAACAACAAATTATATGCTGAGGGCTGTTTATAATTATGATGTTCACTGCATCATTTTCTTTTTCTTCTTTTTTCTTTTAAGTGCCTCTTTGATGACACAAATGTTTTGTTTTATTCATTTTTCTCACTTTTTCTCCCTTAATCATTTTTTTATTCTTGGGTGTTTTCCATTCCCGTTGGTCCAATGAAGGTCTCTTGAAAGGCAAAGGTATGAAAAGAGCGGCATTAGTTTCACCTGCCTTTGGACTACTTAATAATGAACTAAAGCATTTTTCCTTGCATTTTTGATTTTAATCGATTCACACATGTCCTTCTCCTTTAGTATTGATAAATGATTGAAATCATATGATACATAACATTTATTACTAACTTATATTCTTCCATGACATGTTTTTTCTGTCATTCTAACATGACTTGAATTGACATGATGACATGATTCAAAATTTAATTTTGTCACAACATAGCAATTTACCAAGTGTAATTGTGAATTAACTCCATTAACTTTATTTATAGGGCTGTCAAGTTAAAGGAATTGTTCTCCCAAAAATTAATATTTGCTGAAAATTTACTCACCCTCGCGTCATGCAAGATGTGGAAGAGTATGTTGCTTCATCAAAGTTCACCAAAAGTACATCTCTTGCTCACCAGTGGATCCTCTGCAGTGAATGGGTGTCGTCGGAATGAGTCCAAAAACATCACAATAATCCACACTGAAGATGTCCATCAGTTAACATCTAGTAAAGTGAAAAGTTGTGTGTTTGTAAGAAACAAATCCATCATATTTCTCTCCTGATTAAAGAGACAGACTCTAGATTACAAGGGGTCATATTTTAGCCAGAAGCAATGATTTGAAATTAAAAACAACCTAATGATGGATTTATTCCTTAGAAACACACAGCTCTTCACATCACAAGATGCTGATTGATTGACTGGTGTCATATGGACTACTTTGGATTATTTTGATGTTTTTCTCAGCTGTTTGAATTCTGACGGCACCCATTCACTGTAGAGGATCCATTAGTGAGCAAGTGATAAGATGTCAAATTTTTCCAAATCTGTTCAGATTATGAAACAAATTCTTCAACATCTTGGATGGCCTGAGGGTGAGTAAATTGTGCATTTATTTTCCAGAACAACAATTTACAAATAACTTACTCACCCCCTTGTCATCCAAGATGTTCATGTCTTTCTGTCTTCAGTCGTAAAGAAATTATTGTTTTTGAGGAAAGCATTTCAGGATTTTTCTCCATATAATGGACTTCATTGGTGCCCCGATTTTAAACTTCCAAAATGCTGTTTAAATGCAGCTTCAAAGGGCTCTAAACGATCCCAGCCGAGGAAGAAGGGTCTTATCTAGCGAAACGATCTGTCATTTTTTTCGAAAAATAAAAATTTAATTTAATTAAAAATACTTTTTAAGCACAAAAGCTTGTGTAGCACAGACTCTGGGATGTGCATCCACAATGCTACGAATTAGTGATGGGTCGTTCTTAAGCGATTCTTTAATGTGACTCGGGAAGAACGAGTCGTCTCGGGGAGTGATTTGTTTAGTCGCGTATGCGCAACATCCTATTAGGTTCAGTACTGGAATTAGTTCACCTGTTTCGAGTCTTTTGTTCAAAAAATGAACGAACGACTTGAACCCAAAGACCCGAGAGATGAACTAATCAGTTCTTTTTCTGGCTCACACTGCATTGGTTGAGCTTATCGGGCTGGCACGTGATGAACGAACGACTCAAACCCGAAAACTTGTCAGATAAGAGGTGAGGTGAGCTAATCATAGACTAAAGACCCAGGTAAACAATGAATTAATCTTTTCTGTTTCTTATAGCATTATAGTTTTATCTTGTTTGTAGTGTGATCAACGTTTGTGAGTGTTAAGCAGTAGATGTGTTAGGGAAGTAACGTAACATTTTAATTATATTTTGCTAAAATGAACAAAATGACTCAAAAAAAGATTCGTTCATTTTGCTGAACAACACTCAAGGTCCATCACTACTACGAATCACGTCTAAGTTCATCGTCTGTGTACTCTGGCTCAAAAAGTTAGTGTATGGGCAAAAAACTCCATCTTATTTTCTCCTACAACTTCAGAATCGTCCGACATCGCTGTAGCTTTTTGTTTGTAAACAGCGTTTGACTTACTTGCACTTTCTTAGTCTTTGCACGTTTGCTTTGTAAACACTGAGTCTGTAGTTCCGCCTACATTCCACATGACCTTTCGACGTGATTCAATAGTACGTAGTGCTGTGAACGCGCATCCCAGAGCCTGTGCTACATGAGCTTTTGTGCTTAAAAAGATTGGCCGATCGTTTCGCTAGATAAGACCCTTCTTCCTCGGCTGGGATC
This sequence comes from Labeo catla, assembly GCA_012976165.1. Taxonomy (NCBI): domain Eukaryota; kingdom Metazoa; phylum Chordata; class Actinopteri; order Cypriniformes; family Cyprinidae; genus Labeo; species Labeo catla. Next base: position 574,926 of record VONZ01000015.1, on the reverse strand, counting down.
GTTTAAAGCCCTTTGAAGCTGCATTTAAACTACATTTTGGAAGTTCAAAATCAGGGCACCAATGAAGTCCATTATATGGAGAAAAATCCTGAAATGCTTTCCTCAAAAACCATAATTTCTTAATGACTGAAGGCAGAAAGACATGAACATCTTGGATGACAAGGGGGTGAGTAAATTATTTGTGAATTGTTGTTTTAGAAGTGGACTTCTCCTTTAATGTGTTCATTTTGTGCAATTTTAAAATGGAGCAAGGCAGAAAAAGAGTATCTATTGCCGAAAATATACAGTGATGCTGTATGTTTACATACAATGCATTATTAATTTGACTAATCAGTTTGTCATGTAATTTATATTTACATTTTGATTTGATTGACAGCCCTATTTTTATCCATTCAGTTTTTTCACAAACTATTCTTAATGCATACAGTATGCAACAAGCCCTGATTCACACCAGATTTTGCATCACGTCATTACAGTTTTCACATACTCTGTCAAAAATGATGTACAATGAGAGAAACAGGTTGCTTTTGCTAATTGAAAATCAGTTTCCACTCTTTGAAGTTAAAAAGCAGGTGATATTTTTGAGTGAGGACTGATCGATTAAATCAAAAACCCATTCTCATTATTCCCTGAACTCTTGCTGGTCCAGAGAGTGCGTCTGATGGGGAAAAAGCATTTCCTGAATGTGCCTTATTGAATCTAAGGATAAATAACTAAACAGCAATGATTTTCCAGTTGTCATGGTGCATGCACAGAACCGTGTCATCTGGTAATATCATACTATTTATATTTAATGTCCGCATTAGACACAGAATTGCTTCATGTTTATAGAGAGAATATATGCAGTTGGTAAAAGCATTTTTATGACCCATAGAAATGGATAATATCATGGAGCCTGGTTGTAAACCTTGTTTTGTGAGGGGACAAAGTATTGATCGATTTAACAGCCCATCCGTGATAGTTTACAACAAGCTCCATAGATATTACATGAAATTAAAAATGGACCTCTGTGCTTAACGATTTTTAGGATCTTATAGGTGTTGCTTTGTTGTTTGCTGTTTTCTTGGTGCTTCTCAGTTGATGTAAGTCCCAGGTCCTCATGCATGACACTCGTACCCCCCAGCAGAGGTCTGTTTTAATACCAGTCGCATGTGTTTGGGCATGGACAGGACAGGGGATGAAAGATCTACCTGTGATAATATAGTGCAATGAATAATTTATAGCCATGACATCATTTATGGAATACAGAGAGCGGAGAGCCAAGAGTTTCTCTCTGTCTTTAGTAATGCGTTTGTGGTTCTTTCACCTTGAGAGTTTTCTTTTCTCCTTTGTGTTTCTTAAAAGTGAGAGTTGGAAATTTTTTTACATGATCTAAAAAGCAAAACTGTCAACTATTTTGAAAATCTCATTAAATTTACAAGCCTCATATCTGGGAAATAGGATTTTGATGTTTTAATATTCTTTATTCAGATGGCCAAAAGCATTGAGTACCTTGAGGGAATTGCAAAACTTTTTTTTCGTTCACAGCCTCCCTTATCCTACCTTGTTATTTTTCAAGGGTTGAAGGGTTAGTTCACCCAAAAATGGAAATTCTGTCATTAATTACTCACCCTCATGTCGTTCCAAACCCGTAAGGCCTTCGTTCATCTTGACAACACAAATTAAGATATTTTTGAAGAAATCCGTGAGCTTTCAGACCCTGCATATACAACAGTGTCGGGCATGTTACTTTACAGGAGAACTCCACTTCCAGAACAACCATTTACAGATAATGTACTCACCCCCTTGTCATCCAAAATGTTCATGTCTTTCTTTCCTCTGTCGTAAAAAAATTGTTTTTTTGAGGAAAACATTTCAGGATTTTTCTCCATATAATGCATTGATATTGTGCCCTGAGTTTGAACTTCCAAAATGCAGTTTAAATGCGGCTTCAAACAATCCCGAATGCGGTTGTAAACGATCCCAGCTGAGGAAGAAGGGTCTTATCTAGCGAAACGATTGGTTATTTTACATTTTTAAAAATACAATTTAAATACTTTTTAATCTCAAACGCTCATCTTGTCTTGCTCTCCCTGAACTCTGTGTATTCTGACTCAAGACAGTTAAGGTATGTCGTAAAACTCTGATCGTATTTTCTCCCTCAACTTCAAAAATCATTTAAAAATCATCCTACATCGCTGCAGAAGTACCGACCCAGTTTTGCAAAGTGAACATGCAAAGATCATCAAACACCCTTTACAAAAAAGGTAAAATGGCGAAATAGGACGATTTTGAAGGTCAGCGATATAGGACTATTTTTAAAGATCTTTTTCCTCAGCTGGGATTGTTTACAACAGCATTTGGGATCGTTTGAAACCACATTTAATTTTGGAAGTTTAAACTCGGGGCACCATAGTAGTCCATTATATGGAGAAAAATTCTGAAATGTTTTCCTCAAAAACCTTAATTTCTTTACGACTGAAGAAAGAAAGACATGAACATCTTGGATGACAAGGCGGTAAGTACATTATCTGTAAATTGTTGTTCTGTAAGTGGACTTCTCCTTTAAAAAAGTAATTAGTTATGGTTAATAGTTACTTCTCACAAATAGTAACTGAGTTACATAATTATAAAAGCAACTAATTACCAGGGAACATTGTGTTAAATGTTCAAATAACTTGGATGCCCCCAATATTAAATATGTTAAATGAAACAAACATTGTACACTTATCTACACTATTTTAATGTTGCTGTGGGACAATGTGAGAGATACCTTCCAGGGGTTAAATATCATGTTATATAATTTAAACTGCATAGTCTACTTTTGTTTGTGTATAGTCATAATAACAACAAAACAATGCACTTTTGTAAAGAAAAAAAAAACATGGTGTGCTCTCTGCCATCTTGGTCTCTGTCACCTCTCTTCACAGACACATAAATAAAACTACCTGAATCTCAGCGAATACCTGCCTCATAGACAGGAGAAACATATGTATAGAAAGCTTGAAAATGTAAGTCACGTTGAAAACAAATATTCTCTGATAAAGTAATCATATGATACCAACACAAGCTCCAGTTTTTCCCATCTAAACTCATTATTTCTAATGTAAACACACTCACAGGCGGTTCCGCTTTTCAAATTTGAATCATCCACGTGAGACGCATGGACATGAAAACACCCACATCGCCTCTGTAAACAAACACAAATATTTAACAAGTTAATCTTGCCTACTTTTCGTTTCTGGAAAAAGACATGCTAAGAGAAATAAGCCAGAATTTACCTCAGAAGAAGAACGCAACACGATGCGATGCGTAGCTTTGCAGGTATGGCTGAGAAGGAGCCTACTCGGATGAAAAACGCCTCAGAAAAATGCTACATTTTATCACCAGTAACTGTAACGGGGGAAACAGTAATTTGTTTGATTACTTGTTACTAAAAAAAGTAACGCCATTTATTAACGCCAATGCTGTTATTCTCATCACTGATAGACAAGTAGCACAACTATGAAGTTCAAGGCTAAGAAAGGTAGTAAGGGCATCGTTAAAATAGTCCATGTGACATCAGTGGTTCAGCCATATACTGTTATGAAGCTACGAGAATGCTCAAAGAACAACTTTATTCAACAATTTCTTCTCTTCCGTGTCAGTCTTGGTCTGGCCGAACCGTGTTCTAACTCTTTTTCTCTTTCTCCCAACAGCAGCGACGAAGACAACAAACCGCTGCAGGGCAGCCAGACGTCCCTGGACGGGAATGTAAAAGAAAGCGACGACAGTCTGGTGGACTATGGTGAAGGAGGAGACGGCCAGTTCAACGAGGACGGCTCTTTCATTGGCCAGTACACAGTTAAGAAGGACAAAGAGGAGACGGAAGGAAACGAAAGCTCAGAAGCCACGTCACCCGTTAATGCCATATATTCTCTGGCATAGCACCCTGATCTGAGCACGGCGCCCCCCAGCGGGCCGGAGGGTGCAACTACACGCATAAAAATACGTATATATATACAGAGAGAATTACAAGTATTCACATACAACGCACTGGAGTGCATGATTCTTCTAAACAAGGGATGGGGAAAGGCAGGTGAGCCAAAAACGGTGGCCCCATGCCCCACACAGACTTTAGTGTGCCTTTAGGGCGGCGGGGCGGACTTTCAAGCTTACGTGTGGCTTATGCTCTCTTTTTTTATTTTGTAAATCTTTAATCTGCCCCTTCCTCCTCCTGTAGCTAGCATCAAAGAAACGGAGATACAAGCACCAGACCTGTGACATATCAACTGTGGGTCGACTCAACTGCAGAACGTCGGCAAATACGTTTATCATATTGATATTTCCGCAGTGAATGACCCTTTTTCCACCGCAATGATAGATGCGTCCAAAAAACGTGAATTCTGTATAGAGTGCTGGCACGGTTTGATGTGCTTTATAAAACTATGCACTATGTATTATCATTATCGTGCTTCTGGGTTACAATTGGACGTTAGAATCTCATGTTTTCTTTTTTACGTTGACTTTCGCAAAGAAAAAAAAAAACATCCAGTCCTGGCTACATTCGTGTATGCAGGGACTGATATCATGCTTTCATTTGCCACTGCTCTGTTATTGATATATTTTCACTGGCTGCAACTATAAAATGCCACCAATATTTATCGACCGAGGTTAGATGGCATCACTTGTAAATGAAGAAAAAAATACAATATTTTGAAGCATGGTAGTATTTTAGCGCAAAGGACAATGGAGAGGTTGTAATACGAAGAGTTAAATACGCAATGATATATTCATTTTTTATAAGACTTGCTTTATAGTCCTCAAAAGAGAATGATGATGAAAAGATCATGTTTTTCATTCTTTTCTTTTTTTTTTTTATTAGCTTGGTGAAGATTTTGGTGTCAGAATAAGGAGTCTAAAAAAGTTTGGGGTGCATCAATACATCTGTGGGGTTGTCATATGAGGATTTTTAGACATGAATAACTCAATATAGATGTAAGTGTACATATTGTTTGGGGTTGATCCAGTGTTGATTCTCTTTGCCCGGAGAGCAGCTGAGACACTGCCCTGAAGACATGCCACTGTAACTGTAGTGCCACTCTCTACCTGTGTTCTCATACTACTACCATTACTTTATCTTCTGCACTACTGTGTACTTACAGTAGGGTACAAAAGTCTGAGGCCACACTAAAAACCTAAGAATTGAAAACTAAAAATTGGTATTTTAAAGTCAACACAAAATCAAAACTTCATAATTCTTTTTTTTAGAATATTAAAAAATGTAATATTAATTATTTATTTTGTGCACATTAGGGGTGGGTGATATAAGCAAAATCTTGTATCGCGATATGAGTAATTTTATTTCGCAGTGATGATATATATCACAATATAGTTATTTTTGCTTTAAATAAGTCTTTCTGATATCAAAATTTTTAATGCCATTAGAAATACCATAATTTTGTCACCAGTGTCCATATCACAAAAAACTAATACTAGACTAAATTGGAAAATAAATAAATAAATAAAAATCAACCTTACTGAGGACAAGTACAGTCAGCGATGAAATAAGAAACAAGCTAAAGAACAAAAACTACAGTAAAACAAATAAGAAATGTCACATAGGTTGTATAAAGTAACCAACGGTTAGAATAACAACACTGCATATTCTTCAATGTGTAAATTAAACATATATTTCTTCTTAGTAAAGTTGCAAAAATTATTGAGTCAAAAGCAGCCAAGAGATTTTCTCTCTTATAATGTTTTATTAACATGAATGCCAGAACGACAATATTAGACTGTTGTCACTCTAAGGCTACGTTCACACTATGAGTTTTTGGGATTGACAACCGCAATTACTTACAGGTGTGAGTCTGGAAATGTCCCGTTCACACAGCAGCTTACAGTCGCGTTTCGAATACTGACGGGAGTCAAGCCAGTATTCCTTACCAGTAACCATAGCAGCAGTGACCAAAGTAATATCAAAGATGGCGATGTCCATAAAACTGAAAGTTTTAACACTCTCTGACAGGACAAGAGTCCAATCGAGCCGCGAGTTCATTCATCAAACCTTTATTAACCGACAGCAGCTTTAATATTTGGGTGAAGAGCGGAGCATGTCAGTCGTGAATAGAACACAGAACACAAAAAGGACGGCAGCGGCTCCGGTAGAGACGTGATATTAATCCTTCAGGTGACGGACAGCCCGTTTCTCCGTCACTGTAAATTACCGAAATCACACATGAAAGCACGTAACACGGTAGACACTGAATGAATCTCTCACACTGAATGACGTAAGGGAATTGTTGTCAGTCCGGTTCCGTTCAAAGAGCGTGTGTTTCGAGAATTCGGTGGGAAAATTTGCGGGTGTGAGTTCGGTTATAGAATGCGATTGTCACACCCGTAAATAACCGTACTGTTTTGGAACGTAACCGTGTTAAGGACTCAAATACAGGAAAGACAACCGTATTAGAAACAAATAAGAAATGCTATATCTTGCAGGTACCCGGTTCCAATATACTGTTACACGTGTTTTCTTTCTCAGCTGTTTGCTTTCACTTAAGTTACTGTGTTTATGAGGATACTTGCAAAGACGGCCATTTTGACACATACAAGTGTGTGTTTAACCGTTCAAGGCCTAGAAAGAGGCAAAAATATCTCCCGCGTCTTCACGTCTGCGTGTGTATAACGAAATAAGCTCTCCTTCGCTGCTGATTGTGTTTCAACAACTTAAAATCGCTTGATTTTTAACCGTAATGCTTAAAAACGTGTGTAAACAATACGTTTTCGTGACCATGTAGCACAGCAACGTCATGCGAGTGTCGCAAATAGTTGAAAATATCTACAAATTTCTATCGGTTAATTGTGTGTACCGGAAAAATCGCCCACTCCTAGACATTTTGAAACTTAAAATCTTTTTGTGATGACAGTTTGTAATGAAAAATGTGATCTCAAACTTTTGGACCCTTCTACATATTTATCTTGATTTTATTTATAAAAACAATAGGGACTAATATATTCATAATTTATTGATTGCACAACAGCTATTCAGAATCTGAGCTGTGATGTTAGCACATTGTGAAAGCTTCTCTGTGTAATGTAGGTGAAAACATACTTCAGAGATCAAGGACCATGTTTGTGGCAATGTAAAATATTGAAATGTGATGTCACCATTAAAAGGAGTATGTCTTATTTGTTAATCGTGCTGCTCTTTTTAGTATTAATGTCGTATCACTGCTATTGTGTTAATATATTAGAAATTATTTAATGTCACTTCTACATAACATAAAATGGAAATATTGTGTATTTATTTTTCTCAAATAAGGCCTCTTTTATGATGTAAATATCTTTTTTTTTTTTTCATTCTGAGCAGGTTTACTGTGTTACAGTAAGTGAAAAGTAAAAACGCTTTTTGGTGCATCCCAAAATGTAAGACTCCATGCACAGGTTTGGATTTGGGTTCAGCCAGTGTTCTTGGGTAATTAGAATGAGACTCGTTTTTGTGTCCTGTCATTTTAATTGTGACATAGTTCGTCCCGGCTGACCTCGACGATGTAAATAGCAAATGCTGTAGAGCTGTACCATTGTAGCATTCTGCACTGAGGATGATACCTTTTTTGTAAACAGCTGAATTGTGTTATGCAAGAGAAAATGGTTTGTCATTTCCTGTTCATGTATTGCTTCACCACAGGCTCCCATAATGCCTTTCACCTGTGACACGGCCCAGCTGAAAGGGCTGAATATCAGGTCGTAACGTCCTGATAGGGATGCCATGTCGTATACAATGCCTTCGCAGTAAAGAAACACGTGTTGAAATTCATTGGATCCATAAGATCTGCTTTCTCTCCAGTACCTCAAAGCAATACTCTCCTCGTTTGCCTTTTGCTGTTGTTTTCTGCACAGTAGACCTAGTCTACCAGATTCTGTAGTGACTTGCAGGCACAGATAACTCTTTAGATCGCACTGTAGCTTTGTGAGTCACATGGTTTAACATCAAGGCAATTCAGAGTCGGCTTCAACCTATTTTGTCCAACCTTGCCTTGAACTTCTACAGCCACTTTTATCTTCACAGATTGTTTCCTTGTCCATGAGTTTTTGTGGGCTGGCGATGTTCAAAAATATATACAACTATATATTTGTTGGCATATTGCTTATTCTGTCTTTCTTCCAAAGTCATCTGTGTATTAACTGGTAACATGCGTAATCTAGTTACCGTACAACAAGGAGTACAATAATTGCCATAGCTGTTCTCATGACACATTTGATTTTTTCAAAACCATACATGTTGGTTATTATTATTATTATTATCATCCTTATTGTATTTTTAGGCATTTGTGCATCGGAGCAGCTTTTTTTAATTGCTTATCATGCAGGTTAACAGTGTTTTTCTGTACGTCTGGCCATGGAAATCTGGTCAGTCATTACTGTTCAACATGTATGCGTGTATGACGAGATGCTGCAACTTAATCTGCTCGAGACGCCTTTCTTTATAGTAAAGCTGTGTCATTTTCTCAACCTTCTGATCTGTCCTTGCCTCTGATTACAAAATAATTTTTTAAACACCTACTGTTTGGGTTTGAAAACACATTTACATTCAGTCATAAGCATCACATTTATCTTTTTGATGATTATATCAAGTGTTAACTATCCAGAATTGGATTGAGAATGAATTTTGAATTGATGTCGCAAACAGGTAGATTAAAACTTGAACTAAAGTACATAAATTCAAATGTAATTTTGTTAAAAAAAACAAACAAACAAATATATATATATAATATTTTAAATATATATTATATATTTTAAATATTATTATTTATTAGATTTCTATTAATTATATAGACATAGCAAACAGGCAAAGTCATACTTGAACGTGTCATACTTGAATTAATTTGGTTAAAAATCTATAAAATAATGTAATAATATTATTTTATAATTATTTTATTATAAAAGGGTTTTTATATAAAAGGGTATATGTATAATTTTTATTTTAGATTAAAATGTGTGAGGATAGATATCGTAATTAAATGCAATTTTGTTGAAAAAGAGGTATAATTATTTTATAATTATTTATATTTATTATTAATTATTTTTAAATATTATTATTAATTATATTTCTATATTACTAAAGTAAATCAATTAAAATGTAATTAAATGTAATTTTGTTAAAATATATATAAAATATAATAGCTTAATTATATAATTCATGACATTGTTATTATTATTTTTATATTATTATTATTATTATTATTATTCTTTTTATTTCTATTATGTGTGTGTGTGTAGTAAACAGGCAAAGTCAGACTTGAACTAAAGTACATAAATTAAAATGTAATTAAAATAAATTTTGTTAAAAATCTAATTTGTTAAAAATAATGTAATAGCATGATAATTATTTATATATATATATATATATATATATATATATACACACACCTTATTTTTAACATATAAAAGTGTATATATATATATATATATATATATATATATATATATATATATAATTTTTATTTTGTATAAAAAATGTGTATACACTGTACTAGATAGATATCGTAATTAAATGTAATTTTGTTGAAAATATATTAAAAAAGAGCTTAATAATTATTATACAATTAATTCTATTTATTATTTTTTTAAAGATTATTATTAATTATATTTCTATTATATATAGATATAGCAAACAGGCAAAGTCAGACTTGAACTAAAGTATATCAATTTAAATGTAATGTACTGTGATTAAATGTAATGTTGTTAAAAAATATATATTAAAAATGTAATAGCTCAATAATTATTTTATAATTAATTATATTTTTATTAGTATTTTTTTTTTATATTATTGTTAAGTATATTTATTGTTTATAGAGAGAGAGAGAGAGAGAGAGAAAGAGAGAGAGAGAGAGATAGCAAACAGGCAAGGTCAGACTGGAACTAAAGTACATAAATTAAAATTTAATCACATTGAATTTTGTTGCAAATATATAAAAATAAGGCAACAGCTTAATAATTATTTTATTATGAATTATTTTTAATACTTTTAATTACATTTCTTGTATCAGTATGTATAATTTTCAGTATGTATACATTCTAATCAATGTCATTCATATTCAAGGTGGGTTATCAGCAGATTAAATCCAGTCTGATGCAGATCTCTATTCATCATTCTCTCCAGTAAACTGCCCTCAGTTTCAACTCCTCATCCACACTACATTTGACTGAGCCACAGCTCTCCCTATTGATTTTGCCCGTATCCGGTCCACTACAATGACTTCCACAGCTTAATGCAGCCAATACAACTTCTTTCTTTTACTCAGATGGCAAGAGGAAAAAACGAATAAAAAACAAGCCCGTGACAATAAATCTGTTGTGGACCTTGGAAAGAGTGTACCATAGACATATTTTATTTAGAAGAGATGAATACATTTTGCCATGACCCCCCTGAGACTGGTAAATATTAATGCCCTCTGCCTTCCGCCATCTGAGAGAATAGCTAGACCTTTTTAAACACCTGTCACATATATCTTTCACAGACACCATTAACTAAAATATCCACAGCCAGAGCTTCAAGCCACCTTTCAGTAGCAGATAGGATTCTGTAATTACTTCTTTAAATAAATGGGTTTAAGTTACTCTCTTAATGCAGGCACATTGACAAAATGCAGTCGAATGATTCATGTAAAAGCATGCTGCAACATTAACCTAAAACTGGTTTTAATTAGCACTTTGTTTCTCAAGTTTATGCAGTTTTAAAGAAATAGTCCACCAAAAAAAAAAAAAAGGCCATTTAACGTAGATGTGTTGCTCACCAATTGATCATCTGCAGTGAATGGGTGCCGTCAGAATGCGTCCAAACAGTTGGAGAAAACAACATTATGCATAGAGGACTCTGACGGCACCCATTCACTGTAGAGGATCCATTGGTGAGCAAGTGATGTAATTCTAAATTTCTCAATCTGTTCTGATGAAGAAACACTAATCTACACGGTGTAAGGTAAGAAAGTGTTCTGCAAATTTTCTTTTTTGATTGAACCATTTCTTTAAGCTGACGATCATATCTAAGCTTCCTTTTAAAATCAATGTGGCCCAATTTATAGTTTTAGGAAACCAAAAAGAGCCCTAGGGCCTTGAGAGAGATATCAAAAGATGATGACGGTCTCTGAGATAATTAGGATAAATGCAGGCAGATGCTCCTGCGATACAAACACCTGCCAGTTGTCACATATCAACCTGTGCTGATCTTCCAGCCTGGTTTAATCATTTAGAGTGCTTACACACTTCTGCCTGCATTTCAACTCACTTCTTCAGTCGCCAAGGCCAAAAACCTGATTGATTCTTTTTGCCAATGCAAATGGTCTCGTCGTGGCATAGTGTGCAATATTTTAGAAAGTTTAATAATGGAATTGAATTGGAATTGAAACCATACTTGATTTGCACCCTACACAAGTGCAAGAAGCTCTTCATTAAAGGGGTATTTCACCCAAAAAATGAAAATTAATCAAGTATTGGATATTATATATATTTTTGTGGTAATTAAATAGACCTAAGTGAACAGCCTTAAAATGACTTGAAATTCATAGCAATGAGGCATTAATAATTAGTTTAAATAAAGTATCAAAAGCAAGTAATCATATGGGTTTATTGAACAAAGCTGTTAAAATATAAAAAATGTGTTATAAACAATAGAGCTAACGTATGTTACGCATTATAATAAATGACTGCAGAGGGCACCAAAAGCCTGAGGATTGTTTTTACACGTTACTGCTTTATCTAATCCTTGTTTAATATTGACTAAACAACATTTAATTCAAATGTCTACTTAAACTTTAACATTTGGCCATTTCTTTATGACAAAAATGCCACAGGCGCTGTAATTTGTTAAGTATATGGACATTAAAACGTGTAAACTTAGAGTGAGGGTTTGAGCTTTTATTTTGAAATCGCGATGATGTTTTCTCCTTTGTTTACCTGGGCTGGGGAAAAAATCCATTCACATTCACATTGATTCAAAAATTTCAAAAATCGATTTTCTAGTTAATATAATAATAATAATAATAATAATAATAATAGCATGATGTTGTTGGGACAAAACAGCGCAGCAATGGTGGAGGAAAAACAATACATCCTGTCACATTTTCAGCGAGGGCAAGTGTTTGGAAAAATATTATATTAATTATTGATCTTTTGTTATTATAGGAAGCATTCCAAAAGGGAACGGAAAACGAACAACGCGTTCTATGGAGCTACTAAACGGTTAGCCGCGCTAGCAGTAGCCTGTTACATTAGAATAATGTTACGTGATACATTTCACTTACTACATAAACAGAGTAAGGAGGGATGACTGATAGGACGATGGCAAATGATTTGCAGACACCTAGCACCACTGACAAACATCTAATCTTGTAAAATATGTGGTAAGTAGGCTGTTGAAAAAACAGCTTAAACCGGCCTAGGCTGCTTGGCTGGTCTTAGCTGGTTTAAGTTGGAAGTAGCTGGCTAGGCTGGTCAGACTGGTATTAGCTGGTTGTTCCAGCTGGTCTCCCAGCCTGACCAGCTAAGACCAGCCTGGCCAGCCAAAGAAGTGGCCAAAACCCCTCTAAAACCAGCCTGCTGACCAGCTAAGACCAGCCTGGATGGCCAGTTAAAACCAGCCAACCAGCTTAGGCTGGTTTTAGCTGTTTTTTCAGCAGGGGAACGCTCTGTGTGATCGTGAATCTTTTGAACGCATATTCAAAAGCGGTTTCAATGCCCCTCATATTAATAACGGCTCCTTGATGCCTTGCAATTTGTGTACAGCATAATTACCCAATGATATAATTGCGAGAGAAAGTACTAAAATATATTTTTCCTCCCATCTTGTATTTAGGGGTTTTGAGGTACATGTAATTTATTTCCTGAACAAGGTGTGATCGCATTCGGAAGTTAGCAGTAAATAGGAAACACTGACTTCTTGAGTCAGGACTACCCATAACACTGGTGTGTTTTTGTATTAAAATACTGGTGTGTTTGATGTCCAGTGTGCACAAGAAATGTTATAAAAATTGTGAATCGTGATTAAAAATCAAAAAATCGAATCGTGACCCCAAGAATCGATTTTAACTGAATCGTGAGGTACCGAATGTTTCCCACCCCTATTGTTTAGGTAAGTTTATAATTTACTTACCTTACAAATCTGATAAAATGGCGCACGTTGCGGTTCCAGATGAACGTTATACTAAACCCAAACTTACAGCAATATGCAGAGATGGAGTTTGAGGCGCAGTTTGTGTGGAACAGCATTTACTGTGAATGGAGACGCTCTGAGAAGCACATATGTATTTAAGTATAAGCCGAGAGGTTTTCCTTTGCGGTTTATAAAGGTTTAAATATGGATATTTTTCTTACACAAATGCTTCACTTCGCTGCACATTTTTGCAAGCAGTGTTAATATTCTGATCTGTTAACACGGGCATCACAATAAAAATATGCGCATTTTAAAACCTGCGTACATGTGCGGTGTGAAACAGACCTGACACTTAACTTTGAACTCATCCATGTTCATGATGCTTTAGTGAATCCATTTGTGTTTATTGATTATTCTGTTAGAGAACCATATTTCACATGACATCAGGCTAACTGTCCACTCTGTAAACTGCAAACATTAGCTCTTTGCTTCTTTATAAGGGCAATAAAATCACCAGTAACTCTGTGTTGCAATGTCAACCACTTTATAGATGACAGTTGTTAAATCTACTTGTAATCGTGTTATCCAAGAATAAACATCATGTTCTTGTGGGTTTGGCTGGAACTAACTGTGTCTTTTTCCTTTAAAAGCTCCAGTTGTGCTGAGGAGAGGAGTGTGAGGAGCAGGAGAAAGCTGATGTCCAGCCATGTTTCGCAGCCACCTGCGACTTCAAAGGTAAAGACTGAAAGACTGTCCGTTCTTATCTGAGGCTGCCATTTTTTTGCCCAGCGCTTTGCTCTGTGGCCAAGAGTCAGTGGGGCACTGAGACCACCTGCAAAGCTTTACTGACAGCTAAGCCGCGTGACGTCTTTCATCAAAGTTACACATCATGGTTTGGCTATTGTGCTATCAGCTTATTGCTTTAGGGTTTTAAAAGTTTAGACACATCAGATGCAGGCAAAAAAGAATAATGTATACTACTGTTCAAATGTTTTGGTCAGTACAATTGTTTGTTTGTTTATTTATTGGAAGAAATTCATACTTTTGTTAAGCAAGGATGCAATAAATTTATCAAACGTGACATTAAAGTATGGAAGCCCTTTTCCGCCACTAAATAAAAAGTAAGACAATGTTATTGCGACTTTTTATCGTTATATCTAATTCTGACTTTTTTCTCAGAATTGCATAATACAAATTCACAATTCTGACTTTTTTCTTAGAATTGTGCAATACAAAGTCACAATTGTGAGTTATAAAGTCAGAATTGCAAGATATGAACTTGCAATTGTGAGTAATGAAATCTTATAAATGTATCTTACAATTCTGACTTTTTTCTTGCAATTGCAAGCTTATATCTCACAATTCTGACATTTTTCTGGCTTTTTTCTCACAATTACAGGTACAAGTTATGTCTCGCAATTCTGACTTTTTTTTTTCACAATTCTGACTGTTTTTCTCGCAAATGCGAGTTTGTATCTCCCAATTCCAACTTTTTTCCTTGCAATTCTGACTTTTCTCACAATTGTGAGTTTATGTCTTGCAATTCTGACATTTTTTTCTCACAATTTAGATTTTATTTCTCAGGATTATAAGATATAAACTTGTAATTGTGAGTTATAAAGTGCAAAGCTTTACTGACAGCTAAGCCGCGTGACGTCCTTCATCAAAGTTACACAGAAATTCATACTTTTGTTAAGCAAGGATGCATTAAATTTATCAAAAGTGACATTAAAGTATGGAAACCCTTTTTCGCCACTGAATAAAAAGTAAGACAATGTTATTGCGACTTTTTATCTCTATATCTAATTCTGACTTTTTTCTCAGAATTGTGTAATACAAACTCACAATTGTGACTTTTTTCTTATAATTTTGTAATACAAACTGTGAGTTATAAAGTCAGAATTGCAAGATATAAGCTTTTTTATAAACCTAGAATAGTATTATATACATAGACATATGTAGAAAAAAAAATAGACATTTTTTTTCTCACAATTCTGACTTTTTTTCTCTCACAATTACAGGTACAAGTTATATCTTGCAATTCTGACTTTTTTTCACAATTCTGACTTTTTTTCTCGCAAATGTGAGTTTGTATCTCCCAATTCCAACTTTTTTTCTTGCAATTCTGACTTTTCTCACAATTGCGAGTATATTTATAGTTTATATATAATGTCAGAATTGCTACTTTATTTCTCAGAATTATGAATTTATATCTCACAATTCTGAGAAAAAAAGTCAGAATGGAGAGTTTTCAACCTTTTTGTTTTCAACTTTAATAAAGAATAATAATAATAATAATAATAATAACAATAGTAGTAGTAGTAATAAAAAAATAATAATAGTAATAATAATTGTAATAATAATAACAATTGTAATAATAATCCAAATCAAATTTTATGAAAAAATAAACCATTCATTAACACAATTTACACTCCAAACAACACGTCAGAAGTGCCAGTACTCTGATGACTTCACTGCAGTTTAACTTAATTGTCCAAGTGACTGACTACTTAAATGTATATAGAAAAGTAGTAGGTGACAGAACATAAAAATGAGGTAAGAGTCATTCTCATTTTCAGTATTCTAGAAAAAGAATTAGGCCTGTTGGTGGTAGTTTCTGTGTCTAGCTTATATTGTCTACACTAGAAAGGCCATAAACATGCATTGTTCTCCAACTTGTTCCTTGTCTCTCTCAAATACATGAGCAGTATTGATCCTCACTGATGGACATACAGTTGTCTGTCAGGTGACATCTGTTCCAGACTCAATCTCTCTGAGTGCACCATATGCAATCAGTCATTCTCTGTCCACTAAATGAAATGCCTGCTTTTGTGTGTGTGTGTCCATTGTGTTTGTATGACATACATCAAACACAGTGTCACTTCAGATATATCTAATACTTATATGGGTCAATGACATCACAGGCTCGATCCAAATCTAAAAATGCAATTTACACAGAGAATGACTTGAACAAACCTCTTCTTTATATTTTTTGTTTGTTATTAGGGCTGTTCGATTCCGAAAATTTTGGAATCGAGTCCGATTCCGATTCCTGGTTCTGGAATCGATGGAATCGATCACTGTTGTTTTCGATTCTTCTTCGATTCTTGTTTTTTTAGATTGGAGGAACCTAATTTCGCCATCACTGTAGGATATAAAAGTCTTAGAAAGTAACCTTTTCATAATATAAAGCTTTGTTTTTATAAATTATGATACATTTCTGTATTTAAATTATTTTTATCTGCGTTGCCCATGAAATTAGTCATAGCCCATAGCAGTGTACATGCGTTTATTGCATGAATTAAACAAGACGTGTACGGTTCAGCTGAATGATGTTACTTCAACCGTATGCGTTGCACAAAATTAACAAACTGTACACTGAAATGAAATAAAATAACCAGAACATTAACAACAACATTGCTATAAGAGCTTGTGGTTTATGTGTCAGTCAGACGCTCACTCTCCGCCACTTATCTGTGCTCTCGGTGCTTTCAAAATGATCACAGGCTGATAGAAAGGTTAAAAATAGCATTTTATTTAAGATGGAAATAGGATCAAGACCCTCGATCACGTCACAATCTATTCTTTTGTGCAGCGCTCATGTGGACAACATAAGCCAGTTCCACCGTAAAATAACTTCTGAATCATTTTTGAACTGGTTCATTAAAACGATCTATCCAAAAGAACCTTTTTGTGGAAACAAATCAGACTTCTAATCACTATTAGCGAGCAAAGCTGCATCTTCAAACTCAGATATGCTCAGTACCGACTCCTTTCATTCAGTTTATTTTCGTGAATCGACGTTCAGCGACGTTTGATGACAGCAGCCAAGATATGCAGCCTTTGTCTGATGCAGCCGTTCGTTTGAGAGGCGCCCATATAAGCTTTGTTTGAACTGAAAACGGCTCTGAATGGGAAGTCGATTCCCCCGACGGAATCGATTCCAACCTTTGGAATCGACTTTCGATTCCCAACGCCTCGGAATCGAGGAAACGATTCTTTTTGGAATCGATTCCCAGGCCTATTTGTTATTATATAATAGTAAAGGAATGCATACTTTTATTGGATGCATTAAATGTTTCAAAAGTGGCAGTAAAGACACTTATAATGTTATAAATAATTATGACACTGGAAAATTATTAGACTGGAGTAATGGCTGCTGAAAATTCAGCTTTGCCATCACAGGAATATTTTCAAATATATTAAAATATATGTTATAATATAACATAAAATACAAATGTAAGAAGTTATTTTAAATTGTAATATTTAACTGTTTTCTCTGTACTTTTGATCAAATAAATGCAGCCTTGGTGAGTAGAAAAGACAAAAACATTAAAACATTTTTAACAAAAAGAGTAGTGTAAGTATAAAAAAATAAATAATCCACTATTTTGAGCAGGTAAATATTTCATAATTTTATATTATGCAATTTTATGTATTTTCTTTTTTTTTTTTTTAAATCAGTAGGGTGAATTGGGATGCCTTTTCACCATCAAGAAGTAGTCCAATTTCACCAATGTTTTATGGAAATAAATTTACATGTAACATTTCTATTCTATTCTTTTATACAGTGGCATGTGAATGTTTTGGAAAAACCTGAAATTATTAAAATAGCCCCCTTCAAAAGTGGTTACCTGGATGATCTATGACTTTTTTTGTTTTGTGATGATTGTCCATGAGTCTCTTGTTTGTTCTGAACAGTTAAACAGAGCGCTGTTCTTCAGGAAAATCTTCCATGTCTTGCAGGTTTTGTGTTCATGTTGTATTTTTTTTAACATTAAAAAGCACCATCAAATTGAAAGTATTTTCAAGATGTGTATTGTCTTTCAAGATGTGAATATTTATTCATTTACTTCTTAGAATCATGCATATTAATAAATATAATAAATATGCATTGGAGCTACTCCCTTTGACTTGAACTACCTTGCTTTTTCATAGAAATCCATTATAAATAATAATAGTTCTGAACAGTTAAACTGCCAACTGTTCTTTAGAAAAATCCTCCAGGTCCTGCAGATTCTTCAGTTTTCCAGGGTATTTTGCATATTTTAACCCTTTCCAGCACAGACTGTATGATTTTGAGATCCATCTTTTCACACTGAGGACACACTGAGGACATTCAGGAAACACAATGCATTAAGATCAAGGTAAATTGTACTTAATTTGTCTTCCCAGGAAACATGCAAGTAACTTATTTTGCTTCCGTAGGCAGTATTAATTGGAAAAAAATTATATTTCAACAAAAATTTTCATCCTGTTCAAAAGTTTTCACCCCCTGGCTCTTAATGCATCGTGTTTCCTTTTGGAGCATCAGTGGGTTTTTTAACCTTTTTTAATAGTTGTGTTTGAGTCCCTCAATTGTCCTCAGTGTGAAAAGATGGATCTCAAAATCATACAGTCACTGCTGGAAAGGGTTCAAGACCCTGGACCACAAAACCAGTCATAAGGGTCAATTTTTCGAAATTGAGCTTTATACATAATCTGAAAGCTGAATAAACAAGCTTTCCATTGATGTATGGTTTGTTAGGACAGGACAATATTCGGCTGAGATACAACTATTTGAATATATGGAATCTGAGTGTGCAAAAAATCTAAATATTGAGAAAATTGTTGTCCAAATAAAGTTCTTAGCAATGCATATTACTAATCAAAAATTAAGTTTTGATATATTTACAGTAGGAATTTTACAAAATATCTTCATGTAACATGATCTTTACTTAATTTCCTAATGATTTTTGGCATAAAACAAAAATCAATAATTTTGACCCATACAATGTATTTTTGGCTATTGCTACAAATATACCCCAGCGACTTAAGACTGGTTTTGTGGTCCAGGGTCACATATGCAAAAGATGCTGGAAAACTTGCATTTCTAATAATTATTCTACTTTCTACTTCTTACCACTGAATCATAGATTTTTCCACCTTCATATATAAACAAAAAAGAATAAATCAAGAAATAAAGAAGTTGCCAGTGATTCCAGTGATGCTCTGTTGTGACAAATGCATCTTTCTACCTTTCAACATTAATCAGGGACATGTGACATTTGTCACCCACTGATCATTAATCAAGGAGGAAAAACAAAAAGCAGCCTTGAGTAATCTTATTACCGTTCATTTGTCAAACGGGCCTGGTCTGAACGTCAGACGGCACTCTGTGCTTAAAAGCTACAGCTTCCATCACTCATCAAGCTCTCAATAATTAATGTCACTTACGGCATCTGACCAGAGCAGCAGACCAATATAACGCTAATGTCATGCACGGTGGAAAGGTGCAACGCAAAGATGTTTCCCATCCTTCTGTCTGTCCGTCCAAAGGACGACAGGAGGAGGGGGGGGGTTTGTGCTCCCTGAGGCCAAATGAAAGCAGATCAGACTGAACAGCCCCAGCTGGCACAATGGGTGGATGCCACTGGAAGTCAATTAGCTCACATGTCACAGAGACACACCTCCCTCCCCCTTTCTTCACTCTTTCCATTTTTGACAGTGTGGTGCCATGGGTGCCATCGCCACTGAGCATGAAGAAATGAAGAGTAACTAATCACCCCACGGAAAGGAAGGGGGTCTAAAATAAATACATATGCTATTAATAATTCATTTAAGGTCCTCAAAGTCAGAGATATTAATCTTTCAAATACGCATTTCATTACTTCTGCTGTCATCTGCTGTTTTCTAAGTCAGGAGATAATTGGGTTTTCTGATGTGAGCCAGCATCATTTATTCTACCTGTTTCACTTTTAAACTGTATATTAAATTATTTTAATTATTATACACTTTTTTTTAGAAAGTATCTGAAGATAGTATGACATGAAGGCAAGTTTGTACGTGTATTTATATATATGTGTATACAGTGGAGATCAAAATTAGAGAACAGTCTATAAATACTTGATTTTTTCTTGAAATATTTTTCATCTTCATTGCTAAAAATTGAAAGTTTGAAGGAATATTAGCTGTAGGTATACTACTGTTCTGCTGACATGTTTGACAAAATCCAAGCCATTTCAATACGAAACAAGATTACAACTAAAATTTTGGAGGCTTACAGCTGTTCAGTTTGACTTCTCTTAAATGTGCCAAAACATCCTTACCCTGTTTAGCAATGAACTGGCAAGCACTTCCAGCTGCAGTGTTGAACCAATTCCCCATTGAGAGTCTCCGCATTATCCTATTTCCTTGTGCATTTGTCGTACATATACGACCAGCCTTTTTGGGGAACTTAAATGAGTTGTAAAGCTGCAATATTCGAGAAACAACAGATTTGGAGTCCCGATGGATTGCATCGGCTGTAGCGATGAAGACAACAACTCCCATGATTCCACACTCAATCAGGGCGTTATCAAACTACACCTTTGTTTCTTTGTTTGTTT
The DNA here is from genome assembly GCA_012976165.1 of Labeo catla. Classification (NCBI taxonomy): domain Eukaryota; kingdom Metazoa; phylum Chordata; class Actinopteri; order Cypriniformes; family Cyprinidae; genus Labeo; species Labeo catla. The sequence continues at coordinate 554,448 of VONZ01000015.1, read as the reverse complement.
TGAATATGCGCCTTCTAGTGGCGAAAACTTACATATTGTGCCTTTAAAAAAACTGCCTTTATACTCCTGTTAGAATAACTGAACCCTCAAAGACAGAGACAGCCTCCCGCGGCTAAAAATAACAATTGTTCTTAAATATTTAATAACTTTTGAACCGCTCATCCAATCTGGGGTGCGTTTCCCAAAACTAACTATGGTCGCAAGTTCCGTCGTTACCAATAGAGTTCAATGGACCTAACCACCATAGTTAGCTAACGATGCTTTTGGGAAACGCACCCCTGAACGCTTTAAAAAGTACCGCAAAGCTGAGATTCTCCGCTTTTTTCCTGTATCATGTTTCATTTGGATATTCAGAGGCTTTACTTCATCACATTTTGATGGCATTGATTCGTCAGAGGAAACCAATGCATTTCGTTCCTCTCAGCCAAGCAGGAACGATTGTTGACGCTTAGTCCCACCCCCGTGCCCAGATTGGTTCAAACTGTCATCTATTCAACCAATAAACAGTTTTTGGACTTTTGAACCACCAATTAGCATGTTTCTTTGGAAATTTGAACAAACTCAAAACGAAACTAAAGTACATTGTGCGTGCATGACAACAAACGCAAAATAACATATTTGCATGACAGCACTGAAAAAGCACAGAAAAACACACAACAGAGCACTTTGACACAAAACAAAGACAAGGATGAAACAGCGATAAATATGGGATAACGCACTGGAATTTATGTTTTCACATGGCTATGCGCTGTCCCGGTAAAACTCGAATACAGCCAGCGAATCGATCCATTTGGCTGTTATATTATGGTACTTCTTATATAGTTTATAAAGATCATTTGCACTATTTTTTTTTTTTTTTGCTGTTTTTGCTGTATATTTTTCTGTCATTTTGTGTGTAGTTTGTCAATCATTTGTTTGTATATTTGTTGCACAAGACCATTTGTGCAGTTGTTTTCACTACTTGCTGCACTGTTTGCGTTTCTTGTTCAAACTCTGATTGAACATATATTTCTCGGAAAAAAAACCCTCACCTTTTTACTTAACCTTTTATACTGTTTTCTTATTACATAATACTGTTTCCATTTACTTCCTAAACATTTTTAAACAGATCTATATCGTGAATAAACTAAATAGACCTCCTTTTCACTGAAAAGCGTCTATAACAATATTGTAATAAATGGCTATAACTTGCTTGGGGAAAGTTATATGTAGATAATATTTTATTTTGAAGTGTAAATCACCCAAATACAACTTTCTAAAGAAAAAAAATCCAAACTTCATGAGTTTCTGTTTGAGTACACAGTAAAAAAATCTCCAATTGTTGCTTGCGATTTTCTTAAAATTTGGGATATTCATTCATTTTTAGAGAAGACAAAAGGAAAATTGGGATTTTAAATTAGCTAGACTGAAACTTCAAGTTCCCCTGTTTACAATGATATATAGCACTTGATACTGACTGCTAGAATAGGTCTGAAAAAAAAAAAAAACAAAGAAAAGTGCAGGCGTGTCGAGATCATTCTAATATTCTGATTTGGTGCTCAGACAACATTGATTATGATCAGTGTGGATAATTTGGTAATTTGGTGGAATTTAATAATAATAATTTTGGCGATTTTTTTTTTTTTTTTGTCAGGATTTTTCGATGAATAACAGCATTTATTTGAAACATATCTTTTGTAACATTCTACATGTCTTTACTGATACTTTTTGATCAATTTAAAGCATTCTTGCTGAAAAAAAAGTATTTCTTTCTAAGAATCGTACCCTAGTTCTATTCAAAGAATCGTACCTTTATTACTGTACCAAAGTACAATTATAAAGTATGAGGAGAAATTGCAGGCTAAGTCGTTCTCCAGCTTTACTCTGTCTAACGTGTAGCTGTCAAGACAAGTGAACTGAAGTAATGTGCATGAAACTCAAGTGCATTCTGCAGTTCTGTCAATCTCGCTAATCGTCACGCAGAGGGATTCTTTTATCTTGGCATCTGAGCCACGTCTCTCCTCCGGATACACAGTTCATAGAATTTGAGCATCACTTTCATCTGGAGAGCTTCTCGCATGGCACCATGCTGAAAGGAACTTCATCTCATTTCACAATTAAAAATCTTCTCTTTAGTGGTTGAGATCAGGGAAAGGGCGTCCGGCCCGGTTAAGGTCGATGTTCATTTGGGAAATGGTCGATGCGCCGAGATTTTGGCCAAGTCTGACATCAGATGGACACAAAGCAGCTGTCTTATGACAAAGCAGTGTCACCTCCAGACTTCTGAGGACCTCCAAAAATGTCAGACTCCCCAGGAAGATCAGCCAGCAGACAAGAGATGATAGCCATCTCTCCTCCCCCCTCCTTTGACGGATCAATGGTCCTGCTCTCTCATATTCTCTCTATCTAGATAATGGGGTTTAATGGGTCGTGTCCCATGGGATTCATCCACTGTGATAAGAGCCGAGGGGCGTGGTCTTCTTAGGGTCCGGGTGGCTCATCTGTTGTGGGTCCACTGCTCTTGTGGCCATCACTGAACTGTCGTCCTTTTCATGTCAAAATTGTTATTACATTTTCAATACGCACAACAGGACTGAAGAATTAATCAGACTCAAATTACATATGCAACCATCTGCTTCAAATGACAAAGATTAATTCTGTTTGCATGGCTAATTTTGTAATCTATCTAGAGCTCAGTATGAACACACATTTCTCTACAAAAGATTTTGACTATAACCCATTGTGTTTCCTGATGCCAGTCTAAAAATGAAGAAAGTCAAGTGTTTCTTGGAGTTTAATGTGTTTCAAAGGAGAGTCAAATATATATTCATGAATTATATATATATATATATATATATATACACACACACACACATACACACACACACACATACACTGCTGTTCAAAAGTTTGGGATCAGTAAAATTTTTAATGTTTTTTAAAGAAGTCTCATAAAAGTTCAGTTTATTTGATCAAAAATACAGAAAGAAATATTATGAAATATTATTGCAATTTAAAATAATTTTTTTCTATTTTAATATACTTTAATATATATATATATATATATATTTTTTTTTTTTCTGTGAAGCAAAGCTGAATTTTCCTCAGTCATTACTCCAGGCTTCAGTGTCAAATGATCCTTCAGAAATCATTCTTATCTGCTAATACTATATATTATCAATATTGGAAACAGTTGTGCTGCTTAATATTTTATTTGTATATTTATTTATTTATTTTTTTGGAAACTGTGATACTTTTTTCAGGATTCTCTGATAAAAAGTTTAAAAGAACAGCAGTTATTCAAAATAGAAATAGTTTCTAACAATGTAAGTCTTTAATACCATTTTTTTTTTTTTTTTAATTTAACACATCCTTGCTGAATAAAAGTAGTAATTTATTTAAAATAAAGAAAGAAACTTTGAACGGTAGTGTATATTGTTAAAGAAGATTTATGTTTTAAATAAATACTGTAATTTTTATCATTTTATTCATCAATGAATCCTGAAAAAAATATCACAGTTTCCAATATATATATATATGTGTGTGTGGTGTGTGTGTATTATATATATATATATATATATATATGTGTGTGTGTGTGTGTGTGTAAATATATATATATATACATATATTAAAAAGCACGTTTCCAACATTGATAATAAAGAAGCGTATTGGAATAATTTCTGAAGGATCATGTGACACTGAAGACTGGAGTAATGATGCTGAAAATTTAGCTTTGCATCACAGGAATAAATTTATTTTTTAAAGTATATTAAAATAGAAAAACACTATTTTAAATAGCAATAACAATCACAGTATTAATGTTTTTTAATACAATAAATGCAGCCTTGATGAGCAGAAAAGACTTCTTTAAAAATAATTAAAAATCTTACTGATCCCAGACTTTTGAACAACAGTGTATGTATATTCTTTTAAAAAATTATCATTATATATTTTTCTGCTGCTTATTATTAGCAGTAGTATTATTGTTCTTGTTGTTGTTTAAAAAATGACAGCCACATCAGTAAATGAGCATGTTAAAATATTTTTGATACAGTATTGACTTAAATTCACTTAGTATGATTAAAAAATTGACAAAAAAAGTTTTTATATAAAGGGCTATTTATCTTAAATGCCCTAAACGCAAAGTCCTGTAACTTGTCTGCACTCGGTACAAGAGCAATGAGCTCGTCAATATAAATGCATTAGAGTACCCACATGTGCATCCTTTAGTAAAGCCCAAAGCCCAAACTCTTTTATTTTTTGTCTCATCTTATTTTTCATCCATTATTTCAGCTTATTGCTGTACGTCCCAGCTGTTTTAACGCAGGTGTGTGCTGAGTCCGCGTCACGACACGTGCTCCATACTGGCAGCGCCCTGGCGAGCCGTCACAATATGCCCCGCAGGCAGATGGCATTACGACTGCCGCCGCACATCTTCAATTCCCAGTCCAGGGATTTGCGGCTCTATAGCAGGCAGCCTAGCTTGACACTTTCTAAAGATAAAGATGCTGAAACTGCTCTGAGCTTTATGTTTTTCGTTTTCCTGTTGTCCCTGGGTGGCAGGAATAAACAGCTCTTCGTTGGCAAGCTTGCCCACTCCCCTCCGATGTGTGCTGTGGGAATGATGTTGTGTTCGAGAAATAGAGCGCGGTGTACAACTCAAGAGCAAGATGTACAAAAACCAACTGGTGGGTTCATGTCGGACATATTTATGTCTTATTCTGAAGGCTAAATATCTCAACAGCACAGATAAACTCTGAAGGGCGAATTCAGTATATTGTTTCACTTTCGTGTGTGGTATTTCAGCGCATTATGATGCTATACTTAAAAGACAGACCTACCATGTGTTCCGAGGTTATTAATCAATGGTGTGTGCTTCTGTTGAAGTCATCAGTATCATTATTTAATCTTAATTAAAATAAAAATCTAATTAAATAGTAAAAATTCAGGTGAACACTTATATACAATATACACAATATACACGTGAATTCTGAAAACAAAGATTCGTTGCCTATGGCGTAATCGCATCACACTTCATACACTTTCAAGCTTATATTTATTCTAAAAAATGTTTTCGCTAAATTGAAAATAAGAAATACAGTGCACAGCATGAATAAGTACACCCCCTCTGAAATTTAACAAATTCAGCAATTACTCTTTACTTAGAAGACATGTTGGTGCTCTTTAGAGATATAATATTCCAGCAAATCTGCTTGATCAGTTACCGAAGAAGAATGTTAAAATTATTTAGGAAAATACTATTTTCTTATCAAAGTGATAAAATGTTGTGTTACAAAAATGAGTACACCCTCCTGAAAGTTACTAAATAAAACTAAATAAAAATTTCTGGTGTAACTTAAAGGCAAGGTTTGATCAACCTGTAAGTGTGTTGAGCCAAAACTGTTAAAGATAAGAAATTTCTTGACAATAAAAAGTGTTGTATAGCCCACTGAATCATACTCAGACTTAATGCTGACAGCAATTAAAACACTTGAGAGAAAACTCTCAGGAGATTTATTTCTTAGCATAAAAGAGGACAGTGGTAAAAGAGGAATACCAAAGGAAGACCAAATCAATCATCTTGGATCTAGCAGCATCCAAAATGTTGTGGTGTTGCTAGAGGAGGAGTACAGTGAGAAGTATCTGGTTCCTACAGTTATGTTCAGTGGTAGTAAAGCGCTTACATAGGGATGTATGAGTGCTGAAGGTGTGAGAGAGTTGTGCTTTATCAATGCTGTCATGTATTTCAAAAACCTGAAACAGAAGATGCTACCCTTTCCTCATTTCCAGCATTTTTGGGCATTTTTTCAACATGACAATGAAGATATTCATTCTTCCAAGGTGAAAATCCTTCAGTGGACATTAGGGGTGTAACGATACATGTATTCATATCGAACCGTCACGGTACGAACATCTCGGTTCGGTGCATGAAGCCTTACAACGAAAACAGGCAATTCACCCTCAATCCAGAAGGGGCGCCCACAGTAATGTAACACTGTTTTATAACTGGCAGTAGAAATACAGTGAATGGCAGGAGTTGCGCACTTGAAAACAAAGCCCCTTAGACAGTGACCATGTGCTGATTCTGAACACGTCTCTCACTGACAAAGGAGTATAACGTTACTTTAAAGGCTTGCGCATTCAACTGTTTTCGAAATGGAGCTTTGTGCTCTTGAATCCTACCTCTCTCATTCGGCATAAACTTTGTAGTTCAGTCGCATTCCAACGGTGACAGAATGAGGCAGGCATGCTGATTGGTTCACTGTATTTTTTTTTTTTTGATAAAGTAAAGTTACCAACTGAGCTGTCAAGTTAGCAATGATCACTGAAACTCAGCATATATAAGCTATGTTACATGTTGCACTGTTTTTTCCCTTGTTTATCTGTAAACTAAATCAAATATATTTCAAGTATTTATTTCTTGTATATATATATATATATATATATATGTACTGCAGATTATATATATATATATATATAACATTATAATTTGATATAATATTTAGTATTTTCACATCTAGGTGGAAAATATTGTAATTTGTACTACAGTCCATTCAAAATAAATGAAAAGAAATTTAGCATAGTAGATTTGTTGTTTTTTCTGTTGTACCGAAATCGATTCGAACTGTGGCCCCCGAACCAAGGTCCGTACCGAACCGTGACATCTGTCTACCATTACACCCCTAGTGGACATGTATTTCACCCAGTTTTAACACTCTTAAGGACCTTAAACAGGACAGATGTGAAAAAAGGGTCAGAGCAGTATACTTAGAGTTCTGGAGGACATATTAAGTACTAGAATATTACACTTTCTTAAATTAAATCCAGGGTGTAATAATTTCTGCAATCCCTCATTTTTTTTTTTTTAATTTATTTTTTTTTTTGCATTTTGCCTTTATTACAATAGGACCGATCATAGCTGACAGGAAGTGAAGTGGGAGAGAGAGAATGGAGCGGGATCGGGATCAGGAAGGGTCCTCGAGCTGGGATTCAAACTCGGGACGCATGTAGCGCAACGGCGCTGTATGTCGGTGCGCTGTCCACAAGGCTATCGGCGCCGACTGCAATCCCTCATTTAAACAAAACTGGCTAAGTTACTTATTTTACAGATATTAATGGCACATATTTCTCTGTTTTTATTAAGAATATGTTTAATACATTTCCCGTCTTTCTATAAATTTTATTAGTGTTCATTAAGAAAATATGTCTTTTATATTTAATCAGATGGGGTGTACTCATTTATGCTGTGCACTGTATATGTACACATATAGCCATTGACAACAAAATTAATAGTTTTATATTGTACATTGTTTTTTATTTGCAGTGTTTTATGATATTGTAGTTCATTTCACCATAGAGGGTTTGCGCTTATGTCAAGGTTTGGTCAGTTACCTGGATGCGCGGCCATATTGGCGATACTCAGATGTAAACAACAGCATGGATTGCACGTTTAATGTACTACTGAATACATTGTTCTGCTAATTTATGCTGTATAAATTATGGAAAAAATGTGTGGAAGCTACTAAATCATATAGAAAACTTAGTAAGCAGGAAAGGGCGCAATATTTTGACAAACTAACATGGATAATAAGAACAAACAAGAATGTTGTCAAGATTCTTGCCCTGGAAATCCTGGTTCAGTTTGGTCAACCACAAATGACTTTTGTTCCTCACTTCTCCTTGATTTGTTTTAACTTTTGGCAGTCTATAGTACTCCAAATGTTTTTCCCAGTCCGACCGATTAGTACAGTCCAAAACATGACAATAATTGACCATTTTCAGCAACAATAATCAGCAAAATATGCGAGTTTTGTTCGATTCAGTGGCATTGTTTATGTTCAGTGCCGCCAATATGGCCGATTGATGATGCGTTGTGAAAACACCCTATACAATTATTTTTTCCCTCTGATTTTTATTTAACATAATAATATAAGACAATAAATTGGTTAGAACATAACATAAATATGAATATTAAAAAAACATGCCCCTCTCCAGTGGTACTCTAAGTACAACTAATGAACCATATTTTTTTGGTGTACATGTCTGGCTGCTCTGGGAATGTGTTTACAGACTGTTGCAGGCTGACAGGCAGAGCCCAGCAGGACCTCTGATCAACCCAGTCTGTCTCTGCTCAAGCCATGCACACACACACACACACATATGTACATACAGTATACAGCTGGGGGCCATGAAGCCCATTTAAGAGATATGACAGACAGCCCCTAGAGGATCGTGTCCAGGTGCTATCCTTCAGGTAAGAGTGGCAGTGCTGCTTTAGGCTGTTGCCGCTGATTCTGTATCCCTAGGGTATGAAGAGTTTTTGAGAAAAGGCCAGCCATGCAATGTCTGCGTTATATATGAGAGTACTTCCTATCTAAATGCTAATTGTCCCTTTTGCCTGGAGATGAGAAAAAGGAAACAAAATGAAAGGGACTCCATCAATTAGACATAGGTATAACAGAGGATGGAACACTTTGTTTTTTGATTATTGCATGCATTCATACATATATGCATGGAGAAATATGTGTATGGCTTACATGCTTAGTGTTGGCAAAGTGGTATGATCTTTTTCTTATTTCAATATCTGTTGTATTCAGAACTGACAAGTGAAAAGGCAGATCTAGAAATTCATTCAGGTTCTCAGACAATGCTGCAAAACATTTTGAACTCTGTAACTTTTACAAAATGAACATGGTTATGTAATTCAAGAAGGTTTTTCTAGGATATGCCAGACATACAGAATTACGCTTTTGGTCAAGCTCAGGCACTTACATTTAAAGGGATCATGGCATGGATTTTTTTTAATATCTTCCATGAGGTTTACTTATAATGTTAATAAAGTTTTTTGCACAAAAAAACAAAAATGTGGAAAAATGATTATTTTCAACCTTCATTCTGACCATCTGTCTAAACCGAGCTGTTTTAAAGGAACGGGTTCGTTAAGGCTTCTCAGTAATCGGCCACTGTTATAATTGGCTAGGGACACAGTAGAAATGATTGCATAGGAAACAGTATCAACGTGTGTTTTGACAGCATAATCAAAATAAAATGGTAATTTCCAGACAAAGAATTATGAAATCATTTACTTACCGTTTGTGATGCAGCTGCACTCAAATCTAGTACCACCTCATGTTTCAACAAATGTTTCTTTGTGAACTCTCCATGACACTGTGGCTCGATTACAAAACAACATGCTTCAAACTTCTAGCCACAACCCTGAACAATTCTCTGACATGAACCAGGATGCAATTAAAAATAAACTATCCACTTGTTCCTTACGCTGGGATCCTTCTGATATCTGTAGAAAGACGTGAATGAGCTGTTTAAACCAAACGCGTCAAAGCAAATGTTCTTTCACGACATTTGTCCTAGTTTGGTCAACCACAAATGCCTTTTGTTCCTCACTTCTCCTTGATTTGTTTTAACTTTTGGCAGTCTTTTTGCATGTTCTTTCACGACATTTGTCCTATGGACGACAGACTCAAGCGTGTGGACTGTGTCCAAAAACAAACATGCATCTATACTGTATCCAGTGTAGACAAGATAGTGGCAGTGATTGTAATTTCTTGTTTGCTTTTGACGTGACGCGATGCAACACTCGCATTTAGTGACACTCGCATTTACTCACCCCATTGTCATCCAAGATGTTCATGTCTTTCTTTCTTCAGTCGTAAAGAAATTATGTTTTTTGAGGAAAACATTTCAGCATTTTTCTCCATATAATGGACTGATATGGTGCCCTGATTTTTGAAGTTGAGGGAGAAAATACGATTGGAGTTTTTCGGGGCACCATATCAGTCCATTATATGGAGAAAAATCCTGAAATGTTTTCCTCAAAAAACATAATTTCTTTATGACTGAAGAAAGAAAGACAGGAACATCTTGGATGACAAGTTTCATAGTTCACCAAAAAATGAAAATTCTTTAAGTAATTATTAATTACTCACCCTCATGTTGTTCCAAACCTGCAACCTTCGTTCATCTTTGGAACACGAATTAAGATATTTTTGATGAAATCCAAGAGCTTCCTGACCTTGCTTCATGAACTTTTTACACGGATTATTTTAACAATGTCCTTACTATCTTTCTGGGCCTTGAAAGTGGTAGTTGTGTTGCTGTCCTATGCAAGGTCAGAAAGCTCTCAAATTTCATCAAAAATATCTGAATTTGTGTTCCAAAGTTGAACAAAGATCTTAAAGGTTTGGAATGACATGAGGGTGAGAAATTAATGACAACATTTTCATTTCTGAGTGAACTATCCCTTTTAAATTTTATTTTTGATATATTCTAATTTTTGTACAGAATACATTTCAAATTGGCAGTTTGCATAGAAGGAGTTAATACTTGGGCAAATTATTTAAAAATAATAAATCATTTAATATTTTAGAAATGTATTAAGACATACGACCAAGATAGCACATGTACATCTGCAAGATGTCTTTTAAAGATCTCTTAATCTGGAAAGCATCTGTTATGTACAAACGTCTGACAGACGTTTGTAAGATGTCAGTTTTACATACATTCTAAGTCATAAACATCTTAAAGGCATCTAATAGACGTCTATTGGACATCTGATAGGAACTGTCCTATAGACGTATTGCAGATGAGCAAACACTCTAAAAAAATACATTTACAGATGTAAATGCAGACGTCAAATAGACATCTCCATGATGTACATGTGCTACACATGATGCAGATGTGAAAATGAACTATTAGGAGTGACTCTCCAATCTCCTGTTTTAGCAATACACAATTAGAACTGAGCATTTAATCATAGTATATTGGGTGACCTCTGCATGGGCACAAGGGTTGTTCTTCAGTGGCAGTTGAAGGCAAGCAGTGGGGCCTTGGGCAGAATGCTCAGGTTACCCAGAGCTTTTAGACATCATTAGAAATCACAACTATTGATCCTTCTGAAAGCAACAGATGGAGCTCAGCTCGCCTACAGAGGGTCTGGAGCCAGCAGATACAGTAAGAATGACCAGACGGAAACACTATCAGCGTAATATTCAATTCATGTAGCTGACATGCTTTGTAAGTCATTTTTTGTTTATGTTGCAGACGGACTCTTGGTGGGGATGAAGCATCATGGAAATTTTCAGTGCAACTGCAGGTATATTTGTCAACCATGATTTGTTTAATCTGCATGCACCAAAAGTAGCCAAAAATGTATGAGTTAAAAATATATATATATACTTTTTGTGATTTAGTAAAATGTAGTTTTAACCATATTGTTTAAAAAAATACATTTTTAAATTTTTTTGTGCATCTTTGAGACAAAATTTAGTGTTTTGCCCTTTTGGCAAAGGGCCATAAAGATCTTTGCCTTTTTTGTTCTTTTAGCAACACGTAAACGTACACTGAGTGACAGGTTTTCTTCTGACATCAATAGCTATTCATTACAAGGCCTGAACAAAGAGAATCAGAATACGTATCAGGCAGGCGGACGCACACACGGGCTCAGTGCTTGAATCACATGCACGCCACCACAGTCCGTGACAGCATTGATGAGATTTGTAGAGGCTCCAGCAGTCAAAATGAAAATTAATACGACAGCAGGGACCGGCGCGTGCAGTCAGTCAGGGTCCAGGCTCTTAGCACTGGTGAGGTCCGGCTTAGACGGGCAGTGTCAGTCTCTGGGGACAAGGGTACTGAAAAATGATCACGTCCTCTTGTCTGTGTACAGGAGAGCCAGGGGAGAATGAGGAGTCTGGAACTTCCTGGAATCTTGTAGAATAAATTAATTTAAAACCATCAGTTCCAGCATCATTTGCCACGGCCTGACAGCTATTTAATCTCTCCTTTCATGACTTCATGCTGAGACAACAAAATCAATTAACAAATCTCTTTGTCTTCATCTGTGCCCAAGCATCTCTCATTGCATTTTGTGTTCACATAGGCATACAAACTTCAATTTCAAGATTAGTTTATTACTGGATTAGGCCCTTAAGCAACTTTTGCCTGAAACTAGTTTTGTAATCATATTATGTCTGTATATTTGTGTTCCAGTGTCCAATTTTTCAAAACCAATTATTAAAAAAGAAGAAATTGGATGTTGTATCTCTTTGCTATGTATCTTTGCTCTATTCTAAAGAAAACATCCTTTGGCATTTAATAAAATAAGTGGTAGTCTAAGTTTGGCTTTCATTCTTATTTTGAGTAGATTTATTAGGCCACAACATAGTCCTAATTTTTCTTTTTCTTTTTTTCTTTTTTAATCTATAATGTAACTTTTTCTATATAGATCTCCAGTGACTACAAGTATTACTAATAAGAAGGTAAAAAAATCCAAAGGCAATTTTTTATTGCTTGTATGTTGCTCTTTCATTGCTTATGAGCTTTATTTCAAATGTTTCACCTTTAATTCCTCAAGAAAAAAAGAAATAGACTGTTATGAGACAAATTTTCAATTAAAGTAAAAGTTTAGAGCTATAAAATTAAAGGAGAACTCCACTTCGAGAACAACAATTTACAAAATTTTTTTACTCACCCCCTTGTCATCCAAGATGTTCATGTCTTTCTGTCTTCAGTCATAAAGAAATTATGGTTTTTGAGGAAAGCATTTCGGGATTTTTATCTATATAATGGACTTCACTGATGACCCGATGCAGTTTAAATGCAGCTACAAAGGGCTCTAAATGATCCCAGCCGAGGAAGAAGGGTCTTATCTAGCGAAACGATCATCTATTTTTTGCGAAAAAAAATAAATAAATAAATAAAATTGTATACTTTTTAGGCACAAAAGCTTTGGTAGCACAGGCTCTGGGATGCGCGTCCATGACGCTACGAATCATGTCTAAGTTCATCGTCTGTGTACTCCGGCTCAAAAAGGTAGAGTATGGTGAAAAAAATTCATCTTATTTTTTCCTACAACTTCAGAATCGTTCGACATCGTAGTACCTTTTTGTTTGTAAACACCGTTTGACTTACTTGCACTTCCTTAGTCTTTGCACGTTTACTTTGTAAACACTGGGTCTGTCGTTCCGCCTACGTTCTGTGTGACCTTTCAACGTGATTCGATAATACGTAGTGTAGTGGACGTGCATCCCAGAGATAGTGCTACACAAGCTTTTGTGTTTAAAAAGTATACATTTTTTTATTTTCCCGAAAAAAAATTATTGATCGTTTTGCTAGATAAGACCCTTCTTCCTCGGCTGGGATCGTTTAGAGCCCTTTGAAGCTGCATTTAAACTACATTTTGGAAGTTCAAAATCGAACCAGTGAAGTCCATTATATGGAGAAAAATCCTGAAATGCTTTTTCAGGATTTCATAATATTATTATGAATATTATTAAATATATTTTCAAATATATTTTTGAAATTTTGAAAAAATGTATTTTTGAAATATATTTTCATAATATTATTATAACAATAATATTCACAATAACATATCGGTTTACTGAATAAAGTAAATATAACTCCTCAAATTACCACTGGCTACTCTCTGCTGTCTCAGACGACAACATCTCTGTCCTGTTTCGGCCACCATAGCTTCTCTATGTGCAATTCGTAACCTCACCGATAGAGATCGTTAAAATGTACGCACTGCACAGATTTTTTATTGTAATGACGCTGTTGAGGTTTCTAATAATAAACTTTAGAAGAGAGCCTTTTCAGAAAAGAAGAAGCAGATGCCCATTAGTTCTTTATTTAAACAATTGCGACCACACTGTTGTGGCAGTTTGTAACTATTTGTTTTTCGTTTTTTTTTGTTGGCAAATTGGTGGCAAAAAGTGTGGTCACATTTGCTGATTCTCAGGAAAATCCAGTCATTTTTCATAGGAATCTACACATTTGAGAGTTTTGCTAGGGCGAAAAGATTTCCACTCGTAGATTTCGCAACTGTCTGTCATGCGAATTTGCCATGTTGACCAACAGAAAGCTGCTTGGTTTGAAAGTGACTTTAATGTAAGTTGTGGCTTTGTGTACATCGCTACACTATTGAGAATGGACAATGGACCTCTTTTGTTTTCAAAATTTTGCAAAAATTTTGCTAATGTGCCATACCTTAATTTTTATGCTAATTTTTAACTGTTATGATCTCACTCTGTGTTTGTTATCTGTTTAAGCCCAACTGACGATTTAGGGGTGGACCTTCATGCATATTCCATATGGCACACGTACATCACAGAGACATCTATGTGACATCTGCATTAATTTTTTAGAATGTCTGCTCATCTGCAATACATCTATAGGACATTAGATGTCAAATAGATGTTTACAATTGAGATGTTTATGATTTAGAATGTACATAAAACCGACATTTTAAAGACGTTTATCCGATGTTTGTACACAGCAGAAGCTTTCAAGATGAAGCGATCTTTAACAGACATCTTGCAGACGTACATGTCCCAGATAGCACACGTACGTCTGCAAGATGTCTTTTAAAGATCACTTGATCTGGAAAGCATCTGCTGTGTACGAACATCTGACAGACGTCTGTAAGATGTCAGTTCTACATACATTCTAAACCATCAACATCTTGAAAACATCTAATAGATGTCTATTTGACATCTGATAGGAAATGTCCTATAGACGTATTGCAGAAGAGCAAACACTCTAAAAAATACGTCTTGCAGATGTAAACGCAGACGTCATATAGATGTCTCCGTGATATACGTGTGCTATGGACGCAGCCGTGGCCTAATGGTTAGGGAGTTGGGCTTGTAACTGAAAGGTTGTGGGTTTCAAGTCCCAGGTCCGGCAGGGATTGAAGGTTGGGGGAGTGAATAACCAGCGCTCCCTCTACCTTCAATACCACGACTTGAGCAAGGCACAGAAGCCCCAACTGCTCCCCGGGTGCTGCAGCGATAGCACTCACTACTGTGTGTGTGCACTTGGATTGGGTTAAATGCACAAATTCTGAGTATGGGTCACCATACTTGGCCTCACGTCACATCCTTTCCCTTTTTTTCCTTTCCTATCAGGAGTGCTATCTCAGATTGCTTTCTAAAAATTGTCACTTCGTAAAATAGTAACATTTTCTCATGAAACTGTGTGTGTGTTTTTTTGTCCTATAGAAGAAACAAACCTAATTTCAATCTTTTAGAATAAAGTGGGTAGGTCTTTTCTGTGGTGTACTATAAACGTTCAATTCCACTTTCAGAGAGAAACGTATTTGTATGCAGCAGAGTTGTGTAATATTATTCAGACATTATTCTGAGTCTTTATGAATCAGTGGTGGTGGGAATAACAATCTGAACACAGACGGTGTGGTTTCCTTGAGATGTGAGGGTGTGCATATTGTGCCATTGGGGTTTCATTAGAGAGGTGTGAAGGGGTGTGTTAGTGTATTTCTGTGTGTGTGTCGGTGGGGGAAGGGTACACACTTTACCTCCTTTGGGAAACCTTCTACCTTCTTTGTGTACATTCACTGTGTATTAAAGAAAGAAGAGGTTCATTTACTTGTGTTGCATTAATCGTATTCCCTCATTTGAATCAAATGTAGAGTAAGAGGGAGGGAGAGGAAGGTAGAGAGAGAGAGAGAGAGAGAGTGTGTGAGGGAGTGGGAGGAGGGAGTAGGGGGATGATTTAGGCTATTATGAAAGGAAGATAGAGACAGAGTGAGGAAGAGAGATCGTGTCGTGCAGACGACAGCATCCTTATTGCGACGGGGGCTGCAGTTACTTAAAGAGAGAGGAAAAACCTCATAACATTAGAAAAGGCCAGTGGCCATTATTGACGCAGCGCGCGGCACCAGCAGCGTCACTTGAAGAGACAGGGAGACGCGAGCACGTCCTCATTCAAGCGGTTTTACAAAGGTAAGAAAGCGCTTTTAAATCTTCCAGAATCACCCAAAACGTAATGATTCATTTAACAATTTCAGTCATATTGCCTTTATTTCGCTATCAGGCTAAATTTGCCACTGTTTAGGACGAGACGCGCTGTGTTTATATTCTGCTTTGAGAATTGTAGCGTCCCATAATAATCTGTTTGAAAGGGATTGCGCAATACAGTCTAGCGGAAATATATTTAGGAATATTTCGCTTACCTATGCATCACTGTGTAGGTATTAGGAGGCCTGTATGAAATAAACACGTCTATTATGAAATAACAGGGCGGACTGGTATGAACGGCTAGTAACGGCGTTTTGTTTACACGGGAGTGACGACCCTCATTGAAATCATAGCGGTTGATAGATAGGCATGAGTCTTACCTTAAACACCTGTGCAAACTACTGTCCAAAGACAAACATAAAATACTCTTTTGAGAGTGTTATATACCATGATGTTACAGGAGATGCCCGGGGTAGTTAACACTGCATAACATTGTAACGTTTTATATTGCATTACACAGTATGACCCGCTAATGTAAAGGTGACCGGGGCAAGTTGTCACACGAAACATGTATTTGATAAGGTCCAAATAGACAAATGTGATTTCTCTAGCAGTCGTTTTGTATGTTGGTTTCAAAACCTCGTGCAAAACTAGTTAAGTTGGCACATTATTATCAGGGCAAGTTTATCACGCGTAGTTTAGTGTGCCATTTATTTATTACGATATTTGTTAACTAAACATTTTTAATATTATTTTCATAAATAGTATGTTTGTAATGGTTAAATTTGGATGACAAGACTATAATAGGTTCCAAAGTAACAACCCCATATGAAATACCATAATAAAAAGTTTTAAAGAAAATATCTGTGCAGAAATTTACTTTAAAAAAAAACTTTAAATAAACAATTCATTTTTAAATAGAAATATACTCTATAGAGATGTACATGTACTAGCCTTGAAGGATAATTCAGACAGTTGAAATATTATATTAAAGCATAACAAAAAGGCATTTTCAATTAAGTCATCTTCAATGACATGCTGTAAAGAATGCAGACCCAAACTGCTCCATTTCATAAATTCTGATCATACACAAAAGCTCACCAAGGTCAGTATGCCCCAATACTAACTGCCTTGTTCTGTGACTCAGCCCTGTGGCACGAAATTCTCGCTTCATGTTTCGGGGTTTTTTCTGTTCTTATCAGTTGAATCTGTCGGACTTCAGAAAAGCTGTCTTGTTACTGAGACTACATTAATAATGTGACTGAATGTTTTTCACCATGCGTTTTGCACCATGCTTTTCAGTAGGTTTCCCTTTGAGTTTTGAGATCAGTCTCTGCTCAGTTTTGCTTGTGTTCTTTATAAGTGAGTTGAGCTCTTTAATCTCTTCTTGCCTCTTTCATGCTATCTGAATCACAAGAAGTAATTAAATCTTAATAAACATGACCAGAAACTGAAATTCACATTTTTTCACATCGTAAAAATCTTGATTTTAGCGCAAACTGGAAAGGCAATTTGCGCAAAGCACTAAAGGTAGAATGGTCAGTGACTCAGGTTTATTGGTGACAGTTGTAGTGAGAGAGAGCATTTCAGAGGTGTTTTGGAAGCTGGGGACAGTTATGGCCAAGGGTTAAACCTGATAGTGACAGACCAAGCAGCGGCAGCAAATTAAAGCTCAGTGAAGCACTGTGGAAAAGTACACCACGGACTGCTAATGCTGGCCCGCAGCAGCCCCATCAGTGTGCTCAGGTGTGCGGCTCGAACCAAAAATGTAAAACGCTGAGAGACTGAAAAAAGACCAAAAAAAAACAAAAAAAACAGTTGTACACAAGCTCTTGGACAAGATGCTGCTGATTCTGGCAGACTCTGATTTTGGCAGACTTATGACCTAGAATTTTTTATAAAATAATTCATGTAAATATAGCTTCACAATCTACTGGAATGAGGGCGTGTGCTATATCCACCAGCCTCATAAAACATTCACGAGATCCCCATGCTTTCAGAAGCAGATGAGGGTGAGCGATTGGATAGGACTAGGGGTCCAGATCTTTTTTGATGGGTGTTGTCCATGTGGGGCGTAGATTAATTCCATATTGACAGAAAAAATAACTTCCCTTATGAAAAATAATACATCCAATTTATTGAATTTTTGAATTTTTAGCAGCAGTTATTCTAGTCTTCAGTGTCACATGATCTTTCAGAAGTCATTCTAATATGCTGATTTAATGCTCAAGAAACATTTCTTATTATTATCAGTGTTGAAAACAATTGTGCTGCTTAATATTCCTTAGTATTTTTGTAGAAATTATACCCTTTTTTAGGATTCTCCAGCATTTATTTGAAATGAAAATCTGTTGTAACTATATACATGTCTTTGCTGTCACTCTTGATCAATTTATTGGATCATTGCTGAATAAAAGTATTAATTTCTTAAAAAAATGCTCCTAAACTTTTTGAGTTTTGACTGAAACTTAAATGTTAAAAAAATATTAAACCATATGGCAGTTAGAGATTGGCATTTTTTGTGTATTTTGTCTACTAGCCAAGGTACTCATTGTTATTGGTATTATTATAATTAATACTATCATTATTGTCTATACAAATTTATAATTCATCCTCCTCACTCTTTTCATTATGTGCCATTTTTAGGACAGGACATCATAAAAATTTTTTTATTTTTTCCCAGATGTAATTTTATTTTTTTCCAAATTAATTTTTTTTTCTCTCCGAACTCATTTTTTTCTGTTTAAATTTTTCTGGATTCCGTTTTTTGGACTGAATTTTTTTTGGACTTAATTAAAATCATGAAACTTAAACAATTTAACATTAATTTATTAGTTAAACAAAAATTACATGTTTAGGTCCCAATGAAATGTTTTATTTCTGTGTTTTAGCATGTCTAATTATTGGAATGCATAAAAACAAGTTTAATTTATTCTTACAATAGACTTATGAAATGTTTTTTTTTTTTGTTTGTTTTTTTTTTTTGCTTATCAAATGAAGGCATAAACCGTTAAAGTTATCTTTTCATCAATGAAAATTAAACAAGTTTTATTTTTTGACAAATAAAGGGGACTTGCTATTAAAATTAAAACATTTAAGAAATATTGTATGATTATTCCTTTAAAAAATAAGACCCAGCCAACTGAACTTCTGGTGGTTTGGGCATTTGGAAACACCCCTTTAGCTAAAGTAATTGGTCCCTAAATCAACCACTTACTGTTTATGCTTAAATAGTCAGGCTCTGCTTTAGAGGTTGACTGATTATCGGCCTGGCAGATTATTGGTGTGTCATTAAGCATTTTTATGGTTATTGTTATCAGACATTTTCAAAACCAATTTGCCAATAAAAAAACATTTTTAATTCTTTAAACAAAGTTTTTTTTTGTCAGAGCCTTTGTAATTCTTAATTTCGACATGAATTTTTATTTATTCACCAGAAATATATATTGGTTCAAAATATCGGTTATTGGTCTACTTGATATGTAATCATCAGTATCACCATCGGCCCTGAAAAACACATATTGGTTCACCCCTACTCTACTTGTAGGCTTTTAACATTATATCTGTTGCTATACTGCATGCTGTTTACTCCCAAGAGCCTGAAGGAAATGATTCCGTGCCCCAAAATGTTATGGTTTCTATGCTGCTTTGTTACTGGAATGCCAAGGTTAGAACCTGTGATTCAGCTCAGATCAATAAACCTATTTTTGCTTCTGGGCAGTGGACAAACTTGTAGCTAGTCCATGATTAATTTGTTCATGTTTTGAATTGAGTAAATACGGACTTAAAATTATATGTTTTGTCAAATAAACTTAAAAATGTGTTTCAAGTAATACCATCTAATTAAACTGGTTTTCCTCAGGTCTAATCATTTATTTAATATGGCAGAATTAATATATATTAAGTACCAATGACTAATTTTTAAGATGCCAAAATTAGTAGAAAATAGTTATTTTTTTAAACAGAACACTCCTCTATTTTAACATTTAATTAATTACATACGTTGCTTTAAATATAATTTTACAACGTCATTATTTAATGCTTCTTTCCATATTCACATTTAAGTATAAATGGTTGCTAAAAGACACTTTTAGAAAGCTATAGTGACCCAGTAATTCTCCCATAGATCACGGATGAAGTGCGAATGAGGTGCATCCACAAGCGCTATGTGAATCTATGTTAATGTGAGATGAAATTAGAATGGTAGCTGGAAGTGCATTCCTGTCCAGCTGCTGAAAAATGATCCTATAGAGAGCACTGAAGCCTTGAACTCAGGCAGTCAGGATGATGTGCTTACTGAAGGGAAGTTTTAACTGAAGTCAAGTGAATCTGAACTGAAGCGTTACATATATTTGAAAGACTTATTCATCCATAAGCGCATGTACTTGCTTAACCCTGATTTGCACACAGCCAGGTCATGAGTGCCTTCAGTAGTTCAGCCATTCATTGGGAGTGCTAATAAAAATGTCTGATCAAATAGAGAGGGGTAGTTCATTGGGGAGGTCAGAGACCACAAGGTCTTAGTCAAAGGGTGATAAAGGTCAAGGACCTCCACATCTGTTGGGTTATGGGGGTCTCGTTGAGATATGGCCATTAGAGAGAATGGATGGGCCTGTGTTTGAGGGCGGAGGTAGTAAATGAGGAAAAGTGGGGAGTTTCTCAGTTCTCTGATCTCTGCTGTGAAGTGCTAAAATACAGATGAGCTTCTGTTTTGTGTCCTGCAATGAGCACTTCTGGGAGACAGAGCGGTCATTGTTCTCCTCCAGGCATTGCTGCTGCAGATGCTGTATCTGTCAGTGCGAACATGCCATGCTCCAATTGAAGTCACTGGGCATCATAATTGCAGTCTCTCCCTCGGTACGGCCATCCACGGCCCCCGCGTCATGTTTTAACGGACCTTATCACAGTAAATGTGTAACAGAGAGTTCTATATACAGTTCTCCTGTTCTCTTTATTATGAGATCAGTAACATTTGTTTCAGTTACATTTAAGGGCTGAAATGATTCAATGTATTATACAGGATTTTGTGCCATTGTGTGTCAGTAAGACATAAACATTAAAAAAAAAAGAAATTCATATCTTTCGTATTTTTGATCTGAAGTGACATCAAAGGCATTTATAATGTATAAATAGAATGCAAACAAACATTTATAACATTTTTCTTTTCAACTTTTTATCAAAAAATGGTTACACTTTACGTGTCATTTGTTAGCATTAGTTAATGCATTAACTAATATTAAAAAACAATGAACTGTACATTTATTGCAGTATTTATTAATCTTTGTTAATGTTAGTTAATAAAAAATACAGTTGTTAATTGTTAGTTCATATTAGTTCACAGTGCATTTACTAATGTTAACTAACACTACTTATATTTTTATAATGCATTAGTGAAAGTTAATATTAACTAAAATTAATAAATGCTATAGAAGAATTGTCCCTTTTTAGTTCATGTTAAAGGAGAAGTCCACTTCTAAAACAAAGATTCACATATAATGTACTCACCCCATTGTCATCCAAGATGTTCATGTCTTTCTTTCTTTAGTCGTAAAAAAATATGTTTTTTGAGGAAAACATTTCAGCATTTTTCTTCATATAATGGACTGATATAGTGCCCCAATTTTAAACTTCCAAAATACAGTTTAAATGCGGCTTCAAACGATCCCAAATGCGTTGTAAACGATCCCAGCTGAGAAAGAAGGGGAAACAATTGGTCTTATCTAGGGAAACAATTGGTTATTTTCATAAAAAAAATACAATTTCAATACTTTTTTGTTCTCAAACACTCGTCTTGCCTTGCTCTCGTTGAACTCTGTGTATTCTGGCTCAAGACAGTTAAGGTCTGTATAAATAAATTAAGTATTAATTTGATTATTTTTATGAATATAACCGATCATTTCACTTCTTTCTCGGCTGGGAGCATTTACAACCGCATTTGGGATTGTTTGAAGCCGCATTTAAACTGCATTTTGGAAGTTCAAAATTGGGGCACCATATCAGTCCATTATATAAAAAAAATGCTGAAATGTTTTTCTCAAAAAACATAATTTCTTTACGACTGAAGAAAGAAAGACATGAACATCTTGGATGACAGTGGAGTGAGTACATTATATGTAAATCTTTGTGGACTTCTCCTATAACTAAAGTAGTAAACTAATGTTAACTAATGAAACCTTATTGTAAAGCGTTACCAAAAAATGTATCATATAGTAATTCATTTTAATAATGCATTAGTAAATGTTGAAGTTAATATTAACTAAAATGAAAAAACGCCATAGAAGTATTGTTCATTCTTAGTTTATGTTAACTAAGTAGTTAACTAATGTTAACTATTGAAACCTCATTGTAAAGTGTTACCAAAAAAAAAAAAAAAAATTAAAATAAATGAATAAATTACATTTAAAATATATTAAAATAAAAAAATGGAAATTAAAACATTAAAGTAGAAAAGTTATTTTAAATTATAATAATTTTTTATAACATTATATTGTATTTTTAATCAAATAAATTCAGCCCTGGTAAACATGAGAGATTTTTGTAATAGTTTCTATATCATCGAATAAGCTGATCATTTATTTTCCTGTGATAACCAATAAAAGGCTGCTAATAAAATTATATTCTATTTTATCTAAATAAACTAAATCTAAAATCAGCCATTTTAAATGCTTCAATGAATTCAGGCATAAAAAACTATAATGTAGAATAGGAAAAATATTTGAATATTTATTGAAGATTTTTATTTTTTTTTTTTCAGTAATGTCATCCAATAACTGATATGGCACCAATGTATTCTGCATATCGAAATAAGGATTGATATATCAAGAGTTTAGAATGTTGTTCCCTGAATTAAAATGTTCAGTGAATACTCCTTTTGTCAGCTTTTTGAAGGTCACCAAATTTCAGCCTGTTTCCTCTTCAAAAAGGACAAGCATATCATCGTCCTCTGTGATGTGAGCCAAGCTATTACAGGACATTTCATCTTGGCGGGCTGTCAACACTCACAGACTATCATGTTGGTATTTCAGTTGCAGGAGGGCTGGTGGGTCCACATGAGGCTGTTTGTCTTCTCTACACTTTCTCTTGTGAGTTTGATATATGGCCGTGGCCTTCAAGGCCCAGACTGGCACCACTTTACGTACCATCTGCAGGGCACGGGGAGGCAACGAGGTGTCGTTAAATGTGTGGATGCATATAAGGACAATTGAAACAGGTGGTGCACAAGCTGCTGCTTTAGTTTTATGTACTGAATGTGTGCATCCTGCATATTTAATGTCAATGGGTGATTCATCATTTAGGGCAACATTTAGTTGAATTCTCGAATAATGAAACTTAATTAAAAAGATATGATCAAATTCTGACCACTTTGGTTATGACACTATCAGGACCAAATTGACCCAGTCTTGAATATGTCTTTAAATAATGAAAATTTGCTGTATACATTATAAAGACTTTTCACAATGTATTCAAATCGAGAGGGGCTACAGTACATCTTAAACCCTATTTGAAGCACTCAAGCTTTGCTTAACCCGAATGAAACTGTTATTGTTGAGACTAAGCAATTTTAGCACAGGTCTTTGGATCTGTGAAATCTGAGCCGTTACAATTTGAGCAGAGATCTGGTTTCAGATATCCACACAGGCCAAGGCAAAGACAGCATTTTAAGCTGACGATTTTTATCACCACCGGCTGCCACGCTGCTGTCTAAGACCATGCTGTACCCATCCTCAGCACTTTTCCCAGCGTTTGTGCATTCCTGTCTATTGTGGTGGCACCAATTAGAGTTATTGTGACAGTAGTCCTCATGTAGGATGTAGGTGACCACTCAATATATGAACCATGAACAACCCCACAGTGTTCCATACAAGCAAAATGAATTTTGCTGGGATAATTATCTGAATAAAAGCTATTAGTTAAATCTTGCACTTAACAATTAACATCATTCATTGCTTGGCTGTAGTTTATAATTAAGACCCATGCTCTTTTCTTTTTGGATAGCTGCCTTTAAACCTCATTCAACATTTCATTTGATTATTGCTGCCTCAGTGAGTGACATCTAGGTGAAATATCGAGAAAGGCAAGACTTCAATGATGCATGGCACAAGTCAAAAAAACAGTACGTCAGCAGAGTCAATGAGCCCATGTGTGGATTTCTAGACCCCTTAGTCGCAAAGTTACCACAGCTGCGAAAAATAGCAAACCTAAAGGCTGTATTGAAAGTGCTTGTTATAGTTAAAAATTTGTGAAATATAAATTTGAATGTGTAAAGACAGTATTAAAGACAAAATTAGCTTTTGAGGAAGTTGACCCAATAAACTGCCCCTGCTGCCCTTGTGTTTAATTTCACTACATGGCTGGATAGAAAGATAATAATGCCAAGGCAAGCTTGGGAAAGCTTTCAGTAGTATCTGTTAATTACACATTGCCGTTTACACTTTAATCATGCTCTCTGCTCTGGTTTATTGTCACGGTTCATAGATTCTAGGCTTAATGGCATAGTCATTATAATGATTGGGTTTAATGTACCCAAGACTTTCAATCTGAAAACAGTAAGTTTGAGCTTTGTGTCACTGTTCAGACACTGGGGAGATGACTCACTGAGCAAACATGTCGAACAGCAAACAATCACAACAAACAGCTAATCATCGCATGAATACTCATGAAAGGATGCTCGTGGTGCAGACTTGTAGTTTTAGATTTGCGGTGGAGTGACTCATAAGGCACTTTGGCATCTGGAAATACAAAGCTGTAAACCAGAAACTTATTTTTTGCAAAAACATATTTCTATCATGATAACTCTCGGAAGATTTTAACATGGTAATGGATATGACAGTGTTAATGCAATTGTTTTTTGCGGAATAGATCTGCTACACTGCTGCTGCAAAACAAGTACAGGAATTTCTTACTGCCAGCACATATGCCGATAAGGTGCTGTGAGTATTTAAGATATACTGCTGCTGCACAAGTAGCATACATAAATAACTACACGGTAAAAAATAAAAAACACAATTTGTTGAGTCAGCTTAAAATAATTTGTTATTCTAAAATAAGTTTATTCAACTTGAAATGTTAAGCTGTACTAAGTAACAACTTAGATATTTGTATTTACTAAACTTAACAGATGGGTAAGTAATCCAGCTGCCTTAAAATTTTAAGTTGATTCAACTCAAATATCTAAGTTGTCACTTAGTATAATTTAACATTTCAAGTTGAATAAACTTTTTTTGAGTTGACTGAACATAAAATTTTATAGCTAGGCCAAGTTACAGATTGACTCAACAAATTGTTTTTTACAATGTAGGGCTGTCAGGGCCCTAGATCTGTACATCATCTTATATTTCATACAGTTGACTGTTCACAAATAAGATGCAGAAACAACTTCATAAATGCAGTTATGCCCTAAAATTCAAGATATTGGGGCAAAAGGTTGTTGTTTCATATTTATATATAATATCACATTAGAGGTGTGTGATATACAGTATATCGTCTGTGATAATATCGTAATTGTTTTTAACGATGTTCAATTTGACATTATTGAGTATTTTGCGAAAACCATTCAAAACACCTATAGATTGTAGTGCACACATTACGTTAAGTCTAGACTAGTGCACGTACTCATTAACAGTGTGTTCTTTCACTGCATGATTCAGTCTATTAAAATACATTTAGAATGATCACAAATTCAAGACATGGGGGCAGAAAATGTAAAGATTTAATCCACTTTATATAGTTAATCAATATCACATGAAGAGTGATGTTTTCTTCTCCAAAAATTACCATGATTATAAATGTGATATAGATTTTTTTACAACAGTTCAACAGACAAGAATTAAGAGGCTTACGTTTTAGACACCATATTGCCTGTTTTTACTCTATTTCGCCAACAAAAACCATTCCAAAACACAGCCACAGCACTGTTTTGCATCTCTGAGCAACATGATGGTGTTTCGTTCCTGAATTATTCAACCATTTAAATGATTCGGTTCAATCACAATAACTCACTTTTTTAACTGTGACTTGCTGCCACCTACTGCCAATTTTAATTCCACATTTAAAGTATGTTTTTATTATTTAAATTATTTCAAATATCAGTATTCAACGTTATATTTTTAAAACTATAAATATCAAAACATTATTTATGCATTTGTAACTGCAGGTTAAATGCATTCATGACCTGCATTAAACGGTGTGTAAATACATCTAAATGCCACTACACATACAGCTTTACATGCAGTGTTTCCTCTGTACTGCAAAGATGAATTTTGTTGATACTGATTTCATTTGGTCGGTAACAGCCCAAATGTAAGAATTTGACTCAAAAGATAATGCACACCTTTAGAAAAAATGGCTTTTTA
This sequence comes from Labeo catla, assembly GCA_012976165.1. Lineage (NCBI taxonomy): Eukaryota > Metazoa > Chordata > Actinopteri > Cypriniformes > Cyprinidae > Labeo > Labeo catla. Next base: position 528,341 of record VONZ01000015.1, on the reverse strand, counting down.
AAGGTTAAAATGCCCATAAAAGGTAAAAATAAATTTAAACTTATTGGAAAAGATTAATTTCTATCAGTGTGAACTGGCCACCAGACAGAATATAAAGAATTTAAAAAAATTTAGGAGTCAGCTGTCCATGGTAGTCCTTAAGATACCAGCACAGTGAAATATGGGCTAATTATCGTTATCGATAAAATCCCAGAAAATATCGAGATTTATCACACGGGCAGCAAGAGCAATATGACGTGCTGATTTTGTCCTGATCTATCATGAGCTAAAATGTGATTTTATACAGTTTAGTAAATACAAAGGTTGATAATGTGTTATATTTTAAACACTATATTATGTGTTTTTGCTCAGTTTTTGCAGAGAACATATTACCTTTTAAGCCACAGCAGAATTGTCTCAGAGCAACACAGCAGTATTTAGTTTCTGAATGAATCCACGTTTTGAACAAATCACATGAACCAATGATTCAAAGGCCCATTCATAAAGAGAGGCATTTACTTAATTCCTGAATGAATCAGCCGTTTGAACGAATTGAATGAATGACTCATATATAGACATTTACCGCCACCTGCTGGCAGATTTAGTTTTTTATTTAGAGTATCATTTCATTAAAAAAAATTATTTAATAATAATAATAACATTAAGGCATAGTTTGCCCAAAAAATTTAAATTTTGTCATCATTTACTCTCATTTACCCTCATGTCATTTCAAACCTTTGTTTTGTGGAACATAAAAGAAGGTATTTTGAAGACTGTTGGTAACAAAGGTTTTGGTTACCAATGACTTTTATTGTATGAACGAAGAATATTAAGATGTTCCTCAAATTATCTTTTATGTTCCATAGTTTACGTTAGGCTGTTGCAGCCTAAAAGTTTATGTGTAATAATTTTTTTATGCTGAATCAAATAAAATATTATCTTTCTAAAGCTACAGTTTGTAATTTCTACTTGATACTTTCTTATTTAATACAAAAATGATCTTTTGTGGCTTTTTATATTTACAGCCTTAATAATAACCTGTAGCAGATCTATACAGGTGGAGCTGGGGAGGTGGAGGGTTTCAGAGGAATTCTGAAAGCGCACTGCAAAATGCTCTAGTGAAACCAGCCAGCAAGCTTTTTGGCTGCCTATGCAACACAAACCAATCAGCTTGTCCCATCAGTTTGTGTTAACAATCCATCAGCCTGCGCCATCTAGAGTTCTACAACAGAACTTGGCATAGATGTGCTTTTCTCCATGTATCATTCATTATAATTCCTCCCCACTGCTGCTGTTTTAGCTCTGGCTATTAAATGCTAACTTTATCGGCAAACTCAGATTGCAAACACTGAATATTTATTCAGTGACAAGGCCATGACTTGGGGACACTAAGCCATACATTTTAGATCAGGCTTGGATTGGTTCAGTGAATACCAATTTGATTTACTTTAGGAATATTCAGACCCGCAAGATGTTTCTTGCTGTATCAGCTGTAACGTATAGGAATTTCGCTGTTTGTAGACCAAAGCATTTCTTTTTTTTGTCCAACAAAACCTGGTTGGTAGGTATGTAGATAAAGGTATGTAGACTGATAAAAATTCCTTAGATATGTTTTTTGTGAAATGTCTACATGGACACCTGACTTAAACAGGCCACCTGCTGGGAAAGATCCATTTTGGGGGGCTTAGTCCCATTAGCAGATGTCAAGGCGGCAGTAAAAGCGTCATTGCCCTAGGCAGTTATTGAGACCTACAAGAAACATGACTTTTTATGGAGAAAAGGAAGTACTCAGAGATGAATGTATGATGGTAGGCAATAGGCAGGGATGAAATGGCCATAAAGGAACATTAGGACTTTTTAGATGGGCTCTTGTGGGCCGAATGTCCAAACCAATTTACATAGACAAAGCAAATGTATAGTATGATATAAAAGGAGGAATAATCTCACAGACTGGCCCATATGAGCTACAATGACAGCAGCATTTCCCTGAATAAATTAATAGAATTGTCTAGTAGCGGTGATGTGTATTGAGTTAATTAAATGCAATCCTATTACTTAGTTACTTAGTAAAAAAAAAAAAAAACATTTTTTAATTTACTTTATCAGTGTGATTGTCCTCAGCTCTGGTGTTTGAAATGGACACAGCATAAGGGGTTTTAACAGAACAGTGTTTGAACAAAAGGCATGATTCACTGTAGGAAGGTGTGAACCTGAGAAATACACAAAGATCTTGTGCAATCAAAACGTTGTGTAATTTTGTTAATTAAAGGGTTGCTTTTGCAATATTAAAACAACAATGAATAAAAAATAAACATTTAAATTAAAATGTACTGTATGCATATTTTAAGTTATGGAAGGGTTTAAAAATAAATAAGGTAATTTTGACTTTTCATCTTACAGTTCTGAATTTTTCTCAGGATTGCATAATATAAACTCACAATTACGAGGTATGAAGTCAGAATAGCAGGATAGAAACTCGCCATTTTTACTTTTTTTCTCAGAATTGTGAGATATAAACTCGTAATTGTGAGTTATAAAGTCCAGTTAGGGGAAAAAAGGCACATTCTCAGTACGTTTATAATTTTGACTTAATTACTCATTTTTAAATAAAAGTAATTTTTATCTTGCAGTTCTGACATTGCAAACTCTTTAAAATAAAGGTGCTTTAAAAGATTCTTCACAGCGATGCCACTGAAGAACCATTTTTGGTTCCACAAAGAACCATTCAGTCAAAGGTTCTTTAAAGAACCATCTCTTTCTTACCTTTTTATAATCTGAAGAACCTTCTTTTGCCACGAAGAACCTTTTGTGAAACAGAAAGGTTCTTAAGATGTTACAGGTTCTTCATGTTCATTTAGACAAAAAAGGTTCTTCTATGGCATTGAGAAGCACCTTTATTTTTAAGAGTGTAACTAAGAAAAAACTGAGAAAAAAACTCATTTATAACTTTGGAACTGAGAAAAAAGTCATAATTGTGAGATGTAAACTTGCAACTGCAAGGAAAAAATTCAGACTTATAAGATTAAAAATTAAGTGGTAGAAACAGGCATCCATATAATTTAAAATAATACACTTAAAATCAATAGGCCTATATATTTTAAAAAGAAAATAACTGATAAGTCACACAAATAAAATTATATTTTGTTTAAAAAAATACTTTAAACATACACTAATATTTTATTTAAAACAATATAGGTAAAATCAAAATATTGAACAAGTTTGAATTATGTAACATGGTATATTGGGGAATTAATGCACTTGTTGGGTCCCAGACTGACAACTTAACTGAGATTGTTAGATGGACCACGAAGAAATGTCATTAGTTATATATGTGTCCTTATACAGTAAATCAAACCATAATAGAGAACTTACTGTAAATTTGTAGCAGTGATGATTTGTGTGTTTCTTGACAAGCAGCCGTCTCATATTCATGCATACAGTCTATCTACTGCAGCATGAGGAAAATCCTGTCAGCTACATCCTGGCAGCCAGCACATTATACCGTGCTAAGTAGAGTGTGGTTGAAAAGACTGTGACAACACACCGAAGCAGTGCTGATAAAACAAGCATTTGAGTGCAGTCAGGTGGCAATCAGCGTCTTGTTTGGTGTAATTAAGAAATTTCTCTGATGAAAGCCTCTTTTTTTCTTCTTCAAACCTCTACAAATGACTGCTGGGCTGCTTCCAGGGTGCCTTTCTCATCACAAACAGCACATCTGTGCTGACGCTTCGTGGTTCTCAGCTTCGCCTACAATCGTACCGGGAACCGCAGAGCAGCGGCCCTTGCTGCGATTGCCATTACTTGGGCCAAGAAAAAGATGTGCAATTGCCAATTATAGGGCTGGGGGGGTTATGCTGCACAGTGAAGGAAACAATCCCGCACACTCAAGGCAGATGTGAGGAACGATGGCGAACGGTGCAAAACAGCTGCTCCCCGGCACAATTTAGCCGTAAGACAATTTGAGTCACGTGCTGCTGTTTTATTAGGCCTGTGTCTGAGCCGTGCATCAGCAGGTGACACATCAGGGTGAGGGAGCGGTGAATATGACAGTGTAGAACAGGTTTTCAGGCTGTCCGAGGAATACAATGTCAGAATGACTCAGAATTTATTGGTAATTGAAAATATAGCCATGCCTTCTCACATTGGTTGGACAGGGCTGTTTTGATTCTCCTCAGTTATAAAACAGACACAGAAAAACAAAATATATCCACAGGAAGATTCCTGATTTATTAGCCAGGAACCCATGTGCCTATGTTGTGTAAGCCCATTTCCGCCACTAGATAAAAAAATAAAAAAAAGGTTATTGCGACTTTTTATCTTACAATTCTTTTTATTTGGAATTGTGTGATACAAACTCTCATTCAATCTCAGACTGCAAGTTTATGTCATGCACTTGTGAGAAATAAAGTCAGAATTGTGAGATATAGTCACAATTCTGACTTTTTTTCTCAGAATTGTTATATAAACTCACAATTGAGAGTTATAGTCAGAATTGTGCTATAAACTCACAATTGTGAGAAATAAAGTCAGAATAAAGATTCTGCCTTTTTTCCTTGCAAATGTGTGATATAAACGTACAATTGCTAGATAAAACTGAGAATTGCAAGATAAAAACTCACAATTCTTTTCAACTCAAAACTCAAATTTTTTCTCAGTTATATAAACTTACAATTGAGAGTTATAGTCAGAATTGTGATATAAACGTAATTGCGAGAAATGAAATTAGAATGACGAGAGTCACAATTCTGACTTTTTTTCTCAGAATTGCGCTATAAACTCACAGTTGTGAGAAATGAAGTCAGTATTGCAAGATATAAAATCACAATTCTGACATTTTTCTCAGAATTGTGTGATATAAACTCGCAATTGCAAGTTATAAAGTCAGACTTGCAAGATAAAAACTCGCAATTCTGCCTTTTTTGCTTGCAAACGTGTGATATAAACTTACAATTGCCAGATAAAGTTGAGAATTGCAAGATAAAAACTCACAATTCTGACTTTTTTCTCAGAATTGTTATATAAACTCGCAATTGAGAGTTACAGTCACAATTTTGATAAATAAATGTAATTGTGAGAAATAGTCAGAATTGCGAGATATAAAGTCACAATTCTGACTTTTTTTTCTCAGAATTATGTGATATAAACTCGCAATCGCAAGTTATAAAGTCAGACTTGCGAGATGAAAACTCACAATTCTGACTTTTTTTCTTGCAAATGAGTAATATAAACTCACAATTGCCAGATAAAGTTGAGAATTGTAAGATAAACATTCACAATTCTGACTTTTTCCTCAGAATTGTTATATAAACTCGCAATTGAGAGTTACAGTCAGAATTTTGATAAATAAATGTAATTGCCAGAAATGAAATCAGAATTGCGAGATATAGTCACAATTCAGATTTTTTTTCCTCATAATTGTGTGATATAAACTCACAATTGACAGATAAAGAATTATGATATAAATGCAAATGCATGATATAAACACAATTGTGAGAAATAATGTTGAGAATTGCAAGATAAAAACTCACAATTTATACTTTTTTCTCAGAATTGCATGAAATAAACTCGCAGCTGAGTTATAAAATCAGAGTTGCGTAATTAGAACTCGACTTTTTACAAATTCGCAGCTGTGAGTTATAGTCAGAATTGCGAGATATGAAGTCAAAATTCTGAATTTTTTTCTCAAAATTGCATGATATAAACTTATTGCGAGAAATAAAGTCAGAATTGTGAGGTATAAACCCACAGCTGCAAGAAACACTTGCTATTCTGACTTTTTTTCTCAGAATTGCGTGATATGAACTCTCAGTTGCGAGAAATAAAGTCAGAATTGCGAAATAAAAAAAGATAAGAACTCACAATTCAGATTTTTTTCTTGCAAATGCAAGTTTACAAAGTCCAATTTCGAAGGGGAAAAATGGATATGTTCTCTGAATTATATCTCACAATTCTGACTTCATATATCTGAGTTTATATCAAGCAATTCTGAGAAGAAAAAAATTCAGAATTGTGAGATGTAAACTCTCAGTTGCAAAAAAAATAGTCAGAATTGTGAGATAAAAAGTGTCAGTTACCTTCTTTTATTGTTTATTCGCTGGCGGAAATGAGTTTCCATACTATGTCCCTGAACTAAAGTGTGCCTGAATTTTCATTTTTGGGTAAACTGTTGCCTTGAGTTAAAAATAGGGTTGTTATTCATCTCAAAATCAGCCTTTATTGAATCATCTGGGTTTTGTTTTTCCTCAGGAGCTAAAAGGCCTCTGTCTCTCGTCTGGGTGTGGTTGCAGTAGGAGGATGAGGATTCTGTTGTGTCTGCTGTCTCTCAGCTCTCTGGCTCTGAGCTACGCATTGGGTAAGCAGGATCTGATTTGACATCCCCCATCATCTCATCTCATGCAAAATCCCATTTGCAAATATACTTAGTAGGTCCCGCTCAGCCCTTCCCCCATTAGTGAAACTTCGTTACCACTCACCCGTTGTTGTTTTTTTTTTTTTCTGTATTCCCTGTGCTCCAGCATTTCCTTGTTGAAACATCATTGAAATGTACGTTGTCACTTTGATGGTGTCTGGGATGTGTGGTTTTAGGGTTGCGCATCAGTAGGGGGTCCACAAATTCAGATAAATTATTCATTGTGTTATCTTAGATCAGTGGGCAGAAGGGATTTGATTTACTTGAGAGGTGTTTTTGTCGGCTGAAGTAATCCAGGCCCCATTAAACATTGATAAAAATGTGCTTTTGTCCGTAATGCTATTAACTTGGCAAATGGTACTCTACTCAAAGTTGTAGTCTAGTCACACAGGCATAAAATCTGCTCCACTGTGCAGCAAATTCTGGCCTTCTGACCAGCATATGCAACCAAGCAATATTTGTTTTATTTTTACATGCCATTTAGGGGAAGATTTATCTAAAATGGTTGATTCCAGAAAAATCTTAAAATTAAAATAATGCCTCAGCAGTGTTTGGTCTGCAACTGCCTGCACACAAAACACTGAAGATACAGAAATGTTTGTAGACTTTGTAATCATTCTGATAACGATTCTGATATTCATTGTACTGAGTAAAATGTCCAGGTTTGGATGTATCATCACAGGTATACAAATTGAATTGGCTAACAACAAAATTACACTGTGTTTCTAGTCTAGTACACAGAAGTAACTACACATAGATACTGTGAAAAGCTGCTGAGAGACTTAAGTGGAAAAGAACTTAAGTGGCGGTTTGGAGCTGTTTATCCCCATTACTGGAAGCAGCCAACAAACCACTGAATTTCAGTGTAATCTCAGAGCAGAAAACCTCCCGGGGAGCCGGCTCCCCTTCTCAAGTCATCTCTCCTCCTCTGCCTCTCTCTCATTGCCCTAGATACCTCTGGGTCTCACCAGAACTGCATACAAACACTGATTTGCACACGTACATGCGTGTACATGTCAGTGCATTCGGAACTCCAGTGTATTCTAACTTACAAATTCATAAATCAAACAAAAAGTCTGCACAAAAAAAAGTCAAAAGTTTTTGAACAGTAAGATTTTTAATGTTTTTTAAAGAATTCTCTTCTGCTCACCAAGCCTGCATTTATTTGATCCAAAATACAGCAAAATGAGTAATATTGTGAAATGTTTTTACTATTTAAAAAAAACTGTTTTCTGTTTCAATATATTTTAAATGTAATTTATTCCTGATCAACGCTAAATTTTCAGCATCATTACTCCAGCCTTCAGTGTCACATGATCCTTCAGAAATCATTCTAATATGCTGATTTGCTGTTCAAGAAACATTTTTTTTTTTTTTAATTATTATTATTATCAATATTTTAAAACAGTTGAGTTAATTTTTTCAGGATTCTTTGATTAATAAAAAGATCCAAAAATCAGCATTTATCTGAAATAATTTTTTTTTTGGAAAGAAATTATAGAAATTAATCCTTTTATTTAGCAAGGATGCTTTAAATTGATCAAAAGTGCTGAAAAATTCTACACAGCTGTTTTCAAAATAATAGTAAGATTGAGCAGCCAATCCGAATAGTAGAATGATTTCTGAAGGATTGGGTGACTGGAGTAATGATGCTAAAAATTCAGACAAGAATAAATAACATTTTAAAATATATTCAAATAGAAAACAGTCATTTTAAATAGTACAAATATTTCAAAGTGTTACTGTTTTTGCTGTACTTTGGATCAAGTGAATGCAGGCTTGGTGAGCAGAAGAGACTTCTATAAAAAAATAAAAAAAAAAAAACATTAAAAATTGTACTGTTCAAAAACTTTTGACTGGTAGTGCACACAGTGAATGAAAAAAATATTAATCAGTGTTTTTGTCTTTTTTAAAGAATATTTAAAAATTATATTTTTCCTGGAAACAAGATAAGCATAAGATAATATTTGTAGAGAATATATCTTGAGTTCAGTTAATTTTTCTTTGTAAAAATTTGATTTACTTGTTTAAGGGGAAGAAAAAAATGAACTAAATTCAATACAATATATTCTCTGAAAACAATATAATTACCTGGAATTTACGTGAAAATGAATATCTTGTTTTAAAATGTTTCGATATGGAAAACATAAAAAAACAGTACTCTAATCCACCACAAATTGCATTATAATACACATTTTTAAATCAATAAGAAACACCAACTTATTTAAAAGTAGAAAAGCAAAACCCAATCGCAAATTCACACACAGTCCCATATAATCCAAACTCACTCTTGACCCAATTCATAATGCATCATATGCGTTCAAGACTACCTGGAGACTTTACTGTATTCAGACTCCCCTGTTCCCCTCTGTTCTGTCAAAATATCTGAGTGCATGCAATTATATCTGACAGCTTGTATCCCCTGCTGGCTTTCCCTGGGTGGAGAACACTCCCACTCTGAGTGCAAATACGCTGTAGCTGTTAGGCACGCACGACCCCCCTGTATCTGTCTGTTTGGCACAGTACACTAGCTGTCAAAGGAGGCAGTACAAAAGACCTGAGCATGACAAGACTACTTGAGCTAGATTACTCTCCCAGATATTTTATTATGCTCTTAACTTTCATTCACTGTGCTGTTTCTAGTAGTTAATCATCTGGTAACCATAAAGCTGTTGGTTCAAACGCTTTGAAGAGTGATTCAGGGGATTACAGTGTTAAGATCAATGTATTAATGCTATTAGCTAGACTTTTATTTGACATATGAAGATCCTGTTTTTTGACTCAAAAGCATTTTGTGATCTTTGTTGAAATGTTTCTCACAGACAGTAATGGTGGGCACATTTTTGTAGGTGGGGACGTGTGTGTGTCGGGTCACGACAGTGGGCCTGTGTTTGAGGAGCAGCCGTCTAGTCTGATTTACCCGGAGGGGATGCCAGAAGGCAAGGTGACCCTGAGCTGTCAGGCTCGCGCCAGCCCTGCTGCTATTTACCGGTACTCAGATCAGGTTTTTGGCACTTACACCTTATCGAACAAAACAGGACCTTTATTTACTTTGTATGACCTATCCTTAAAAACAAACATTGTGAAAAATATTTTTAGAAAAAAATATTAAACATCTTAAAAACAAGATATGATCATTTCTCTAAGATAAATACAGTGCAGTTTAAATGTTTGTACGTTTTTCAATGTTTTTTTAAAGTCCCTTATGTTCAGGGCTGCATTTAGTTTATCAAAAATATAGCAAACATTAATATTATTATAATTTGAAATAATTTAAAATTTTAACGGTTTTCTGTTTCTCTTATAATTTCTCAATAAATATTTCTTCTTATTATCAGTGTTGAAACGCTGCCTGATTTTGTTTTGTGAAAACCATGTTAATTTTTTTTAAGATTCTTGGATTAATTTAATGTTGTAAAGAGCATATATTTGAAATAGAAATCTTTTGTAATATTATAATTTTGCTTAATTAGATTAATCCTTTCTGAATATATTACTGACCGTAAACATTTTAACTGTAATTAAATTCTTTAAGATAATACGATTTGAATGATAAATAATAATAATAAAGTTTATTGGATTTTTTTCTAGTTATGTACATAAACTTCACTAAATTTTGTTGTATTTAGCTTACAAAAACACTATTTGTCACTGTGGTATGAAAAATAAACTTAAAGATACTGTATATTCTGTGAAAACATTTCAAGGTTAAAAAGGTAAAAAAAAAAAAAACTGTTTAAGAAAATATTTTTAAAATACACAATGCATGCTGTCCCTATAAGAAGTGTACTACATGTTTACCAAAATTTAATTAAATTAGTCATTGACTATGCACTTTTTTAAAGTTAAAAGATGTTTTTTTAGAAGTTTTTGAAGATCTTGTATGTCATTTGGTATGTTACAGGTGGCGTGTGAATGGCACTGAAATAGCATTTGCTGAAGATTCGCAGTACACACAGGTCGCAGGAAATCTTGCGATCAATAACCCTCAGAATGGGCGAGATGGTGGGTCGTACCAGTGTCTCGCCATCAACCGCTGTGGCACCATTGTTAGCCGAGTAGCTAACCTCAAATTTGGCTGTGAGTACAAACCAAACAATTTGATGTCCAAGTGTGAAAAACAGGCCTTTCTGAATAAAAGCAGCAGTGGTTGCAATTGCAGATTACCACTACTGATTAATGTTTGTGCATTCTAGACCTCCATGATTTCCCCCCGGAGAGTAGAAGCCCTCAGACGGTCAATGAGGGTACGGGAACCTTTCTTGCCTGCCAACCACCAGCTCATTATCCAGGTATGTTAACACACTATCAGTTAGTATTTAACCTGATCATTATATTTATTTCCTCAAATCTTAATATCTTGCACCCTTTTGTTGCCATCAAGCTTTGTCCTACCGCTGGTTCATCAATGAGTTCCCCAACTTCATCCAGCCAGAGGCGGGCAGATGGTTTGTTTCTCAGGTGACGGGTAACTTATACCTTGCTAACGCAAGAGCCAATGACACAGGCAACTATTTCTGCTTCACCACCATCAACATGGATGTCAGCACCAAGAGCATCTTCAGCAAAGCTGTCCAGCTCACTGTTTACCCTGATGGTTAGTTAGTTTCGCTCAAAAACAAAAAACATGCTCAATGTTATCAAAATAACTTTTTATATAAAAAAAGTTAGAAAAAGTATCTTATATTTTGTTTCTTTTTTCCCGCTTTGGTTCCATAGCCAACCCAAGGAAAGCCTCTCCAAATATCCGAGTGCGTTTTCCCGCTGAGACGTACGCATTATCAGGACAAACTGCACAGCTGGAATGCTTTGCCTATGGCAAGTAAGTCCCGCTTAGCTCCCCACTCCCCTACGGAGATCACTTCTACATCGGTTCAACATAATCCAACTCAGTCAGCTATAAAAATGGAAAATTTTTCTCTAACATCCTCTCGCTCTCTCCTTACTTTCCTCCCTAAGTCCCATTCCTAAAATCCGCTGGAGGAAGGTGGATGGGATTTTACCACCTAAGGTCGGAGCAAGTGCAGAGGGGCCCATCTTGATTATTCCTGAACTGAATTTTGATGATGAAGGCATGTATGAGTGTGAGGTTTTCAACTCAGAGGGCCGTGAGACACATCAAGGACGTGTCTCTGTGCAAGGTAGGCATAACGCCAGCGCTAGAATGATATTTTCTAGAAGATCTGCCTATGGTAGAAGTTTGATGTAACATCAAACTTTGTGTTATTATTGTTAACTAAAACTATTAGAAAGTGTTCAAAGCTAAAATAAAATCTATAATATTATATATATATATATATATATATATATATATACACACACACTACCAGTCAAAAGATTTTTAATGTTTTTTTAAAGAACGTTAAAATTTTGAAATATTTTACTATTTAAATGAACTTTTTTTATTTGAATATATTTAAAAATGTAATTTATTCTTGTGATTTCAAAGCTGAATTTTTAGCATCATTACTCCAGTCACATGATTCTTCAGAAATCATTCTAATATTCTAATTATTCAAAAACATTTATTATTATTATTATGTTGAAAACAGTTAAGTAGAATTTTTTCAGGTTTCTTTGATTAATAGAAAGTTCAGAAGAAAAGCATTTATCTGAAATAGAAATCATCACTTATACAAATAGTTATCATCACTTTTGATCATTTTAAAGCATCCTATCTAAATAAAAGTATTAATTTCTATAATTTCTTCACCCCTCCCCCAAAAGTATACTGACTCCAAGCTTTTGAATGGTATAGTGCAAAATGTTACAAAAGCTTTTTATTTCAGATATTTCTATTAATCAAAGACTCCTAAATGTATTCAACTGAAATGTACTCAGATGTACTGAACTGTTTTAAATATTGATAATAATAATAACAATAAATGTTTGTGGAACAGCGATCAGCATATTAGAATGATTTCTGAAGGATCATGTGACACTAAAGACTGGAGTAATGATGCTGAAAATTTAGCCTTGATGACAGGAATAAATTATATTTTAAAATGTATTCAGATAGAAAGCAGTTATTTTAAATAGTAAAAATATTTTACAATATTACTGCTTTTGCTGAATTTTGGATCAAATAAATGCAGTCTCAGTGAGCAGAAAAGGCTTTTTTAAAAAACGTAAAAAATCTCACATTTCAAAAATGTTTGACTGGTACGGTTTATATATATATATATATATATATATATACATATATACATATATCACATACTTAGATATAACCACTTTGTTAGGTCAAAATAAGACCTAAAATGGCCTGAAAACCAGTGGGAGTTTTTAGTGAGTAATCATCTTGGTGAAATTTAAAGTAAATCTCTGTGTCTGTGACCAATATTTACCGAGCTTTGATGATCCAAAAAATTCAAAGATAATTACAAGTTAACTATTAAAAATAATTGCTGAACATAAGTTCATAAATAAAATATAATTTTTGAATCGTTACTGCCTTGAGTTATTATTTTGGAATAAATGTAAAATGCTTAAAAACTCTAACTTGAGGAGATTAATACTTGGCTTTAATAAACAGAATATTGATTACATTGTTAATGTAGAAATATAAAATAAAATAGTTTGTTAGTAATATGTAATAATAGTGTATGAGCAATTAAATGATTGCACATCAATCCACAACGAAGTAAAAAATCTGCTGGTTTATGTGTGTTCTCGCTCCCCAGCCCAGCCTGAGTGGCTTCAGGTCATGAGTGACTCTGAGGTGGAAATAAGTTCGGAACTGCAGTGGAGCTGTGCTGCTGCGGGCAAACCAAGACCCACCATTCGTTGGCTTCGTAACGGACAGCCCCTCAGCACACAGGTCAGCCATATTTGCACACACACACACACACACACACACACACTTAGCTGGATTGCCATCTGACAATGTGTGCGTTATCAGAAATGAACAGGACCTCTAGCTGTCAAGACTCAGACTGATATATGCTAACTCATTTTTCGAAAACTCTTCATGTCTTCGAGGCAGTGAGATGTGACAGTGAATAACCTGCTCATTATTTTTTTCAGCTGAGAGTAGATTGACAAGAGAAGTATTGTGTGGCCCTCTGCTGGCTGTAATGTGCATGTGCATCATACACAGTCTTAACCTTAACCTGTGTGCAGGACCGTGTCGAAGTGAACAACGGGCGACTGAGGATCAGTAACCTCGCCCTAGAGGATTCCGGGATGTATCAGTGTGTGGCCGAAAACAAACATGGCACCATTTACTCAAACGCTGAGCTCAGAGTTCAAGGTGAGCACAAGAAAATGTCAACATGAAAACAAATCAAAATACCACTGCAGAAACATTGACAACATTGACATGTTTCTCTTGTTATCCACCTTAATGCACTTCAAATCCCCTTCTGCCCACCCAGTCATGCCTGAACCCCAGTTATAGTATGATCAGCGTTTAAATCCTCTCTGTGTGGTTCCCCATCTCCCTTCCTTCCCCGTCCTGTCGCCCTATTTCAGTCCAGGCTCCAGACTTCAGGTTAAATCCAGTGCGGAAGCTGGTTCCTGCTGCCCGTGGCGGACAGGTTAAAATGGAGTGTAAACCTCGGGCGGCTCCCAAACCCACTCTCTTTTGGAGCCGTGGCACAGAGCTACTAACCAATAGTACCAGGTAATCCAGTAATGAAGTGTTTCAAAGACCTCCTAAATGCTTTAAAGGAGAAGTTCACTTCCAGAACAAAAATAATTTAACAGATAATTTAACCACCGCCTTGTCATCCAAGATGTTCATGTCTTTCTTTCTTCAGTGGTAAAGAGATTATGTTTCTTGAGGAAAACATTTCAGGAATTATGTTCATATAGTGGATTTCTATGGTGCCTACGAGTTTGAACTTTCAAAATGCAGTTTAAATGCAGCTTTAAAGGGTCCCAGCCGAGGAATAAGGGTCTATTCTAGCAAAACAATCTGTTATTTTCTAAAAAAAAAAATTAAAATGTATATACTTTGTAACCTCAAATGCTCATCTTGTCTAGCTCTGTGATGCGTATGCGTACTCTGTGTAATTGGGGTCGATACAGTTAGGGTAGGTCGAAAAACTCTTATCTCATTTTCTCCTCCAACTTCAAAATCATCCTACATCGCTGCAGAAGTACCGCCCCAGTGTTTACCCAGTGTGAACATGCAAAGGTCAAACGTACTTTTAAAAAAAAAGGAAAACAGCGATGTAGGATGATTTTGAAGTTCTAAATGAGAGGCGAGTTTTTTGACCTACCCTAACTGTATTGACCCGGACTACACAGAGTATGCATGCGCATCACAGAGCTAGGCAAGATGGGCATTTGAAGTTAAAAAGTATATAAATTGTAAATTTTTTTAGAAAACAACCGATCGCTAGGTAATTATTGCTAGATAAGACCCTTCTTCCTCTGCTGGGATCGTTTAGAAACTTTTGAAGCTGCATTTAAACTGCATTTTGGAAGTTCAAACTCGCGACCACCATTGAAGTCTACTATATGGAGAAAAATGCTGAAATGTTTTCTTCAAGAAACGTAACTTCTTTACGACTGAAGAAGAAAAGACATGAACATCTTAGATGACAAGGGGGTGAGTAAATTATCTGTAAATTTTTGTTCTGGAAGTGAACTTCTCCTTTAAAATCAATGTATTTTATTATTCACAGACAAATGGCTCTGTGGGTTTGTTTAAAGCTGTTTGGTGAGGTAGAAGGGAGCTGTTTACCTGTTGTGTAGATGCTTTTAGTACAATGAACTCAAAAAGACCATGTGATGAACTCTCCAGGATAACAGTCACTCCAGATGGGGTTCTGTGGATCTACAACATCAGTCGTGCCGATGAGGGAAAGTACACCTGCTTTGCTGAAAACTACCTTGGCAAAGCAAACAGCACAGGACACCTGTCTGTCAGGGGTAATGAAACCTAATTTTTGTTTATCTAGTTTAAAGGTCTCACGTTTTCTGTTTGAGTGTTTACATGCACAGTTTAACACAGATTAGTGTAAGATCACGTAAAACCCATAAACAGTGTTTCTTTATCAGGAAATGTCATTAACAGACTTTTCTTGGCTTTTTGGCCTAGTTAGCTTTGCATGTAAACACCTTTATCAGCTCTCTATCTGCATGTTCATTGTGCACAAGCCTGAGTGCATTTTTGGCTTATTGATCTTTAAAATAGTCATTTTAGTTGTCATCAGCATTTTATTATGGGCGCAAATGCTTTCAGTGTATAAAGTTCTTTTCACCTTGTTCTTTCAAACAGATGCCACAAAAATCACATTAGCGCCTTCTAATGCTGACATCAATCAGGGTGAAAATGCCACTCTGCAGTGCCATGCATCACATGACCCTACAATGGACCTTACCTTCACCTGGTCCCTCAATGGAGTTCTGTTGGACCTAGAGGAACCAAATGGACACTATCGGCGTATGGAGGGGGTGAGCACTTGACGAGAAGTGTTATAAAGTGTTTAAAATACTGCAAACATTAACTTTGTTTTCATTCGGGAAGATTATTACAAATGCTTATTAAAGTCTCTTATGCTCAATAAGGTTGCATTAATATGATCAAAAATACAGTAAAAACTCTAATGTTGTGAAATATTATTACAATTTAAAATAACTGTTTTCTGTTTTAATATATTTTAAAACTTCTATGGTGCCCGTGAGTTTGACTTCCAAAATGCAATTTAAATGCAGCTTCAAAAGGCTCTAAATGATCCCAGATGAGGAAGAGGGGTCTTATCTAGAAAAACGATCGGTTATTAAAAAAAAAACAATTGACAATTTATATACTTTTTAACCTCAAATGCTCATCTTGTCTAGCTCTGTGTGAACTCTGTGTGTTCCAGTTCATGACAGTTAGGGTATGTTGAAAAACTCCCATCTCATTTGTTCCCCCAACCCAGTGTTTACAATGTGAATATGCAAAGAAGATCAAACGCCCTTTACAAAAACTGTAAAACAGCAATGTAGGACAATTTTGAAGTTGGAGAAGAAAATGAGATGGGAGTTTTTCTTTTTCAACATACCCTAACTGTCTTGAACCGTAATACACAGAGTTCACACAGAGCTAGAAAAGAAGAGCATGTGAGGTTAAAAGGTATATAAACTATAATTTTTACGATCGTTTCGCTAGATAAGACCTTCCTCGGCTGGGATCCTTTAGAGCTTTTTGAAGCTGCATTTAAACTGCATGTTGGAAGTTCAAAATCGAGGGCACCTTTAAAGTCCACTATATGAAATCCTGAAATAACTGAATAAAGAAAGACATGAACATCTTGTATGATAAAAGAGAGCGTGTTATCTGTAAATTTTTGTTCTGGAAATTAACTTCTCTTTTAACATGATCTTTTAGAAATCATTCTAATATGCTGATTTGGTTCCAAAGAAACATTTTTGATGAATTTTATTCTTTGATGAATAAAAAGCTGAAAAGAACAGTATTTATTTGACATAAATCTTTTTATAAAACCTTTTTTTATAGAGTGCAGCTTGTTGAGAGGTGTGCTATTGTTTCCTAAGCAGTTAGACTCATGATTTTTAAGATGGCAGATGGCAGATGGTAAAATGACAAAAATCCCATAAAGTTGCATTGAAAGGACCCAAGCTATATCTAGGGAAAGTCATAGAGATTTGACATTTTGCTGTGCCATAGCAACATGCTAAAAACAACTTAGAGCATAGATGATCCCTGACAACCACCCACAACACCCTAGCATGCATAGCATGTAAGCAAACACCACTTACACTTTCTTAAAAAAATGTGAAAATCTAGTTATGTTCTTAATATTTAAAATTAGCACGATTAGTAAAAACCATCTGGATTTGTATTGCAATAGCAGCAGGCTCCTCGCACACTCTGAGATTAGCTTTAATAGGATTGACTTCAAAGTAAATCCCTTTTAGACATATATAGTCAATTTTAAAATCCAAAATTCGAATGCCTCACCAAACTAAGCATGTAATAAAGAACACGATAATGCTCCTATGAAGTTGAAGTGGGCTAATACTCCTTTCTAATAAAGTTTACTTTTCTTTTCACTGTCACTTTTTATAGAAAGAGACGATTGGTGACCTGGTGATTGTGAACGGACAGCTCAGTCACGCTGGCATGTACACCTGCACGGCCCAGACGGTTGTAGACAGCGCGGTGGCCTCGGCCAAGCTGGTTGTGAGAGGTGAGGGCTTCCAGCTGGCTGAGCAGTGACAGAGGTTTTATTAAAGCTCAGTTTACCAGCCTGCAGCCTTTGGCTGTTCCACAGCCCCGTTCTTGTGTTTTACCTCAGCTTGATCTTTTTTGGCCAGACAACTCTCAACACTCAGCCCTGTGAGAATGAATGAAATGTGGAGTCATGAAATATAAATATAGCAGATCTGAATCCTTGGGGTTTGGTTCCCATATGTCTATTTGATACAGATTTTGTAAAGAAAGCAGCTCCAACTAAGCTGCTTTAATAACATGTTTTATGCTGTGTGTGCATGAATATAAATAAAACCAACTAAAACTAAAAACCGTTTGCTAAAACCAAACACTTCTTTCTTTACAGGCCCACCAGGACCTCCTGGAGGTTTAGTGGTGACTAGTGTCAATGACACATCTGTTGAGTTGAGATGGAGCCGTGGATATGACAACCACAGTCCCATTGGCAAGTATGTCATCCTGGGCCGATCTTCACAGACTCACGACTGGAAGAGAATGAGGACAGGTAAGGTTATGAATCATTTTGGTGTCATACAAACACAACTTGCTGCATAATGCTAGAATTAGCATTTTTGCATAAATATTATCACAAATATGCTTATAATGAAAAGTGTTTGTTTATTATATCAGGGGTTTCTCTAATGTTTTGGGACTTTTTGTTTGTAACCCTGAATTGTTCACGGTCCCCCATCTGCATAAAGCATTATAAATGAAACATTTAAATCAGTCTACCCACATTGTCAAACAACTTTGCAATCTTACATTCACAGCATGAGCTTTTCTATATATTGAAATATTTTTGATGATTTATAATACTTATATTATAATAAATGTCATTTATTGTATATGTATTTTTCATGTAATAGTGTTATAAAAATATTTGTAATTACAATTACCTATAATATCTACTATTTATTTATTTATTTATTTATGTTTACTTGTCAAACAACTTTTCTCAGCATGAGCTTTTTATATATTGGAATATTTTAGATTTTTTATAACATAAAATATATTGTAATAAATGTCATTTTAATGTATTATATGCTATTTTTCATGTAATAATGTTTTAAGAATGTGTAAGTATTACAAATAACTATAATATCTACTGTTTGTTTATTTATTTATACTTGTTGATCTTTGCGATCTTGCATTCGCAGCATGAGTTTTTCTATACATTGACATATTTTTGATTATTTATAATACTTATATTATAATAAATGTCATTTTAATGTATATGTATTTTTCATTTAATAGTGTTATAAGAATTTGTAATTATTACAATTAACTATCATATCTATGATTTATTTATTTATTTAGTTATGTTTACTTGTCAAACAAACTTTTCTCAGCATGAGCTTTTTTATATATATTGGAATATTTTAGATTTTTTGTAATACTTATAAAATATATTGTAATAAATGTAATTTTAATGTATTATATGCCATTTTTCATGTGTTAATGTTTTAAGAATTTGTATTATTACAATTAACTACAATATCTTCTGTAGATTTATTTATTTATAGTTGTCGATCTTTGTGATTTTGCATTCTCAGCATGAGATTATCTATATATTGAAATATTTTAGGTTATTTATATTAGAATAAATGTCATTTTAATGTATATGTATTTTTCATTTAACTGTGTTATAAGAATTTGTAATTATTACAATTGACTATAATTTCTACTATTTATTTATTTATTTATGTATACTTGTCAAACAACTTTGCAGTCTTGCATTCTCAGCATGAGCTTTTCTATATATTGGAATATTTTTTATTATTTATAATACTTGTAATATATTATAATAAATGTAATTTTAATGTGTGTGTGTGTGTGTATATATACACACACACACACACACATATATATATATATATATGTGTGTAGTTTTTAATGTATTTGTAATTTACAATTTGCAATTTTTATTTATTTGTTTATTTATTTATACATACATATATACATACATACATTCATTTTTTTTAGTTATTGCTTACCTTGATATTTTTTCAAAATTTTTCAACCACAACCCCCATGTTATTTGAGAGTGATATTTTAAGGGTGCCCAGGACCCTAGTTTGTACAATCTGTATATTTGCTCTATATTTGTATTAGAGCACCATACATTATGTTATCTTCAGTGATTGAATGTTTACTTCTCATTGTTTGCTAATGGTTCCTCCAGACCCTGCGAACATAGAAGGAAATGCTGAGTCTGCACGTGTGATAGATCTTCGACCCTGGATGGATTATGAATTCCAGGTCATTGCCAGCAACATTTTGGGTAGTGGAGAACCAAGCATGCCCTCCCAGCCTGTCCGAACCAAACAAGCAGGTCAGAAACACTGCAAATTTGTTAGTGTTGAACAAAAAGTAAACCACTGAAGTGGTTCCATACAGAAATATGTTTTGTAGATTTTGTTTTCCACTACATAAGTGGGTTATTATTTTGTCATGCAGCACCCACTGTGGCTCCCAGCGGACTTGGTGGAGGTGGAGGAAACCATAATGAACTTATCATTACATGGACTGTAAGTGCCACAGACCTCTCATTGCTCTGATTACATATTAGATTCGCCTTATTCCTTTTAATCAACATATAAAATTGCTAACAGATGGTTGATCAGTGTGTCTTTATTACTCAACCTTCACTTTCTGTTACATAATGAGACATAAAACTATTTCTGAATTGCAGCCCATGGCCAGGGAGTATCAGAATGGAGATGGCTTTGGCTATATCCTGGCATTCAGAAAGCAAGGCGTGCCAACATGGACAGTGGTGAGGGTGCCACATGTGGAGTCATCACGATATGTCTACAGCAATGAAAGTCTGTCAGCCTACTGTCCTTTTGAAGTCAGAATCAAGGCCTACAACAAGAAAGGCGAAGGTCCCTTCAGCCAGATTGCTGTAGTACATTCAGCAGAAGAGGGTGAGAAAAATTACAAAGGATTCTAAGTTTCATTATATTCTCATTAGACTTTGCTTAACCACTAGAGGGCAGACAGTGGAGAAACTCCTCACTGAAAAGAAGTCATTTGAGACAAGAGAGCTTATTATACTATACAAGCATGTTGTTCTATGGAAGTGTATTATAACTTAAGTCCCAAAAACAATATTGAAACAAAGCTGCAATAATGTTTCATCCCAAAGTTTTGCAATGTCATACAGACAAGTATATTAACACACAACTACTCATATTTACACGTCAACGATCCCCAAAACCACTGTGTATATTCTTTACAAGGATCACAAGTTTTTAACAAGTTTAACAATGTCAGAGTAAAATTCTGGCTAATGAATGAAAGAGTGCAAACTATACCCTAAAAAACATCAAACAGCTCGTGTAAACATAGCAATATGCATGCAAAGAGAAAATTAAATTCTGATTTTTATTTGATATGAAAATACCAGTCAAGATTAAATGATAAACAAATCTATATTACCTCTTTCATTCTTCATTTATCTTAACTTATCTTTTTTCCGGTGTTTCTTAGAACCTACCGTATCCCCAAGAAGGATTAATGCCACTGCTCTGACTGCTTTTGAGATTCTGGTGTCCTGGGAGCCCATTCAACATCTGCACATTAACGGAGTTCTTCGGGGTTACGAGGTCAGGCCCATTCTTTGTCCATCTCTTCTTGTATTTGAATGTAGATTGCTAAATGTCAAGTCAAGTCAAGTCACAATACATATACATATTCTAAATTACAATACAGATTGTGTTAAAGCAGTTTTACAGTGTCAAACAGGAAAACTGTTAGTCAATAATGCAAGAGGACAATAAAAAACAGTCACTTTTTCAATTAAAGTCAGTTCGTTGTCGATTCAGTGATGTCATCATACAGCTCAGTTCAGTTCTCTTCAAATAGTGTCTGTGCAATCAAGCCAACAATATTGCCAGAAATTACGCGTCCGGCGACAGCGGCAAGGAACCAAAACTCCATCGGTGGCAGAAATAGAAAAAAACCTTGGGAGAAACCAGGCTCAGTCAGAAAGGCCAGTTTTCCTCTAGCCAGACAGAGTTGATCATTGTGGGTCTTTGTTGGCCACTGAGGTGGCACGTCAAGATATGTGAGCTTTGCCCTGTCGGGTGATCAACTAATGGAAGTGCTGTTATCTCATTAGTACGTTTTTTATGAACAGCATGTCTAGATCAAGGAGCATGAAACACATTATTTAGATAAGACGGCTCCTTTTAGATAAAACCATGCTTTGAAATTCACCAACATCAAAGGGTGTTTTTTGCAGATTTTTATTAAATGCGTTAATGCAATTCATAATTTTGTCTTTCAGAAGCAAAATAAGATTCCATTATTTGTTTACACACTATTATTTTACTCAAAAATGAAAATTCTGTCATTAATTATTCATCCTTCGTTCATCTTCAAAACACAAATTAGTTATTATTCTTTGCACATAGAAAGTATTGTTGTATTTTTGTAAAATCATGTTGAACCACTGATGTCACATGGATTGTTTTAACAATGTTCTTACTACGTTTCTTGGTCTGGAAATATTTAAATTACAATGCTGTCTATGGAGGGTCAGAAAGCTATCGGAATTCATCAGAAATATCTTAATTTGTGTTCCGAAGATGAACAAGGTCATATGGGTTTGGAAAAACATGAGGGTGAGTAATTAATGACAGAATTTTCATTTTTGGATGAACTATCCCTTTAATGGTATCACTTTAGTTAAGTAGCAAATTACCAGTTTATTGAGGCAAAAGTCATAGGTGGTAGTAGTGAGAATTGGAACTTAAAATAAAGTGTGACTGTTTTAATTTCTCAATACAGAATTCACATTCTTGTCTCAGATTTGAGATTGTACTCTTGCTCTCGCGACAGATTCGTTATTGGCGACAACATGAACGTGAAGCGGCTGCGGACCGGGTGAGAACGGCAGGGCTGGAGAACACAGCACGAGTCACGGGCCTGAGGCCTAACACTCTCTATCATGTCACCGTATTGGCCTACAACAGTGCAGGCACTGGCCCACCTTCCCCAAGAACCACTGTCATCACCAAGAAACCTCGTAAGACCTCCTTTTTGTGGTAACCTAGCTAAAATGTGATTTACATGAGTAAAACATGCTTCCGGAGACTTTTAGAATAATTTATAACCAGTAACCAATTCTCACCCAAATACCTACTTCAGACAACCTTGGCGGCACATCACCAAACTTTAACGTTGATTCATTCTGCAAAATTGAAACAAAAATTAACCTTGATCCATAGCATTGATTCGTCTGTTAAAAAAAAAAAATGTTGAAATGTCAGCTGGGTACTAGCTACTGGCTCAAAACCACATACAGTACTGTATATTCATTTTCATTCTCTTTCATGGAGAAAATAAACTGTCACTTGATCTTTACAAATAGGTTAACCCACTTATGTAGATTACTGTCACTATAATAGAAATTTTTATTTTTGATTTTGCCACTAAAAATAACTAGAACAATCTGTCACTTCTATAACAGTTCAAATGCCACCAACAGTCCTACTTGTACTTTAAAACTTGACATTTGCAATTCCGGTCTTTGTCACTGAGAATGGTGTGAAAGCCACTGTCTTTTTGTGGACTTATTTGTGCTTGTATCTTCATTCCTAGCCCCCAACCGTCCTCCAGGCAACGTCTCATGGAAGGCTGATGGTTCTTGGGTTACTGTGAGGTGGGATCATGTTAAATCCATGGACAATGAGTCTACCGTTCTGGGTTACAAAGTGAGTGACACACGCTGCCACCCAACTCTACGGCTATCTCTTAGGATGTGTGTTTGTGTTGGGTCATCTGTCCCCATCTGTATGTCATCAGAATATTTGCTCAGATTCAGTCATTTTAGTCAAAGGCGGGATATCGTATCATTTTTTACCTCAGAGGTAAGAATTTAATAAATAGGCGGCCTGCTGTCACGTGAGAAGAGAACATGTGTCATCCCTTATGGAAAAACAGACAAACGCAGGGCTCACAAAATTTGAAAAATCCCTGGTAGCCCTTTCGACAGGCACTCTTCAGATTTTGGTAGCCCAAAATAAATGTAACTAGCCCAGACATAAAAAAAAGACCATTTTTAATTTTAGTCAAAATGTCAATCAAAAACACTTTCAAAACACAAGTATCAAGGAAGGAATTTAATTTCAGTATTTACAGGGTATCTGCAGGATTTTTAAAATTTTATTTAAGGATTTTTATAACCCTGTTTAAGGCATGCACAAATAAAATGAACACTGTATGAGCAGAGTAGGGCAGAGTCTGTGGTGACGTGTTAAACAGTTCAGATACAGCTTTTCACCAAAACATAAGTCTTATAAAGTGATAAACATCACATCTTACTGTCTTAATTATTTAAAATTTTAGAAGGCACTTTAGCCCCTTTCACATTTACAGCTCTGCATGTTTGCTGAGTAAAAATATGGGTACATTTAAAATGCAAATTTCTTCTCTGCCACTAGGTGGGGCTTTTGACACAGCAGAAATAATAACACCTGCAATAATTGTAAAGGCAAAATGAAAGGAAAATGCCAAAACAGTAGTAAGAAAGGTAGTAAGGATATCGTTAAAATAGTCCATGTGACATCAGTGGTTCAGCTATGAGAATACTTTTTGTGCACAAAGAAAACAAAAATAACTACTTTATTTAACAATTTCTTCTTTCCATGTTCAATGCATAGAACCCGGATGTACTGCGCCTTATTTTCAACCCAAGGAATGCACACACATACATGGTACTCTTGTAAATGCACATCAGAGAGTGACAAAAGAGAAAAATTGTCGAGTAAAAATGTTATTTTAATTTTCTTTGTTCACAAAAAGTATTCTCATAGCTTCATAACATTACGGTTGAACCACTGATGTCACATGGACTACTTTAACAATGTCCTTACTACCTTTCTGGGTCCTGAACGTGGTAGTTGCATTGCTGTCTATGCAGGGTCAGAAACTCTCAGATTTCATCAAAAATATCTTAATTTGTGTTACGAAGATAAACGAAGGTCTTACAGATTTGGAACAACATGAGGGTGTGTAATTAAATGACAGGATTTTCATTTTTGGGTGAACTGTCTCTTTAAGATAGCCTGTAGGGCAGAGCAGTAATATATATTTTCGTAGTTTGTCTGGAAGACGAACGGGCAACTATGCCTTTAAAGTGTTTTCAACTCTATTGAACCCAATGACAGTGAATAAACATTTTAATCAATTGTATATATCTCACATCTGATCTGCTATAGGACGAAGGTCATCTTTCATGAAGATGGCTATCAAGAGAACATATACTGATTCCCAGAAAGAGATAAAATCATTATCTTAATTGCAAGTTGCCTTCGATATGCGTCTGCCAAGTTTGATTACGGTTTCCAATTTTAAAGTTAAAATTTAAAAAAGTGTACACATAGTAATATCTGTCAGAAAATCACCTTTAAAGTTATGCATATATAAGACTAACTTTTCTGCATACAGTATACTCGTGTAGGGCGATATGAACTATATAGCAAATCTCAACTGCTTGATTGCTTGTATCGTCACAAAATGTGAAGTGTATTTACAAGACGTTAAACATTAACATCATGAGTTTCTGTAAAGCTGCTTTGAAGCTGTGCACTGTGAAAAGCACTTTACAAATAAATTTGACTTAAAACACTGTATTGCTCTCATGAGAATTTCATTCTCAAAACATAATTTTTAACACAAATTATTTGTGTAGGTCCTTTACAAGCATGAAGGACAGTCTGCCTTGAAGATACTGGAGAAAAACAAGAACTCCATCAGTCTGCCGTTACCCAAGGACAATGGTTATGTGGTTCTGGAAATCCGCTCTTGGGGAGATGGAGGAGATGGAGCAGCCCATGAGACCATAGTGTCTCGAGACTCGGGTATGTGCAACTACAAGTAGCCAGGAGTACTGCTTTTAGTACTAAGTGATAGATGTTCTCTCTGAAAGTCTGTGTGTTTGATCCACAGGCACTGGAATGATGGTCCAGAACAATGCTGCCACTTCTGGGTCACTCTGCACATCTCTTCTGGGGTTCACTGCACTCATTCTCATTGGCTCTTCGGGACTGTGATGTTAGCTGATGATGAGGCATTTCTTATTAATATGAAGGATAATTGAGCAGGTTTTCCCCTCAGAAGAGGTAGGGCTGTAAGTTTTGGAAATGTGAGGAGTGGAAGATTCTTTTGTATAAAAAGCTTTTTTACAAGGATGACTGGTCAAAGAGAGCGGTTGTGGGAGACTGTTTTCGATTGTTATAATTTTAGACGCTTGCCTTACGGAAACGCAAACTTAAGCGGTGGTCATGTCAGCATTTGGTTGTAGTTTCTAAAATTCAACAACTTCGTCATAGGTGTAAATACACATGGATGTATTGGTGACATTTCCATAATGGATAAAACAAAACTTTTTTAATACTCTGTTGCTACTTCATGGCAGCATGTGGACTGCAGAATGATCCAAATGAATGTTTACCTTTTTTATTTAATCTTTTAGTTTTGTGATAATGCAATTAGAAGCAAGAGCGGATTATGGTTTTTATCAACAGTGTTTTGTATCTGTGTTGAATGATTGTAGCATTCAGTGTTCTGTTTTTTCAAGATGAAAAGTCTCACGAAAGCAGTGGTACAACACAACCTGATTCTCGTGTGGTTGTTAAAGTGAGCTTGGCTTGCCAAAGTTATCACTCCGTTATCTTATTATTATTGCTTTGTCTTTTTTTCTCAGTGATTACGTAAAAAATTGACGTCCATGGGTTGTTCCTTGCTTTCTTGGCACATCACAAGAGCGAGACACTGGACATTGAACAATACTGAAGATAACATTCATGGATTAGCTAGTTAATTATTATCCTATAATATCATAATGTATTATAAGATATTGTTTTAAAGAACTGAATCATGGCCCTATTTTTGGAGACTGTCCCTAATGATGACACCTTATCATACTTTATGTAACAAGGGCCATTTGGCTGAAAGAATTAGGAGACACGTGTTTTGGAATTGGTGAGGGTTCTGGGGCTCTCTAACAGGTCCCAGGATGCTTGTCAGGTACAAAATCCAGCTCAGCCTAAACCTGCCATTTGTTGTTTAAAAACCAATATGGATTTGTAAATGTCGTCCCTATTTATTTTATTTATTAATGAGGACAAAACTAACATTTCAAAGCTTCTCTACTGTGCTTTTTACATATTGTCTTTCAAATCTATGGCATCACCTAAAAAGCGCAAAGTGAAATTGCACTTTCAGTGTAGCAGGTGAAATCTGACAGTATTCAACTATAAAATCATTCTTTTTTGCATCGAATTTCAGTCCGACACTAAAATGAAACCATGTTCCCTGCATTGCTTTTTATTTGTGCCTGTTCAATTGGATAATTTCCTTGGAAATGTATTTTTTTCTATTTAATGTTTATATTTAATGTATTTAATTTTCTATTTAACAGTTTTCATCAAGTTTTTACTGTAAATATAGCAATTTTCTTCATGCGAGGAGTGCTTGATAGTTTGAGCTCCTTAATTTAGTTTTTTACATCTTCTCTAACACCTCGTTGATCTAGTAATTTCATATTTTGTCCACGGGATTTCAACTGTAAATTATGAATCACAAACACTCAGTGGCATTTCCAACAGTTTTAGCCAAAAATCATCAGCATCAGTAGCTCTTTAGTGCTTCTAGTCCCAAACCCTGGTAGCAGTCGAGTAAATGTTACACTTTTCAAATGTAGACGCACTCAAAAATCATATTAGGACTGCAAAACCCAAACTAGTGTCCTCTTGTCCTTGCATCTGTTTTGTGCTTCTCTTTCAAGTCATTTTAAATGCATTTTCTGTGCACTATGAACAATTCCACAACTTTTTCTTGTTTGTTTAATTCTGAAATCATTCTGCTGTGTTTCACGTTTCACGTTTGCCCTCTTGTGTTGAATCAGGGCTTCGTCAGTCACAGCTCAACACTGATAGCCGCTAACAACTTTCCGAAGTGGATGTATGTGCGCTTGCAGGGGCTGAATGGCAAGCTAGTAGTTTCACTCGAAGGTCACTCAGGTTGTGATGTAAAGTTGTCTCTTCGAACTACCATGTACCCCTGTTGTTGTAAAGGTTGAGCCTGTCCACTGTGGACTGAATGTGAATAATTCAGCACTTGTAAATATGTTCTTCAATAAAAAAAAACAAACAAACATTTTGACTGTATTTGAAGAAACTATGTTCAGTTTTTAGCGATTAGCTTAATGCACATACAGATGCACACAGCTGGCTCGGATGCACCATATATTAATGCTTCTAAGTGTAATGCCATGAAATATCACTAAAAAGCTCTGTGTAAACTACCAGTCAAAAGATTTTGAACAGTAAGATTTGTAAGAAGTCTCTTCTGCTCACCAAGCCTGCATTTATTTGATCCAAAGTACAGCAAAAACCGTAACATTTTTAAATATTTTTGCTCTTTCAAATAACAGTTTTCTATTTGAACATTTTTCAAAATATAATTTATTCATTTGATTTAAAAGATGAATTTTTAGCATCATTACTCCAGTAACATGATGCTTCAGAAATCATTCAAATATTTTGACTTGCTCCTCGAAAAACGTTTATTATGTTGAAAACAGCTGAATAGATTTTTTCATGTTTCTCTGATAAATAGAAAGGTCAGAAGAACAGCATTTATCTGAAATAGAAATCTTTTGTAACATTATAAATGTCTTTATCATCACAATTGTGATTAATTTAAAGCATCCTTGCTAAAAAATATTAAGTTCTACAATTAATTCCCCATTAAAAGAAAAAAAATTATACTGATTGCCTTTTGATATGACTGGTATAGTGTATGCTGTATAACGTTACAAAAGCTTTTTATTTCAAATAAATGCTGATCTTTGAATCTTTCTATCAAAGAATCTTAAAAAAAAGGTACTCTGTTTAAATATTTATAATAATAATAATAACAAATAGCAAATCAGCATATTGGAATGATTGTAATAATGCCGAAAATTTTGCTTTGATCACAGGAATAAATTGCATTTTAAAATATAATATTCAAATATAAAGGCAGTTATTTTAAATAGTACATTTTAAAATATTTCACGAAATACTGCTTTTTCTGTATTTTGGATCAAATAAATGCAGGCTTGGTGAGCAGAAGAAACTTCTTTAAAAAACATTAAAAATCTTACTGTTCAAAAACTTCTGACTGGTAGTGTATATATCCATATATAATATTAGAAAAACTCGATTTTTATATAAGGAACAAAACTGTTCACACGGATTACACTTTGATACTAATTCTGACTATTAGCTCATAATGTCGTAACAATCTCAAAGATACCACCTTACCGTAAAATCCCAGTTATATGACGCGTTATTAATTTTACTGCCTCTTTCTGGTGAAGTTAGCACTTATCACCTGTACTTTGGAACTATTAATAATGTATAAGTATACATGATCATGAACAGGTTTTCACCAAACTGGCCATTCTGAGTGGAGCAGACACAGGTAAAGAGCTTTGGTTTCATTCATTTCTTAACTAATGTTTATATGCACTAATTTTCATTTTTACAGAAAGGCTTTGCCTATTGCAAAACTGTCTGAGACATGCTGGTGAAATTGCAAATGCATTGTTTGTTTTGTTTTCCAGGTGTATATTTCTGAAGAGCACTGATTTGGACTAAAACCAAAATGACTAAATTAACACTTTTAGCAGGTATTTTTTTATATATATTGAAGTTATAAATTATATTTTTTTTTACATTTTTTTAACGCATAACTGTGTTGTATTTTCCATAGCGCTGGGCATCTTGCTCACAGTGCAGATGGGTAAGAACCTTTAAATATATGTTTAACATATAGTCTATAAAATAAATGCATCAACATTCATAATAAATATTCCTAGATGATGAGTAAAAAATATGACTGTGAATTTGAGCTGGTAATGGTGTTTTAATTTCTAATAGTGGCTTCTACAAAGCTGGTGTGCTACATGACCAACTGGTCCCAGTACAGACCCAGCAATGGAAAGTTTTTGCCAGAACACATTGATCCGTTCCTCTGCACACATGTGGTTTATGCTCTGGCAACTATCAGCCCTGATAACCAAATCGCTACCATTGAATGGAATGATGAGGAGATGTACAAATCACTGAATAACCTGAAAACAATGTAAGCAAAAGCTGTTTCTTTATCAATACAAACATCACAGTGCGTTATATATTTATGATTTATTACACAATCAGTCCTTTTGGTAATGCACTTTTTTGAAAAACTTGATCAATTTATTTTATTTTATTGTATTTGAAATAGTAATCCTGCATTGAAGACCCTGCTGTCTGTTGGAGGAGCTGTCGATGGCGTCAGTCCGTAAGTGTATATAAAATACATATAAAATAATTTTATATTAAGTGGCCTTAACTATTATGTACTTACATTTAAATTAATCATTTGGTACAATCCACTTATTGTGTATAAACATGTTTTACATTGTACTGTTTTAAGAATACCTGCATGTAATTTCATCTGTGATTAGCGCTGAAACCCTACTGTAATTGTTACAATGGTCACGGAGCAGGAATCTCCATGTAAAACTGAACGTGCAGACCAAACCGTAAGTCATAGAGACTCGAAACTTGGAGGGATGGTAGTACTCACACCACCTGCAACGTGACCAAAGCTCACTCCAGTCGGCCTGACGGGTGCTACAGCGATCAAAAGTGTGAACTCGCTCATAACTCGTTGACAAAATTTTCAGGCATTTTGCATTTTTTGAAAAACCTACTTTTGCGAACTAGTTCTAGCTTGTTCTCCTACTCTGAACCAACCCAGTGCAGAAAGATTCTCTGGAGAGTGAATATCAGTAATTATTAAAAATAAAAGTTGAACTTTTGACTCACCATTGCAAAGGGATGCCAAAACATTCAAAAGGGGCAGGGCCACTTTCAGTAAAACACCTATAACACCTGAACGGAATGAGATATCTCCGCCAAACTCAGAACACCTATGTAGGAGCTCAATTTGAGGTAACAGGAAAAAAAAAATCACAGAGCTTGGCCACTTGGTGATGCTATAAGAGGGAAAAAAAACTTAAAAATGGCTATAACTGTGCAACCATTTATCCTATCAACATGAAAATCAGTGTGCACTTGGTCTGAAGTGCCACAAGTGTCTACAAGGACATTTGCGTATCTCAAAAAACATGGCCGCCATTGGCCGATGAAGTTTGAGCACCTGTTAGAGGTTCATGGAGGCTGTTTGACTCACGGCCTCAAAGGTCTGAGAGAAATTTGAAAGAAATTGGCCACTGGGGGGCGATATCACATTTTTCAAGGGTTAAACGATTGTACATTGCGTGTTTTTTCGCACATACGCACAATATTTGTATCATACGATAGAACTCCTCATTAGGGTTGCAAAAAGGTGAAAAATTTCCATGTCTGAAAACATTTCAGAAATCTTGGAAACTTTCCAGGATTTTTTGGAATCTTCCAGGGATTTTTGGAAAGTTTCCAGAAATTTACCGGACATTTTCCACCCCATTGCAACCCTACTCCTCATTAAAGGAAAAAGCCTAAAGGAAAACTTAAAACTTCACGAAACCTGGTGAGCACATGAGACAGGTGATTCTAAACAAGCATACAAAGTTTTAAGGAGATCAGACCACAGCTGGCACTTTAACAGTCATAAACGTTAAGAAACATAATATTTCTATGGTAAATTACCTGGATTTGCCAAAAATGTTTTTTTTAATCATTGATTTAGGTGGTTACAGGCTTGCTACGCCTTAAAGCGCTCAAACCATGGAAATCGCTGCTTGCAGCTATATTTAATTTCTGTAATTACATTTATAATTAATATAACATAATATTTATAATAAATATAACTCTGTTGACCTATCCCGTACACCTTAACCCACCCTGAAACCTACCCATACCACCAAACCTGTCCCTAACCTTACCTGTATTTAAATCATTTAAGTCTGTAGCTGCCAAAACGTTAAACAAGATTTTCTGAATCATTTAACTCATGTACTGTGTCTTTCTTTGCACGGCAGATACATCCACATGGTGGGGTCTGCAGAGAACCGCACAACTTTCATCCGTTCTGCATTGCTGTTCCTGCGTCTCCATGAATTTGATGGTATGGACATTGACTGGCAGTTCCAAGGTGAGAATGGAAGCTCACCAGAGAACAAGCTGAGGTTTACTGTATTCGTCAAGGTGAGCAGACCAGAGTGTTCAAATCAAGCATGTTCATTTCTTATAAACTATGACTTTGGGTCTGACTATGTTCCTGTTCTCAGGAACTGAGACAAGCTGTTGAACAGGAGGCCATAGACATAAAGAAAACTCCTCTGATTATCTCAAGCAAAGTTTCTGCCATCAAGTCCACTATTGATAAAGCTTATGAGATCGCTGAAATTTCAGGGTAAGCTTAACTGTATTTTATTCAAGCTACAGTAACATATATGCCTGTGAACATTTTTTTACTCTCTCTTTCTTTCTGTCATTATAGACAGTTGGATTTCATGACCATTATGTCTTTTGACTACCATGGCCACTGGGACCCCGTGACAGGGCACAACAGCCCGCTTTTCCGCAGCTCCTTGGACAGTGGAAATGTCATTGACCACAACATCGTAAGATCAAAACCCTTAAATTCAAAATGGATCAATTTGAAGTGTCACTTTTAAGATCTCTAAGCACATTCTTGGCTCTCTTCTCCAGAATTCATCTGTGGCAACCTGGCTGGCTGGTGGAGCCCATGCTGATAAGCTGCTTATTGCCTTCCCCACATTTGGACGTACATTCTTGCTCTCCACTTCGCAAACAGGTCTCGGCGCTCCAGCCAATGGCCCTGCTGATGCCGGCCCCTACACACGCGAAGAAGGCTTCTGGTCCTATTATGAGGTTTTACATGCTACTTTTATATATGATCTAAAACAAATGTTCTGCTTTAAACAATAGGTCTTACATTAGGCATCAAGGCACGAAATTAGTAGACCAAAAATGTTTGTGGAATATTTGATGTATAATACTATACATATATGTGTAAGTTATATATATTTTGTTATATACAGTTTAAGAACTACTGCTATAAAACCACATTAAGTAAATCACTACTATCAAGGTGGAGCGTTCATTAACAACAGTTAAACTTTGTAGTTAGTAGTCTCGCGTAGCGGACCTTCAGACTGATGGCAGAAGGTCTGGGAACCTTGGCCGCTTTGAATGGCCAAGGACTGCCCAAGACAGGGGTCACCAAACTTGTTCCTGGAGGGCCGGTGTCCTGCAGAGGGGTTGGAAATATTCCCACAGTAACAGACCAGTGTATAAAAAGCGTATTTTAAAAAGTCGTATGCCACGAACTGTACATAGTTCACATACTTTTGAAAATCTAGTGTTTAGCTGATCCTGATAAGCGCTCATTGTCACAGTTGTATACATGACGGCTTTCTTCTTTTCGTGAGGGGGTTGGCGTCACAGCATGTTTGTTTTCAGGCGAAGCTATAAAGAACATGATGCACACGTCTTCCAGAAATTCTGTAGAATTCAACCAATCAGATGACGACTTCGAAAACAGCTTGATCGACAGGCGATCTGACCAATCATAACGGCGAATTCGCCATTTTGTCCGATAAACAAATCAGCCAGCAGAGTCAGTGTTGCAGGTGAAGCAACCCCAGTAACATTATATTTAGACCCTGAAATACGAATTTACCTGACAAAAAAATGTGTATTTTATCCCCCAGAATGTGAATTTTTATGGGAGACCCCACTCGAAACATGACTGGGCTAATTTTGAGTACCAATTGGGTGGGTTTTGTTGTGAAAATCTGGCAACCCTGACCTCGGTGGACTCAAACTTGAAACATTGTGTGTACTAACGTCTTTCCGCGGTTTAAATAAAATACTTTCTGTTGTTCATTAATGTTTTTTTCGTGCTCTAAGTACAAAAAAAAAAGACCGGTTCACATCGTTGAAAATGCTATTTATTGTTTAAATTGAAAAAATGACAACATTTTAAAGCTGAGACCTTGTTTTATACCAGAAGTAGCCTGCTTTGTCTTGTCTGTCAGCGTGTTGTCAGTTTCTTTGCTCCACAATGTGTTTTTCACTACCTGAGAACATGATGTGTAATGTGAGAGCAACATTTTTTGTCAGACATAGCAACAGTAACTAAGGAGGGCGGGTTTTTGCAAAGGGTCAGTTGTGTCTGCCACATCCATCAGACGTTCAGCCCACTGTCCGTGGGCGTGACGTCTGAGGCTGAGACTAAACTGTTAGTGATTTTATTCTGGATGTTGCGTTGATTCACCACTAGATGGCAACAAGGCACCATCTTTATGAGTGAATCTTTAACTCATTCATTCAAACAATTTGCTTAAAAACACTAATTCTGTCACAAAACAAGCAACTGTCTTTATATGCGAGTCACTGAATTATTTTCTCAACTGATTCATTACATTGTTGGTCAGAAATTGCAGTTGGAATAACAAAAATAGAACTGGGAATATGATGAGTGTTTGGTTTCTAAATGTTCTCAGAATCCATTTACCACACAAAACACACACAATCTGTGTCAAATTTTAGGTGGTGAAAGTTTGATTGTTTTTGGTTCACAGATTTGCCCCATGGAATCAAGTGTCCCTATTAAATGGATCGATGAGCAGATGGTGCCCTATGCAGTTCAAGGAAAGTCTTGGGTTGGATTTGACAACCATGAAAGTTATGCTGCTAAGGTAAATCAACTGCTGGTTTTAGAACTGAGATGTTTGATGAACTTCCGACAAACTTTTCCTAATATTTGCTTTAACAGGTGCAGTGGCTTAACTCCCTGAACTTGGGAGGAGCCTCAGTGTGGACCCTTGATTTAGATGATTTTGCTGGCCAGTTTTGTTACCACGGAGCTTATCCTCTTGTCAACCATTTGCGCAATGCGCTAGGTAAACACTTTGCGAT
This sequence comes from Labeo catla, assembly GCA_012976165.1. Classification (NCBI taxonomy): domain Eukaryota; kingdom Metazoa; phylum Chordata; class Actinopteri; order Cypriniformes; family Cyprinidae; genus Labeo; species Labeo catla. The sequence continues at coordinate 493,849 of VONZ01000015.1, read as the reverse complement.
TATAACGCAAAAAAACATTATGTATTCTGTCTTCTATTATATGCATTTAAGCAACACTGAATCTCTGTTCACAGGTTTCCCACCCAAGCCCACCACTACGCCACGTCCCACCACAACCGCTGACCCCATCACCACTTTCTGTGTTGGCAAACCCGACGGACTGTACCCCAACCCTGCTGACGAAACCACTTACTTCCAGTGCTACCGTGGAAACACATACCTGCACAAATGCCAGCCTGGTCTGGTTTTTGTTGATGATTGTAAATGTTGTGACTATCCTTGAGTATATGCTCAAAGTCACTCCCCCTTTTCGGCTGTCTGGTTTGCTCTTGTTTTGATTTATCACCTCTGCTTCCAACTATCCAAGCTCATAATCTGCTCTTCAATATATATGTGTTCGTCACATTTAGTTTTCTCTTGTTGTTATGCAGGAAAATGGTGTTTCCCATCACTTTCAATAAAAATATTTATAGCAATCTGACTTATTGCCTCTTCCTTAAACTGATCATCTAAAAATAGGATCCTCCAGTAAATCCTCATGCAGTTTAGCTCTATTTGATTAATATTTCAGTGACAAAACAGTTCAGTAAACAATATGCATTTCGTTATCACATGCATTTATATTTAGTTATGCATGTAAGGCTAAATACAATGTTACCATTTATTGAAATAACCTTAATAAATGTACACTACCATTTTGAAAGTCTCTTATGCTCATCATTTATTTAAAGCTGCAGTCCTCAGTGCGGATGAATCTAATGTTTTGAGGTATAGGGGAGACCGGGTAGTGTTGTAACAGTTTTAGTTGTAACACAAGTCAGAAATGAGCTGTGGCGATGAGAATATCATACACTCCATTCACATTTTTAATGTTACAGGAGAAGTGGCATGTGAGCAACATTGTGGATTTTATGACCAAACTGATTTTCGGAAAAGAAAGTAATTTTTTTTTCATTAGGATTATTTTTTGCTTAGCAGTCATTGTGTTGTAGATACAATTATTTGACTTACATGCTAACTTAAAACCCACATGCTAAAACAATTAGCTATGTTATGGCTGTTTGGGATGGGGATAGTTGTAACAGTTCATTAAAAATGTTAAAACCAACTCCTTATGATAATTCCAGTGAGTCCAGTTATCCAATCACATCCTCTATTGAGGTAAAGTCATGTGAGGTTTTTGTTGCACATCAAGGGATTTATGTAAAACGTTTCCATCATGCACATAGCTTCTCATTGGATAAAAACACTATCCGCCTCAAATGAGCACATACGTTTTTTGTGCACGTTTAGAATTTATGTGGATCTTGACATTTCCATCCAGCATTTTTTATGTGATATTCCAAAATTTACATAAAAATAGGTAGATGGCAACACAGCTAGTGACTGAATACAGTGTACACACACACAAACACAGACTAAATTCCTAAAAGGAATACAATATAATGTTTTTGTCACTTTAAATTGTTCACTTTATTAAAAAAAAAAAAAAAGGATTATTCTTTGTTCTTCAATCAAGTTTTTGCATAAATTGAAAGTGTGGGTCTTATTTCAGCAAATTACTTCACACTGTTACATCTATCCCCAGCCTGTTACAATTCACCCCAGAAGTGGGGTGGGTTGTAACAACAGAACTCTTTGTATTTGACATTAACTCACATAATCTGTGATTATGCAGTACACGTCCAAGTGAGTTTTATTTGTAGTAGACAAATGTGGCTACCATATATTAAAGTTTGAGAGATCTAGCACAAACCACTGAGTTACTGATGCTTAAACTAAAAGTGTCCATTTCATCCCCGGTCTCCCCTGCTTGTGGCTGTCAGTCACTGCACCAGTGTGGATACTGTACTTAGGAATCACAGATTCTACATCTTGGATGTATGACCCAAATAAGAATTTTTACTGTATATTGTCATCTGAACAAGTAAGTAACATGTCTGCCACTTTTGTTCTGACCAAATTGCGCTACCAGTGGTGATTAAATCTGATCGCTTAGCTCATTTTACATCAAACCGTGCAAATTATTATTATTGTTATACTTTGTTCTCAAATTGTTAATGTTAACAACAGCAGCATTCCACGATTACGTGTATATAGTGTGTGTTAGCGTCACCTAACACACACTATATACTGTACACACTATATCTACGTCAGGGTAGATGAAGGCACCCCGGGGTAAAAGGCGCCTTTGATATTATTTTCCTCTAAACCATTAGATGGCAGAAAAGCGTGGTGTAGCACTTTCCAAAACATTTGCTTTTCATCATACACGTGCAAAATTATCTGATCCTTGACACGCTCGCGGGCAGCATTTGATTCAGTGCTTACTTGATATTTGATGTTTTTAAAAATGGTGTAGATTTAAGTATCAAATGAGAATCGCTAAAATTATTCAGTATATCTCGAGACAAAAATCTCAGTTTTGTTTAAGAAAATTAAAGCAGCTGTTAAAGCGCCCCTACTAAAAGGCACAATAATTAACATGATAATTAATAGAAGGCTTACTATTCCATTTGTTGACATGACATTGTTACATTCAGATGGTAAAATATCATATATTATGTTGGGTAATCTTAGAGATAATCACCATGTTTAGAATGAAACCATCATATTTAAAAACATGCTATTAATCATATATAATAAAATATAAATTGTTGTTACTGCTGTAAATCTATATTAAATTATTATGAGATCTCCTTCAATGCTTTCAGAATCTTTACGTTTAAAATGATTTTGTTTCTGTATTTTAAAATATATGTTTTATATTAACATAGTTTAATGACAGTATATTTATTGAACAAAAAATAATTATTTTATTTATCAAAATATGCAGAAAATTGTACAACCCCAAATCAGAAAACGTTGGGACAGTATGGAAAACGCAAATAAAAAAAGAAAGTAGTGATTTCTAAATTTACTTTGACTTGTATTTCATTGCAGACAATATGAACACAAAATATGTCATGTTTTGTCTGGTCAACTTCATTTCATTTGTAAATATACGTCCTTTCCTGTCATTCTGACCTGCAACACATTCCAGAAAAGGTTGGGACAGGAGCAATTTAGGGCTAGTAATCTGGTAAATTGGTTAAATAATGATGTGATTTCAAACAGGTCATGTCAACAGGTGATTGTAATTATGATTTAGTACAAAAGCAGCATCCAAGAAAGGTCTAGCCCTTTAGGAGCAAAGATGGACCGAGGATCGCCAGTTTGCCAACAAATATGTGAGAAAATTATTGAAATGTTTAAAAACAATGTTCATCAAAGAAAGATAGGAAGACATTTGGATATTTCACCTTCAACAGTGCATAACATATTCAACAGATTCAAGGAATCTGGAGGAATTTCAGTGCGTAAAGGACAAGGGAGCAAGCCTAAGCTGAACAACCGTGATCTCCGATCAGGCGGCACTGCATCAAGAATCGCCATTCATCTATAAGCGATATCACCACATGGACTCAAGACAATGCAAAACCACATTCTGCACACATTATAAAGTCCTGGCTGCGGAGGAAGAAGATACAGGTACTTGACTGGGCTGCCTGCAGCCCTGACCTGTCTCCAATAGAGAATGTGTGGTGCATTTTGAAGTGCAAAATGCAACAACGAAGACCCCTTACTGTTGCCCACCTGAAGACTTGTTTGCAGGAAGAATGGGACAAAATTACACCTGAAGCACTTCATCACTTGGTGTCTGCAGTCCCCAAACGTCTTTTAAGTGTTGTGAAAAGGAATGGCAACATTACAAAGTGGTAAATGCTTTACTGTTCCAACTTTTTTTGAAATGTGTTGCAAGAACCAAAATTGGCATACGTGTTTATTTTGAGAAAAAAAAAAAAAATCTTGAGGAACACATTAAATAACGTGCTGTTGTATTGTCTGCAATGAAATACAAGTCAAAGTAAATTTAGAAATCACTACTTTCTTTTTTTATTTGCGTTTTCCATACTGTCCCAACTTTTTCTGATTTGGGGTTGTACAAACTTTGCTAAAAATTATTGTTTTGATAAATATTAATGTATACATTATTTAAGTATTTGTATTAATACTGCGTGCCTTTTACCCCATGCTGCGTCATGTCATACATTTATGAGATTTTTAAACAAAATAAACAACTTGTATGATTTATTTTCACACAAAATCTGTTGCTCCATAAATGTTCAATACAAACATATGTATTTTTCTGCAATCACACTGTAATGATGGGTCAACAGAGTTGGGATCCATTTGCAGCGTTTAATAATAATAATAAGCAAGGTCAGACAGGCAGGGTCGGTACACAACAAACAGGGTAAACGTAGGTAAGACAATACTCAGAGTCGTTAAGCAGGCAGAAGGTCGGGGCAGGCAGCAGACAGAGTAAACAATAGTCCGTAAACGAGGCAGAGAGTTCCGAAGACAGGCAGCAATGTTCAAACAACGAGTAATCAGTCCAGAAACAGTCCACAGTAATCCAACACAGAAATAAACGCTCAGAAATGTCAGCCGGGGCAAAACAAGACTTCGCGATGGTGGAGAGGAACCCGGAAGTATTTATAGGGGAGGGACAGGAAGTGATAGTCCATGGCGTCAGAACCAGGTACGGGATTATGGGAGATGTAGTGAGAGGTGAGAGCTAGAACTCCGGTGATGACGACCTCTGGTGGCGATCGGGGGGAACCACAGAGGTCGGGATTGTTACAGAGCCCCCTCCCTGCGAACGGTTCCTAACGTGAGGAGGCTGGTGACGCCAGGGTCTTCCACGAGGACGAGGGGCAGGCCTATCCGGATGATTGAGGTGAAATTCAGCGGTCAGTGAGGGGTCCAGAATGTCCTTGGCATTGACCCACGACCTCTCCTCTGGGCCGTACCCCTCCCAGTCTACAAGGTATTGAAGCACCCCGTCCCGGCGTCGCGAGTTGAGGATCTTGTGGACCCGATACGCCTCCTCACCGTCGATGACCAGTGGAGGGGGTCCCTGAATCCGGCCCTCATCTAGGTCGTCCACTCCTCTCGGAGCACCAGCGGCCTTGAGCAAAGACACATGAAAAGTGGGTGAGATACGATATTGAGGTGGCAGAGCCAAACGGTAAGAGACTGGTGTGACTTGTCCTAAAACCTTAAAAGGACCCACGTACCTGGGACTGAGCTTGCGGCATGGGAGTCTTAGGCGTAGATCCCTTGTAGAGAGCCAAACCCATGAACCTGGAGTGAACTCTGGACCAGGACGACGGTGGAGGTCAGCAAATCTCTTTTGTCTTCGTATGGCAAGTTGGAGATGTGTGTGGGCTGCATTCCATGTGGCCTCGCTCTTCTGTAGCCATGTGTTAACTGTTGGTAAGTCAGAGGGGTCTCCTGACCAAGGAAAGAGTGGCGGTTGGAAACCTAGCACACATTGAAAGGGAGTGAGTCCAGTGGCTTGTTTGCGAATAGAGTTTTGAGCGTACTCTGCCCAGAAAAGAAACTTGCTCCAGTCGGTTTGATTGCGGTGGCAGTATGACCTCAAGAAGTGAATGATCTCCTGGTTTAGGCGTTCTGACTGACCGTTGGATTCCGGGTGGTATCCTGAAGAGAGACTTATGTTCACATTGAGGCATTTAAAGAAGGCTGACCATAGGCGGGAGGTAAACTGGGGACCTCTGTCCGAAACTATGTCATCAGGGAGTCCGTAAAACCTGAAGACGTAATTGCACAGCGTCTCGGCGGTCTCTAGGGCAGAGGGTAACTTGGCCAGAGGAATCAGTCGGCAAGACTTGGAGAAGCGGTCTACAACGGTAAGGATGGTAGTGTGTCCCTCAGAGGGAGGTAAGTCTGTGACAAAGTCTATGGCGATGTGTGACCAGGGTCTTTGTGGAATGGGTAAGGGTTGTAGCAGGCCTGCTGGAAGTTGTTTGGATGGTTTGGTGGCACAGAAGGTCAAGCTTGGTGAAGTACCTGGCTGAGCGGAGTTGTTCTAGGGCTGGCGGTACAAGAGGTAGTGGGTATCGGTACTTCACGGTGATGTCGTTCAGGCCTCTGAAATCAATGCAAGGATGCAGACTGCCATCTTTTTTTTGACAAAGAAGAACCTGGCTGAAGCAGGCGAGGTAGAGGGCACAATAAATCCCTTGGCAAGTTCCTCCTCGATGTAGGCCTTCATAGCCTCTGTCTCGGGTTGAGAGAGTGGAAAAATCCTGCCTTTAGGAGGGGTAGTTCCAGGAAGCAGTTCAATGGTGCAGTCAGAGGCTCGATGAGGAGGTAGTTGGGTGGCTTGTGACTTGCTGAAGGCCTCAGCCTGGTCATGATAAACAGGAGGAATGTTGTCGGCGATGGGAGAGTCCATTAAGACTGAGGCCACGTTAAATACCCTGGATTGAGCGTAGGAAAACACTGTGTGAAGCATCTGTCTGACCATTGAGTGATCTCTCCCTCCGTCCAGGAGATCAGTGGTTCATGCTGTTGGAGCCAGGGAAGTCCTAAGATGACTGGGTTACAGGGAGCTTGAATGAGGAAAAAGCGGATGGTCTCAGTATGAAGGATGCCGGTGGTGAGATGGAGATCGCTGGTGGTGTAGCGGACCCGACCGGGGCCCAGCGGTCTTCCGTCTAGCGCTGCCAAGTGTGAGACCATGAGCTTTGGCAAAATCCAGATCCATAAAGTTCCCGGCTGCACCAGAATCTATGAAGGCGATTGTGTTAATCTGTTTATCCAAAAGGGTGATGGTAACAGGAGTTTAACAGTCTGAGAGGAGGCAGAGTAATGACTCACCGCTGAAGACGTGCGTTGCGAGGGTCTGGATGGACAGGATGCCTTCATATGACCTGGTTTGCCGCAGTAAAGACAGAGATTGAGTTGTTGACGTCGTTCTCTTTCCTCAGCGGTGAGGCGGGTGTGGGCTATTTGCATGGCTTCGTGTTCAGGTACGGATGCAGGCGTGGACAGCTGGAGAGGTATGTCTTTGCTGGATCTCCTTGAGCAGATAAGATTGTCGATGCGAATAGCCAGATTGATTGGTTCGTCCAGGGACTTTCCCTCATCGCGGCAAGCCAGCTCAGCCTGTAGTTCGTGATTCAGCTCCTTTCGGAAATGTAGTTTCAGCGGTTCATCGGGCCACCCAGTCTGCGCAGCTAGCGTGCGAAATGTGAGAGCAAATTCTGCTGCGGTTGTTTTCCCCTGACGCAACGTCAGAATCCGTTCACCTGCGCCCTCTCCTCCTTCGGGGTAATCGAAAACCTCTTTAAAGCGACGGAGGAATAATTCAAAGGAGGGAAACGTGGGGCGATTCAAATCCCACACAGCAGTAGCCCAGTCCAACACCTTACCAGTGAGCAGTGAACAAACAAATGCGATGCGGCTCTCTTCTGTGGGATACAACGCAGGTTGTTGAGTGACAAACAATGAACATTGTAGAAGGAAACCCTTACATTTAGCGGGTGAGCCGTCGAACTTGTCCGGGTAGGCGAGACGAGGGCTGGCTACAGGTGGGGCTGGTGAAGTGGGTTGAGCTGCCGCTGCTGTTGGTGATTGAGCAGTCTCAGCTGTAGGTAGTTGCAACGAGCGCAACGTCTTCACCATCTCCTCCGTTAGGGCTGTTAGGCGAGCGAGTTGCTGTTGATGAGACGCTAAAACATTAGCTTGAGCTGAGACCTCCGTAGTCAATCTGTACACCGCTGCTGGATCGATGTTTGGCGAAGTCTTCTGTAATGATGGGTCAACAGAGTTGGGATCCATTTGCAGTGTTTAATAATAATAATAAGCAAGGTCAGACAGGCAGGGTCGGTACACAACAAACAGGGTAAACGTAGGTAAGACAATAAGATAAGACAATACTACGTAGGTAAGAGTCGTTAAGCAGGCAGAAGGTCGGGGCAGGCAGCAGACAGAGTAAACAATAGTCCGTAAACGAGGCAGAGAGTTCCGAAGACAGGCAGCAATGTTCAAACAACGAGGAATCAGTCCAGAAACAGTCCACAGTAATCCAACACAGAAATAAACGCTCAGAATTGTCAGCCCGGGCAAAACAAGACTTTGCGATGGTGGAGAGGAACCCGGAAGTATTTATAGGGGAGGGACAGGAAGTGATAGTCCATGGCGTCAGAACCAGGTACGGGATTATGGGAGATGTAGTGAGAGGTGAGAGCTAGAACTCTGGTGATGACGACCTCTGGTGGCGATCGGGGGGAACCACAGAGGTCGGGATTGTTACACACACACTTTGGGCACAGTGAAAAGCACTTTTTTTTTTTTTAGTGGGGGCCTTTAGCCCTGTTGCACCTTACCATTCGAATTTCATATAAACAAATCGTTTTAACCCAAGAAGCAAATTTATGTTGTTTAGAACTGGTTCTCTTTGAAAATCTTGTGTAATCCCATGTATCAATTAGATGTACATTTAAAACTGGAATATAATCTAATTTCAGTCACTGACATGTGTTTCATTAACACAGTCCTTTCTGGATTACAATCTGCCATCAAAATGATAAGTATAATTATTCTAGCTGCTGTGGGAAAATGCTATAAATGATCTGCCACCTACAGCATTCTCACATGTGATATAGCCTACTAGCCGGGACTCCTTGTTTACTTACCTGACATAATGACGAAAAAGACGAACGGCGGCATGCTTGTATTTCCCGCGGAAACCTAACGTTACCTGTACCACTTAAATTAGAAAACATTACAAGCTTACCGTTGTGAATCGACTAAGGCAGGGACAGGCAACGTCGGTCCTGGAGTGCTGATGTCCTGCAGAGTTTAGTTCCAGCCCTGAAAAAAACCCTTACTTGCCTGTAGCCCTAGTCCTGAAGACCTTGAATAGCTTGTTCAGGTGTGTTTGATTACAGTTGGAACTAAACTCAGGTCATCGGGACCGAAGTTGCCTATCCCTGGGCTAAGGTAAGAAGACAGTTCTAAACACTGGCTGGTTATGTACGTGCTCTAAAATTGATTCCGGATAATTTTTAACCAACTATGGACTGCAGCTTTAGTGAAAAAGTACAGTAAAGCAGTTATATTGAGAAATATTAGATGCTTTTATATCGCTAGGAGAGTAGCTAGATAGGAAGCGGGGTGAGAGAGAGGGGTATGGGATCGGGAAAGGTCCAACAGCCTGGACTCGAACTCGGGACGCCTAAAGCACAATAGCGCACAACCTACATTACATGTCGGTGCACTGCCCACAAGACTTTTGGCGCCAAGCTGTTCCCTTTTGAGGGAACATCTAAACTGCCTCCTCTAGAGGGCACTATGAGGAACGCATCGGTGTGACCGGTGTCCTGAAGCCTATGACGTCACTACCGGCATGACCACAGTATAAAAGGGCGCCGGGAGAACGCGTCATCCTCTTCTTCATCTTCACTGACCGTTTGAGTATGTTAGCAGAAGCCAAGCCTTTGAGCTCTACCCTGGGTCCAGGATTTCCGACCCCTAACAGGTAAGTCTTTGGGGTATGCAGCTCAGGCCTTTGGCCGAAGGGGATAATGTCACTGACAGCCATCTAAGTGTCCTTGGGGCAACTCTTAGCTTGGCAGAGTTGGTACTTAGTGCTCGCCTTGTGCTTGGCATGCACTCTCCTCAGCATGGGTATAATGTTCCCCATAGCGACCTCTAAAGGACGCAGTTCGATGTTCCCTCGAAAGGGAACGTCTCAGGTTATGTATGTAACTATGGTTCCCTGAGAAGGGAATGAGACACTGCGTCCTCTAGAATCCTCACCATACTTCGAACGCAAACTTCAGACGAAGAAGCGGATGACGTGTCCTCCCGGCACCCTTTTATACTGTGGTCACGCTGGTAGTGACGTCATAGGCTGACGCAGGCCAGTGTTATTGTCGTGTTTAGATGTATGCTTTAGGACATCGGTCACGCCGAGGCGTTCCCCATAGTGACCTCTAGAGGACGCAGTGTCTCGTTCCCTTCTCAGGGAACCATGGTTACATACGTAACCTGAGATGTTTTTTAGTGTTAATATTTTTAAAAAAAAACTATAATTTATGCCTGAGAAGGTACAGCTGAATTCTCAGCAGACATTATACCAGTCTTCAGTGGGTTCCTTTATTTTTATTCACTTTATTTTTTTGAAAAGATTTGATGATAAGATTGTACACAGTTTAATACATTCCTGTAAAATAGGACACTGAAAAGTTCATTGGTACATGCAATTTAACTCTTTGTTTGATTTTGGTTTCTAAAACATTGGGGGGGGGGGATTATGCTGATTCTGAAGCGATAAGCATAAAGCTCTTTATTATGTGGATCTGATAGCACAACTATCTTATATAAGACGATTATCTTAAAGATAATCACGCATTCAACCTCTTAAATAATGTGGACCCCATACAATTTTGGTGTGCTGAAATCTGCACAAAAACCTTTCATGCAGATACCAAATATTTACAGCTATTGAATCTTAAGTAACATTTTTGATTAGTTAGGATAACAATCACTATTAATGGAAACAAAAAAAAACCATATCTTTACCCATACCTGCATAGAAGGCATAAAACATACAGATGGAGATCTCTTTACACTTTTACTAAAAGCTGTGTCTCAGGGGACCAGTTATGGAGTAGTTATCTTTTTCTTTACATTCCTCTGGTACATATTGAATGATAATTCTTTCACAGTTACTTTTTGCAAAACTAAATGCATATCTGGCATCAGCATGTAGAAGTGAACAGATCCCCTGCAAATTTCATATCAGTGTTACAATCATTGGCACATTGCACAGATTTTATTGCAGCAGGCACAATTTTTTCATCTTATCTATGATTTTAGCTTCATGTAAATTGTGCTGAAAAGGCCAAAGGTATATTACTTGCATATTATTGTAAATTTAGTTCCTAGTTTATGGGAGATACCATATCTTACATCATCTGTTACAATAAATCATCCAATATGGCTTAGACAACACCCAGTTTACTATAAAAAGCGAGGGGTCCTGAAGTTTCTCTTCACATTTCTCTTGCTTGAGAAAAGTATCCTAGGTATGTCCGGTGATCATACTTCATCTAAAAATCTTTATTTTTGTTTTTAGTTTAAATGTAATTAACAAAACTCTTCTTTGTTACTTACAGAGCAATTGGAAGAAAACAAAATGGGAAAACTTACTCTTATTGCAGGTAATATGCTGAAATAATACTTTGAAAACTAGTGTGTTTTATTCATTCTTTTATATTTGTCATTTACATTGTATCATTGCATCTTCCAGGACTGGGCTTGGTGCTCTGCCATGTTGGTGAGTCATTAAGTATCTGTTACATCAAATTCATTTTAATGAACCATTAATAAGTGATATGTTCAAATCAAAAAGATGACTATCAACTCAAAATGTCTTGTCTAAGAGCTTCTTTGTGTATCCATATCCAGCCGTCTCCATGGACATGGGCTGCTACTTCACCAACTGGTCTCAGTACAGACCTGGAATTGGAAAGTATACGCCTGCAAATGTCGACCCTTTCCTTTGTACTCACCTTCTCTACGCTTTTGCGATGATCAACTATGCCAACGAGCTGGTCACCTACGAGTGGAACGATGAAGTTCTCTACAAGGCCTTCAATGAACTCAAGAACATGTATGTATTAGTTACAATATAATGTTTGGCACTTCAGATGCTCAATTTCTCAAATCATTAATGATTTTTATTGAGACTGTGAAGTAATTTGCTCAATGAATACTAAAAAAGTTATGGGATGCTAACCTAACATCATGAAATCCTTAAGAATATCCATTATTCTCACAGAAACCCCCATCTGAAAACTCTCCTGGCTGTTGGTGGATGGAACTTTGGTTCATCACAGTAAGTATTCTGAAAAAATGATCAAGTTTAGTTTTATGTTGTCAAATGGAATGCAAAAACATCTAAGATTGTTCATTAAATCTGTCTCAGGTTCTCTATCATGGTGTCCACTGCTGCAAACCGTCAGAAGTTTATCCAGTCTTCCATCAATTTCCTGAGAACTTACGGATTTGATGGTTTGGACTTGGACTGGGAATACCCTGGAGCAAGAGGAAGTCCACCTGAAGACAAACAAAGATTCACACTGCTGTGCAAGGTGGGTAATACAGTGTCTTTAGACAGTAGTGTGGTTTTTCAGCTCAAATCAGTTCAATGATGATTAATTTCATTTATTTTCATGTATATTTATCTATGCTTTTCTTTGCAGGAACTTATTGAGGCCTATGAGGCTGAGGGCAAAGCTACTGGCAGACCCAGACTGCTGCTGAGCGCTGCTGTAGCAGCTGGCAAAGGGACAATTGATGGAGGATACGAGATTGCTGAGATTGCCAAGTAAGTGTGACGACACTCAGTCATAATAAAATGAAAATAAGCAGTGGCATGAGACTGAGGTTTATTACCCTTTTGATTTGTGCAATTATTTTTTTCCCAGGTACTTGGACTTCATCAATGTGATGACCTATGACTTCCATGGAACTTGGGAGAGTTTCACAGGACACAACAGCCCCCTGTACCAAGGCTCAAAGGATGAGGGAGAATTGATCCACTTCAATGTCGTAAGAATTGATTTACTGTAACATTAGATTTTCAAACCTCCCAAATGAATCCATTTTAAAATCACAACTCTCATTCAGGATTCCGCTATGCGCTATTGGAGGGACAACGGTACCCCTCTCGAGAAACTCAGAATGGGTTTTGCCACATACGGTCGCACTTTCCGTCTGTCATCTGCAGAAACTGGTGTTGGAGCCCCAGCTAGTGGACCTGCTGCAGCTGGAACCTACACTCGCGAGGCTGGATTCTGGTCTTACTATGAGGTGGGAGCTTTGAAAAAGTAATTTTGTCCAAAATAATGGAATTTATTCTTTAAAAGCGTATCTTGAATATTCCTAGTATCTAATACCCAATATCTGTATAGATCTGTGGATTCCTACAAGGAACAACCCTCCAGTGGATTGAGGATCAGAAGGTGCCTTATGCCACAAAGAACAATGAGTGGGTTGGACTTGACACCAAGGAGAGCTACGAAACTAAGGTACTTTTATGATTTGAGACTTTACTGTAGTTCATTGTCATTAGCAACTGATTAGCAACTCACTCTTTTTCTTTCAATTCATAGGTCCGTTATCTGAAAGATCAGAACTTTGGTGGAGCCTTCGTCTGGGCACTTGATCTGGATGACTTTGCCGGACAGTTCTGTAATCAGGGGAACTATCCTCTCATGGGCCATCTGCGCAATCTTCTGGATATCGGTAAGTCTTTGCTAATCACTAGTGGTGCTGTTCACATCAAGCTGCTTAGGTAGTGTGTGGTAAAATTCAAAATGTAACACTGTACTCTTCAGTTAATAGTGACTAACTCTTCAGTGAGCTGAATTTTTGGAAAGTTATAAACATTTTTATGCTTTTTAGAACCAGTAGGTAGCAGTGCCACCAAACCTCCCAGAAAAACTTAGATTACAAGATGGAAATGACAATATATTAAATATTTCGGGGTGTCTAGTTAGACTAAGTGGAAATAGCCCGCCTTGTGGGCAGAGGCTATTTACACTAACTCCGCCCACCAACGTGTGGTTGGACTAGACAACGTTATAAAAGTCAGCTATTAAATAACACCTCTAGTGGCATAGATAGTAAAGCACACAACACTGACTTTTTGACACAATAGATGTGAGTCTGAATCCGCCTTTACCAAACATATTCTTCTCCCTTTTCAAATCACTTATTACCAGAAATGTATTATCAGAAAGGCATTTATTTTAAATAGGAATAAAGGAAATAATCAAAAAGTAGAAAATAAAGTGCCTCATGGGTGTTTAACGGCTAGGATTAGGGGTAGGTGTAGGAAGGGCTTAATTGTCCCATTTAATCATTTTAATAAAAATGATTTACACTTTCATATTTACATATTTCATATTGTTTTCTAATGTACTACAATACTGAGGTGCAAATATCTGCCACTAAATAGCATAAATAGCATAACTACTGTTTATTGCAAATAAAATACTGCTCTCTTTACATAATGTAAATACAATCTATTGCTATTTGCGCTAAGTGCAATATTATATTATAAGCAAAACAAAAGCCAAAAAGCTGTCTGGCTAATGCTAACATGTCTGCATTTTTTTTTCAGAATTGCCTCCTCTGCCTCCAACCACCACCCTCAAACCCGGACAAACAACCACAACTACCACCACAACAACCACCACCACCACTCATGCTCCAGGATCAGGATTCTGTAATGGAAAACCCGATGGACTCTATGCTAACCCTGATGACCCCAGCAGATACTACAACTGTGCAGGAGGCCATACTTATGAAAGCAGCTGTGGTGCAGGTACCGTGTTTGATGACAGCTGTGAGTGCTGTAACTGGCCCAGACGCAGTCACTAATGTGAAAAGAAACAGGACACTGCAAATTTGCTTAAGCTCAAGAATCAAAATTATTTCATGTAAATGAAATTAGCGTGGACTGAACATAGTTACTTAATGTGATTTGTTTTTCCCATTTTAATGTATTTTGAAAGTGTATAATGCATGTTTTTTAATAACTCCCCTGTGAATTTAATTATTATATGATTGCTGTTAGTACAACTGCTGTTAATCATGCTAAATCATTTATAAAAAATGTACACAACTTAAAAGCTCATAACAATAAACAACGTGCAACTATCATTAAGATTTTGGTTGTATTTTATTACATCATCTTGCATTCAAAACAGAATGGGATCAAGGCAAGGTAAAGCAAGTTTATTTATATGCTACATTTCATACACAATGGTAATTCAAAGTGCTTTAGATAAAAGAAATTAAAATAACCCGACAAATATAATCATAACAATAAAAACAAGGAATTAATTTTTTTTTTTTAAATTATTTAAAATTTGATTTGAAATGAATTAAAACAGCAAGAAATATTCAGTAATTCTAACTGACTCCCTTCAGATCTTCATATAAGAGAATTAAAATGACAAATCTTGGTTATTTTATGACTGGTTAATTTACCAGCAGGTATTTTTAGTAAAAGTCTGGTAACATTAACAGTGCATGATTAGATTATGTGAAGCTACTGCAAAAGACCAAGTCAAGTTAATCAAGTGAAATCACAAACTAAAAATAGAAACACATGAGATATCGCTCATTTATTGATTCAAGCGTGGGAAGTGAACTTGAATTGTACTGCATAGTCTACTACTCTTCGCTCTGGTCCAGCTACACGCCGCATGTTTCTAATGGTGATTTTCTTTCTTTTTTTTTTTTTTTTTGACTTGAAATGTTAAATTAAAGCAAATTTTAGGGGGAATGGAGAAGAACAGTTTACTTTGTACATCAATAAGTGTCTATAACAAACTGTCATACTTCAAGCATAAAAAAACACACCACAAGTACTGAACAGCACTATTAGAACACAGACAGACAGAAACGGAAAGGATTAGTTGACTTCCAGAATAAAAATTTCCTGATAACTTACTCACCCCTATGTCATCTAAGATGTTAATTTCTCTGTTTTTCAGTTGAAAATAAATTAAGGTTTTTGAGGAAAATGCAGAGGCAGAAGTACCAACCCAGTGTTTACAAAGAATTAGCCTGCCACGTCATAAAGATGGAATCTTCTGATAATGTTTCAGAAGCACAAGGACCTAGATTTCTTTATTCTTATATTACACAGCTGAGCTGATAAACTACCAGCAGATATCTGGAACACCTGATTTGGCACAAGATTAGATCACTGATTAGAAAGATGACGCACTATTAACTTACTAATATACATTCATTTTATTTGTTTTTCTGCTCTGTTGACATTACTCAGTTTGATTGAGTTGTGCAAAAAATGGTTGGTTGGCCAAACTGAACCAGGATTTTCAGGGCAAGAATCTTGACAACATTCATGTTTGTTCTTATCATTTACTTCAGGTAGGTGAAATATTAGGCTAATATCTTAATTAATGCTGCTCATACGTATCTTTACCACCAATTAACTTTAGTTTGTCAAAATATTGTGCTCTTTCCTGCTTACTAAGTCCTTCTCTATATGATTTAGCAGCTTCCAGACTTTTTTCCATGGTTTAGGAAGCAAAATTTAGCAGAGCAACATATTCAGTAGTGCATTAACCAAGGAATCCATGTTGTTGTTTACATCCAAGTATCTCCAATATGGCCGCGCACTTTTGTGTTCGTTTTCTGTACTGTTGGGTAGAGGTAAGTAATTTACTTCCACAGTCGATTGCTTTAGGGAAAATACTGTAATGGTAATGTTTAAAGTGTTGTTAGATGGTAATTAAAGGAAAATAAACCCTTTGTAATGAGATGTGAAATTAACTTGTCTCATTCTTAAGGGACGTAAACGTTGTGATGACGCAAAAATTCCGTATATCACTGGAGATAATGCCACAAAGACTGGAGATAATACCACAGCGATCCTGTATGTAATTGATTTAATTCTACATTGAGGACACTTTATAAAATCAACAGAGGATGGGACCCAACAGCTTTCCATGTGACTGTAAGAGGTGAAATTATTTCCTCATGAATTTAAAGTCCAGGAACTCTGACAAAAGCAGATGCCATGCAACAAAACAATAAAACTAATCTGGAGAAGAGCTCTCCAAAGAGAGCAATCAACACCACCCCCTTGCTCATTTACAACCCCCTTCTCCCCTCTGCCTTCTTTGCCTCTCTCACACTTTTTCCCCAAAAGTTCCACTGAAAGTCACTAAGAATGTCCATATACTACATGTGTTATATCTTGTAAATTTGTTGATTTTTCCTTTTCCTTCTTAGTATCATTCTAAAGGTCTTTGTGCGATTGGTAAAATGGTCTCAATTTCACAGCAGTCACTTATATTATGAGGAAGATTGAAAACTTTTGTGTTTTGCTGCTGAGGCGTGTGTTTTCCCCCTTAGGGTTGGGTGAGAATCTTCAGCCAGGTGTGACCCTGGGTCACGAGATCTCCTGACAAACCAAAAGGTCTTTATGTTTTTACAACTGATTGGAAGATTTGTTTGTTTTGGTCTGGGTATATAAGCGAAGTGACAAAACACTACTTTGGGATTCTGTATTCAGAAGAACCCCCACACTGTGTGTGAGAGTCTCTAGAACTTTGCCTCCAAATCTCTCACATGCTGCTGTGTATCTCTTTGTGGTCAGGTATGCATCTCCTACTCTTAGATTTATCTTTGAGTAATTGGTGTTATGCATTTATTTGAATTGGAACTGAATATAATTGAGATTGTCATTGTTTAATTATGTAATTGGCATGATACATTTTTACCTGACAAAATGTTAGATTTGATTTATTCTGATCTCTTCTGAAATCATTATTACTAGTAAATTGCGAGGAGGCTTTTGTTACCGCAAATTACGGCCAGGATAGAGCAAACTGCAGACACAGGACTGAATAGAGCAGTTGGCACTTCACCTGGAGACCTCCTGATCTCTGTCTATCACTGATGTTAGGAAGTTGTACGGGAGAAGACTAAAGTAAACTACACTTTTTGTGAAGGCAAGCAGTTGGCGGCTGTCAAAAAGGTATTAGTCACCTACAGACCTCTGACTAAACATCAGACTGGAGTTTTTGTGATCCTGAGATCGGCGCTGGCCACGTCAGACTCAAAAGAGACATTAGGTCCCCAATGAATGAATA
This sequence comes from Labeo catla, assembly GCA_012976165.1. Taxonomy (NCBI): domain Eukaryota; kingdom Metazoa; phylum Chordata; class Actinopteri; order Cypriniformes; family Cyprinidae; genus Labeo; species Labeo catla. The sequence goes on along the minus strand of VONZ01000015.1, from coordinate 476,285 downwards.
ACTGAAAGTATGGGATTTCCAGAATAATCAAATATCTAAATTAGTACATAATCGATATTTGTGATCAGCGTAAATTAGAGTAAGCGCCTAAATTTAAGATCATATAAAATTGGAGTCAGATTAAGCACGGAGCTAGATTAAAGTTGAAACTAAATCCCGAAAAATTAAGTGAACTTTGCAGAAGCGCTGTGAAAAGACCAAACATGCATTAAACCTTCAACCAGGCCACTGGACTCCGCGTTTGTGTTGGTGGATGGATCCTTACATGACGGAGATACTTGGAAATTCAAATTCGTAAAGCTCTCAAAAAGTCATCTGACGGATGGATGGGTGAGAAAACTTGTTAGTTTTAAGTTGAGAAGAACTTAAAATGGAAAGTGACCACGACACATTTTCCTTTGTTTCAGTGTAAGTCAGAATTGTATTTCTTCAATTATGTATGAAGTTTATTTACTTAATTATTTTAAAGCAACTGTTTCCTTACTTTTTTTAAGCACCTTACCAATTTTTCTATGAAAAATCTTTGATTCAAAAAATCTCTAATCTAACCTGATCTAAGTATAAACTCAGTATAATAATCTTAAGAAGTCAATGAAAAAAGCCTTCGCACATGTGCTAAGAGCAGAGGAAAAAGAGAGATAAAACTTAAAACAATCAAGGCATACATATATTATATAATTATATATGTACTTATCATCTATCATCTTAGCATCTTCTTATCACATCATCGGATGTTTGTCTCTAGAAGGACAATGCCAAGCACTTTTATCATTTGTCACTATCTACGTATTGCCACATATTTCCCTACCAAAGTTTATTTCAGTTCAAGGCAAGGTCACGCTGATATGACCCGAGATACCCACTTTGTGGTTTTACACCCTTCAAGCAGAAGCAGCAGATTTAACATCCTTCAAATATCACTTTTGCAAATACCAGCTCCTGGAAAGAATATCTTGTACCACAAGTGGCAAATTCATAGAACGTCCTTTACATATATTAAAAAAATATATATATTAATGAAAATGCACCAAACTTTTTTGTCCTTTTATTATAACAAAAGTTGTGGGGCAGTTGTGGCCTAATTGTTAGAGAGTTGGACTTGTAACCTGAAGGTTGTGGGTTCAAGTCTCGGGTCCAGCAGGGATTGTTGGTGGGGGGAGTGAATGATCAGCGCTCTCTTCTACCATCAACACTATGATTGAGGTGAACCCCCAGCTACTCCCTGGGCACTGTGGCATGGCAGCCCACTGCTCTGGGTGTGGGGGGGTGTGTGTGCACTTGGATGGGTTACCATATTTAGCCACATGTCACATCCTTTCCTTTCCAAAATGTACCTTTTATACATCAGAGCACAGAAAAATATACTACGTCTATGGAAAATTAGTATAAATGGAATACATACCAAAAACAAAGAAAAATACATGAATCATACTGAATATACGTGACAGTGATATGAAATGGTACAATGGTACAATCCGTAATGAATAACTGAATATATATGAAAAATTATAAAACTGAACATTCCAATATACCAGTCCACTTATTGCTTTTTACAGTGTATTTAATGTATATTATTTATCAGGACTGTAACAAATGCACTAAATGCTCTTTAATGAAAAGAACTTTCAATATAACAGTCATTATTTGAATTCCTGTAAAATGGGACACTGCAAAAGTTCATTGGTAAGTGAAGTTTAACTCTCTGTTTGATTTTGGTTTCCAAAACATTGGGGGGGGGGTTATGCTGACTCTTCGATAAGCTTGAAGCTCTTTATTATGTGGTTCACAGCGATCTTATATAAGACAGTTATCTTAAAGCTAAATCACTTATGCAACCTCTTAAATAATTTGGACCCCGTAAAATTTTGGTATGCTGAAATTTCCACTAAAACCTTTCATGCAGACACCAAATATTCACAGCTATTGGATCTTAAGTAACAATTACTATTAGAAGCACTAACATACAGATTGAGATTTCTTTACACTTTTACTAAAAGCAGTATCTCAGAGGAGCAGTTACAGTGTAATTATCTTTTTCTTTACACTTATTGCACATTGTCATTTCCTCTGATACATATTACATGACAATTATTTCAGAATTACATCTTACAAAGCTAAACGCATATCTGGCATCAGCTAAATATTCTTTAAATTGTACTAGTTCACAGATCTCCTGCAAATTTCATATCAGTGTAACAATCACTGGCACGCTGCACATATTTTATTGCAGCAGGCCCAATTTTTTCATCTTATCTATGATTTTAGCCTCATGTAAATGGTGCTGAAATGTTATTGTCAGTTTAGTACATACTTTATGAGAGATACCATGCATCAACCGTTACAATAAATCATCTCATATGGCTTAGACAACACCCAATTTACTATAAAAAGTGAGGACGTTTGAAGTTTCTCTTCACATTTCTCTTGCTTGAGAAAAGGATCCTAGGTATGTCTGGCGATCATACTTCAGCTTAAAATCTTTATTTTTGCTTTTAGTTTTATTGTAATTAACAAAACTCTTCTTTGTTATTTACAGAGCAACTGGAAGAAAACAAAATGGGAAAACTTACTCTTATTGCAGGTAATATGCTGAAATAATACTTTGAAAACTAGTGTGTTTTATTCATTCTTTTATATTTGTCATTTACATTGTATCATTGCATCTTCCAGGACTGGGCTTGGTGCTCTGCCATGTTGGTGAGTCATTGAGTATCTGTTACATCAAATTCATTTTAATGAATTACTGATAACTGATATGTTCAAATCAGAAAGATGACTATCAACTCAAAATGTCTTGTCTAAGAGCTTCTTTGTGTATCCACATCCAGCCGTCTCCATGGACATGGGCTGCTACTTCACCAACTGGTCTCAGTACAGACCTGGTATTGGAAAGTATACGCCTACAAATGTCGACCCTTTCCTTTGTACTCACCTTCTCTACGCTTTTGCGATGATCAACTATGCCAACGAGCTGGTCACCTACGAGTGGAACGATGAAGTTCTCTACAAGGCCTTCAATGAACTCAAGAACACGTATGTATTAGTTACAATATAATGTTTGGCACTTCAGATACGCAATTGTTTTCAAATCATTAATGATTTTTAGTGAGACTAAGTAATTTGCTCAATAAATACTAAAAAAGTTATGGCATGCTAACCTAACATCATGAAATCCTTAAGAATATCCATTATTCTCACAGAAACCCCCATCTGAAAACTCTCCTGGCTGTTGGTGGATGGAACTTTGGTTCATCACAGTAAGTATTCTGAAAAAATGACCAAGTTTAGTTTTATGTTGTCAACTGGAATGCAAAAACATCTAAGATTGCTCATTAAATCTGTCTCAGGTTCTCTATCATGGTGTCCACTGCTGCAAACCGTCAGAAGTTTATCCAGTCTTCCATCAATTTCCTGAGAACTTACGGATTTGATGGTTTGGACTTGGACTGGGAATACCCTGGAGCAAGAGGAAGTCCACCTGAAGACAAACAAAGATTCACACTGCTGTGCAAGGTGGGTAATACAGTGTCTTTAGACAGTAGTGTGGTTTTTAAGCTTGAGTAAGTTCAATGTTGATTAATTTCACTTATTTTCATGTATATTTATCTATGCTTTTTTTTGCAGGAACTTATTGAGGCCTATGAGGCTGAGGGCAAAGCTACTGGCAGACCCAGACTGCTGCTGAGCGCTGCTGTAGCAGCTGGCAAAGGAACAATTGATGGAGGATACGAGATTGCTGAGATTGCCAAGTAAGTGTGACGACACTCAATCATAACAAAATGAAAATAAGCAGTGGCATGAGACTGAGGTTTATTACCCTTTTGATTTGTGCAATTATTTTTTTCCCAGGTACTTGGACTTCATCAATGTGATGACTTATGACTTCCATGGAACTTGGGAGAGTTTCACAGGACACAATAGCCCCCTGTACCAAGGCTCAAAGGATGAGGGAGAATTGATCCACTTCAATGTTGTAAGAATTGATTTACTGTAACATGAGATTTTCAAACCTCCCAAATGAATCCATTTTAAAATCACAACTCTCATTCAGGATTCTGCTATGCGCTATTGGAGAGACAACGGTACCCCTCTCGAGAAACTCAGAATGGGTTTTGCCACATACGGTCGCACTTTCCGTCTGTCATCTGCAGAAACTGGCGTTGGAGCCCCAGCTAGTGGACCTGCTGCAGCTGGAACCTACACTCGTGAGGCTGGATTCTGGTCTTACTATGAGGTGGGAGCTTTGAAAAAGTAATTTCATCCAAAATAATGGAATTTATTCTTTAAAAGCGTATCTTGAATATTCCTAGTATCTAATACCCAATATCTGTATAGATCTGTGGATTCCTACAAGGAACAACCCTCCAGTGGATTGAGGATCAGAAGGTGCCTTATGCCACAAAGAACAATGAGTGGGTTGGATTTGACACCAAGGAGAGCTACGAAACTAAGGTACTTTTATGATTTGAGACTTTACTGTAGTTCATTGTCATTAGCAACTGATTAGCAACTCACTCTTTTTCTTTCAATTTATAGGTCCGTTATCTGAAAGATCAGAACTTTGGTGGAGCGTTTGTCTGGGCACTTGATCTGGATGACTTTGCCGGACAGTTCTGTAATCAGGGGAACTATCCTCTCATGGGCCATCTGCGCAATCTTCTGGATATCGGTAAGTCTTTGCTAATCACTAGTGGTGCTGTTCACATCAAGCTGCTTGTGTGTGGTAAAATTCAAAACGTAACATTGTTAACATTGTCACATTCATATGTGAATCAAGAAATCTTTATAAATCAGGCTGAATTTTTGGAAAGTTATAAACATTTTTATGCTTTTTAGAACCAGTATGTAGCAGTGCCACCAAACCTCACAGAAAAACTTAGATTACAAGATGGAAATGACATACATTAAATAATTCGGGTGTCTAGTTAGACTAAGTGGAAATTGCCCGCTTTGTTGGCAGAGGCTATTTACACTAACTCCGCCCACCATGTGGTTGGACTAGACAACATTTTAAAAGTCAGCTATTAAATAACACCTCTAGTGGCATAAATAGTAAAGCACACAACACTGACTTTTTAACACAATAGATGTGAGTCTGAATCCGCCTTTTACCAAACATATTCTTCTCCCTTTTCAAATCACTTATTACTGGACACGTATTATCAGAAAGGCATTTATTTTAAATAGGAATAAAGGAAATAATCAAAAAGTAGAAAGTAAAGTGCCTCATGGGTGTTTAACGGCTAGGATTAGAGGTAGGTGTAGGGAGGGCTTAATTGTCCCATTTAATCATGTTAATAAAAATGATTACACTCAATACATTATTTCATATTGTTTTCTAATGTACTACAATACTGAGGTGCAAATATCTGCCACTAAATATTATAAATAGCATAACTACTATTTATTGCAAAGAAAATATCTTTACATAATGTAAATAGAATCTATTGCTATTTGCACTAAGTGCAATATTATATTTTTTATTATATATAAAACAAAAGCCAAAACGCTGTCTGGCTAATGCTAACATGTCTGTATTTTTTCAGAATTGCCTCCTCTGCCTCCAACCACCACCCTCAAACCCGGACAAACAACCACAACTACCACCACAACAACCACCACCACCACTCATGCTCCAGGATCAGGATTCTGTAATGGAAAACCCGATGGACTCTATGCTAACCCTGATGACCCCAGCAAATACTACAACTGTGCAGGAGGCCATACTTATGAAAGCAGCTGTGGTGCAGGTACCGTGTTTGATGACAGCTGTAAGTGCTGTAACTGGCCCAGACGCAGTCACTAATGTGAAAAGAAACAGGACACTGCAAATTTGCTTAAGCTCAAGAAACAAAACTATTTAATGCAAATGAAATTAGCATGGACTGAACATAGTTACTTAATGTGGTTTGTTTTTCCCATTTTAATGTATTTTGAAAGTGTATAATGCATGTTTTTTTAATAACTCCCCTGTGAATTTAATTATTATATGATTGCTGTTAGTACAACTGCTGTTAATCATGCTAAATCATTTATAAAAAATGTACACAACTTAAAAGCTCATAATAATAAACAACATGCAACTATCATTAAGATTTTGGTTGTATTTTATTACATCATCTTGCATTCAAAACAGAATGGGATCAAGGCAAGGTAAAGCAAGTTTATTTATATAGCACATTTCATACACAATGGTAATTCAAAGTGCTTTACATGAAAGAAATTAAAATAACCCAAAAATATAAACACAACAATTAAACAAGCAATTATTATTTTTTTTTAAATGATTTAAATTTGATTTGAAATGAATTAAAACAGCAAAAAATATTCAGTAATTCTAACTGACTGCAGATCTTCATATAAGAGAATTAAAATGACAAATCTTGGTTAATTTATGACTGGTTAATTTACCAGCAGGTATTTTTAGTAAAAGTCTGGTAACATTAACAGTGTATGATAAGATTACATGAAGCTACTGCAAAAGTTCAAGTCAAGTTAATCAAGTGAAATCACAAACTAAAAATAGAAACACATGAGATATCTCTCATTTATTGATTCAAGCGTGTGAACTTGAATTGTACTGCATAGTCTACTACTCTTCGCTCTGGTCCAGCTACACGCCACATGTTTCTAATGGTGATTTTCTTTCTTTTTTTTTTTTGACTTGACATGTTAAATTAAAGCAAATTTTAGGGAGAATGGAGAAGAACAGTTTACTTTGTAGTCTAAACTCAGGAATGAAATTAGTATTGACCAGCTTTGGGATTTTCCTATAGGTTTTTTATAATGCCGATTTTGGACTTATGAGTAAATGAAAGGCTGTTGTAATATCATTTGAAAAGACTTTTACATTTTACATCAATAAGTGTCTATAACAAACTGTCATACTTCAAGCATAAAAAAACACACCACAAGTACTGAACAGCACTATTAGAACACAGACAGACAGAAACGGAAGGGATTAGTTGACTTCCAGAATAAAAATTTCCTGATAACTTATTCACCCCTATGTCATCTAAGATGTTAATTTCTCTGTTTTTCAGTTGAAAATAAATTAAGGTTTTTGAGGAAAATGCCGAGGCGGAAGTACCAACCCAGTGTTTACAAAGAATTAGCCTGCCACGTCATAAAGATGGAATCTTCTGATAATGTTTCAGAAGCACAAGGACCTAGATTTCTTTATTCTTATATTACACAGCTGAGCTGATAAACAACCAGCAGATATCTGGAACACCTGATTTGGCACAAGATTAGATCACTGATTAGAAAGATGACGCACTATTAACTTACTAATATACATTCATCTTATTTGTTTTTCTGCTCTGTTGACATTATTCAGTTTGATTGAGTTGTGCAAAAAATGGTTGGTTTGCCAAACTGAACCAGGATTTTCAGGGCAAGAATCTTGACAACATTCATGTTTGTTCTTATCATTTACTTCAGGTAGGTGAAATATTACACTAATATCTTAATTAATGCTGCTCATGCGTATCTTTACCACCAATTAACTTTAGTTTGTCAAAATATTGTGCTCTTTCCTGCTTACTAAGTCTCTATATGATTTAGCAGCTTCCAGACTTTTTTTTCCATGGTTTAGGAAGCAAAATTTAGCAGAAAACATATTCAGTAGTGCATTAACCAAGGAATCCATGTTGTTGTTTACATCCGAGTATCTCCAATATGGCCGCGCACTTTTGTGTTCGTTTTCTGTACTGTTGAATAGAGGTAAGTAATTTACTTTCACAGTCGATTGCTTTAGGGAAAATACTGTAATGGTAATGTTTAAAGTGTTGTAAGATGGTCATTAAAGCAAAATAAACCCTTTGTAATGAGCCGTGAAATTAACTTGTCTCATTCTTAAGGGACGTAAACGTTGTGATGACGCAAAAATTCTGTATATCACCAAAGACTGGAGATAATACCACAGCGATAGATCCTGTATGTAATTGATTTAATTCTACACTGAGGACACTTTTTAAAATCAACAGAGGAGTGTCTAGAACTTTGCCTCCAAATCTCTCACATGCTGCTGTGTATCTCTTTGTGGTCAGGTATGCATCTCCTACTCTTAGATTTATCTTTGAGTAATTGGTGTTATGTATTTATTTAAATTGGAACTGAATTTAATTGAGATTGTCATTGTTTAATTATGTAATTGGCATGATTCATTTTTACCTGACAAATAAAATGTTAGATTTGATTTATTCTGATCTCTTCTGAAATCATTATTACTAGTAAATTGCGAGGAGGCTTTTGTTACCGCAAATTACGGCCAGGATAGAGCAAACTGCAGACACAGGACTGAATAGAGCAGTTGGCACTTCACCTGGAGACCTCCTGATCTCTGTCTATCACTGATGTTAGGAAGTTGTACGGGAGAAGACTAAAGTAAACTACACTTTTTGTGAAGGCAAGCAGTTGGCGGCTGTCAAAAAGGTATTAGTCACCTACAGACCTCTGACTAAACATCAGACTGGAGTTTTTGTGATCCTGAGATCGGCGCTGGCCACGTCAGACTCAAAAGAGACATTAGGTCCCCAATGAATGAATAACTGAAAGTATGGGATTTCCAGAATAATCAAATATCTAAATTAGTACATAATCGATATTTGTGATCAGCGTAAATTAGAGTAAGCGCCTAAATTTAAGATCATATAAAATTGGAGTCAGATTAAGCACGGAGCTAGATTAAAGTTGAAACTAAATCCCGAAAAATTAAGTGAACTTTGCAGAAGCGCTGTGAAAAGACCAAACATGCATTAAACCTTCAACCAGGCCACTGGACTCCGCGTTTGTGTTGGTGGATGGATCCTTACATGACGGAGATACTTGGAAATTCAAATTCGTAAAGCTCTCAAAAAGTCATCTGACGGATGGATGGGTGAGAAAACTTGTTAGTTTTAAGTTGAGAAGAACTTAAAATGGAAAGTGACCACGACACATTTTCCTTTGTTTCAGTGTAAGTCAGAATTGTATTTCTTCAATTATGTATGAAGTTTATTTACTTAATTATTTTAAAGCAACTGTTTCCTTACTTTTTTTAAGCACCTTACCAATTTTTCTATGAAAAATCTTTGATTCAAAAAATCTCTAATCTAACCTGATCTAAGTATAAACTCAGTATAATAATCTTAAGAAGTCAATGAAAAAAGCCTTCGCACATGTGCTAAGAGCAGAGGAAAAAGAGAGATAAAACTTAAAACAATCAAGGCATACATATATTATATAATTATATATGTACTTATCATCTATCATCTTAGCATCTTCTTATCACATCATCGGATGTTTGTCTCTAGAAGGACAATGCCAAGCACTTTTATCATTTGTCACTATCTACGTATTGCCACATATTTCCCTACCAAAGTTTATTTCAGTTCAAGGCAAGGTCACGCTGATATGACCCGAGATACCCACTTTGTGGTTTTACACCCTTCAAGCAGAAGCAGCAGATTTAACATCCTTCAAATATCACTTTTGCAAATACCAGCTCCTGGAAAGAATATCTTGTACCACAAGTGGCAAATTCATAGAACGTCCTTTACATATATTAAAAAAATATATATATTAATGAAAATGCACCAAACTTTTTTGTCCTTTTATTATAACAAAAGTTGTGGGGCAGTTGTGGCCTAATTGTTAGAGAGTTGGACTTGTAACCTGAAGGTTGTGGGTTCAAGTCTCGGGTCCAGCAGGGATTGTTGGTGGGGGGAGTGAATGATCAGCGCTCTCTTCTACCATCAACACTATGATTGAGGTGAACCCCCAGCTACTCCCTGGGCACTGTGGCATGGCAGCCCACTGCTCTGGGTGTGGGGGGGTGTGTGTGCACTTGGATGGGTTACCATATTTAGCCACATGTCACATCCTTTCCTTTCCAAAATGTACCTTTTATACATCAGAGCACAGAAAAATATACTACGTCTATGGAAAATTAGTATAAATGGAATACATACCAAAAACAAAGAAAAATACATGAATCATACTGAATATACGTGACAGTGATATGAAATGGTACAATGGTACAATCCGTAATGAATAACTGAATATATATGAAAAATTATAAAACTGAACATTCCAATATACCAGTCCACTTATTGCTTTTTACAGTGTATTTAATGTATATTATTTATCAGGACTGTAACAAATGCACTAAATGCTCTTTAATGAAAAGAACTTTCAATATAACAGTCATTATTTGAATTCCTGTAAAATGGGACACTGCAAAAGTTCATTGGTAAGTGAAGTTTAACTCTCTGTTTGATTTTGGTTTCCAAAACATTGGGGGGGGGGTTATGCTGACTCTTCGATAAGCTTGAAGCTCTTTATTATGTGGTTCACAGCGATCTTATATAAGACAGTTATCTTAAAGCTAAATCACTTATGCAACCTCTTAAATAATTTGGACCCCGTAAAATTTTGGTATGCTGAAATTTCCACTAAAACCTTTCATGCAGACACCAAATATTCACAGCTATTGGATCTTAAGTAACAATTACTATTAGAAGCACTAACATACAGATTGAGATTTCTTTACACTTTTACTAAAAGCAGTATCTCAGAGGAGCAGTTACAGTGTAATTATCTTTTTCTTTACACTTATTGCACATTGTCATTTCCTCTGATACATATTACATGACAATTATTTCAGAATTACATCTTACAAAGCTAAACGCATATCTGGCATCAGCTAAATATTCTTTAAATTGTACTAGTTCACAGATCTCCTGCAAATTTCATATCAGTGTAACAATCACTGGCACGCTGCACATATTTTATTGCAGCAGGCCCAATTTTTTCATCTTATCTATGATTTTAGCCTCATGTAAATGGTGCTGAAATGTTATTGTCAGTTTAGTACATACTTTATGAGAGATACCATACATCAACCGTTACAATAAATCATCTCATATGGCTTAGACAACACCCAATTTACTATAAAAAGTGAGGACGTTTGAAGTTTCTCTTCACATTTCTCTTGCTTGAGAAAAGGATCCTAGGTATGTCCGGCGATCATATTTCAGCTTAAAATCTTTATTTTTGCTTTTAGTTTTATTGTAATTAACAAAACTCTTCTTTGTTATTTACAGAGCAACTGGAAGAAAACAAAATGGGAAAACTTACTCTTATTGCAGGTAATATCCTGAAATAATACATTGAAAACTAGTGTGTTTTATTCATTCTTTTATATTTGTCATTTACATTGTATCATTGCGTCTTTCAGGACTGGGCTTGGTGCTCTGCCATGTTGGTGAGTCATTGAGTATCTGTTTCATCAAATTCATTTTAATGAATTACTGATAACTGATATGTTCAAATCAAAAAGATGACTATCAACTCAAAATGTCTTGTCTAAGAGCTTCTTTGTGTATCCATATCCAGCCGTCTCCATGGACATGGGCTGCTACTTCACCAACTGGTCTCAGTACAGACCTGGAATTGGAAAGTATACGCCTGCAAATGTTGACCCTTTCCTTTGTACACACCTTCTCTACGCTTTTGCGATGATCAACTATGCCAACGAGCTGGTCACCTACGAGTGGAATGATGAAGTTCTCTACAAGGCCTTCAATGAACTCAAGAACACGTATGTATTAGTTACAATATAATGTTTGGCACTTCAGATGCTCAATTTCTCAAATCATTAATGATTTTTAGCGAGACTGTGAAGTAATTTGCTCAATAAATACTAAAAAAGTTATGGCATGCTAACCTAACATAATAAAATCCTTAAGAATATCCATTATTCTCACAGAAACCCCCATCTGAAAACTCTCCTGGCTGTTGGTGGATGGAACTTTGGTTCATCACAGTAAGTATTCTGAAAAAATGAAAGTTTAGTTTTATGAAATGCAAAAACATCTAAGATTGTTCATTAAATCTGTCTCAGGTTCTCCATCATGGTGTCCACTGCTGCAAACCGTCAGAAGTTTATCCAGTCTTCCATCAATTTCCTGAGAACTTACGGATTTGATGGTTTAGACTTGGACTGGGAATACCCTGGAGCAAGAGGAAGTCCACCTGAGGACAAAGAAAGATTCACACTGCTGTGCAAGGTGGGTAATACAGTGTCTTTAGACAGTGTGGTTTTTCAGCTGAAATCAGATCAATGATGATTAATTTCACTTATTTTCATGTATATTTATCTATGCTTTTCTTTGCAGGAACTTATTGAGGCCTATGAGGCTGAGGGCAAAGCTACTGGCAGACCCAGACTGCTGCTGAGCGCTGCTGTAGCAGCTGGCCAAGGGACAATTGATGGAGGATACGAGATTGCTGAGATTGCCAAGTAAGTGTGACGACACTCAATCATAATAAAATGAAAATAAGCAGTGGCATGAGACTGAGGTTTATTACCCTTTTGATTTGTGCAATTATTTTTTTCCCAGGTACTTGGACTTCATCAATGTGATGACTTATGACTTCCATGGAACTTGGGAGAGTTTCACAGGACACAACAGCCCCCTGTACCAAGGCTCAAAGGATGAGGGAGAATTGATCCACTTCAATGTCGTAAGAATTGATTTACTGTAACATTAGATTTTCAAACCTCCCAAATGAATCCATTTTAAAATCACAACTCTCATTCAGGATTCCGCTATGCGCTATTGGAGGGACAACGGTACCCCTCTCGAGAAACTCAGAATGGGTTTTGCCACATACGGTCGCACTTTCCGTCTGTCATCTGCAGAAACTGGCGTTGGAGCCCCAGCTAGTGGACCTGCTGCAGCTGGAACCTACACTCGCGAGGCTGGATTCTGGTCTTACTATGAGGTGGGAACTTTGGAAAAATCATATTGTCCAAAATAATGGAATTTAGTTTTTTTAAATTGTTTTTTGAATATTCCTAATATCTATTACCCAATATCTGTATAGATCTGTGGATTCCTACAAGGAACAACCCTCCAGTGGATTGAGGATCAGAAGGTGCCTTATGCCACAAAGAACAATGAGTGGGTTGGATTTGACACCAAGGAGAGCTACGAAACTAAGGTACTTTTATGATTTGAGACCTTACTTTAGTTCATTGTCATTAGCAACTGATTAGCAACTCACCTTTTTTTTCTTTCAATTTATAGGTCCGTTATCTGAAAGATCAGAACTTTGGTGGAGCCTTCGTCTGGGCACTTGATCTGGATGACTTTGCCGGACAGTTCTGTAATCAGGGGAACTATCCTCTTATGGGCCATCTGCGCAATCTTCTTGATATCGGTAAGTCTTTGCTAATCACTAGTTGGTGCTGTTCACATCAAGGTGCTTGTGTGTTGTAAAATTCAAAACGTATCATTGAGCCTTTAAAGGAACCGTATGTAAGAAATTTATTTCAGTTAATCATAAAATGGCCCTGACATGTCACTAGAAATTAAGAAATCATGTTCATTTCAAATACTTATATCACTGACAACAGTGGTCCGGCCAGGATATTGTCATTTAAAAGTGAAAGTTGCAGCCCTCAACTGATGTTGATGTTGTCATGTTGTGTTTTGGTCTGAGGCGCCACCCTCCAGCTATCTACCAATCACGAAGTCAGTAGAGTTTTGTCATCCGGGTTGGCAGCTCTGCTCTAGTTACAGCTGCAGCTACGAACGTGTCGGATAAAACATAAGTTACGAAACCTAAAAGACCTCGTTATGAATCCAAAGTACGTCGTGACAAAGTCCGAAATAAAACAAGGATTTGTATAGGAGATGCCTTTGACAGATGGAGACGGCTGAAAACGGAGAAGAATTTTGTTGGTATAGGCTAAAAGCCCAGTGCTTCCGTACACAGTGGATTTTCCACGGTCGCCCGTGCTAAATGCGTTCATAAAAAGCTTTATATCGCACCACTAGCACGGTATGAAAACAATCTATGTTCCGACTGAAATGTGGTATTACAGTACATATTTACGAAATATTTGGCTAATCGCCTTTAGTAAATTTTTGCGACACATAATTACTTCTAATGCTAACATGTCTGTATTTTTTCAGAATTGCCTCCTCTGCCTCCAACCACCACTCTCAAACCCGGACAAACAACCACAACTACCACCACAACAACCACCACCACCACTCATGCTCCAGGATCAGGATTCTGTAATGGAAAACCCGATGGACTCTATGCTAACCCTGATGACCCCAGCAAATACTACAACTGTGCAGGAGGCCATACTTATGAAAGCAGCTGTGGTGCAGGTACCGTGTTTGATGACAGCTGTAAGTGCTGTAACTGGCCCAAACGCAGTCACTAATGTGAATACAGCGGAAGAGGACACTGCAAATTTGCTTAAGCTAAACATCTATAACTACAACTATTTAATATAAATAAAATTAGTGTGGACTGACCACTTAATGTGGTTTGTTTTTCCCAGTTGAATGTATTTTTAAAGTGTATAATGCATGTTTTTTTAATAACTCCCCTGTGAATCTAATTATTATGAGATTGCTGTTAGTACAACTGCTGTATGCTAAATCATTTAAATGTACACAACTTAAAAGCTCATATTAATAAACAACATGCAACTATCATTTAAAATCATTCTGGTTGTATTTATTACATCCTCTTACATTAAAAACAGAATGGGACCAATGAAAAACCATAATTCGATTAGTGTTCTGTGATATGCTAGATGCTTTAGCATCACTTTCATTATGTAATGGGCAAACATAAATAGTTCAATAATCAAAACAGAACAAACATTTTAACTGAATCTGACTGACTAACATCTTAGTTAATTCATGACTGTTCATACACTAATTATCTTTAAGTATACCTTCTGCTGAATAGTACTGGCAGGTATTTTTAGTAACAGTCTGGTAACATTAACAGTGCATGATTAGATTATGTGAAGCTACTGCAAAAGTTCAAGTCAAGTTAATCAAGTGAAATCACAAACTAAAAATAGAACCACATGAGATATCGCTCACTTATTGATTCAAGCGTGGGAAGTGAACTTGAACTGTACTGCATAGATAATGAATTGTACTGCATAGCCTACTACTCTTTCCTCTGGTCCAGCTACACACCACATGTTTCTAATGGTGATTTTCTTTTTTTCTTTTTTTTTACTTGATATGTGAAATTAAATCAAATGTTAGGGAGAAGGGAGAAGAACAGTTTACTTTGTAATCTAAACTCAGGAATGAAATTAGCATTGACCAGCTTTGGGAATTTCCTATTTTTAAGAATGGCGAGTTTGGACTTAGGGGTAAATGAAAGTTATAATATCACTTGAAAAGACTTTTATATTTTGCATCAATGGATCCTTTTCACAAACTGTGATGATGCCACTGAGAACTCTGGAAATGTCATAAGGGTCCATGACAAACAGTCACACTTCAAGCATATTTCAAACTTAAAAAAATCCCACCACAAGTACTGAACAGCACTATTAGAACACAGACAGGATCCAAGATGTTCATTTCTCTCCCAGTGTTTACAAAGCAAACATATAAAACTACAAATTAGCCTGCCAAGTCATAAAGATGGACTCTTCTAAAGATGACTCTGCTTGTTAGACAAGCACAAGGACCTAGATTTCTTTATTCTTATATTACACAGCTGAGTTGATAAACTACCAGCAGATAGCTGGGACACTGATTTGGCAAAAGATTAGATCACTGATCAGAAAGATGATGCACTGTTAACTTACTAAAATACATAGTTTTTCTGCTCTGTTGAAATTACTTTGATTGAGTTTTAATTACTTTATGTTATGTAGAGTGTTTTCACAACATGTCATCAATCATATTGGCGGCACTGAACATAAACAATGCAACTGAACCGAACAAAACTCACAAATTTTGCTGATTATTGCTGCTGAAAATGGTCAGGTATTGTCATATTTTGGGCTGTATTAATCGGTCTGGGACAAACATTTGGAGTACTATAGACTGCCAAAAGTTATAACAATTCAAGGAGAAGAGTGCAAAAAACTGTCTAATGAACAAAAGGCATTTGTGGTTGGCCAAACTGAACCAGGAATTCCAGGGCAAGAATCTTGACAACATTAGTTTTTTTTTTTTTAATCATTTCCAGTTAGGTAGGTGAAATATTATGCTAACATTTTAATTAATACTGCTCATACGTATCTTTACCACCAATCAGCTTTAGTTTGTCAAAACATTGTGCTCTTTCCTGCTTACTTCTCTAGCCCTTCTCTATATCATTTAGCAGCTTTCACACATTTTTCCATGGTTTAGACAGCGTAAATTAGCAGAACAACGTATTCAGTAGTACATTAACAGCGGAGTCCATGCTGTTGTTTGCATCTGAGTATCTTCAATATGCCCGGGCATGTGGGTAACTGACCAAACCATGACGTAAGTGCAAACACTCTATTACCTGAAGCATTGCAATTATGTTCACTGAACTTTATTATTTCTGTTCAATGAAAATAGTGACCCTTTGCACATATGTTATAGAAGATAGCAGACAGGCACACGCAAAGAGAGCACAAGCATCATTGTTGCCAAGTCTGTGGTTTTCCCGCGGAATTGGGCTACTTTAACACTGTTGCCACGGGTTGTTTTTCATGTCTGCTGGTTAAAGCAACACGAATAACGTAATATTTAGCCCTGAAATGCTAATTTTACCAAGGGAACTTTCACAGCCATCTGCTGGACTGCCCTTGCCAGCCATCAGAGAGCACTCTTCTGGACAGTTGTCTTCGTTATTTCGGGCTTCAGTTCCCATCACCCCTTGCACTTATTAGTTCTTATTTGTTTACAACTGTGTGTCATTTAGTCTGATTAGTTTCCTTTATATACCATGTTCTGTGTTTCTTTGGTTGCTTAAGTCTTGTTTTCTGTTACATGTTTTTGTGCTCTGGATTACCGTGTGTGTTTGCCCTGTTTTTGTATCATTGTTTGGGACTAAATAAACTGCACTTGGATCTTCATTGTTTTCCAGAGTATCCATGATAGAAGACTTCAGCAACCACAAGATCCAGCAGTTAGACTCTGTTTGCTTTTGTACCATGGGCATACAGATTCGGGTTCTAAAAAGGAGTGAAAGGCACGACTCCAGATGTTGGTGGCATTGCATCAACAGGAATGGTGGTAGGAGGCTTTGCTCAAACTTTTTGGACTTTTGCAGTAGGGCTGGAACTCTGCAACTCTGAACTGGAAATGGTCTTTAACAATTGTCTGGATAACCCGTTGCCTCCATGGGAGATGGAAGGGCTTAAGACTCTTGAATATTGGAATTTCACTATTTCTGTTACCACAATTTAGTAGTATCATGTCAGTCTGAGCCCACTGCAGTGCCTCCGGTGCCCAAGTCCGCTCCAGTTGATCATGTGGCTTCTCTATCCCAGTCTCGTAAGCGAAGGTCGAGAAGGAGGAGGGCAGCTAAAACTCCGGTGGTCCCTAGTTCAGTGTTCCTGGAGGACCCAACTCCAGTGGTCCCAAGTCCACTGGTCCTGGAGGACCCGACTCCGGTGGTCCCAAGTTTGGTGGTCCTGGAGGACCTGACTCCGGTGGTCCCAAGTTCGGTGTTCCTGGAGGATCCAACTCCAGTGGTCCCAAGTCCAGTGGTCCTGGAGGACCCGACTCAGTGATCCTGGAGGACCTGACTCCGGTGGTCCCAAGTTCGGTGTTCCTGGAGGATCCAACTCCAGTGGTCCCAAGTTCGGTAATCCTGGAGGACCCGACTCCTGTGGTCCCAAGTTCGGTGGTCAAGTTCCCAATTGGGTGGGATTTGTAGTGAAAACCTGGCAACTCTGGTAGTCAGAACAGCAGAGAGAAGACCAAAGATTCATGTTTTTCCACAGTCCATGAAGTTATATATGAGTTTTCCAGTGAGCGGTGCCTTGATTCTGCTCAGTTTCATCCTAGTACCCTTTGGTAAAGAGAAGTGAGGTATGTGATGTTGACTAATGTTACGTGTTGTAGTTTATTTCAAAGTCTAATTAGTCATTTCATATTGTCTTTATTCATGTCATCATTTATTTTTCATCTGTTTCTCTGTAAATGTGAACTCTATTTATCATTTTTTTTTTGTATATGAGTTGTACATATTGGTTTTGTTGTTTCTTTGTGTAGTTTCGTGGTGCTACACAAATGAAAGCTTAATGGCACTTTTCACAAGTGGAAAAAAAGAAAGAAGCACGTGTCAGAAACTCTCTGTGCCCCGTTAATGGATGCCAAAGAGCAGCTAAACTGCAAAATTAACTTGTCTCAGTCTTAAGGGACGTAAACGTTGTTATAACGAAAAAACCCAAAAGATATTAATACCACTGCGATAGATCCTGTATGTAATTGATTTAATTCTATGTTGAGGACACTTCTATGTTAATGAATCTACAGAGGATCGGACCCAACTTGACATTGCTACTTCAGTGTTGCCAAGTCTGTGGTTTTCCCGCGAAATTGGACTATTTTTATGCTGTTGCCGCAGGTTGTTTTTCATGTCTGCGGATTAAGATGACCCCAAAAACATAATATTTAGCACCTGGAATGCTAGCTTTACCAAAGGAACCCTAACACAAAAGTATATTTTACCCCCTGGAACGTGGGGGTACCGGGTGACCCCCCTCAAAATGCGATTGGGCTACTTTTGGGCTAGTTTTGAGTGGCAATTGGGCGCGTTTTGTTGTGAACACTTGGCAACCCTGAGCTACTTTGCAATTCAAATTCGTAAAGCTCACTAACGGTCATCTAACAAATGGATGGGTGCTGAGCCAAAGGTAAGCATTATAAATATATTCTTATTTGTTGTTTAGTCAATCTAATGTTAAATTTCACTTTAGATTTATATTGTTCTGCATTATGAAGCTTTCCAATTCTCCTTTGTAATTTTATATATTCCTGTTGGTTAATTTGCACAAGGTGGTCCAAGTTGCAGTCTGAGGTAAATTAAGGTTGATGTCTTTTAGTTGTTAGCTTGGTCACTAAAACACTTTACTTTACAATAATATATTTAATATTTTCAAAACTTCATCTGGTGTGAAGCGTTTGTTCTTGTAGTAAAATGGACTTTGTCATGGATCCCGGACGCTCAAGCAAGTCTGTAAAAATAGAAAATTAAAAATAATTTTAAAAACCATTCTTTGAAATGATTCACTAAAGATTTTAATTTTAATTTGCAGTTGAAATAAAAAGAATACAAGCTCTAACAGGTGAACATACTGTATGGACCCTACTAAATTAAATTATGTTAATTGTTAATTGATTTGCATGAGTTTTAATTGAATGCAGCCTAATAGAGTTTATTTCATCCAGAAGCTGTATAGAGGGTTTGCACTTACATCACGGTTTGGTCAATTACCCAAATGCACGCCAAATTGGCAATACTCATATGTAAACAACAGCACTGACTGCATAAATATGTTGTTTTGCTCATTTATGCTGTCTAAACCATGGAAAAAAACATGTGGAAGCTGTTAAATCATAGAGAAGAACTTAGAAAGCAGGAAAGGGTGCAATATTTTGACAAATTAAAGTTAATAGGTGGCAAAGATATGTACAGGCAGTAGTAACATAATAGATGCATATGAGCAGTATTAATTAAGATATTAGCCTAATATTTCACCTCCCTGACTGGAAATTATAAGAACAGATTCTTGACCTGGAAATCCTGGTTCAGTTTGGCCATCCATAAATGCTTTCTTTCCTCAGACAGTTTTTTGCACTCTTCTCCTTTGTTGATTTTTTTTTTTTATAACTTTGGGCAGTCTATAGTACTCCAAATGTTTTTCCCAGTTCGACTGATTAGTACAGCCCAAAACATAACAAGAATCGACCATTCTCAGCAGCAATAAATTAGCAAAATTTGAGCATTCCATTTGGTTCAGTGGTATTGTTTACGTTCTCTGCCACCAAATATCGCCGATTGATGACGCCTAATGAAAACACTGTAAAGATGTCTAAATGAGACTGTTGTTGACCCTATAAGATGTTGAAAATATGTCCACAATGAGTACATCTGAGCTAAATTTGAACCTTCTACAGAGGTCCTGTGTACATCAATATTAGACGTCCAAAACATGTCATGAAATCTAATATTCTGGCTCCTTCGGGGACAAAAAAATTGACTCATTGTGTATTTTGTGATTATGTCACAGAGTGACCAGCCACACCCACCTTACCAGCCATGCCAGCCTCCTACACCTGCTCACAGTCACCTGACTATTGATTGCTCACACCTGCATCCACTTACCTCACTCCTCAACTAGTCACTCACCCCACTCCATTGCTGGCTGGTCTCAAGGTCGCAAGCTGGATTCCATCTCATTATTACCTGCCTAGTGCTTCCCTCGCAGAAATTCTCCATGCTCATCCTCGTCAGACCCTAAAGTATTAAAATATGGACTGTTACCGTTTGATGCTTTGAGCTTCAGAGACTGTTTTCATTTACACTTGATGCTGAGACATATTCTTGTATTGATTTTCAATAAAGAAGCACTGAAGAGTACTTACTGTGGTCTGCTTTGTTGTATTGTGACAGATTAAGACCAACTGGATGCACATTATGTCGCACACTGACTGAATATTTACGATATATACAAGGGTGGGATGGGATTGGGAGACCACGACAACTAGATGAGCCCTAGAGACAGATCCGTGGTGAAGACCTCATCAACTAAACGCCCACTTGTGCAAAACCTCAGCAAAGACAACTATAAACCCCACCATGCTGGTTTCGACTGCCCAGAAAAAAAACTGGCTGTACTGTATAAAGCGCTATATATAAAAAAGGGTGAATTGACAATTCTTCATAGAAACGTTTTTTGTGCAGTCTGTTTTGAACAATTTTGTATTTTTGAGAATTGTTTTAGCTCTACAAGTTCAGTTGTGGTTACTTTTTATTTTTTTCAAAACAACGTGTTTCCTCAATTTAAATAAGTAGACAGAACTCAGATTAACTTGTTAGTTTTAAGTTGAGTAGAACTTAAAATGGAAAGTGACCACAACACATTTTATTTTGTTTCAGTACCTTCCAGTCGTCAGTGTAATATTGTCTCCGTTGGCGTTCTTCTTCTTCTTCTTCTTCTTCTTCTTCTTTTGCTTATGAGTCTATGGCAGCTCATAGAACTGCTTGCAGGAAAGTTGTGAAATTTGACACTCTCATAGAGGACAGTCCCAACATTAACCACAGCAAGTTTGGAGTCTCTAACTCAAACTCTCTTGCGCCACCACTGGTCCAAATTTTCAACCATTTTATGCTTATAACTTTTGAACTGTAAGGCACAGAATCGTAAACTTCGTAAGGTTTTCGTTAGAATTCGTAAGGTTTAGTTTTTTTTCTATAAATTTTTGTTTGTAAAACCTACTTTTTCAAACTCGTAGATGGTTTGTCTGATTTTCACCAAAATTGGCTCAGATCATCAAAAAATTATGGAATTCAAGTTGATTAGTCAAACCGTTATCGAATAACACGCGTTCCAATTCTACGAAAAAAACGCAAAAATGTATGTGAGGCTATATCTCCGCAACGGTTTGGCATATTGAGACCAAACTTGGTGTGTCATAATTATCATGACCTGAGGCTACCTGCAGCGTTTCGGCGCACTGCCACCTAGTGGTCAGGAGATATGGAAAATGCCTATTTTTGCTTATAACTTCCGAATGGTTTGGCCAAAAATCACAAAACTGGTCTCTTCAGATTCGGTGGATCATGTCGAGTCCAACCATACCCAATTTTCCCATGTCAGCCAGAAACATCTATATCTATATCTGTATCTATATCTATATGTATTTATATCCACTTATCATCTTAGCATCTTCTTATCACATCATCGGATGTTTGTCTCTAGAAGGACAATGCCAAGCACTTTTATCATTTGTCACTATCTACTATCTACGTATTGCCACATATTTCCCTACCGAAGTTTATTTCAGTTCAAGGCAAAGTCACGTTGATATGACCCGAGATATCCATATTGTGGTTTTACACCCTTCAAGCAAAAACAGCAGAGTTAACATCCTTCAAATATCACTTTTGCAAATACCAGCTCCTGGAAAGAATATCTTGTGCCACAAGTGGCAAATTCATAGAATGTCAAATTTGTAGAATGTCCTTTAATATATAAAATATATAATATATATATATATATATATATATATATATATAAAGTATTATTGAAAATGTACCAAACATCCTTTTATCCAGATAAAATGTACCTTTTATACATCAGTGGAAAGAAAAGTATACTACGTCTATGGAAAATAAATATAAATAGAATACATACCAAAAACAGTGAAAAATACATGAATCATACTGAATATATATGACAGTGATATGAAATGGTACAATAAAAATAAAAAGATTAATCCGTAATGAAAAAGTGAATATATATGAAGAATTATAAAACTGAATATGTATATTATTTATCATGACTGTAACAAATGCACTAAATGCTCTTTCATGAAAAGAACTTTCAATATAACAGTCATTATTTGAATTTTTTAATAACATTATAAATGTCCTTAGTGGCACTTTTGATCTATTTAATGTGTCCTTGCTGATTAAAAAAGTATCTGAATCTATACGAGAAACGTAAAATATTTAAAGCTAACTTTAAAGAATTAATTTTAAAGAATTCTTTTATACAGTCACTAATTATTGTTTTGTGGCATATTTTCTGTCTTATGTAATATTCTTTCTTCTTTTTCATTTATTTAATCCCATACAACATACTAGTGATAAGATATGAGCAATACAACACTGGTCCTCTCTTTTAACATCTTCAAAACTTAGTTTTTATTATGAATCTTTTACTATATTTTTTTCTCGCTTTATATTTTTGATAAGATTTGATGATTAGATACACAGTACCCAGTTGAATGCATTCCTGTAAAATGGTATACTGCAAAAGTTCATTAGTAAGTGAAGTTAAACCCTCTGTTTGATTTTGGTTTCCAAAACATTGGGGGGATTATGCTGACTCTTCGATAAGCTTAAAGCTCTTTATGCTCTTTATTATGTGGTTCACAGCGATCTTATATAAGACAGTTATCTTAAAGCTAAATCACTTATGCAACCTCTTAAATAATTTGGACCCCATAACATTTAGGTATGCTGAAATTTGCATGAAAACCTTTCATGCAGATACCAAATATTTACAGCTATTGAATCTTAAATAACATTTTTGATAGGTTAACAAATACTATAAATAGAAATAATAATGTTTAGCGATAACTTCATAGAAGCACTAAAATACAGATGGAAATCTCTTTACACTTTTACTAAAAGCTGTATCTCAGTGGAGCAGTTATAGAGTAGTTATCTTTTTCTTTACATTTATCGCACATTGTCATTTTATTTGATACACATTACATGATAATTCTTTCATAATTACTTTTTACAAAATGAAATGCATATCTGGCATCAGCTAAATATTCTTTAAATTGTACTAGTTCACAGATCTCCAGCGAATTTCATATCAGTGTAACAATCATTGGCACGCTGCACATATTTTATTGCAGCAGGCACAATTTTTTGATCTTATCTATGATTTTAGCTTCATATAAATGGTGCTAAAACGTTATTGTCAATTTAGTCCATAGTTTAGGATACCATATTTTACATCATCCGTTACAATAAATCATCTCATATGGTTTAGACAACACCCAATTTACTATAAAAAGTGAGGAAGTTTGAAGTTTCTCTTCACATTTCTCTTGCTTGAGAAAAGGATCCTAGGTATGTCCGGCAATCATACTTCATCTTAAAATTTTTATTTTTGCTTTTAGTTTTAATGTAATTAACAAAACTCTTCTTTGTTACTTACAGAGCAACTGGAAGAAAACAAAATGGGAAAACTTACACTTATTGCAGGTAATATTCTGAAATAATACTTTGAAAACTAGTGTGTTTTATTCATTCTTTTATAATTGTCATTTACATTGTATCATTACATCTTTCAGGACTGGGCTTGATGCTCTGCCATGTTGGTGAGTCACTGAGTATCTGTTACATCAAATTCATTTTAATGAACTACTAATAACTGATATGTTCATATCAAAAAGATGACTATCAACTCAGAATGTCTTGTCTAAGAGCTTCTTTGTGTATCCATATCCAGCCGTCTCCATGGACATGGGCTGCTACTTCACCAACTGGTCTCAGTACAGACCTGGAATTGGAAAGTATACGCCTGCAAATGTCGACCCTTTCCTTTGTACTCACCTTCTCTACGCTTTTGCGATGATCAACTATGCCAACGAGCTGGTCACCTACGAGTGGAACGATGAGGTTCTCTACAAGGCCTTCAATGAACTCAAGAACACGTATGTATTAATTATAATATAATGTTTGGCACTTCAGATACTCAATTTTTTCAAATCATTAATGATTTTTAGTGTGACTGTGAAGTAATTTGCTCAATGAAATACAAAAAAAGTTATGGCATGCTAACTTAATATGATAATAAATCCTAAAAAATATCCATTATTCTCACAGAAACCCCCATCTGAAAACTCTCCTGGCTGTTGGTGGATGGAACTTTGGTTCATCACAGTAAGTATTGTGAAAAAATGAAAAAAGTTTATGTTGTCAAATGAAATGCAAAAACATCTAAGACAGTACATTAAATCTGTCTCAGGTTCTCTATCATGGTGTCCACTGCTGCAAACCGTCAGAAGTTTATCCAGTCTTCCATCAATTTCCTGAGAACTTACGGATTTGATGGTTTGGACTTGGACTGGGAATACCCTGGAGCAAGAGGAAGTCCACCTGAAGACAAACAAAGATTTACACTGCTGTGCAAGGTGGGTAATACAGTGTCTTTAGACAGTGTGTTTTTTCAGCTCAAATCAGTTCAATGATGATTAATTTCACTTATTTTCATGTATATTTATCTATGCATTTCTTTGCAGGAACTTATTGAGGCCTATGAGGCTGAGGGCAAAGCTACTGGCAGACCTAGACTGCTGCTGAGCGCTGCTGTAGCAGCTGGTAAAGGGACAATTGATGGAGGATACGAGATTGCTGAGATTGCCAAGTAAGTGTGACGACACTCAATCATAACAACGTGAAAATAAACAGTGGCATGAAACTGAGGTTTATTACCCTTTTGATTTGTGTAATTATTTTTTTTCCAGGTCCTTGGACTTCATCAATGTGATGACTTATGACTTTCATGGAACTTGGGAGAGTTTCACAGGACACAACAGCCCCCTGTACCAAGGATCAAAGGATGAGGGAGAATTGATCCACTTCAATGTCGTAAGAATTGATTTACTGTAACATTAGATTTTCAAACCTCCCAAATGAATCCATTTTAAAATCACAACTCTCATTCAGGATTCTGCTATGCGCTATTGGAGGGACAACGGTACCCCTCTCAAGAAACTCAGAATGGGTTTTGCCACATACGGTCGCACTTTCCGTCTGTCATCTGCAGAAACTGGCGTTGGAGCCCCAGCTAGTGGACCTGCTGCAGCTGGAACCTACACTCGCGAGGCTGGATTCTGGTCTTACTATGAGGTGGGAGTTTTGAAAAAGTAATTTCGTCCAAAATAATGGAATTTATTCTTTAAAAGCGTATCTTGAATGTTCCTAGTATCTAATACCCAATATCTGTATAGATCTGTGGATTCCTACAAGGAACAACCCTCCAGTGGATTGAGGATCAGAAGGTGCCTTATGCCACAAAGAACAATGAGTGGGTTGGATTTGACACCAAGGAGAGCTACGAAACTAAGGTACTTTTATGATTTGAGACTTTACTGTAGTTCATTGTCATTAGCAACTGATTAGCAACTCACTCTTTTTCTTTCAATTCATAGGTCCGTTATCTGAAAGATCAGAACTTTGGTGGAGCCTTTGTCTGGGCACTTGATCTGGATGACTTTGCCGGACAGTTCTGTAATCAGGGGAACTATCCTCTCATGGGCCATCTGCGCAATCTTCTGGATATCGGTAAGTCTTTGCTAATCACTGCTGTTCACATGAAGCTGCTTGTGTGTGGTAAAATTCAAAACGTAACATTATTAACATTGTCACATTCATATGTGAATCAAGGAATCTTTATAGACCAGGCTGAATTTTTGGAAAGTTTGGAAAAACATTTTTATGCTTTTTAGAACCAGTAGGTAGCAGTGCCACCAAACCTCACAGAAAAACTTAGATTACAAGATGTAAATGACAATATATTCATTATTTCAGGGTGTCTAGTTAGGCTAAGTAGAAATAGCCCGCCTTGTTGGCAGAGGCTATTTACACTAACTCCGCCCACCAACACGTTTGGTTGGACTAGACAACATCATAAAAGTCAGCTATTAAATAACACCTCTAGTGGCATACACTGTAAAAAATAAGAAACACAATTTGTTGAGTCAGCTTAAAATAATTTGTTACCCTGCTGACTTAAAATTTTAAGTTCTGTCAACTAAAATAAGTTCAGTCAACTTAAAATGTTAAGTTGTACCAAGTAACAACTTAGATATTTGTGTTTGCTAAACTTAACAGATGGGTAAGTAAACCAGCTGCCTTAAAATTTTAAGTTGATTCAACTCAAATATCTAAGTTGTCACATAGTATAATTTAACATTTCAAGTTGAATAAACATTTTTTGAGTTGACTGAACCTAAAATTTTAAGGCAGCCAGGTAACAAATTATTTTAAGTTGACTCAAATTGTTTTTTACAGTGTAGATAGTAAAGCACGCAACACTGACTTTTTGACACAATAGATGTGAGTCTGAATCCGCCTTTTACCAAACTCATTCTTCTCCCTTTTCAAATCACTTATTACCAGAAATGTATTATCAGAAAGGCATTTATTTTAAATAGGAATAAAGGAAATAATCAAAAAGTGGAAAATAAAGTGCCTCATGGGCTAGGATTAGAGGTAGGTGTAGGAAGGGCTTAAATGTCCCATTTAATCATTTTAATAAAAATGATTTACACTTTCATATTTACATATTTCATATTGTTTTCTAATGTACTACAATACTGAGGTGCAAATATCTGCCACTAAACAGTATAAGTAGCATAACTACTATTTATTGCAAATAAAATACTGCTATCTTTACATAATGTAAATACAATCTATTGCTATTTGCACTAAGTGCAATATTATATTATAAGCAAAACAAAAGCCAAAAGCTGTCTGGCTAATGCTAACATGTCTGCATTTTTTCAGAATTGCCTCCTCTGCCTCCAACCACCACCCTCAAACCCGGACAAACAACCACAACTACCACCACAACAACCACCACCACCACTCATGCTCCAGGATCAGGATTCTGTAATGGAAAACCCGATGGACTCTATGCTAACCCTGATGACCCCAGCAAATACTACAACTGTGCAGGAGGCCATACTTATGAAAGCAGCTGTGGTGCAGGTACCGTGTTTGATGACAGCTGTAAGTGCTGTAACTGGCCCAGACGCAGTCACTAATGTGAAAAGAAACAGGACACTGCAAATTTGCTTAAGCTCAAGAATCAAAACTATTTCATGTAAATGAAATTAGCGTGAACTGAACAGTTATTAATGTGGTTTGTTTTTCTCAATTGAATGTATTTTGAAACTGTGTAATGCATGTTTTTTTAATAACTCCCCTTTGAATTTAATTATTATATGATTGCTGTTAGTACAACTGCTGTTAATCATGCCAAATCATTTATAAAAAATGTACACAACTCAAAAGCTCATAATAATAAACAATGTGCAACTATCATTAAGATTCTGATTGTATTTTATTACATCATCTTGCATTCAAAACAGAATGGGATCAAGGCAAGGTAAAGCAAGTTTATTAATATAGTACATTTCATACACAATGGTAATTCAAAGTGCTTTACATAAAAGAAATTAAAATAGTCCTAAAAATATAATCACAACAATAAAAACAAGGAGTTAAAAAAACTTTTTAAATGATTTAAAATTGGATTTTAAATGAAATAAAACAGCAAATCAATGAAAAAAAACATAATTCGATTAGTGTTATGTGATGCTAGATGTTTTAGAATCACTTTCATTATGTAATGGACAAATATAAATAGTTTATCAATAATCAAAACACAACAAACATTTCAAGCTGAATACCTGCAATTTGTGGCAAAAAAAAATATTCAGTAATTCTAACTGACTCCCTGCAGATCTTCATATAAGAGAATTAAAATGACAAATCTTGGTTATTTTATGACTGGTTAATTTACCAGCAGGCATTTTTAGTAACAGTCTGGTAACATTAACAGTGCATGATTAGATTATGTGAAGCTACTGCAAAAGTTCAAGTCAAGTTAATCAAGTGAAATCACAAACTAAAAATAGAAACACATGAGATATCTCTCATTTATTGATTCAAGCGTAGGAAGTGAACATGAACTGTACTGCATAGATAATGAATTGTACTGCATAGCCTACTACTCTTTCCTCTGGTCCAGCTACACACCACATGTTTCTAATGGTGATTTTCTTTTTTTTCTTTTTTTAACTTGATATGTGAAATTAAATCAAATGTTAGGGAGAAGGGAGAAGAACAATTTACTTTGTAATCTAAACTCAGGAATGAAATTAGCTTTGGGAATTTCCTATGGTTTTTATAGAATGGCAATTTTGGACTTAAGAGTAAATGAAAGTCTGTTGTAATATCATTTGAAAAGACTTTTACATTTCATATCAGTGAGGGTCTATAACAAACTGTCACACTTCAAGCATAAAAAAACACCACAAGCACCAGAATAAAAAATTCCTCATAACTTACTCTTGTCATCTAAGATGTTAATTTCGTTCTTTTTTCAGTTGAAAATAAATTTTGAGGAGAATACCAAGGCAGAAGTACCAACCCTGTGTTTACAAAGTGAAAGTTACAAATTAGCCTGCCACGTCATAAAGATGGAATCTTCTGATAATGTTTCAGAAGCACAAAGACCTAGATTTCTAGATTTTGCGTCCGGAGACGCTTCGGGAACGCCCTTGGCGGAACCACGCTCTGAATGAATGTGTAATCTAACCAATGAGAAAGCGGGACGTCACAGGCGGGTGACGTCATCGACCAGGAAGCATAAAAGCACGTGTGAAGCCGGCCAGCGTCAGCTTTGTGGATGAAGCGAGCGCTCGGCAGGGATGCCGGAAGGATGGGCCGAGACGCAGCGTCTCGTTCCCTCGGGGAACCAAGGTTACATACGTAACCGGGACGTTCCCCTTCAGGAACTCAAGCTGCGTCCGGAGACGCTTTGGGAACGAGATGCCCATGCCCCCAGACTTCCAAATCCCTGCCTAGTGGAAGAGCTAGGGCAGGAGAACAGAAGAGCCTTGATGGCTCGGACATCAAGGTTGTAAAACCTTACAAAGGTGAGGAGCGTGGACCATCCCGCAGCATTGCAGATGTCCTGGATTGGGACACCTGCCGAGAAAGCCTTAGAGGCACCAATAGCGCGTGTTGAGTGAGCCTTGACCCCCAGAGGTGAGGGGAGGTCAGAGGACTCGTAAGCCGTAGATATAGCATCTACAATCCATCTACTCAAAGTTTCTTTTGAAACAGGATACCCCTTCTTAGGGGGGCCATAGCAGACGAACAGTTGTTCAGATTTACGCCACAGGGCAGCTCTGTGGACATAGGCATCTAAAGCACGTACAGGACACATACAGTTTAGCTTCTGCTGGTCGGGCTCCTGAAAGGGAGGAGGACAAAAGGCCTGGAGCACAACCGGCTGTGGTGTGTTGGTGGGGACCTTAGGAACATACCCCGGCCTGGGGTAAAGGAAGGCTTTGATCATGCCGGGAGAAAACTCTAAATGAGAAGGGGCCACCGAAAGGGCCTGTAGGTCCCCAACCCGCTTAAGGGAAGTAAGAGCTAGCAATAGCACAGTCTTAATAGTGAGAAATCGAACCGGAATTTCTTCTAAAGGCTCGAATGGAGGCTTACAAAGAGCCTCAAGCACCACAGCCAGATCCCAGGTAGGGACACGGGGTCGTGTCGGAGGCCTCAGCCTCAGCACACCGCGGAGGAAACGTATAACCAGGGGGTTCTTACCCACTGGGATGCCACCAAGAGGGGCGTGGTAGGCCGAGATTGCCGCCACGTAGACCTTCAGGGTGGAGTGGGCTAACCCTGTGGAGAAACGGGCCTGCAGAAACTCCAGTACTGTACCAACCGGGCAGTTAGCTGGGTCTTGCTGGCGTTCTCCACACCATGAAGTGAAAAGCTTCCACTTCAGGGCGTATAGTTTCCTCGTAGAGGGAGCTCTGGATTGGAGGATGGTCTCCACAACCTCAGTTGAGAGACCGGAATCTATGAGTTGCGCCCCCTCAGGGGCCACACCCACAGCTTCCACAGCTCCAGGCGGGGGTGAAGGATGGTGGCCCCCGCCTGTGAGAGGAGATCCCTCCTGACCGGAATCTCCCATGGAGAGCCGTCAAGGAGAGATATCAGGTCCGAGAACCATACTCGGCCCGGCCAGTACGGGGCTACTAATAGTAGGCTAACCCCGTCCCGGCGTACTCTCTCCAGAACTCGGAAAGGCGTACAGACAAAGCCTCGGCCACGTCTGTACCATAGCATCCAGCCCCAGGGGAGCTGGATGAACTAGAGAGAACCAGAGGGGACATTGTGCATTCTCCCTCGTGGCAAAGAGATCTAATTGGGCTCGCCCAAAGATCTCCCAAATCTGCCTCACCACCTGCTTCTGGGTGAAGCATCCATTCCCCGGGCCTCGGCCCCTGTCTCGACAGGATGTCTGCTCCCACATTCAAATGCCCAGGAATGTGAACTGCTCGAAGAGAGAGGAGTTTGTCCTGGGACCACACAAGGATCTGGTGCGCCAGCTTGTATAAGGGGCGCGACCGCAGACCTCCCTGGTGGTTGATATAATAGACCACCACTGTGCTGTTGGTGCTCGACTCTTGTCCTTGACTCTCTTTGACTGCGGCGAGGATCGACTCGATCCGAGCAGGAGACAGAGCGTGCCTGCATCGTGGTCGAATCCCACACCACGCCCAGATAAGTGGTCCTCTGTGATGGAGAAAGCACACTTTTTTTGGCGTTTAGTTTTAGCCCCAACGTTTTCATGTGCGCGAGAAACCAGTCTTCGGACCTGATTTGTGACACTACTTGCTTGAATGTAAGCATCTTGAATTTCAGTTTCATAACTGATCGATTGAGGCGGCGGAGATCTATGATGGGCCGCAGCCCTCCATCCTTCTTTGGAACAATGAAGTACCGACTGTAGAACCCGGACTCCCTTGTGTGAGGAGGGACCACCTCGATGGCCTCCTTCCTCAGAAGGGTCTCTACTTCCTGCTCCATGACCAGAGCCTGCTCGGGGCCCACCAGAGTGGGAAAAACCCAGTCGAAAGGCGGCGGCGGGGTGCCGAACTGAATAGCATAACCTTTTTCTACAGTGCACAGGACCCATGCAGACACATTTGGCAGTAGCTTCCACGCTGCTAAATAGTCTACTAAGGGAACCAGCCGCTCGAGGCTGGCCTCTGGAATTGACTAAACTACTAGCTCGGAGACCTGTAACGGCGGACCGGCAGGAGACTGCCGAGCTAACTGTTCTAGAGACCCCCGAGGGGGTGACGAGCACCCCGGTTCCGCTACGATCCCGGGCGGAGAAATCCGGGGCAAATGCTCGTCGGAGGCCGTTGTGCCCTGTAACATTGGCAGGGACAGCAAACTGACCTCCCGAGGGCACCGAGGAGAAACGGACACCGTGTAATGCGGTGTGACCCGCTCTTCCCCGGTAGGGGCTGCCCTCGGCGGTCCTGGTCTGGCGTCAGCACCATTTTGGGGCCTGGGCCCTCCGAGACTGAAGCACGACCCGCAGGTCGGGCCTCGCCTTGGAGGACCCCGGCCTAGAGTGCCGCGGATCTCGGTCCCTGGATGGGGGAGTGCGAGTCGCAACACTCAGTTTTTGTACTTGGCAGTACGAGGAGCTGGTACACAGGGACGGCTGCTCACGCCCAGCAGCCGTCGAGGCTAGAGAGCGGCGAGGGAGGAACCTCTGGAACGCCGCCGCCTACTTGCGAGCCTCCTGGTACCTGCTGACGACAGAATCTACTGTGTCGCCAAACAGGCCAGAAGGCTGAAGCGGGGCGTCCAGAAGGAAGACCCTGTCCTTCTCTTTCATGTCGGACAGGGTCAACCACAGATGCCTCTCCGCCGCCACCATGGCTGCCATAGACCGCCCTACTGCCCGGGCGGTCTCCTTGGTGGCACGGAGAGCTAAATCTGCAGTTCTTTGCAGTTCCTCCAGATCTACTTTCTCGCCCTCAGCTAGCCCCTTCAGCAGGTCAGCTTGATATGCTTGGAGCACCGACATTGTGCGTAAGCAAGCTGCCGTGTACCCCTTACCCACAAGCGATGATGTAGTTCTCAACGGCTTGGAGGGTAAGGTGGGAGCCTTACCCACCTTAACGATGCCCCGCTAGGTGACAGATAACTCGCTAAAGTCTGTTCCACACGGGGCATCGCCTTATAGGCTCGCTCATCGAGCCCCACCACATTCCCATAATAGTCTGAGGCGGAGACGAATAAGCGAGCCGAAAAAGGTCTTTCCCAAGATCTCGAGATCTCTGCATGGAGATCGGGGAAGAATGGAAGGCTCCTCATTGGAGGTGGAGGCTTACTCCGCAGAAACCGTTCATCAAGCTTACTTCTCTGCGGAGCAGCTTTTACCTCGGCGGGCCAGTCAATCTTTAATTTGTCTACCGCACGAGTAACCACCTCCAATAACTCCTCGTACTGCGGCGATTGGGGGAGTGGCTCCTCAATCGCACTCTCCAAGTCAACCTCCTCGGAGGAAGACAGGAGAAGAGAGGAGCCCGCTCCTTGGGAGGAAGTAGCCGCAGTGCGGGCTTCCGAACCCTCGGAACGGGCATCGGACCTGCCGGGTAAGGAAGGAGATAGGGGGTCACCCGTCTCCATTTCCTCCAACAGGTCCAGCTGCGAACCCCAAGAATGCAGTACCCGCTCCGCCTTGGCGAAAGCGGGACCAACACCTTGGGGAACGCTGGTGAAGGCTCCCTCCTCAAAGAGAGCCTTCCGGGAGCGGAGCACCCGCAAAGGAAGTGCTTCACAATGCGGGCAGTCAGTCCTCTCAAGGGCTGACATAGCATGCTCCTCTCCCAAGCAGACCACGCACATGCTGTGTGTATCCCCGCTTGTGATGTATCTTTTACAAGGGGGAACACACAGCGTGAAACGCGGCCCGCTCTCGCCACCTTTAACTAGCTTTTTGGACATATCCTCAAAAGAAAAGCTGTACTAACTTGCACAAAAAAGGAGGATAACATACACAATAGGGATGGGACAATAAATCGATTCGTGGATCGATTCTGAGATCTTTCGAATGCATCGCCATTCTCTTTGGAATCGATTCTGAGCTTAGATTTTAGCAGCAGATGGCGCTCTAATCTAGTTTTTATCCGCACACTCAAATGCTCATGAAGAAGAGTGCTGAAGAGAACTTGTGCCTTCGGCTGAGTCATGTAATTTCACCTCGGCTCAGAATGTTTTTATGACGCAAGATTATTGTAAACACAGCCCACTGTGAACACCCTTGTAATTCGCTTCAACCTTTTCAAATTGTATAAATGATTATTTTAGGCTCAAGTGCGTGTAAGGACTTGGAAATGAGCAGAGCACGGCTGTTTCTAAAGCAAGCAGTGCCATCTGCTGTTCTAAACTAAGCTCAGAATCGTTTTGAGAAAAAATCGCGATGTGTTCGGAAAATCTTGAATCGATGCTGAATCATTTCTCGATTCGCGTTGCAACGATTTATCGTCCCATCCCTAATACACAAACACAGAGCGCTCCGCTGAAAGACAGAAGCTGACACCGGCCGGCTTCGCACGTGCTTTTATGCTTCCTGGTCGATGACGTCACCCACCCGTGACGTCCCGCTTTCTCATTGGTTAGATTACACATTCATTCAGAGCGTGGTTCCGCCAAGGGCGTTCCCAAAGCGTCTCCGGACGCAGCTTGAGTTCCTGAAGGGGAACAAAGGTTGGTTGGCCAAACTGAACCAGGATTTTCAGGGCAAGAATCTTGACAACATTCGTGTTTGTTCTTATCATTTACTTCAGGTAGGTGAAATATTAGGCTAATATATTAATTAATGCTGCTCATACGTATCTTTACCACCAATTAACTTTAGTTTGTCAAAATATTGTGCTCTTTCCTACTTACTAAGTCCTTCTCTATATGATTTAGCAGCTTCCAGACTTTTTTTCAATGGTTTAGGAGGCAAAATTTAGCAGAACAACATATTCAGTAGTGCATTAACCAAGGAATCCATGTTGTTGTTTACATCCGAGTATCTCCAATATGGCCGTGCACTTTTGTGTTCGTTTTTTTGTACTGTTGAACAGAGGTAAAGTTATTTACTTTCACAGTCGATTGCTTCAGGGAAAATACTGTAATGGTAATGTTTAAAGTGTTGTTACATGGTCATTAAAGCAAAATAAACCCTTTGTAATAAGCTGTGAAATTAACTTGTCTCATTCTTAAGGGACGTAAACATTGTGGTAATGCAAAAAAAAATATATATATATTAATTCTGTATATCACCCAAGACTGAAGATACCACAGCGATAGATCCTGTACATAACTGATTTAATTCTACATTGAGGAGACTTTATAAAATCAACAGAGGATGGGACCCAACAGCCTTCCATGTGACGGAGATACTTGGAAATTCAAATTCGTAAAGCTCTCAAAAGGTCATCTGACAGATGGATGGGTGCTGAAAAAACTTGTTAGTTTTAAGTTGAGAAGAACTTAAAATGAAGAGTGATTACAACACATTTTCCTTTCAGTGTAACTTAGAATTGTATTTCTTCAATTATGTATTAAGTTTATTTATTTAATTATTTTAAGGCAACGGTTTCCCCACTTTTTTTTAAGCACCTTACCAATTTTTCTATGAAAAATCTCTAATTCCAAAAATCTCTAATCTAACCTGATCTAAGTATAAACTAAGTATACGAATCTTAAGAAGTCAATAAAAGAAGCCTTCGCACATGTGCTAAGAGCAGAGGAAAAAGACAGATAAAACTTAAAACATTCAAGGCATACATATATTACATAATAATATATGTACTTATCATCTATCATCTTAGCATCTTCTTATCACATCATCAGATGTTTGTCTCTATGCCAAGCACTTTTATCATTTGTCACTATCTACGTATTTCCCTACCGAAGTTTATTTCTGTTCAAGGCAAGGTCACGTTGATATGACCCGAGATATCCACATTGTGGTTTTACACCCTTCACGCAGAAGCAGCAGAGTTAACATCCTTCAGATATCACTTTTGCAAATACCAGCTCCTGGAAAGAATATCTTGAACCACAAGTGGCAAACTCACAGAACGTCCTTTACATATATTAAACAAAAAAAAAAAAAAAGTATTAATGAAAACGAAAGTATTAATGAAACGTCACCATACTTGGCCACATGTCACGTCCTTTCCTTTCCTTTCCTTTCCTTTCCTTTCCTTTCCTTTCCTTTCCTTTCCAAAATGTACCTTTTATATATCAGAGCACTAAAAAATATACTACGTCTATGGAAAATTTGTATAAATGGAGTACATACCAAAAACAAAGAAAAATACATGAATCATACTGAATATACGTGACAGTGATATGAAATGGTACAATAAAAATAAAAAGAATAATCTGTAATGAATAACTGAATATATATGAAAAATTATAAATCTGAAAATTCCAATATACCAGTCCACTTATTGCTTTTTACAGTGTGTTTAATGAATATTATTTATCAGGACTGTAACAAATGCACTAAATGCTATTTCATGAAAAGAACTTTCAATATAATATTATTTGAATATTTTAATAACATTACAAATGTCCTTAGTGGCACTTTTGATCAATTTAATGTGTCCTTGTTGATTATTATGATTAAGTATTAATTTCCTTAAATTCTTACTGACTCTATATGTGAAAGGTAAAATATTGAAAACTATTTTAAAAGTATTAATTTTA
This sequence comes from Labeo catla, assembly GCA_012976165.1. NCBI lineage: Eukaryota > Metazoa > Chordata > Actinopteri > Cypriniformes > Cyprinidae > Labeo > Labeo catla. Next base: position 440,402 of record VONZ01000015.1, on the reverse strand, counting down.
AAGAGTTCTTTTATACAGTCAGAAATTATTGTTTTGTGGCATATTTTCCGTCTTATGTAATGTTCTTTCTTCTTTTTCACACTTATTTGATCACATACAACATACTAGTGATAAGATATGAGCAATACAACATTGATCCTCTCTTTTAACATCTTCAAAACTTAAATTTTATTATGAATCTTTTACTATATTTTTACTTGCGTTAGAGTATATTTTTGATAAGATGATAAGATTGTACACAGTTGAATGCATTCCTGTAAAATGGGACACTGCAAAAGTTTATTGGTAAGTGAAGTTTAACTCTCTCTTTGATTCTGGGGGGGGATTATGCTGACTCTTCGATAAGCTTGAAGATCTTTATTATGTGGTTCACAGCGATCTTATGTAAGACAGTTATCTTAAAGCTAAATCACTTATGCAACCTCTTAAATAATTTAGACCCCATAACATTTTGGTATGCTGAAATTTGCACTAAAACCTTTCATGCAGACACCAAATATTCACAGCTATTGGATGTTAAGTAACATTTTTGATATGATAACAATTACTATAAATAGAAATAATTATGTTTAGCGATACCTTCATAGAAGCAGTTATAGAGTAGTTATCTTTTTCTTTACATCTATTGCACATTGTCATTTCCTCTGATACATATTACATATTACATATTACATGATAATTATTTCAGAATTACTTTTTACAAAGCTAAATGCATATCTGGCATCAGCTAAATATTCTTTAAATTGTACTAGTTCACAGATCTCCAGCAAATTTCATATCAGTGTAACAATCATTGGCATGCTGCACAGATTTTATTGCAGCAGGCACAATTTTTTCATCTTATCTATGATTTTAGCTTCATGTAAATGGTGCTGAAATGCTATTGTCAATTTAGTACATACTTTATGAGAGATACCATATCTTACATCATCTGTTACAATAAATCATCTCATGGTTTAGACAACACCCAATTTACTATAAAAAGTGAGGAAGTTTGAAGTTTCTCTTCACATTTCTCTTGCTTGAGAAAAGGATCCTAGGTATGTCTGGCGATCATACTTCATCTTAAAATCTTTATTTTTGCTTTTAGTTTTAATGTAATTAACAAAACTCTTCTTTGTTACTTACAAAGCAATTGGAAGAAAACAAAATGGGAAAACTTACTCTTATTGCAGGTAATATGCTGAAATAATACTTTGAAAACTAGTGTGTTTTATTCATTCTTTTATATTTGTCATTTACATTGTATCATTGCGTCTTCCAGGACTGGGCTTGGTGCTCTGCCATGTTGGTGAGTCACTGAGTATCTGTTACATCAAATTCATTTTAATGAACCACTAATAACTGATATGTTCAAATCAGAAAGATGACTATCAACTCAAAATGTCTTGTCTAAGAGCTTCTTTGTGTATCCATATCCAGCCGTCTCCATGGACATGGGCTGCTACTTCACCAACTGGTCTCAGTACAGACCTGGAATTGGAAAGTATACGCCTGCAAATGTTGACCCTTTCCTTTGTACACACCTTCTCTACGCTTTTGCGATGATCAACTATGCCAACGAGCTGGTCACCTACGAGTGGAACGATGAAGTTCTCTACAAGGCCTTCAATGAACTCAAGAACACGTATGTATTAGTTACAATATAATGTTTGGCACTTCAGATACGCATTTTTTTTCAAATCATTAATGATTTTTAGTGAGACTGTGAAGTAATTTGCTCAATAAATACTAAAAATGTTATGGCATGCTAACCTGACATCATAAAATCCTTAAGAATATCCATTATTCTGACAGAAACCCCCATCTGAAAACTCTCCTGGCTGTTGGTGGATGGAACTTTGGTTCATCACAGTAAGTATTGTGAAAAAATGATCAAGTTTAGTTTTATGTTGTCAAATGAAATGCAAAAACATCTGAGATTGTTCATTAAATCTGTCTCAGGTTCTCCATTATGGTGTCCACTGCTGCAAACCGTCAGAAGTTTATCCAGTCTTCCATCAATTTCCTGAGAACTTACGGATTTGATGGTTTGGACTTGGACTGGGAATACCCTGGAGCAAGAGGAAGTCCACCTGAAGACAAACAAAGATTCACACTGCTGTGCAAGGTGGGTAATACAGTGTCTTTAGACAGTAGTGTGGTTTTTCAGCTCAAATCAGTTCAATGATGATTAATTTCACTTATTTTCATGTATATTTATCTATGCTTTTCTTTGCAGGAACTTATTGAGGCCTATGAGGCTGAGGGCAAAGCTACTGGCAGACCCAGACTGCTGCTGAGCGCTGCTGTAGCAGCTGGTAAAGGGACAATTGATGGAGGATACGAGATTGCTGAGATTGCCAAGTAAGTGTGATGACACTCAATCATAACAACGTGAAAATAAGCAGTGGCATGAAACTGAGGCTTATTACCCTTTTGATTTGTGTAATTATTTTTTTCCAGGTCCTTGGACTTCATTAATGTGATGACTTACGACTTCCATGGAACTTGGGAGAGTTTCACAGGACACAACAGCCCCCTGTACCAAGGCTCAAAGGATGAGGGAGAATTGATCCACTTCAATGTCGTAAGAATTGATTTACTGTAACATTAGATTTTCAAACCTCCCAAATGAATCCATTTTAAAATCACAACTCTCATTCAGGATTCCGCTATGCGCTATTGGAGGGACAACGGTACCCCTCTCGAGAAACTCAGAATGGGTTTTGCCACATACGGGCGCACTTTCCGTCTGTCATCTGCAGAAACTGGCGTTGGAGCCCCAGCTAGTGGACCTGCTGCAGCTGGAACCTACACTCGTGAGGCTGGATTCTGGTCTTACTATGAGGTGGGAGCTTTGAAAAAGTAATTTTGTCCAAAATAATGGAATTTATTCTTTAAAAGTGTATCTTGAATATTCCTAGTATCTAATACCCAATATCTGTATAGATCTGTGGATTCCTACAAGGAACAACCCTCCAGTGGATTGAGGATCAGAAGGTGCCTTATGCCACAAAGAACAATGAGTGGGTTGGATTTGACACCAAGGAGAGCTACGAAACTAAGGTACTTTTATGATTTGAGACTTTACTGTAGTTCATTGTCATTAGCAACTAATTAGCAACTCACTCTTTTTCTTTCAATTTATAGGTCCGTTATTTGAAAGATCAGAACTTTGGTGGAGCCTTCGTCTGGGCACTTGATCTGGATGACTTTGCAGGACAATTCTGTAATCAGGGGAACTATCCTCTCATGGGCCATCTGCGCAATCTTCTGGATATCGGTAAGTCTTTGCTAATCACTAGTTGGTGCTGTTCACATCAAGCTGCTTGTGTGTGGTAAAATTCAAAACGTAACATTGTTAACATTGTCACATTCATATGTGTGTCAAGGAATCTTTATAAACCAGGCTGAATTTTTGGAAAGTTATAAACATTTTTATGCTTTTTAGAACCAGTGCCACCAAACCTCACAGAAAAACATAGATGGAAAGGACAATATATTCAATATTTCAGGGTGTCTAGTTAGACTAAGTAGAAATAGCCCGCCTTGTTGGCAGAGGCTATTTACACTAACTCCGCCCACCAACGCGTGGTTCACTAGACAAGATTATAAAAGTCAGCTATTAAATGACACCTCTAGTGGTATAGATAGTAAAGCACGCAACACTGACTTTTTGACACAATAGATGTGAGTCTGAATCCGCCTTTTACCAAACTCATTCTTCTCCCTTTTCAAATCACTTATTACCAGAAATGTATTATCAGAAAGGCATTTATTTTAAATAGGAATAAAGGAAATAATCAAAAAGTGGAAAATAAAGTGCCTCATGGGTGTTTAACGGCTAGGATTAGGGGTAGGTGTAGGGAGGGCTTAACTGTCCCATTTAATCATTTTAATAAAAAATTTACACTCAATACATTAATATTTCATATTGTTTTCTAATATATTGTTTTCAGTACTACAATACTGAGGTGCAAATATCTGCCACTAAATACTATAAATAGCATAACTACTATTTATTGCAAAGAAAATACTGCTATCTTTACATAATGTAAACACAATCTATTGCTATTTGCACTAAGTGCAATATTATATTATAAGCAAAACAAAAGCCAAAAAGCTGTCTGGCTAATGCTAACATGTCTGTATTTTTTCAGAATTGCCTCCAACCACCACCCTCAAACCCGGACAAACAACCACAACTACCACCACAACAACCACCACCACCACTCATGCTCCAGGATCAGGATTCTGTAATGGAAAACCCGATGGACTCTATGCTAACCCTGATGACCCCAGCAGATACTACAACTGTGCAGGAGGCCATACTTATGAAAGCAGCTGTGGTGCAGGTACCATGTTTGATGACAGCTGTAAGTGCTGTAACTGGCCCAAACGCAGTCACTAATGTGAAAAGAAACAGGACACTGCAAATTTGCTTAAGCTCAAGAATCAAAACTATTTCATGTAAATAAAAATTAGCGTGGACTGAACATAGTTACTTAATGTGGTTTTTTTTCCCCATTTGAATGTATTTTGAAACTGTATAATGCATGTTTTTTTAATAACTCCCCTGTGAATTTAATTATTATATGATTGCTGTTAGTACAACTGCTGTATGCTAAATCATTTATTAAATTGAACACAACTTAAAAGCTCATAATAATAAACAATGTGCAACTATCATTAAGATTCTGGTTGTATTTTATTACATCATCTTGCATTCAAAACAGAATGGGATCAAGGCAAGGTAAAGCAAGTTTATTTATATAGCACATTTCATACACAATGGTAATTCAAAGTGCTTTACATGAAATAAAATTAAAATAACCCAAAAATATAATCACAACAATAAAACAAGCAATTAAAAAAAACTTCTTAAATTATTTAAATTTTATTTGAAATGAATTAAAACAGCAAATCAATGAAAAAAAAACATAATTCGATTAGTGCTCTGTGATGCTAGATGTTTTAGAATCACTTTCATTATGTAATGGACAAATATAAATAGTTTATCAATAATCAAAACACAACAAACATTTCAAGCTGAATACCTGCAATTTGTGGCAAAAAAAAATATTCAGTAATTCTAACTGACTCCCTGCAGATCTTCATATAAGAGAATTAAAATGACAAATCTTGGTTATTTTATGACTGGTTAATTTACCAGCAGGCATTTTTAGTAACAGTCTGGTAACATTAACAGTGCATGATTAGATTATGTGAAGCTACTGCAAAAGTTCAAGTCAAGTTAATCAAGTGAAATCACAAACTAAAAATAGAAACACACGAGATATTGCTCATTTATTGATTTATTGATTGAAGCGTGGGAAGTGAACTTGAACTATACTGCATAGATAATGAATTGTACTGCATAGCCTACTACTCTTTCCTCTGGTGCAGCTACACATATTTCTAAAGGTGATTTTTTTTTTCTGTCTTTTTTTTTTTTTTTACTTGATATGTTAAATGAAATCAAATTTTAGGGAGAATGGAGAAGAACAGTTCCCCTTCAGTCGTTTCACTACGATGTTACATATGGGAACTCGCTTGAGAGTCCAATCATCTCTGAGCCTTATTCAAAAGGCCAGTGAACATTGGCGAGTGGTATTTGCATGTCGAGCCACTCCCCTGTACATACGGGTATATAAGATGGCAGCATGCAACCACTCATTCAGATTTTCGCTTCGGAGCCTTGTCAGCCTCCAAAAAAAAAAGAGTTCCTGTCAAAAAAGAAAAGAGTTCCTGCTCTCTCTCCGCTGGCGTGCTGCCAACACTAAAAGAGCTTAATTTAAAAGAGCTTAATCTAAAAGAGCGTTCGACAGCCGCCAGCGAGGTCCTGCGGGCTGCCGTTTTCACGGCAAACAAAAGAGCCTCCTGCATTCCAGCGAGCCCCCATTTGAGTGCACAGTTGTGCCGCGGTTCTCCCTGGGCAGACCGGGATCTAAAAGAGCACATTTCTCACGGCTGTCGAGGGCATTTTTCCCGGGATGTCTCTCCGGCCGTGCGCTTCTGGGTGTGGTAGTTTCCTTGCCTCGCTGGACGGACATGATTGCTGCCTCACGTGCCTGGGCCGAGAGCACTCTGAGGAAGCGTTCACGGATGGTTCATGCGTTCATTGCGAGCGCATGACCATGGCCGCGTTAAGATGTCGCCGCTCGTTCGCGAGTCGGCTCCCCTCGTTGCCTTCCCGCAGTAAGTCGTTGAGCCGTCAAGGTTTTTCGGCTACCGCGGCGGGGCACTTGGGGGACATACAGGTGACCGTGCAGAATGTTCCGCCGGCCAGCAAAGCCCCGCGGACTTCTGCACCACCACGCGGTCCCGTCGAGTGGCCAGAGCAGTTCACTTCCCCGCACGCCGGGCCGAGTGTCTCCTTCGGTGCTCCACAGGAGGTCGAGATGTCTGCTTCAGCATCAGAGGGAGCGTCAGAAGGTGAAGCGGACGTCTCGGCGGGTCGGCGCCCCTCTGCGGTCGCCGCCCTGTCTGAGGCGGACACTGAACTTTCGGCTATGCTCCTCCGAGCCGCCAAGGAGATCGGTCTGGAGGTGCCTAAAACACCTCCGGCCGATCCTTCAAGGCTGGATGATTGGTTTCTGGGGAGGTCACCCGCAGCACCGCCGCGCTCCACCCCAGAGCCTTTCTTCCCAGAGGTGCATGAGGAGCTGGTGAGGACGTGGCGGGCTCCGTATTCATCTCCCGAGCCCCCCGTATTCATCTCCCCAGCTCCTCTCCCCTCGCCACCCTCGACGGCGGGGCAGCCAAGGGTTATGTGGCGGTCCCTCAGGTTGAGCACGCTGTTGCGGTGCAATTAATGCCCACGGGGCGCTGCCACCTGGCGGGATCGGCCCCATCTCCCCTCCAGGGCGTGTAAGCTCTCGTCCGCTCTCAGACCCTACAGGTCTACCAAGCCCAGGCGTTAAAACATCTGCATGAGGGTGGCCCTGACCAAGGGGCGATGCAGGAACTCCGTGCCACCACCGACTTCGCCCTCCGGGCGACAAAGGTGACGGCACGTTCCCTTGGCCAGGTGATGTCCACGATTGTGGTCCAGGAGCGACACCTGTGGCTGACCCTGGCTCAGATGGCAGACGTCAACAAAGCTCGCTTTCTTGACGCTCCCATCTCCCAGGGCGGCCTATTCGGCGACACCGTCGAGGACTTTGCCCAGCAGTTCTCGGCGGTCCAGAAGCAGACGGAGGCGATTAAGCACATCCTCCCTCGTCGTGACAGTGCCACCACGTCCGCGAGGCCTCAACCTTCGCCTGCCCGTCGCCAAGGGCGCCCCCCTGCGGCCCCTAAAAAACCAGCTCTGTCCCCTGCCGAGGCACACGATGTCAGACTCGCAGCCCGACGTCGAGCTGGCCGCGGGAGAGCGGCACCGCCCGCGCCTCAGGGACCGGCCAGGAACACCCGCAGGAGAGTTGCGAAGCGTCCCTGACGCGGGCAACCCAGAGGTGGAGGAGATTGCTCTTTGGGGGACGACAACATCTACGTTCCCACTCCCGGTGGAGGGCCGGGAGCTGCTGTGCGCTCGAATGCTGCCGTCGGCCTACGGGTCGACGGTACCCACAACTTCACAGAAAGAGTCAATTTCCTCACCTCTGGGGTCCCGACCCCGAGTTCCCTTCTTGAGCGACGTCTTGCCTCCTCGGATCCAGACTCGGAGGTCGATATCGCCAGCGCGGGAACCAGGGAAGAAGGTAAGCGCTGCCCAGTGCAGTCAGACTTTTCTCCAGGACGTTCTTCCTTCTGGGATCAGTCCCCTTCCCCTTCCCCCCCCAGGCTGCCCCACCGCGGTCACGTCGGTCAATGCTCCTTTGATTCCCCTGGCGACCAGGCTGGGAGCTTGGCTTCAGCTTCCCAGCCCCTCGCAGTGGTTGATTCGGACGGTACGTCTCGGCTATGCGATTCAGTTCGCCAGGCGTCCGCCCAGGTACAGAAGCATCCTTTTCACTTCTGTCCACTCGGACACACATGCCGCTGTCCTGTGTGCGGAGGTTGCAGTCCTACTGGCGAAGGATGCAATCGAGCCTGTCCCTCCAGCCGAGATGAAGTCAGGGTTCTATAGTCCCTACTTCATCGTGCCCAAAAAGAGCGGTGGGTTAAGACCCATCCTGGATCTTCGAGCTCTGAATCGGTCCCTTCTCAGGCTGCCGTTCAAGATGCTCATGACGAAGCACATGCTAACATGCATCCGTCACCAGGATTGGTTCGCAGCCATCGACCTGAAGGATGCGTACTTTCACGTCTCGATTCTACCTCGACACAGACCCTTCCTGCGGTTTGCTTTCGAGGGTCGAGCGTATCAGTACAAAGTGCTTCCATTTGGCCTGTCCTTCTCTCCCCGTGTCTTTACGAAAGTCACGGAAGCTGCCTTATCCCCCCTCTGGCGGATGGGCATTCGCATTCTCAACTATCTCGACGACTGGCTCATAGCTCACTCGCAAGATGTGTTGTGCGAACACAGGGACCTGGTGCTCCAGCACCTCAGCCATCTGGGCCTTCAGGTCAACCGGGAGAAGAGCAAACTCTCCCCAGTGCAGAGGATCTCTTTTCTCGGTGTGGAGCTGGACTCGGTCAACATGACAGCCCGTCTCGCCAACGAGCGCGCGCAGTCAGTGCTGAATTGTCTGAACTCATTCAGACACAAGACAGCGGTCCCTCTCAAAACATTTCAGAGGCTCCTGGGGCATATGGCAGCTGCAGCCGCGGTGACGCCGCTGGGCTTGCTTCATATGAGACCGCTTCAGCACCGGTTACACGATCGAGTCCCAAGATGGGCATGGCACCGTGGCACACTCCGGATTGGCGTTTCCTTGCAGTGTCGCCGCCTGTTCAGCCCGTGGTCAGACACGGCCTTTCTTCAGGCCGGAGTCCCTCTGGGACAAGTCTCCAGGCATCTTGTGGTTTACACGGATGCCTCTTCCACGGGTTGGGGTGCTGTATGCAACGGGCAAGCAGCCTGCAATGGCATATCAATTGACTAGAGTTGTAGGCTGTGCTTCTTGCGCTGCGTCGCTTCCGACCGATGCTGCGCCACAAGCACATGCTTGTTCGCACCGACAGCACTGCGACCGTAGCCTATATCAACCACCAAGGTGGTCTTCGCTCCCGTCGCATGTCACAACTCGCCCGCCATCTGCTCCTGTGGAGTCAGACGTGGCTGAAATCGCTACGTGCCGTTCACATTCCAGGAGAACTCAACCGTGCAGCCGACCAGCTCTCACGGCAGTCCACCCATCCTGGAGAATGGCGACTCCACCCCCAGGTAGTCCAGCTGATTTGGAGCCATTTCGGCGAAGCCCAGATAGATCTGTTTGCTTCCCCCGAATCCTCCCACTGCCAGCTGTTTTATTCCCTCAGCGAGGCTCCCCTCAGCAGGGATGCGCTGGCACACAGCTGGCCTCCGGGGCCCAAGTACGCCTTTCCCCCAGTGAGCCTCCTTGCACAGACACTGTGCAAGATCAGGGAGGACAAGGAGCAGGTTCTGCTGGTTGCGCCATACTGGCCCACCCGGACCTGGTTTCCAGAACTCATTTCCCTTGCGGCAGCCCCTCCCTGGAAGATCCCCTTGAGGAGAGACCTTCTTTCTCAGGGGATGGGCACAATTTGGCACCCGCGTCCCGACCTATGGAACCTGCACGTCTGGCTCCTGGACGGGACGCGTCAGACCTCTCCGGCCTTTCACAGGCCGTGATAGATACTATCACTCAGTCTAGAGCTCCCTCTACAAGGCAGGCCTATGCACTGAGATGGGGTCTGTTCGTTGACTGGTGCTCCTCTCACGGAGAGGACCCACAGAGATGTCCGATTGCAGTAGTTCTTTCCTTCCTGCAGGAGAAGTTGGAGCGCAGGCTGTCCCCTTCGACTCTCAAAGTGTACGTTGCTGCCATCGCAGCGTATCACGATGCAGTGGATGGAGCATCCCTTGGTAAGCACCAACTGATCGTGAGGTTCCTTAGAGGTGCAAGAAGGGTTAATCCCCCTAGACCGCACCTCGTACCCTCTTGGGATCTCTCCGTCACCCTCCAGGGTCTGCGGGAGGCCCCATTTGAGCCACTCACGTCAGTAGAGCTAAAACATCTGTCTCTTAAGACAGCGCTCCTGATCGCGCTGGCCTCCATCAAGAGTGTAGGGGACCTACAAGCCTTCTCTGTCGACGAAGCGTGCCTGGAATTCGGGCCCGGTGATTTTCACATCATCCTGAGACCCTGGCCCGGTTATGTGCCCAAGGTTCCCACCACGCCTTTCCGCGATCAGGTGGTGAACCTGCAAGCTCTGCCCCTGGAGGAGGCAGACCCGGCCTCTGCGCTGCTGTGTCCAGTCCGCGCCCTGCGTATATATGGGACCGCACTCGGCACTTCAGGCGCACCGAGCAGCTCTTTGTCTGCTTTGGAGGTCAGCAGAAAGGGAATGCTGTCTCCAAACAGAGGTTGGCCCATTGGGTGGTAGATGCCATCTTCCTGTCATATCAAAACCAGGGAGAGCCATGCCCCTTAGGTGTTCATGCCCACTCCACAAGGAGTGTTGCCTCATCCTATGCGTTGGCTCATGGCGCCTCACTAGCAGATATCTGTAGAGCTGCGGCTGGGCGACACCTAATACCTTCGCTAGGTTCTACAACCTTCGCGTTGAGGCCGTGTCCTCCCATGTCTTAACATAGACATCTGGTAAGCGGGAGACCGGCTGGTGTCGGCTTGCTGCGCCACTCCTACAGGATTCGTGCGCTATATCCCTCAGTTGTTCCCTCCGGTGAACCTTGGGTCCTCCATGCCCCGCAGTCAGGCCTAGCTGCTGAGTAGTGCCTGACTGTGCTCCGGCTGGGTCTCCTTCGCCCAGCAGGTTGTGGCAACATGTCTCAGTATTTTTCCACGGTCAGCCAGAAGGCCGCTGTTTCCCTCATATATCTCTAAGGCTATAGATATATTGAATTATTTTCATTCCACATGTAGAGATTTCATGTGCTCCGCCCCCCCCAACTTCTGCTTCAGTAACAACTGGCATCCCTGTGGGGTCCCCTACTGGCCCTCAGGGCGTTGGGAAGGTTACGTTCATATCCGTCTGCTGATACGTCCGCCTGTCAGCACGTGGATCTGTGCGTAACGTGGCGTCTGGTTCGTGGCCTGTTCCATGGGTCTGTTCCCATATGTAACGTCGTAGTGAAACGACTGAAGGGGAACGTCTAGGTTACATATGTAACCCTCGTTCCCTGAAGGAGGGAACGGAGACGTTACATCCCCTGCCACGACCCTACGTCGCGCTGACGCCGGGTTGCGACTCGGCTCCTCAGTGAAAACCTGAATGAGTGGTTGCATGCCGCCATCTTATATACCCGTATGTACGGGGGAGTGGCTCGACATGCAAATACCACTCGCCAATGTTCATTGGCCTTTTGAATAAGGCTCAGAGATGATTGGACTCTCAAGCGAGTTCCCATATGTAACGTCTCCGTTCCCTCCTTCAGGGAACGAGGGTTACGTACGTAACCTAGACGTTTACTTTGTAGTCTAAACTGAAATGAAATTAGCATTGACCAGCTTTGGGAATTTCCTATGTTTTTTTTAGAATGGCAATTTTGGACTTAAGAGTAAATGAAAGTCTGTTGTAATATCATTTGAAAAGACTTTTACATTTCATATCAGTGAGGGTCTATAACAAACTGTCACAGTTCAAGCATAAAAAAACACCACAAGTACCAGTGACTTCCAGAATAAAAATTTCCTGATAACTTACTCTTGTCATCTAAGATGTTAATTTCGTTCTTTTTTCAGTTGAAAATAAATTTTGAGGAAAATACCAAGGTGGAAGTACCAACCCAGTGTTTACAAAGTGAAAGTTACAAATTAGCCTGCCATGTCATAAAGATGGAATCTTCTGATAATGTTTCAGAAGCACAAGGACCTAGATTTCTTTATTCTTATATTAGACAGCTGAGCTGATAAACTACCAGCAGATATGTGGAACACCTGATTTGGCACAAGATTAGATCACTGATTAGAAAGATGATGCACTATTAAGTTACTAATATACATTCATCTTATTTGTTTTTCTGCTCTGTTGACATTGTTCAGTTTGATTGAGTTGTGCAAAAACTGTCTGAGAAATAAAGGCGTTTGTGGTTGGCCAAACTGAACTAGAATTTTCAGGGCAAGAATCTTGACAACATTCATGTTTGTTCTTATCATTTACTTCAGGTAGGTGAAATATTAGGCTAATATCTTAATTAATGCTGCTCATACGTATCTTTACCACCTATTAACTTTAGTTTGTCAAAATATTGTGCTCTTTCCTGCTTACTAAGTCCTTCTCTATATGATTAAGCAATTTCCAGACGTTTTTTCCATGGTTTAGGAAGCAAAATTTAGCAGAACAACATATTCAGTAGTGCATTAACCAAGGAATCCATGTTGTTGTTTACATCCAAGTATCTCCAATATGGCCGTGCACTTTTGTGTTCGTTTTTTGTACTGTTGAATAGAGGTAAGTTATTTACTTTCACAGTCGATTGCTTCAGGGAAAATACTGTAATGGTAATGTTTAAAGTGTTGTTAGATGCTCATTAAAGCAAAATAAACCCTTTGTAATGAGCCGTGAAATTAACTTGTGAAATTAAGACTGCAGATAATACCACAGCGATAGATCCTGTACGTAATTGATTTAATTCTACATTGAGGAGACTTTATAAAATCAACAGAGGATGGGACCCAACAGCCTTTCATGTGACGGAGATACTTGGAAATTCAAATTCGTAAAGCTCTCAAAAGGTCATCTGACAGATGGATGGGTGCTGAGAAAACTTGTTAGTTTTAAGTTGAGAAGAACTTAAAATGAAAAGTGATCACAACACATTTTCTTTTGTTTCAGTAACATTCATTTGTCAGTGTAACTCAGAATTGTATTTCTTCAATTATGTATGAAGTTTATATACTTAATTATTTTAAAGCAACGGTTTCCTTACTTTTTTTTTAAGCACCTTACCAAATTTTCTATGAAAAATCTCTGATTCAAAAAATCTCTAATCTAACCTGATCTAAGTATAAACTAAGTATACTAATCTTAAGAAGTCAAAGAAAAAAGCCTTCACACAAGTGCTAAGAGCAGAGGAAAAAGAGAGATAAAACTTAAAACAATCAAGGCATACATATATTATATAATTATATATGTACTTATCATCTGTCATCTTAACATCTTCTTATCACATCATCAGATGTTTGTCTCTAGAAGGACAATGCCAAGCACTTTTATCATTTGTCACTATCTACATATTGCCACATACACTACCGTTCAAAAGTTTGGGGTCAGTACATTTTTATTGTTTCTTTTTTTTTTTTTTTTTTTTTTTTAAGAAATTAATACTTTTATTCACTAAGGATGTATTAAGTTAATAATTAAAAGTTTATTAAAAGTTAATAATAAATAATTTACATTGTTATAAAATATTTATATTTTGAATAAACACTGTACTTTTTAAACTTGTTATTCATGAAAGAATCCTGAAAAAAAAAAATCACAGGTTCCAAAAAATATTTGGCAGCACAACTGTTGATATTATCCAACATTGATCATTCTAATAATAAATCCGCATATTAGAATGATTTCTGAAGGATCATGTGACACTTAAGACTGGAGTAACAGCTGATAAAAATTCAGCTTTTCATCACAGGAATAAATTCTATTTTAAAGTATGTTAAAATAAAAAACATTATTTTATATTGTAAAAACATTTTGCAATATTACTGTTTTTTTTCTATATTTTTAATCAAATAAATGCAGCCTTGATGAGCATAAGAGACTTCTTTAAAGACTATTACAAGTCTTACTGACCCCAAACTTTTGAACGGTAGTGTATTTCCCTACCAAAGTTTATTTCAGTTCAAGGCAAGGTCACGCTGATATGACCTGAGATACGCATATTGTGATTTTACACGCTTCAAGCAGAAGCAGCAGAGTTAACTTCCTTCAAATATCACTTTTGCAAATACCAGCTCCTGGAAAGAATATCTTGAACCACAAGTGGCAAACGTCCTTTACATATATTAAAAAAAGTATTAATGAAAATGTACCAAACTGTTTTGTCCTTTTATTATAACAAAAGTTGAGGGGCAGCAGTGGCCTAATTGTTAGAGAGTCGGACTTGTAAAAAAGGGACACTGAAAAAGTACATTGGTAAGTGCAGTTTAACTCTCTGTTTGATTCTGGTTTCCAAAACATTGGGGGGGATTATGCTGACTCTTCGATAAGCTTGAAGATCTTTATTATGTGGTTCACAGCGATCTTATATAAGACAGTTATCTTAAAGCTAAATCACTTATGCAACCTCTTAAATAATTTGGACCCCATAAAATTTTGGTATGCTGAAATTTGCACAAAAACATTTCATGCAGATACCAAATATTCACAGCTACTGGATGTTAAGTAACATTTTTGATATGATAACAGTTACTATTAGAAGCACTAACATACAGATTGAGATTTCTTCACACTTTTACTAAAAGCTGTATTACAGAGGAGCAGTTACAGTGTAATTATCTTTTTCTTTACATTTATCGCACATTGTCATTTCCTTTGATACATATTACATGATAATTCTTTCATAATTACTTTTTACAAAACTAAATGCATATCTGGCATCAGCTAAATATTCTTTAAATTGTACTAGTTAACAGATCTCCTGCAAATTTCATATCAGTGTAACAATCATTGGCATGCTGCACAGAATTTATTGCAGCAGGCACAATTTTTTCATCTTATCTACGATTTTAGCTTCATGTAAATGGTGCTAAAACGTTATTGTCATAGTTTAGGATACCATATCTTACATCATCAGTTACAATAAATCATCTCATATGGTTTAGACAACACCCAATTTACTATAAAAAGTGAGGAAGTTTGAAGTTTCTCTTCACATTTCTCTTGCTTGAGAAAAGGATCCTAGGTATGTCCGGCGATCATACTTCAGCTTAAAATCTTTATTTTTGCTTTTAGTTTAAATGTAATTAACAAAACTCTTCTTTGTTACTTACAGAGCAACTGGAAGAAAACAAAATGGGAAAGCTTACACTTATTGCAGGTAATATGCTGAAATAATACTTTGAAAACTAGTGTGTTTTATTCATCCTTTTATATTTGTCATTTACATTGTATCATTGCGTCTTCCAGGACTGGGCTTGGTGCTCTGCCACGTTGGTGAGTCATTGAGTATCTGTTACATCAAATTCATTTTAATGAACTACTGATAACTGATATGTTCAAATCAGAAAGATGACTATCAACTCAAAATGTCTTGTCTAAGAGCTTCTTTGTGTATCCATATCCAGCCGTCTCCATGGACATGGGCTGCTACTTCACCAACTGGTCTCAGTACAGACCTGGAATTGGAAAGTATACGCCTGCAAATGTCGACCCTTTCCTTTGTACTCACCTTCTCTATGCTTTTGCGATGATCAACTATGCCAACGAGCTGGTCACCTACGAGTGGAACGATGAGGTTCTCTACAAGGCCTTCAATGAACTCAAGAACATGTATGTATTAGTTACAATATAATGTTTGGCACTTCAGATGCTCAATTTCACAAACCATTAATGATTTTTATTGAGACTGTGAAGTAATTTGCTCAATGAATACTAAAAAAGTTATGGCATGCTAACCTGACATCATAAAATCCTTAAGAATATCCATTATTCTCACAGAAACCCCCATCTGAAAACTCTCCTGGCTGTTGGTGGATGGAACTTTGGTTCATCACAGTAAGTATTCTGAAAAAATGATTAAGTTTAGTTTTATGTTGTCAAATGAAATGCAAAAACATCTGAGATTGTTCATTAAATCTGTCTCAGGTTCTCCATCATGGTGTCCACTGCTGCAAACCGTCAGAAGTTTATTCAGTCTTCCATCAATTTCCTGAGAACTTACGGATTTGATGGTTTGGACTTGGACTGGGAATACCCTGGAGCAAGAGGAAGTCCACCTGAAGACAAACAAAGATTCACACTGCTGTGCAAGGTGGGTAGTACAGTGTCTTTAGACAGTAGTGTGGTTTTTCAGCTCAAATCAGTTCAATGATGATTAATTTCACTTATTTTCATGTATATTTATCTATGCTTTTCTTTGCAGGAACTTATTGAGGCCTATGAGGCTGAGGCCATAGCTACTGGCAGACCCAGACTGCTGCTGAGCGCTGCTGTAGCAGCTGGCAAAGGGACAATTGATGGAGGATACGAGATTGCTGAGATTGCCAAGTAAGTGTGACGACACTCAATCATAACAATGTGAAAATAAGCAGTGGCATGAAACTCAGGTTTATTACCCTTTTGATTTGTGTAATTATTTTTTCCAGGTCCTTGGACTTCATCAATGTGATGACTTACGACTTTCATGGAACTTGGGAGAGTTTCACAGGACACAACAGCCCCCTGTACCAAGGCTCAAAGGATGAGGGAGAATTGATCCACTTCAATGTCGTAAGAATTGATTTACTGTAACATTAGATTTTAAAACCTCCCAAATGAATCCATTTTAAAATCACAACTCTCATTCAGGATTCCGCTATGCGCTATTGGAGGGACAACGGTACCCCTCTCGAGAAACTCAGAATGGGTTTTGCCACATACGGTCGCACTTTCCGTCTGTCATCTGCAGAAACTGGCGTTGGAGCCCCAGCTAGTGGACCTGCTGCAGCTGGAACCTACACTCGCGAGGCTGGATTCTGGTCTTACTATGAGGTGGGAGCTTTGAAAAAGTAATTTTGTGCAAAATAATGGAATTTATTCTTTAAAAGTGTATTTTGAATATTCCTAGTATCTAATACTCAATATCTGTATAGATCTGTGGATTCCTACAAGGAACAACCCTCCAGTGGATTGAGGATCAGAAGGTGCCTTATGCCACAAAGAACAATGAGTGGGTTGGATTTGACACCAAGGAGAGCTACGAAACTAAGGTACTTTTATGATTTGAGACTTTACCGTAGTTCATTGTCATTAGCAACTGATTAGCAACTCACTCTTTTTCTTTCAATTCATAGGTCCGTTATTTGAAAGATCAGAACTTTGGTGGAGCCTTCGTCTGGGCACTTGATCTGGATGACTTTGCAGGACAATTCTGTAATCAGGGGAACTATCCTCTCATGGGCCATCTGCGCAATCTTCTGGATATCGGTAAGTCTTTGCTAATCACTAGTTGGTGCTGTTCACATCAAGCTGCTTGTGTGTGGTAAAATTCAAAACGTAACATTGTTAACATTGTCACATTCATATGTGAGTCAAGGAATCTTTATAGACAAGGCTGAATTTTTGGAAAGTTATAAATAACTTTTTATAAATAAAGTTATAGTTTATGCTTTTTAGAAACAGTAGATAGCAGTGTCACCAAACCTCACAGAAAAACTTAGATTACAAGATGGAAATGACAATATATTAAATATTACAGATTGTCTAGTGGAAATAGCTTGCCTTGTTGGCAGAGGCTATTTACACTAACTCCGCCCACCAACGTGTGGTTGGGCCAGTGGTTTTCAAATCTGCCTTTTACCAGACTTGTTCTTCTCCCTTTTTGTCACATCAAATTGTAAAGGCATTTATTTTAAATAAAATAAACGAAATTCTCAAAAAGTAGAAAATAAAGTGCCTCATGGGTGTTTAACGGCTAGGATTAGGGGTAGGTGTAGGGAGGGCTTAATTGTCCCATTTAATCATTTTAATAAAAAATTTACACTCAATACATGAATATTTCATATTGTTTTCTAATGTACTACATGACTGAGGTGCAAATATCTGCCACTAAACAGTATAAATAGCATAACTACTATTTACTGCAAAGAAAATACTGCTATCTTTACATAATGTAAATACAATCTATTGCTATTTGCACTAAGTGCAATATTATATTATAAGCAAAACAAAAGCCAAAAAGCTGTCTGGCTAATGCTAACATGTCTGCATTTTTTCAGAATTGCCTCCTCTGCCTCCAACCACCACCCTCAAACCCGGACAAACAACCACAACTACCACCACAACAACCACCACCACCACTCATGCTCCAGGATCAGGATTCTGTAATGGAAAACCCGATGCACTCTATGCTAACCCTGATGACCCCAGCAGATACTACAACTGTGCAGGAGGCCATACTTATGAAAGCAGCTGTGGTGCAGGTACCGTGTTTGATGACAGCTGTAAGTGCTGTAACTGGCCCAGACGCAGTCACTAATGTGAAAAGAAACAGGACACTGCAAATTTGCTTAAGCTCAAGAATCAAAACTATTTCATGTAAATGAAATTAGCGTGGACTGAACATAGTTACTTAATGTGTTTTTTTTCCCCAGTTTAATGTATTTTGAAACTGTATAATGCATGTTTTTTTAATAACTCCCCTGTGAATTTAATTATTATATGATTGCTGTTAGTACAAGTGCTGTTAATCATGCCAAATCATTTATAAAAAATGTACACAACTTAAACGCTCATAATAATAAACAATGTGCAACTATCATTAAGATTTGGTTGTATTTTATTACATCATCTTGCATTCAAAACAGAATGGAATCAAGGCAAGTCAAAGCAAATTTATTTATATAGCACATTTCATACACAATGGTAATTCAAAGTGCTTAACATAAAAGAAATTAAAATAATCCTAAAAATATAATCACAACAATAAAAACAAGGAATTAGAAGATAAAACTTATTAAAAACTTTTTAAATGATTTAAAATTTGATTTTAAATGAATTAAAATAGCAAATCAATGAAAAAAAAACATAAATCAATTAGTGTACTGTGATGCTAGATGTTTTACCATCACTTTCATTATGTTATGGACAAACATAAATAGTTTATCAATAATCAAAACAGAACAAACATTTCAAGCTGAATACCTGCAATTTGTGGCAAAAAAAAAAAAAAATCAGTAATTCGAACTGACTCCATGCAGATCTTTATATAAGAGAATTAAAATGACAAATCGGTAACACTTTATAATAAGGTTCAGTTGTAAGTCATTTTATAAGCAGTCAGTTAATGATGAAATAATCATTTACAAAACATTTCTAAAAGATTACTAAGTGATATGCTAACAATTTGTGTATGTTTTGTTAATTCATTTACAAGTAATTTACAAGTAATTAGTTAATAATTAACTAATCATTTACAAAACATGACTATGCATTCATAAACGATTAATAAGTGAAATGTTAGTACTTTTTATCTATGCTTTGTAGATTAAGCTATAAATCATTTACAAGTGATTAGATAATGATGCACTAATAATTTACAAAACATCACTATACGTTCACAAATGATTAAGTAATATGCTAACGATTTACAAATCTGTCCTAAGTTATCTTAAAAAAAAAAACATATCATTAAATAATCAAACAGATCCTTAGTCAATGGTTAATAAGTTACTAGTTAATATATCATTAATCAATTATAAATTATTAAAATGTCAATCATTGAAATGTTTACCCTCCATTGAAGATCATATCATGAATAAATCATTTATAAATCTTTCTGCATCCCCTAATCTAAAGTGTAAACAATTCATCAGTTGCAAATGTTTTACTTATCATTCGTAGATCTTTCCCCACCAGCATGTATACCCACACAACCTGTAACCGGCAGGTTTGTAAAACATTTACAACTGATGAGTAGTTTACACTTTAGATTAGGGGATGCAGAAAGATTTGTAAATTATCTATTCATGTTTACACACAACAGGTTTTGAATACTTGTTGTGTGTACTGCAATGTAAGGGCTGACTGGTGAGGGTAAAGATGGTAAACACATGGAGTATTTTAGCACTGTGCACCTGATGTGATCTTCAGTGGAGGGTAAAACTGGTTCACATTATTACTAGATCCCACACACTC
Source organism: Labeo catla (assembly GCA_012976165.1). Taxonomy (NCBI): domain Eukaryota; kingdom Metazoa; phylum Chordata; class Actinopteri; order Cypriniformes; family Cyprinidae; genus Labeo; species Labeo catla. Next base: position 420,551 of record VONZ01000015.1, on the reverse strand, counting down.
CACACAGAACACAAGTCTGTGCTGATGAGAGAAAGGGTTTACATGTTTATTCACTTGACAGCAAATAATGTATTATTATTTAAAAAAAGAAAATAGTTTAAGAACAATTGCATTTTTGTGCTTTTCAACATATCACTTATTAATCATTTATAAACACATAGTCATGTTTTGTAAATGATTAGTTCATCATTAACTAATTACTTGTAAATAAACTTGTAATAGACTTGTAAATTAATTAACAAAACATACACAAATTGTTAGCATATCACTTATTAATCATTTGTCAATGTTTTGTAAATGATTATTTCATCATTAACTAATCACTTATAAATGACTTACAACTGAACATTATTATACTGTTGGAAACTCAGAAGCGAAGACCAGGAGACTCTTGGGTATCTTCAGCAGAATTCTTTATTGAGAAAGCGCTGCGTAGCTCTGCAGTCCTCAAAAGTCTGACAATATCTCAGCACAGCAAAGTATATAGGTTTGAAGGAGGCGGAGTACATAGAGGTGGAATCAATCTAAACAAAGCATGCAAATGTGATACAGGAAATCAGCCCAGTAAAAGATTTTTCCCAGCCTTGATCTATTTAGCATACAAGTGTCACTCAAATGCAAAGGTGCTAAACAAAAGGCACGGTTGTACCTTGAGCTTAGACTTCACACTTAACTTGGGAAAACCTGCCAGATGCTCAGGAAATGTATAAAGACAAAAGGTTATCGTCTCAGGGCTTGGGCTGTCTGCTAAATCACAATATACATAACCTTTTAGAAATTTGTAATCCAACAATACCAACAAATCTTGGTTATTTTATGACTGGTTAATTTACCAGCAGGTAGTTTTAGTAACAGTCTGGTAACATTAACAGTGCATGATTAGATTACGTGAAGCTACTGCAAAAGTTCAAGTCAAGTTAATCAAGTGAAATCACGAACTAAAAATAGAACCACATGAGATATCACTCATTTATTGATTCAAGCGTGGGAAGTGAACTTGAACCGTACTTCATAGATAATGAACTGAACCGCATAGCCTACTACTCTTTCCTCTGGTCCAGCTACACGCCTCATGTTTCTAATGGTGATTTTCTTTTCTTTTTTCTTTTCTTTTTTTTTTTTTTTTTTTTTTTTTTTTTACTTGATATGTTAAATTAAAGCAAATTTCAGGGAGAAGGAAAAAGAACAGTTTACTTTGTAGTCTAAAAGCAGGAATGGAATTTGCATTGTCCAGCTTTGGGAATTTCCTATAGGTTTTTAAGAATTTTGGACTTAGGAGTAAATGAAAGTCTGTTGTAATTTCACATCAATGGATCCTTTTCACAAACTGTGATGATGCCACTGAGAACCCTGGAAATGTTATAAGCGTTCATGACAAACAGTCACACTTCAAGCATACTTCAAACTTAAAAAAATCCCACCACAAGTACTGAACAGCACTATTAGAACACAGACAGACAGAAACTTAAAGGATTAGTTGACTTCCAGAATAAAAAATTCCTGATACCTTACTCACTCCTGTGTCATTCAAGATGTTCATTTCTCTCTTTTTAGTTGAAACACTCAAGTCGGAAGTACCAGCCCAGTGTTCACAAAGCGAACATATAAAATTACAAATTAGCCTGCCAAGTCATAAAGATGGACTCTTCTAAAGATCACTCTGCATGTTAGACAAGCACAAGGATTTTTTTTTTCAAATATTTCACAGCTGAGCCGATAAAATACCAGCAGATATCTGGGACACCTGATTTGGCACAAGATTAGATCACTGATTAGAAAGATGATGCACTGTTAACCAGTGTTGGGCACGTACCTTTAAAAAAGTAATTAGTTATAGTTACTAGTTACTTCTCACAAATAGTAACTGAGTTAGTAATTGAGTTACATCATTATAAAAGTAACTAATTACCAGGCAAAGTAACTATTGCGTTACTTAAAAAAAAAAAATCTAATTTAATATAACTATAAAATAAATATAAAACATTGTACACTAATCTACACTATTTTAATGTTGTTGTGGACAGTGTTGGGAATGTTACTTTGAAAAGTAATTAGTTATAGTTACTAGTTACTTCTCACAAATAGTAACAGAGTTAGTAACAGAGTTACATCATTATAAAAGTAACTAATTACCAGGGAAAGTAACTATTGAACTATTGTGTTGCTTTTTAAAAAAAATAAAAAATAAATAAAAAAATTTAATATATTAAATAACTTAGATGACCCCAATATTAAATATGTTAAATGAATGAAATTTTAATGAAATTAATTGCATTTTTAGTTTACTCACCAGACTAATATTAAATATCTGATATAATATTATAATTATAATTAGCATTGAACTTTAGCCATTAGAACTTTAGTAATTAGAATAACCATGTATGAATGCATGTTTGTCATGTTGACTGAACTTAGGACTGGTGGTGATATTGTTTGTAATTTAGTGTTTCTATGAACGTCTTGTTACTACCACAAATTCTACTATTAATAACAATATTAAACACACTAAGGTTTAATGAGCTGCTGGGTTCATGAATATTAATCACGTTGTCTGCGTTCGCTCTAACTGATTTGCTCTAATCAAAACAGGGACGATAATAGGTGAGCGCCAGCCAATGAGATTGCTGTTTGCACATTAGTTCCGCCTACTACCGGAGAAACCAGCAGTTCTTAAAAGCAGAAGTATTCCAAAGGAGCTCCGTTGTTTTGAGAGGAAAATACAACAAAGAATATCGTTTACACGTAGCGCGTCAATTCTGCATGGTATAAGACTCTGTCGCTCTGTATCTTTTTTTGGGTGTGTGAGACAAAGTGACGGCTAGTCGTGTGCCTTCACACTAGAGTTTACAGCTTGTCAAATACAGGTACGCTGCGCATCCATTCAGATGAACTGAAAAATAAAATTATAATAATATTATAATAAATGATAGTAACGATAAACTATTAGTATTAGATAGTAAAATAGTATTTTATTGGCATTAATGGTAACGGCGTTGTAACGTATGAAACTGTAATTCGTTTGATTACTCGTTACTGAAAAAATAACGCCGTTAGTAACGCCGTTTATTTATGATTCCCATCACTGCTGTTAACTTACTAAAATACATAGTTTTTCTGCTCTGTTGAAATTACTTAGTTTGATTGAGTTTTAATTACTTTATGTTATATAGAGTGTTTTCACAGCGTGTCATCAATCGGCCATATTGGTGGCACTGAACATAAACAATGCAACTGAACCGAACAAAACTTGCAAATTTTGCTGATTATTGCTGCTGAAAATGGTCAATTATTGTCATGTTTTGGGCTGTATTAATCAGTCGGACTGGGAAAAACATTTGGAGTACTATAGACTGCCAAAAGTTATAACAATTCAAGGAGAAGAGTGCAAAAAAACTGTCTAAGGAACAAAAGGCATTTGTGGTTGACCAAACTGAACCAGGAATTCCAGGGCAAGAGTCTTGAAAACATTAGTGTTTGTTTTTTATAATTTCCAGTCAGGTAGGTGAAATATTAGGCTAATATTTTAATTAATACTGCTCATGTGTATCTTTACCACCTATTAACTTTAGTTTGTCAAAATATTGTGCCCTTTCCTGCTTGCTTCTCTAGTCTTTCTCAATATAATTTAGCAGCTTTCACACATTTTTCCATGATTTAGACAGCTTAAATTAGCAGAACAGCGTATTCAGTAGTGCATTAACCGTGCACTCCATGCTGTTGTTTGCATCTGAGTATCGCCAATATGGCCGCACATGCGGGTAACTGACCAAACCATGACGTAAGTGCAAACCCTCTATTACTTGAAGCATTGCAGTTAAGTTCACTGAACTTTATTATTTGTGTTCAATGAAAATGGTGACCCTTTGCACATATGTTATAGAAGATAGCAGACAGGCACACGCAAAGTGAGCACAAGCACCATTGTTGTCAAGTCTGCGGTTTTTCCATGGAATTGGGCTACTTTAACACAGTTGCCAGGGGTTGTTTGTCATGTCTGCTGGTTAAAGCAACACGAATAACGTAATATTTAGCCCCTGAAATGCTAATTTTACCAAGGGAACTGTCACAACCATCAGAGGGCACTCTTCTGGACTGTTGTCTTTGTTATTTCGGACTTCAGTTCCCATCACCCCTTGCACTTATTAGTTCTCATTTGTTTCCAGCTGTGTGTTATTTAGTCTGATTAGTTCCCTTTATATACCATGTTCTGTGTTTCTTTGGTTGCTGAAGTCTTGCTTTCTGTTACATGTTTTTGTGCTCTGGATTACTGTGTGTTTGCCTTGTTTTTCCCTGTTTTTGTATCGTTGTTTGAGACTAAATAAACTGCACTTGAATCTTCATTGTTTTCCCAAGTATCCGTGATAGAAGACTATAGCCACCACAAGATCCAGCAGTTAGACTCTGTTTGCTTTTGGACCATGGGCATACAGGTTCTTCCTCCGGGTTTTAAAAAGGAACAAAAGGCACGTTCAGTGTTCAGTGGTCCTGGAGTACCTGACTCCAGTGGTCCCAAGTCCAGTGGTCCTGGAGGACCCAACTCCGGTGGTCCCAAGTTCAGTGGTCCTGGAAGACTCAAGTTCAGAGATCCTGGAGGACTCATACTCCGGTGGTCCTGGAGAACCCGACTGCGATGGTCCCAAATTCAGTGGTCCTGAAGGACCCGACTCCATTGGTCCCAAGTTCCATGGTCCTGGAGGACCCGACTCTGGTGGTCCCAACTCCGGTGGTCCTAGAAGTTACTGAGCAACCCACTTTCTTTGTCTCACCCATGATCATTGCCCTGCCAGCTCCACCTATGATCCTTGCCCTGCCAGCTTCACCCAAGCTCCTTGCATTGCCAGCTCCCATCAAGCTCCTTGCCCTGCCAGCCCTACCTAAGCTTTCTGCTTTGCTGGCCCCATTTAAGCTTCCTGCTTTGTTGGCCCAGGGGTCTGCCACAAAATTTGCTCCAGTCCAGGAGTTCTAAGAGTCCACTCCAGAGTCTGCTCCAGTCTGGGAGTATTCAGAGTTCCCTCCAGAATCCGCTTCATTCCAGAAATCCTCAGAGTCCGCTCAAGAGCTTGCTCCAGTTCCTTCTGGTGTGGCAGTTTCAGCTGCAGAGTCTCCCGAGGTGGTGTCTGCTTCAGCTCCTCTCTGGGTGGTGATGCCCACTCCTGAACTTTCAGTGTGCTCTGTCTCTATCTGTGAGCTGCCTGCCTGTCCTGTTGCAGCCGTCAAGGCTGTTATTAAATGCTCTGAGCTCTTCTCTTTGCAGTCCTGCTTGAGTCGCTAGGGAATTCATCTGTCTTGTCTGCTCCGCTGAAGTGGACGTCAGATTCTCCTTTGCTGCCCGCCAAGCTCCTGGCTCCACTCTAGTCGCCCACTGGGGTTGCTGTTCAGCCGGAGCCTCGCTGGTCTGTCCCTCCGGTCTCACCCTGGGTATCTGATGGGGTTCCTGTTTGGCTAGAGCCTTGCTGGTCTGTCCCTCCGGTTCTGCCCTGGCTATCTGTTGGGGTTCCTTTTTGGCTGGAGCCTCACTGGTGTGTCCTGCTGGCCCAGTCCTGGCCTCCTGTTCTACCCCAGTATTCAGGCTCTCTTCCATCCCTCCCCCAGAGCCACCTCCGTTATGCCTCCCTCCTGGATTTCTTTGACTTTGGTTGGAGCGTCTGGAATCCGCTCCTTAAAGTGGGGGTCATGTCACAGCCATCTGCTGGAGTGCCCTTGCCAGCCATTTTAGGGTACTCTTATGGACTGTTGTCTTTGTTATTTCAGACTTCGGTTCCCATCACCCCTTGCACTTATTAGTTCTCATTTGTTTCCAGCTGTGTGACATTTAGTCTGATTACTTCCTTTTATATACCATGTTCTGTGTGTCTTTGGTTGCTGAAGTCTTGTTTTCTGTTACGTGTTTTTGTGCTCTGGATTACCTTATGTTTTTCCCTTTTTTTTACTGTTTTTGGATCGTTGTTTGGGACTTAATAAACTGCACTTGGATCTTCATTGATTTTCAGAGTATCTGTGACAGGAACCCCACGGAAAAACGTGCATTTTACCCCCAAAAAACGCAATTTTCAATGGGGGACCCCCCTCAAAACGGATAGGGCTACATTTGGGCTAGTTTTGAGTAGCAATTGGGTGGGTTTTGTAGTGAAAACCTGGCAACCCTGATAGTCAGAACAGCAGAGAGAAGACCGAAGATTCATGTTTCTCCACAATCCATGAAGTTATATATGAGTTTTCCAGTGAACGGTGCCTTGATTCTGCTCAGTTTCATCCTAGTACCCTTTGGTAAAGAGAAGTGAGGTATGTGATGTTGGCGTTACGTGTTGTAGTTTACTTCAAAGTCTAATTAGTTGTTTCATATTGTCTTTATTCACGTCATCATTTATTTTTCATCTGTTTCTCTGTAAATGTGAACTTTATTTATCATATTTTTCATATATGTATATATATGTATATATATATATATATATATATACAAAGAAGATACTGGAAGAGGTGTTAGTGAGGCCAGCAGGGGGTGCTCATCCTGTGGTCTGTGTGGGTCCTAATACCCCAGTGTAGTGATGGGGACACTATACTGTCAAAAGAGCACCGTCCTTCGGATAAGACGTTAAACCGAGGTCCTGACTCTCTGTGGTCATTAAAAATCCCAGGATGTCTTTCGAAAAAGAGTAGGGATGTAACCCCGGCATCCTGGCCAAATTTGCCCATTGGCCTCTGACCATCATGGCCTCCTAATCATCCCCATATTCTGATTGGCTTCATCACTCACATCTCCTCTCAACCAATAAGCTGGTGTGTGGTGGGCATTCTGGCACAATATGGCTGCCGTCGCATCATCCAGGTGGATGCTGCGCACTGGTGGTGGTTGAGGAGATTCCCCCTTCTATGTAAAGCACTTTGAGTGCCCAGAAAAAGCACTATATAAATGTAAGGAATTATTATTATTATTATTATTATAATATATTTTTATGAGTTGCACATATTGGTTTTGTTGTTTCTTTGTGTAGTTTCATGGTGCTACACAAATTAAAGCTTCACAAGTGAAAAAAAGAAAGAAGCATGCGTCAGAAACTCTCTGTGCTCCGTTAATGGATGCCAAAGAGCAGCTACACCGCAAAATTAACTTGTTTCATTCTTAAGGGACGTAAACGTTGTGATGATGAAAAAAAAAACGAAAGATATTAATACCATTGCGATAGATCCTGTATGTAATTGATTTAATTCTATGTTGAGGACATTTTATAGAATCTATAGAGGATGGGACCCAACAGCCTTTAACTTAACACAGCTACTTCAGTGTTGCCAAGTCCGTGGTTTTCCCGCGAAATTGGGCTGAGCCAAAGGTAAGCATTATAAATGTATTCTTATTTGTTGTTTAGTCAATCTAATGTTAAATTTCACTTTAGATTTATATTGTTCTGCATTATGAAGCTTTCCAATTCTCCTTTGTAATTTTATATATTCCTGTTGGTTAATTTGCACAAGGTGGTCCAAGTTGCAGTCTGAGGTAAATTTAGGTTGATGTCTTTTAGTTGTTAACTTGGTCACTAAAACATTTTACTTTACAATAATGTATTTAATGTTTTCAAAACTTCATCTGGTGTGAAGCGTTTGTTCTTGTAGTAAAATAGACTTTGTCATGGATCCCGGATGCTCATGCGAGCTTGTAAAAATAGAAGATTAAAAATCATTTTAAAAACCACTCTTTGAAATGATTCATTAAAGATTTTAATTAGAGTTAATTTGTTAATTGCAGTTGAAATAAAAAGAATACAAGCTCCAACAGGTGAACATACTGTATGGACCCTACTAAACTAAATTATGTCAATTGTTAATTGATTTGCATGAGTTTTAATTGAATGCAGCCTAATAGAGTTTATTTTGTCCAGAAGCTGTACAGAGGGCTTGCACTTACATCACGGTTTGGTCAGTTACCCAAATGCACGGCCAAATTGGCGATACTCAGATGTAAACAACAGCATTGATTGCATGGTCAATGCACTACTAAATGTGTTGTTTTGCTCATTTATGCTGTCTAAACCATGGAAAAAAACATGTGGAAGCTGCTAAATCATACAGAGAAGAACTTAGTAAGCAGGAAAGGGCGCAATATTTTGACAAAATAAAGTTAATAGGTGGTAAAGATATGTACAGGCAGTAGTAACATAGTAGATGCATATGAGCAGGATTAATTAAGATATTAGCCTAATATTTCACCTCCCTGACTGGAAATTAAAAGAACAGATTCTTGACCTGGAAATCCTGGTTCAGTTTGGCCATCCACAAACGGCTTCTTTCCTCAGTTTTTCGCACTCTTCTTCTTTGTTAATTTTTTTATAACTTTGAGCAGTCTATAGCACTCCAAATGTTTTTCCCGGTCCGACTGATTAGTACAGCCCAAAACATAACAATAATCGACCATTTTCAGCAGCAATAAATCAGCGAAATTTGAGTGTTCCATTCAGTTCAGTGGTATTGTTTACGTTCTCTGCCTCCAATATGGCCAATTGATGACGCGTGAAAACACTATAAATATCTAAATGAGACTGTTGTTGACCCTATAAGATGTTGAAAATATGTCCACAATGAGTACATCTGAACTAAATTTTAACCTTCTAAAGAGGTCCTGTGGACATCAATATTAGACGTCCAGAAGATGTCATGAAATCTAACATTCTGGCTCATCAGGGGACAAAAATGTTGAAAGACTGGCTCATTGGGTATTTTGTGATTATGTCACAGAGTGACCAGCCACACCCACCTCACCAGCCATGCCAGCCTCCTACACCCGCTCACAGTCACCTGACTATTAATTGCTCACACCTGCATCCACTTACCTCACTGCTCAAATTCTGAACTGCTCAAACTATGTAACTCACCCCACTCCATTGTTGGCTGGTTTCAAGGTCGCAAGCTGGATTCCATCTCGCTACTTACCTGCCTAGTGCTTCCCTCTCAGACATTCTCCATGCTCATCCTCGTCGGACACTAAAGTATTGAAATAAGGACAGTTACCATTTGATGCTTTGAGCTTCAGAGACTGTTTTCGTTTACGCTTGATGCTGAGACATATTCTTGTGTTGATTTTCAGTAAAAAAGCACTGAAGAGTACTTACTGTGGTCTGCTTTGGTTATATTGTGACAGATTAAGACCAACTGGATGCACATTATGTCGCACACTGACTGAATATTTACGATATATACAAGGGTGGGATGGGATTGGGAGACCACGACAACTAGATGAGCCCTAGAGACAAATACCTGGTGAAGACCTCATCAACTAAACGCCCACTGGTGCAAAACCTCAGCAAAGACAACTATAAACCCCACCATGCTGGTTTTGACTGGCCAGAAAAGAAGTGGCTCCCAGCATAGCCTGGTTTCTCTCAAGTTTTTCTTTTTGGTTACACTTTATTTTGATAGTCCACCTTAGACATTCTACTAACTATAAGTAACTTTGCAACTACATGTCAACTAGTTCTCATTCATTTGCAACTACATATGTACTAACTCTCAGAGCAGACTAGGTTAGGTTTAGGGTTAGTAGAATAAGTTGACATATACTTGCAATGTTTAGAAGAGGGTTAGAAGATATTAAGCAGACAGTCTACTAATACTCTAATGACTAGTTGACATGCAGTTGCAAAGTCACTTACTGATCGTAGAATGTTTAAAGTGGACTATCAAAATAAAGTGTTACCTTTTTTTCTCCATTTCTGTCACAGATTGAGTTTTGGTTCCTTGCCACTGTCGCCTTTGGCTTGCTTAGCTGGGAACTTATTTTCTGCCAATATTGTTGACTTGATTGCACAGACACTATTTGAAGAAAACTGAAATGACCTTAAAGATGATGTCACTGGATCAACAACGAATCAACTTTTACTGAAAAACTGATTATTTACTATTGTCCTCTTTTTAGAGCTGCTTTGCAGCAGAACTGAATTTTGTTTGCATTATCAACATTATACATATTCCTGTTTAACAATGTAAAGCTGCTTTGACACAATCAGTAATGTATAAAGCGCTATATATAAATAAGGGTGAGTTGACAATTCTTCATAGAAATGTTTTTGTGCAGTCTGTTTTGAACAATTTTGTATTTTTGAGAATTGTATTAGTTCTACAATTATCAACAATTATCAACACAATAAGTTGTGGTTACTTTTTTTTTTTCTTTCAAAACAACGGGTTTCCTCAATTTAAATAAGTAGACAGAGCTCAGATTAACTTGTTAGTTTTAAGTTAAGTAGAACTTACAATGGAAAGTGATCACAACACATTTTATTTAGTTTCACTACCTTCCATTCATCAATGTAACTCAGAATTGTATTTCTTCAATTATGTAAGTTTATTTACTTAATAATTTTAAGGCAGCAGATTTCTCACTTTTTTTGAGCACCTTACCAATTTTTCTATGAAACATCTCTGAATAAGTAATCTAACCTGATCTAAGTATAAACAAAGTATAATAATCTCAAGAAGTCAAAGACAGAAGCCTTCGCACATGTGCTAAGAACAGGGAAAAGAGAGATAAAACTTTAAACAATCGAGCCAGATATATCTATATCTATATCTATATCTATATGCACTTATCATCTTAGCATCTTCTTATCACAGCATCAGATGTTTGTCTCTAAAAGGACAATGCCAAGCACTTTTATCATTTGTCACTATCTACGTATTGCCACATATTTCCCTACCAGTGCTTATTTCAGTTCAAGGCAAGGTCACATTGATATGACCCGAGATATCCATACTGTGGTTTTACAACCTTCAAGCAAAAACAGCCTTCAAATATTACTTTAGCAAATACCAGCTCCTGAAAAGAATATCTTGTACCAAATTCATAGAATGTCAAATTCATAGAACATCCTTTAATATATATACATGCATATATATATATATATATATATATAATAAAAAAAAGTATTATTGAAAATGTACCAAACATCCTTTTATCCTGATAAAATGTACCTTTTATACATCAGAGCAAAGAAAAATATACTATATCTATGGAAAATAAATATAAATAGAATACATACCAAAAACTGTGAAAAATACATGAATCATACTGAATATATGTGACAGTGATATGAAATGGTACAATAAAAGTAAAGCGATTAATCCGTAATGAAAAAGTGAATATATATGAAGAATTATAAAACTGAAAATTCCAATACACGAGTCCACTTATCGCTTTTTACAGTGTGTTTAATGAATATTATTTATCAGGACTGTAACAAATGCACTAAATGCTCTTTCATGAAAAGAACTTTCAATATAACAGTCATTATTTGAATTTTTTAATAACATTATAAATGTCCTTAGTGGCACTTTTGATCTATTTAATGTGTCCTTGCTGATTAAAAGTATTAATTTCCTTGAATCTATATAGCTAATTCTTGAAAGCTAAATTTAAAGTATTCATTTTAAAGAGTTATTTTATACAGTCACAAATTATTGTTTTGTGGCATATTTTCTGTCTTACGTAATGTTCTTTCTTCTTTTCCACACTTATTTAATCACATACAACATACTAGTGATAAGATATGAGCAATACAACATTGATCCTCTATTTTAACATCTTCAAAACTTAGTTTTTATTATGAATCTTTTACCATATTTTTTTCCTCGCTTTATATTTTTGATAAGATTCGATGATAAGATACACAGTACACAGTTGAATGCATTCCTGTAAAATGGGACACTGCAAAAGTTCATTAGTAAGTGAAGTTACACTCTCAGTTTGATTTTGGTTTCCAAAACATTTGGGGGGATTATGCTGATTCTGAATCGATAAGCTTAAAGTTCTTAAAGTATTATGTGGTTCTGATAGCACAGCGATCTTATATAAGACCGTTATCTTAAAGCGAAATCACTCACGCAACCTCTTAAAAAATTTGGATCCCATAAAATTTTGGTATGCTGAAATTTGCATGAAAACCTTTCATGCAGATACCAAATATTTACAGCTATTGAATCTTAAATAACATTTTTGATAGGTTAACAATTACTATAAATAGAAATAATTATGTTTAGCAATACCTTCATAGAAGCACTAACATACAGATGGAGATCTCTTTACACTTTTACTAAAAGCTGTATCTCAGTGTAGCAGTTATAGAGTAGTTATCTTTTTCTTTACATTTATCTTTGATACATATTACATGATAATTCTTTCATAACTACTTTTTACAAAACTAAATGCATATCTGGCATCAGCTAGATATTCTTTTTTTTTTGTACTAGTAAATTGTACTAGTTCACAGATCTGCAAATTTCATATCAGTGTAACAATCATTGGCATGCTGCACAGAATTTATTGCAGCAGGCACAATTTTGTTCATCTTATCTATGATTTTAGGTTCATGTAAATGGTGCTAAAATGTTATTGTCAATGTAATCCATAGTTTAGGATATCATATCTTACATCATCCGTTACAATAAATCATCTCATATGGCTTAGACAACACCCAATTTACTATAAAAAGTGAGGAAGTTTGAAGTTTCTCTTCACATTTCTCTTGCTTGAGAAAAGGATCCTAGGTATGTCCGGCGATCATACTTCAACTTAAAATCTTTATTTTTGCTTTTAGTTTTAATGTAATTAACAAAACTCTTCTTTGTTACTTATAGAACAACTAAAAGAAAACAAAATGGGAAAACTTACTCTTATTGCAGGTAATATGCTGAAATAATACTTTGAATACTAGCGTGTTTTATTCATTCTTTTATAATTGTCATTTACATGATATCATTGCATCTTTCAGGACTGGGCTTGGTGCTCTGCCATGTTGGTGAGTGATTTATTTACTTTTACATCAAATTCATTTTAACGAACTACTAATAACTGATATGTTCAAATCAGAAAGATGACTATCAACTTAAAATGTCTTGTCTAAGAGCTTCTTTGTGTATCCATATCCAGCCGTCTCCATGGACATGGGCTGCTACTTCACCAACTGGTCTCAGTACAGACCTGGAATTGGAAAGTATACGCCTGCAAACGTCGACCCTTTCCTTTGTACACACCTTCTCTACGCTTTTGCGATGATCAACCATGCCAACGAGCTGGTCACCTACGAGTGGAACGATGAGGTTCTCTACAAGGCCTTCAATGAACTCAAGAACACGTATGTATTAGTTACAATATAATGTTTATCACTTCAGATGTTCAGTTTCTCAAATCATTTATGTTTCTTGTGAGACTGTGAAGTAATTTGCTCAGTGAATAACAAAAAAGAGTTAAAATGCAGTTATAATTACTAACCTTAAATCACTGTATATAAAAAAATTCTAAAATATATCCATTATCCTCACAGAAACCCCCATCTGAAAACTCTCCTGGCTGTTGGTGGATGGAACTTTGGTTCATCACAGTAAGTATTCTGACAAAATGATCAATTGTGGTTTAATGTTGTCAAATGAAATGCAAAAACATCTAAGATTGTTCATTAAATCTGTCTCAGGTTCTCTATCATGGTGTCCACTGCTGCAAACCGTCAGAAGTTTATTCAGTCTTCCATCAATTTCCTAAGAACTTACGGATTTGATGGTTTGGACTTGGACTGGGAATACCCTGGAGCAAGAGGAAGTCCACCTGAAGACAAACAAAGATTCACACTGCTGTGCAAGGTGGGTAATACAGTGTCTTTAGACAGTAGTGTGGTTTTTAAGCTTGAGTAAGTTCAATGTTGATTAATTTCACTTATTTTCATGTATATTTATCTATGCTTTTTTTTGCAGGAACTTATTGAGGCCTATGAGGCTGAGGGCAAAGCTACTGGCAGACCCAGACTGCTGCTGAGCGCTGCTGTAGCAGCTGGCAAAGGAACAATTGATGGAGGATACGAGATTGCTGAGATTGCCAAGTAAGTGTGATGACTCTGAATCATAACGAGGTGAAAGTAGCCAGTGGCATGAATTTGTAGATTTTGATTTGTGCAATTATTTTTTTCCCAGGTCCTTGGACTTCATTAATGTGATGACTTACGACTTCCATGGAACTTGGGAGAGTTTCACAGGACACAACAGCCCCCTGTACCAAGGCTCAAAGGATGAGGGAGAATTGATCCACTTCAATGTCGTAAGAATTGATTTACTGTAACATTAGATTTTCAAACCTCCCAAATGAATCCATTTAAAATCACAACTCTCATTCAGGATTCCGCTATGCGCTATTGGAGGGACAACGGTACCCCTCTCGAGAAACTCAGAATGGGTTTTGCCACATACGGTCGCACTTTCCGTCTGTCATCTCCAGAAACTGGCGTTGGAGCCCCAGCTAGTGGACCTGCTGCAGCTGGAACCTACACTCGCGAGGCTGGATTCTGGTCTTACTATGAGGTGGGAGCTTTGAAAAAGTAATTTTGTGCAAAATAATGGAATTTATTCTTTAAAAGTGTATTTTGAATATTCCTAGTATCTAATACCCAATATCTGTATAGATCTGTGGATTCCTAGCAGGAACAACCCTCCAGTGGATTGAGGATCAGAAGGTGCCTTATGCCACAAAGAACAATGAGTGGGTTGGATTTGACACCAAGGAGAGCTACGAAACTAAGGTACTGTTGAGATTTGAGACTTTACTGTAGTTCATTGTCATTAGCAACTGATTAGCAACTCACTCTTTTTCTTTCAATTCATAGGTCCGTTATCTGAAAGATCAGAACTTTGGTGGAGCCTTCGTCTGGGCACTTGATCTGGATGACTTTGCCGGACAGTTCTGTAATCAGGGGAACTATCCTCTCATGGGCCATCTGCGCAATCTTCTGGATATCGGTAAGTCTTTGCTAATCACTAGTGGTGCTGTTCACATCAAGCTGCTTAGGTAGTGTGTGGTAAAATTCAAAATGTAACACTGTACTCTTCAGTTAATAGTGACTAACTCTTCAGTGAGCTGAATTTTTGGAAAGTTATAAACATTTTTATGCTTTTTAGAACCAGTAGGTAGCAGTGCCACCAAACCTCACAGAAAAACTTAGATTACAAGATGGAAATGACAATATATTAAGTATTCCGGGGTGTCTAGTTAGACTAAATGGAAGTAGCCCGCCTTGTTGGCAGAGGCTATTTATACTAACTCTGCCCACCAACACGTGGTTGGCCTAGACAACATTTTAAAACTCAGATATTAAATAAAATCTCTAGTGACATAGATAGTAAAGCACACAACATTGACCATTTGACACAATAGACCTCAGTTTGAATCTGCCTTTTACAAAACTTGTTTTTCCTTGTCGCATCACTTATCACATCAGAAAGGCATTTAAGCAAATAATCAAGAAGTGGAAAATACTGCTATCTTTACATAATGTAAATAGAATCTATTGCTAATTGCACTAAGTGGAATATTATATTATAAACCAAACAAAAGCCAAAAAGCTACCTAGCCAATGCTAACATGTCTGTATTTTTTCAGAATTGCCTCCAACCACCACCCTCAAACCCGGACAAACAACCACAACTACCACCACAACAACCACCACCACCACTCATGCTCCAGGATCAGGATTCTGTAATGGAAAACCCGATGGATTCTATGCTAACCCTGATGACCCCAGCAAATACTACAACTGTGCAGGAGGCCATACTTATGAAAGCAGCTGTGGTGCAGGTACCGTGTTTGATGAGAGCTGTAAGTGCTGTAACTGGCCCAGACGCAGTCACTAATCTGAAAACAGTGGAAGAGGACACTGCAAATTTGTGTTTTTTTATAACCCCGTGAATCTAATTATTATGTGATTGCTGTTAGTACTACTTCTGTATGATAAATAAAAAAAAATGTGCACAGATTGAAGGCTCAAATTAATAAACAACTTGCAACTATCATTAAAAATGACTCTGGTTGTATTTTATTACATCATCTTGCATTCGAAACAGAATGGGATCAATGACAAAAAAAAAAAAAAACATTATTTGATTAGTGTTCTGTGATATGCTTGATGTTATAAATAGTTTGTCAATAATGTGAAGCTACCACAAAAGTTCAAGTCAAGTTAATCAAGTGAAATCACAAACTCAAAACACAAACAAATGAGATATCGCTCATTTATTGATTCAAGTGTGGGAAGTGAACCTGAAATGTACTGCATAGATAGTGCTCTTCGCTCTCGTCAAGCTACATGCCGCATGTTTCTAATGGTGATTTTTTTTTTTTCTTAACTTGATACGTTAAATTAAAGCAAATTTTAGGAAGAAGGGAGAAGAACAGTTTACTCTGTAGTCCACAAAGCAGGAACGGAATTAGCATTGTCCAGTTTTGGGAATTTCCTATAGGTTCTTAAAATGGCGATTTTAAACTTATGAGTAAATTAAAGTCTGTTGTAATATCACTTGAAAAGACTTTTACATTTCACATCAATGATGTTAAGTTTTATTTCTTTCTTTTTTCTTTTATTATGTACATTTATAAGACTATACTTTGTGTTATATTATCTATCTAATAAATCGCAGAAACTAGTTAATGCTGCTGAGTGAGTGTTCCCCTTCAGTCGTTTCACTACGACGTTACATATGGGAACTCGCTTGAGAGTCCAATCATCTCCAAGCCTTATTCAAAAGGCCAATGAACATTGGCGAGTGGTATTTGCATGCCGAACCACTCCTCCGTACACACTGATATATAAGAGGGCGGCGTGCAACCACTCATTCAGATTTTTTGCTTCGGAGCCTGTCAACCGAGCCTGATAGTAAAAAAGAGTTCCTGCGAGTTCATCACTCTCTCCACTGGCGTGCTGTCAGACAACCTAAAGAGCATTTCTAAAAGAGCGCTTGACAGCCGCCAGCGTAATCCTGCGGGCTGCCGTTTTCACGGCACATGAGAGCCTCCCGCATTCCAGCGAGCCGTCCGTTTGAGCGCACAGTTGTGCCGCGGTTCCTCCCTGGGCGGACCGGGATTAAAAAGAGTGAATTTCTCACGGCTGTCGAGGGCATCTTCCCGGTGTGTCTCTCCGGCCGTGCGCTTCCGGATGTGGTAGTTTCCTCGCCTCGCTGGACGGACATGATCACTGCCTCATGTGCCTGGGTCGAGAGCACGCTGAGACAGCGTTTATGGATGGTTCATGCGTTCATTGCGAACGCATGACCATGGCCACGTTAAAGTCCCGCCGCTCGTTCGCGAGTTGGCTCCCCTCGTCGTCTTCCCGCGGCAAGTCTTAAAGGAGCCGTCAAGGTTTTTTTCGGCTGCCGCGGCGACGACATCCAGGTGATTATGCAGAATGCTCCGCTGGCCAGCAAAGCCCCGCGGACTTCTGCACCACCGCGTGGTCCCGTTGAGTTGCCAAAGCAGTTTGCTTCCCCGCACGCCGGGCTGAGTGTCTCCTTTGGCGCTCCTCAGGAGGTAGAGATGTCTACTGCTGCGTCAGAGGGAGAGTCGGAAGGAGAGGTGGACAGCTCGGCGGCTCGGCGCCCCTCTGCGGTCGCCGCCCGTCTGAGCTGGACGCTGAACTATCGGCTATGTTCCTCCGAACCGCCAAGGAGATCGGTCTGGAGGTGCCTAAAAACACCTCCGGCTGATCCTTCAAGGCTGGATGATTGGTTTCTGGGGAGGGGCTCCGCGGCACGGCCGCGCCCCCCCCCCCAGTGCCTTTCTTCCCGGAGGTGCACTAGGAGCTGGTGAGGACTTGGCGAGTCCCGTACTCGTCTCGTTCACGGCCCAGTTCCTCTCCCCTCGCCACTCTCGATGGTGGAGCAGCCAGGGGTTATGTGGCGGTCCCACAGGTTGAGCGCGCGATCACCTGGCGGGATCAGCTGCATCTCCCCTCCAGGGCGTGTGAGCTTCGTCCGCTCTGGCGGGCGGGGCTTACCACGCCGCTGGGCAGGCTGCTACCGCCCTGCACGCTGTGGCAACCCTGGGGGTCTACCAAGCCCGGGCGTTGAAACAGCTGCACGAGGGTGGTCCTGACCAAGGGATTATGTAGGAACTCCGTGCTGCCGCCAACTTCGCCTTCAGAGCGATGAAGGTTACGGGACGTTCCCTTGGCCAGGTGATGTCCACAGTAGTGGTCCAGAAGCGACACTTATGGTTGACCTTGGCTAGATGGCAGACGTCGACAAAGCTCTCTTTCTCGACGCTCCCATCTCCCAAGGCGGCCTATTCGGCGACACCGTCGAGGACTTAAAAACGAAAAAAAAAAAAGCAGTTCTCTGTGGTTCAGAAGCAGATGGAGGCGCATCCTGCCCTGCCGCGACATAACGTCCCCGGGGCTTCAACCTCCGCTTGCCCGTCGCCGAGGGCGCCCCCCTGCGGCTCCTAAACAACCCAGCTCCGTCCCCTGCCGAGGCACACGGTGCTAGATTGGCAGCTCGACGTCGAGCTGGCCGCGGGAGAGCGGCGCCGCCGCCGCGAGGGACGCGGGCAACCCAGAGGTGACGTCCTCACTCCCGTGGAGGGCCGGGAGCTACTGTCTGCTATTTCACAGAAGGATTTTCTCACCTCTGGGGTCCGGCCCCGAGTTTCCTTTCCGAGCAGCGCCTTGCCTCCTCGAATTCGGACTCGGAGCTCGACATCGCCAGCGCGGGAACCAGGGAAGAAGGTAAGCGCTGCCCAGTGCAGTCAGACTTTTCTCCAGGACGTTTTTTCCTTCTGGGATCAGTCCCTTCCCCTTTCCCCCCCCAGGCTGCCCCCCCGTGGTCACGTCGGTCAACGTTCCTTTCATTCCACCTGGCGACCAGGCTGGGAGTCTGGCTTCAGCTCCCCAGCCCCTCGCGGTGGTTGATTCGGACGGTACGTCTCGGCTATGCGATTCAGTTCGCCAGGCGTCCGCCCAGGTACAGAGGCGTCCTTTCCACTTTTGTCCACTCGGACACACATGCCGCTGTGCTTCGTGCGGAGATTGCTGTCCTACTGGCGAAGGACGCAATCCAGCCTGTCCCTCCAGCCGAGATGAAGTCAGGGTTTTACAGCCCTTACTTCATCGTGCCCAAAAAAGAGCGGTGGGTTAAGACCTATCCTGGATCTTTGAGCCCTGAATCGGTCCCTTCTCAGGCTGCCGTTCAGGATGCTCACGACGAAGCGCATGCTTACATGCACTCGTCCGCAGGATTGGGTTGCAGATGCCCTCGACAGCCGTGAGAAATTCACTCTTTTTAATCCCGGTCCGCCCAGGGAGGAACCGCGGCACAACCGTGCGCTCAAACGGACGGCTCGCTGGAATGCGGGAGGCTCTCATGTGCCGTGAAAACGGCAGCCCGCAGGATTACGCTGGCGGCTGTCAAACGCTCTTTTAGAAATGCTCTTTAGGTTGTCTGACAGCACGCCAGCGGAGAGAGTGATGAACTCGCAGGAACTCTTTTTTACTATCAGGCTCGGTTGACAGGCTCCGAAGCAAAAAATCTGAATGAGTGGTTGCACGCCGCCATCTTATATATCCGTGTGTACGGAGGAGTGGTTCGGCATGCAAATACCACTCGCCAATGTTCATTGGCCTTTTGAATAAGGCTTGGAGATGATTGGACTCTCAAGCGAGTTCCCATATGTAACGTCGTAGTGAAACGACTGAAGGGGAACACTCACTCAGCAGCATTAACTAGTTTCTGCGATTTATTAGATAGATAATATAACAGAAAGTATAGTCTTATAAATGTACATAATAAAAGAAAAAAGAAAGAAAGGGCGCCCCCCTGCGGCTCCTAAACAACCCAGCTCCGTCCCCTGCCGAGGCACACGGTGCTAGATTGGCAGCTCGACGTCGAGCTGGCCGCGGGAGAGCGGCGCCGCCGCCTGCGTTTCAGGGACCGGCCAGGAAAACCCGCAGCAGAGCTGCGAAGCGTCCCTGACGCGGGCAACCCAGAGGTGACGTCCTCACTCCCGTGGAGGGCCGGGAGCTACTGTCTGCTATTTCACAGAAGGATTTTCTCACCTCTGGGGTCCGGCCCCGAGTTTCCTTTCCGAGCAGCGCCTTGCCTCCTCGAATTCGGACTCGGAGCTCGACATCGCCAGCGCGGGAACCAGGGAAGAAGGTAAGCGCTGCCCAGTGCAGTCAGACTTTTCTCCAGGACGTTTTTTCCTTCTGGGATCAGTCCCTTCCCCTTCCCCCCCCCAGGCTGCCCCCCCGTGGTCACGTCGGTCAACGTTCCTTTCATTCCACCTGGCGACCAGGCTGGGAGTCTGGCTTCAGCTCCCCAGCCCCTCGCGGTGGTTGATTCGGACGGTACGTCTCGGCTATGCGATTCAGTTCGCCAGGTCCGCCCAGGTACAGAGGCGTCCTTTCCACTTTTGTCCACTCGGACACACATGCCGCTGTGCTTCATGCGGAGATTGCTGTCCTACTGGCGAAGGACGCAATCCAGCCTGTCCCTCCAGCCGAGATGAAGTCAGGGTTTTACAGCCCTTACTTCATCGTGCCCAAAAAAGAGCGGTGGGTTAAGACCTATCCTGGATCTTTGAGCCCTGAATCGGTCCCTTCTCAGGCTGCCGTTCAAGATGCTCACGACGAAGCGCATGCTTACATGCACTCGTCCGCAGGATTGGGTTGCAGCCATCGACCTGAAGGACGCGTACTTTCACGTCTCGATTTTACCTCGCCTCAGACCCTTCCGACGGTTTGCTGTCGAGGGTCGAGCGTGTCCGTACAAAGTGCTTCCATTTGGCCTGTTCCTCTTTCCCCGTGTCTTTACGTCTTAAAGTCACGGAGGCTGCCCTGTCCCCCCTAAAAGCTGGCTGACGGGCATTTGCATTCTCAACTATCTTGACGACTGGCTTCTCATGGCTCACTCGCGAGATCTGTTGTGCGAACAGAGGGACGTAGTGCTCCGGCACCTCAGCCATCTGGGCCTTCAGGTCAACCGAGAGAAGAGCAAACTCTCCCCAGTGTAGAGGATCTTTTTTCTCGGTGTGGAGCTGGACTCGGTCAATATGACAGCCCGCCTCACCAACGAGCGCGCGCAGTCAGTGCTGAAGTGTCTGGAATCATTCAGACACAAGACAGCGGTCCCTCTCAAAACATTTCAGAGGCTCCTGGGGCATATGGCAGCCGCAGCCGCAGTACGCCGCTCGGCTTGCTTCATATGAGACCGCTTCAGCGCTGGTTACACGATCGAGTCCCGAGATGGGCATAGCACCGTGGCGCACTCTGGATTGGCGTTTCCCCGCAGTGTCGCCGCCTGTTCAGCCCGTGGTCCAGGCATCTTGTGGTATACACGGATGCCTCTTCCACGGGTTGGGGTGCTGTATGCAACGGGCAAGCAGCCTCGGGCTCCTGGACAGGACCCCGATTGCAATGGCATATCAAATTCCTAGAGTTGTTGGCTGTGCTTCTTGCGCTTCGTCGCTTCCGACCGATGTTGCACCACAAGCACGTGCTTGTTCGCACCGACAGCACTGCGACCGTAGCCTATATCAACCACCAAGGTGGTCTTCGCTCCCGTCGCATGTCACAACTCGCCCGCCATCTGCTCCTGTGGAGTCAGACGTGGCTGAAATCGCTCCGCGCCGTTCACATTCCAGGAGAACTCAACCGTGCAGCCGACCAGCTCTCACGGCAGTCCACCCATCCTGGAGAATGGCGACTCCACCCCCAGGTAGTCCAGCTGGTTTGGAGCAATTTCGGCAAAGCCCAGATAGATCTGTTCGCTTCTCCCGAATCCTCCCACTGCCAGCTGTTTTACTCCCTCAGCGAGGCTCCCCTCGGCAGGGACGCGCTGGCACACAGCTGGCCTCCGGGGCCCAAGTACGCCTTTCCCCCAGTGAGCCTCCTTGCACAGACACTGTGCAAGATCAGGGAGGACGAGGAGCAGGTTCTGCTGGTTGCGCCATACTGGCCCACCCGGACCTGGTTTCCAGACCTCATTTCCCTTGCGGCAGCCCCTCCCTGGAAGATCCCCTTGAGGAGAGACCTTCTTTCTCAGGGGATGGGCACAATTTGGCACCCGCGTCCCGACCTATGGAACCTGCACGTCTGGCTCCTGGACGGGACGCGTCAGACCTCTCCGGCCTTTCACAGGCCGTGATAGATACTATCACTCAGTCTAGAGCTCCCTCTACAAGGCAGGCCTATGCACTGAGATGGGGTCTGTTCGTTGACTGATGCTCCTCTCGTGGAGAGGACCCACAGAGATGTCCGATTGCAGTAGTGCTTTCCTTCCTGCAGGAGAAGTTGGAGCGCAGGCTGTCCCCTTCGACTCTCAAAGTGTACGTTGCTGCCATCGCAGCGTATCACGATGCAGTGGATGGAGCATCCCTTGGTAAGCACCAACTGGTCGTGAGGTTCCTTAGAGGTGCGAGAAGGGTTAATCCCCCTAGACCGCACCTCGTACCCTCTTGGGATCTCGCCGTCACCCTCCAGGGTCTACGGGAGGCCCCATTTGAGCCACTCGCGTCAGTAGAGCTGAAATATCTGTCTCTTAAGACAGCGCTCCTGACCGCGCTGGCCTCCATCAAGAGGGTAGGGGACCTACAAGCCTTCTCTGTCGACGAAGCGTGCCTGGAATTCGGGCCCGGCGATTCTCACGTCATCCTGAGACCCCGGCCCGGTTATGTGCCCAAGGTTCCCACCACGCCTTTCCGCGATCAGGTGGTGAACCTGCAAGCTCTGCCCCTGGAGGAGGCAGACCCGCCTCTGCGCTGCTGTGTCCAGTTCGCGCCCTGCGTATATACGTGGACCGCACTCGGCACTTCAGACGCACCGAGCAGCTCTTTGTCTGCTTTGGAGGTCAGCAGAAAGGGAATGCTGTCTCCAAACAGAGGTTGGCCCATTGGGTGGTAGATGCCATCTCCCTGGCATATCAAAACCAGGGAGAGCCATGCCCCTTAGGTGTTCGTGCCCACTCCACAAGGAGTGTTGCCTCATCCTATGCGTTGGCTCATGGCGCCTCACTAGCAGATATCTGTAGAGCTGCGGGCTGGGCGACACCTAATACCTTCGCTAGGTTCTACAACCTTCGCGTTGAGGCCGTGTCCTCCCGTGTCTTAACATAGACATCAGGTAAACGGGAGACCGGCTGGTGTCGGCTTGCTGCGCCACTCCTAATGGATCCGTGCGCTATATCCCTCAGTTGTTCCCTCCGGTGAACCTTGGGTCCTCCATGCCCCGCAGTCAGGCCTAGCTGCGGAGTAGTGCCTGACTGTGCTCCGGCTGGGTCTCCTTCGCCCAGCAGGTTGTGGCAACATGTCTCAGTATTTTTCCAAGGTCAGCTAGAAGGCCGCTGTTTCCCTGATATATCTCTACAAGTTATAGATATATTGAATTATTTTAATTCCACATGTAGACATCTCATGTGCTCCGCCCCCCCAACTTCTGCTTCAGTAACAACTGGCATCCCTGTGGGGTCCCCTATTGGCCCTCAGGGCGTTGGGAAGGTTACGTTCATATCCATCTGCTGACACGTCCGCCTGTCAGCACGTGGGTCTGTGCGTAACGCGGCGTCTGGTCGTGGCCTGTTCCATGGGTCTGTTCCCATATGTAACGTCGTAGTGAAACGACTGAAGGGGAACGTCTAGGTTACGTACGTAACCCTCGTTCCCTGAAGGAGGGAACGGAGACGTTACATCCCCTGCCACGACCTGACGTCGCGCTGACGCCGGGCTGCGGCTCGGCTCCTCAGCAAAAACCTGAATGAGTGGTTGCACGCCGCCCTCTTATATATCCGTGTGTACGGAGGAGTGGTTCGGCATGCAAATACCACTCGCCAATGTTCATTGGCCTTTTGAATAAGGCTTGGAGATGATTGGACTCTCAAGCGAGTTCCCATATGTAACGTCTCCGTTCCCTCCTTCAGGGAACGAGGGTTACGTACGTAACCTAGACGTTTCTAATGCAAATGCAGCAAATTTGGCATCTTTCTCTCTTCTGAATACCGTAATCAATGTCTTGATATTTTCACCCCTATTCGTAAGGCAAGGAAATGCTATCATGTTTTTTTCTTTTGGTATTGGAGCAAATTGGAATGCAAAAATTATATTTGTTGTGGTTTCCACTCCCCTCTATAGTAGTTTACCAAACATATAAACTAACTATTTCTCCTTCTGAGAATCCTGGAAATGTGATAAGGATCCATGACAAACAGTCAAAAATTCAAGAAGTCAAGAAAACACACCACAAGTACTGAACAGCACAATTAGAACACAGACAAACAGAAACTTATAGGATTACTTCACTTCCAGAATAAAAAAATGTCTGAATGTCATCCAAGATGTTCATGTCTTTCTTTTCTTAGTTGAAAAGAAATTAAGGTTTTTGAGGAAAACATTCCAGGATTGTTCTCCATATAGTGGACTTCAGTGGTGACCAATTTGTTAAAGGTCCAGATCACGCAAGGTGAAAGTATCAACCCAGTGTTTACAAAGTTAATGTATAAAATCACAAAATACCCTGCTATGTCAGAAAAGATTGACCCTTCTGATAATGTTACACAAGCACAAGGAGCTACAGTTTTTATTCTTATATTACACAGCTGAGCTGATAAACTACCAGCAGATATCTGGGACAACTTATATGGCACAAGATATGATTTTTTTAACTGTAAATGTATATTTACAGTATATTATATATAGTATCACTGTAAAAGATGATGTTTACCGTTTAACTTAGTAAAATATGTTCCCTTTCAGTTGGTCACTTTCGACGTCACGTTTTTTTTTCTTTCTAAAGACGACGTTCCGTCTTTACCAACTCAAAGCTGCGTCTTTGTGAAGACGATGTTGTGTCTTGGTATAAATTCCATTCCAGCAGTGCATTTCTGTATATGGTCGTTACCTAGGGCCAGGTGATAGTCACAATTGCTGCATTACGTGCCTGGACATTAAGCACACTGAGGTTGTGCTTGTGGATGAGTCATGTTTTCATTGTGGGAACATGGCCATCTCAGAGTTGCAGACCAGGCTCCACTTTCTCTAAAGGGGTGGAGTTTCGGTGCCTCTGCCTCAATCTAGTTCTCTTCCTGGCACAAGAAGGGGAAGACTGCTTCAGGCAGTAGCTCATGCAGTCTGAGGATCACAGTGACTGCTACCCCACCGAGGAACCAACCTCCTATAGGGACCCTCAAGGGCTGCCCAAGGAATGGGCTGGGCATTGAGGAGCTCACCATGAGGCATGAGGAGCTCACCAGGTCTTGGATGGCACCTTTTACTACCAGAAACCAGCCTGCTGGTCTCCCCCCGGGGAGAGGGGTCGGTAGTGATGCAGTTGTGTCATAATACCATTCCACCTGGGCCTGTAGATACTCGTCTCGTTTGATACCCAATTAATACCTAATAGGGACATAGTAGTGTACTTTAAGTATGATATAAAGTTCACTTAAAGAAAACTTACGAGTATACTTGGAGTATAAAACTACCAAACTAGTAGTTTACTGAGACTATACTTCAAAGTGTACTAAAAATGCTACAAGTATTTAATTAGTAAACTATCAGTATACCTATAAGTTCACTTTTAGTATAGTTGCAGTACAAACTAAAACATAGATATAAACTAGTTGTGTACTCAAAGTTTACTGTTATACTTAAAGTATACTTAAATGTATACTTTCATATACTAGAAAGTGGCCCAATTTAGTCCCAAAGAGTATGGATATAGTACACTTCAATTATACTGCTAGCACACTGACATTATACTTACTTACTATACTTACTACATAAAGTATACTTCATATACTTGAACTTTACTTAAGTATATTTAATGAAATAAACTTGAAGTATACGTCTTTTTGGTAAGGGGAGGCAGACCCAGCCCTAGCTTTGCATTGTCCTGTGTGCGCTTTAAGATTGTACATGGACCGGACCCAAAGCTTCAGGACTTCAGACCAGCTCTTTGCCTGTCATGGAGGTCGTCTCCAAGCAGAGGATGGCCTACTGGATAGTGGATGCCATCGCCTTGGCGTGTCAAGCACAAGGTGTGCCCTGCCCGCTTAGGTTGCAAGCCAGCTCCGCTAGGAGTATGTTGTGACAACCTGGACAGAAGACTGTTTTAGTTCAACCTGCCACACCAGACTCTCTGTGTCATACCCATGGACTTGTTTTGTTGTGTTTTCATCCTTCATGTATTCATTGACCTAGTGTCTGTCTCTCTTTGATTAGTTAGTTCACCTGTGTCTTGTTAATCATCCTCACCTGTCTGTCCATTTTTAGCAACCCTACTTAAGACCCTACTTATGACTTAAATCATTTTAACTTTGTGTGAGCATGTCATAAATAGAATGCAGTAGCAGTTTACTGTCAGGGATTTGCTGTGTTGCGATGCGCCGCTTCCAGCGTAGACAGCATCAATGATTATAATGGGTTCTACTGTATTTTGTCGTGCCGCGCCGCTTGCGTCCAGTGTAGACACGGTATCAGGGGGCTTCATTTCAACATGCAACAAAGACGTTGGCTCATTTTGTATTTTGTGATTAATACCAACAGGATGCACATGGGTGGGATGGGACTGGAAGACCACAGAAACTACAGCGGTTGGACGATGAAACTGAAACACTGGCCAATATAGTGACATCAAAAAACTTGTCCAAGTCCAAGGCACTCGAATAATGTGAAAATATAAAAATCCTTTATTCACATGGCTTTAAAATTTTAAAAACAACAACAAAAACAAGTCAAGTCGAGAAATTATCAGAGATTCAGAAGACCAGAAAACACCAGGAGCCGAACAAGGGAGATGAAGTGATGAATATCTCTAAAATCACTCTACCGACAAGCTGCATTTCTGTTTTATTAAAAGGCCTGATTATGCCCCTGTAAATACAGCTAAAGAGTTCCAGACTAAAGTAGACTTATTTAAGTTTCATCAGAATCTTCTATTAAAAGCTTGGTATCACAACAGAAGCAGCAGCAATAGGTACTTTTGATAAAAAGGTAACAACTACAGTCTTTCGAAAGAAGAAGCTGAAGCTTTGGATTGACTTTCAAATAATGATGATCTTGTAATAAAAAGGGCAGACAAGGGAGGCACTGTTGTGGTATGGGGCAGAGATCAATATATCGAAGAGGCCTTGCAACAATTATGGAACTGTGAGTATTAAAGATAGTCATCTTTCCTCCAGAAGGCCAAGCACTTGGTTAAGTTCAAATATGGGAAATACAGATGTGGTAATTGCAATCATTGTGAGAATAAGGTCAAGACAAATACATTTATTGATGAAACAATATCAGGCCACGAGTGTAAGGTAAATAAATTTATCATTTGCAATACTTTATTTGTGGAGTAAAGGCTTTATAGGTGTCCATGTGGCTCTGTTTTTACATAGGGATAACTAAAAGAAAATTAAAGTTGAGATTAGTAGAACATAAGAATGCTATACACATCTGTAATCCTCAATATCCTATGGTTTTACATTATAGAGATAAAAATCATGGTAACCCAAGCACATTGAAAATAGTGGGTATAGAGCATGTTCCAAAGTTAATAAGGAGAGGAGATAGGATAAAAAGGCTACAACAGAGAGAGTCTTTCTGGATTTATACTTTAAAGGCAACTCCAGGTTAAATTGAGAATTGGATTTTTTTCCTTTTTTGTAACTGTTTTTTTTTTTTTTTTGTAAAAGATCTGATTTGTGATTGTTTCTTGGATTTATGTTGTGTTTCATGAGATTATTTATTTATTTTATTATTATTTTTTTATTTGTATTGAAATAATTAGAATTGTTACAGTGCTTTGAATTGTTTTGAATCTATTTGGTTGCTATAAGGCAGGCCCAACACCATACTAATTGTGGTCTAAAGCCAGGTGTTTTAGTTTCATTGTCCAACCCCTGTATGTGCACTTATCATCTTAGCATCTTCTTTTCACATAATCAGATGTTTGTCTCTAGAAGAACAATGTCAAGCACATTCATCATTTTTCACTATCTTCGTATTGTCACATATTCCCCTACCAAAGTTTTTTTTTCTGTTCAAGACAAGGTCACGTTGATATGACCTGAGATACACATATTGTGGTTTTACACCCTTCAAGCAGAAACAGTAGTTAAAATTTTACTAACATCTTTTAAATTTTACTTTTGCATATACCAACTCTTGGAAAGAACATCTTGTACCACAAGAGGCAAATTCATAGAACATCCTTTACATATATAAAAAAAGAGTATTATTGAAAATGTACCAAACATTATTTTATCATAATTTTTTTTTTACCTTGTATAAGTCTATGGAAAATAAGCATAAATGGAATACATACCAAAAATAAAGAAAAATATATGAATCACACTGAATATATGTGAGTAATATATGACAGTGATATGAATATAAAAATGGTACAATAAAAAGAATCAGAAAGAATAATTATGGAGTGAATTTTGTGCCAATATTAATCAAACAAGTCCAGTGTTTTGCAAAGAAACACAATCTGCTTTGCAAAGAAAAACTTTCAAGCAAACGCAAAGTGATTTGTAAATACAAAAATCTGAGAGAAAATGCAGAGGTTTGGACAAATATATGTATTGTGAGACTGTGTATTGTGAGACTGTGAGACTCATTTGCCTTTTTATGAGGAAACTTGGCTTGTTTTTCTCACAAATGCGTGCAGGCAGATTTTCTTGAGCAACTTCCTATTCCAAAAACAGCAGATGGCGCTGTCGGTCAATTTACTCTAGTTTCCAGAGACCCGAAACACCGGTTTACCTTTACCTTAGTACAAAAATCAGTAGTGACATGGCTAAACATTTAACTATGCAATATTTCCCTATAAAAACTGATCCATTCTCTGTACTACTTATCCTCTGTTGGATCGCGTGATATAGAATATTTACATATGTTGATACAATTGTTCAACATTCAAAACAACGCAGGGTTATAATAACAATATATCATGAATTGGTTTATTTAAAAGTAGATATTCAAGCGCCCTGTTTGTTTTCTTTATTTTACAAAAGCACATTGTTTTGTTGTTATGACTATATACAAATAAAAGTAGACCCATTGCAGTTTCTAATGATGCCATGCTCTTATCTGTATTTTTAGTTCTTTTTGTGCTCATCAGCATGAAAGCGTGACAAAACGTAGAATGGATCAGGATACAAATCTGGTCACTAATCACTACTGCCACTTATTCCACTTTAATTTGTACTTTTTGTGTATACATTTATATATACTTACTGTTTCATATCAGTGTAGAGGTCAGTGTGCAATACTGTCAGTAGTCACTTTACTCAGATTGCTCAGTGTGCAATATTATGACTTAGTCACTTGTTGTACATACTTTCATAATTGTACTGTACAGTCTATTGTCTTATTTATTGTCTGTGGTTATATGTTAGATTTCTAACACCAGTCAGGAGCAATGTTCCTAATTTTGTTGTATAAAGAAAAATAAAACGACAGTGCAGGCTTTCAATCAATATGTGTTGTAGAAGGCGAGGCGGGAGAGAGAGGGAAATGGGATTTGCAAAGCTCCGTGAGCTGAGACTCGAACTCAGGATGTCCAAAGTGCAACAGCGCTAAATGTTCTGTTTTTGTATGTTAATATATTTTAAAATATAATTTATACCTGTAATAGTAAAGGTGAATTTTCAGCAGCCATTACTCTTCAGTGGGTTCTTTCATGAAAAGTTCAAAAGAACAGGAATTATTAGAATTTTTAATAATACTATGTGAAATGTAAAATATTAAAAGTTGCTTTAAATTAAATTTAAAAATTTAAATTTAAAAAGTTAGATTTTAAAGAGTTCTTTTATACAGTCACAAATTGTTGTTTTGTGGCATAGTTTTTGTCTTGTGTAATGTTCTTTCTTCTTTTTCACAATTATGTCATCACGTCACAGTGTACCAGTGATAAGATATGAGCAATACAACACTGATGTTCTCTTTCAGCATCTTCAAAACTTATTATGAATCTTTTACTATATTTCTATTCACTTTATATTTTTTGATAAGATTTGATGATAAGATTGTGCACAGTTTAATACATTCTTGTAAAATGAGGACACTGTGAAAGTTCATTGATAAGTGCAGTTTAACTCTTTGTTTGATTTTGGTTTCCAGAACACTGGGGGGATTATGGTGATTCTGAAGTGATAAGCTTAAAGCTCTTTTTTATGTGGTTCCGATAGCACAATGATCTTATATAATATGATTATCTTAAAGATAATCACTCATACAACTTATACAATAAGTTGGACCCATACAATTTTGGTGTGCTGAAATCTGCATTATAACCTTTCATGTAGATACCAAATACTTATATTAGAAATCACATCTAAAGTAACATTTTTGATTAGTTAGGATAAAAATCCCTATTAATAGAAATAATTCTGTTTAGCAATACCTTCAAAGAAGGACTAACACAGATGCAGATCTCATTACACTTTTACTGAAAGTTTAGAGGAGCAGCTATAGTGTAGTTATCTTTTTCTTTAAATGTACTGCACATTGTAATTTCCTCTGATACATATTACATGACAATTCTTTTCATAATTACTTTTTACAAAACTTAATCAATATCTGGCATCAGATAAATATTCTTCAATATGTAGAAGTGAACAGATCCCCTGCAAATTTGATATCAGTGTTACAATCATTGGCACACTGCACAGATTTTATTGCAGCAGGCCCATTTTTTCATCTTATCTACGATTTTAGCTTCATGTAAATTGTGCTGAAAAGGCCAAAGGTTTTTTACTCGCACATTATTGTCATTTTAGTCCATAGTTTACAAGAGATACCATATCTTACATCATCAGTTACAATAAATCATCCAATATGGCTTAGACAACATCCAATTTACTATAAAAAGCGAGAGGTCCTGAAGTTTCTCTTCACATTTTTCTTGCTTGAGAAAAGGATCCTAGGTATGTCCAGCGATTATACTTCAGCTTAAAATCTTTATTTCTGTTTTTAGTTTAAATGTAATTAACAAAATTCTTCTTTGTTACTTACAGAGCATTTGGAAGAAAACAAAATGGGAAGACTTACACTTATTGCAGGTAATATGCTGAAATAATACTTGGAATGCTAGTGTATTTTATTCATTCTTTTATAATTGTCATTTACATGATATCATTGCGTCTTCCAGGACTGGGCTTGGTGCTCTGCCATGTTGGTGAGTCACTGAGTATCTGTTGCATCAAATTCATTTTAATGAACTACTAATAACTGATATGTTTAAATCAGAAAGATGACTATCAACTCAAAATGTCTTGTCTAAGAGCTTCTTTGTGTATCCATATCCAGCCGTCTCCATGGACATGGGCTGCTACTTCACCAACTGGTCTCAGTACAGACCTGGAATTGGAAAGTATACGCCTGCAAACGTCGACCCTTTCCTTTGTACTCACCTTCTCTACGCTTTTGCTATGATCAACCATGCCAACGAGCTGGTCACCTACGAGTGGAACGATGAAGTTCTCTACAAGGCCTTCAATGAACTCAAGAACACGTATGTATTAGTTACAATATAATGTTTATCACTTCAGATGTTCAGTTTCTCAAATCATTTATGTTTTTTGTGAGACTGTGAAGTAATTTGCTCAGTGAATAACAAAAAAGAGTTAAAATGCAGTTATAATTGCTAACCTTAAATCACTGTATATAAAAAACATTCTAAAATATATCCATTATCCTCACAGAAACCCCCATCTGAAAACTCTCCTGGCTGTTGGTGGATGGAACTTTGGTTCATCACAGTAAGTATTCTGAAAAAAATGATGAATGAAAAGTTTAGTTTTATGTTGTCAAATGAAATGCAAAAACATCTAAGATTATTCATTAAATCTGTCTCAGGTTCTCCATCATGGTGTCCACTGCTGCAAACCGTCAGAAGTTTATTCAGTCTTCCATCAATTTCCTGAGAACTTATGGATTTGATGGTTTGGACTTGGACTGGGAATACCCTGGAGCAAGAGGAAGTCCACCTGAAGACAAACAAAGATTCACACTGCTGTGCAAGGTGGGTAATACAGTGTCTTTTTAAACAAGTATAGTAGTGCACTTTTCTCTTAATCTCTTTTCATGTCAAGTCAAGTAACCTTTATTTATATAGTATAGCAGCTCAGCTCAAGACAGTAGTTTGGTTATTTAGGTCAAGTCAGTTTACTTCTTTTCATGTATTTATCTATGTTTTTCTTTGCAGGAACTTATTGAGGCCTATGAGGCTGAGGGCAAAGCTACTGGCAGACCCAGACTGCTGCTGAGCGCTGCTGTAGCAGCTGGCAAAGGGACAATTGATGGAGGATACGAGATTGCTGAGATTGCCAAGTAAGTGTGATGACACTGAATCATAACATTTACAAATTGGCAAAGCATTGAGGTGAAAACAAGCAGTAGCATGAGACTGAGGTTCAGACCCCTTGTGAGTGATGTAATGATTTTTTCCAGGTCCTTGG
The DNA here is from genome assembly GCA_012976165.1 of Labeo catla. Taxonomy (NCBI): domain Eukaryota; kingdom Metazoa; phylum Chordata; class Actinopteri; order Cypriniformes; family Cyprinidae; genus Labeo; species Labeo catla. The sequence goes on along the minus strand of VONZ01000015.1, from coordinate 388,319 downwards.
ACTTCATCAATGTGATGACTTACGACTTCCATGGAACTTGGGAGAGTTTCACAGGACACAACAGCCCCCTGTACCAAGGCTCAAAGGATGAGGGAGAATTGATCCACTTCAATGTCGTAAGAATTGATTTACTGTAACATGAGATTTTCAAACCTCCCAAATGAATCCATTTTAAAATCACAACTCTCATTCAGGATTCCGCTATGCGCTATTGGAGGGACAACGGTACCCCTCTCGAGAAACTCAGAATGGGTTTTGCCACATACGGTCGCACTTTCCGTCTGTCATCTGCAGAAACTGGCGTTGGAGCCCCAGCTAGTGGACCTGCTGCAGCTGGAACCTACACTCGTGAGGCTGGATTCTGGTCTTACTATGAGGTGGGAACTTTAAAAAAAAGTCATTCTGTCCACAAAATTTGAATTTATTCTTTAAAAGTGAATATTTTTGAATATTCCCAATATCTAATACCCAATATCTGTATAGATCTGTGGATTCCTAGCAGGAACAACCCTCCAGTGGATTGAGGATCAGAAGGTGCCTTATGCCACAAAGAACAATGAGTGGGTTGGATTTGACACCAAGGAGAGCTACGAAACTAAGGTACTTATGAGACTTCACTGTAGTTGTGTTTCATTGTTAACATTTGTCAGAAAGTGACTAGAAAATCATTCCTTTTCTTTCAATTCATAGGTCCGTTATCTGAAAGACCAGAACTTTGGTGGAGCCTTTGTCTGGGCGCTTGATCTGGATGACTTTGCAGGACAGTTCTGTAATCAGGGGAACTATCCTCTCATGGGCCATCTGCGCAATCTTCTGGATATCAGTAAGTCTTTGCTAATCACTAGATGGTGCTGTTCAAAACGGCAGACAAGTAGGCCAAACTCACTCTTCTTCCTTTTCCCATCACATATCACACCGGAAAGGCATTTATTCTTAATAAAAATAAAGTAAATACTAAAAAGTGAAAAATAAAGTGCCTCATGGGTGTTTAACAGGTAGGATTAGGGGTAGGTGTAGGGAGGGCTTTATTGTCCCATTTAGTAATTTTATCAAGAATGATGATTTACACTCAATACATTATTATTTCATACTGTTTTATAATGTACTACAATACTGAGGTGCAAATATCTGCCACAAGTAGTATAAATAGCATAACTACTAATTATTGCAAAGAAAATACTGCTATGTTTACATAATGTAAAAAGAATATATTGTGTAAACTTAGTGTAAACAGCATCTATCTCTATTTGCATTTAGCCACTGCCTAAATATTACAAGCAAACAAAAGCCAAAAAGCTACCTAGCTAATGCTAACATGTCTGTATTTTTTCAGAAGTGCCTCCAACCACCACCCTCAAACCCGGACAAACAACCACAACTACCACCACAACAACCACCACCACCACTCATGCTCCAGGACCAGGATTCTGTAATGGAAAACCCGATGGATTCTATGCTAACCCTGATGACCCCAGCAAATACTACAACTGTGCAGGAGGCCATACTTATGAAAGCAGCTGTGGTGCAGGTACCATGTTTGATGACAGCTGTAAGTGCTGTAACTGGCCTAAACGCAGTCACTAATGTGAAAAGAAACAGGACACTGCAAATGCTTAAGCTCAAGAATCAAAACTATTTTATGAACATAATTACTTAACATGCTTTGTTTTTTCCTTGAAATGTATTTTGAAAGTGTAAAATGTGTTTAAAAAAAAAAAAAACTCTTATTATGAGATTGCTGTTAGTACAACTGTTGTATAATCAATCATTTATAAACAATGTACACAACTTAAAAGCTCATTTTAATAAACAACATGCAAATATCATTAAAATTATTCTGGTTGTATTTTATTACATCATCTTGCATTCAAAACAGAATGGGATCGATGAAAAAATCATTTGATCATTCGATCAGTGTTCTGTGATCGATATGTTTTAGATGTTTTATCATCACCTTCAATATATAATGGACAAGCATATCAATAATCAAAACAGAAGAAAACATTTCAATCAGAATAACTGCAGTTTGTGGCAAGAAATATTTAGTAATTCTAATCGACTCACTGGTGATCTTCATATAAGAGAATTAAAATGACAAATCTTGAATAAAACATGACCGTAAGCTGATTATCTTTAAGTTTATCTTTATGCTGAATAGTACTGGCAGGTATTTTTAGTAACAGTCTGGTAAGATTAACAGTGAATGATTGAATGAAGAAGTGATGAAGAAGTTCAAGTCAAGTTATTCAAGTGAAATCACCAAACAAAAAAATAGAGCCACATGAAAATCGCTCATTTATTGATTCAAGTGTGGGAAGTGAATGTGAGCTGTACTTAATAAACAGTAGGCCTACTATTCTTACCTTTGGTCCAGTTACACACCGCAAATTTCTTTTGTTTTGTTTTTTTTTGTTTTTTACTTGATATGTTAAATTAAAGCAAATTTTAGGGAGAAGAGAGAAGAACAGTTTAATCTGTAGTCCAAAAAGCAGGAATGCAATTAGCTTGGTTCATCTTTGGGAATTTCCTATAGTTTTTTTTTAGAATGGTAATTTTGGACTTATGTGTAAATGAAAGTCTGTTGTAATACTTGAAAAGACTTTTACATTTCACATCAGTGGACCCTTTTCACAAACTGTGATGTCGCGTTTCCAAAGTTATTACTTTTTTTTTATTTTTTTGTTTTTTAGACTTTCATTTTCATATATATATATATATATATATATATATATATATATATATATGATTTTTTCAGCTTTTGGTAAGGCAAGGAAACTATCATGAATTTTTTTTCTTTTGCTGTTGTATGTAAACATCTACCCTATAATGATAAAAAATCCATGCAGTGGTTTTTAATTAATCTGTAAAAATAATATCCCCTTTTTCAAATTGAACCACTCTCAGATGCCGTCACACCGACAGAGGCCACTCCCACGATAGTTGATTGACATAAGTGTCTTACCTCATGTCCGACCTCCATTGTTTCGATGCCGGAGCAGGGATGTAAGTTAGATAAGAATATCTCCGATTGAGAGACTGAGGTGTTGTGTTGCTGGATGTAATAATGAACATAGTGGTTGTCATTTACTCCCGACATCTGAGCTGCTGAAGATGCAGTGGATTACGTTTGTTTGTGAATGGAAGGCGCCTCTGTCTATGTACGCATGAATCATTCGTGATCCAGCTTCACTTACAGCAGAAGTGAGTATAAGGGGTTTTTCATGAATCTTGCGATCGCCTTTCCTAATAATGTGCTAGTTAGCAAGTTTAGCGGCTTTACGCTGCTAAATGTGGCTAAAGTAAACAGGCTCGTCACTCCACAAAGAGAAAAGAGGGGCGGGGCGAGCAGAGCTCATTAACATTTAAAGCAACCTCAGCCAGAACAGGATGATTTTTGCAGAGCTGATTTTGGCAAGGTAAAAAAGGTGTTATTTACACTACCATCGAGAAATTTTAACCAAAGTAAATTAAGACCCTAAAGAATCATATTAAACTTGTGGAAAATGGGCATCCGATGATCCCTTTAAAGGATTAGTTTGTTTCCCAAATTAAAATTTCCTGTTAATTTACTCACCCCAATGTCATCCAAGACATGTCTTGTGTTTATGTCTTTCTTCAGTCAAAAAGAAATTAAGGTTTTCATGAAAACATTCCAGGATTTTTCTCCATATAGTGGACTTCAATGGGCATCAGTGGGTTGAAAGTCCAAACTGCAGTTTCAATGCAGCTTCAAAGAGCTCTACATGATCCCAGCCTAGTAATAGGGGTCTTATCTGGTGAAACAACCAGACATTTTCAAATATATATATACTTTTTAACCACAAATGCTCATCTTGCACTAGCTCAACCTCACACATTAAGAAATGCATGGAATACTAACCCAGAGTTCATGTTCACATTTATTTTTAAAGCACATTTAAAAACAAGAAGTGTTGTACTAAAATGCTGTACAATGGTAAACAATATTAAGCAATATAAATAAATAAATAAATAAAGATAAACATATATATGTAAATACATATATACATATACATACACATATACATATACATATATATTCTCAGTCAACACCATAGGCTAAAGAGAATAAATGAATCTTCAATCTAGATTTAAAAAGGTCCAAAGTGGGAGAGGATCTCACAGCAACTGGAAGTGCATTCCACCATTGAGGAGCCACAACTGCAAAGGCTCAGTCACACTTTTGCACACCGAGTCTGAAATTTTTGTATGCGTTTTTTCGTGTTTGTCATCCTGTCCTATCAAAATGCTTACTATGGATGCGAAAATGCAGAAAATCAAACCTGATTCAAATTTTTTTTATGACGGACAAAAGTTTTGGAGGGAGTGTGTAAGCGTGATTGACATACCGCAGAACAGAAAGAAACAATTGGTTACATGAACGGATCTTGAGACCGAATATGGTTTAAGGAGCAATAGAGCCTATACTGTGGTGCTTGCCCATGCAGAGATTTATAAACAAACAGCAAAACATTAAAATCAACTCTGTATCTGTATCTGTATCTCTATCTATCTAAGTGATTGCAAAGCGATTGTAGAAAATTACAAATTAACCTGCCACATCATAAAGATTGATTCTTCTGATAATGTTTCAGGAGCACAAGGACTTAGATTTCTTTATTCTTATATTACACAGCTGAGCTGATAAACTGCCAGCAGATAGCTGGGACACCTGATTTGGCGCAAGATTAGATCGATTTTTTTAACTGTAAATGTATATTTACAGTAGGCTATATATAGTATCACTGTAAAAGATGACACAGTGTTATCTTTGTAAAATCTTACTAGTTTCTGCACTGTTAACATTACTCAGTTTGACTGAGGTTTTTATTACTTCCTGTTACTTAAAGCATTGTAATTAAGTTCACTGAACTGAATTATTAGTGATCAATGAAAATGTCAAAAATGTGGCTTCTTTGCGCATGCATTACACAACATAGCAGACAGGCACAGATGAAGAGAGCACGAGCATTTTCTGTCACCACATTTTCTACTGTTTTTGTATTTCTGCTTTTGTGTTCTTTCATACTGTCAAACTGCAGTAAGATATTTACTTTTACAGTCTATATTAAAGGGAATACTGTATAGTTATGTTTAATGTGTTGTCATGTGGTCATTAAAGCGAAATAAACACTTTGAAATCAGTTGCGAAATTATCGTCACATTTTTAAGGGACGTAAACGTCGTGATGACACAACAGTTTGCCCTGCATTAAAGGAATTTAAATGCACGAGAAGTGCATTAGAATCCTTTAATGCATGGCAAGCCGTTGGTTATCCCATTCATTCCATGGTAATTTGCCAAGTTATAGACAAGTTAAAAGTGCATTGCTCTTTGCAGCGCAGTATTTGACTGAATGGGTAAAAAAGTTATTTTCATCAGTTAAGACTCTAGCATTACTCTAGCATTCTGCCCACTTCAAATCAGACACAGAAATGAAATGGTGTGGTAAGATCGCATTTATTTGAATGAATTATAGCATTTATATCAATTTCTTTTTTTTAAGAAGTCTCTTTTGCTCACCAAAACTTTAACTATTTAAAATAACTCTTTCTATTTTAAACAGTTTTCTATATTTCTGTTAAAATGTAAATTATTCCTGTGATTTCAAAGGTGACTTTTTAGCATTACTCCAGTCACATGATCCTGTAGACATCATTCTATTCATTATATTCTGATTTGCTGCTCAAAAACTTTTATTATTATTATTATTATTATTACTATTACTATTATCATTATTATTATTAATATTAATAATAATAATAATAATTTTTATTTATAGTTATTAATTATTTATTATTGTTCTTCTTCTTCTTCTTCTTCTTCTTCTTCTTCTTATTATTATTATGTTGAAAACAGCTGAGTAGAATTTTTTCAGGTTTCTTTGATAAATAGAGAGTTCAGAATAACAGAATTTATCTGAAATAGAAATCTTTTGTAACATTATAAATGTATTTATCATCACTTTTGATCAATTTAAAGCATCCTATATATATATATAAAAATGCACTCAACCGCTTTAAATATTGATAGTAATTGACAGCTTACGTATAGCGGCCCATAGAAAAAGTCGCTAATGAGGCATCTATGTATATATATATATATATATATCTATGTTGAGGAAGCACAAGGTGACTACGTCACGCTAGGGTGTGGGCGGGGTTGAATCAACGATGGGCATGACTTCTGGCGTTGCACGTGTATGTGGGCGGAGTTGAAGTGCTGATGGGCGTGGCTTCTGACGTCACATGTGGACGTGGGCGGATATGTGTAAATGCGAATCGTTTTGAAAAAGTTGTGTGTATGTGAATCCTTTTAAAAACGCAAGGGAAAAACTTTTCTGTTTTTGACTACATTGTTGTGATGTAAACAGCCTAATAGATTCATTGTACAGGTAACTTCATTGATTATAACAGAGTTTTGTGAGATCGCGATGAATTAAGATGAATGACAGCTTTTTAGTGATAATAAACAGAGCGCTCTTTGCACCATAGCAATGGACAGCACTAAAACCTTTTACGGCAGCTTTATTTCATGCACCAATTTTCAAAAACAACCTGTTTAACGCAAAACATATTTACAATAATTATACAAGGGAGGGATGGGGTTGGGAGACCACGACAGCTCCCTGGTGGAGACCTCATCAACTAGACACCCACTGGCACAAAACCTCAGCAAAGACAACTATAAACCACATCATGCTGGTTTCATCTGACCACAGGAGAACTGGCTCCCAACTGAGCCTGTTTTTTTCCTCCATTTCTGTCACAGACAGAGTTTTGGTTCCTTGCCACTGTCACATCTGGCTCGCTGTCAGAAAAAAAGGTACAGTTCTGTCACTGAGGTACAAAGTGAAAAGGTACAAATATGTACTTTTAAAATACTAATATGTACTTTTAAGGTACCAATATGTACTTTCAATGTACTAAAATGTACCTTTAAGATACTAATATGTACTGTTTAGGGGTAGGTAATGTACAAAAATGTACCTTTTCACTTTTGTACCTTAGGGTACCGCCCCAGCGACAGAACTGTACCTTTTTTTTCTGAGTGTAGCTTGTAACGCTCTGCCCTATCAGAACATGTTACAATAATTAAAAGGGTTCAGATTATACTGTGTAAGGTAAAATAAGTGTTTTTAAAAAGATGAAACAAACAACAAAAGTAGACTGAATAAATAGTGTATTTACACAATGCACAAAGAACTTAAAACAATACAATAAAAATAGAATATCTTAGGCTGTTGAAAGCAGATTGTCCATTTGAATCGTACCATAAAACAGTTAAGAATCCTAGTGGGTTGAAGTTCCAAGGTAAAAGTGTCCACCGGTGTATATACAGTCCAAAGAAAGTAATAATCCAAGACGTGTGAGATACTGAAATGGTAAGTCCATAAAAAAACACAATCCTGCATGTTCAGTGTTTGGTCAATGACCCTGTTTGATTGTCATGGTGCTTGCTTTATACTGGTCTACTTTCTGACCCATAAAAGACATTGTAACACGGACTCGTAAGAAGCGTGATAGATCCAAATGCGAGCTTTTATTGAACACAACGTAGTCAGACAGGCAGGGTCGATCTTCAAACAAACAGTTATCTCCAGGGCAAAACAATAGCGTAATCCAATAAACAGGCAGAATGTCAAAATACCAGTGAGCAGTCCAAAAAGTAACAAATAAACAAGGCAATGGAACAAGGCAAAAACTATGGCATGGAACAAGGCAAAACTATGGCAAAAAACTAGACAAAACTATGGCAAGAAACAAAACCGTGGCATGAACAAAACAAGGCAATGAAACAAGAGAAAACGCTTAGTAGAGTCCGCACAGCAAAACAATACTTCGCGAAGCCTGTTTGGTTTAGGCCTCCTTAAATGGCCACCAAACAGGAAGTTACCAGTGAAGCAGCAGACGGAGCAGCAACAGGCAGTCAATGGGTGAGGGCTCCCTCTGCTGGCGTGGCGTTACAGAACCCCCCCCACACCCCCCCCCCAGGAGCGACTCCTGGCGCTCAAGCAACAACAGTCCAGGAGGGTGGGGGAACAGAGGCAAAACAGGGGGTGGGACGGAGGGCCAGGTCCGTGCAGAGGAGGTGGGCCTGGATCGTGGAGCAGGGACAGACAGTGAAGCACTGGAGGACCTGGGCCATGGAACAGTGGCAGACAGTGAAGCACTGGAGGACCTGGACCGTGGATCAGTGGCAGACAGTGGAACCCTGGAGGACCTGGACCGTGGAGCTGTGGCAGACAGTGGAACCTTGGAGAACCTAGACCGTGGACTGTGGCAGGCAGTGGAACCTTGGGAGGACCTGGGCTGGAGAGGCAGACAGTGGGAACACTGGAGGTGGCAGACAGTGGAACAGGAGGTCCTGTGGAGCAATAGCAGACAGTGGATCCCTTGAAGGACCCAATGTGGAGCAATGTGGAACACCGGAGGGCCTGGGCAATGGTGCAGTAGCAGAGAAGTGGAAACTTGGAGGACCTGGGCGTTAGCAGTAGCAGACCATGAAACACTGGAGGGCCTGGGCCATGGAGCAATGGCAGAGTAGCAAGCCATGGTGGAGTAGGCAGAGCAGGCAGAACAGGAAGCCATGGCGAGGCAGGCAGAGCAGGCAGAACAGGAAGCCATGGCGAGGCAGGCAGAGCAGGCAGAACAGGGAGCCATGGCGAGGCAGGCAGAGCAAACAGGAGCAGAGATATCCATAGTGAAACTAGTGACATCCATAGCAGAGCTGTGTTTTCACTGACGAATTCCTTGGCCGTGGCATGACAGGCAGAGAGTTCATGATTGGTCCTCTTGACTGTGGCATGGCGGGCAGAGAGTTAATGGGAGGACGCCGCCCCCATAGGAGGATCTACAGCAGGTCCTGACACCTTTGGAGGCATGGGCGCAGATTCTTGGGCAGACATGGCAGTGAGTTCATAAATAGACGCCACCTCCTTTGGAGGATCTACAGTGTACGCTGACACCTCTGGGGGTATAGGCGCGAACTCATGGACAGTCGAGGCCTCTGGAACTGACTCGTGGACAGAGGAGGCCTCTGGAGCAGACTCGTGGACAGACGAGGCCCCTGGAGCAGACTCGTGGACAGACGAAGCCTCTGGAGCAGATTCGTGGACAGATGAGGCCTCTAGAGCACAGTGTGCACACATTACAGGCAACACATGAGATAGTGGGGTGTCTGTTGACCTTGAGGGTGTGGATGCTATGGACTTGTGGCTTGGGAGTGTGGGCTCTGCGTGGCTTGAGAATGTGGGCTCTGCGTGGCTTGGGAGCGTGGGCTCTGCGGTTTCAGCTGATACGTGAGGTTCTGGTAAGATAGCCGTTTCATGACTTGAAACATGGAGGTCTGCTGTGACTTGACTTGACTCAGGGAGGTCTGCCGTAACTTGACTTGACTCAGGGAGGCCTGCCGTGACTTGACTTGACTCAGGGAGGCCTGCCGTGACTTGACTTGGTTCATGAAGGTCAGCAGTGGCTTGACTTGGCTCGGGAATAACATCAGCAACTTGACTTGGCTCATGAAGATCTGCTGTAACTTGGCTTGGCTCATGAAGATCAGTAGTGACTTTGCTTGACTCAGGAACCACGGCTGTGACTTGGCTTGACTCAGCAACCACGGCTGTGACTTTGCTTGACTTGAGGGCTACAGCTATAGCTTTACTTGACACAGGAGCAATAGCTGTAACTTGACTGGACTTCGGAAGAGCAGCTCTGACCTGACTTGACACAGAAAACACAGCTTTAACTTGACTTGACGCTGGAACAACAGCTGCAGCTTGACTTGACACTGGAACAGCAGCTGTAGCTTGGCTTGACTCTGGAACAGCAGCCGCGACCTGACTGGACTCGGAAACTTGACTTGACTCAGAAAACGCAAATGTAACTTGACTTGACTTGGAAACTTGACTTGACTTGGGAGACACAGCTGCAACTTGACTTGACTCAGGAACAACATGGCTTGACTCGTGGGGCACAGCTGTGGCTTGGCTTGACTCATGGGGAACAGCTGTATCTTGGCTTGACTCATGGAGAACAACAGCTGTATCTTGGCTTGACTCATGGAGAACAGCTGTATCTTGACTTGGCACAGAAAGTGTAGCCCTGACTTGACTTGACACCAGAGGATCAGACATCACTTGATTTGCTTTGGGTGCAGCAGACATGGCGAGATGAGATTTGGGTGAGATGATTTTGACTTGATGAGGCTCAGACAGGGCAGCCATCTTGTGAACAGGCTTGGGGATGGCGGCCATCTTGTGAACAGGCTTGGGGATGGCGGCCATCTTGTGAACAGGCTCGGGGATGGCGGCCATCTTGTGAACAGGCTCGGGGATGGCGGCCATCTTGTGGACTGCCTCGGGGATGGCGGCCATCTTGTGGACTGCCTCGGGGAGGGCAGCCATGACAGGTGCAGACTCTGGACAGGCAGGCATGGCGTGAGCAGGCCCTGGAGCGGCTGGCATGGCGTGAGCAGGCCCTGGAGCGGCTGGCATGGCGTGAGCAGGCCCTGGAGCGGCTGGCATGGCGTGGGCAGGCTGTGGTTTGGTGGACATGACTTGAGCAGGCTTTGGCTTAGAAGACATGACGTGAACAGGCTTAGGCTTGGTGGACGTGACCTGAGCAGGCTTGGCTTGGCAGGCATGACGTGAAAAGGCTTTGGCTTGGTGGACGTGACTTGAGCTGGCTTTGGCTTGGCAGGCATGGCGTGAGAGGGTTCTGGCGTGATACTAACTATTCCAGACATGACAGAAAAGTTGGGAGATACTGGGGGATAACAGGGTTCCTCATTAGCAATCCCCACAGTAAATGGTGAACCAGCCAACCGGAGTGCACAGTCAATGTATTGTTGTAGTGTAGCCGAGCATTTATTGTCTGGCATCAGGTCATATAAACAGTCCTTAAGTCCGTTGCAAAAGAGTCCGTTGACCCTTAAGGCCAACATCATTAAAGTCCACTAAATAGCACAAATTACAAAAATCCTCCACATACTCCTCTATAGCCCGATTACCTTGACGCAGGCAGAGGAGGCGTGATGCTGGGTTCATGGTTGATCTGTGTCCAAAAGCTGCTGGATCTTTGGGGCAGCGAAGTATTCTGTAACACGGACTCGTACGAAGCGTGATAGATCCAAATGCGAGCTTTTATTGAACACAACGTAGTCAGACAGGCAGGGTCGATCTTCAAACAAACAGTTATCTCCAGGGCAAAACAATAGCGTAATCCAATAAACAGGCAAAATGTCAAAATACCAGTGAGCAGTCCAAAAAGTAACAAATAAACAAGGCAATGGAACAAGGCAAAAACTATGGCATGGAACAAGGCAAAACTATGGCAAAAAACTAGACAAAACTATGGCAAGAAACAAAACCGTGGCATGAACAAAACAAGGCAATGAAACAAGAGAAAACGCTTAGTAGAGTCCGCACAGCAAAACAATACTTCGCAAACGTCTCAGGTTACGTATGTAACCCTGGTTCCCCGAGGGAACGAGACGCCGCGTCGAAAACGCTATGGGAACGCCTCCAGCGTGACCGCGCTCTGAACACGTGTGAAATCAGACCAATGGAAGAGCGAGACGTCACAGGCGGGTGACGTCACAGACCAGGAAGCATAAAAGCACGTGCGCCAGAACAAACGACAGCTTCAGAGAGAAGCAGCGCTCGCAGGGACGCAAGAAGCTGGCCTCGAGACGCGGCGTCTCGTTCCCTCGGGGAACCAGGGTTACATACTTAACCTGAGACGTTCCCCTTCGGGAACTCGAGCCGCGTCGAAAACGCTATGGGAACGAGATGCCCACGCCACCAGCTCCAAGTCCCTGCCTAGAGAGAGCTAGGAAGGCCCGAAGAACCAGGGGTCAAGAGGTCAAGACGGTAGAACCTGACAAACGTAAGGGGCGTGGACCAGCCCGCAGCGTTACAGATATCCTGCAGGGGGATACCCGCAAGGAAGGATTTAGAGGCCGCCATGCTACGGGTGGAGTGAGCCTTCACCCCCAAGGGAGGGGGAAGGCCCGAAGACTCATAAGCCAGGAGGATAGCCTCGACTATCCACCGACTTATGGTCTGCTTAGAGGCAGGGAGACCACATCTCTGAGGACCGAAACAAATGAACAACTGGTCCGACCTTCTCCAAGGAGCCACCCGGTGAACGTATGCATCCAGCGCTCGAACTGGACACATACAGTTCAGCTTCTGCTGGTCAGGCTCCCGAAAGGGAGGAGGGCAGAAGGCCTGGAGTACGACAGGCCGTGGTGCAGAGGAAGGGAGGAAGACAGAGAGCCTCAAGCACCACAGACAGGTCCCAGGAAGGGACACGAGGTCGTACCGGGGGCCTTAGCCTCAGCGCACCGCAGAGAATACGTGTAACCAGGGGGTTCCTACCCACGGAAAGACCACCGAGAGGGGCGTGGTAGGCCGCAATGGCCGCCACGTAAACCTTCAAGGTGGAGTGGGATAACCCTGCAGACAGCCTGTCCTGCAGAAACTCCAGCACTGAGCCAACTGGGCAGTTAACTGGGTTCTGCTGGCGGCGTCCACACCAGGAAGTGAAAAGTTTCCACTTCAAGGCATACAGTTTCCTCGTGGAGGGAGCTCTAGATTGGAGTAGGGTCTCAACAACCTCGGTTGAGAGACCGGAAGCTAAGAGGTGCGCCCCCTCAGAGGCCACACCCAAAGCTTCCACAGCTCCGGCCGGGGGTGAAGGAAGGAACCCCCTGCCTGTGAGAGGAGATCCCTCCTGACGGGAATCTCCCAGGGAGAGCCGGCGAGGAGGGAAATCAGGTCCGAGAACCATACTCGGCCCGGCCAGAACGGGGCTACTAGAAGAAGGGACACCCCATCCCGGCGCACTCTCTCTAGAACTCCCGGGAGCAGAGCGATCGGGGGGAACGCGTACAGACGCAGCCTCGGCCACGTCTGTACCATGCCCCTGTCTCGACAGGATGTCTGCTCCCACATTGAGATACCCGGGCACAAAAACTGCTCTCAGCGAGAGGAGTTTGCCCTGGGACCACACAAGGATCTGGTGCGCCAGCTTGTACAAGGGGCGCGAACGCAGACCTCCTTGGTGGTTGATGTAAGAGACCACCGCCGTGTTGTCGGTGCGGACCAACACGTGACGATCTCTCAGGTCCGGGAGAAAGTGTTTCAGCCCTTGAAACACGGCCAGCATCTCCAGGCAATTTATGTGCCAGGTGAGTTGGTGACCGCTCCACAGACCGCGGGCAGGGTGGCCACTCATGACCGCTCCCCAACCGGTGAGGGACGCGTCCGTCGCTAGTGATACACGGCGACAAGGAGCTCCCAGCACCGGGCCCTGAGACAAGAACCAGGGTTTCCTCCACATGTCTAAGGCACGTAGGCATCGCCGCATGACCTTGATCATGCGAAGCGGGTTTCCCCTCGGGGAGAACCCCCTGGTCTTGAGCCACCACTGTAGGGGTCTCATGTACAGCAGGCCAAAAGGTATCACGTTGGACGCAGCTGCCATCAGACCCAGCAGTCGTTGAAACTGCTTGACAGTGAGTGACCAGCCTTCCTTCACTCTCATGACTGCGGCGAGGATCGACTCGATCCGAGCAGGAGACAACTGTGCCTGCATCGTGGTCGAATCTCACACCACGCCCAGATAAGTGGTTCTCTGTACTGGAGAAAGCACACTTTTCTTGGCGTTTAGTCTTAACCCCAGCTCTTTCATGTGTGCGAGAACGACATCTCGATGCCGAACCGCTACCATCTCCGACTGGGCCAGGATAAGCCAGTCGTCGATGTAATTGAGTATGCGGATGCCCTGGAGTCGCAGGGGAGCCAGAGCTGCATCCACACACTTCGTGAAAGTGCGGGGGGAGAGTGCTAGGCCGAAAGGAAGAACCCGATATTGGTAAGCTTCGCCCCTGAAAGCAAACCTCAGGAACTTCCTGTGTTGAGGAAGGATGGAGACGTGGAAATACGCGTCTTTTAGATCTATCGTGACAAACCAGTCCTCGGACCTGATTTGAGACACGACCTGTCTTACAGTCAGCATCCTGAACTTCAGCCGCAAGACTGAGCGGTTCAGGAGGCGAAGATCCAAAATAGGACGCAGGCCCCCATCCTTCTTGGGAACAATGAAGTACCGGCTGTAGAACCCGGACTCTCTGGACTGAGGAGGGACCCCCTCGATGGCCTCCTTCCTCAGGAGAGTAGCTACTTCCTGTTCCATTACCAGACCCTGCTCGGGGCCCACCAAAGTGGGAAAGACCCCGTTGAACGGCGGAGGTGGAGCGCCGAACTGAATGCGATAACCTCGCTCTACAGTGTGCAGGACCCAAGCAGACACATTGGGCAGTAGTTTCCATGCTGCCAAATGATCTACTAAGGGAACCAGCCTCTCGAGACTGGCCTCTGGTGTAACACGGGTCGCTAGACCGGTGTCCTGTAACGGTTGCCCGGCAGGAAGCACCTGATCTAGCGGACCCTGAGACCCCCGCAGGGGTGGCGAGCCCCCCAGCTCTGGAACGTCTCTGGCCGGAAAAGACTGAGGGGAAAGCTCGCCGGAGGCTGCTGCGCCCTGAATCACCGGCAGGGTGAGCAAGACAGCCTCCCGAGGGCACAGGGGGGAGCCGGACACCGAATAATGCGGTGCACCCCGGAACTCCCCTGATGGGGCTACCCTCAGCGGCCCCGCACCATCAGGGCCACTTGGCCGAGGACCTCCTAGACTGAAGCACGACCCGCAGATTGGGCTTCGTCCCGGGGGCCTCGACCTAGAGCGTCTGCGCACCCGCCTTCGATGGGGAGGAGTGCGGGTGGCGACGCTCTGTTTTTGCGTTTCCCGGTAAGAGGAGCTGGTACGCGGACGAGGCTGCTCCAGCTCAGCAGCCTCGTGAGCTGGACGGCGGCGAGGGAGGAACCACTGGAACGCCGCCGCTTGCTTACGTGCCTCCTGGTACCTGTCGACAACAGCGTTGACTGCGTCGCCGAACAGGCCAGAAGGCGAAAGCGGGGCGTCCAGGAGGAAGACCCTGTCCTTTTCTCTCATATCGGACAGGGTCAACCAGAGATGTCTCTCCGCAGCCACAAGGGAAGCCATAGACCGCCCGATGGCACGGGCGGTCTCCTTAGTGGCACGGAGAGACAAATCAGCGGTCCTCCGGAGCTCAGAGATATCACAATCCCTGATCTCCGCGCCTTCATCCAACTCCTTAAGCAGGTCAGCCTGGTACGCCTGTAACACCGACATGGTGTGCAGACACGCACCAGCCTGACCCGCAGCCGCGTACCCCTTGCCCACCAGCGCTGAGGTGACTCGCAGCGGCTTGGAGGGCAAGACCGGAGCCTTCAGAGACGATGCCGCGGCGGGGGACAGATAGCTGGCAAGCGTCTGTTCCACCCGGGGCATCGCTCTGTACCCCCGCTCATCCAACCCGCCCACATGACCGTAGTCATAGGAGGCGGGAATGAACAAGCGGGACGAGAAAGGGTTATTCCACGACCTCGACATCTCAGTGTGGAGATCGGGGAAAAAAGGAAGGCTCCGGCGTGCTGAAGGTGGGCGAGACCGCAGAAACCTCTCGTCTAGTTTACTTCTCTGCGGTTCAACCAATGACTCGGGGGGCCAATCAATATTGAGCTTGGCCACCGCACGAGTCACCACCTCCAGCAGCTCCTCATATTGGGGAAACACAGGTGCTTGTGCATCTTCGACACTCTCCACATCAACCTCCTCAGAGGAAGATATGGGGAGTGTCGAGCCCGTCCCCCGGGGGGAAGAATCCGCAGCGCGGGCTTCCGCACCCAGAGGACAGGCTGGGGATCTAGCGGGTGAGGCAGGAGATAGGGGGTTACCCGTCTCCAAACCCTCCGCTAGATCCAGCTGCGAACCCCACGAATGCAGCCACCGCCCCGCCTCGGCGGAAGCGGGACCAGATCCGCGGGGAACGCTGCTGAAGGCTCCCAGCTGGAAGAGAGCCTTCCGGGAGCGGAGTGTATGCAGACTCATCTGCACACAATGTGGGCAATCAGCCCCCTCGAGGGCTGTTGCCGCATGCTCCGCTCCCAGACAAACCACGCATAGAGCGTGTGTATCCTTACCCGTAATGAAACGAGGGCAAGGAGGAACACACACTCTAAAACGTGGCTCGTCTAAATGTTTGGTTTTACTAGACTTCTTAGACATTTTTGTGCAAAAGAAAAGTGGTGCAAACTAGCAACCAAAGGCACAAAAACAGAGACACACATAGAGCGCTGCTGAAAGACAGAAGCTGTCGTTCGTTCTGGCGCATGTGCTTTTATGCTTCCTGGTCTGTGACGTCACCCGCCTGTGACGTCTCGCTCTTCCATTGGTCTGATTTCACACGTGTTCAGAGCGCGGTCACGCTGGAGGCGTTCCCATAGCGTTTTCGACGCGGCTCGAGTTCCCGAAGGGGAAGCCTGTTTGGTTTAGGCCTCCTTAAATGGCCACCAAACAGGAAGTTACCAGTGAAGCAGCAGAGGGAGCAGCAACAGGCAGTCAATGGGTGAGGGCTCCCTCTGCTGGCGTGGCGTTACAGACATCCACACATTAAAATGATTATGTGGATAAAAATGGCCAAGACAACATGTAAAACCATTAAAACTCAAATATATAGCCCATATATATATATATATAAAGCCAATACAGCAACAGTGACTAAACAGTACAACAGTTAAATAAACAATATGCATTTAATTATTAAACGTATGCATTTATAATTATAAGGTTAAATGGAATGTTACCACTTATTGAAATAAACTTTAAAAATGTGCACTATCTTTTTGAAAGTCTCTTATGCTTATCAGGGCCGCATTTGTTTAATCAAAAATACAATAAAGCAGTTATATTGAGAAATATTATTATTAATTTTAAAATAACTGTTTTTAAGATTTATTTTTGCGTACAGGCGTTCCCGATGGGGTTATTGGCACTGACTTGTTTTTTTTTTGTTTTTTTTTTATTGTTTTAATATGTTTTAAAATATAATATATACCTGTGATGGTAAAGCTGAATTTATGGCAGCAATTACTCCAGCCTGTTGTGGATCCTTTAATGAAAAGAAAGTTCAATAGAACATTTATTAGAATTTTTTAAAAACTCTGTAAATGTCCTTAGTGTCACTTCTGATCAATTTGATGTGGTATATTTTCTTGTCTTATGTAATGTTCTTTCTTATTTTTCTCACGTATGTCATTACATCACAATGTACCAGTGATAAGATATGAGCAATACAACACTGATGTTCTCTTTCAAAGTCTTCAAAACTTGTCTTTTTATTATGAATCTTGTACTATATTTTTATTCATTTTATATGTTTCGATAAGATTTGATGATAAGATTGTACACAGTTTAATGCATTCCTGTAAAATGGGACACTGCAAAAGTTCATCGGTAAGTGCAGTCTCAGTCTCAGTTTGATTTTGGTTTCTAAAACATTGGGAGGATTTTGCTGATTCTGCGATGAGCTTAAAGCTCTTTATTATGTGGTTCTGATAGCCCAACGATCTTATATAAGATGATTATCTTAAAGATGAATCACTCATACAACCTCTTAAATAATTTGCACCCCATACAGTTTTGGTGTGCTGAAATCTGCACAAAAACATTTCATGCTATTGGATCTTAAGTAACATTTAGTTAGTTAGGATAACAATTACTATTAATAGAAATAATTATGTTTAGCAATACCTTAAAAGAAGTAATATATAGATGCAGATCTTTTATATCTTTATCTTTTAATAAAAGGTGAATCTCAGAGTTATAGTGTAGTTATCTTTTTCTTTACATTTATCACACACTGTCATTTTACTTCGGTACATATTACATGATCATTTTTTCATAATTACTTTTTACAAAACTAAATGCATATCTGGCATTAGATAAATATTCTTCAATATGTAGAAGTGAACAGATTTCATATCAGTGTTACAATCACTGGCACCTTGTTCAGATTTTATTGCAACAGGCTCAAATTTTTTCATCTTATCTATGATTTTAGCTTCATGTAAATTGTGCTGAAAAGGCCAAAGGTATTTAACTCACACGTTATTGTCAATTTAGTACATAGTTTATGAGAGATACCATATCTTACATCATCCGTTACAATAAATCATCCCATATGGCTTAGACAACACCCAATTTAAAATAAAAAGCGAGAGGTCCTGAAGTTTCTCTTCACATTTTTCTTGCTTGAGAAAAGGATCCTAGGTATGTCCAGCGATTATACTTCAGCTAAATATCTTTATTTCTACTTTTATGTTAAATATAATTAACAAAACTCTTCTTTGTTACTTACAGAGCATTTGTAAGAAAACAACTGGAAATGGGAAAGCTTACACTTATTGCAGGTAATATGCTGAAATAATACTTGAATACTAGCGTGTCTTATTCATTCTTTTATATTTGTCATTTACATGATATCATTGCATCTTCCAGGACTGAGCTTGGTGCTCTGCCATGTTGGTGAGTGATTTAGTTACTTTTACATCAAATTCATTTTAACGAACTACTAATAACTGATATGTTCAAATCAGAAAGATGACTATCAACTCAAAATGTCTTGTCTAAGAGCTTCTTTGTGTATCCATATCCAGCCGTCTCCATGGACATGGGCTGCTACTTCACCAACTGGTCTCAGTACAGACCTGGAATTGGAAAGTATACGCCTGCAAATGTCGACCCTTTCCTTTGTACACACCTTCTCTACGCTTTTGCGATGATCAACTATGCCAACGAGCTGGTCACCTACGAGTGGAATGATGAAGTTCTCTACAAGGCCTTCAATGAACTCAAGAACACGTATGTATTATTTACAATATAATGTTTATCACTTCAGATGTTTAATTTCTCAAATCATTTATGATTTTTTGTGAGACTATGAAGTAATTTGCTCAGTGAATAACAAAAAAGAGTTAAAATGCAGTTATAATTGCTAACCTGAAATCACTGTATATCAAAATATTCTAAAATATATCCATTATCCTCACAGAAACCCCCATTTGAAAACTCTCCTGGCTGTTGGTGGATGGAACTTTGGTTCATCACAGTAAGTATTGTGAAAAAATGATCAAGTTTAGTTTTATGTTGTCAAATGAAATGCAAAAACATCTAAGATTGTTCATTAAATCTGTCTCAGGTTCTCCATCATGGTGTCCACTGCTGCAAACCGTCAGAAGTTTATTCAGTCTTCCATCAATTTCCTGAGAACTTACGGATTTGATGGTTTGGACTTGGACTGGGAATACCCTGGAGCAAGAGGAAGTCCACCTGAAGACAAACAAAGATTCACACTGCTGTGCAAGGTGGGTAATACAGTGTCTTTTTAAACAAGTACAGTAGTGCACTTTTCTTATTTAATCTCTTTTTATGTCAAGTCAAGTAACCTTTATTTATATAGTGCTTTATACAATAGTTTATAGATTATTCAGCTTCAGTTAGGTGTTGATTCAGTTCACTGATGGGCAGCTCAGCTCAAGACAGTAGTTTGGTTATTTAGGTCAAGTCAGTTCACTTCTTTTCATGTATTTATCTATGTTTTTCTTTGCAGGAACTTATTGAGGCCTATGAGGCTGAGGGCAAAGCTACTGGCAGACCCAGACTGCTGCTGAGCGCTGCTGTAGCAGCTGGCAAAGGGACAATTGATGGAGGATACGAGATTGCTGAGATTGCCAAGTAAGTGTGATGACACTGAATCATAACATTTACAAATTGGCAAAGCATTGAGGTGAAAACAAGCAGTAGCATGAGACTGAGGTTCAGACCCCTTGTGAGTGATGTAATGATTTTTTCCAGGTCCTTGGACTTCATCAATGTGATGACTTACGACTTCCATGGAACTTGGGAGAGTTTCACAGGACACAACAGCCCCCTGTACCAAGGCTCAAAGGATGAGGGAGAACTGATCCACTTCAATGTCGTAAGAATTGATTTACTGTAACATGAGATTTTCAAACCTCCCAAATGAATCCATTTTAAAATCACAACTCTCATTCAGGATTCCGCTATGCGCTATTGGAGGGACAACGGTACCCCTCTCGAGAAACTCAGAATGGGTTTTGCCACATACGGTCGCACTTTCCGTCTGTCATCTGCAGAAACTGGCGTTGGAGCCCCAGCTAGTGGACCTGCTGCAGCTGGAACCTACACTCGTGAGGCTGGATTCTGGTCTTACTATGAGGTGGGAACTTTAAAAAAAAGTCATTCTGTCCACAAAATTTGAATTTATTCTTTAAAAGTGAATATTTTTGAATATTCCCAATATCTAATACCCAATATCTGTATAGATCTGTGGATTCCTAGCAGGAACAACCCTCCAGTGGATTGAGGATCAGAAGGTGCCTTATGCCACAAAGAACAATGAGTGGGTTGGATTTGACACCAAGGAGAGCTACGAAACTAAGGTACTTATGAGACTTCACTGTAGTTGTGTTTCATTGTTAACATTTGTCAGAAAGTGACTAGAAAATCATTCCTTTTCTTTCAATTCATAGGTCCGTTATCTGAAAGACCAGAACTTTGGTGGAGCCTTTGTCTGGGCGCTTGATCTGGATGACTTTGCAGGACAGTTCTGTAATCAGGGGAACTATCCTCTCATGGGTCATCTGCGCAATCTTCTGGATATCGGTAAGTCTTTGCTAATCACTAGATGGTGCTGTTCAAAACGGCAGACAAGTAGGCCAAACTCACTCTTCTTCCTTTTCCCATCACATATCACACCGGAAAGGCATTTATTTTAAATAAACATAAAGTAAATACTAAAAAGTGAAAAATAAAGTGCCTCATGGGTGTTTAACAGGTAGGATTAGGGGTAGGTGTAGGGAGGGCTTTGTTGTCCCATTTAATAATTTTAATAAAAATGATGATTTACACCTGAATACATTATTATTGCATACTGTTTTATAATGTACTACAATACTGAGGTGCAAATATCTGCCACAAGTAGTATAAATAGCATAACTACTAATTATTGCAAAGAAAATACTGCTATGTTTACATAATGTAAAAAGAATATATTGTGTAAACTTAGTGTAAACAGCATCTATCTCTATTTGCATTTAGCCACTGCCTAAATATTACAAGCAAACAAAAGCCAAAAAGCTACCTAGCTAATGCTAACATGTCTGTATTTTTTCAGAAGTGCCTCCAACCACCACCCTCAAACCCGGACAAACAACCACAACTACCACCACAACAACCACCACCACCACTCATGCTCCAGGACCAGGATTCTGTAATGGAAAACCCGATGGATTCTATGCTAACCCTGATGACCCCAGCAAATACTACAACTGTGCAGGAGGCCAAACTTATGAAAGCAGCTGTGGTGCAGGTACCATGTTTGATGACAGCTGTAAGTGCTGTAACTGGCCCAAACGCAGTCACTAATGTGAAAAGAGTGGAACAGGACATTGCAAATGCTTAAGCTCAAGAATCAAAACTATTTTATGAACATAATTACTTAACATGCTTTGTTTTTTCCTTGAAATGTATTTTGAAAGTGTAAAATGTGTTTAAAAAAAACTCTTATTATGAGATTGCTGTTAGTACAACTGTTGTATAATCAATCATTTATAAACAATGTACACAACTTAAAAGCTCATTTTAATAAACAACATGCAAATATCATTAAAATTATTCTGGTTGTATTTTATTACATCAAGAAATATTTAGTAATTCTAATCGACTCACTGGTGATCTTCATATAAGAGAATTAAAATGACAAATCTTGAATAAAACATGACCGTAAGCTGATTATCTTTAAGTTTATCTTTCTGCTGAATAGTACTGGCAGGTATTTTTACTAACAGTCTGGTAAGATTAACAGTGCATGATTAGATTACATGAAGCTACTGCAGAAGTTCAAGTCAAGTTATTCAAGTGAAATCACCAAACAAAAAAACACATGAGAATCGCTCATTTATTGATTTAAGTGTGGGAAGTGAATTTGAGTTGTAATTCATAAACAGTAGGCCTACTATTCTTCCCTTTGGTCCAGTTACACACCGCACATTTCTAATGTTTTTTTTTTTTTTTTACTTGATATGTTAAATTAAAGCAAATTTTAGGGAGAAGAGAGAAGAACAGTTTAATCTGTAGTCCAAAAAGCAGGAATGCAATTAGCTTTGTTCAGCTTTGGGAATTTCCTATAGTTTTTTTTTTTAGAATGGTGATTTTGGACTTATGTGTAAATGAAAGTCTGTTGTAATACTTGAAAAGACTTTTACATTTCACATCAGTGGACCCTTTTCACAAACTGTGATGTCGCGTTTCCAAAGTTATTACTTTAGATTTGCGCACCGTTTTCATATATATATTGTAACTGGACTCGTGGGAAGCGTGTAAGATCCAGATGCGAGCTTTATTAAACAGATCGTAGTCAAGACAGGCAGGGTCAATCTCCAAACAAACAGTGATACGTAGGCAAGGAAAAAGAGTAATCTGGAAAAAACAGGCAAAAGTTCAAAATCCAAGAGAGAGCAGTCCAAAGTGACAAATAAACAAGGCTATGAAACAAGGCAAAAACTATGGCAATGAACTAGACAGAACTATGGTAAAAAAAACACAAGGCAAAACAATGACAAGAAACAAAACCGTGGCAAAAACAAGGCAATGAAACAAGAGAAAACGCTTAGTAGAGTCCGCACAGCAAAACAATACTTCGCGGGGCCTGTTTGGTTTAGGCCTCCTTAAATGGTCACCAAACAGGAAGTTACCAGAGAAGCAGCAGAGGGAGCAGCAACAGGCAGTCAATGGGTGAGGGCTCCCTCTGCTGGCGTGGCGTTACATATATATATATATATACTTGATTTTTTCAGCTTTTGGCAAGGCAAGGAAACTATCATGATTTTTTTTTTTTCTTTTGCTGTTGGAGCAAATTGGAATGCAAAAAATGTACTTGTTGTGGTTTCCACTCACCACTATAATAGTTTACCAAACTTGTGTATGTAAACATCTGCCCTATAATGATAAAAAATCCATGCAGTGGTTTTTAATTAATCTGTAAAAATAATATCCCCTTTTTCAAATTGAACCACTCTCACCCCTCTCACGATAGTTGATTGATATAAGTGTCTTACCTCATGTCCGACCTCCATTGTTTCGATGCCGGAGCAGGGGTGTAAGTTAGATAAGAATATCTCCGATTGAGAGATTGAGGTGTTGTGTTGTTGGATGTAATAATGAACATAGTGGTCATCATTTACTCCTGACATCTGAGCTGCTGAAGATGCAGTGGATTACGTTTGTTTGTGAATGGAAGGCGCCTCCGTCTATGTACGCATGAATCATTCGTGATCCAGCTTCACTTACAGCAGAAGTGAGTATAAGGGGTTTTTTTATGAATCTTGCGATCGCCTTTCCTAATAATGTGCTAGTTAGCAAGTTTAGCGGCTTTACGCTGCTAAATGTGGCTAAAGTAAACAGGCTTGTCACTCCACAAAGAGAAGAGAGGGGCGGGGCGAGCAGAGCTCATTAACATTTAAAGCAACCTCAACCAGAACAGGATGATTTTTGCAGAGCTGATTTTGGCAAGGTAAAAAAGGTGTTTAATAATAATTTTAACCAAAGTATATTATAGACTTTTCATTAAGACCCTAAAGAATCATATTAAACTTGTGGAAAATGGGCATCCGATGATCCCTTTAAAGGATTAGTTTGTTTCCCAAATTAAAATTTCCTGATAATTTACTTACCCCAATGTCATCCAAGACATGTCTTGTGTTCATGTCTTTCTTCAGTCAAAAAGAAATTAAGGTTTTTGATGAAAACATTCCAGGATTTTTCTCCATATAGTGGACTTCAATGGGCATCAGTGGGTTGAAGGTCCAAACTGCAGTTTCAATGCAGCTTCAAAGAGCTCTACATGATCCCAGCCTAGTAATAGGGGTCTTATCTGGTGAAACAACCAGTCATTTTCAAATATATATATACTTTTTAACCACAAATGCTCATCTTGCACTAGCTCAACCTCACACATTAAGAAATGCATGGAAGTACCAACCCAGAGTTCATGTTCACATTTATTTTTAAAACACATTTAAAAACAAGAAGTGTTTTACCAAAATGCTGTACAATGGTAAACAATATTAAGCAATATAAATAAATAAATAAATAAATAAAGATAAACATATATATGTAAATACATATATACATATACATATACATACATATTCTCAGTCAACACCATAGGCTAAAGAGAATAAATGAATTTTCAACCTAGATTTAAAAAAGGTCCAAAATGGGAGAGGATCTCACAGCAACTGGAAGTGCATTCCACCATTGAGGAGCCACAACTGCAAAGGCTCAGTCACACTTACGGTCATTGTACACCGAGTCCGAATTTTTGTATGCGTTTTTTCGTGTTCGTCATCCTGTCCTATCAAAATGCTTACTATGGATGTGAAAATGCAGAAAATCAAACCTGATTCAAATTTTTTTTATGACGGACAAAAGTTTTGGAGGGAGTGTGTAAATGTGATTGACATACCGCAGAACAGAAAGAAACAATTGGTTACATGAACGGATCTTGAGACCGAATATGGTTTAAGGAGCAATAGAGCCTATACTGTGGTGCTTGCCCATGCAGAGATTTATAAACAAACAGCAAAACATTAAAATCAACTCTGTATCTGTATCTATATCTATCTAAGTGATTGCAAAGCAATTGTAGAAAATTACAAATTAGCCTGCCACATCATAAAGATTGATTCTTCTGATAATGTTTCAGGAGCACAAGGACTTAGATTTCTTTATTCTTATATTACACAGCTGAGCTGATAAACTGCCAGCAGATAGCTGGGACACCTGATTTGGCACAAGATTAGATCGATTTTTTTTAACTGTACATGTATATTTACAGTAGGCTATATATAGTATCACTGTAAAAGATGACACAGTGTTATCTTTGTAAAATCTTACTTATTAAGTTGGCTTGAGAAAGCCAACTTACTGATCTACTATTTAAGATTATTATATGTTGATAATAATGACAATCAAAAATGTTTCTTCAGCAGCAAATCAGCATATTAGAATCATTTCTGAAGGATCTTGTGACACTGAAGACTGGAGTAATGATGCTGAAAATTTAGGTTTCATCACAGAAAAAATTACACTTTAAAATAAATTCTAATAGAAAGCTGTTATTTTAAATCTAAAAAATATTTCACAACATTACTGCTTTTGCTGTATTTTAGATTTTTAAATGATATTTTGGAATTTGAAATGTAATTATTTTTTGTAAAATAATAAATATAAAAATACCCAATTAAGCAATGGATGTCTTTTTTATTCATCTTTAAGTATGTGGAGAACCCGGACACACTTCATATCAAGTTGTGATAAGCAAGGCCTGAAGGTCAACGTCATGTTACTTATATAAACTATTAAAGCAAGCAATCTCTACTTAGCCTATGTATGTACTGCATATGGAGAGCTGTTGATTTTGTCATTCAAATGTTAACACTTTATGATGAGTGGAATACATCTTTAAAAACAATAACTGACACTTATGCTTTACCAACTTTTACAATAATTTTACATGCTTTTCCAATACCAAAATCGAACTGTCCCCTTTAGATTTGTTACAATTTGCCTAAAATTGATGTAATAAATGTGAATTTATCTCATTACGTAAATGAACAAGGTAAGGTTTAAAGGTTTTTATTAACAATTAGCCTAATGTAGTCAATGCAAGTGTATTACAGGCTGTCATGATAACGAAATCAGCTCCGTATATTAGACATTTTAAAAAATATTAGATTTAAGTTGTGCCATTTTAGCCTAGACATCCTTTACAAAAATAAGAAAACGTGTATTAGTAAAACGAAGGACAATAGCCTATTATTTTATATACAGTAGATCCCCGAAACTGCCGTAAATTGCTTCGACATATGTCCAGGTTTCCCCAGTGCAGGGATTGGGAAACATAGATATATAATATGTATAGATTCCCTATTCGACCGTTCCAAGCACGTAGATGTGTCCTCCATCTTGGAACGGTCAAGTTGATGTCATTCACTATACTTTAGGTTCGCAGACCAACGGCTGTGCAGGATTGTGGCATTTCGAACATTCAGTGATTACTACGTGAATGATGTCAAGTTGACTATTACAAAATAGACGGTTTACGTATAGCGGCCCATAGAAAAAGTCGCTAATGAGGCATCTATGTGTATATATCTATGTTGGGGAATCACAAGGTGACTTATTTGATATGGGCGTGGCTTTCGACGTCACGCTAGGATTTGGGCAGGGTTGAATCGCCGATGGGCGTGACTTCTGGTGTCACACGTACATGTGGGCGGAGTTGAAGCGGCGATGGGCGTGGCATCTGACGTCACATGTGGATGTGGGCGGATATGTGTAAATGCGAATCGTTTTGAAAAAGTTGTGTGTACGTGAAATCTTTTAGAAACGCAAGGGAAAAACTCTTCTGTTTTTGACTACATTGTTGTCATGTAAACAGCTTAATAGATTCATTGTACAGGTAACTTCATTGATTATAACAGAGTTTTGTGAGATCGCGATAAATTAAGATGAATGACAGCTTTTTAGTGATAATAAACAGAGCGCTCTTTGCACCATAGCAATGGACAGCACTAAAACCTTTTACGGCAGCTTTATTTCATGCACCAATTTTCAAAAACAACCTGTTTAACGCAAAACATATTTACAATAATTATACAAGGGAGGGATGGGGTTGGGAGACCATGACAGCTCCCTGGTGAAGACCTCATCAACTAGACACCCACTGGCACAAAACCTCAGCAAAGACAACTATAAACCACATCATGCTGGTTTCATCTGACCACAGGAGAACTGGCTCCCAACTGAGCCTGTTTTTTTCCTCCATTTCTGTCACAGATAGAGTTTTGGTTTCTTGCCACTGTCACATTTGGCTTGCTGTCAGAAAAAAAGGTGCAGTTCTGTCACTGAGGTACAAAGTGAAAGGTACAAATATGTCCTTTTTCAAAATACTAATATGTACTTTTAAGGTACCAATATGTACCTTTAAGGTACTAATATGTACTTTTAATGTACTAAAATGTACCTTTAAGATACTAATATGTACTGTTTAGGGGTAGGTAAGGTACAAAAATGTACCTTTTCACTTTTGTACCTTAGGGCACCACCCCAGTGACAGAACTGTACCTATTTTTTTCTGAGAGTGTAGCTTGTAACGCTCTGCCCTATCGGAACATGTTACAATAATTAAAAGGGGTCAGATTATACTGTGTGAGGTAAAATAAGTGTTTTTAAAAAGATGAAACAAACAACAAAAGTAGACTGAATAAATAGTGTATTTACACAATGCACAAAGAACTTAAAACAATACAATAAAACTAGAATATCTTAGGCTGTTAAAAGCAGATTGTCCATTTGAATCGTACCATAAAACAGTTAAGAATCCTAGTGGGTTGAAGTTCCAAGGTAAAAGTGTCCACCGGTGTATATACAGTCCAAAGAAAGTAATAATCCAAGACGTGTGAGATACTGAAATGGTAAGTCCATAAAAAAACTCCACAATCCTGCATGTTCAGTGTTTGGTCAATGACCCTGTTTGATTGTCATGGTGCTTGCTTTATACTGGTCTACTTCCTGACCCATGAAAAGACATCCACACATTAAAATGATTACGAGGATAAAAATGGCTAAGACAACATGTAAAACCATTAAAACTCAAATATATAGCCCATATATATATATATATATATATATATATATATATATAGCCAGTATAGCCACAGTGACTAAACAGTACAACAGTTAAATAAACAATATGCATTTAATTATTAAACGTATGCATTTATAGTTATAAGGTTAAATGGAATGTTACCACTTATTGAAATAAACTTTAAAAATGTACACTATCATCTTGAAAGTCTCTTATGCTTATCAGGGCTGCATTTGTTTAATTAAAAATACAATAAACCAGTTATATTGAGAAATATTATTATTAATTTTAAAATAACTGTTTTTAAGGTTTATTTTTGCCATTTTTATGCCATTATTTCGATAGGAGAGAAGCGAAAAGAGAGAGGGGAGGTTAGGATCGGAAAAAGTTCGCGAGCCGGGATTTCAAACTCGGGATGCCCAAAGCGTACATGCATTCCCGAAGGGGTTACTGGCACCGACTTGTTATTTTTTTTTTATTTTTTATTTATTTTTTTTTTTTCTTGTTTTAATATGTTTTAAAATATAATATATACCTGTAATGGTAAAGCTTAATTTATGGCAGCAATTACTCCAGTCTTTTGTGGATCCTTTAATGAAAAGAGAATAGAACATTTATTAAAATTTTTTAAAAGCTCTGTAAATGTCCTTAGTGTCACTTCTGATCAATTTGATGTGGCATATTTTCTTGTCTTATGTAATGTTCTTTCTTATTTTTCTCACGTATGTTATTACGTCACAATGTACCAGTGATAAGATATGAGCAATACAACACTGATGTTCTCTTTCAAAGTCTTCAAAACTTGTCTTTTTATTATGAATCTTGTACTATATTTTTATTCATTTTATATGTTTTGATAAGATTTGATGATAAGATTGTACACAGTTTAATGCATTCCTGTAAAATGGGACACTGCAAAAGTTCATCGGTAAGTGCAGTCTCAATCTCAGTTTGATTTTGGTTTCTAAAACATTGGGAGGATTTTGCTGATTCTGCGATGAGCTTAAAGCTCTTTATTATGTGGTTCTGATAGCCCAACGATCTTATATAAGATGATTATCTTAAAGATGAATCACTCATACAACCTCTTAAATAATTTGCTCCCCATACAGTTTTGGTGTGCTGAAATCTGCACAAAAACATTTCATGCTATTGGATCTTAAGTAACATTTAGTTAGTTAGGATAACAATTACTATTAATAGAAATAATTATGTTTAGCAATACCTTAAAAGAAGTAATATATAGATGCAGATCTTTTATATCTTTATCTTTTAATAAAAGGTGAATCTCAGAGTTATAGTGTAGTTATCTTTTTCTTTACATTTATCACACACTGTCATTTTACTTTGGTACATATTACATGATAATTCTTTCATAATTACTTTTTACAAAACTAAATGCATATCTGGCATCAGCTAAATATTCTTCAATATGTAGAAGTGAACAGATTTCATATCAGTGTTACAATCATTGGCACGTTGCTCAGATTTTATTGCAGCAGGCTCAAATTTTTTCATCTTATCTATGATTTTAGCTTCATATAAATTGTGCTGAAAAGGCCAAAGGTATTTAACTCACACGTTATTGTCAATTTAGTACATAGTTTATGAGAGATACCATATCTTACATCATCCGTTACAATAAATCATCCCATATGGCTTAGACAACACCCAGTTTAAAATAAAAAGTGAGAAGTCCTGAAGTTTCTCTTCACATTTTTCTTGCTTGAGAAAAGGATCCTAGGTATGTCCAGCGATTGTACTTCAGCTAAATATCTTTATTTCTACTTTTAGTTTAAATCTAATTAACGGAACTCTTCTTTTTTTACTTTTTAGTTTAAATCTAATTAACGGAACTCTTCTTTTTTTACTTACAGAGCATTTGGAAGAAAATGGGAAAGCTTACACTTATTGCAGGTAATATCCTGAAATAATACTTGAATACTAGCGTGTCTTATTCATTCTTTTATATTTGTCATTTACATGATATCATTGCATCTTCAAGGACTAGGCTTGGTGCTCTGCCATGTTGGTGAGTGATTTAGTTACTTTTACATCAAATTCATTTTAATGAACTACTAATAACTGATATGTTCAAATCAAAAAGATGACTATCAACTCAAAATATCTTGTCTAAGAGCTTCTTTGTGTATCCATATCCAGCCGTCTCCATGGACATGGGCTGCTACTTCACCAACTGGTCTCAGTACAGACCTGGAATTGGAAAGTATACGCCTGCAAACGTCGACCCTTTCCTTTGTACACACCTTCTCTACGCTTTTGCGATGATCAACTATGCCAACGAGCTGGTCACCTACGAGTGGAACGATGAAGTTCTCTACAAGGCCTTCAATGAACTCAAGAACACGTATGTATTAGTTACAATATGATGTTTAACACTTCAGATGCTCAATTGCACCAAAATGCAGTTATACATGCTATGGTTATAATATATCTTAAAATCCTAAAATATATCCATTATTCTCACAGAAACCCCCATCTTAAAACTCTGCTGGCTGTTGGTGGATGGAACTTTGGTTCATCACAGTAAGTACTGTGAAAAAATGATCAAGTTTAGTTTTATGTTGTCAAATGAAATGCAAAAACATCTAAGATTGTTCATTAAATCTGTCTCAGATTCTCCATCATGGTGTCCACTGCTGCAAACCGTCAGAAGTTTATTCAGTCTTCCATCAATTTCCTGAGAACTTATGGATTTGATGGTTTGGACTTGGACTGGGAATACCCTGGAGCAAGAGGAAGTCCACCTGAAGACAAACAAAGATTCACACTGCTGTGCAAGGTGGGTAATACAGTGTCTTTAGACAGTAGTGTGGTTATTCAGCTCCAATCAGATCAATGATGATTAATTTCACTTATTTTCATGTATATTTATCTATGCTTTTCTTTGCAGGAACTTATTGAGGCCTATGAGGCTGAGGGCAAAGCTACTGGCAGACCCAGACTGCTGCTGAGCGCTGCTGTAGCAGCTGGTAAAGGGACAATTGATGGAGGATACGAGATTGCTGAGATTGCCAAGTAAGTGTGACGACACTCAATCATAACAACGTGAAAATAAGCAGTGGCATGAAACTGAGGCTTATTACCCTTTTGATTTGTGTAATTATTTTTTCCCAGGTCCTTGGACTTCATCAATGTGATGACTTATGACTTCCATGGAACTTGGGAGAGTTTCACAGGACACAACAGCCCCCTGTACCAAGGCTCAAAGGATGAGGGAGAATTGATCCACTTTAATGTCGTAAGAATTGATTTACTGTAACATGAGATTTTCAAACCTCCCAAATGAATCCATTTTAAAATCACAACTCTCATTCAGGATTCCGCTATGCGCTATTGGAGGGACAACGGTACCCCTCTCGAGAAACTCAGAATGGGTTTTGCCACATACGGTCGCACTTTCCGTCTGTCATCTGCAGAAACTGGCGTTGGAGCCCCAGCTAGTGGACCTGCTGCAGCTGGAACCTACACTCGCGAGGCTGGATTCTGGTCTTACTATGAGGTGGGAGCTTTGGAAAAATCATTTTGTCCAAAAGTGTCTTTTGAATAGTCTCAATATCTAATACCCAATATCTGTATAGATCTGTGGATTCCTACAAGGAACAACCCTCCAGTGGATTGAGGATCAGAAGGTGCCTTATGCCACAAAGAACAACGAGTGGGTTGGATTTGACACCAAGGAGAGCTACGAAACTAAGGTATTTTGAGACTTTACTGTAGTCGAGTTTAATTGTCAACATTTGTCAGAAACTGGCTAGAAAATCATTCCTTTTCTCTCAATTTATAGGTCCGTTATCTGAAAGATCAAAACTTTGGTGGAGCCTTTGTCTGGGCGCTTGATCTGGATGACTTTGCCGGACAGTTCTGTAATCAGGGGAACTATCCTCTCATGGGTCATCTGCGCAATCTTCTGGATATCGGTAAGTCTTTGCTAATTACTAGATGGTGCTGTTCACCTTAAACTGCTTAGGTAGTTTGTGGTAAAATTAAAAATGACAGACAAGTAATCCTATTTTGGCTGACATTGGTAAAATTGTTACTTAACACTAACTCGGCCCACCAAAGTGTTGGGCTAGACAACATTATGAAAGACAGCTATTAAATAACAGCTCCAGTGGCAACACTTTTTGACGCGATCGGCCCAAGTTCGCCTTTTACTGAACTCATCCTTCTCCCTTTTCACATCACATTGGAAAGGCATACAGGAAATAATCAAAAGGTAAAAAAAATAAAGTGCCTCATCGGTGTTTAACAGGTAGGATTAGGGTTAGGATTGTCCCATTTAATCATTTAAAAACAAATTATGAATTACACTCAATACATTATTATTGCATACTGTTTTAATAATGTACTACAATACTACAATACTGAGGTACAAATATCTGCCTCTAAGTAGTATAAATAGCATAACTACTATGCATTACAAAGAAACTACTGCTATTTTTACTTAGTGTACTAGCTACCTAGCTAATGCTAACATGTCTTTACCTTTTTTTTTTTCAGAATTGCCACCAACCACCACCCTCAAACCCGGACAAACAACCACAACTACCACCACAACAACCACCACCACCACTCATGCTCCAGGATCAGGATTCTGTAATGGAAAACCCGATGGATTCTATGCTAACCCTGATGACCCCAGCAAATACTACAACTGTGCAGGAGGCCATACTTATGAAAGCAGCTGTGGTGCAGGTACCATGTTTGATGACAGCTGTAAGTGCTGTAACTGGCCCAAACGCAGTCACTAATGTGAAAACAGCAGAAGAGGACACTGAAAATTTGTTTAAGAAAAACCTCAAGAAAAACCAAACTTCTATGACTACAACTACTTAATGTAAAAGAAATTAGTGTGTACTGAACTAATTTACTAAATATGTGCTTTGTTTTTTGAAAGTGTAAAATGTGTGTGTGTGTGTGTGTGTGTGTGTGTGTGTGTTTAAATAACTCCCCTGTGAATCTAATTATTATATGATTGCTGTTAGCACAACTGCTAAAAAAATGTACACAACTCAAAAGCTCATATTAATAAACAACATGCAACTATCTATATGATTTTGGTTGTATTTTATTACATCGTCTTGCATTCAAATCAATGAAAAAACATACAATTTGATTATGTGATATGCTAAATGTTTTATCATCACTTTCATTATGTAATGGACAAACATAAATGGTTTGTGGCAAGAAATATTCAGTAATTCTAACGGACTGACTGCAGATCTTCATATAAGAGAATTAAAATGACAAATCTTGGTTAAATTATGATTGTTCATATGCTAATTATCTTTCTATTACCTTTCTGCTGAATAGTTGTATTTATAACATGCTGGCAGGTATTTTTAGGTACAGTCTGGTAACATTAACAGTGCATGTTTAGATTACATAAGCTACCGCAGAAGTTCAAGTCAAGTTAATCAACAGAAATCACGTGAGATATCGCTCATTTATTAATTTAAGTGTGGGAAGTGAACTTCAGTTGTACTGCATAAACAGTAGGCCTACTACTCTTCTCTCTAGTCCAGTTACATGCCGCATGTTTCTCTTTTTTTACTTGAAATGTTACATTTTAATTTTAAATTAAAGCAATCCTAAACTTAAAGGATTAGTTCACTTCCAGAATAAAACCTTCCAGATAATTTACTCACCCCCATTTCATCCAAGATGTTCATGTTTTCCTTTCTTGAAGCTTCATTGAAACTACAGTTTGGACCTTCAACCCACTGATTCCCACTGAAGTCCACTATATGGAGAAAACCCCTAGAATGTTTTCCTCAAAACACCTTCATTTCCTTTTTACTAAAGAAAGAAAGACATGAACATCTTGGATGACATGGGGGTAAGTAAATGATCAGGAAAGTTTTATTCTGGAAGTGGCCTAATCCTTTAAAAGAAACAGCATGAAAAGAAACTAAAATCCAACAAACCCAATAACCTCCTAAAACTCCCCACTATGCTTGCTGATGTATAGACTGCTGATGTCTCAATATCATAAAGACTTTAAGTCATAAACCTAGTTTGCTAAACAGCTGAGTGGTATAGCTGACCCTTACAAATTTGAAGTAATAAGCACCTTAGTAAGATGAATTTATTGCCTTTTACATCTCTAGTTTCTGTCTTGTTTGTTTAGAAACATGCTATTCATCTGGTATCCAAGACCGTAGATTATATACCTTGATAATGTTACTTTTATTGACCATATACATTTACTATATACTGTACTGCCATCCTTGTATCAGCGATCCTATATAATAACCATTGTTCATTTATAGTGAACACATGTCATCAGTGAATATGGAAATGAAATTTTCCATCATGAAGTGATGATTAAATCAGGTTTAATCTAAAGCAGAAAACTGATGTTATGAATTGAGGTTTCTAACTATAGTTAATTAGACATTTTAGTGTGGTCTAAAATATATGCAAGAATTGACTTGCGCTCCTCACCCATATCAAAGCATTTAATTACAATAAATGAATCTTCAAAAGTATTGTTAAATGACTCTTTTACTTTTTTAACAACTGTTCAATTCGATTTGAATTTTAGAAAGCATATGGTTTCAAAGCAGCTTCACGGAGAAAGCATGTTTTAGTGTTACAATAAGGAAGTCTGTTATCAGTCAGAGATAGGTTACTAGTGTCAAAGCAATGCCCATAATATGATATGTTATAAACAGTTATGAGATAATGCAAATTATATGGTTAGTAACATCATGTAGCATGTACATGTACATAGAAACAGGAAAACAATAAAGGTTAATTACATGCGCAAATGTAACCAGATACGAATGGATATGGATATGGATGTGTTACATTAATTCTTGACTAAAAGATGTGTCTTTAATCTATTTATTAAGTTTTGTGACCTTGAAGAGCATGATGGATTGTAGCATGGTAGAAGACTGGTTGACTGCAAAGCCAAAAGAGCTAGAAGATTTAGGGCCTTAAATATAATAAAAGCAACATTTTTTAATCAATACAGAACTGGTAGCCAGTGTAATGTCTTCAATGTGCAATTATTTTCAGGGAAACGCATGGCAAAAGTAGCTTCAGGCAGGTCTTTTACATGTCCATATCATTTCGCCAAACGATTTCAGTTATTTCAAAGGTCCTTACAGCCTACAACAGCAAAAGAATTGGCACTATCCAGCAGTCAAATGCAGAATAATGAAATATTAAAGTGATTTAGAATTATCTTTATGTTTCGTGGTTGGATGTGATTGGCTGTCGTCGCTATGACAAGCGCGTCAGCGCGAAGCTTCAGACGCGCCCTCCATGAAGCGTTTCCTCCTCCTCAAGCCTCCTAGGTTTAAAATGAAGTTTTGAAATTAGCAACGGAGGTGCTGGGTGAGATGTGTAAGAAATTAAACCTACTTACAAGAATGTTTTAAGGACAAACACCTGATGAATCTCTTTAAATACAACATCGGAACAATATTTGAGGTGTGGCAGCCATAGTATAGGTAGAATAATTGACTAATTGATCCATTGTATTATTAGAAAATAATGCACCCCTGAGGTGGTGATGCAGGTGTCATTATGTTCTACTAATTAAATGGCTGTCTCAGTTTATAGTTTGGAAAATGGATGGATGGATAATATAATACTTTATAATAATCTCTTTGGACTATGATAGGCAGACCATAAAAAATTATGGTAGATTATGTTTGGTGCAAATAAAATATTCACTGTACAGTCAGTAAAATGTATGTTTTTTGGTCCATCATGCATCCAGTGGTGGACGTTTTTAATGTGATTTCATCCTTTTCACATCAGTGGATGTACTATTCTTTCTACATCTTGAATGAGTCTTTTTAATGGTAATTTGTTTTTGAGTGTTGTTCTTTTATTTGAGTGAGATTTGGAGTTATGATTGTGAAGCAGTGTACTTGCATCAGTCACAAGAAGGAAAAAAAAAAATACAATTTCCACAGAAGTCTCACCATATGCCAGTTTATTAATTTCTTTAAAGCAATGAGAAAATGACCAAGAAACAAAGAGTCATTTAAAAAGGTACTTATAGTATTTTTACATTAATGTTACTTTACATAAAACTTTTTGATGTTGATGTCATTTGTGCGCTGTTTCACTTTTTGCAGATTTTTTTTTCAGACAGTGATCCCTTAGGGCTTGGGCCAAACACAACACTTACAGCTGTCATCAAACACGGTGCCTGTGGCACAGTGCCCCAAAAAGGTATTGCCTCCTGCACAGTTATAATATTTGTTGGGGTCTTCAGGATGAGGATAGAGTCCATCTGGCTTTCCATTACAGAATCCTGGTCCTGGAGCATGAGTGGTGGTCGTGGTGGTGGTTGTGGTGGGTGTTGTGGTTTGGCCAGGTTTGGGGGTGGTGGTTGAAGGCCTTGGAGGCATTTCTGGAAAAAACAAATCCAATACAACAAAAATACATCAAATACATTCTTCAAATACAACCAGTGTTGTAAAGACAACTTGTGAAAATTCCTACCGATATCCAGAAGATTGCGCAGATGGCCCATGAGAGGATAGTTCCCCTCATTACAGAACTGTCCGGCAAAGTCATCCAGATCAAGTGCCCAGACGAAGGCTCCACCAAAGTTTTGATCTTTCAAATAACGGACCTATAAATTAAAAGAAAAAGAGTTGTTAGTCAGTTGTTAATGACAGTGAACTAGAGTAAAGTCTCAAATCTCAAAAGTACCTTAGTTTCGTAGCTCTCCTTGGTGTCAAATCCAACCCACTCGTTGTTCTTTGTGGCATAAGGCACCTTCTGATCCTCAATCCACTGGAGGGTTGTTCCCTCTAGGAATCCACATATCTGTACAGATATTGGGTATTAGATATTGGGAATATTCAAAAATTCTCACTTTAGGTCATCATTATTTTGCACAGAATTACTTTTTTTAAAGCTCCCACCTCATAGTAAGACCAGAATCCAGCCTCGCGAGTGTAGGTTCCAGCTGAAGCAGGTCCACTAGCTGGGGCT
Organism: Labeo catla; assembly: GCA_012976165.1. Taxonomy (NCBI): domain Eukaryota; kingdom Metazoa; phylum Chordata; class Actinopteri; order Cypriniformes; family Cyprinidae; genus Labeo; species Labeo catla. Next base: position 351,647 of record VONZ01000015.1, on the reverse strand, counting down.
CCAATGCCAGTATCTGCAGATGTCAGACGGAAAGTGCGACCGTATGTGGCAAAACCCATTCTGAGTTTCTCCACAGGGGTACCATTGTCCCTCCAATAGCGCATAGCGGAATCCTGAATGAGAGTGTGTGGTTTTAAAATGGATTCATTTGGGAGGTTTATTATGTTACAGTATATCAGTTCTTACAGTATTGAAGTAGATCAGGTCTCCCTCATCCTTTGAGCCTTGGTACAAGGGGCTGTTGTGTCCAGTGAATCTTTCCCAAGTTCCATGGAAGTCATAAGTCATCACATTGATGAAGTCCAAGTACCTAAGACAAAGAAGTATTAGTTGCACAAATCAAGAGAGGTGTAAAACATCTCAAGCTATGCTGATTCAAGAGGTTTCCAAGAAGTTTGGAAAATTAATGAATGGATTACTTGGCAATCTCAGCAATCTCATATCCATCATCAATGGTCCCTTTGCCAGCTGCTACAGCAGCAGTCAGCAGCAGTTGAGGTCTGCCAGTAGCTTTGGCCTCAGCTGCATAGGCCTCAACAAGTTCCTGCAAAGAAAAACACAGACAAATAAAAATGAGCATAAGTTCTCCACAATATTTGCCTAAAATACACTGTATTACAATTAGACGCACTTTCAACAGCAGTGTGAATCTTTGTTTGTCTTCAGGTGGACTTCCTCTTGATCCAGGATATTCCCAGTCCAAGTCCAAACCATCAAATCCATAAGTTCTCAGGAAACTGATGGAAGACTGGATAAACTTCTGACGGTTTTCAGCAGTGGACACCATGATGGAGAACCTGAGATGGATTTTGAGAAGAATCTTAGATGTTGCTGCATTTCAACTGACCATAAAGCTAATGTGATAATCGAAAAAAAGAAGAATACTTACTGTGTTGAACCAAAGTTCCATCCACCAACAGCCAAAAGAGTCTTAAGAGTGGGATTTCTGTGAGGTTAATGGATTTTTATTTTAGGATGTTTTCGTAGTACATAAGAATATATATTGATTTCGTGTTAACATGTCTAACTGTAGTGTTACTCTCTTACTTTTTTTGGTATTTTAACATTTTTTATGTAAAGTTTTAACTAATACATACATGTTCTTGAGGTCATTGAAGGCCTTGTACAGAGTCTCATCGTTCCACTCGTAGGTGACCAGCTCGTTGGCATAGTTGACTATTGCAAAAGCATAGAAAAGGTGTGTACAAAGGAAAGGGTCGACATGTGCAGGAGTATACTTTCCAATTCCAGGTCTGTACTGGGACCAGTTGGTGAAGTAGCAGCCCATTTCCATGGAGAAAGCTGGATATGGATACAAAAAGATGTTCTTAGACATTAGAAACTAAAATGTTTTAAACTTCTTAAGCTCATCTCTCTCATTTCAACATTGCATTCATATGTAGATATTTCATTAAGAAGACAGGTTTGATATGATAATGTGATCTGATAAATACTTACCAAAATGGCAGAACACCAACCCAAATCCTAGAATATGCAATGATATCATGTAAATCACAAATATAAAGGAATAAAGCACACTAGTGTATTTCAGATTGCACTTTGTAGTGTGTATTACCTGCTATAAGTGTAAGTCTCCCCATTTTTGGCCAATTTTCTGCAAGAAATAAAAAATAGTCTCCTTAATACAATAAACTAAAAGTGTAAAAACAAATATTTTAAGCTGAATTCTCAATATAGAAATTCCTTGATGATGATTTCCCTGGGGTACCTCAAGAAAAATGAAAGACGACGAACATGAAAACCCCTGGGTATTTATAGGAGTTGGGTGTTATCTACAGCGTGCTGTCCTAATATGGTAGGATTTATTAGGATGGTCTAAGATATGGTATCTCCAGTAAACTATGGACTGAAATGACAAAAACATGTGGAAATACAATACCTTTGCACAGTACAATTTGTGTAAAGATTATGTCAGAGATTAGATGAAAAATTGGGCCTGCTGTAGTAAAATGTGCATTAATGGGTACCACGGACCTTCTCGCCATGCGGCAATATTGCTGCCCACTGAGCCAACCTCAAGATCATTTATAGAATTATAAAGACCAGTTGCAAATAAATATAAGAATAATATTTATTTGTGCCAAGATATTCTCCTCATCGAGCCCTTAGAATCCTCCTAATCCTCCAACCTGTTATGGCGCTCCTGTCTTTGCAAAGATAATTTAAAAATATATTATTTGATCCGTGAATTCAATTGTCTGATGAGGCCTGTATTTAAAATATTACACGTTAATGGCCTTTATCATCATCCAAATAATATACATGACATATAAGTTCTATATTCATGGAATTTCACTTTCAAAGCCACACAAACAACAAATGACAAAATGTTATCATTAAGAGAGTGCAAAAAATAAATTTTATAAAACATGTATTTACCCAAATACACTTTGATAAACCTATAGGATAATAATCCACTGGATTACAGGCTAACATTTTTTGTGTTCATTAATGCCAAATAACATGAACAAGTATAGAACAACAACTACAAATATATAAAATAAAACAAGACATATGTAATAAAAATAGTAGTAATAGCATAAAATAAAAACCAAAGGCCAGATAAAAGAAACATGAATAATTTTACAAAGCATATGAATTGGTATAGTCTACAAAACTGACAGTAAAGGATTCTAACCCAAAGGCAAAGGGAAATGGCATACTTGCATCATTCGCCCTTACATATTGCATCATATCCAAATGAAGAAATAGCTACGGCTCTCAGTAGCTTTAAAGTTTATTGTCACACTGAAAAAAAATGACCATAACTCATTCTCAGAAGCAGAGCCGAACTTGAGATTTGTTGAGAATTGTTTTTGCCAATTATTTTCAATGAATAGAATTGATCAGGATCAGGTTTACTTGTGCTCGCAAACATATTTTGTGATTCTTCAAAATATATAGAACGGCATGAGGGTGAGTAAATAATAATAGAAATGTTCATTTCTGGCTGAATTATTCCTTTAAAATCATGAGAAAACATGATTTTCTGGTGCTTTAACTGAAAGCGTTGTCTGAAGCCAAAAATCACAACTGACCATTAGTAATAAAAACACATTATTACCAAATCAATTTGTTATATACAGTTTTGGCTTTAACTAGGAATTTAAATACAGTATCTACAGTAAATGGTAAAACTGTTTACACTGCAAACCATTGAGCTCATAATTAAGATAATACATTAAAATAATGCGGTAAGACACATTACAATATCAAGCAGCAACATGAGCTGTTTTATACAGCTAAAAATAGCTGGATGTGGATAAGACCGGAGGTCCGACCTAAAAAATTTACAAATGACCGTATCCAATCTTAAGGGAAAAAAAGGTGGATAAAGAATACAGGTTTAAAAGGCATTCCAACTGCATCAGCATAATGCTTTCTTTGCAATATCAAAACACATTAAGTGTCTCCAGGCAATTATCAATTAGACTTTATCAGTGTGATGACAATTACCTTTATGAACTTAGGAAAGATTTAATGAACCTAAGTTGCGAAGAATGGCTAATAAAATGTTGGTGGCACACATGATGTGGATGATCTTGGATGGATGAAAAGATCCTTGGATGATTTAAAAAATGCTTATCCTCCACCCACAACTGCTTTCAGCATCACTCCCAACAGAAACTGCTAATTTTGGAAAGAGATTCTTTTTTTTTTTTCTTTTTTTTTTTTTAAAGTGTCACTCCTAGTCCTCCAAATAATTATGTTATTCAACAAAATCCACATCGTTTTATACATATTTTATTTTGGACTATTATTTTGATGACGTGAAATGATTGCACTTGGTGAGATACTGGCGCTACCTGTCGCTATTTTTACTGCAACACTTGAAATACGCAACTCTTAATATTTATAATGCCCCACTAACATTGTCAGACGTGTCTGGACAGGTCAAAGATGGAGTGCAAGCTCAGGTGATTTTGTTATTAAAGGAGAAGTCCACTTCCAGAACAACAATTTACAGATAATGTACTCACCCCCTTGTCATCCAAGATGTTCATGTCTTTCTTTCTTCAGTTGTAAAGAAATCATTTTTTTGAGGAAAACATTTCAGGATATTTATCCATATATTGGACTGATATGGTGCCCCGAGTTTGAACTTCCAAAACGTAGTTTAAATGCGGCTTCAAGCAATCCCAAATGCGGTTGTAAATGATCCCGGTCTTCGACCTCTGTTTTTTTCTGGTTCATGACAGTTAGGGTATATCAAAAAACTCCCATCTCATGTTCTCCCTCAACTTCAAATAACCGATCGTTTCGCTAGATAAGACCCTTCGTCCTCGGCTGTGATCGTTTACAACCGCATTTGGGTTCGTTTGAAGCTGCATTTAAACTGCATTTTGGAAGTTCAAACTCGGGGCACCATATCAGTCCATTATATGGAGAAAAATCCTGAAGTGTTTTCCTTAAAAAAAACAATTTTTTTTACGACTGAAGAAAGAAAGACATGAACATCTTGGATGACAAGGGGGTGAGTACATTATCTGTAAATTGTTGTTCTGGAAGTGAACTTCTCCTTTAATTGCTGTTTTTTATTATACGATTGACACCTGCATGACCTTTGTTCCTGTCTTAACCCTTAGCTCTGGACTGAACACATCTACTACTAATAATCAGGTACACTACAAAGAGTAAATGTACCCCTATCTGATTGAACAATGACCTAATGAAACGTTCTTGTGTAACACTAGGTACAAACTGTCATAAATAATAGCTTGAAGTTACTTATAGATATCCATAGTGTCCCTGTATGATCTTACAGAAACAGTCATATTAGAATTCATCCTAAGGCTTTTGAAGATAACGTGATGAATCTTTGTCTGTCCACATGCTAAATTTCCAAAGGCCTGAAACATATCATGTTTGTGATGACAAATATTGTGACTTCAGCAACGATACCGCAGTTTAGTTACATTACTAGAGTTTCTAGTTTCTGTTACAATAATAATGGTACAGAGCTTGAGGTAAAACTGCAAATAGGTCACATCGGATCTGTTTTTTCCCTTCTTTTCTTTTCGAAAGATAAGACAACAAGACTTTCTTCTGAAAAAATAAATATGAAGTGTAGATATTATATATGATGTTTGTGTTTAAATATAAAGAGTTTTTGTCTGTTTGGTTTTTTTTTTTTCAAATTTAATAGCACAATTTTATATACCAAAAAGTAAGATTTAAATGCATGAGTATTTTTTCTTCATGGTCTCAAAATAAAGTACATTGGAGTTGTCATTGTATTCTCAAGTGTTTTGAATAGCATTTTATTTCATTCTGATGTGACCTGCCTCAAGGGAATGGATATGGACACCATTCATTCAACCAAAAGAGATACGAAATCTTCATTGTGTCTGTCAAAGAAAACAATCTTAATTCAAAACAATAAATTGTGAGACAAATAAATCTTGATTGGTCTGTTAGCACATCTTGTTTTGCCAAATCCGACTGAAATTCTGATTTTTCTATAGGCTAAAAAATCATTTAGTGTCATGTTATACATGTGTAGCCCTCCCTGTCTCTCTCTCCCCACCTCTCATTTTACTTTATGCAGAGTTCCCCACACAAAACTAAAGGGACATGTAGCAGCAACAAAATGAACAGGGGAATAACACATTTAACAGGTATTCTGTCTATTTTTATTTTTAAATATGTTACTTTAACCCTCCTGTTGTGTTGGGGTCAATTTAAAACCACACTCGATTTTCAAACAGCTTTAAATACTGGTTAAACTATTTATTTCTTCTTGATTTTTGGTGAATATTTCTCATTTAGGTTCACAAATGTCCAAAGTTTTGACATATGTGTTTTATAAAGGCTGTACAAAAATTGTTTAATTGTGTTTGGGGTCAAGTTGGCCCCCCCATTGACTCTCACTGTTTTCCATTCAATTGGCCAAAAATCAACAAAGAGAAAACCTTTATTGTACCTTGGCAAACACTAAAATATGAAAAACACATAACTTATAAAATTCTAAATTGAGACTCGTTTTTTTTAATCACACCGTGAAAATTTGTTCATCTGTTTAAATTTCATGGTCAAAAAGTCTGTCAGAGGTTGTTGTTGCTTGTTAGTTTTTAGTTTAGTTTTTTTTTTTTAGGATGGATGGGACATGTCCCCAACACTTTTTGAAAGCCTTTGAAAAAATATAGCATGCAGATGGCTTATACAGCTGAATTATGTAGCTTATGTAGCTGAATAGCTAGGCCTACTACGCTACTGTATTTTAATGTTGGTCATTATGGTAGTACATGGAGAGCCAAATATTTTCTGAGGTGCTACTTGGTATAAAAAGATTGAGAACCACTGGTTTAAGTAATAAATATAGCCTAAACATCAAGTATTTGTTTAAATATGTGATGTATATTTTAATTATTTAAAATTGACAGGGCTCATACACTGCAACTCAAGTGAGCTGATTAAATCTCTTGAATAGTTCTTTAATAATCAGAATAAAACATACAGCTGTCAAAAAGTGCATTTACACTGGGCACTAGTTAAGTTTTACACTGCTTTTCATGCTGATTCTTGTTTTGTTTGGATCATGACCATATGGTAAGTGTTAACTCCTCTTCATTCAAAGCTATATAACATACAGTTATCCCATGTAATTATTAATAACTATTAACCCAAATAGTGTGAAATAACACAGTCCAAATTTATCAAAGTAGAATTGTGCAAGTTTGAAAGCTGAGACATCCTACATAAACGACTGGTCTACAGGGGACAGATTTGTCATTCTGCAGGCATTTTGCATTTTGACCATTTATATATTTCTTATTTCACTTACTTCGTATTGTAATATTTAATGTTATTCTATTAATGATCAGGCAAGTTTATGATCCATCCGACGGTGAGCCTGAAGTGGTCGTCCGATATCTGGAAATCTGACTTTATTTGCATATTAGCAAAACATATTACTAATCAAAAATTAAGTTTAGATATATTTACAGTAGAAAATTTGCAAAACATCTTCATGGAACATGATATTTTTTTGGCATAACAAATTTGATCATTTTGACCCATGTAATGTATTTTTGGCTATTGCTATAAATATACCCATGCTACTTATGACTGGCTTTGTGGTCCAGGATCACATTTAATCATGACCACTAGACAGCGAAATGCTCGTTGGGTCAGCAGTGTCAGAAAAACAAAAAAAAAACAGGTTGAGCAAAAAGATACATATTAACAGCAAATACTTCAAGATTTAAGGTGAAGAATTAGGTGTGAATCCACCAGGAACACTTTAGTCTCCAGCGCCACCAATTGCCAGAACTGCAACTGCAACCATTCCTGGAGCTTCCATAATTCCATAATTTCCAGATGTTGTATCACTAAAACATGCATCAGTTCCAGTCACAGTCACTCCAGAGGTTCCTGTCAGGGCTGGCATCTCAGACCTTAATTCTTTTATTTCTTCTAGGAATATGAACAGCAAACAACTGTTTGCCACAATAACTGAGCAATGAGTTAAACTGCCCCCCAGGCACCACAGCATTGGATGCCACACATCACACCCTTTTTTCATTTTAATTTTCAGTTGACAGCAACAGCTTGCATAAGCAGAAAATTGGGGGGAAAAAAATCCATCAGTTGCATTTTATCACACATTGCTGTGTGATGACATTTTATAACTTTACTGTACCATATTTCATTTTAACCACTATATAAACAACAAATACTGCTTTATTCAAGGTTTCCAGAAGTATTTTTTATTATTCAGCAGTTCCAGCTGCTTACAAGGGTCCTTCATATTCACTGAGACTCTCCAGGGTGCGATCAGTTCATAAATTGAATGAATCCCAGCCTTTATTTGAGCACACTGGAGCGTTTCTCTTTCTGCTGTGGAACGCAGTTTGTCCCGTTTCAGTTGCTATAGAACACATGAAGAGTCTGTAAACTCTACAGAAGACAGAGGTGCTACATCTGTCTGTCTATTTATGTTTCCACATTAATATACTTACCCTCAGTAAGCCTCTAAATCAAGGATCTCCTAACTCTGTTCTGCAGAGTTGAGCTCCAACCCAAATTAAACATACCTGAGCCAGCTAATCAAGATCTTACTAGGCATGCTAGAAACTTCCAGGCTGGTGTGTTGAGGCAAGCTGGAGAAAAACTCTAAAGGACACCAGCCCTCCTGGACAGAGTTTTTAGACCCCTGCTCTAAGTGTATGTGGGTGTATGCTTTTACCCATTTGTGTTTTAGAGCATATGTTCTCGAGCTCTGTCTGTTGCTGCTGCAGTTTGTCGTTATAATGGCAGATAAGGGTTTGCCTTTCCTTTATCTCCTTTATCAGCTTTAGCTCATCTTTTCAGAATTTCCTCTCTGATGGACTGCATCCCACCATAGTCATTGTCTCGACCAGTGTTCTCAAACTCAAATGTCATTAAAAGGGGAGAAACAAGAAAAAATGTATAACATACAGTATATTTTAGATACTAGATGGAACCGGTAAAATATTGCAATTGTAAATCAAAGGCAATTTTAACTCTTTTAACTGCCAAGGTACAGCTTTCCAATTTCTCTCGTTCACATATGTACAAGTGGACCATCTCTGCACTATCTGCTCTCTAGTTCAGATAACTCTGCCCAATTTCTAAGTGTGGAAAGTCTCACTCTTCAACCAAAAGAGGCAAGTGAGTCAGGGAAACAGCCTGACAGTTTCTCTGAGTAGTTTCAGTCTCTCTCCCCTTTCCAGACACAACAATATTAGACTACCAATACATACTACTAGTCATGTAATAATAGTATATACTAATAGTATATGACTACCTTATAGTACCTAATAGTATATGACTACCTTTCCAGGCATCTTTGCAGTGCTCTCCTGGTGTTGTTTGGCCTGTAGCTTACACTGGTCCAGTAGCTCTTTTCGTGCCAGCAGGGTTTCATACTTTGCCTTAAGCCTCTTCTGTCTCTTTGATTTTAGCTTCCTCTTAATTTTTTTTCTTTATAACCGTCTGGCTCTTTTTTAAAAGGAGAAATGGGCAAAAAAAAGAAAAGTTGTTTCAATGTTGCCTTACTTTCACCATCTCCTCATTTTCTAGTTTGAACTGCCTGAGTTTCTCTTGGTCTTTTTTTAACATTTTCCGCTCTTTCTTTCAAGTGCTCCTGCCTCCTCTGCAACTCCTGACAGCAGCACATATAAGAAATGGCTCAAAAACACTACACTCATTTAAACTGGAACAGCTAAAATGTAGTTAGAAGTTATATATATATACACAACCATCTTTTCTTGTGCTTTAAGTGCTCTGGTCACTCTTTCGTTCTGCTCACACCCAAGTTGAAATGCCCTTGTCCTCATATTCAGCGAATCCTTCTCCAAAACTTTAATACATCTGAGAGATTCAACAATCTCTGAGTAGCCTACATGTACACTACCAGTCAAAACTTTTTGGACAGTAAGATTTGCAATGTTATTTATAGAAGTTTTTTTTTTTCCCCACCAAGCTTGCATTTATTTGATCCATTGTTTGATTCAAAGTACAGCAAAAACAGTAAAATTTTGAAATATTTTTACTATTTAAAATAAATATTTTCCATTTGAATATATTTTAAGATATAATTTATTCCTGTGATTTCAAAGCTGAATTTTTAGCATTATTACTCCAGTCACATGATCCTTCAGAAATCATTCTAATATTCTGATTTGATGCTCAAAAAAAAAATTTATTATTATTAATAATTATTATGTTCATGCATCTGAAATATAATCTCTAAGCTTTTGTGTTAAATTAATAAGAAGTGATAGTAAAGACTTATATTCTTAAAAAAAAAATTCTGTTTTATTACATGAATCTTTAGTATTTTTCATAGTGTTGATTTTTGGCATCAAAACCATTATGGGTAAATTTGACCCCTAATACATAAGTTTTACCCACAACACAACAGAAGAGTTTATATATTAATCTTACGTAAAAGCATCTACTAATGATCTTTTTCCATTTTTGTCAGGCCTAAATTTGCTCTTTCAGTTTGGTAAGGTGAATTTCTATTAACTGCATGCAAAAGAAAAGTAAAATGTTTTTTAACATGTTTTTAATGCCACAAACAAATTGCTGCTGACATGTTAGTATCTTTATTCTCTTTTTTCCCTCAGTAACCTGTTCAAGACTGGTGTGTTATTTCACAAACTGGTCTCAGTACAGAGCAGGAACTGCTAAACACCTTCCTGAGAATGTGGACCCAAACTTGTGTACTCATTTGATCTATGCATTTGCCATAATAAACTATGCCAATAACATAGCAGGCAGCGAGTGGAACGATGTGACCCTTTACTCAACCTTCAATGCACTTAAGAACCAGTAAGGTTGCTTGTAGCTCAGAGACACATTTCTAGTTTTATATTCAGATTTGATTCATTAAATGTCTGGTGTGTGGCAAAGACCTGATATAAATGTTTGTTTCAGAAATCCTCAGCTGATAACCCTGTTGTCAGTCAGAGATCAGGACTCAAACCAGTAAGTGTTCTCTTTCTGTTTCTGAATAAAAGTTGCCCTCTACTGGTAACATACCATTTTATATCTTACAAAACTTTTTAACCAGTTACAGTGAAATAAGTAGTCATGAATTTACTTGTTCACACCAGATTCTCCATTATGCTGTCCAACTGGACAAACCGTCAGACATTCATCAAGTCTTCTATCGAATTTCTGAGGAAGTATAACTTTGATGGGCTGGATTTGGACTGGGAACACAAAGACTCTTCAGAGACACATCCAGAAGATAAGCTGAAATTCACTCTGCTGTGCAAGGTTAAAATTAAAATTCCGTTTTCATATAGGAGAGACCTTATCTGTGTAAAATTCTAGTGGTACATCACATAAATACAGAAATACAGTTGAAGTCAAAAGTTTAAAAGCACCTTGCAGAATATTCAAAATGTTAATTATTTTACCAAAATAAGAGGGATTATACAAAATACATGTTATTTTTGTATTTAGTACTGACCTGAGTAAGATAATTCACATAAAAGATATTTACATATAGTCCACAAGAGAAAATGGTAGTTGAAGTTATAAAAACAACCCTGTTCAAAAGTTTACATACACTTGATTCTCAATACTGTGTTGTTACCTGAATGATTCACAGCTGTTTTTTTTTAGTGATAGTTGTTCATGAGTCCCTTGTTTGTCCTGAATAGTTAGACTGCCTGCTGTTCGTCAGAAAAATCCTTCAGCTCCTACAAATTCTTTGGTTTTCCAGCAATTTTGTGTATTTGAACCTTTTCCAACGACAACTGTATGATTTTGAGATCCATTTTTTCACACTGAGGACAACTGAGGGACCCATATGCAACTATTACAGAAGGTTCAAACACTCACTGATGCTTTAGAAGGAAAAACCATGCATTAAGAGCCAGGGGGTGAAAACCTTTTGAATTTGAAGATGAGGGTAAGTTTAACTTATTTTGTCTTCTGGGAAACGTAAGTATTTTCTGTAGTTTCTGAAGAGCAGTACTAAATATTTAGGCAAAATAAGAAAAATGCAATCTTCATTCTGTTCAAAAATTTTCACCCCCCAGCTCTTAATTCATCGTTTTTCCTTCTGGAGCATCAGTGAGTGTTCGAACCTTCTGCAATGAGTCTTTCAGTTGTCCTCAGTGTGAAAATATGGATCTCAAAATCATACAGTCATTGTTGTAAAGGGTTCAAATACACAAAAAAATGCTGGAAAGCAAAGAACTTACTGGACCTGAAGGATTTTTCAGGACAAACAAGGGACTCATAAACAACTATCACTAAACAAAACAAAAAAAACATCTGTTGATCATTCAGGTAACAACACAGTGTTAAGAATTAAAACTTTTGAATAGGGTCATTTTTATAAATTCAGCTATTATTTTCTCTTGTGGACTTTTGAAATATCTTATTCAGGTCCGTATTACATAACAAATGACATGCATTTCATATGATCCCTCTTATTTTGGTAAAAGAATTAACATTTTGCAGATTCTGTAAGGTGTATGTAAACTTTTGACGTCAACAGTATACACACTACCGTTCAAAGGTTTAGGGTTGTTCAGATTGTTTTATACATTTGAATGAAGTCTCTTACACTCGCCAAGGCAAAAACAGTAATATTGTAAAATATTTCATATAATGTGTAATATTATATTAAATATTGTGAAATAAAAGCTGAATTTTGTGTCACATGATCCTTCAGGTTTATGCTTAAATGAGAAAAAAATATTTGCTAAAGGACTAAACAAACTTTTGTGAAACTTCAGGAACTTCTAGAAGCCTTTCTAGCTGAAGGCCAGTCAAACAAAGATGCGAGGCTGATTCTAACAGCAACTGTTTCAGCACAGAAGGACGTTATTGAAAGGAGCTACGATATTCCAGAGATCTCAAAGTACGTGCATGTCACTCAGCGTCAATGCTGTCTTCTGACATTTACAAAAGTTACACAACAAAAACAAAATGTTTAAAAATGCTATTTTTTTAGGTACTTGGACCTTATTAGTGTCAAGACTTTTGATTTTCATACATTTAAAGATGGCACTGCAAGACATCACAGCCCTTTGTACAGTGGCAGCCATGACGAGGAGAATATCAACTCAAACACCGTAAGCAAATTGACGCTTATATGAGCACAGGCTCCAAAATAACTTTAATTTGCTACTGGGCAGTTTGTATGTTTTCATCTTTGGTGCAGGATTTCGCACTACAATACTGGATGTCCCAAGGAGCTCCTGCCGAGAAGTTGTTGATGGGTTTTACCACGTATGGACGTTCCTTCATCCTCACCTCATCTGAGAGTGGAGTTGGAGCACCAGCCAATAACTTGGCTTCTCCTGGACCTTATACACAAGAGATGGGCTTGTGGTCTTACTTTGAAGTAGTACATCTTTTCTAGACTATTTTTTGATTGCAAATGCTTGTTGGAGATATCAAGTTAAGAAAAATTTTCCTTTTACAAGATATGTCTTTTCCTGAATGGTGGTGAAGTACAGTGGATAGAAGACCAGAAAGTTCCTTTTTCTGTTAAAGGCAGTGACTGGGTGGGCTTTGATAATCTGAGGAGCTTTGAGATTAAGGTACATTCTGTTACATACTCTTATGCTTGCATTTATAGATTATGTTACATGAAAAATAACAGCTCTGCTCTTTATTGTTAAGATAAAATACTTACAGGAACATGGCTTTGGGGGTGCATTTGTATGGGCTTTGGACCTGGATGATTTTTCTGGATATTTCTGTGGACAAGGCAATTACCCGTTAATCAACCTCCTGAAGAAATGGTTAATACTTGGTGAGATTTGCATAAATACATTGTTAGTACACTGATTATTAGAATGGTTATTTATATTCAGATTGTGATATCTAATTATTTATTTGCTACAGGAGCAAATGATGAATTGGACGGTTCCATGACTACAAGCTCTACTGCAACAGTTGGTAAGGGCTCTTCACCAACATGTGTGAAGATTCTCAGCTCTCTTCCAGCATTGAAAAGTCAGTTCTGTGCAAACAGATCAGATGGACTTTATCACAGAATGGATTCCCTGAACTCATTTTATAGCTGTACTAGAGAAATGACAAATATCACTTGGTGCACCCCTGCTGATTTAAATAATTCTGGTGCACCACGAGCATCACTGATGATGATTTTTATTACTTTAGGGAGTGCAAGTCTCCTCACTCAGTGGCATTGCCTATTTTAGGAGTAACATGCTGATTTAATATGAAAACAGCACAATTTTTTAAATATGCATAAGCTTAATGCTAAGGTTGTAGCCTACATATGGATGCATGTTGAGTACTTGTGAATAACTGTGAAATCGTTTCTTAATTCTAAGCTTTAAAATTTGCCTAATTGAGCCATTTTAGTCAATTGTCAACTAATGTAGCATAGATAAGTAGCTCACTAACATTTGTTCAATGTTAAAACAGTTAAAAAAAAACTAGTTTGACAAAAATGTAATGTAAAAAAGAAGATATATTGTTGCATGCATGTACTGGAAAATATGAAGCTAATTATTATTTTATCTTTCTTTGTATTTTCTCATAATTGTTAAAAATTGTATTGTTGGTGTCATTAAAAATAATGCATTAAAAAGTGGTGTATCCAAATAATCAATGTTGTTATAAGTTTCCTTGATTTTCATGTCCATGTATTCATTTATGATTTATTCTTTTTTGATTTATGCTTCAGTATTCTGGGTTAAAACAACCCTTTGCTGTGTGAAATATGGACAAACCCAGCAAATGGGTTGTTTTGACTGGGTTAAATGTTTAAATGTTAACTGTCTGGGTACTTTTAATTAACTCAACTATTGTTTAAAAAATTACTTTATTGGCTTAAGATGAACCCATAATAGTTTGAAAATTAAAAATCAGACACATAATTACTAGAGGACTCAGCAATAATAATAAGCAATGTAAAAAAAATATTTAATTATTATTTATTCAAAGTTATTTATATAACTTATTAATTCATGTTCATTTATTAAACATATTAATAAATATTTATTTCCAACCTATTTTGGGTTTATTTTAAGCAAGAAATACAGGTGCATCTCAATAAATTAGAATGTCGTGGAAAAGTTCATTTATTTCATTAATACAACTCAAATTGTGCACACAGACTGAAATAGTCTTTGGTTCTTTTAATTGTGATGATTTTGGCTCACATTTAATAAAAACCCACCAATTCACTTTCTCAACAAATTAGAATATGGTGACATGTCAATCAGCTAATCAACTCAAAACACCTGCAAAGGTTTCCTGAGCCTTCAAAATGGTCTCTCAGTTTGGTTCACTAGGCTACACAATCATGGGGAAGACTGCTGATCTGACAGTTGTCCAGAAGACAATCATTGACACCCTTCACAAGAAGGGTAAGCCACAAACATTCATTGCCAAAGAAGCTGGCTGTTCACAGAGTGCTGTATCCAAGCATGTTAACTGAAAGTTGAGTGGAAGGAAAAAGTGTGGAAGAAAAAGATGCACAACCAACCAAGAGATCCGCAGCCCTGAGAGACTTGTCAAGCAAAATCTATTCAAGAATTTGGGTGGACTTCACAAGGAATGGACTGAGGCTGGGGTCAAGGCATCAAGAGCCACCACACACAGACGTGTCAAGGAATTTAGCCACTCCTGAACCACAGACAACGTCAGAGGTGTCTTACCTGGGCTAAGGAGAAGAAGAAATGAACTGTTGCCCAGTGGTCCAAAGTCCTCTTTTCAGATGAGAGCAAGTTTTGTATTTCATTTGGAAACCAAGGTCCTAGAGTCTCGAGGAAGGGTGGAGAAGCTCATAGCCCAAGTTGCTTGAAGTCCAGTGTTAAGTTTCCACAGTCTGTAATGATTTGGGGTGCAATGTCATCTGCTGGTGTTGGTCCACTGTGTTTTTTGAAAACCAAAGTCACTGCACCAGTTTACCAAGAAATTTTAGAGCACTTAATGCTTCCTTCTGCTAACCAGCTTTTTAAAGATGCTGATTTCATTTTCCAGCAGGATTTGGCACCTGCCCACACTGCCATAAGCACCAAAAGTTGGTTAAATGACCATGGTGTTGGTGTGTTTGACTGGCCAGAAAACTCACCAGACCTGAACCCCACAGAGAATCAGTCTGTGTGCATTGAATTTATTTAATACACAAGTTTCACAATTTGAGCTGAATTACTGAAATAAATTAACTTTTCCACGACATTCTAATTTATTGAGATGCACCTGTATAGTCATTTTTTAAGGAATAGTTGAGTTAACCCAGGAAGCTGAGTTGAACATTTTAACCAAATCGCTGGGTTTGTCCACATTTCATCCAGCACTGGGCTGTTTTTAACCCCGCATTTTTTAATCCTTATCACTTATTTTTGTTTATTTGTAGTATTCTCCAAAAATATGTATGTTATGTACACTTCATATATGAAAGATATATTTCCTTTACTGGTGTTTTGTTAGATATTGGACATCTTTCAGTTACTGCCTGAGTGAGTAATAATGTTTCCCAGAATTAGTCATTAACAGTACTAGAAGTTCTTTTCCAGAAACTGTGTTTTTATATGTATGATGACATTTGAAAGTGTTTGTTTTGGTGTGTTTGTTCGAAAAGTGTGAAAACCCCGTCTAGCAACACATCTATTTATTTTTAACCGCAACATTTCACTGGTCACAATGACCTATCCTGACCTATAGTTGTTACAACAACATATGACACAATGGATGAGTGACATATTGGAATAAATCTATTTAATCTTTTCTTATTAGACATTAACACCAGTTTGGGAGGATGTAAGTTTCCGGCATATATTCCTTGTGCCTACTTTGATGGCTTACTTTTACTCGTTACTCTTTCTTCTTTCATCTGTTCAGTTTACTTTCCCCCTCTCCTTGCATTCTGCTTACATCTTACTTTTTTGTGGCTTTTCTTCTGATATTTACTACTTCATCCCTTATAATTTGGAAAACATTGCACTTTAGTATAAATTATTGACTATATTCTATATTCTTTTATTGTATTAACTATATTCTTTTATTGTATTAATATTTTTTATTCAGTACATTTGTTTTTTTATTTGAAAATTGATCTCTGAGAGTCATTACTCATCTGCTTGGATCTCATGCTTGGAATCATTTACACATCCATCATACAAAAAGTTGCTTTTATTCTTTTTATTAGGGTATTTTAACGTGGAAGTAAGCGCAAGACGTTCGGTTCATTAGCCGCTATAGGGAATTAACAAAAAAAATAACAGCTTGCAGTAAACAGTAAAACTGTTTGTACTACAAACCAGTGTTTTCATAATTAAGATAATACATTAAAATAATATGGTAAGACACACCAATCTACAATATTAAGCAGCAAAACAAGCTGTTTTGTACAGCTAAAAATAACTGGATGTGGATGAGACTGGCCACAGCCACTCTTACGGAAAGAAAAATAGAGGGTTTGCACTTACATCACGGTTTGTTCAGTCACCTGGATGTATGGCCATATTGGAATTATCCGGATGTTAACAACAGCATTGACTGCATGGTTAATGTACTACTGAATACATTGTTCTGCTAATTTATGCTGTCTAAAACATGGAAAAAACATGTAGAATTTTACCTACCTGACTGGAAATAAGAACAAACTTGAATGTTGTCAAGGTTCTTGCCCTGGAAATCCTGGTTCAGTTTGGCCAACCACAAACACCTTTTTGTTTGTTCCTTTTGCTAGTCTAGTAGGGGAGACTAGGGTAAGATGAGCCATTTTTTACTTATGTGGTCCCCTAGATAAGGGAAAATGATGCAGAAGTACAAAGAAAGTATCTAGAGTAATTTCAGAATGTTTTCTATTATTTTAAATTATTAAAATGTATCTATGACAAGGGGTTCTAAAAATACAGCGTCTTATAAAAAAGGGTTCCTGTGGCTCAGTTTGCCCCAGGGTGGGGGGAAGTTGACCCGAGTCAGAGGGTAAGATCCACCAGGTGATGTAAACTGACCATCTGACTGAATCTAAATCAAACCCATGTTAATAAGACTAAACAGAGAGTTTGTTGAGTAAAATTAAAGAAAAAACTGAATTAGAATAAAGGCATAAATGTCACTGAAACTAATAAACATTTTAGTCAATAGATTTTTGGCATGGTAGCTTTTCTGCAACTTCGAACTGTCCATTAGGGACTATAGGTGGAAAGATATATCTGATTATAATGTGATGGAAAACATCTTCTTGTTCTTTTTAGACAAGGATTTGGTGCACTTCTACACTGGCCCTGTCAAATAAACTACAAATAATATCTGTATTAGGGCTGTCAAACGATTAATCGCGATTAATCGCATACAAAATAAAAGTTTGAGTTTGCCCAATATGTGTGTACTGTGTGTAATTATTATGTATATATAAATACACATTCATGTATATATTTAAAGGGGTCATCGGATGCTAAGTTCACTTTTTCATGTTGTTTGAACATTAATGTGTGTTGGCAGTGTATGTACAAATCTACCCTATAATGATAAAAATCCATGCAGCGGTTTTTAATTAATCTGTAAAAATAATATCCCCTTTTTCAAATCAAGCCCTTCTCAGATGCCTGTCGGTGTGGCGTCACACTGACAGAGGCCGCTCCCACGATAGTTGATTGACATGAGCGTTTTACCTCGGATCAGCTGTAACAGTCCGCCCTCTTTGTTTCGATGCCGGAGCAGGGATGTAAGTTAGACAAGAATATCTCCGATTGAGCGATTTAGGTGTTGTGTTGCTGGATGTAATAACGAACATAGTGGTCAACATTTACTCCCGACATCTGAGCCGCTGAAGATGCAGTAGATTACGTTTGTTCGTGAAGGGAATGCACCTCCCGATCTACATATATCCGTCTATGTTCACGCGAATCATTCATGATCCAGCTTCACTTACAGCAGAAGTGTGTAAAAGCGTTTTTTAATGAATCTTTGCGATCGCCTTTCCTTATAACATGGTAGTTAGGAAGTTTAGCGGCTAAAGGCGGCTACATGCGACTAAATGCGGCTAAAGTAAACAAGAACGTCATTCCACAGAGAGAAGAGAGGGGCGGGGTGAGCAGAGCTCATTTGCATTTAAAGGAACAACCCCTTAAAATGAGATGATTTTTGCAGAGCTCATTTTGACAAGGTAAAAAGGGTGTTGTTTTACAAAACCATTGAGAATTTTTAATCAAAGTATATTAGAAACTTTTCATTAAGACCCTAAAGAATCATATCAACTTGTGGAAAATGGGCATCTGATGACCCCTTTAAAAAATATTTACAAAGACATGTATTTGTTATAACTTTTATATAATTTATATATAAATAACATTTTGTACATAAATAACATATTTCTCTTAAATATATACATTCATTTGTGTGTGTACACACAGTACACACACATTTATTAGGTAAACTCAAACTTTTATTTTGAATGCGATTAATCGCGATTAATCATTTAACAGCTCTAATCTATATAAATGATAAACTAAACCAGTTGTAATATCACATTAAAATACTGGTTTAATTTCAGTGCCTTATAGTAGGGTAAGTTAAAATTCTGGCTCAATTCACCCCACAGCATTCGGCTCACTTAGCTCCATTGCTGCCATTTTGGAAAAAAAACTAGTTTGCTTAGCATTTCAGGCTATTAATTAGCTAGATGTGCATGGTTTTATACGTTCCTAAAACACCAAAATGCATCATGAATATTTTTAGACCTGGATAATGTACTTTGCTGTAACAGCCATTACATTGCTGTAATAGACATTACATACTTTGACAAGCCAAAAACTGTTTTTAAAGTAAATGGGTGACTTCCACTCCTCCTGTGGAATTCTTCTTTTCACAGTCTGGCAGAAAATATATGGTCACAGGACAGTAAAAGTGTACAGTTGGCAAGATACAGGGGGTGGGTCAACTTACCCACTGGCTCATCTTACCCCACTCTCCCCTATGCCTACTCCAAATGTTTTCCCTGGTCCGACCAATCAGTACAGCCCAAAACATGACAGTAACTGACCATTTTTGCAGCAGCAATAATCAGGAAAATTTGCCAGTTCCGTTTGCTTATTGTTCATTGCCGCTAATATGGCTGATTGATCTCTCACTTAAACTATAATAATACGTTTGCTCACTCTCATTTTCTATTTTAAAAATGTATACATTTCTTCTGCGTAATATTCTTTTAAATAAATCGTCTTCAGTCCCTCGCCCAGTCGCTAAGATACGGCTCCATAAGATTTGGGATATAGCGCACAAGTCGTTTGGACCGCTTTTATGATACTGTATTGTGATTTTTCTTCTGGCTTGACCTAATTGCCAAAACTTATTTTACAGGCATGGAGAAGGTCACCGTTTGTGTTCCGCAGAATAAAGAAACCCGTAGGGTTTTAGAACAACAATACAAAACGTACTGTTTTGGTGAACTATCCCTTTAACGAGTCTATCCGTCACACTGACGTCTATGCAAGCACTTTCCTGCCTGGGATAGTCGGGCGCCATTTTGTTCGCCTGTGAAGCTGAGAAGAGATAAGTCCAGTCCAGGAGCGCCGACCACTCTACATGAACCATACCGAACATACTTAATTCCAGTCGGTATAAACTGGTAATTGTGAACGCTTTATTTGAAGTGATTGAACATTTTATTTATTCATTTATTTACTTACTTTAGTTTAGTCTACTAGTCGTGTTAAAGTTAACAACATGCTACCTGAAGTTAGCATCATGCTATTCGAAAGCCATAGAACGGCGTGTTGTTTTCACGTACACAGCTTTTAGAGTTAAATATATAAAAATGATTTGTTCCTTACACGTTGTTTGTCTCAGTGTTTGTCATCTAACAACCTTCATAGTTAACCAAATCACACCAGACACGACACTAAGGCCTAACGTGACGAATGAAAAAAACATCTTTGATTTGAACAGTGGACTTATTTCAAAATGTATTTCATCGTATTCCGAAATTCGAGTCTAAATCGTTTTCGCTGTATTTAAGTTTTGTTTTGTTTATGAGCGACTTGATTATGTTCTATATGTATGTTTCATCTGTAAAAATGTGTCTGAAATGTTTAACATGCGCGGATTTTGTAAACTGCACCATAAATTTACAGGTGTGGATGCAAAATCCGCACAATATTTATTCAGATAATACCAATTTTAAAACTTGATAAATATGATTTAAACCATAATGAACCAAAATGAGTTAAAATACAAAATTGTCTTCACAATCTGAAATTGTTTGTATGTATTATCTCTTTTTATTGTGTCTAGTAACATGTTATATAAATCCAAAAACATGTTGCCTCTCTCTTGAGAATATTTTCCATGTCAAAAAAAAAATATTGTGTTCCCGTCCTTATTCAGATAACCTATTGTTCAGCACATGGGGAGTGTTTTTGTCTCTTCTTTTGAAATGTAGGTTATGCAAGATCTTGTCCTTCATTCCAGAGGATATGGATAATGAATTAGCTTCCCTGAAGATTGCTGCTTTTTTAATCTCACCGTTGATTTTTGGCTTTCCTCTATTGGCCATATTTGTAAAAGTTCCAGTCTACCCCCTTTAAATATTCCATCTGCCTTCAGGAGACGTAGAAGAGATCCCTCGTTTTTTGTATTTCCAACATCTCCAAGATATCCAGTCCTGTTTTTTTGCCCTCGGCTCTCCTTTTTTGACATCATCTAGTTTGAGGATTTTTTTTAAACTCCCCCAAAACCCCTCACCAGTCAATTAACAACAGTATTGGAGGAAAAAAAAAAAAACGGACATTTTCTACCACCTGCCAATTTTAACACAGCAGTCTGATGGGAACACGTCTCTAAGAGAGGCAAAAGTTGCCCCATCTCCCCCTGTTCACTCTTTACTCATCAGTCAAGTGTTCCTTCAGGATCCACACAGTGCGGAGCGACTCTTCAAGAAGCGCTTGAGATCACCAGGGAACGTCTCAGCCACTGCAGGTGAACGAAGTTCTTGCAACGCATTTTCTCTCCAGTATTTAAATATCAGCCATCATTTTGCGGCATTCAGGACAGAATGTGAAAGTGAAAATGTGAAAGGATCAATAGGAGCATGAATAGGCTTGTAACACTCTAAACAGGGAGATTCGCGTGGACCCTATCGCAGGCGTCCCGGACGAGATCCCAGCATCACTGAAGAGCTCCTGACCTAGAAGACTACATATTTGTGCCAGAATGACCATGCAAGGAGATGACTGCTACTTCTACTACTATTCCACCTGTACTAAGGTAAGACAAAAAGTGTAAATAGTCATATTTTGAGAAATTTCCCTGTTGTTCAAAGCTGAATTTGAGACTAAGTAAGTCATTAAATTAAATATAATAAAATGCAAGTAATATGAAACATATATGTGTGTTGCGGTTTGCCTTTAAAGGGTGACAGCTGCCCTTTTCGACACTGCGAGGCCGCTATGGGTAGCGAGACGGTCTGCAACCTGTGGCAAGAGCAAAGGTGCTTCCGTGCCGTCTGCAAGTTTCGGCATATGGAAATAAAGGTTTGTGACCAATTCCAAAACCTTTTTGTTAAAGGATTAGTTCACCCCTAAATTAAAAATTCCTGATAATTTAATCACCTCTACGTCATCCAAGATGTCTTCAGTTGAAAAGAAATTAAGGTTTTTGAGGAAAACATTCCAGGATTTTCTCCATGTAGTGGACTTCAGTGGGGATCAATGGGTTGAAGGTCCAAATAGCAGTTTCAGTGCAGCTTCAAAGGGCTCTACACGGTCCCAGTCGAGGAATAAGGGTCTTGTCTAGCAAAACGATTGGTCATTTTTAAAAAAAAAAAAAAAAGTACCACACATTTTTTTTTAACCACAAATATCCTAACTTGACATATTACGTATTCACTTTGGAAGGGTCATGAGTGGTTAGTTCTTCGTCTGTGTACTCCGGTTCAAAAAGGTACAGTAGGAAAGCTCCATCTCATTTTCTCCTTCAACTTCAAAATCATCCAATGTTGTTGTTTTAGGTTGTTTTGTAAATAGCGACTTTCTTTGCACGTTCGCTTTACAAAAAATTATGGGTCAGTACTTCTGCCTACATTATGTGTAACTTTCCTAACTTAAGAGCTAGTGCAGTTTTTAAGAAAATTCCTCAGTTGGGATCATGTAGAGCCCTTTGAAGCTGCATTGAAACTGCATTTTGGACCTTCAACCTGCTGATCCCCATTGAAGTCCACTATGTGGAAAAAAAGCTTAATTTCTTTTCAACTGAAGAAAGAAAGACATGAGCATCCTGGATGACATGGGGGTGAGTAAATTACCAGAAACTTTAATTCTGGGGTGAACTAGATTCTTCCATTGTTTTTCAAATTGGACCTCAATAATGATCCACCCTTTTATTATTTTTATAGAAAAACCGCAAGGAAATCGCATGCTATTGGGAGAACCAGCCGGCTGGCTGCCAGAAACCTCACTGTGCTTTCCATCATGAGAAGCCGCGTGTCATCGATGGGAATTATTTTGCCCCAGACAAAGGTTTGTTGGTTGTCTTTACAGTAGGGCTGCCCTCCACCTAAGATTTTTCTGGTCGACTAGTAGTCATTCATTTTAAGCAATATGTACAGTTATGTACATTTTCAGTGCTGTAATCATCTAGTTGACTTAAATGCCTAATAAAATAAGAGTTTGTGGAATGATTTCAAAATCCGGACATTTTCAGAGACAGGAGAAGACATATCCTGATTATTACTGTGTACAGAATTTTCCAAACTTAACGGAACGTGAAGAATCTGAATCTGAGAAAGCGGTGACTGGTAATCATGGGTGATTGTTTCACCATAGGGTGTCAGTGTTCTACATTAGTGGCCTAATTGTGATGCTGCGGTGTTTGTGAGATCTGATTAATCTGTATTAAATGTTAGTCACAATTCTGTGTCATCATTTCACTGTATGTAGCCTAATGCCAAAATATGAATATTCAAAGTAGTCACACTGTCAACGTTTTACTGTTAAAAAGTTATGTAAATGGTAAAAATGGAAGAAAATATTTCACTTTTACTATTGTAAAACCATGGTTAATTTTCGTAAGGGTGTTTCTCAGTCAAACTCATTTAAAACTGTACATTCAGGTACGAAATATGATCAGTAACAGAAATACTGTTCATGAGAATTCTGCAGGTTAGTGGGGAAATATATTTGTTTATTATTCAGAATGCACATATGGAGGGGAAATATATTTATAGTAACATTTCAGCAGGTTGAAGGTAATTCATGTTAACGCAGAAAATATGACTAATTGGTTTTTTTAAAGAAATGCCAGCCCTAAAATGTAGTAATAATCTGTGTTCTCATGAGAAACTGTCTGTATGTAGGGTGGACTACATGCTAACCGGAAACCCCCGAGCTGTAATAAGTAAAACGCGGAAGTGGTTGTGCAAGTAGTCCATTGCACAATTATTTATAAACCATTTAAATCATAATAATGAGTCTTTAATTGCCTACATAGCTTAATAAGCATAACGCATAACGCTTGCTACAGCTCACCGGCAGAAGTAATGATGGTTCATTTGAAAGTAGACATTTCACTATATATTTTTCATGTCTGTAAGACAAGTAGAGCTTTTGGATGCCCTACCCGATGTACTGTATTGCCACATAGACCAGCAGTTATCGATCTGTCCAGACTGTGTGACTTCCTGTGGATTTTTTTTTCTAATAAAATTTTGGTCGACCAAGCCTCTTCTCGTTGATTATTAGGGGGCAGCCCTACTTTACAGTGTTTTGAACTGTGCTGGTTGTATTATAATCTAACATAATATAATATAAAATGACTTTTTTGTCTTTTTTAATAGGGCAAGTAGTGCGAAAGGAGAAGGAAGAGACCTCACATGAGGACCAAGTCAACCAAGTCCCTGCGCCTGCTGCAAACCCCACTAACCCACAGTTAAGAGGAGTCATTCGAACTGACACCCAAGAGAATGTCCCCAGTCCGACCCATCCACCAGTGGTCATCAACCCTGTCGATGATGATGATGAAGATGGTAAGCTTACATTTTTGAGATGTTTAACTAGAACAGGAGTGTCAAATCCCATTCATGGTTGGCTCCAACCCTTAATTAGTCTTTGATTAGCTGGCTCAGGTGTGTTTAATTAGGGTTGGTGCTATGATCTCCAGATGGACCTTTAAAAGTAGAGTTCAGCATCCCTGGTTTACAAATGCTCAGGCTTTTTACTTCAATATTTGCAGATCAGTTCTCAGAGGAAGGAGATGAATCTCTTGGAGGATCACCCCGGAAAATGATCACAAGCAAAAGTAAAGACCATTCCCATGTTCTGTAGAAATTGTCTTTTATTTATTGAGAGCTACATCTAATCCTTACCTAATTGTATTAGCTACATCTAATTGTCATGCAGATGATTCGCTGAACTTTGGTATCCAGACGTTAGAGGAGATCAGATTGAGGAAAGCCCTCATGGCCAGTCTGAAGAAATCTGGTAAGTGAACTCTCAGCACTGTTGCTTCTTTAAGTCATCTGAAGGATCATTTGATATTTACTTTTCATTTGTTTCCAGGGCAGTCTGCTATGCAAAGCTCTGCCCAAAACAAAGGTTCTGCTGTTGAAAAGGAAAACATTCGATCTCTCTCACGTCTGGAAGTTAACAATGCCACCATTGGTAAGTTGACTACAAGGTTGAATTTTGGTTTTTGCAGTATCTCATTTTTTTAATAATTTAAAAACCCTTTTAAAATCTGTTGTAGATTCATCTGTTAATGAAACTGGAAGAAGAAAAATTGCAGACAGACTTGGGAAAAGAGTTTTGAAAAGAGGTAAATTTATGAAAACCATTTGCTTCACATTGTGGGTATACGTTTATGTATCTGTGGTCCCTTTTTATAAAAACTGACACATGATGTTGTTGTTTTAATTATTTAAGATGCGCCTGTGGAGGAAGACCAACCTTTAAAACGAAGCCTTGCTGAACGTCTCGGTGGAATTGTTGAGTCTTCCACAGACGTGCTACCACAGAAAGGTGAGTGATTTGTTTTAATGTGCCAGCTGTGGCTGTGTAGGTATTTTCTATCTTATTCATAATTTTTGTTAATAACTCTCTTCAGCTCCAGTGCGTAACAGACTTGGATTGACTGCCGCTCCACCTAGCACTGACAGCGAGCCGAAATCATCTGGAGATATCCGTATAAAAACACTTGAGGAGATTCGGCAAGAGAAGGCAGCCAGAAGCCTCAACACGAGTAAAGTTGTGCGTGTTGTGAAAGAAACGCCAGTGAAGGAGCTGAGCCCGTCCAAGAAAAGCATCAAACCCATTGGCGGACCTCAAGTTAAGACCTTCTCTGAAATCCTTCACGAAAAGAAAAAAATGCAGGAGAAAAAAGCCCAGGAAGTGAACACAGCCAAAAGCCCAGAGAGCAACGAAGGACCTTCCACTGCTGGAGCTGCAGTCAAGGCTCCTGCGACAGCTGGGGAGGTACGAGTAAAAACACTAGAGGAGATACGCAGGGAAAAGGCAGCACGGATGCAGGCGCAGCTTCAAGAGACCACAGACGATAAGACCCCGACCTCAACAGAAGCAGAATCAAGTGGACCTCCAAAGAGGCGCATTCTGCGCATTAATAAATCAAGTACGTCAGACACATACATGTTTCAAATGGTTAAAAGAATTACCTCATATCGGATGTGTGTTCATGTAGCTGTTCACAATTCTTTCCAGCAGCTGCATCCACTGTGAGTCAGACAAAACCAGATACACCTGATGCGAAACCTGAAGCAGCTGCAGAGGTAAGACTCAAACACAAGACAGCTGGTCTAAGAGAATCTTACTGTTTCTAGATTAATTATTGTTTTCTCTCTTTAACTCGCAGGCAAATGGAAAAGACAATCCCTCAAGTGAGACTGTCAAAGTGAAAACTTTTGAGGAGATCATGCGAGAGAAGAGACTCCGCAAGCTGCAGGAAGAGCAAGTCACCTCCAGCAACCAGAAAGACGCAACACCTGCTGCCTCACCGCCACCATCCTCTGAACCCTCTGCCCAGCCCCAGACCACAGCGAGACAGCGGGTCGCCCTCAAACACAGGAGCTCTCCGCTTCCTGCTGCTGTGGTGCCCCAGAAAAAATCCCCTGAGCTCTTTGGAGACAAGACTCCATTGATAAACACACCGACTCTGTTGAACACACCAAAGCCCTCGACTTCCCCTGTGATACCTGTCCAGCTAGCTGAGGGAACGATTCAAACAGAGACAAAGGGTAAGAATTTATCATGAGTTGACAGTCATATTGAATCTCCCTTTAACTGATTATTTAACTCTATTTAAGGAGATTTTAAAATGTAATGTGCAAATGTAAAATGTTTACAAGAGTACTAAAGTCTGAAATTTATGTAATGAAAAACTTTGTATAAAAGTAGAATTTTAGAGGGATAGTTAACCCAAAAATGTAAAAAATGAAAATTGTCATTAATTACTCACCCTTGTGTCATTCCAAACCTCTCTTCATTCATCTTCAGAAAACAAATTAAGATATTTATTAAATCTAAAAGCTTTTGGACCCTTTATAGACAGCAATGCAACTGACATGTTCAAGGCCAGAAAGATAGTAAGGAAATTGTTAAAATAGTCCATGTGACATCAGTAGTTTAACCATAATGTTATGACACTATGAGAATACTTTTTGTGTGCAATGAAAACAAAAAATGTCTTTATTCAACAATTTCTTCCCTTCTGTGTCAGTTTTTGATGCACGTGCACGGAGCCAGCGTTTTGACATAGACTGTCCACCTAAGTTAGTTTATTGCCTGTATAATTTTGGTTCAAACTCAAAGTAAGTCATCCTTCCTGTCGAAATTTTTGGATGCTTATGAAGGCTGTTTTATGTACAGTGTCTTTCTCTGCTTGTAAACAAAGCGCGGTGCATCTGGGTTGTACAGTTGAGGTCAAAAGTTTGCATCCTCCTTTCAGAATCATTAAAAATGTTAATTATTTTACCCAAATTAAAGGGATCATACAAAATGCAAGTTATTGTTTATTTAGTACTGACTTGAATAAGATATTTCACATAAAAGATGTTTACATATAGTCAACAAGAGAAAATAATAGTTGAATTTATAAAAATGACCCAGAAGAATTCTTCAGAAAAATCCCTTAGGTCCCACAAATTATTTGTTTTTCCAGCATTTTTGTTTATATGAACCCTTTCCAAAAATGACTGATTTTTGAGATCCATCTTTTCACACTGAGGACAACTGAGGGACTCGTAAGCAACTATTACAGCAGGTTCAAATGCTCACTGATTCTGACATGATGAATTAAGAGCTGGGGGTGAAAACTTTTGAACAGAATGGAGATGCGTGTTGTTGTTTTTTTTTTTTTTTATTATTATTTTGCCTAAAAATGTTTTTTCATTTAGTACTGCCCTTCAGTATCCCCCTACAGGAGATGGTTAGGTGTTTCCCAGAAGACAAAATAAATTAAATTTACCCTCATCTTCAAATTCGAAAATTTGTGGGACCTGACGGATTTTTCTGAAGAACAATAGGCAGTTTAACTGTTGAGTAAACATCTTTTATGTGAAATATCTTATTCAGGTCAGTACAAAATAAACAATAACATGCGTTTTGTATGATCCCTCTTATTTTGGTAAAATAATAACACTTAATGATTCTGATAGGGGGATGCAAGCGTCTGACCTCAACTGTACATCAGAACACCAGCTCCTGCCTCAGTAGCACCACTCGCACACATCGTGCTATTCTCACAAAGTCTGGCACAAAAGAAAAGAATTTGTTGAATAAAGTCGTATTTTTTTTTTTTTTCTTTGAGTACAAAAAGTATTCTTGTAGCTTCATAAAATTAGTTGATGTCAACTGATGTCACATGGACTATTTTTAACGATGTCCTTACTACCTTCCTGGGGCTTGAACATGTGAGTTGCATGGCTGTCTATGCAGGATCAGAAACCCTTCAGATTTCATCAGAAATATTTCTTTGTGTTCCAAAGATGAGCAAAGGTCTCCTCATTTGGAATGACATGTGGATGGGTCATTAATGACAGAATTTTTATTTTTAGTTCAACTATCCCTTTAACTCTCTTCCAAATGGCTTACTCAATTCACTGTGTTTGTTTGCATTTCAGTAAAGCCCAAGGTGAATGTGAAGCCATCAGTAATGAAGCCAGCACCCCAGCCTAGCCAAAAGAGGAAAGCTACCAAAGTTCACTCTGCTGTTGCTGAAGTAAAACCTCTCAACACTGCCTGTCAAACACCTTCCTCGCTAGTTGCTCCCAACAAACGGCATAGGGTAAGAGTAGGTTTATTTATTATGTAATATTATTTACATTTATTAGATTTTTTTTCTGGTGAGTTTACGATTTCTTTTACTCTCATTCAGGCGGCGTCACCAACCTCTCCAGACGTTAACTCTGAAACTCAGCAGGTGCCTTCCAACTCAGAGGATATTCAAATGGTGCCTGTGAGCTGCGTTGAGCCCGCCAGTACTACATCACCTGAAATTGTTGCGGTCCCCCAAAGGTATGGGAAATGTTGTCATGTATTTCAGATAATAGGGTTTTTTAATAATAAAAATTAATGTAGCATTAACATTTCTTTTTTTCCTCTGTAGCCCTGTGATCAAAACACCCAGCATGCAGCGTTCTCGGCGGTCCAGCACTGCTACTTCTCGTACTCCTGCTGTTACCAGCTCATCAGTGGATGACTTTGAAGACCTGTTAGATGAATTTACTGACGATCGCCTCGAGGATGACTTGGAATTAGAGTCGGGCAAGGGAGAGGACGACCTCCTTTTAGAACTCTCAGAGATGATTGACAGTTAGACATGAGCGATGTCATCGGTTTACTTACGAAAACACTGCCGCTATGAATTTTGAAAGGACTGTGAAGTCATTTAACCCACATTTTAAATTAAGACTTTTATTTTCAAACTCTAATAGATCTGTTTTAATGTTCCTTTTAGATTTTTTTTTTTTCCAATTCTTGTCCATGTAAATATGATTTCGTCATCAAATAGTGCTGGAGAAACACCAGCTTTGGTGTCCAGGTTTTGTCCTTTTGTTTTCTTTTAGTTGACGACTTAAAGCTGTCAAAAAAGGAAAAAAAAAAAGTCTTATTTAGCTGTTGAAGGTATTAACAAGCCATTGTAAGGCTTCCTCAGGTATAATGATTGTATTGGAAATTGTGTTATAGCACTATCACTCATTATGTATTACAAAGACAGGACGTTTTCAGTTGTGTACTGTGTATGCCGGGAAAAATCGCTTTTTATTAGAAAGGCTCATTAGGGCCACATCTTTCTTAGTCTTCATTTTGAGTTACATGCATTTATGATCCATTAAATGTTCTTTGGCTGACATTTTTGTTTTAACAGGTCTTCACTCACGTTTAATGTAGTATGTAGGCAAAACGTTTTATGGCCCTGTTGTTTATCGATCTGACCGATAATTCCAAGTCATGGCTTTGCTTTCCTTCCTCTCTTTCATTTCAGTGTGAATCGTCACATTTTATGCTACATGAAATTCCCTTGTGGACCATTTACATGTTTTCACCTTGTGAAATATGAAATTATTTTAGCAGTAAGTTTCCTTCTCAGACTTCTGAATGAAACGTAAATACAAAGCAGTGTTCTCAGGGAAAATACTTCAGCTTTGCTAATGTTCGCTTACTCCGTATATTGTTTACTTTGGAAATGTCTCAGCCGTCCATGTCTTATTTGTTTTTATTCACCGTAATTGTGTGACATCATGCATTAAGAACCTGAGATGTGAAAATGTTACCGTTGCTGCAACGTCTGCCTTCTCTTTATTTGCACCTCTTCAAAATCATCTTTGTAAATAAAATGTCTTTATGAGAGAATGTTGTTTTGAGAATGTTTGTTTTTAACATGGTTTACCAAGCATGCTTATGCATTGGTAGCAAGTATTTAAGAATTTTTAAATAACTTTTTAAAAAACATTTCAGGCCACATAAAATATTTTACTGTTATATTTTATGTTTGGGATGCAGAAGTAGTTTCACCTGCCATTTTTTTTTTTTTTTTTCCAATTATAAAAACATCCCACCTACTTTTTTTTTTTCAGTCATTGTGATTTTTTTTTTTTTTTTTTTTTTTTTTTTAGATTAATTAATTAAAAATAACCTCCAATATCTTAGAATCTGCAGCATGTAAGTCTCAGCATATGTTTTTTAGACTTTTGTGCTTTAAATCCATTAAATGAGTCCATAGAACACGTCAGAAAATTAACAGTAGCATGTGCACTACTGGTCAAAAGTTTTTGAACAGTAAGAATGTTTTTTTTTTTTTTTTATGTCTGTTCTGCTCACCAAGCCTGCATTTGATCCAAAGTACAGCAAAAACAGTACATTTTTAAAAATAGTTTTACTATTTAAAATATTATAAGTGTGATTTCAAAGCTGAATTCTTAGCATCCTTATAGTCTAGTCACATTTCCTTCAGAAATCTTTCTAATATTCTAATTTGCTGCTCTAATATTCATATATATATATATATATATATATATATATATATCTTTATTATGTTGAAAACAGCTGAGTAGAATTTTTCAGGTTTCTTTGGTAAGTAGAAAGTTCGGAAGAACAGCATTTATCAGCATTTAACAGAAATCTTTTATAACGTCATAAATGTCTTTATTAAAGCAACCTTGCTAAATAAAAGTATTAATTTCTATCATTTCTTTCCAGTATACTGGTATAGTGTATAATGTTACAAAAGCTTTTTATTTCAGATAAATGCTGATTTTTTTGTATGTTTTTATTCATCAAAGAATCCTGAAAAAAATGTACTCAGTTGTTTTATGTTTCTTGAACAGCAAATCAGCATATTAGAACGATTTCTGAAGGATCATGTGACTGGAGTAATGGTGCTAAAAATGTAGCTTTGATCACAGGAATAAATTACATTTTAAAATATATTAAATTGAAAAGCAGTTTTTTTAAATAGTAAAAATATTTCACAATATTACTGCTTTTGCTGTAAAAAAAAAAAAAAAGCATAGGGATAAAAATAGTTCATATACTTATGATACACTAAAAGGTCAGAAGTTGTAAAACTTCTGACCTTTTAGTGTATCATAAATATATGAACTATTTTTATCCCTATGTTTATGTCCACAATATGAGAACAGTACAACAAGCCTTTGTGTGCTTTACAATACTTCCTCAAGACTTCTGAGGTGCAGCTTAAGAATACCGAAATTCACAAATGCAAACGCATAATAATACGCTGTTAAATAGCTTTGTTTAACCATGTTTTTTATACTTTATTTTCGTGGTTGTATCATTAACGCCGTATTTCCTCGATGATTCTAAGAAATAAGAGAAGCGCTATTAACCCCCAATCCAGTAGGTGGCGGTAAACATGTAACACTTGCATTACTATGACATCCTAACCGAAAAAAAAAACAGGAAAAAGACAACTGCGTAGTACTGCGACCGAAAACTGCAACACAAACGCTCGTCCTCCGTTGTTGTCATTCTTCCACACAAATAGACAAACATAAACCGAGGATTAAGGCTTTTATAAGCCTTGGAATTCTCCTCAAGTTCTGATTCAATAGCTGGGATGCATAATTTCCCTCTAAATTTTAGCTTGTTTAATGGCAGGTATTGGAAATTTCACAGTAAAAAGGAAGAGATATTTATTAGACATAGAAGTGCATTAAGCAACCGGCGAAGATTATTTACGCGGTCGTAAGAATCTGCAAAGGAGGCTTATTTTTTACATTTGAAGTTAACAGAGAGCCGTTTGTTCTCGATATTAAGAGATTTTAAAGGGGCTTCTGTAGGAGACATCGAGGTTAGTGGTTATTTAATTATAACCCAGTGTTGGCTAGTTTTTTTATTATTGATAATTTTCTGTTTGTGCCGTATATTCTCCAAACTAACGTGCTAAACATTGTTTTGGTTTGGTGTAACGGCGGAATAACTGGCCGATGGTTGTTTATCAAAGAGACTGACATCTAGTGGCGGTAAAGTGTCATTGCAGTTCTGTCAATATATATAATATAGTTGAATAAACCATGAAGCTTCTGGAAAACTCAAGTTTTGAGGCCATAAACAGTCTGCTTACAATTGAAACGGGAGACTGTAAGATTATTGGACGGTAAGTGCTCAATACTTGTTTCAAAACACATTTACATATCTGAACACTATCAGGTGACATAAAGAGGAACTAAGTAAAGAACGTGTTATTCACACTCTTCTGGTGTCAATGTTATTTGCATTTTTTTTTTTTTTTTTTTTTCTCTCTCTCTGTGTCTCCTGACACTGTTGTGATGTGTCTTTAGTATTGAGAGCTACTCCTGTAAGATGGCAGGTGATGACAAGCAGATGTTTAAGCAGTTTTGTCAGGAAGGGCAGCCGCATGTGCTGGAGGCTCTGTCTCCTCCTCAGAGCTCAGGAATCAGCCCCAACAAGTAAGTCGAAGTCTTTTCTTGAGGTACTGATGAGCATTTCATCAAAAAAAGTCATCAAACCCTTCAAGAAGTCCACTTTCAGAACAAAAATGTACAGATCATGTACTCACCCCCTTGTCATCCAAGATGTTCATGTCTTTCTTTCTTCAGTCGTATAGAAATTGTTTTTTGTGGAAAACATTTCAGCATTTTTCTCCATATAATGGACTGCTATGGTGCCCCGAGTTTGAACTTCCAAAATGCAGTTTAAATGCGGCTTCATACGATCCCAAATGTGGTTGTAAACGATCCCAGCCAAAGAAGAAGTGTCGTATCTAGCGAAATGATCGGTTATTTTCTTAAAAAAAAAATACAATTTAAATACTTTTTAAACTCAAACGTCTTGCTTTGCCTGAACTCCGTATATTCTGACTCAAGACAGTTAGGGTATGTCGAAAACCTTCAATCGTATTTTCTCCCTCAACTTCAAAAATCGTTTTAAAATCATCCTACATCGCTGCAGAAGTACTGACCCAGGTTTTGCAAAGTGAACATGCAAAGAAGATCAAACACCCTTAACAAAAACGGTAAAACAGCAATATAGGACGATTTTGAAGTTGACGGAAAACATGAGATGGGAGTTTTTTGACATATCCTAACTGTCATGAACCGGAAAAAACACATAGTCCAGGCAGAGTAAGACAAGACGAGCGTTTGACATTAAAAAGTATTTAAATTGTATTATTTTTATGAAAATAATCAATCGTTTTGCTAAATAAAACCCTTCTTCCTCGGCTGGGATTGTTTACAATCGCATTTGGGATCATTTGAAGCCACATTTAAACTGCATTTTGGAAGTTCAAACAAGTCCATTATATGGAGAAAAGTGCTGAAATGTGTTCCTCAAATATAATTTCTTTTCGACTGAAGAAAGAAAAACATGAACATCTTTGATGACAAGGGGGTGAGTACATTATCTGTAAATCTTTGTTCTGTAAGTGGACTTCTCCTTTCACTTACATGTAATACAAATATCTTCATTGCATGTTCACTGAAAGATGTTTTACTTTCAGACTGAGTCACAGTTTGGATGATGGAGAAGGTCCTCTCTCGGACAAGTGCAGCAGAAAGACGCTCTTTTACCTCATCGCCACTCTCAATGAATCCTTCCGGCCAGACTATGACTTCAGTCGCACCAAAGGCCACGATTTCAGCAAAGAGCCCAGTGTTAATTGGGTAATTTTTTACATAAAATTATTACAATTACCAAAGCAACATGCACGTATTTTACACAATATTAACTCAAAATTCATTATAAAAATTGAATGAAAAATTATAATTAACAGTAATACTAATAATAATAATAATAATTATTATTATTATTATATTTTTTAATGGTAATAATAATACCTGAGACCCTACAGAGGATAAGCAGTCTGGAGAATAGACAGAAAAATGATTAATAATAACAGTAATGATAAAAACAACAGCAACAATACAACATTCAATAGTTAACAGTTCATACAGTTCATATTCTAAATCATAATAATAATAAGTATTTATAATTCACACCAAAGACCACGATTTCAGCAAGGAGCCCAGTGTTAATTGGGTAAATCTTATTATTATAATTTTTTCAACATTTGGCACATATTTTTAACACAGTATTAACTCAAAATGCATAGTAGACCTTTTTCACATTTCCAGGTTGCTCCACAGCGGAAGTCGTCATAGTTGTGTTCGAAAGCAGTGAATGGGAGAGTACCACAAATATATATTTTTTTTTTGCATTCCCATTTGCTCAAATAGCAAAAAAAAAACTCCACGATAGTGTTTTCTCAACTTTCAAAAAAAGGAAAAAAATATGAGAGAGACTGATAACAGTAGTCAGAAGAAGGAACAATCCCTCCCATAGACACTGCATTAGAAACACTGTCGCATTAGCGTTAAGTAGTTTTTTTTGTAATTTGTTGCAAAGATGATATAATACAAAGTATGGTGTTTTAAATGCACATATATTTTTTTTAAAATCTAAATCTAAAACACTTTTGAAGGTTTACGATGTTGATGACCACTAAAGTGCGTCTTGTAAAAAGGGTTCATAAACATTTCATGAAAAATTATTATTAATAATAATTATTATTTTTTTTTTTATATGTATATTTTTATTAATAGTAATAATAATACCTGGAACCCTACAGAGGACAATATTGTAACAATACTTATTACATTTATGATATTTATAAACAATACATTTTTCATTTATTATTAGAATATAAACCGGTTCATACAGTTCATCTTATAAATACTAATAATACGTATTTATAATTCGCATCAAAGGCCACAATTTCAGCAAGGCACCCAGTGTTAATTGGGTAATTTTTATTTAAAATGGTTGCAATTCCTGAAACAAAATATGAAACTTATTTTACACAATATTAAATCAAATGCACAATAAAAATGAAATGAAAATTGTTAATATTAATCATTGTTATTATATAATAATACATTTTTATTAATAGTAATAACACCTGAGACCCTACAGTGGTTAAGCAGTCTGAAAAATGGACAGATAAATAAATAATAAAAATAATAATAGTAATAAAAAACAGCAACGATGTGTGTATATATATATATATATATATATATATATATACATACATACATACATACATACATACACATATATATATATATATATATATAAACTGTATGTATATATCATTTATTATTACAATATAAAACAGTTCATACCGTTCATATTATAAATACTAATAATAAGTATTTATAAGTCACACCAAAATCCATGATTTTAGCAAGGAGCTCAGTGGCTTTTAATTTTTACATAAAATGGTTGCAATTTCTGAAACAACATATGCACTTATTTTACAATGAACTATTATTATTATTATTATTATTATTATTATTATATTTTTATTAATAGTACAAATAATACCTGGGACCCTATAATAAAATAATAATAGTAATAATAAAAACAACAACAACAACAATATAATATACTATATAATAATAATACAATATTTATTATATATTTTTAAAATGTATAAATATTATATTTAGAATTTATGACTATTACAATATAAAACTGTTCATATTATAAATATTGCTATAAATACTACTACTAATAATAATATAAATACCTGGCAGATGAATAAATAATAGTTATAAACTGTGGATTATTGAATGGTTTATGATTTGCGTAGGTGTTTAATGCAGTGAACAGCAGTTTGTCAGCTGCTGCGGGTGAGGCCTACAGTCACCTACAGCCTCAGTTATGGGAGGCCCTTGACAAGGAGATCAGTCTTGCAGAATGTGACATATACAGGTAGATATTCTGCTTTCAAACCCATGTTCAGTCCGGTTTACCTAAAATTTGAAGAATTTTTGAATAGTGTTTGAATAATATAGCACTAAATTATTCAGAATGCTTTAAAATACTTCTGACTACATTCTTCTGACAGCTACAATCCAGACCTGGATTCAGACCCTTATGGGGAAGAAGGCAACCTGTGGTCCTTCAACTACTTCTTTTATAACAAAAGACTGAAAAGGATCGTGTTCTTCACATGCCGTTCTGTCAGGTGAGAAATCTGTGTGTCAAGTTAAAGAACAATTCAGCATCAACACACATGTCTCTTATAATGACAGAGACAATGACTTTATTATAGATAGTGTATTATGTTATAATGGAAGAATACTATTATTCAGTAAGGATGCATTAAACTTATCAAAAGTGACAGTAAAGACATTTATAATGTAGAAAAGATCATTTTTTTACTTTCTCTTCATCAAAGAATACAGAGTAGCACAATTGTTTTCAAGATTGATAAGAAATGTTACTTCAGCAGCAAATCAGCATATTAATATGATTTCTGAGAGATTACATGACACATAAAACAACTTGGGGAAAAAAAGAACAAAAAATTTAGTGAGCTCTGACTTTTTGTTTTTGTGGTCTTTCAGTCTTTTTATGGCTCCACGAGACTCTGGCATCGGCACTGAACTGGATCTGGAGTTGGACGAGGGCAGCTATGAGGAAGAGGAAGAGGGCAACATGGATGAAGAGAGGTGAGGAACTATGCAAACTGCACTGTTATCATTTGTTATCACTTCTCCAGGAAGTACTGCGTCACAAACACCCACGTCTGTTGCTGTATCATAGGGCTGGGCGATATGGCCAAAAAATTATCAGTCGATATCAACAATTATTACGATAAATGTCAAATTCTTATTTATTGCAAGTTTAAAGGCAGATTTTTGCAATGTGAAAGTTGTAAAAATCAGAAATCAGGTTAAATGTGGCTTTAAAATATTCTTTATGGTCAGAACATGACAAACTTCATGTTTTTTGAATTCTTTACACTTTTTCCAAGATAAAATAAATATCTTAACAGAAAAAAAAATCTTAGTTTTGCATGTTTTAATGAGTAATATTGTTTCAAATCAAGAAATGATAATATTAATAATAATATAAAAGGATAGTAATAATAATATAATAGGATATAGATTTATGTTCATTATCAAAATCAGTAATACCTGTAACCTTTTTTTTATATGGTGAAATTTAATTATTTTAATTATACTGTTTGAGGTTGTGTGTTGTTATTGTTGTTGTTGTTGTTGTTTTTTTTTAAATTAACCATTTCTCTTCCATCGTTTTATCCATAGATCATTATAATAACAGTTAAAACCACAAATATTGCACCTCAATACCATGGTAAAAATGTAATATGTTTCCTAGGTATTTGTATGAAAAAGAGTAGTCTAAATACATTTAGTATAAATGCATTAATCACAAAAAATACTGTAATTATATTATATTACTCCTTCTTCAATACTTTTAATACGTCTA
The DNA here is from genome assembly GCA_012976165.1 of Labeo catla. Lineage (NCBI taxonomy): Eukaryota > Metazoa > Chordata > Actinopteri > Cypriniformes > Cyprinidae > Labeo > Labeo catla. The sequence continues at coordinate 313,917 of VONZ01000015.1, read as the reverse complement.
CATTAAAATTCGACACGCATATACCCATATTTCTGACACAATACCTCTGTGCAGTTAGTGCTACTACTAAAAAGCTTTCTGACTATATCGTGTTTGTCAGCACTGTTTCAGCTGGCTATAAACCGAGTCATTTGTGCTCTTCACTGCGTTTAAGCGCTTCACACTTGCACTGTTTAGTGACAAAGACTCCGTCAGCGAGTGAATGCATCTACCGTAGTACGTTCACGCCATGCCGCCATTTGAACTTTGATCCGAGCCGATAAACGGTGTGAGTGGCACGCTTTGACTAGCGCTTTTTTGTTCCACCTTTGCCGCATAAACATTATGTGAAACATTTCATATGATTTAATTCATATAATTTAATATAATCAACCTCGTTTATCAAGAAAATTCATATTGCGTGATTTATCGCCCAGCCCTATGTATCATCATTCAAATTAGACAGAAAAATGTCTGCAAATAAATCATGTGGCTCCTGTGTGTTTGCTAATAGAGGGCCAACAGCCAAAAATAGCACTGCAGTGTAACTGCAAACAATATTACTCTGATATTACCAGCCTGACAAGCGTCGGCTTGTGTTTTTGAAGTCAGTGATGGATTCATGGGTCTTTCCACAGGTATGGTGCACTGTGTGCCTGATGAAGCCCTCAACCCTGTCGTCCGAAGCCAGCATCTCTTGCCTGAGTTTCAATGCCTGTTATCATTTGTAGATCTTTTTATTTTGTTTTTATATTGTTGGTCATTTCTTAGGAATGGAGACATGTTGTAATCCAGAAATCTTCAAGTGCTATTTTCCTTTACTTTTTTCAGTGTACTTTCCATTGCCTTCCCTTGATTTTCCTCTGACTTCCTTCAGAGGAAACGTGATCATATCTTTATTGTCTTATTTTATTTTTACATTTTTTGTTAATTTTTCAAAGAGGTCATTTTGTTTGTTTCTGAGTGCAAGAATGCAGTTAAGGTATTATTCTCCCTCTCTCACTCTTTTTTTTTAGTTACCCAAACCTCTTTATTATTTTTTTTCTTTTATTTATTTATACATGTTCATTATTTCCACTAGTTTTTATGGCTCTGTAAACTTCAAGTATTTGTATTTCCACTAGGTGGCATCCTTCAACATCTTCGTCTCCTGTCTCTGGTTTTTCTTTACTGTTTACTACTTTTAAGTTTAAGTTTTAAGGCATTTTGAGTTTCCATAATTCCATTTTTTTAAAATATATATATCAAGATCCCATTTTTCCTGATTTTTTTTTCCCCATCTATTATTATAATAGAAGTAAACAGATGAGTGTATTTTTTTTTGTATGACTTAATGCATTTTCCTGCATCTTTTTTGCCTCAGGAAAAATGACATTTAAACAGATATCTGCGTGAACGTCACCTAGTAGATTCATTGGTGTATTGACCTATGAATCAACTTTTTCTTTTTTTTTTTTTTATGCGCCCTTCAAAGCTTATGAAGATGTGAAAGGAAAACCATGATGGGTCTGTAAAGTTTAGACTTTATAAAGCCTTTGTTTGTTGTTGCTGGTTTTTATTTGGATTTCGAAACATTTGTGAGGTGTATAATGTGAAGTAAACACAGCAGTTCCACTTTCTTCCATGAAGACCTGTTTGTGGTGACTTATTTTCCGTGTCCGTCAACACATTTGACTAAAATGACTCTTTATATTGTTTGCCTGTGTGTTTATAGCTGTAGATCTAACATGGCTCTGTGGAAAGATATTGATATCTGTAAACTTTGAGTGGGTGTCAGTGGCTGTTACTAAACTTTATTACATCCCGTTTGACATATTGAATGAATTTGTCTGATCAGAATCAGTGCTTTTGCTTAGTCTTTCTACTGTGGCTTGAATTACGCTTGCTCACGATGAGCGCTATAGTTCATATTGTCCACTTTTATGTCTTGGAGGGCCTCTTGAAGATCTGGCCATTTGTGGTGAAGTCGCAATCTTGCTGAATTCCTTTTCTGTTTTAGATTTGACTCTGACCCATCTATGTTTGTAATTTCAAGCACTTTGATGTATTAGAGTTGCAGCAGTATAAGAACAGGATATGAGCAGTTAATTTCATTATTTCTACGAACGTCTTTTTGAGTAATAGTCCTACAAAAATTCAAGGAAGAGCCCCATTGGATGCAGATTTGTGATACATTTCTTTCTTGGCAGCTTAACACATTTTTACGAATATCCTTTTAAAGAGCATTTTTGTTATTTTCAATATGCTGTGTCAAATAAATATCTACTGACTTAAGGTGCACCGGTTGCGATTTTTACTTCAGAAAGCAGCAAGCAACAAAAGAGTGTTGATTTTTCATTTTATTTGTACTGGCAACAACAAAATACTTGTTTGTAGGTACGTCACCCCTTGAAACAACAACAAATGTAGTGTCCACTTCTCGCTAGTAACAAAAAGATATCTACAAAATGACAAGTACTTTAACGAAAAAAGGGTCAAAGCATTGCATGCAGGCATCACAAACGATAACGTATGTAAAGCCTTTGTTTCGCTCGACAGGCACACCTCTAAACCATTATATGGACGTTTCCTGTGGCGCACGATTCGCCCCACATCCCTTCAGGGTTAAACCTGCTCTACAGCACAAATACATAGTTTAACAGATGGAAAGACATTTACAAAAGAGAATCGCAGAAAACACAGAACCCTTTTGAATTCTTCACATGAAAAGGAAACATGAGCACTTGTGCTGACCCGTTGCAGATACACACGCTCAGACCGGAGGGGGGAAAACTCAAATCTTTGGTACTTCAACAAGTCCGACAACAACATTGGCTGTTTTACTGGGAAAAAAAAGGCACTTTAAATAGTCAACTCTGTATTTTCCACTGCAAAAATATGTAAACAGTACATAAAGGCACGAAGTGTGCATCAAGTATACCAGGAATTAAGTTAGAGGTACTTTAAATTTACACAACAAGGGTGTACGATGGGAAATCCATGCACTGATTAGAGAATACTGATGTTAAAATTGTGCACAAGCCTCGTGATTTTCTTTCAGGAACGAAGCTGTGCCGTGAACGAACGTCTGCTTTTTGGAGAGATCACCACAAATGGATATCTTGAGAGGTAAGAAACAGTCACTTCTGTTTGTAAAGACTACAAACACCTCAGCAGTTCCTCACTGGGTAAAACACAGCACTGTTATTAACCTGCTGTGGTTTCTGGAATCTTCCATTTGATGCCCTTGAACTCTGCATACCTCTTTCTCTTTCTCCGTAGAGTCCAATCCTCCCGATTGTGGGTAAACAGAATGAAAAGGCCTATTAACAATCTCCATTCTCATTTGGTTCGAAATCAGGCACCACCTGATCGGTCGAGTGTCTGGTGCTGGAGTGCTGGTGGAGGGATACGTTGTTGTTACAGTGGAGCCACGGGTGAAAGAGTATATCTCCAGCCTCGAGCCTCTCTGAGGGAGCTTTCCTCAGCATGCAACATACCAGCGACTTAGCCCTGGGTGAAAGAGTCTCCGGGATGGTGAACGCACCCCTGCGAATTTTGCTGAACAGTGCTGTGGGTTCCACGTCCTGAAATGGGTAACGTCCTACTAGCATGGTGTAGAGAACAACACCAAGGCTCCACACGTCGGCAGCCTTCCCTGAGTACGAGTGTCGTGAGTTTAATATCTCCGGGCCGACGTAGGCCGGGCAGCCATGTTTGTCCGTCAGCGAATCGTCATCCCCGTTAAGAAGACACGAGTCCTCCAGGTTTTGCAAGACCAGCTTTGTTCTGAGGAAACAAAAGAACATCTATCAGCCATCTGATAACTAGGTCCAGCTTTAAGGAATGGAAAATATTTGCTAGGTGAGCGAGATGAGGTAACACCTATGCAAGTCATGCAGGTTGTAAAAATGCAATAATATATACTGTATTTAATGTTTTAACTACTTTTTATTTATTATGTCACTATTTGTTTTTAGATTAATCTGTAATACATTTATACATTATTTTATATAGTAGTTAATCGCAATTAATCACATCCAAAATAAGAGTATTTCGTATGTATAAATACACACACATACAGTATATATTTTAAAAATATTTACATGTATATATTTATATTATATATAAATATTTTAATATATAAACAACATTTTTCTTAAATATGCATGTATAACATGCATGTATGTGTGTATTTAAATATACACAATGAATATACACAGTACACACGTAAACAAAAATGTTTATTTTGGATGCGATTAATCGTTTGACAGCACTAGTTTAAATTTAACAACAACTTTATAGAATAATCTTGTTACACCTATACAATGGCAATAAAATACAAAATGACAGATTTTTAATATCAGTGTCAATACCAATAAGCTGATTATCATTTGTCTTTTGTAAATAACCAATATTAAAATTTGTACTGTTTCAATAAAACACAAAAAGTCATTTTAAATGCTACAATTAAATTAGATAAATAGCATTAGATGACAACTAAGGTAATCAAAATGTAAAATATGTGACCCTGGACCACAAAACCAGTCATAAGGGTAATTTTAGTTTTTTAATTGAGAGTTATACATCACCTGAAAGCTAAAAAAAGCTTTCCATTGATCTATGGTTTGTTAGAATAGAGATACAATTATTTGAAAGTCAGGAATCTGAGGGTACAAAAAAAAAAAAGTAGGCATAGCAATGCATATTACTAATCAAATTAAGTTTTGATATATTTATGGTAAGAAATTTACAAAATATCTTAATGGAGCATGATCTTTACTCAATATCCTAATGATTTTTGGCATAAAAAAACGATAATTTTGACCCATGCAGTGTATTTTTGGCTTTTGCTATAAATATACCCATGCTACTTGGTATTTGTGGTCCAGGGTCACATATTCGCTGATAGCCTATGTGGCATTTAATATCATGCACCCCTGCAACCACAAGCAGATTTGACTTAACTAGCTAGTAATTTAAAAAAACTCACCTCTGTGGGTCTGTGAACACAAACTTGCGCAGTTTAAGGTCTCTTAAAATGACACCGTTCTCGTGACAGTGTGCGACCGCGGCTGCCATCTGGCCAAACAGACGCACTGCCTCATCCTCCTGCAGCCTCTTGCAGGTGCGCACATACGAGTGCATGTCTCCATAGTTACGTTCAAAGAATATGTACACATTGCTCTCCCCGAGCACCACCTCTGAAATCTTGCAGATGTTGCTGTGTGGAAGCAGTCGCGTGTAGGGTGCGATGAACTCATGATACTTCTTAATGGAAAACACCTGTTGAGAAAATACCAAAACAAGATGGTTATTGATCCTTTATTATACAGAGGTTCCATAACTTCAAATCCACTATTCTGAAGCATCTCGGCTCACCTTGCATGTGTACTCCTGTTCTGAGACCTGATGAACCGCTCTGAACGTCTGAGCTCCTTCTGTTGCCTCCAGCAGGATGTAGGGTCCGATGCGCGAGACATGGTGCTTCTCTGACCCCGGCTGCTCAAGGCTCTGGGACAGGGGGCGAAGACAGGGTGGGAGACCTGGGGAAGGAGGCTGGCTGAGCCTGCGGCGCTTGCATTTGAAGGTCTCGGTGTTGTGAGAGTCCTCGAAGTCTACTCGCTTCAATCGCAGTGGTGGTGTAGGAGTTGACAGGTTCATACTCATCTGTGACAAAAACAAGTCAGTGTAAGTTCATGACTTTGCAACAGCATGACTTGACATATCATAAAGGGTAATTGGATGAGGAATGCGGAGTCTGTGCACAAAGGTGACATGGAAAATTGATAAAATGAAAGCATTTGATTATTGCGTCACATTTCAACACTCACTAACCGTGGGATAATCTCTCACGCTAAACAAGAAACAACTAACTAAACAAGAATGGGAGGTTCATTAATATTGTGTAATGAAGGAGGTAATTTAAAACTGCTGAATGACTATGTGATGAGCAGTGTTGCTTGATCATACTGACTCAAGTTCCTTTCGAAATGCTGCTCGGCGCCTGTGAGTCATACAGTGTTTAAGTTATTACACATTCAAGCGTACGTCATAAAATGACGTAGCCTAGTTTCTTCCATTTCACCATTTTTAAACTCACTTTTTTTTCTGTTAAAAATAGTATTTTCCTCTTTGTTTAGAACACTGATTTTTAAACGTGAGAGGTTTCAGAACTTCACACGGTTCACGTCGGTCTCGAACCTAAATTTTCAGAACCAGCAGTTTCCAGCATATGGGTAAACCACTACGTCAAAGTTTATAGTTTGATAAAGAACTTAAGTAATGTGCTTAAAATGCGTAATAATAGGATGTAAAGTGTACGTTGAAAAGTTCAAACATGCGCTGCATCACTTTCCATGTAACGTAAAGTTTAACCACCAAATGTTTCTCAATAATCGTCTAAATGGGAAAGTTGATCAATAATTGAACTAATCTTAAGGACTCTTGGATGGATATACTAAAAGGTGATTTCTAGAGGTTAATGTAATGCTTAAAGGTTTACAGGACTTACCTCGCTGCTTTAGACAAAGGACCCGCTCCTCTCCAAAACAGAACAATGAAAACTACAGGCGCACTTAGTTGTGTCTACTTGTCAGAGAACATTTCCACCGGGGAAAAACGTGAAATTATATGAAATATGCACTGGGAAACTGTCAACTGTAGTTAAGTCTCAGCATAAGAGAGAAAATGTCGTCTCCAATGAATGCAGAATAAATATGAGTCAATTTGAAAGGACGCCCGTGCCTTATACAGTAGATGATCTGAAAAGTATCTCCGGCTTCAATGTGTTTTGCAGATATTCGTGCACGTTCAGCCTCTTTTCATGCGTGATCTGTCCTTTTCTTTGTTTTGTAGATTGAGCAAATTGTTTCTTGTAAGTCTGGCGGCAAAAGCAAGAGATCTTCAGTTGTTGGCACGGATGTCTTTGTTCCTTATTCCCGCTGAATGAACGCGTCCTGCATGGACAATATTTCCTTGGATCTTGATTTTCACTGTTGGTAAAACGTCCTTTGGTGGTCGGATGAAGTTTAGGATCATACACGGTTAGTATCGGATAAATAAAACGTGATAAGATGCTCTTAAACGTACTTAGCTGGAAGTTTTAAGATACGACAAACAAGGAATTGTCCGAAGAAAGTTGAAATAGAGGACGCGTCCGAATTGGTGACAGCGCAAATGAAAAAAGTAGTCCTTTAGTTGGTCTTTTGTTGCTGCCGAAATAAAGGTCCCTTTAGTAATGAGATCACAAATCAGACGTGGTCCCTCACCCTGACCGTCCGACTGTAAAGTCTCACTTTGGCTGGGCACGTCTAATATGCTCAGTGTGTTACACCAGCCTGACTCGATGATGCTGTTCTTAGTAAGATTGCGACATCTTTGCTCCGCCCCTCGGGTCTGACGACATCTAGTACAGAGCTTCGCAATAGTACGCACTACTGTTGAAGTTTGCAAGGGGATTGCAAACACAAAGCTCGGGGTTTAATGGAAACGCTTAGCCAGTTTTACAGAGTAAACACCGCTGAGCATAACACACTGGCCGTTTTCAAAAGCAGCGAATATTTAGTGCACAGTGTGCTATTAATAGCCTACTTATGAATTCAACGACGAAGGAAAGTAACGCAGGAAATAAAGTAATGCGATAGGTCGTGTAAATGTAGTATAAAGCGACAGATATGTGCTGTATGTGTTGCTATAAATATATATTACGTTATATATGTTGCTATAAATATATGTTAAGTTGGTCCTTTTTGCCGTTTTGAAGACTAATGCCCCACCCCTGTGTATGACTCAATACCAATGTTGGTGTTGCACATCAAGTGTTTGTCAGCGCGACATGCAGGTAGCTGACAGAAATAGAACAAAATACGAAATATGAACCTATAGGAAAGAAATATTTATTGTTTCTCCTAAATATATTTATATCGTTTTCTCAGGTCTTCTCTAGGGATCTCAACAATGCCTCAAAATGTGTTCAGATGTGCAGAGATACAAAAGTCAGACATTTTGGTATGAACTCAAACATTTTTCATCAAATTCTCTCACTTGTTATGGTAGCTATGTAAGTTTTAACACTTAGGCTATTGTTGGTCAACGTGTCTATTTTAGGTATATTTGTAGTCAAGCTGTTAAATAAATGGTAAAACATAACTGTAACCTCCCTGAGGTAAATTTCCTCTAGGAAGGCATTTTCTGTGACCTAATGAATTGTAACTGCATTTTGTGTTATTTGATTTCAGTCTGTATTATTGCTGGTGTACTGGTTATTTAGTGCCCTGCATGTTTATCTCACAGATGACCTGCAGTAAGCAGGTTGCAGCGACAAAGCCTGTAACCTGAGGCAGGGTGCACCAGGCAGTCAGCAGGATGCCTCCACAGCGCTCATGGTTTCAAGTTGAGTCAGAGGTTTCATGCGTGTGTGTGGGTGGAAAGAGGTTTCCTGGGCTGTTCCACCATCAGAGGCCTGAGTGGGAGACCAACCACTCCTTAAAATGGAAACGTTTTTGTTGCATGTTGCGTTTTATCGTTTAATCTTGCACCTCGAGACGATGCAACTGTTCGAAATGCGCTAAATAGATGGATGGATATTCAGGGGATTTCTTTGATTTAAATCCTTTGGTTTGATAGCCGCAGTTGAGTCATAACATTTTAATATATCACCATCTGAAAGTTAAAACTGTAGCACAGCTTCTTGGCGTGTTGACAGAGAAGGAATTGTTAGAATGAATATGACTCTATTTCCAAGAAACCTCCTTCCTGTCTGTGTCTACACAGATGTCACACATTCTGGATTGAGGCATATTGTCACCATGGGAACAAGCAATGTCCTCACAAAGGCTCTGTCTCATCTTGATGGACACTAATGGTGGTTTACCGCCATGGAAGCACTGGTCCGAAGTGATCAGGAAGTCATGAATATCCTCCCTCCGGTTTCCACCAGCTGATGACAGCCTTTGGGCAAAAAGGGCACATTTGTTCTCTTTATATCTCAGTTGGTTTTAATGAAAGACATGCTGACCTATTCATATTGGCCCTGCGTCGGTTTTTCTCACACACAGACACAAATACACTCAACCACAGACACGTCGCTGAATTAGCCTAGTTTACAAAAAGGGGCAGACCTGTATATCAATGTCTAATTGGATTAGCTGTGTGATCGAGTGGGTTATGCTATAAGCTCACAGATGTCTCTCTAGAGGATGTGCTCCACCACTTCCTCAACTAACTGGCTAATCTTGTTAGTAGCAATGCTATTAGCATAACAGAAACACTTAAAAGAGACTATTTGAACTTCACTTTGTAACTGTTTCTTTGAAGGAAGATTTTATTTTATATTCTGAAATATACTGCAACTAGAGAAAAGATCAACCCAGGCATGTTTGCTTTTCAAAAGCTTTGCAGTTGTAAAGTGAAATGTCCAGTGAGTAGTGCAAAAAGCAAGCTGAGTTTTATCTAAAATAGACAAATGTGAATTTGGAAACATTTTATTGTTACTCCCCTTATGAAAATTAACTATCGTTTTACTACAAATAAAACCAAAAAAACATGGTAACCATATTAACTTGCTACACTAATCATAGTTTAACCATGGTATTTGTACTAAAACTTATACAAATGGTAGTCAATACACCAAAAAAACATGGTTACTACAATTTTATATTTTGTTTTACTATAGTAAAACCATGGTTAATTCTCGTAAGGTTTGTTTTTATACAGTAGTTGAGCGTTCTGTATCACAGTTGTACCAGGTGAGCTACCAAGCAAGTTTACTACGTCAGCTATTCATATGTAGCTGGTTATGTAACGCAAACTGTATGTTGGTTGTTTATGCATCGCAACAGTTTGGAAATGAAATGATTAATATTTAATGAGTGGTGCTAAAAGCACGTTCAGTGTTATCCACAACAGACAAAGTGAATTTGGCAATGTTTTATTCCATATCATGGCAGTTCAGAAACAAAATGTACCTGTGAGTTGCGAAAAAAGGTTAATGCTTTATTTAATAATGTACTATCAACACTAAACCTCACCCTAAATTTAACTGATAACTTCAACAAAAGCAAACGTGAGATAAAAGTGCCACAATGCCACTTTTAGCCTGCTTCTATGATTCTATTGTGACTCGTGTTTCACAATAGATCTCAAATGTACCAGGTGAGCTACCGAGCAAGTTTACTATGTTAGAAACATTATTCATACAGTGCAGGTTATGTTTTAGTTTAAGTCATAACCTATTTTGCAAGAAAACATGGAAATATAAGTATTTATTAATTGATAAATGTGTGTGGAAGAGTTTAAAACAGTTCGGCTAGGCTGAAAAAGATGCTACAGTCAGCATTAGCATATGCTAAAGTGTAAACATAAAGAGACTCACACCTGAAATAATCACTTACAATAGCTACAGAGTGGTTTTGGGAGAGTATGGGTGGGTGATTCTCATTTTAGTTCTCACCAAAACCAAAATACTCTGCCATCAGCATACCAATTATAGATCACACAGCAGAAAGTGCTTATTGAGCAACTTGGACTAGAAGAGGATCAGAAATCAGCTCATTTCTGATTATTAGCCTACTGCTAAAAGGCCATGTCTGGAAGATTGTGTCACTCTGTTGCAAGTTCTTTTAATGAAAGCATCACGTGTACTTTAAAGAGAGAGAGAAAGACAGCAGTCAGCAGGTTATTTCCTTTTTTAAGCCTTGCTCTGGATCATTCGCAGTGTTTCTGAAAGATTGTGAAAGTCTAAATTCCTCAGCCGTGAGCGGTCTCTCAGATAAACAAGTTACTCAGAGCTTTAAATGGCTCGCCGAATGGCTTTGTGCTCCTGTTTTGGGTTTTTTCAAGCCTTAAAGTGGCCTTAAGTGGCTTTGTGAGGGGGGAAAAAAAAACGAAACTGCATTTATAATATCAACTCCAAAGGTGGAGTCATTTGATTCTTTTAAACTCTTTAACGGTTTCTGCTATGTGTATTCAGGGATGCTCTTTATTCTGCTTAGGTTTCCACTGTGGTCCTCTGTAAACAGACCTCCACCCTATCTTTCTAGATCACAAGTGTAAAGTGGCAAGTCTTTTCATTTCCAGCAGTTAAGTGTTCTCTGTGTAGTTGGGCCCAACAGCCCTATCTGATTTCAAAGCTTAAATGTGTATTGTGTGTGTACTGACTTTATTGACCTCTTAATGGCTCATTAATGGATTCACAAAAGGATGAAAGAGATTCTTTTCTAAATATGGCTATAGCCTTTTTTTCTTGCTTTTTTAATCAACAGACTTGTCTCATTAACATAAGATTATATGGGTCATTCTATAATGGGTACATCTCATGTCCGTGAAGTATATTTTTAATATATTTTCATCAATATAAAGCCCAGATGCTTAATTTTCTAGTACACAATTATATTTGTCCCAACCACACTACTATATATTGAAAAAGTTATATCTTTTGTTCAAAAATGATGTTCATATCACATACAACCCTGTAATTCAGCTGTTAAATTTTGTAAAGTTGCTTATTATTCTCTGCATTTAAGCATGACAATTACCTCAAATATAAATGTATTTCATAGTTTTGCCTTCAGTTAGATTAGGTTATCAAGACAGTTGGATGTGCACTTCAAAATTAATATGTGTTTATTGTACTATAACTTGTTTTATTTGTGTCTGAAAAACCATTGTCAACTAAGTTACCCACTAGAAAGCCCCCTCAAAAAGGAATGGTTTGTCCCATTCTCGCATAATTTGCATAGTATGATGATATTCCCTCTAGTAGCATATGGATGAAACACTAGAAGTTATGTTCTCTCTCTTTCCCCTAATATTTGTTAAACTAGCAACCCTGTGTCAAAGTGGATTAATTGACTGTCAACAGTGTTACACAAGTATTATTGCTGACAATTTTAACAAGAAAACTGAACTAAAACTTAGTTAAATGTTTGTGAAAATATATTTCTAAACATACCATATGCTTAGTATAGTTCTAGGCTTCCATGTTGAGTATAGGCCCAAAACACTAAAAATGTCAACTAAGTTACCTGTCAACTGTGTTACCCATGTAACAGGTAACATGGTGGACAGTAGCAAACATAAATGGTATTTTATGCACATATTCCTACAGATCAACTTTATTTATAAAGCACTTTATACAACATAAATTGTTTCAAAGCAGCTATGTAAGGTCATGTTTGGGGTTTTGAGGAAAAGGAAAACTTTTTTTCTTCACATTATCAAATTCTAAACGTACCCCTAATTATAGAATGACCCATTTACATTCTGGTTTTGCTTGAAATAATTGTTGAATAGGATGTTACTTAAGCATGTAATTAGCATAATGAGCTTATCTGTATGTCAGACATATAAGACGTTTTTACTATGACAAATAGAAACTATTACAGAAATATAAAAGAATATAAAAAACTGTAAATGTGCAAGACAATTCAAAGAGATTCCAGCCTCTTGATATATATGAAACTTACAAGTACTGACCAGGGGTGCGTTTCCCAAAAGCATCGTTAGCTAACTATGGTGGTTAGGGCCATTGAAATCTATTAGTAAGGACGGAACTTGCGACCATAGTTGGTTTTGGGAAACGCAGCCCTGTATGGGTAGTTTTTACTTGGTTGATTGATTTTGGGGAAGAAAATACTACATAAATCCACTTTTTTTCTGATTTCTTTTTTTCTGTTAGTTTTGCCCGACTGGAACAATGCTTTACGTTTCTGGTCTCTTTGTTTGTAGTCAAATTGACGTCTTCTACAAGACGGCAATATAAAGCTAAACCTGTGAAAATGGTTTTATAAAGCACATGTCGCCAAAGTTGAACTCTTTATAGTGTCGCAATGACCGTCGTTTGTAGTACTCACCTGTCATCGTTCAGTAAGTTGATGGATGACATGAAGTGACGCTAAGTTAGCTTTGAAAACAGATGAGCGCACATACATACACCTCCCAATGGGAGTGAAGTTCGCGGGATTTTGTTTGCAAAATAATAAGAGCGCACGTTATTTTATTATTTCAAGCACAGTATTTTAACTTAAGCGCTTTAAGCAATGCTCGTTTTCTTTTGTCTGGCAGCCAGCAACAGCACAGCTTAACCTTGCGCACATTTTTATATTTAGTTATACTGAAAAGGTTTCAGTTTAATTCCATCGATCTTTTTTACTCTGTTTTAACATGGATTTCTATGGAGAACGGAACACGACAGCACCCATCATGACGGCGCTCAGCGGTTACTCTGGGAAAAAGTAAGATATATAAAAGTAAATTACACACACATACACACACGTATATATAAGTATATCTTTAACATACTTCTTTATTCATTTAAAAGTATACATTTTACTGGAATGTTCCATCAAACTGAAACTGTATTCACTGTGAAACATCAAGACAGTGCTGACTGAAATGAACAATGCTCACAGGTTTATTACTAATGACCTCTTGAATGTTTATATTGCTTGTTCCGTCCAGCCGTCTGTTGACTGTAACCACCAGGTCTGGCTGCTCTGGAAGATTTTGTCCTTTTAAGCCTTTGGTCTCTTAATCACTAAGCTATTTTGGCAACAGCTGTTCTGAGACCTGAATAAATTGAATACTTCCGTCTGGACTGGGCTTTGTGTCTCTCTCTCATGTAACACCCCCATTTAACCCTGCCCCCTCTCTTGAGCACTTGCTGTTGAGCATTAAGGATACAGTCCGAGCTTGTAATCATGGGCGTCATTTGTTTAGAAGCGGGCACCAGTAGCAGTCCATGCTCACTTGTGGCCTGGGCAAGATAAGATGTGACCAAATAATGGTTTTAAAACATGGAAATAAATACGTTTAAGGGTGTACGTGCAGTTTGAATGATCACGCTACTTGAGCTTGTAACCCAAGCTAGCTGACGCAGTGCTAGATCAAACTCTAAAGTTTCGGATCTAAACATAGGTGTGCACAGTTTGTAATCCTCTTCTCAAAGTACTGTTACTGACATACCCTCCAGGCTAATAGTAGATTGACAGAGCAGTTGAATATGCAACATGATTAAAAATATCACTATGGAGATATTTAAAACAACGTCAAAACCTCTGACACATGCACACACCCGTTTATGTTCACTTTGGAAGATTTTAGCATTTCTTCCTTAATAGAGCGCATCAGATCGTTTGTTTGAAAGGAATCTCTCGTTTAAGACTGATTTTTTGTACTGTTTGTCAAACACTGAATACAAGTGACAAGCGGTTTCTCTGTATGTGTCTAAATGTAAAGGGCACTGTGTTGTTTATTAGCTGTGGCTTTCTCCATTTATGTGTACCAAAGACATCTTCTTAGAAAATAGAGCTGGTGCCATTTGCACAGTAATCTTGTGAGTGGGTAGAAGCTGGTGTTCAGCATGTGGTGGGTGTACGTGTGTGAGGGAAACAACCATAATTTATTTTCAATCGGCCTGTCTGTTATCTCTGTTTTGTTTCCTAGTAGTCTGATAGCAGCATTTGCAGTTAGTAAGCGGCACTTTGCAAATGTCATCCAACGTAAATATGCTAATATATCGGGTTGTCTCGTATAGTCTTAATCTTAAATTGCACAACAATGATAGTAAGATTGTAATCATGGTAGCTTTGATTTTATCAGTGAAACCATTAGGGTAGCACTTCTAAAGATTCATGTAAAGTTGCATTCATTGTGAGTCACAAATATAGGCCTGTAAGTATTATGATTATGAAGGTGTTTTTAGGAGACCTGCTGAACTTGCAAACAGACTGAGGTTGTGTTATAATTTGCTGAGTCACTGAGGTGGACTGTGGTTTCAAACAGCTGAATTACTGCAATAAAACCAATAAACAAGAAGGAACTGAATGTCTGCTATAAGACTCTATATGCATATTGAACACTTGTATCTTTTGTAAAATTAAGAACATAACCATTTTTTGAATGACATCTCAGGCGGTTGTCAAAATTCAGTGGTTAACTGAGGTATAAGCTTGAGCATGTGACAGTTTGATTGGACGCAAACGCTAAGCTAACAGACAAATTTGTTCACTATGTAATACCACATATAAGAAATGTGACACAAAAGTACCTAATTGATTAACTTCCCATTCTGCTGAGTAGAAAGTCTCTATTTAGAGGAAATTTAAGCTGGACGATTACTTAATCTTCCAGCAGACGACACATCGCTTGCCTCAGCAGTTTCTCAAACCTTCTCAACGCAACGTTGAGTCCTTCCACATTAATGCCATAGTGATTTGTGTGTGAAATAACCGAAACTCTCCAGAGAGACACAGAGGTTTTGAACTTTATTTAGTATATCAGACAGGGGGCGAAACAACAGTGGAAAGTCATAACCGTGCTTGCTGAGTCATTTTAAAAGTGTCACATTTTCTGTGGTATGACCTATTTTTGTAGGTTTCTGTGAGCTGTACTTTTAGACGTTTTCTGAATATATAAAATAAGATTTTTATTTGAATTAAAAATTTAAATAATTAGGTTGAGTTGATTATGTGTAATCTCATATATGCTGTGAGAAGCCCTTAAATTAATATAATTCAAGGTGTTTAAGGCTACGTTTACACGACAATGATGTAGTCAGAAACTGAAAGATTTTTCCTTTGCGTTTTTAAAAAGTTTCACATATACACAGCAACATTTTCAAAACAATTCACGTTTACACATATCTGCGAAAACTGCCAAAAACGCTCTATTACGTATGCCAGGCCAGTAGTTGGCGTGCTATTTGTTCGCGCTTGCCTTTAAAATCAACACGTACTGTGCATGTCTACATACCTAACACGTACTGAATAGTCAATCGCGATATTTTGTAATATTTGCTGTCATCTGTGGCAGCGCTGTAGACGGGTCATTTCAAGGATTTAAAAAAAGTCTTGCTTTATAAGCTATGAACCAAACCAATCAGCTACAAGGTGGAATTTTAAGCAAAACATTATTTGAAATTTAGTCAAAAAGACAAAGATACAAGACTGTGTATCTAACGACTTTAATGGGGGAACTACAGTTTCATGAAGCATTGCAAAAGACATAATAGAAAATCAACATAAAAATGAAAAAAAAAAGAAATGGAGAAATATAAAACTTTTGAATTAAATTATTTTACATTTACTTCAAAATACGTATATTATACAAACATAGGTTGAGTGAGAGTTGCATAGTTTTGAGTGATTCTCTGATTGGTGGTGATTCTCTGCAGAATCATGGGTAATGTAGTTTTTCACCAGGAACTCCAATTTTAAACACAAAT
Organism: Labeo catla; assembly: GCA_012976165.1. Classification (NCBI taxonomy): domain Eukaryota; kingdom Metazoa; phylum Chordata; class Actinopteri; order Cypriniformes; family Cyprinidae; genus Labeo; species Labeo catla. Next base: position 297,734 of record VONZ01000015.1, on the reverse strand, counting down.
ATTACTCATATTATACCTCATACCTCACAGTAGGTCTGTCTATAATATATTGTTAAAAATGAATGCCCATATAGATAAAATGAATGGATTTTTTACTGCCAGAACTCAAATGTTGCACTCTGTAGTGGTGAATGGGAGAGTAAAGAATATCTCCATCTCCATAAGAGATTTTTGATGAGCTTTCTGACCCTGCATAAACAGCAACGCAACTACCATGTTCAAGACCGAAAAAGGTAGTGTGGACATCGTTAAAATAGTCCATGTGACATCAGTGGTTCAACTGTAATTTTATAAAGCTACGAGAATACTTTTTGTCTTTGACACACATTCATGAGAGTACCACAACGCATGGTTTGTAGTTTTGTAGTTTGCATTGTTACGATGTTCTTATATCTTTTGGGCCTTGAAAGTGTAAGTTTCATTGTTGTATTTGCAGGGTCAGAAAGCTCTTGGGTTTCATCGCAAATATCTAAATTTGTGTTCCGAAGACGAACGAAGGTCTTACAGGTTTGGAATGACATGAGGGTGAGTAATTAATGACAGAATTTTCATTTTTGGGTGAACTATCCCTTTAAGAGAGCTCAATTATGGCAATCAGAAGAGACTGTGGAAATACGTCATCACAATCTGCGAAATGTTCATCAAACTGTGTTTGAATGCAATAAACATGAAAGTGGTCAGTCTGCGTCAGTCTTAAATTGCTTACAAGTCAAAGGGGTCATGGTTAATTGCATATATTTTTATTGCATAATAACAAAATTAATGAATCACACAAATATTAACATGCTGGCAACATTATGTAAGGTTTTCATAGTTACGTAAAGTGCCATGAGTGACACAAAAGCCCTGCGATCAAGATGAGCTGTTACAAAAGCGTCCTTAGATCAAGATAATTGGTGTGGTATATGCGGTAAGGTTTTCCCTGAAATCACAAACACTCTCGCCAGAGGCACCTCCATGTTTCTTTTTTCGCAGAAAGCGAGACATGAACTCAACACAGAGTTGAAAACTCTAACAATGTTTTCTCTCTTCCATCATATAGAGGAGCAAGCACATGACTGTTAAGAAACTGTTCCAGAGCGGAGCACAGGCGTAGGTTTTTCTCTTTGTCAGACTCTTGAATGAGTCAGCCACAGTTTCTTACACTTTCTTTTACAAGGCATTCAAAAAGTTCACACTTTTCAATTCAAGTATAGTACCTCACGATTGCTTTATGAAGCGGTTGACCCAGTCTCTTTTCATTGTGATCCCAGTGTGTTATTTCCCAGCTTCATATGAAATCAATATGATTACTTGTTTTATTAGATATAACAGGCTTTTGGGCCCTAAAAATGCAGTAATTCCTGCAAAACTGGTCTTGTTTTTATCATATTTGGCCATTGCTGTAAGGCTATATTGAGCGAGACACATTGCAAATTCCATCCCACTCCCAGACACGTAAGCAGCTTTTTTGAGTCAGCTCCGTTTCTCTCTGAATCACATGCCTTTCATAATATATGTGATGAAACCAGAGGCCAAATGGAATGAGTCAAACATTGCTTGGCGTTAAAGTTTAGAGAAAGACAGCAAAACAAGGTGAAGAGAGGAGGAAAGTGTAAAAGTTTCTGCTCAATTCCCTCAACTGGAGAAGGAAGCAGCCGTTGTTGTCACAGTTACAGCCCTGCTTAACCCCACTGAGATGAGGAGCATGAGAGGCTTTCACAAGCAATCCCATCCTCATTAATTGCCACTGTCCCTCGACACTTTCTCTCGCGTTTTCCCCTGCCTGTTCTTTTGCTTCTTCGTGCAGCTGGGTGAAAAAAAAAAATGAAAGTGTGGTCTTTTGCTCATTATGAAATGAATCGGAAATGTTTGAAGTTTATTTTGGAGGATTTAAACATTAACACATTTGCCAGAGAATGTTTTTAGCCAATGCCAGCTGTAGGTTGACTTTCATGTTTTTCTGACTGAACTTTGGATTGAATTCCAGTCTGTGAGACCACAAAGGTTTAGCACAACGTAGCTCATGTGATTTACTCTTCACGCCCTGGTGACCAGCATTAGTGGAGAGAAAGACGCATAGGGAAGGTGTGGCTCAGCAGTTACTGTCATGAAAGCAGGAATTCCTTTGTGGTGACATTACAAAATTTGGGAAATTGTACTTGCTTAGACAGCAGTCTACATTGGGAGTCCCTAAAAAATCCAGTTTGTTTTGGTAGAATGTGGCTTATTGTATACAAAGAAAGGTCTTTTATTTCCATATCACATTTGGTTTAAAATGTAGTTTTTTTAATCTATTTAAGAGTTTCTATATTAGATTTATTGGTAACACTTTACAATAAGGTCATGTTTCACATGTTTAACTAACATAGTTAATGTTAGTTAATAAAAACAACTGTTCATTGGTAGTTTAAAGGAAAAGTTCACTTCCAGAACAAAAATTTTCAGATAATGTACTCACCCCCTTGTCATCCAAGATGTTCATGTCTTTCTTTCTTCAGTCGTAAAGAAATTGTTTTTTTGAGGAAAACATTTTAGGATTTCTCTCCATATAATGGATTTCTATGGTGTCCACAAGTTTGAACTTCCAAAATGCAGTTTAAATGCGGCTTTAAAGGGGTTATCTAGTGGAACGATTTGTTATTTTCTAAAAAAATTAACAATTTATATACTTTTTAACCTCAAATGCTTGTCTAGCTTGTCTAGCTCTGCGTGAACTCTGTGTATTCCGGGTCATGACAGTTAGGGTAGGTCAAAAAACTCCCATCTCAACTTCAAAATCGTCCTACATTGCTACAAGTACCGACCCAGTGTTTACAAAGTGAACATGCAAAGAAGGTCAAACACCCTTTACAAAAAAGGTAAAACAGCATTGTAGAAAGATTTTGGATTTGGAGGAGAAAATGAGATGTTTTTCGACCTACTCTAACTGTCATGAACCGGAATACACAGAATTCATGCAGAGCTAGACAAGACAGGCTTTTGAGGTTAAAAAGTATATACATTTTTTTTTTTAAATAGCCAATCATTTTGCTAGATAAGACCCTTCTTCCTCGGCTGGAATTGTGTAGAGCCCTTTAAAGCTGCATTTAAACTGCATTTTGGAAGTTCAAACTCGGGGGCACCATAGAAGTCCACTATATGGAGAAAATTCCTGAAATGTTTTCCTCAAAAAACAATTTCTTTACGACTGCAGAGAGAAAGACATGAACATCTTGGATGACTAGGGGGTGAGTAAATTATCCGTAAATTTTTTTCTGGAAGTGAACTTCTCCTGTAAGTTAGCTCAGGTCCATCACAACATAATAACAGATAAAACTTTTGATTTTGATTTGATTAAAATTTTTAGTACAAAAAGAAACAAAAACAATATTCCACTAAAATATTTGTAGCAAAATGTTAATAAATAAGATATGTTTCAATATTTTTGGATGAAAAAATAATGCTTGAAGATGCTCCCTGCTGAAAAAAACAATAGAACCATCACAGAAAATTTGAATGGTTTCCACTACAAATACAATTGTACAATTTGTAACAAACATTACAAACCATCAACTTTTAACCATTAAAACCATTAAAAAATGGTTTCCTGTAGTGTGTTTTGGGACATTTTCCATTAAGATGTATTGGTTTTAACAAGTCACCAACAGAAGGTGACTAAACAGGGTCCATTACAGTTTCCATTAAAACCAGTACAAGTTCCATTATAACCAGTAAAACCATTACAGATTTTGTGATGGTGTCTATTGTTTTTTTCAGCAGGGTAGTCCACCTAAAAATGAAAAGTACCCCATGATTTACCCACCCTTAAGTCATCCTAGGTGTAATCAGAGTTATATTTAAAAAAGGCCGGCTCTTCCAGGCTTTATAATGGCAGTGAATGGGTGTTGAGATTTTGAAGTCCAATAAAGTGCATCCATTCATCATAAAAAGTACTCCACATAATTCCAGGTGGTAAATAAAGGCCTTCTGACGTGAATCAATGCATTTGTGTAAGAAAAATATCCATATTTAAAATTTTATAAACCGCAGTCTCTTCCTCTAACTATCGTATGCATGTTCACAAAGAAATGTGTTCCAGCAGATGATGTAGGACGTAGACAAACACGCTGACGAATGCGGAAGTGGCGAACACGGATGCACAGACGAGACAGCAAAACAAAACACAGATTTAGAAGTACAAAACAAGGACTTGTAAAGAAAAATGTTGGATGCTTTCGATATAAGCCAAGAGGAGACTGGTTTTCCTTTGCTGTAAACAAATCTTGGTTCTCATGAGACTAGCATATTCTCACCGGAGCTTACGCTACACCTACGTCATCCACTGGAACGCCACTCTCTCGTAAATATGCGCACGACGGTTAGCGGAAGCTAGAGATTACAGTTTATAAAGTTTTAAATAACGGTATTGTTTTTATACAAACACCTCGATTCGCAGTGTGCACTTCATTTGACTTCAAAATCTCAGCACCCATTCACTGCCATTATAAAGCTTGGAAGACTCAGGGCATTTTTTAATATAACTCCATTTGTATCCGTCTGAAAGAAGAAAGACATATACAGGTAGAATGGCTTGAGTGTGAGTAAATCATGGGGTAATTTTAATTTTTGGGTGAACTGTCTCTTTAAGTGCAGGGTAGAAAGGTTTCTGTTCATTTGGTCTCAGCCAGAAAAGTAAAAACAAAAGTCTCCTTACTATCATTAAACATGATAACCAGTGATGCTGGGAAATTAGAAGAGAAGTGTAAAAACAAGGAACAGGTTTTGCAGCCTTTCCCGTTTCTTTCTCACTTTTTTGTGGGTGGTTTGGTTTTTCAGAATGTAGGGAAACCACGACTTCCGCTGTGTGTATTTAAACATCTGACACTGATGCGCCCTTAAGAGGGACTTTTTTTTTTTTTTGTTTTGTGGTTGTTCATGTTCTGTTTCTGGACATTTTCTTTTGTATATGTAGTAATTTTTGCAAAAGAAATTCTACTGTATTGCTGAGCTAATCCACAGTTTTAATCTATAGCGTCCATTTCTTGTGTTGCTGATTGCCTCATGTGGAGATTCCCCTGTGAGCTTGCATTTTATTAGTGATATCTGATCTATTAGCCTTTGCTACTGATCATATGGTACAAGTGAGCATATGTCAGCTGCAGAGGAATGTTTGGGAAGTGACCAGATCTTGTCAGTGGGAACCCAGGAGACAGGGCAGGGACAGCAGCCAGGACTCAGGATACAATTATCAGGCTTTCCAGTTCAGACAGGCCCATCCTAGAGTACAAGGATTTCCTCTAGGGTCGCACTTCCACAGGCGTCAGTGGGAAACAGGAAGCAAGGAGCCATGGAGTCCTTTAGCTCCTTGAGGCCTGTATCCATTCACTCTTCTCATATATTTCTCATTATATCTGTATCTTAAAAACTATCTCTAACCCAAATAATTTAACCACAACCACAGCATCAGTGAAGTGTGCCAGGCTTGTCAATTCTGTCTTTCCTGGAAAAGCAGAAATCAGGCCCGAGCGCTGTTTTAGTCACACCACGTGCAGTTAAAACAAAAGTGAAGATATCTTTCAGGTTATGCCCCTACATCTGGCTGGCATCTTAGTCAATGATTGATAAATATTTAGTTGATACCATCATGAAAGGTTACGTGGGGACTTTCCAGCTCAAAAAGAGTTTCAGTTTCATAGTTGTTTGCAATATGTGTCTTCCTTTTAAAATACAAACGAGACAAGTTTAAGTAACAATTTAGCATGTGTGCTTGTGTGTTGCTCTCTTCCTCTTTGGTAGCATGTCTTTGTAAGTTGTGGCGCTCTGCTCTTGTTTATTTTGGTATCTGCGGAATGTCTTCCTGTCATGATATTTCGGTGTGATCCTGTCAGCCAATCGGGAGGAAGGAGGGGAAGGATGTTGTTTGTGCTTATATCTGTATGTAAGATAGACACATGATTCACAGCACAGATATCTCAGGAAAACATTAAATTGTCTAACACACATCTTTTGTCTAAGAGCATGTCAGATGTTAATGTCGATATTAGCATGGTTAAGTTTTTGTTAACAGATAAAACATATTTTTTATTATATGATTATTTATTTATTCATTCATTCATTTACATTTTTAGTTTAACATAAAGTAATTACATGCTAAATAATGTTTTATGTTTGATGTTGTTCAACATAATGATTATTTTTCTTTTATGAAACACGACTGATTTATTGCTGAAATACAGGATGTATATAGGACTATATTCAAAATAAAAATGTAGCATGTAATTATTCCAATTCAAATAAAATAAATAAATAAATACATAAATTAATAATACAATAAAATAATGAAAAATGCATTGTATTTGTAAAAAAATCATTATTATTTATATTTAGCATATAATTATTTATTGTTAAATAAAGATGTAAATGAATGAATAAGTAAATAAATAAATAATAAAATAATAATAAATACATTGTATTTGTTGTTAAACAATTATAATTATAATAATTATAATTATAATATAGCATATAATTATTTTATGTTAAATTAATAATGTAAATGAATGAAAGAATAAATAAAAGTAATACATAAATGAACAATATAATAGTAAAAATACAGTGTATTTGTTAAAAAAAATAAAATAATTAAGCATATAATTATTTTGTTCAATTAATAATCTAAATTAAAGAATGAATAAGTAAAAATAAATAAAAACAATACATAAATTAATAATACAATAATAAAATAAAAAATGCATTGTTTTTGTTAAAAGCATTTTGCAATTATATTTATCATATAATTATTTTTATGTAAAATTAATCATGTAAATGAATGAAAGATTTAATAAATTAATTAATTAATTAATAATACAATAATATATATATATATATATATATATATTCTATATATATATATATATATATATATATATATATGTAAATGAATGAAAGATTTAATAAATTAATTATTTAATTAATTAATAATACAATAATATATATATATATATATATAGTATTTGTTAAAGCACAAAAATAAATTAGGATATAATTATAAATGTAAATGAATGAATGAATGAATAAATAATAAATACAGATAACACAAATTAATAATACAATTATAAAAAATACATGACATTTGTTAAAAAAATAATTTAGCATATAATTATTTTATGTTAAATTAATTATGTGAATGAATAAATAAGTAAATAAATAAAAAATAATACATATATTAACAATGCAATAATAAAATGGTTAAAACAAAACAAAAATTATTTAGCATATCATTATTTTATGGTAAATTAATAAAATAAAAACAATACATGAATTAATAATACAATAATAAAATAATAAAAATACATTGTATCTATATAAAAAAACAAAAATTATTTAGCATATAATTATTTTATGCTAAATTAAGAATATGAATGAATGAATGAATGAATGAATGAATAAAAAACATAAATTAATAATACAGTAATAAAATAATAAAAATACACAGTATTTGTTAAAAAGCACAAAAATAATGTAGCATGCAATTATTTTATGTTAAATGAATAATGTAAATGAATGAATAAAAGAATAAATAAATAACAAACAATACATAAATTAATAATAAAGTTAAAAAATACATTGCATTTATTTAAAAAACAAAAATTATTTAGCATGTTATTATTTTATGATAAATTAATAATGTGAATAAATGACTGAAAAATATATACATTATTAATACAGCAATAATAACAATAAAAAATACTCTGTATTTTTTTAAATAATGTAGCATGTAATTATTGTATGTTAAATTATAATGTAAATGAATGAATTAATGTATGAACGAATAATGTAAATAAATAAATGATACAGTACTAAAAAATACATTGCATTTGCTTAAAAAAAAGATAACATCTTAGATTTCATATTCCTTGAAATATAGATTACATTTATGATATTTTATGGTGCTTTTTTGTCTTTTTAGGAGCTTGTCATCCGTTGGTCCAATCAATAAATGTGAGACAGCAGCTTAGACTTTCTGCTGAAGTTCTCCTTCTGTCTTCTATTGCGGAAACTCTGACAATTTGCAATGACACGCGGGTGAGTAAATGATGACAGAAATGTTATTTTTGGAAGAACTATTTCTTTAAAGAGACTCAATTGGTGGACACAATTGTTTTTACAGTTTTCACATTTATAAATAATTTGTTTACTATATGTTAGTCTATGCCTGCTGGCTACGAAGACGCGTGTTATGATTTATGTTATTTTGCATCACCTCTCAACTCTATTATAGTATTACAGAAGGCTTTTATCATCCTTTCTCCAAATGTAACAGAGGCTCAGCAGTATCCAAAGACAGCTTGTTAGCTTAGGGTTGTGGCAGCAGGCTACATTGTATCTATCTCTGATGAAACTCTCTGTAACGCTTCACGGTGGTATTTATAATACTGAAGGTCTTACTTTCCCATTCTGTCCTTCTCCATCTCACTTTCTTTCTAATCTTTCTGTTCTGCAACTTTCTTTCGTGCGCTCTCTGTCACTCACTGAATGATTCTCCTTTTCCCATTGCAGCTCATCAAAATTGCATGCTTGTGACATCTGAGCGGGTTCACGCTCTCAAAGACATACTTTTTCCAGTGCAGAGCTCCAGCTGGGAAAAAACAGAGCATGCCTTGTATGATGCAATTCAAATATCATCATATCAGTGAGATTAAAACGATAGCGACAGAGACTATCAACAAAACATGAAAGGAATCTGCATTTCTTCGCCATTAGCAGAGAAAGGCAGTCGCCAAAAAACTGTGATGCCTTTCAAAAAAAAGTTCACTCCCAATTATATTACGTTCAAAAGGCGTTTGTGAAATCTTCATGGAAATGCCATGCCGTTTTGATGGTGCAAATATGTGTGCTGTGCGGAATCCTGTTTCCAGGATATTGTCTTCCTAGTAATTTCCTCATTTTAACCAGAGCGGTTTCACAATGAGCTGTCAACACACATAAGCAGAGGTGGATGTGAAGGTCTAACATGTCCATAACAAACCCGACGCAAACGCCTCGTTCAACTTTTGACCCAGAGAACATTTACCTAACGCTGACCTGCAGCTGACTAAACACCTTGTACCACCATGACAAAGCAAGTCATTAGTTTATAGGTGTTGTGCATGATTGGCTCTTAAGAGGATAGTTCAACCAAAAATGACAGTTCTGTTATTGTTTGTTCTACCTTAATGTTGATCCAGACCCAACTTTCTTCAAAACCTTTAATAACACACTAGTCACTTTTTTATTGCAGTAAATGGGAACGGGATCTATCAGCCTTTAAAAATGTACAATTCATTAACATTGTGGTGTATTGTTCAAGAATTAAGAATGAAACATTGATTTAGTTCATAACAAAAATAAAAACGCTTGTACAACCTATTTAAAAAAGAAAATGAAACAGTGCTTTCTCATGGCTCTGTTTTGCATAATTTTTAAAAGCTGTTCTTTAAATGTTATTACTATATTACCACAGTGTTTATTAATATTTTAAATTATTTCGTTAATTTTATTATTAAAAAAACTTTTTCTAATATTTAAAAAAAAAATTAAAAATATTTATTTTATTTATTTCGCTTTTATTTATTTTTATTAAAACAATGCAGCATTTCTAAATTTTAACTAATTGAGTCATTTCTAATTTTTCAGTTTTTTGTTCTCATTTTTCAAGTTTTTCATCTAACATTTTTCGTTTTATTTTATTCTATTTATTTGTATGCTTTTATTTTTAAATGGTAATGAATTAATTTTTTTTATTATGTCATTTATTTATTTATTTTTTGTTTTGTTTTAGTCATTTTAGAATTTCCGTTTAAACGTATTATATTTTGGTTTGTTGCCAAAACATTTATAACATTTATTAACATTTATTTATTAACATAAATAAATTTTAAGTGATTAAGTCATTTTAAATTTTTAAGTAATTTTTTTTTTTAAGTTTTTTATCTAATATTGTTTTAATGCTTTTATTTTTAAGTTTTATTTATTTTATTTTATTTTATTTTTTCTATTTTTAAAATATATCTATTTAGCTTTAAATATATTTTTGTGTTTATAGAATTATATAGAACTGTAGCATAAACTTGTTTTATTTCGGTTAGTTGCCAAGACAACATTTCTAAATTTTAAGAAATTCAGTGAATTCTATTTTTTTTTTTTACTTACGTTTTTCATTTAGTTTTATTTTTAAGTATTAATAATTGTATTATTTTATTATTATTTATTATGTAACTTAAAAAAATATTTTTATTTAGCTTTCATTTATTTGCGTTTTATTAATATTAGAATGTCAGCCTAAACTTATTCCATTTTCGGTTAGTTGCCAAGGCAGCATTTCTAAAATTTTCAGTAATTTCTCATTTTTTTTGTTTAAAATTACGTTTTTCATCTAACATTATTTTATTTTATTTATTTATTCTTATGCTTTTATTTTTAAGTTTTTTTATTTATTATGTAATTTTTAAAAATGTGTATATTTAGCTTTAATTTATTTTTAATTGTGTTTTAATAATTTTAGTATTTCAGCTTAAACTTACTATATTTTGGTTAGTTGCCAAGGCAACATTTCAACTGATTAAGTAATTCAGTCACTTCTAATTATTGTTTAAAATGAAGTTTATCATCTAACATGATTTATTTCATTATTTTTTATTTCATGATTTTATTTTTAAGTTTGAAGTTTTTTTTTTTTTTTTTTTTTCATTTTATTATGTAATTTTTAAAAAATTTCTTTATTTTTAGAATTTTTTATTTTAGGATTTCAGTTTAAACTTATTTTATTTTGGTTAGTTGCCAAGGCAACATTTTTTTAAATTTTAAGTCTAACATTTTTAAATTTTAATTTAATTTTATTTTTCAGTTAACAATGACTTTTGGTTCTAGTCAACTATAACAACACCGGCCTGGAATCTCCAGTTCCCATTTATTGTTAGTATGTAAAAAACATCTAATCTTGTCCTTCACAGAAGCAACGTCATGATAAGTGAACAATTCCTTTAAAGCCTTAACAATCATTCATTCCCATCGGAGTTTGAAATATTTGATGGCAGGTTTGTGTACCGATAGTCGCCATAGTCACCTCTCAGCCGTGCTTTGTTTTTCCCAGCCTGATGTGTCGACATAGTTCCTGTAGGCAGTGAGAAGGTTGAGCAATCCCAGGGCCATTGCGTAACCCTGCCCTTCTCCCTCTCAGGTGCGAACTCCCTCCCTCTCTCTTTCATTTCGTGCCTGTAAGTCAAGCTCTTCTAGACACGCGAGACATGCGGCTAGCGGAGGTGAGGTAATGCTGTGTACATACAGTGTATCCAGCCCCCGGGGGCTTGGCAGGGGAGGGGGAAGGCTTGCACAACCGACAGTCTGAGGCTGTTCTTTGGATCTCACAAGCTTCTGCTCAGGGGGTCACAGTAATGCCCCGTCTGTAAACAGAGGGCAATAGCAGGTTTAGGCATAATGGTAGTCATGGAATTAGACAATCAAAGTGAGAATAAAGCATGAAGGAAAGCTTGAGGGTGAGAAACAGAACAAAGAAACGATTAATGAATTATTATATATAGCTACACACATGCTATGATTTGAGAAATTTAAATTTGCACTGTGAATGCCCTACTTTCAAATAGCAGTGTGACATTTTTAAAGCCCAGAAGTACTTGCAAATGACTTGCTGTACAGTATGTCAAACTAAAAAGACCTCTGAGTGCTGTGAGTGAGAAAGAGTGCGTGCATTAAATCCGTCTGATGACACAACAGGCAGATATCACTGTACAATATGTGATCATATGCAATTCCAGGCAATAGCACTGTCTCTCACTGCAATAAAAGCGGGCCCGTCTTTAACCATGCCGTAACGATCTGCAATCACTGTGCAACGATGACCAACAGTGGAATGCTCACCTCTCCGCACACTCACGTAAAGTGAGCCGACTCGGATGAATGAAGGAGGGTCAGTCATGTGATAAACGTAACAACAGGGAGAAAAAGCACTTTTTAAGTGATTGCATGGGAGTTGCAGGATGTGAGTCAGGTGAGATTGATGTTGACACTGTTAGCACCAGATGCAGACATGAAGTCAGATTGGGTGTGTGGCTCTGAACAGTGTACAGTTCAGAATTAAAAAGCTGATTTGAGATCAGTGAATCTATGAATCATTCCACAGGATTAAGAGTAAAAGGAGTCGAGTGATAGCATGCCAAACGGTGAGATTTTGCTTTTGTAAACAGTGTCTATGACACAGATTATTATTGGTGACATTTTCCATTTAATGTGTTTTTTTTTCAGGTCATGGGAATGAAACCCAAAACCTTTGTGTTGCTAAAACTATGCTGTATTGTTTGAGCTACACTAATTGTAATGGCATCAGATAAAGACTTGGTAGTGGAGGTCATGATCGGAAGGTGAACCAACTCCAAGGTAAGGCTAAAAGTAGCCTAATGTCAGTGTATTAAAGGAGAATTACACTTCCAGAACAACAATTTACAAATAATTTACTCACCCCCTTGTCGTCCAAGATGTTCATGTGTTTCTGTCTTCGGTCGTAAAGAAATTATGGTTTCTGAGGAAAGCATTTCAGGATTTTTCTGCATATAATGGACTTCATTGGTGCCCCGAATTTGAACTTCCAAAATGCAGTTTAAATGCAGCTTTAAAGGGCTCTAAATGATCCCAGCCGAGGAAGAAGGGTCTTATCTAGTGAAACGATCGGTCATTGTTTTCAAAAAATTAAAATTTGTATACTTTTTATGCACAAAAGCTCGTGTAGCACAGGCTCTGGGATGCACGTCCACGCATTGTTCTTGAACGATCCCTTCATTTTGAACGAATCTTTAATGTGACTTTAACGAGCCGTCTCGGGGAGTGATTCGTATTAGGTTCTGTACTGGAATTAGTTCACCTGTTTCGAGTCTTCGGGTTTTTCGAGTCGTTCGTTCATCTTATGGGGCTGTCACGTGATGCTGATTTTGCTAAAATGAACGAAATGACTCAAGAAAACATTTTGCTGAACAAGGCTCAAAGGTCCGAGTCGGTAAAATGATCCGAACTTCCCATCACTACTACGAATCACGTCTTCGAATCACCACAAGTTCATCATCTGTGTACTCTGGCTCAAAAAGGTAGAGTATGTCGAAAACTCCATGTTATTTTCTCCTACAACTTCAGAATCGTCCAACATCGTTGTACCTTTTTGTTTGTAAACAGCGTTTGAGTTACTTGCACTTTCGTAGTCTTTGCGCGTTCGCTTTGTAAACACTGGGTCTGTAGATCCGCCTACGTTCCGCATGACCTTTCGACGTGATTCAATAGTACGTGAACGCGCATCCCAGAGCCTGTACTACATGAGCTTTTGTGCTTAAAAAGTATACAAATTTTTATTTTTCGAAAAAAATGGCCAATCATTTCACTAGATAAGACCCTTCTTCCTTGGCTGGGATCGTTAAGAGCCCTTTGAAGCTGCATTTAAACTACATTTTGGAAGTTCAAAATCAGGGCACCAATGAAGTCCATTGTATGGAGAAAAATCCTGAAATGTTTTCCTCAAAAAACATAATTTCTTCACGACTTAAGACAGAAAGACATGAACATCTTGGATGACAAGGGGGTGAGTAAATTATTTATGAATTATTTATGAGTTGTTCTGGAAGTGGATTTCTCGTTTAACAACGCGCATCATAAAAATCTGTGTTTTTAGGCAAGTACCAGATATGGGTGTGATAAGTCTTTAATACGACTGGATTTGTATTTAACATGATCATAATTTATAAAAACATCATAAGTTACTAATTTTAACGCTTTCACTTCTATGGTTATTCAGACAGCGAATAAATTATAGCCTACAGAGAACGCGAGCAAAGAACAGTATGACTGACTACAGTCTACAGCAAGTTTAAGAAAAAAAAACTTGAGTTCTGATCATTGAAGCTGTCTATACACTGTTTGATGAATGAATCTCTTACTTACATCACACATACATCTGTAATAAAATGTATACAGTCAAGCAAATGATATATAAACAAATCCCTCTGTAAAAAAACCTTCAGGATATAGACGGGAATAAAAATGTAAAGATGTGTGTAAGTGATTTATGGCTCAGTATAGGAGAAAAAACTCATTTTGAGAAAACGGCCTTAAAAAATATGTACTGTATTTGAAATCTATTAACACAAATGGATAAAGTGCTATAAAAGAAAGTCTTTGGATGTTTTCTTTCCACTAGTCTGAAAAAATCAAAAAGCCCAAAATCTCAAACTTGACAGGTGCATGAAAAAAACAGTGTTTTTGCCTGCAGTGTCTCCCCTTAAAAATACTTCTCATGCATGATGAACAGATATTAAATTTAATGCTGCGATCAACACTTTTCATTTAAGTTTCTTTTTATTCTCAACAGCTGTGATAAATTTAGTATAACTAACTGTTTAGCTGCAGTTCCCGTTATTTTCCGACCAGTGGCCAGCCTTACACACAATGAAGGTGTCTTTAAGTAATTATATACCCTAAAAGTGGTTTGTTATGATGTTCCTAATAGTATAAACAAATATAAGCTGAAATATGTAAACTGATCATATTATAATATTACTATCAATACATTTTTTTCATAGTAGGCTATCCACCTTTTTTTTTCTTAATGGGTCTGGCTTTTGGTATTTTAGCTGTACAAAACACCTTGTTTTGCTGCTTGATATTGCAAATTGGTGTGTCTTACCATATCATGTGAATATGTTATCTTATTTATGAGCACACTGGTTTGTTTTACTGTTTTACTGTTTACTGCACATTGTTATTCTTCTTGTTATTTCCTTATAGTGGTTAATGAACCGGAAGTCCCACCCATAGGCTTACTTCTGCATTAAAGAATAAGGTGAATAATAATATTTTTAATTACTGCAGAATTACTGTTCTTAATGACATGAGCTCCATTCCAAACTCCGCTCCTCACTGCCATCTGAGGTGGCATAATAACCGTCACAGTAACTTGCAAGTGAATATCCAAATTTTTGGTTTATAATCAATGTTTATTTTTCCATTTTGGCTAAATGAATTTAATTTCTAATGTATTGTATGATTTTTTTAAAACACCTGTGATATCTCACTAGGTTTTAGAAGAGGACAATTGTTTACTTAGCTTTTGTGAGAAAGTGAAGCAATACCAGGAGGTAATTTAGACAGTAATTCACACAACACAAGGTACATAGGAAGTGCACCTCAGGCTAAAGTGGAAGTCTCTTTCTGTTTTTTATGGCTCTTTTCAGTCGCTCCTGTGGTTTCCAGAAAAATGAAGTGTAAAGAAACATTCAGGGTTTCCCTTCTTCTTATGAACAAAGCCTGAACAAGCTTTTTTTGTCTGCGAGTGAAGTCTTCATAGTGATTGGTATTCCCCTATCAAGACTGACATGTCTAAATCTGGCTGGCTTATTTTTTGTGGTTACATTCACTGGAAAAAGTTGCATAGGAGTTTTATGTGGGCTGCTGTTTGAACCTGTCAGAAAGCATTAGTCATTCCATGAATCGCAGTGTCATAATAGTGGATGAATAATCATACCTTTGGGTTCCTCTTTGGCTTTTTCATGACCCTAGTTGACCTCCGTTGCAATTTGTGGCTATTTTATTGACTTTTATTTCCTGGATAATCTCTAAAATTACATTTTAACTACAACTCAGTAGATTCTTTTGGCTCAGGGTTTGCATTCATAAGTGAGCGAGTAAAAATTCAAATCGCAGACGCTGTTTGCAACAGTTTCGTGCTTTGATTTATTGCCTTGTTTTGTTTCTAAGATTGTGCTTTCCTTCCTGAAGATGGCAGCTTGCGATTTGTGCAGAATTGCCCAAATGTATGAGTCATTCTAGAAGCATTCACAGAGACCTGGCTGTCGCTATATGAACAATCTTTGGAGCACTAAAGGCTTCGAAATGTCATATTAGTGTAGAATGTTGCACTGCTGTGTTCGCCAACACACTCTTGATTTCAGTTGAGACAGTACACACACAACCCATAGGGCTTTTTCTGTCACAAGTTGTATGTAGCACACAAACACGCAAACACACAGACTGTCGCTCCATGTGACTCAAGCTGAAACCGACATAGGAAAGACTTAGAGTAGAGATACAGATTAAATCAGTTTATCTCACTTTTAAATAGTGTTTGATTCCATGCAGGGAAACCCATTTTCTGATGCAGTATTTTTTTTTATATATATATGACCTTGTTTATGGTGATTTCCCTAGACTTAAATTAGATTGAACATAACTCACATTGTTAAAATATAGCATAATTAAAATTATATTTATCTTTCTTAATAGTTCGTTTGATTGCTGATATTGAGCAACACTGCTTTATATCGCTCTGCTTGTCTGTGTTTGCATATTCCAGACAGCCAGTCTGTATAGTGGTGGTATTTTTAGTGAATCTTTCTGCATGTTATGTAAGTGTTTATTGAGTCATTTACAAAAAATGATTTGTTAAGAAACACAGATTCATTTAGGAATAAACGCAGACTGTTTATAAGGGAGTCATTGAATAATTCACTCAACCAGTTTATTAAAAAAACAGTGACTGGCTGCAGCCCAAAATCACATTATTACATACATATGTACATACTTAGGTTTTTACAACCTTTTAAATGTATAAATACTCTCTATTTGTAATCTGTAATGTGTAATCAACTACATTCATGTTGCCTAACATAAATTAATTGTGTCACTTTTATTTACATATTCTCTTCAATAGCCTCATGGGATATTTTATTGGATGCACACATCAATATCTTCGGAAGTCATAGGTCATTTAGGTAGTTTCTGCATACTGTTTTTAATGAAAAACATACTATTCTTTTCACATACAGTTTTTTTTTTACTATGTAGGAAGGTATGCATATACAGATGCAGCCACTGTCTTTATGCCAATGAATGAATCAGCCAGTTCATTCAAAAATTGGTTGGATTTTTTCAAGAATGCTACGAGATGCACAACTACTTTGGCTTTGTTGGGAACTATTTTCTTTGTTGGAACAAAAATAGAAAGTAAGTGGTCTTATTGTTTCTAAAATTCAAGTTACGCAGAAGAAATATAAAAGTCTTTCAGTGGATTGAAATGTTCATTGAACCATAGAAGCCAGTTAAAAACAATTTTTTTTAAGTGTAGGTCAATACAGGAAGGAAAGTCTTTAAATTGAGACCATGCTATATATAAATATATATGAAACTGTCTAGGCCCTACTTCTAAAAATGTCTTGTTGTGTCATGCTAGCTATCTCAATTCTGAGAGATTGAGTTACTAAAAGGAAGCGTACAGGTCCGTTGTTAGATACTCTGAATCAGCTGCTTATATAGCAAAATACTCTGAGAAGTCAGTGCAAACGGATTCTTGTGAGTGATATTGTGACTGTAGGCTCCTTGTGAATGGGTTTTAGAGAGCATTTGAAATCATTCTATCACCTAATAATTTTTCCCAAAGGCTAATTTGTCAATAAAGCACTGGTCTGCTTCCAGGAAGGATTATATTCCTCACAGTGACCTTGAAGAGCCTCCAGTAAATGCACTGATGTTTCATTGACTGCTCAGCCCGTTGAGGATAATGGATCTTTATGGATGTCTGACCATTTAGAGGATCAGATTTCCTGTGTGGACATGACCAGTGAAATAGTATACTTTGCAAGGAGGATGGGAAAGAAATAAAGCATATTGTCTGATGCCAAGCACAAACTACAAGAGTGAAGCTTGTTCCCTGTGCACATTTAAAGGGGTCATCGGATGCAAGCTCATTTTTGCATGTTGTTTGAACATAAATGTGTGTTGGCAGTGTGTGTACACAACCACCCTATAATGATAAAAATCTTTATAATATCCCCTTTTTCAAATCAACCCATTCTCAGCATATTGTCTGTGTGACATCACAAAAACCAAGGCTTCTCCCATGATAGTTGACTGACATGGCCGTCTTAACTTAGACCCGCCCTGAGTGAGCTTAGAACAGTCCGACCACCATTGTCTCAGATTGAGCGATTGGGGTGTTCTGTCGTTGAATGTACTAATGAACATAGTAGTCATCACTTACTCCCGGCATCTAAGCTGCTGAAGATGCAGAGGATTACTTTAATGACATTACTTTAATTTTTGAAGGAAATGCGCCCAGCTATCTACATAAATGCGTCTATGCTTGCGTGAATCATTTGTGATCCAGCATCACCTACAGCAGAAGTGAGTATAAGGGTTTTTTCTTAATAATGTGCTAGTTAGCAAGTTTTGTGGCTAGATGTGGCTAAAGTAAACATTACCGCTCATTACGCCATGGAAGAGTGAGGCGGGGCGAGCAGAGCTCATTAGCATTTAAAGGGAAATGCAAAAAAAAAAAAACGGCTTGCTCTGAAAAGGGCTGATTGACAAGATGAAATTGTGTTTTTACACTACCACTGAGAAATTTTAACCAAAGTATGTTATAGACTTCATAAAGTCCATAAAGAATCATTTAAAACATTTTATGTCGTTTTTGAGCACTTTACTAGTATCACTGACTAGGTTATGCGGATAGTAGTTGCTTTATGATTCTAACATTTGTTTTCACACAAACATTTTTTTTGGAAGGATGAAAAAATTAAAGACATCAGGATTTATAATAAAGTTAAAAAAATGACAGACACATAATAAATATATGTGTAATATACCTTTAAACAAATAAAAACATCTAAATAATCCAACATATGTTAAAATGTTTTTTAAGCTCAAATAAATCTTCTGAATACCCCCTATAGACAAGAGGAAGAGCTAAAAACAGGACATGATTGGACTGGTCCAGGAAATCATCAAATTAAAGAGGTGGAGACAAACTTACAGGAAGGGGAAATTAGATACTCATTAAATGTTTGGTGAAATTGTAGCAAAATAAATAAATATGAATATGCATATGCATAAAAACTATTCCTCTTATATATTTATCATGTAATATTCTTTATGCACCTCAATGTATTTGATTTTATGGACTGAGTTTTGTACGTGTGTGTGTGCACACGCACAGTGTGAACGGGCCAGTGTTTACACATTCCGGTCCAGGCTATTAATAAAGAAGCTTTGTGTTTCCCATAGTGGGAAGCCAGGCAGTCTACACTCTCACTGTGTCATAGAAGGTCGACTGTGTGCAGTACGTCAAACTTTGACCCCATGGATGTGTTGGACTTCCTAGTTCCCAGAGCACAACGGAGACTTACCCAATCCATTTATCACCCATTGAGACTTTGTAAACATTGCACAGAAAAGTGCATAAAAAGGTAGCTGACCTGAATAATTTATCGTCAGACTGCGAAGCAACGGCTGACATCAGCTCCAATTCCCAACGCGTTTTTAAGTTCTTTGACGAAGTTCCTTTGATTGTGTTAAAAAGATATTCCAGTCATGAATTTGAGTTGTGAGAATACTGCAATCACTGGGGCAATATGATGACAGGATTGCGGCAACTCAGCATGTGACCTATCATTAGACAAGAGAGTCATTTGGTAATGTCTGTCTGCTATATTTTCATCACAGTCCCATCTGTGGAGTAGCAGAGAGATGCTAAACTCGCTGTGCTTTCCTATCCATCACTAGCTACGTTTACATGCACCCAAATAATCCATTTATTTTTAGATTGGTGATTCAATGGGACTGAAATGCCTTCATAAAATGCCTTCAATTGATCTTATTGAGCTCAGTCTGAGTGAAGAAATGCCCCAAAATACTTTGCATGCATGTGCACTGCTGTGGTTTGTGTTTACATGCATTTTATGTCATACGAAAGTGCATATGTTTATGTAGTGCAACTGATCAGTGCATGACTGGGTATTTACCAAGTATTTGATAGAAATGAACTTCTGACATAAATTTCAGCTTAGATATGTCATCAGGGCAAAAATAAGTATTTTACTTGTGGTTCTGAATGTGGCAATACACTGGAAAAAAAACTGGTGCAGAAAAAAAATTTAGTCAGAAACTGCGAATAAATTTTACAGTTCAATACAAAGAAATAGCATTTGACACTGAATTAAAGAGTAAGTTCTTTAAGTTTTTCAGTTTTCAACCAATATTGCTACAATGTCGGTAGTTCAAGTAAATGAAAAATGTGTATTATTTTGTACTGTATTTTTCTCTGTTACCTGCACTATAAGATATCCCAGTTATTTGTCAAGAAAAAAGGTTTTACATCGTTTGACAGACTTTTGGCAACTCCAGAGCTTTTGTGAAAACTACATAATGTACTTACACATTTTTGTATCCCTGCTCATGGATAGTCTAGTCTTTTCTCTATTTTCTCTAGTCGTGCAGCACAGTTTATTAAAGAAGTCCACTTCCAGAACAACAATTTACAGATAATGTATTCACCCCCTTGTCATCTAAGATGTTTATGTCTTTCTTTCTTCAGTCGTAAAGAAATTGTTTTTTGAGGAAACCATTTCAGCATTTTTCTCCATATAATGGACTGATATGGTGCCCTGAGTATGAACTTCCAAAATGCAGTTTAAATGCGGCTTCAAACGATCCCAAATGCAGTTGTAAATGATCCCAGCAGAGGAAGAAGGGTCTTATCTAGCCAAACGATCAGTTATTTTCAAAAAAATAATACAATTTATATACTTTTTAATGTCAAACGCTCGTCTTGTCTTGCTCTTCCCGATCTCTCTTTTTTTCCGGTTCATGACAGTTAGGGTATGTCGAAAAACTCCCATCTCATGTTCTTCGCTGTTTTACCTTTTTTGTTAAGAATGTTTGATCTTCTTTGCATGTTCACTTTGCAAAGACTGGGTCGGAACTTCTGCAGTGATATAGGATGATTTAAAATGATTTTTGAAGTTGGAGTTTGGAGTTTTTCGACATACCCTAACTGTCTTGAGCCAGAATAAACAGAGTTTAGGGAGAGTAAGACAATAAAAGAAAAAAGATAGATAGACAGATAAGACCCTTCTTCCTTGGATGGGATCGTTTACAATCGCATTTGGGATCGTTTAAAGCCGCATTTAAACTGCATTTTGGAAGTTTAGTCTCGGGGCACCATATCAGTCCATTATATGGAGAAAAATCCTGAAATGTTTTCCTCAAAAAACACAATTTGTTTACGACTGAAGAAAGACATGAACATCTTGGATGATAAGGGGGTGAGTACATTATCTGTAAATTGTAAACTTGTAATTCTGAGAAAAAAAGTCACAATTCTCACAATTCTGAGAAAAAAAAATCACAATTTTGAATTTGTATGTCACAGTTCTGACTTTTTTCTCACAATTGTGAGTTTATATCTTACAAACCTGACTATTTTCTTACAGTTCTGACTTTTTTCCTCAGAACTGTGAGATATAAACTGCATTTATTAGTTATAAGAGGAAAAAAGACTGATATATTCTCAGCACTACGAGTTTCTCACAATTCTGACTTAATAATCGTAGTTGTAGTCGGAATTGTGAGATATAAACTCGAAACTCTGAGCAAAAAAAGTCACAATTGTGAAATATGAACTCACAATTCTGAGAAAAAAAAGTCATAATTGCAAGCTTGTATCATGCAATTCTAAAAAAAAGTCAGAACTGCAAGATACAAACTTGCAATTGCATGGAAAAAAGATAAAAAGTTGCAATTACCTTTTTTATTTCCTATTTAGTGGCAGAAACAGGCTTCCATCAATAAAATGCACCTGTGTTCGTTGTCCATAACAAAAACCCCCCGGACCCCCCTAATACAGTAAAGTTGCACATTTTAGAGTAGCCTTTTATTGTGGCCAGCCTAGGGCACACCTGTGGAATAATCATGCTGTCTAATCAGCATCTTGATATGCCACACCTGTGAGGTGGATGGATTATCTCAGCAAAGAAGAAGTGCTCACTAACACAGATTTAGACAGATTTGTGAACAATATTTGAGAGAAATAGGCCTTTTGTGTACATAGAAGAAGACTTAGATCTTTGAGTTCAGCTCATGAAAAGTGGGGGCAAAAACAAAAGTGTTGCGTTTATAATTTTGGTCAGTGTATTTTCTTATAGAATGCACTCTGATCATCTTTGTTTTATTTACAACTTCGAAAAATCACTTTTTACAAAGTATGCATGCACTGGCGTTTTATTTAGAATACATAAAGAGCTCATGTAAATAAAAAACTGAATCAGACTACAACATTGGATCTCTGAAATCGAACTGTATTTATTCTAACTGACGAAAATTAGTGCATGTAAACATACCTCCTGTTACCACTCCAGGAAGGGACCTGTTTTCCAAGACAAGATTTATTTATTTGCCTTTACTTCATAGTCCTCCCACATAAAAGATTTGCGGTAAGACTTCACGTACCCATCATCAGACAATTATCTCAATTAGCTCACACAGTTTGTTCTTCACAGAGTGTTCCCTTTGAAGCACTATCTTTAGGTTGCTGTTTGTCCTGGAAAAAAAAACATTTCTTTTCCCTGTTCCTCCGGCGAGGACAGAGAATGCGAGGGAGGGCGGCTATCATTGGGGCTATTGTTGAAAATGTGCAAATGCGAGGTGGTTGGGGGAAGATGGAGGGGTGTGATTGGGGGGGGGGGGACAGGTGGGGCAGTGTCTGATGACAAGAAGATGGAGTTTTAGGTTGGTTTGGGTGGGGTGCTTTATTCTCCACGGTGTCCACTGTAACCTGAACACCACCTCAGTTCTGCTTCAGACCACACGCACCCTCTGTAGCGTTCGCACAATACGAGAGTGTCCTGCATGCTCACAAAGCCATCTTTGTCATGGCCCATTGAGTCAGGATTGCCTAAGACTCTGTCCTCCCTGCTGGGGTTTGTGTCCCATGGGTTAAGGCCACACAATGCCTGACTGTTTAAACATGTCACATTTCCCTGTCGCTGTCATGCTGTTGTGTCCTTTTCATCTGATGCTCTTCCTCCCGAGTTCCTCCCATGTTTGTGGATCTAGCCTTTGTCTGCACTCATTCAACTGTCTGACATAATTCCATAATGTGTGATTTATTGCGCTTTCAACTTTCAATTTGAACAAACGTGACTGTATTCTCCTAACCATGGTCACAGTACTGTATAAAGCATTTATCCTGGCATTTTGAGAGGCAAAACAACATTATTATATGCTCTGCATCAATGTATATGGCATTTGGGGAATAACTGGTGGGTGAGGTCATGATTTGTATTTCCTTCTTGAGTGTGGGACCGTGCCAGAAGCGTTAAGTCTCTCACTGAGAAACAATCAGCAAAATATTTGTGGTCAACCGAAACACAGCCCTTGGCCTGCTGGAGAAATTTCCACATGCACAAACACTATTGTGTAATGTGCACATACTGCAGCTTTGTAGACAGGCTCGCATTTATTCCGTAGAACGTAAACAGCACTTATAAGGAGCTGCAGGTAATGAAATCTAATCTGTAATCATGGGACGTTTCTTTTAAAATACTCATTTCTAAACAGATCAGAGTGATTATGGAATGCAGACCATGGAAATGTCACTTGTTTCACTTGTTTTTCAGCATCAAGATTACTAAATGATTTTCTCTTGTGACTGTTAAAGTTCTACTGTGCATCCAAAAATGAAAATTACCTCATGGTTTACTCACCCTCAAGCCATCCTCTTTCAGATTAATATAAATGGAGTTGGCTCTGGCTCATAGTTTCATAATGCTTCATAATGGCAGTGAATGGCTTGAGTGAATGTGCATCCATCCATCATAAAAAGTGCTCCATATGGCTCCAGGGGGTTAATAAAGGCCTTCAGATGCAAATCAGAAAGGTGTAGATTAAGCTCCGGGTGAGAATATGCTAGTCTTGCAAGAACCAAGTTTTGTTTACAGCAAAGAAAAACTCCTCGAGTTATATCAAAATCCTCCGACATTTGTCATTACAAATTCTCTAATTCATAACCGGTGTTTTGTTTTTTTCTCTCCTCTGCGCTTCCATGTTCATCTTCATGTTTGTCAACATCCTACGTCACCCACTGGAACGTAACTCTCATATGAACGCGCGTACATAGCAGAAGCTATACGGTTTTTAAACATAGATATTTTTCTTACAAAAACGCATTGATTCAGACCTTTATTAACCCTCCAGAGCCATGTGGAGTACTTTTTATGATGGACGGATGGACTTTATTGGACTTCAAAATTTGAACACCTACTGAGGGTGTGTAAATCATGAGGTAATTTTCAGTTTTGGGTGAACTATCCCTTTGAATTTGATATTTTTAAACAACCTTTTTGATATTATTACCTGCAAAAAGCACCTGAAATATTTATATATATTACTTATAATATTAACTTAATATTAACTTACGTAATAATTAATTTTTTTTTTTAAATTATCTTAATATTTACCAATAAACACAGGCCCAGTTTATCTTTGCATATCCCATTTCTTATATGCTTATTTTTTTTTTTATTTTAGTTTAGTTTCATTTTTACATGTTAAAGGACAGTGTTGGGTATGTTACTTTAAAAAGTAATTAGTTATAGTTACTAGTTACTTCTCACAAATAGTAACTGAGTTAGTAACATCATTGTTACTAATTACCAGAGAAAGTAACTATTGTGTTACTTCTTAAAAAATGTCAAATAACTTGGATTATATGTATAGAAAGCTTGAAATGTCAATGTATTGACCCGGAATGCACAGAGTTCACGCAGAGCTAGACAATACAAGCATTTGAGCTTAAAAAATATATAAATTGTAATTTTATTTATTTATTTATTTATTTCTGTAGAAAATAACCAATCGTTTCGCTAGATAAGACCCTTTGAAACTGCATTTAAACTTTAAGTTGAAACTCGCAGGCACCACATAGTCCACTATATGGGGAAAATCCTGAAATGTTTCCCTCAAAAAACATAATTTCTTTACAACTGAAGAAAGAAAGACGTGAACATCTTGGATGACAAGGGGGTGAGTAAATTATCTGTAATTTTTGTTCTAGAACTTTTCCTTTAAAGTTTTTTGGCTTTTAGTATAAATATGTTAGCCTTATGGTTATCTATAAGGTAGCGTGCTCCAAAACAATGGCAAAATGTGTGTTTACAAGATATAAGCATTCAAAACGTACAGTCTCTCACTTCCGCCAATATGGATCAATGCTTTTGATGACATCACGCTGCACTTCAGCTTCTCATCAAACTTTCTGTCCAATCAGAATCGCTCTAGAATCCAAAACGTCCCACCCCCTACACTATAAATAGACGTTGAAGCTGCGGCTGAGATCGGTCACTTGTTCACAGTGTTAGTATTTTCTGTACTGTGAA
Organism: Labeo catla; assembly: GCA_012976165.1. Classification (NCBI taxonomy): domain Eukaryota; kingdom Metazoa; phylum Chordata; class Actinopteri; order Cypriniformes; family Cyprinidae; genus Labeo; species Labeo catla. Next base: position 272,535 of record VONZ01000015.1, on the reverse strand, counting down.
TGGCATGTAGTCCTCAATGTAGGCGATAGGGAACGATTCAGACGGTGTAAATATGCTTTCGATTGGGGCAAATGAGGTCTGGATTCACGTTGTGTCAGACGAATCGCCACAGCGCGCATAGTCTACTCCGGACTTTGGCTGAGGTCCACAGACGCGATCGCAGGGAGCGGATCATATGCGAGAGTCTGCATATATTAAACACTCAAAACTACAGTCACAGCATGATTATGATCACTGTTTTATTTTAGTAAGTTTGATATTGAATCTAGAGGGTAATCTATTAGACTGTGGCTGTCATAAGATGTCAAATGCGGCTTTACCGAGTGCCCAAGCAGATATAAATGAAACGCTATTGGCTATTTTTAAAAGGGGCGGGGCTGATCGATATGTCCCGCCCTGTTTTCCTGTTTCAGTTGAACACCGGAAGCGCTTGTCGAAGCAGTGTATCAATTCTTCCGGTTATGTATTTTTCAATATGCTGCAACCACTAGTTGAATAAAAGCCTGTTAAAATGAGCATCTGCAGGATAATTTCAAAATCCGGACATTTTCAGAGACAGGCGAAGAGATATTCTAATGATTACTGTGCACAGAATTTTCCAAACTCAACGGAACTTGTAGTTTTAATCGAACATACCAATCTGAGAAACCCATGGCTTGTAAACATGCGTGATTTTACCACACTGCATCAGTGCTGCAGTGTGTGTGAGACCTGATGAATAAAATCAGAATCAACATATTTATTAATTTGTATGAAATTTTAGTCTTTATTCTGTCATTTTTTATTCACAGACATTGCACTGTATGTAATTCACGTTTATGCCAAAATTCTTAAATAATACTCAAATCACGCTGTCAACGCATTATACTGTCTAGATTAATTAGCTAAAATGTTCAACATTGTTATTTCTTTAAGGCAACGCCCGCGCATTCATTCATATATTTTAATACCACTCTTACCAAAATTAACCATGGTATGTGTAGTAAAACTATGGCAATACAATTGGAAATCAGTCCGCGGAAAAAAATAAAAATATAACATGGTTACTACATTTACTATAGTAAATCCATGGTTAATTTTGTAAGGGTGTTTATTTAAAATGTATTTTAATGTAAACAGGTATAAAATATGATGAGAAAGACATTGTTAATGAGAAGACGAAATTGACTGCAGCAGGTTAAATTAATTTATTATTCAGAATGCACATTTGGAAGAGAAATATATTAATAGGAACATTTCAGCAGGTGATATGAGGTGTAGGCCTAAACATCCTCAGTTTCGAAATGCATACTCCACGCGAACGTGCTCCCGCGTAATACTTTATATTTTAGACCTTAATTCATCCCACACATCTCACCCATGTTGTGTCAGGAAATCGCGAAAACTGAGGCAGTGTGTTGTCGTTTAGAATAAAAGCAGCCATGTACACTGCAGTAACACCGGCGAAAGAAAGGAAAGAGAAGATTCTCGCATTAGTTTTCATTGCGTTACGATGGGACCGGAAGTGGGGATACACTGCTTCGCTTACCGGATATAGGAAGTGAGATAAAGGTCCATTGTCACCACATAGATTAGAACAACACTGCGTGTTTCAAGGCATTTCAGTGGACCTTGAAGTGTATATTTTTCTTATTTTAAAACGATAAATGTGTATTTTATTTTAACATTTTAAGTTGATATTGAAGGTACTGTGTCTCGTCACGATTTGTAAATTATACATTTCTATAAATCGTAAATTGTAAAAATGGTAAATAATAGCACATCGCTACTTATAATTTGAAGTGTCTTTCATCCTTAAACATGAGCAATAGAAATAGTAATGCTTATTTCAGCATGCACTGCTAATGAATATACAAAAGTTTGAAATAAAAATGCTTCAAATAGTTCTAGATTAAATATAGCGTTATACCACAGGGCTCTGCGTCACTGCTTGAAATTTGATGTCAATTACCTATTGGCTGTGACATGTGGTGAGTAGGTCAGCATAATGTGTGTGTATGAGTGAGACAGGATGCCTTCAGCTGGGAGTGCCGCCAGGTTTGTTGCTCATGGAAAATAGTCTTGGAAGGTGTGTATTCAAGGCAATGTCCAGATGTTATTTTTAATTTATTTATTGACTTTTTTTAGCATGTGCATGTGAAAAGGCTGGCGGACATGCATGTGTCCATATGTTCCTTTTACTGCGTATGTGCGTTCCGCAGGCGCTTTTGATCTTGTGAATGTGAATACGTGTGTATTTATACTGTACCTCTGCAGAGCCTGCTGATTGCACAACATCCTCTCAGGTCATGTGAAATGTGAGCGGAACAGAGCACAGGATGTGCAGCTCTGGCCCTCAGCGTGCAGTCAGAGCACACACACTCCCTCACTCCCTCACTCACTCATTTATATGCTCGCTCACTCATTTTTGTTTCCACCCTCCCTCCCACTCGCTCCTAGACTCTGCCTGTGCCACTGCACTGCTACACATGACATAATGGGCCTATTATTGTGCTTTTTTTGTTTGAGTGTGACTTCAACACATTCAGCCCTGATACGGTGAGTGTTTGTGTTGGGACATCTTCTTAAAATTGCTTCCGTACACACCTGTATGAGGAAGAGAGTGACAATGTGGGTAATTCCTGTTATGCAGTACATGTTATGCATAAAGGTCACCTACTCACTGGCTCAGCCACAAAAGGAAGTTAATTTTGATATTTTTAGATCACTTTTAAAACTATAATACTTTTAATGATTAAGGAAACAAAACGAAACACATGGAATATTTGTATAATATTTTTTTTTTCCTTGTTCTGTTTTATTTAAAATTGTTTAATTATGAAACATATTTCAAATGATTTAAAATAAATACATGTCCTATACATGCAGGTCTGTATTTTACCTTTGCATATCCATTTTTTTGTTTTATTTTATGATTTATTTTTAGATAATTTTTTGAATGAGTGAATAACTTTTGTGTCAAGGACAGACCAAAAATGAAGTCAGATGAACGTTTTTAAAAGTGCTTTAAATTTCACTTTGTTGCTCAACAACCTTAGTCCTTATTCACTTTCTCTGAATGACAAAGAGCAGAACATGACAAGAGCACGATCTTTGAAACTTCTCCTTTTGTGTTCCATGTAAAATAAATATTTATAATAATAATAATAAATGTATATTAAATGTATAATAATAAATTGTTATTTTATTTTATGTTATGTTATTTAAAGTTGTCATTTTATGTTGTTATGTTATGATTTTATTTCATTTATTTTATTATGTTTTTTATTATTTCATGCTATTATGTTATGTTATTTAATGTTGTTATTTTATGTTGTGTTATGGTGTTATTTTATTTTATTTTTTTTTGTATTATGTTATGTTATTTCATGTTATGTTATTTTATTTTGTTGTGTTATTTTATGTTATGTTATTGTAATATTATTTTATGTTGTGTTATGTTATATTATGTTAATTTATTTTATGTTGTTGTTATTTTATGTTATGGTGTTATTTTATTTATGTTATGTTATTTCATTTAGTTGTTTTGTTATTTTATGCTATGTTATGCTATTTCATAATGTTATTTTATATTATTTTATTTTATGTTATGTTATTATGTTATTTCATATTATGTTATGTTATGGTATTTCATTTTGTTTTATTTATATTTTATTGTGTTAGGAGTGTAAACCCTAATAGTTTTTAATGTTATGTTGTCATAAAATTCATCATAATAAAATAATAAAATCACCTTTCAAGACGTTTTAATTTAATATTTTATCCAATATATTAATATGTCTATCATGACGATGTGTAAAGACACATGACTATGCATGCAGACTCTATGAATCAGTCAAAGCCCAGTTACTGCAGAGTAAAGCAATAAGCTCTGACCAGCGGAAACAAGCTCATCATGATTACAGGGTGATGATACACCGAGTTCTGTGGATACACAATAGCCTCCCTCCTTTACTCTAGAGAGACTCAGCCCTTATCCACAAGGTCTTTTCTGCTTATTAGTGAGCTACTTCCTGACAGGAGCGGTCGGCTTCAGCAGGATGCAGGATGTGGTGGGGGCCGTGGTGAGGGGTGTGTGGTCATGTGTTTTTGTGTGCGTGTGTGTGTGTGTGAGAGAGAGAGTGTGTGTATTATTATAAGAAGCAGCTCTGAGGCTTCGCTGTTCACATGGGAAGTCAGTGGGGAATATGGGCATCCAGAGTTCAACTCAATACTGACCCCTTCAAATGAATCACTCTCATTTTCCTCTCATTACACAAGGCATCAGCAGACCCTCAGGATCAGAGTTGTGTGCAGAGCAGACACTTCCAAGTTTTTGCAAGTGGGAGGAGTAGACAAATCCCCACAGCAGAGAATTTTATTTTTAAAAATTATTTTGAAGCACTTTATATGCTATAAAACATATGAAAGCCTTTAAATTTGTCATATTAATCTCACATTTGTTCTGTTAATCCTGGATTTAAATGGACTTTGTGGTGGGCATGTAACCCACATGACCTACAACCTGAAAATATGTTAGGATTGACATGCAGGTCACGATTTTAGTTCAGCTTGCATGAATCATGCATTTACTGCCATCTTGTGGTTAAAGATAAAAAGCAGTGGCCTCTTTGAATGGTCTTCCATCCCTCCAAGCAGCTACATAAAGGACACTATACATAGATTTTGATTTTTTTTTTCTTGTCTAATTCTAACGTCTTAAATCTCAACGCATTGTTTATTCATTCATTATTTTATTTTACCCTTGGTAGCCTATGATTTTATATTTATTGTGGTATTTGGCAATTTCATAAACGATTAATAAACACTTTGTAAACTATTTTAAGTATATATGACACAAACACTCGGCAGCCACTAATGCTATCCCTGCTGAACAACAACAACAACAACAACAAAACCGCTAAAACCAGCCTAAGCTGGTTGGCTGGTTCAAGCTGGAAGTAGCTGGTTTTAGTTGGTCTCCCAGCCTGACCAGATAGTGGCCAAAACCCCCCTAAAACCAGCCTGCTGACCAGATAAGACTAGGCTGGGTGACCTGCCAGGGTCATATATTATATATGAACTTTTATATTATATGGGTTCATATAATATAATATATGAACTTTTTCATTGTCAATCGCTAACACTTCCCATATTCTGCCCAATTTACCTGGGATTTTAAATTGATAATGATCACAGATACATTTAGTATGATTACAGTTTCACCATGTGATGGGTTTTCGTAGATCGCATTAAATATACGTGGACTTTCTTAAATTCCTGCGTTATGTCCCAACAAACATGAGACGTCTACCCGACGTGCAGATCATGTCTATATTACGACAAAGACGTTGAAATGACGTCGTTTGGAGGTCGTTTGCTCAGTGGGGTAGTGATATTGTACATAATATTGAAGGCTTTATTCTGTGCTTTGCATCCTGAACGAAAAAACACAACATTTTTGACACAGTACCAATGTAAACTTATTTATATTTTTATTTATTTTACATTATACGCACTGATTACACCACCACATATTTCGCAAACTGAACAGGTCGTTATCCATTTCAACATACCGGCGCTACTTTTTTAGTTGCTCTCGTGTTACTCCGCCTGCTCGTAAAGTTGTTGTCGTCTTGCAACTGTTATGGATTGTAGTAAAAAAAAATACACTCTAGGACTTCCTTTTTAATTTTATGGTGAGAATACACATTTTGATAAATTACTACAGTTTAAAAATCCTAATTTAAAGCAAGAAAACGATAACATCGGTCGTAAGAACCGACGACAAAGATCCAGAACAGAGAAGAATGGAGGAACGCATGTTATATTGTACATAAATACGTGATCTAAATAGTCCATAGTTTTTTGGGTTGTAATATTTCTGTATTAGATTGGATTTATTGTGTTGTTAGTGTTTATTATTTTTATGATTTATTTAGTAAGTAGTAAGCATTTTCTTGCAAGCATTTCTTTTTTTGTTGTTGTTTTTTGTGCTTTAATGACTGCAAAGAATACTGTCGTTGAAATATGTCCTTCATAATTAGTTTCAAAACAGATTATTTACAAGCCAGCTGTGCATACATTACGAAGTCCTCATGATGGCACTATTCCCACAGCCGTCTGTGATGTCAGGCATCCGCATATGCTCCTCTAAACATCATCAGCCCATCTACGTTTGCAACTGTTGTCCACAGGCACCCATCGCATGGAATTAAATATGGAATCTGTAAACGTTCAGGTAAGGATCACAAATATACTTGTATGTAATGACCTCACATGCAGTTCAGTTCACACTGTAACTCAAATTAGAAAGCCACAAGTTAAATTGACAATCAATAGGGTTGTACATGAACCCATCAATGAAGTAAATGACAAGGTCACTGGTTAGAGGTCCAGTGTAGTTTTCTGAGGGGTCGCCGATGGTCATTGCTTGGGTCATCTAAGGAAAGATCTCAGCGATTAGATTGTTGCTGAGATCTCAATTCTGGTCACTAATAGCTGTTTAATGACTGCCTTGATTGGATTTAAAATTGGATTTTGCCTACTGTTCCAAGGGTAATGGATGAAGTAATTGATGTCTCTGGAAAGACAACTGATAAGTTCACCTGTAGTTCACTAATGGCTGCACCAATAAGGAGGTAAATGAACTAATAAATAAGCCCTGTTGAGGTTGTCTGTGAAATCCGCAAAGAAGTTTTAATAGCTCAGTCGTGCAGTAATCACGATCGTCAATGATATAATGTGTGTGCTTTGGATGCTTTTTGGTGTAGCTACTGTGCTGAGGTTAATGAGGTCACTGCCAAGTCTATCAATGACTTCCACCTCTAAAATCTCCTCTTAAGTTATTTGTGGGGTCTTCACAAATAAAAATGGTGATATAGACTTATGGGTGTGCTCTAAACTAAAGTAATCACTTTAATGCAGTTTCTGCTGGGCAATTGGATCAGTAGTTCATTTTTACCTGCTAACATTTTTTACTCTCCCTACCACAAGAGCATGATAAATTTTATTTTAAGCCATGTGTTTATATAGAAATAATACTTCCTTTTTTATTTTAATTAATATATATTGATTATTTTTATTTTAACATTGCTATTCTGAATAGAATTGTTTAAATTGTATTTACAATGCTTTTCAATTTTTAAAATATTTTTCCTTTACAAAAAGACAATTGACAACACCCTGCAAATTACACATCTGTAATGTAACTCAGTTCACTGATTTAGCTGGAAAATGATGTTATACTGGTTCTTATTGATGTATTCAATACTATCAAGTCGTTGTTGCTATTTTGACATCTTCATTCATGTTAAATAGTATGTCACATTTTTGATAATTTAGCTGAATTTCCAACAACAAATAAGTGTGCGAAGCATAAAAATACATGCTCAGGATAGACCAATATAATATTTTCAGTGGTAATACAGCTCTGGGCTAAAACACTCTCAAACTGACCCTGGGTCGGTGGACTGTCCTTATTGTTCAGGCCTGTAAAATGTTCTGCTGAACTATAGTTTGCATGGTTGTGTATTTTATGATATCCCGTTGCTTTGCTACGATCCAGTGCCTATTTTAGTGCATACCTTTAATGTGGCAACTCTGAAACTAAAGAGAGATTTTGAGCCTTCCTGCATGGATCACCCTTTCAGAAACTAATAACCTTCACAAGGGCACTGTTTTGTACTTAATGAAATCCATTTGGATTTTAAACCATGGCTACTTTTTAAGTATATGCCATTTTGCGTTTCAGTGACAGATGTTTTAGTGTTAATATCTATCACCAGACTGTGTATCAGATGACTTACTGAAGCTTTGGCGAGTTGGTGTTGGCTTTAATAGCTCATTTTGTTGGATCCGACTCTCGACCGTCTTTCCAGACCAGTATTCATTTAGTCGAGTGCTTCAGACGTGAAGTAATGGCTTTAAATAATGGAGCATGCTTTTCAGCAGCAGGATGGGAGGGAAAGCAGCTCAGGCTCAGGCTCATTAAAGCTTAAACTATATCTGAAATCCACTTGGGCTTTAGGGATGTGTTGGAGTGATCAAACCCAGCCGGTCCCCAAACAGCCCTGCTGGAAAACTCGCAGTGAAACCACAAACACTGGTGTGACAAAAGCTTGGTATTTCAAGTCTTAAGAAGCCAAATGCTTTGCATATGTGCACCCTTTGCTCATTTGTACATTTCCACATTCATAAACTTTCTTTTAATGAGCACAAGCTGAATTGTCTTATTTGTAATGATTTAACACACATCCGAAGTTTATATTCGTGTATATTTTATTATGAAGCAATATAAGGTTATTGATGAAGTAATGTCTGTTTTCTGACAAATGTAGGGGAAATTCAGGCCAGGTTTCACACTTTATATTTCAGTGAAAATGAGATCCTGGGGTCCACTAGGTGGCCTCAGCAAATTTTCAAGAGCACCTTGAAGGAGTCATCTCCAAAATGGCTCGTTTGGATCTGAGGTGCAAGGTGACACCACCCAGGCACAACTATTTGCATAAACACTGCATTGACGAATACTCATCTTCTCACTATAGACCCCGTCCACTGGTGTTCAGTAGCTTAAGCAGTACTAGATCTGACTGCAGCTGCATCACAAACCATAATTAAATTATCTCATAATGCTTTGTCTGTAAATGACAGTTTTTTGTTTTTTTTTGATCATGTTGTCAAAACACTCATGCGCAATAGTGAGGAGGCGTTGATACTGTTTCCTATGCAATGACATTAGCCAATCATAATAGTGGCCGATTACTGACTTAAGTCTTATAAAGACACGCCCCTTAAAACAGGTCGTTTTAGACAGAGGGTCAGAATGAGGGTTGAAAATAATAATTTTCCTTTGAATCTTTGAATTTTATTTTGGAGGAGAAATGTATATATGTATGTACAGTGCACATCATAAATGAATACACCCCGATAAAACTTAAAAAATTCAGCAATTACTCATGATTTACATGAGTAATTATAAGTAATTATGAACAATAATGGTTAGGGAGTTCAATACCATGACTGAGGTGAGTCCCTTGAGCAAGGCACCGATCCCCCAACTGCTCCCCGGGCGCTGCAGTGATAGCAATATGGCTGCCCACTGCTCTGTGTGTGCGTGCGTACGTGCGTGCGTGTGTGCGTGCGCTTGGATGGGTTAAATGCAGAGCACAAATTCATGTCATGTCATGCCACATGTCATGTCCTTTCCTTCCTTTCCTCTCAAGTCAATCTTTTTGGATACAAAAGCATCCAAAATGTTCTGGTGTTGCTAGAGGAGGAGTACAGTGAGAAGTGCCTGGTTCCCACAGTGACATTCAGTGGTAGTAAAGCTCTTCTATAGGGATTTAAAAGTGCTGAAGGTGTGAGGGAGTTGTGCTTTTTCAATGCTGTCATGAATGTGTGATGTAATACAAAAAAAGTATTATAAGTATTAAAAAGTATAATAAGTATTATAAGTATTATAAGTATTACACCACTGTGTGATGTAATACAAAAAACTGAAACGGAAGATGCTACCCTCTCCTCATACAATGAAGATATTCATTTTCCCAAGGTGAAAATCCTTAGTGGACATATATTTCACTCAGTCTTAACGCTCTTGAGCAGCTGTGGGGGATTCTGTAGAGACAAACTGAGCAAAACTCCCAATTAAAGACCAGGGCATTTAAGGAGGTTGTCCTCCAGGAGTTAAACAGGACTGATGTGAAAATTTGTCAGTGCCAAGAAGGGTCAGAGCAGTATACGTAAGTTCTAGAGGACAAACTAAGTACTAGAATATTATACATTTGCTGAATTAAATCTAGGGTGTACTTATTTCTGCAATTCTTCATTCAAACAAAATTGGCTAATTTACTTATTTTACAGAAATATTGGCATATATTTTGTTGTTTTTAGTAAGTATATGTTTAATACATTTCAATTTTGCCATCTTTCCAGGAATTATATTAGTGATCATTAAGAAAATACATCTTTTATATTTAGTCAGAGGGGGTGTACTCGTTTATTTATTTATTTATTTATTTATAATACTTTGAAACAATTTTCACTCAGAAATTGCTAGTAAATCTCACAAATAATTATAACGAAATGGCAAATAATACATTGAATTAAACATGAAATTTTGAAACAGAAAAAAATGTACTACATATGTATATATATATATTTATGAAGAGTTCAGATGCAAAACCAGCTAAATCCATCTGACATATTTCTTTAAAATGAGCATTTCTTTCTGGCTACTTTGTATAGGTTTCTGTGTAAGTACTGGTGCTATGTATTATGTGTCAGGAGATGGCTTTTAGCTGGTTTTGCATCTGAACTCTTCATATATATATATGAAAGTTAATTAAACTTCAAATGTTGAAAGCAAATTAAACTTCAAACGTTGACTACTACTACATATGATTTTATTTATTCTACTATATAATTTATTCTACTATATTTATTCTACTATATAATTTTATTTAATTTACTTTCATTTTTTTGCAGTGTATAATGTTTATTTTTTACATTTTTGCTGTGGCCAGTGTCTATTTATTTAGCAAAAACAATCCTGAGTATTGTGCTGAGTGGTTTCTGAGGTTGAGTGACAGATGTTGGGTCTGTGTATGGTGGATGGTGCTGTATCAGTCAAACTATGTGACAGACTCAATCCAGATTGGCTCCATCTATCACATCAGACTGACACAGACATCAGCTCTAATCTGACGCTTCACTGGTAGTCAACAATGCAAACACAGAAAGAGAGAATACATTCAGTTATTCATTTTAAAGCACTCTACCTGGCTCAAAAAAGAGAGAAAAATATTAAAATTAAACTTAATTGTGTAACTCGTCATAAAATAGAGCATATTAAAATTTTCACCACAATGTGATATGTGAAAATGCTTTTAAATATTGGCTTCTGATTTGTTTTTTTGTCTATCTTGCCTTACACACACGCTTACAAGCTAAGCTTTTTATGCAGGAGAATGGGAGGAGATCTCTTTGAAGCCTTCCAGCTTGCGTGTCTGGTTGTCATGGTAACATTCAGTGACCTTGTCCAATTCCTTCTGTCAGTATGCACATTTGGGAGATGGGGGAAGCCTAATCAGGGTGTATATGGGCGAGCGCATGGCTCTGAGACGGCCTAGTCTGTCTGATGCCTGGTGACACTAGATAAAGCCCCGAGGAACATTTAGACACATGACAGCACATGCACACACACACAAATACACATGCATAAGTGAGTGCAGGATGAATACTAGAAACAGCATTTGGTTTGACAGTAGGATTGAATTATACAGATGATTATTTCAAAATGTTTGCTTATTTTTTGTCAGTTTTCTAAAAAAAAAATTAGGAAACGTAACGTACTGTATGTGTTTACGGGTATTTTTTATAATAGTCTTTACAAGCCTTGTTCTTATCAACAGAGCTCCTAGATTTAAATATTGCTGATGCAATATTTGTTTGAATTGCATGTAGTCTGTGTCTTGAAAAAAAGAGTTGTCTTAAAGGATTGGTTCAGTTCCAGAACAAGAATTTACACATAATTTACTCAGCCCTTTGTCATCCAAGATGTTCATGTCTTTCTTTCTTCAGTCGTAAAGAAATGATGTTTCTTGAGGGAAACATTTCAAGAATTATCTCCATATAGTGGACTTCAATGGTGCCCACAAGTTTGAACTTCCAAAATGCAGTTTAAATGCAGCTTTAAATGGCTCTAAATGGTCCCAGCCGAGGAAGAAGAGTCTTATCTAGCGAAACGATCTGTCGTTTTCGAAACAAATTGACAATTTATATACTTTTTACAAGAGACAAGATGAACATTTGAGTTTAAAAAGTAAACATAATCATATTTTACATATACAATATTGTAAAATATTATTACAATTTAAAATAACTGTTGAATGTTTTAATATGTTGTATGATGTATGATGTAATTTATTCATGTGATGGCAAAGATAAATCTCCAGCAGCCATTACTCCAGTCTTTAGTGTCACCTGATCCTTCAGAAATCATTCTAATATGCTGATGTGGTGCTCAAAAACATTTCTTGTTCCATTATACTTTGAAAATAGCAACCAAGCAGTTCTTAAAAGTTCATTTGACATTAAAGTTTAACTTTACTTCATGACCTCATTCCAAACCTCATTATACATTATTTCCACAGATGAATTGCGTGAGAGCACATCTCATGGTAAAAGTTCACCACACGAGAACTGTGCCAGCATGTTAAGAAATGACATAAAAAGAAACAACTTGATGAAACGCCTAACGCCTAAACATGTAAGTCATACACACCACAGGATGTGAAAGTGATGTGGAGTCCAGCGGTTGCTGACACGCTCATTTGTCAGCATGACCTTGCTTCACTTCCATCAAGGTTCTGCAAAGGTACCATGCCTCCCCTGGTGGCGCTTAGCAATTATGATAACATAAAAAGAAATATCTGGAGATAACTCAAAACCCATGTCCATTATCGCCAAATATGGCGCCTTCATTACCAAGACCGAGCAATCTGTTCCACATAAGAGAACCCATTTACGCATTCAATAGTTGCGTGGCAGGCAAAATTACCTTGGCACGAGGTGAGAGGAGCAATGTCTGGAGCCGAACAAAGGCGAGGTAGAGAAGTCAAACTGTTAGTTAATTAGTTGAGCAGCTTCGCATTAACCTTTGACGTTACCTATGTAAATGCTGATGAGGGTTCCTATACCCTCAGTTCAGGTGATGGACAAACATTGATGCTATAGTGTAATATGACTTGCTCAAGGACACTCTCATTATTATGATATAAAGAGTCACAACTCTGCGTTAATGAGGCTGTGTTTAATGATTGTTTTATTTAATTATTGCCTCCAAGCTGCTGTCTTAGAAATCATGTTGTGTCCCTTGTACCTTAATGAATCTTGTTTCTCTAGGCTTAATTAAGAAATATAATATACAACAGCTTATAATATACATTGGGCAACCTGAAACTATACAGTATATGAAAGCACTGGCCTGTGGCCATAATTTAACTCGGTCCTAAATTTGATTTAAAACCCACACACTCCTTGGGTCTAAGAATTTGAACATGTTTTCTGTTTGCAAATTGATCATGTGAAACTTTTACACATTTTTAAGAGTGTAAAAGCCTGTTCAAACCAAGAATGCTAATTATAATGATAATCATAGTAGCATCAGCGCCAACAGACGATGATTTTCTATTTACTCTTAGCGCATGCTGCAATTATGTCATCTTATGATGTTATTGCTTTAAAGTCAGATGGATTCTGATTGGCTCTTAGCATTTTTCATAAGCTGGATTCTGAAAGTGATTCCAACAATATTGTTCCTGTTTTGTTATTATTATGGTTGTGTTAATTCTCTTAGAATTAACATTAGAATTAGATAAGTGATGCACCAAAATTTTGATAACTGAAAATATCTGTCTGAAACTGCCTGGGGAAAAAAGAAAGAAAGAAAGAAACCTTTTAGGGATGAGGAAAACGCGGACAGAGTCGCAGACGGAATTAGCTGTTATAAATTTACTGTAAACCACAGCTTCACTGGGATTATTGCTTTTATAAAACGGTTATTCCATATACAAAGTAAGATTTTACAAAATAAAACAGCACAAATAAAGTGCAATGATATTAATAAAAACATTATTCTTCCGCACAACATACATATAAAAACAAAGGTGTAGGTTTGTAGAGTAATTTACAACAGCTTAGAACACGGCTCAACCAATCAGAATCAAGGACTGGAACTACCCGTTTTATAATATTGTTTAGTAGAATGTACGTAATACTACTACTACTACTATTGTTACTAAAATTGTTAAAACTTTATTTTATTAAGGAATAATCACACAATATTTCTTTCATGTTTTAATTTTAATAGTAACTTTGTTTGCCAAAAAATAAAGTTTTAATAAATTGATGTTAAATTGTATAAGCTTCATAATTTAGTTAATCAGACTTGATTTGTGATTAATAAAATGTAATTTAACAAACAAACAAAAAAAAGTCCAGAAAAATTAAAATTGAAAAAACGGAATCCAGAAAAATTAAAAGAGAAAAAACAGAATCTGGAAAAAAAAAAAAAATTAAACAGAATTTAAATAAAACTTTTATTCTTTGGTGTGCTCAGGGCTTAAAGGGATAGTTCACCCAAAAATGAAAATTCTGTCATTAATTACTCACTTTCATGTCATTCCAAACCTTCATTCATCTTCGGAACACAAATTAAGATTCTGATCCTGTGTAGACAGCAACATAACTGATGCATTTAAGGCCCGGAAAAGTAAGAACATCGTTAAAATAGTCCATGTGACACCAGTGATTTAACCGCAATGTTATGAAGCTGTGAGAATACTTTTTGTGTAAAACAAAAAAGAATGACTTTTTTCAACTATTTCTTCTCTTTCATGTCAGTCTTTGACACATGTTCACCACCGTACCATGACGCATGACAAATTAAGGTTGAACCACTGATGTCACATGGACTATTTTAACAATGTGTTTACGACCTTCTGGGCCTTGAACGTGTCAGTTGCGTATCTTAATTTGTGTTCAGAAGATAAGCGAAGGTCTTACAGATTTGGAACCACATGTGGGTGTGCAATTAATGACAGAACTTTAATTTTTCTATGAACTAGCCCTTTAATTCAGAAGAGCCTAATTCCAAGTCCCTATGGCATTATAACCCATCTTTAGTTAAAGTCTACAGGTTTTTTTCCTTGCCCATAATCATATCCTAGGCAAAAGTAAGTCTGATCTTCTCAACACAGCATACAATTTGTGGCATGATTCATGTCTGCAGTACAAATGGTGCAGGACGTGTGCTAAGTTAAGTCAAGTTTGGGTCAAACTACTAATAACTGAAAGCATACAACACCTTAAGCATTATATATGCACTCAGTAAATGCAGTAAGTCTTTGTTTGTATTGTGTTTGTCAGTGTGGCAGTCATCATTGTAGAAGAATGTTCTTTACAAACAGCCATTCCATTGCAATGAGGAAGTATGTACTGAGTGTACTGAAGTAACCAATCTGACCTTTAGAGGATGCTGTTGTCATTAGAACGAGGCCCTATTTGTGAACAAACTCAGTCATTCTCACTTTTCCTCTTGTTTCTCAATCTCTTCCTGTGCTCACTGGATCCCTTCACCTGCATGGAGTGGTTTTCCATTAGTGAGGAGCATAAGCAGTTCAAAAAGGGAGGGATTGAGTGCATATTTATAATGCCACACCAAATGGTTCCCTGACACACTGAAGCGTGACTGTGAAAATGGATTATCGTGCAGAATCCAGCCAAACACTGTCAAGAGTGTGCTGCACCAATGCTGACATTAAACAGCTTAAAATCACAACATGAACTGCACCTGAATCACTGCAGAAATTTGTATTTTTTTCAATCCCTGACTGTCAACCTAATTTTTTTGAGTTGTAAATGAAGCGCTTCCTGAATAACTGTCTTTTTTAATCCTGTCTTCAGGATTTACTGAAGGAGTGAGATATCTTTTACTAAAGGATTGAAGGGAACTAATTAAAAGTAATTGGAAAATCGGAATCGATCTGGCCGACCGGTTCTAAGTGTTGTGTGATTAAAGCTGTCTTCTACGCCCAATCAGACAAATCAATGTTGTTTGGTCAATTGCATTTCCTAAGCAGACTTTAAAGCAGGGCCATAATTGCTAAAGTGATAGTTCACCCCAAAAAAATTAAATTTTGTCATTTATGCACCCTCATGTCGTTTTAAACATGTAAGGCATAATGAAAGTTAATGGGGACCAAATGAACAATGGATCCCATTAGCTTTTATTGGATAATTTTAACCTTTACCCTCAAGTTGTTCCAAAACTGAATTAATTTCTTCTTTTGTTGCTGCCCTAAATCTCTGGTAATATGTAATGGAGCTTTATATGTAGACATTAGTTGCGTTTTAATCCACTGCATGTTCTATTAAAAATATATTTCAAATACTGTTGGTACACTGTAAAAAATAAAAAACACAATTTGTTGAGTCAGCTTAAAATAATTTGTTACCCTGCTGCCTTAAAATTTTAAGTTCAAGTAACTAAAATAAGTTTAGTCAACTTGAAATGTTAACTTGTACTAAGAAACAACTTAGATATTTGTGTTTGCTAAACTTAACAGATGGGTGAGTAACCCAGCTGCCTTAAAATTTTCAACTCAAATATCAAAGTTGTCACTCAGTATAATTTAACATTTCCAGTTGAATAAACTTTTTTTGAGTTGACTGAACTTAAAATTTTAAGGCAGCCAGGTTACAAATTATTTTAAGGTTGACTCAACAAATTGTTTTTTACAGTGTAGACACTGACTTCCATAGTATTGGGTAAAAAAATACTATGGCTACTGTCAACTGTTTGGTTACTAGCATTCTTCGAAATATCATCTTTGTGTTCCACAGAAGAAAGTAGTGCATACAGGTTTGGAATAACTCGGGGGTGAGTAAATGATGACAGAATTTAGATTTTTTTGGTGAATAATCCCATTACAATGGACACAGTTTTAAATAAATTGGTACATTTTTGTAGAAATCTGCTCTAAATCTCTGGTAATATGTTATGGAGCTTTATATGTGGACATTAGTTGCCTTTTAGTCCTCTGCATGTTCTGTTAAAACATATACTTTGAAGACTGTTGGTAGCCATTGACTTCCATAGTACTGGGTAAAAAAATACTATGGCTGCCGTCAACTGTTTGGTTACCAGCATTCTTCAAAATATCATCTTTGTGTTCCACAAAAGAAAGTAGTACATACAGGTTTGCAACAACTCGGGGGTGAGCAAATAATGACAGAATATTCTTTTTTTTTTGGTGAATTATCCATGGAATAAATGGGTACATTTTTGTAGAAATATGCCCTAAATCTCTGGTAACATATAATGGAGCTTTATATGTGGACATTACTTGCATTTTAATCCTCTGCAGTTGTGGACAGCAGAAAAAATGTATGAAACTAGAGATCTGTGACCTGACTGATATCTGCATTTGGCCTCTTTCTGTTGTCCAAATCATCCCCACATGCTACTAACCATGAACACATTGCAAGGTGAGGTCTTTTTTAAACAGGGAGGGTTGGTAATTCATTACCTGTCATGACAACACCTCTCGACGACAACCCACCCCCTGTGATAGATTAAAGGGGGATTTCAAGGGGAATGACTTGGCAACTGTGCTCAACTCTGCTAATTGTAGGTTTGTCTTCCTCTATTCCCCCGTCCCTGTGTATTTTAAATGATGCAAGTTTGTTTGCCCTTTGATTCACTCTAACCTTCACAGTGTGTGTATCTGTGTACATTTGTATATTTTAGCATGTCTTCATACTTTTGTGGATATCTTTTTGCAGATAATCTAAAACTGACTTTCAGAAATGATCTGACCGCCTTGTGCTTTTAGTGTGAGTCTCAAAAGAATTCATTCTGCAGTTGTCCGGATTTCAGCGCAGCGTTATAGGAAATAGAGACGCCCTTTAGTTGTTCTGCTTTAGGAGATAAATAAATAAAACAGGCAGTAAATGAAGGGTGGGCTCTGTGGAGGAAGCTCATTTCATGGCCCAGTGTGTGTGTGTTGGATAATGCGTAGTGCTGGGATTTTAGGGTGTGTTTGGAGCAGATTGCCTGTGGGCTCCCCTACTGTGTTGCTGCAGCTGCTAAACAGGAGAGGAGAGAAAAGATGAGATTTAACCTCATCGTCAAAAGAGTACAGAGGCCAACTGCACACCCTCCCTCTCCTCTACACACTCAAGCAGGACAGGCAGCTGAAACACACATACACTTACATGAATATTTATGATCACACCACAAAAAAAAGTGAAAACATTTTACTTTACATTGCAGTGTAAGTGCTGTGTTAAAAGTGACATATCATGAAAATCTGATTTTTTTCATGTTTCAGTGGTATAATTGTGTCCCTGGTGTATCTGCCAACCCAGAAAATGTGGAACAAAACAACCTAGTAAACTTTGTTTTGGTAAACCTTTCTTTGCAACGTGAAAAAACAAGCTGCTCATATTTCGCTCCCTTGTGACGAAGGAAGGGAATCTTATTATAATATTACTGCCCCTCAATCTGCACATTTCCACCCAAGGCACCGTCATTTTGTTTTCGCAAGCGACAGCGGTGTACCAGTTCTAACGTCATGGCAAAAGTTCAAGCAAACCATGCTAACTGTTTTGTCATTGCCTGCACAGATGAGCACAGAACACTATTCAGAGTCCATAAACATGTAATTTATTTGCCAGCTGTTTACCTTCACAGACATATCCAACTGTTTTTGTAACTCCTGTGTGTTAACACAAACCTGTGCGTATTTATCAGTTTAAGTGCAATAAGACATGGAAGAGAATCTAGTTTAGTACTCGCATGACATGTGACAGCCACTTTCTGTGAGCGTGCTTTGGGTGTGTGTGCAAAAATATCGGCACCCTTGCAATTCTGTAAGAAAATGCAACCCTTCTCTCAGAAAATTGTTGCAGTTGCAAATGTTTTGGTACTCGCATGTTAATTTTTTTTTGTTTGCATTGGAAAAATCAAGAAGAAAAGTCAAATCTGATACAGTTCCGCACAGAACCCAAAAAATGCCCTGGCACCCTTAACTTAATATTTGGTAGAACCCTTTTGGAAAAAATAACTGAAATCAGTTGCTTTCTGTAACCATGAATGAGTTTCTTACACCTCTCTACTGGAATTTTGGACCACTCTTCTTTTGCAAACTGCTCCAGGTCATTCAGATTTGAAGGATGCCTTCTCCCAACTGCTGTTTTGAGGTCTCTCCACAGGTGTTCTGTGGGATTTAGATCTGGACTCATTGCTGGCCATTTCAGAACTCTCCAGCGCTTTGTTTGTAACCATTTCTGAGTGCTTTTTGAAGAGTGTTTCATGTCATTGTCCTGCTGGAAGACCCATGACGTCTGGTGGAGATGCAGCTTTCTGACACTGGCCACTACGTTGCGCCCCAAAATTCTTTAGTAATTATCAGATTTCATGATACCATTCACACAGTCAAGGCATCTAGTGTCAGAAGCAGCAAAGCAACCCCAAAACATCTTTGAACCTCCACATTTTTGACTGTAGGAACTGTGTTCTTTTCTTTGAAGGCCTCAGTTCTTTTTATGTAAACAGTGCCGTGATGTCCTTTACCAAAAAGCTCTACTTTTGTGTCATCTGTCCACAGTACGTTCTCCCAGAAGGATTGTGGTTTTGTCACATAAGTTTTGGCAAACGCCAGTCTTGCTTTTTTATGCCTTTGTGTCAGCAGTGGGGTCCTCCTGGGTCTGCTACCATAGCGTCCCTTTTCATTCAGATGGCGACAGATAGTGCAAGCTGACACTGTTGTACCCTGTGTCTGCAGATCAACTTGAATTTGTTTGGAAGTTAATCAGGGTGTTTTATCCACTATGTAAACAATCATTCGTTGTATTTTTTCATTAATTTTGCTCTTCCGTCCACGTCAAGGGAGGTGAGCTACAGTGCCATGAGCTGTAAACCTCTTGATGATATTGATGAACTCTTTACACTTCTTTCTTTTCTCCGTGCTCAGTATGACACACAACACAAAGGTTGAGTCAACTTTTCTCCATTTTAACTGGTTGCAAGTGTTATTACTATATTGCCCACACCTGTTACTTGCCACAGGTGTGTCTAAATACAAATTACAGGAGCATCACATGCTTGAAAAGCAGTTATTGCTTACATTTTTTTTTTTTTGTGAATACCAAAACATTTGCAATTGGAACAATTTTCTAAAAGAAGTGTTGCATTTTCTGACAGAATTGCAAGGGTGCCGATATTTTTGGCCATGACTGTATATTAGAAGTTTAAACTGATATGGTTTAAAACACATAATTTCAGCACAATAAACATGATGGTCAAAACGAAACTGGTGTTTTTTGAGAGTGTCTGAGGCAGGAGCTGTAAAGGCACAGCCTTTTTCTGGAAAGAAAAAGAAGCTCATTTGCATTTAAAGAGACATGCATGAAAACAGCGTGTTTCTGCTTTCACTCAAAATAGGCATTTTCAAAATGATATAATAAATGATCTGGGGTATTTTGAGCTGAAACTTTACAGACACATTCTGGGGGCACCTGAGGCTTATATTACATGAAAAACAGCCCGTGCTGTTAATGATAAAGTGGCCAATTCTGCAGGAAAATCGTGGACTTGGCAACACTGATCCTGATATCAATCCAAAGTTTTTTTAAAAACAATTTTTTTGATACATATAGTTAGTCAATGAGGTACACTTGAAACATTTTTTAAAGTATGAAAAATGTTTCTTAGAAGAAGGAAATCTGGATACAGTCAAATACAGGTTTGGAATAAATTGAAGAGGAGTAAATTGGGTGAATTATCCCTTTAAGTGACCAAATATTTAAAATTAACTAGATAGTGTGTCCTATTTTTCCATGATTCAAAGGCATTTTCTCCACTCCATCAGATCTGCAGTCCGTTGAGAGCACCATCACAAAGTAAAATGGCATTGTAAAGCAGACTGGATCTTCTTCTGTGTCAGAAAGACAGGCCAGCTATTCAGTGGCACGCTCACACACTGCTCTCATCCAGCACAGAGCAAATTGTGCATGAAATTGGTTCAGAAAACATGAACTGGAACGATCCCATCTTCAGCCTTTTTTTGCTAGGTCTGCAAAAACCGTGTTGGCTGTTTAATTACAAAGTATTAACGCGCCAGTGTTGCATGATGGGTGAGTCAGCTACTGATTGGCTCACACCATAAATAACCACGGCTGTGTTGCTAAAACATGACGAATGTTGGTTGTAAAGTTCAAATCATATGTGGCAGTTCAAAAAGCTTGCCAGGGCTTTCGTGGAAACTATTAAGTGCACATTTATTGTATGGTCTTTCTTTGGATAGCATGATAAATGACTTCAGCATGTTCACCTTAGGGAGCAGTGATGCAGTGCAGTTATCGAGTAATTGAACAGAACAGCATGACTATTGCCAGAGAAAAGAGCAGAAAGATTATTTTGACGTTATGCAAGCCCTTTTTGCTCCAGACAAGATGTTTTAGCTGTTGCTTGCTTCAAAAGATCTGTTCCTGTTTTGAAGGTGCACGCTTGCATTTTGTTTACTTCAGTTCGCTTCTCAGGCCTCGTTCCGCTCAGCAGCTCTGTGACTGAAAACCTTAATCCCCAGCTCCAATTGCATCTTTATCTTTATTTTTTTCTCTCACACTCATTCCTGAGCTCAAGGTTACAGTGTCAGTTGTGTAGGCATCCTTTCTGACGCAAGGCTGATATGTTGAAATCGAAATTATACGAGAGCTAATCTCGTTCCTAAGTGCACATTACAAGCTATGACCTTGTTTGATCACTAAGAGGCTTAGGCTTCACTAGTAATTTATTTAGACTTGTATCACACCTTATGTTTTTCATTGTTTTAAATTAGAGAGGAACCTGATTGATACTCAGTAGCTGATTTTGGGAACATTGCCTTTGTGAAATTGTTGTGGTGGCGTTTTGTTCATTAGCATGGATTATGAGTTGTATATATTTCAATCAGTTAATTTCTCAGTCACATTTTCTTGGTTAAATAAACATTACTTACACCATCAGAAAAAGAAAATATATATATATATATTATTTTTTTACATTAACAGTGTAATCAATGTTCTATTTATTAAGGCCAAGTATGAATCTCATCAAGTTTTTAATCATTTTACATGTATTCCAGAATAATAATGCAAGGCAGTAACAATTTAAACAATATATTTTATTTGTGAACTCACAGTAGCATGCAAAAGATTGGAAACTCCTTGCAGAATCTGTGAAAATGTGAATAATTTTAACACAATAAGAGAGATCGTCCAAAATACATATTATTTTTTATTTACTACTGTCCCGAGTAAGATATTTTACATAAAAGATGTTTACATATAGTCCACAAGACAAAACAAATAGCTGAAATTATTAAAATAACCCCATACAAAAGTTTGGGAACCCTTTTGGGTTCTTAATACTGTGCATGGTTACCTAGATGATCTACGACTGTTTTTTTTTTTGTTGTTGTTTTTTGATGGTTATTCATGAGTCTCTTGTTTGTTCTGAACAGTTCAACTGACCACTGTTCTTCAGAAAAATCCTCCAGGTTCTGCATTTTCTTCAGTTTTCCTGCATCTTTTGGATATTTGAACCCTTTCCAGCAGTGAGTCTTGATTTTGAAATCCATGATTTTGAAATCCATCTTTTCACACTGAGGACAACTGAGGGACTCAGTTACTTATTAAAAAAAGTACAAACATTCACTGATGCTCCAGAAGGAAACACGATCCATTAAAACCCGGGGGGTGAAAACTTTTTAACAGGATGAAGATGTCCAAATTTTTCTTATTTTGTTGAAATATCACCTTTTTCCATTTAGTACTGCCCTTCAGAAGCAACAGAAGATACCTGCATGTTTCCTGGAAGAAAAATTTATTACAATTTACCTTGATCTTCAAATTCAAAAAGTTTTCACCCCCAGCTCTTAATGCATCGTGTTTTTTAATAGTTGTGTCCCTCATTTGGCCTCAGTGTGAAAAGATGGATCTCAAAATCATACAGTCACTGCTGGAAGGGTTCAAATATGCAAAAGATTCTGGAAAACTGAAGAATCTTCAGCACCTGGAGGATTTTTCTGAAGAACAGTGCTCAGTTTAACTGTTCAGAACAAACAAGGGACTCATGAACAACCATCACAAAACAAACAAAATAAAGAGTCAAAGATCATCCAGGTAACCACACACAGTATTACCTTTGCAGGGGGTTATTTTAATAATTTCAGCTATTTTTTTTGTGTTGTGGTCTATACGTAAACATTCTTTTAAAAAAATATCTTACTCAGGACAGTACTAAATAAACAATAACATGCATTTTTTATGATCTTTCTTATTTTGTTTCTTTTTAATAGTTAATTTTTTTACTATTTGTGAATTTTTTAGATTATCAGTCATCAAAGCTTGTTAAATATTGGTCACAGACATGGAGATTTACTTTAAATTTCACCAAGCTGATTACTCACTAAAAACACTCCCCGATTATGTTTTCATGCCATTTTAATCTTATTTTGATGTAACAAAGTGGTTATATCTATGTGTGTAAGTTGTTTACTAACATTTTTTTTAATTAGTCTTCCCATTCACACCATTATATTGTTTATTCAGACTGATTCGCGAACACGGAAAGCGCACAAACACAAGAGGCGGGATTTATTGCATAAACCAATCACAGCCGATCATAACCAGTCATATCCAATCATATCGTGATGAAGGCATTGCCTTCTCTCACGTGACTTTCCCCCATTCCCCCAACAAAATCACAGCACGCTTTAGGGGTCTGTTAAAACTTAAAGAAGTCCACTTCCAGAACAAAAAATTACAGATAATGTACTCACCCCCTTGTCATCCAAAATGTTCATGTCTTTCTTTCACCAGCTGTTTACAACTGCATTTGGGATCGTTCAAAGCCGCATTTAAACTGCATTTTGGAAGTTCAAAATCGGGGCACCATAGCAGTCCATTATATGGAGAAAAATCCTGAACTGTTTCCCTCAAAAAGCATAATTTCTTTACGGCTGAAGAAAGAAAAACATGAACATGTTGGATGACAAGGGGGTGAGTACATTATCTGCAATTTTTTTGTTCTGGAAGTGGACTTCTCCTTTAATGGGTTTAGGGGAGGCGAGAGAGACGTGGACTCCTGCTGTAATTTTACCTGCTGGTGTCGCTGTTGGGCAATGTTTCTTTAAAAAAACAAGAGATTTATACACTTTTTAATGTTATATTTTGTAATATTTGCCTTTTATATTTGTTTTTTTTTCTCATCCAATTTTTTTTAATTTTTCTTTTTGGTGTCTTTCCATTTTTCTTGAAAGGGAAGTGGAGATATGACAGGAAGTGAATGGTACAGAGAGAGGGGGACAGGGTTGGGAAAGGTCCACGAGGCAGGACTCGAACTCGGGACACCCGAAGCGCAACTGCTCCATATGTCGGCACGCTGCCCACAAGGCTGACTCTCATCCAATTTTTTGAGGAGGCAAAAAATTTCCCTTGTTTTTTCCCTGTTTCCCTTGCCTCCTCGGAGGAAACGCCACAATTTCAATCTACGGTATTTTTTTCACAAAAGACTAATTTCTGATTCGATTACACTTTTTAAGCTACTGAACAGTAACTCAAATCAGCTGAACTCTAAATTAAAGGAACAGCTGATCGAAAATGCAAATTTGCTAAAAAAAAAAAAAAAGTACCCTGTTCATTTTTTGGTGTACCATTCTATTAACGTGTCTATATTTAATGTACATTTTAATCTAACAATTTTATTCTTTCTCTTTCTATTTCAGGTAATGACAAAGATTTTTATAGTTTTTAGACTTGGTTGACATTAACAACAATAACCAACTGACAAATTTCTAACATTGCATGTTATACACAACCATACATCCTTGAATATGGGAGATCGAAACGATAATATCTTAGAGGAAATTCATATAGATGCACAACAAGCAGAAGGGATGTGGTTTGAAAAAAAGGTGACCTTTGGCAGGGCCTGGTCTAAAAAGAAACAAGCCAAATTCATTCTTGCAAAATGATTTATGATGGTTTAGAAAGAAAGAAAGAATAAAAATATAATGATGTTTAAAGCTGTAATGTTTATGTTAACATTTTTCTTTTTAATTTATATATTTTTAAAAAACTGCTGTTGTTTCTGTATGACCTTATTGGTAAAGGTCACTACCTACACGGTTGCAAAGCAAACATACTACAGGCCTGCTAAAACAATATAAATGCACTAAGTAGAACAACTATATGAATTAATCTGATATGTCATATTTCTTTGAAGTAAGTCTTTTAACATCCTCCTTTAACTAGAGTACATATTCTCCACTAGCGCAAGTCATCTTAGACCTAGATGCAGGCTTACTAAAAATACAGCAATTGCTCTTATATCACATACCACATTTGATCAGAAGGAAAAGCAGAAGGGCTGCTTAAACAAACAACTTCCTATGCCAACCCAATGCCTCTAGTATATATTTTCCAATTAATTTTGAAAATGCGCATCCAGGCTAATGCCACGTGGGTGAAGTGTAAAACAGGGATCCGTGTGGCAAGTAGTTGTTGTAAGGATTTAATGTTGTGGATGTATTGAGGTTAATCTGTCTCTCTCACTAAACCTATGGTGGCCTGCTGAGAGATCAAAACACCCGGAGAAGATGAGAGATGAGGCAGGCATTTTATGTAACTCTTTGTACTTTCTTACATAAACGCAACCCCCCCAGGTTCCTATATCAACACTTAAAGCCGTCTTTCTGTGCTAAATTAGCCTCTTTTTATTATTATTAAAACTAGCAGATGCCTAAAACTCAAGCATCCTTTTTACAGAGGCTTAAACCTGGTTTAGGGAAATCCAGAGCCTGCATTTTAGCTTAAACCTATTGAGAAAGGAGATAAACCCAACAGAGTACACAGGATTAGCAAGAATCCACTGAGAGCCGCGGAGAAAGAGCCACCGAACGGATGGGCAAATGGACTCGGAGTGCTAGATATCCAACCTACTTACAACTAGGTCTGCGTAATGACTGCTAATACAAATTTCACCATGTCGATACCCAATTTAAAACACTTGCTGCTGTGTCGGTAACCGTTTCTCTGTGGAAAAAAGAAAGTCAGAGTCTTATTTTAAAGCATTCGTGACTTCCATTTGGGGCAGAGTAATTGGTAACCACAGGGAGAGTGTGTGTATCAAGAAAGGAAAAAGTCTTAGCTACCGTGTGTTTTAGTCAGGCTTGTGTGAACAAAAGATAAGCTGTGGCCTACAAACCTCTCCGAGTGAGACTCGTATCTTCGGCAGCACCAGCCACCCAGGTGGAGAGGATATGTGTGTGGGTTGCGTGCGTTCGAGCGATCAAAACGCACTCTGTCTTTCTGGTGGCGAGGGGTGTTGAAAGCCTGCCGATTCCCCAGACTTCACCTTGCCAAACTGACTTCACAGTCTCTGTCCTTGCCAAACGTACCTCAACATTTTCTTAGCACGTTTGCCGTCGTGCCATAAGCAGTGATATGCGTGTGAGGGATTCGCCGAGGTTAAATTTGTCTTGCTGAGTGCCCTGGAGAATACGCAGCAACGCTCCACTTTCTGCCCTCATGTATCATGGACAAAACAGTAATCACATGAACATCCACTCTAGGGACTTTTAATGTGACTTATTAGTTTTGAAGGATGATAGCAGAACATTTAGCCACTTCCTCATTTATCACAATATGGTTTAGCGTGCGTGTATTAGCGTAAGTGTATGTTGTCGGTATTTGAGCATTTGTAATATGTGAGAATATTTATCTGGCGGTGAGCCTCTGAAAAAAAATGCCCTGTGCAGTGACAAGGTCAGAGATGTAGAGGAGTAACTGGGTTAGTGCCAGGAGCATGTTGCCAGATTGCGTGTGTCCATCCTGTTGACGCAAGGCGTGAGTAGACAGGGAATGCTAATGTAAGAGTAACCACCCTGTCTGTCTGCATTTCCACTGAACTGTGCGGCATCTGGAGTCTTTAAAGAGGTCATATCTTACACTGTTTCTTTCTCTTGAGGTCCACTTATGTTAAAGTTTTTGCCAAAATGGGTGTAATCTTTTGTGATAATTTTTTTGACCCTTAGAATTAAAGGGATAGTTCATGCAAAAATGAAAATTGTCATCATTTACTTACCTTTGCGTCCAAACCTGTATGACTTTCTTTTCTCAGTGAAAAAAAAAAAGTGTCAGTGTTTCTTTTTGGTCTATACAATGAAAGTCAATGGGGTTAAATGTTGTTTACTTTGTGTTCCATCAAGTCATGAAGGTCTGTTTAAGTTTGTTTTAGTTTTTGGTGAATTATGCAGATAGGCAGGACATTTTTGATGTGGAAATGTGGAAAAGTACAGAGCTCCACACAAGACATGTGGGAGGTAAAAAAAAACAAAAAAATTCTGGCCAATAACAGAGCATTTTTTAATCAAAGCAAACCTCCCAAGTGTAAACACCCTTAGTTCACTTAGAGGAGTAGTTCACTTCCAGAACAAAAATATACAGATAATGTACCCCCTTGTCATTGAAGATGTTTGTGTCTTTCTTTCTTCTTTGGTAAGAAAATTATGTTTTTTAAGGAAAGCATTTCAGGTTTTCTCTCTGTATAATAGACTTCTATGGTGCCTCTGAGTTTGAACTTTCAAAATGCAGCTTAAATGCAGCTTCAAAGGACTCTAAATGACCCCAGCCGAGGAAGAAGGGTCTTATCTAGCATAATGATTGGTTATTTTCTAAAAAAAATTACAATTTATATACATTTAATCTCAAATGCTCATCTTGTCTAGCTCTGCGATGTGCTGGCATAGTCTTTGTATTCCAGTTCAAGACAGTTAGGGTATGTTGAAAAACTCCCATTTCATTTTCTCCTCCAACTTCGAAATCATCCTACATTGCTGTTTTACCTTTTTTTTTTTTTGTAAAGGGCGTTTGACCTTCTTTGCATGTTCACTTTGTAAACACTGCGTTTTGAAGTTGGAGGAGAAAATGAGATAGGAGTTTTTCGACATACCCTAACTGTCTTGAACCGGAATACACAGAGTTCACACAGAAAATAACTGATTGTTTCACTAAATAAGACCCCTTTCTTGGCTGGGATCGTTTAGAGCCCTTTAAAGTTGCATTTAAACTGAATTTTGGAAGTTCAAACTCAGGGACACCAAAGAAGTTCATTATATGGAGAGAAATCCTAAAATGTTTTCCTCAAAAAACATAATTTCTTTACGACTGAAGAAAGACAGACATGAACATCTTGGATGACAAGGGGGTGAGTAGGGTATCTGTAAATATTTGTTCTGGAAGTGAACTACTCCTTTAAAAGTGGAGTATGTAATATTGGTGGCTAGTGGTTGAAATGTGTACTGGAGTCTAAATTTTAAATACTGTTTCTCTCACCTCCTCCTCCTCAGATGTGACGCTCACATGGGTTTTTCAGTTTTTGTGGACAAGCAACAGGAGCGAGCTCAGTTGACAATGAAAGACGACGAGCCTTACACTGTAAGTTGAGTAATGAGTTGATTTATCCGTGTTTTAAAGGGGTCATCGGATGCCCATTTTTCACAAGTTGATATGATTCTTTAGGGTCTTAATGAAAAATCTATAATATACTTTGATTAAAAATTCTCAATGGTAGTGTAAAACAACACTCAAAACGAGCTCTGCAAAAATGGATTGTACCTTTAAATGCAAATGAGCTCTGCTCGCCCCGCCCCTCTCTTCTCTCCGTGGAGTGACCAGCTCTGAGAGACTGTTTACTTTAGCCGCGAAACTTGCTAACTAGCACGTTATTAGGAAAGGTGATTGCAGAGATTCATAAAAAAAACCTTATACTCACTTCTGCTGTAGGTGAAGCTGGATCACGAGTGATTTGTGCAAGCATAGATGCATTTATGTAGATCGGGAGGCGCATTCCCTTCACAAACAAACGTAATCCACTGCATCTTCAGCGGCTCAGATGTCGGGAGTAAATGATGATCTCCATTATAACATCCAGCAACACAACACCTCAGTCGCTCAATCTGAGACATTCTTGTCTAACTTACATCCCTGCTCCGGCATCAAAACAATGGAGGTCGGACTGTTACAACTGATTTAGGGCGGGTCTGAGGTAAGACGCTCATGTCAATCAACTATCATTGGAGCGGCTCGATTTGAAAAAGGGGATAATATTTTTATAGATTAATTAAAATCTTGTTATCATTATAGGGTAGATTTGTACGTACACTGCCAACACACAGTAATGTTCAAACAACATGTAAAAGTTAACTTACATGCAACTTACTTGCATCTGATGACCTCTTTAATATGCCTCTGGTCTTTTTAGAAGGATGACATGGCTTTTTAGGTTTGGTAGAATCTGCGATCTCTGAGGCAGTTCGTTTGCTGCCTTCCGTGGTTTTAATATGCTGTGTTTTCCATCAACTGGTGTCGAAATACTCCTGGTTAAACTGCCAGTGGGCAGAGTCAAACAGACCAAAACAAAAACAGACATTCAAATACATAGAATAGAGAATAGAACAGAGTCTGTAGCATTTTTCAGGGAAACAAGTATGTGTTTTTATGCTTTGGCATAGGGGTCGATACGGATCAAGTAGCCCAATAACCAATATTTTGAACTGATATAGATGTCTGGTTTAAAAATGAAAATTAACATAATAATTAAGAATAACAAGAGCTCTGACAAAATCTTTCTTTAAATGCTTTTCAATTATTTTATCAGCAAATTGATTTTGAAAATGACAGATACCGATAACCGTAAAAAAAATGCTTAATATCGCCGATAAACAATCAACCTCTACCTTAGTACAGTCAAAAAAAATTACATACGGCACCTTTAAACGCCCCTGCAAACTTGTGTTCATCTCCCTCCACATTTAAGTGCAAGGCCCACATCTTAAAATCCAATCAGCCAGTGGACAGAAACAAGTCTCTGCCTGACATGTTTTCTTTCTTGGTAATTTGTTACTACTGGAATGTACATAGAAATATGCAGAAAAGGGTCTGCTACTTTTGTTTCATCACAACTTTAATAATTCATGGCCAGACTGGTAAAACTTTTTCCCAATTACCAGAGCTTTCAAACAGGTACAAGTAAACACATGTAGTTATGTTAGGTCTTCAGTTTAACTGACTGAAGTGTTGGGAAAATCATCCTTTGCCAATTTATACGTTACTGAACCAGGCTTTTTAATGAAGCTTCTATTGCGAGTCAACCTACACACACAAACTCACACACAGAGTTTGATAAATAAAGTGTCAAGACTGTAAATGCCACGCCAGGATATGAAAAGTAGCAGTTTGTGACATTATAAAAGAGGAAGTTGTCATGATGAATAGTATATATGTGTTTTCACATTTTAAACAGATTACAAGGTGTGTTCTAAAGATGTAAGATTGAAAGTGTCAGATGTTCCGTCTCTTTTCCTTACCTTTAGTTCTTTTTACACATATATGTCTGTCAGATCTTTCTTGCTTCCACTCTTTTTGTCTTTTCCCCCCTCACAAAGTCACATCACATAACTGCCACACCTTATTTCTCTGCTGTAGTGTTGATCTGTCTTGTTAATGCTAACCCTAACTTGAGGAGACAGGTCACAGGAGTCTCTAACACAACACCAAAACAGTCTGGACAATGACTGCATTTACATGCACAGAAATGTTCATGTAGCAGTCATGATTTATTCAGATTCTGATATTCAGATTATGTTAACTGGCCTTTAAAAGTTTGGAGACTGTAGGATTTATTAAAAAGTTTTATTCAGCAATGATACATTAAATTGATCAAAGTAACAGTAAAAACATTTGTAATGTTACAAAAAGACTTCGTAAGATTTTATGCTGTTCTTTTGAGCTTTCAATGAATCCTGGGGAAAAATGAAGATTTTTTTTTATACAAGTATAAAACATAAAACTAAGTAAGCATACAAGAAATCTTTCAGAAACATTAAAAATTCTTACCCCAGACCCCAAATTTTTGAACCGTGTGTCACACAAACACATAAACCTGATTATATCTAAATGGGCCTGTATTACAGTTTCTAGACATCTGAATAAAATACAGACTCTAACTGAACCTTCATTTATTTTTGCTCATTTCTGTCGAAATTAGAGTAATTCTGGGTTAAACAGTCAAGCAATTGAGTAAACATATTTTGGAAGCAATAGAAAATAGAAGCAAGTATCATAAATCAAAATACAGATGGTTGAAAGCACTGTAAAAATCTCATGACCTACATTTTGCTGTTTATTGAGCTTGTTGTCAAGGACATGAATGAGGATTAATGAGTCAAAATGACTTCAATTACTGTGCATAAGTGCCAAAAATGTAGCACTTGCTGTAAAGCATTGCAGTAAAGAATGTGTATGATTTATTCAGAATAGAGTATATTGATTATATAGTCTTAATGTATTAAGAATATTCTAATAGCATGTATATAGAAATATTTCAATAGCTGTGTAACATGTAAACATCTATTTCTACTTAGAGTATAGATCATAATTGGAAAGTCATGTGCATGTAAACATGGTCAGTGTACTAGTGTGGGCGTACTTGTGAACATATCTTTGTTTTTATGTTCTTTCTGTGTGAGTTTGTGGTTGTCTGTATGTATAAATGTGTGAGAGGCCAAGTATCTCGACACCCCCTCGAAATCTCTCA
Organism: Labeo catla; assembly: GCA_012976165.1. Classification (NCBI taxonomy): domain Eukaryota; kingdom Metazoa; phylum Chordata; class Actinopteri; order Cypriniformes; family Cyprinidae; genus Labeo; species Labeo catla. The sequence goes on along the minus strand of VONZ01000015.1, from coordinate 241,349 downwards.
TTACAGTTTCCTCCTGGCACTGTGGGGCCCTCTCTCTGTGCCACACCGTTCTCTGTCCAACTGTCTGGAGACATGGCTGGAGGGGACAAGCAGTCCAGATCTGTCCATCTGCATGTCCCCATGGCCCCTCAAATCCCTACTTAAGAGGGGACATATGACGACCTTCTGTGGAGAGCTGACCAATTTACTTACATTTTCATCTCAGGTTTGTTATGCTTCATTTGGACCCATCGTTGTAGTCCTTTAATGAGAAAATGTGTTGGAAATACTCCTGTTTTTAGACCCAAAGACGTTAAGTAGTGAGGAATGCTTCTGGCCTGCTAAATCTGTGCGTGCCAATGCTGACTCACTCAAGCAGGCTGTCGTATCTAACAGCGAGGGCAGAAGCAGGTCAGCATAATGCAGCACAGGAAAAACTAGGACTTTTCATCCCATCCAATGTCTGAATGTTCACAAAACCAAGTCAGCCAAGCCTAACATGCCTTATTTTCCCCTCTCAGTCTTGTTTGCCTGCCCCCAATCACCCCTAGAGAGTCATTCAGATCTTTAGTTTCCACTCACCTTCCCAAAACGGCCTCTAATCATTCCATCTCCTGCTTATCACCGCATAATTGGAGGTACAGCAATTAGTGTGGTCTAATTGATCCAAGTATGGACAACACCGGACTGACGCAGCAGTTTAGCATAGGGCTAATTCCCATCACTGTGTAAGAGAGCGCTTGATAAATCAGAGAGAGCAGAACAGCACATTTCACTCTCCGACTCTCGGAAAAGTGGCTCAAACGCGCACCATTATTGGCACATTCACTCGTACTGGCCACTGGAAAGTGGGTTGCAGTGAAATATAAGAGTCCAATTATTCACACTGTAAAACAGCTATCTGCTTAGCCAAGCACCTAGGGAAATTCAATAAGTTGTTCCACAGATGAGGCTTGGCTTTTACTGGACACAGATTTTGTGGGCATCTATCACACAGTCTCGCAGACGAACTAGTCTGCCGATACGATGCACCGGACAGCAGAGTAAAATAAATGGTGTGCTCTCTCAGCAGGCCTTAAAATTAAAGTGAGACATTGTGGACATGTTGTATTTGGAAAATAATGGCCCCATGCATGCACTTTTTTGCTTGGGGAGCATTATTTTTTAGCACCTCGGGTTTGAATTGTTGTATACTGTTGGAAGGATGCCTCAAATCCTGTGTGAAAGCCGTCGCCTGTAATCCGGCTAATCCTCTCAGGTGTGGCGTTACTCACAGGAAGGTAGCTTATTGGTGATGGGGAATCAAGGCCAGGGCATCTATCAAACATGCACCAGGAAAAGCAGAGTTGATTTAAGCTGCTTAAAGCTGTGAAACTGGTAAACTTTTAGCTTATTGGTATATTATACACTATTTGCATTTGTATTTGTTCATATAGTCTTGCCACAAGAGAAGCAGAAGACTAGCGTTTACGTCTTAAATTCTGCCTTTGGCACTTCTTAGTACCTCCACTGAGCCCTTGGGAAAGCTACTTATTCTCTGTTTGCCCTGGGGTGCTACAGTGTTTTCAAACATCCTCAATTTAGTGTTATTTAAGACAAAGATATGCAAAGCAAGGTGATAATAGTGGAAGCTTAACCTTAAAGGAGGAGAAGTCCACTTCCAGAACAACAATTAACAAATGATTTACTCACCCCCTTGTCATCCAAGATGTTCATGTCTTTCTTTCTTCTGTCATAAAGAAATTATGTTTTTTGAGGAAAACATTTCAGCATTTTTCTTCTTATAATGGACTGGTATGGTGCAAAATGCAGTTTAAATGGGGCTTCGAACGATCCCAAATGCAGTTGTAAACGATCCCAGCCGAGAAAGATGTCTTATGTAGTGTAACGATCAGTTATTTTAATAAAAAGAATACAATTTATATACTTTTTAATGCCAAACCATATTGGTACCATATTTGTTATTGGACCATATTAGAGATCACTTATGGAAATGTTATTTGCTGTCACAGAATAGTAAAGGGTTAGTTCACCCAAAAATGAAAATTCTGTCATTAATTACTCATCCTCATGACCCGTAAGACCTTTTTTCATCTTCGGAGCACAAATTAAAATATAGCTTAAATATACCTAAATTAATTATTTAAAAAATATTTTTTTTTTAATTTACAAAAGAAATATATATATATATATATATATATATATATATATAATTTAAATTTATAATTTAATGAGTTAAATAATGAAAAAAAAAAATTATAATATAATGAGTTTTCCTTTAGGCTTTATAGGATTTTGGGTAAATTTGGACAGGCCCCTTTTTTAAACAGTTATAGCAGTTATTAACAGTTATTAACAGTTATATTTTTTGATAATTACTGACCTGCAGAGTCCAAAGAATTGTACTGCAGTGTTTTTTCCAGTTCCTATTTTTTTTTTTTTTCTTTTACATCTTCTCAATCATTTAACAAATGATTTGATTGACAGCAGTGGTTCTAGAGGCAGAGCTGTCCAGAATAAGGAGTTCTGTCTATGATACAAATATCATGTGTATGTGCAAAAAAACACGCAAGGTACAATCGTTTATACCAGTGGTTCCCAACCATGTTCCTGGAGACCCCCCCAACACTGCAGACCTTTGGGGCTGTGTGAATCAAACAGGCCCACCAAATGTCGTTCCAAACGGCCTCTGTTAACCTTGTCTAACAGGTGCTTAAACTTCATTGGCCAATGGTAGCCATGTTTTTTTTTGAGATACGCAAATGTCCTTATAGTCAATTGTGGCACTTTGGACCAAGACCGTGCACAGCGATTTTTATGTTGATAGGACAAATGGTTGCCTAGGTATAGCCATTACTTTTCTATCTTGTAGCGCCACCACATGGCGAAGTTCTACAACTTGAAGAAGTGTTTACAAGTGTTCAGTGTATGGCGAAGATATCTCGTTCTGTTCAGGAGTTACAGGCATTTTACTAAAAATGGCCCTGCCCCTTTCGAATGTTTTGGCATCCCTTTGCGACAGTGAGTCTTTTTTTGATAATTATAGATGTTCGCTCTCCTAATAATCTCTCTGCACTGGTCTGGTTCAGATAGGGCAAAAAAGTCAGTTTTCCACAAAATACAAAATTCCTGAAAATTTTGCTGGGCTCACAATTAAATCATTTTGTCCGCCGTGGCCCAAGGATTCCAACGATGTAAGACACTTGAGCCTGCAACTGACAGTTGAGGAGTTATGAGCGATTTCATATTTATGATGGCTGTGACGCCCCGTCAGGCCGATTGGGACGAGACTTGGGCCATTGTCAGTGGTGTGAGTACTGCCATTCGTCGAAGTTTTAAGTCTCTACAACTTACGGTTTGATTCTTGGCCGTTCAAACAATTACAATAGGGTTTCAACACTACACATTTGACCAGCTATTTTTTATCAAATCCAAGAGTTGTCTGACCCTGCATAGACTGCAATGCTTTTGACACATTCAAGGCCCAGAAAGGTAATAAGGACATCATTTAAATAGTCCATGTGACATCAGTGGTTCAACTGTAATTTATGAAGCTACGAAAATACTTTTTGTGCACAAAGAGAACAAAAATAATGACTTTATTCAACAATTTCTTCTCTTCCGTGTCAGTCTTTGATGTGAATTCATGAGAGTACCATGATATATACATATGCTCCTGCTGACGCAGGAACGTTGAACCTGGAAGTCATTATTTTTGTTATTTTCATAGCTTCATAAAAATAAGTTTGAACCATTGATGTCACATGGACTATTTTATCGATGCTCTTACTACCTTTCTGGGCCTTGAACGTGTCAGTTGCACTGCTGTCAATGCAGGGTCAGAAAGCTCTTGGATTTCATCAAAAATATCTTAATTTGTGTTCTGAAGATGAACGAGGGCCTTGCGGCATGAGTAATTAATGGCAAAATTTTCATTATTGGGTGAACTAACCCTTTAAACAGTATATTTTGTGGCCGGTATACAGTGTATTTATTTGACTCTCTGCAGACACGCTGTGATGGTTTTAAGATAGGGCACAAGAGGGGAACATGCCACAATCTGTGGTCATGATGAGTTAAATGTTGCCCTTGGCTGGAGCAGCTATGTGGTTGTTATATACAGTTAGGAGGGTATGTTGCAATCCTTGTCATTTTTGCTGAGGTTTAGTGAACTAATCAAACGGCCCTCATTCAAATGGATTTCAATATATACGTAGAACTGGATCCTTAATGAATAAATGCGTGTCTTTTTTAATTACGATAAGGATATTTCAATATCAAGGCCGTTTTCCTGTCGAGTTCTGGGTAGAAATGGTTGTTTTGTTTGTTTGTAGCGCTAAAGCGTTTTCATATGTCACATGGGGTGTTTGCATGTAACGTGCTGCTGTCACTTACATGACTGCTGCAACCTTTCATGCCTGTGCGCTTTGACCACAAGAACATCTGCATCCTTTCTGAAACTCACGTCAGAGACAGAGTGGGAGAAACCCGCAGCGTTAAACAGACACACATGACGGGTCTATGTCAAATGCATGTTAGAAAACTTGTATCTACGTATGGACAGCTTGCGAATGCCACACATGCTTAATCCACACTAATTTAATTCATAAAAATAGCTTTATGTGCATATAGGCAGTTGTGCTGACGTGCATGCATTTCATTTCCTCTGCAAGCTCTTTAAACTCACACAGACAGACAGAAAGGTCATGTGCCGACCAAAGCTGTTTATTGATGAGGGTGTCATTACATTGATAAGTCCATTAAAACGACAAACTGCGCTGCTACCATCATTATGTACACAAAAGTGCTTTCATTTCTATTTGTGCTTAGTACCTGCCATGACGTACTATAGCACACTACGGAAGCAGACATACACATGAATTAAGCAATTCTAATTGCCCAAAACACTGAGCTAACATTTAGAAGACTCCTGTCTATTGAAAGGGTTTGTGTGCAAAGATGTGGTGGTTTTATTGCAGAAGAGTGAATGACTGAAAATGATGACAATCTATTACGCATAAGCCTACAAAGAGTTGTCCTGATGTATCGTTTCCTAACAGTTCCTAAAAGAACAGTTCAGCCAAAAATTGAAATTGTCATCATTTGCTAACCCTCATGTTGTTCTAAACCCATATGACTTAATTTCCTACTTAACACACAAGAGAAGTTTTGAAGAATGTTTATGCAGCTCAAGTACGGACAATGAAAGTAAACAAGGGTCAGTCAAGCTCCAAAAAGAACAAAAAAGCACCATGAATCATCATAAAATTATTTCATACAGGTTAAAAGTCAGCCATATGGATTTTTCGTCTTGATTTACACTTTCATTGTATTGGAAAAGAGCAGCTTGGACATGTTTGAAAAATAAAAAAAACTCTTTTGCGTTCCAAAAGTCATACATGTTAAAGTCTGAGGTTATTTTGGGGTGAACTCTTCTTTTAGGAACATGAATATAGCACCAATACTATCATGACAACATCAGTTCAGCATTTTTGTGTGAGCTCGAACTTAACACATTGTCATACTTTATGCATATTTTCTGTTTGACACAGTGAACACAATGTTTGCTTAAAAGGCAGATGATGTGGTTATTCATGTAAAGGCAACAAAATCTTCTGATTCAGTGTAATCACGTACAGCATGACTTGACCTGAATGACAGTTGGATAATACTGAAAAACAATGACTGGAACTGAAACATCCAGGCCGCAAGTTTTTGAACAACATAATATACTGTGGATTAAACATCAGTTGTAGGTTTTGTGACCATTCAGAAGTCAACTTTTGATTGCATAATGAATAATAATAAAAAATCGGACTATCAAATTGGACATCTAACTATGAAAAATGTAAAACAATACATTTGAGGCAGCATGGTCATAGTTTGGCCACTTATTGATTCTGAAGAATGCTTTAGCTGATGACTCCTAATGTTGTATGTTTCTCAAGCATTTCTTATTATTGTCACATTCAGCCGATCATAGAGGATCCGACGTAAGATTTCTCACCTCACAGTCTGTAATAGCTGAAACAGCACCATGCTGAGATTGTAAATGAGCTCTGGGCCTGAAAACGCTGTTGCTTTGGTGAATATCAGGTCAGGAGTTTGGTTTTGTTGCTGTACAAACCATTGTGTTGGTCTGTGAAGTCTTCTGTCACAGATCAGCTTGGTGGTATAAAAATTCTTCAGTTCTGAAAGGGAAGACTACTTTGGTGACAATCACCGATTTTGGCAGCAGGTTTCCGGCAGACATGGAAATGAGGAAGTGTATGTTTCGCATATGACAGGTTTAGCAAAGCTGAGTCTGGCCTGTGTGAAATTAGCATTGTCCTTGGTTTTCTATCCCACAGAATGCTGTTCATTAATCGCTAGCCCAGAAGTAGGAGGTGCCGACCAGATGGGTATTTTTACACTGCTTCAGTTATATACAGCTTTCTGCATTTATCACTTTGACACTAATTTGCCTGAGCCCATCTGTGATGTGTCGCTCCTATTTTCTGGCGCTCTTAGTAAAATATCAAATAAATAAATAACCGTCAGGTAAAACTTAAACAAAATGAGAAAATTAAAAAAATGTTTAAATAGATGTTTTATTTACAGTTGAAAAATGCACCCAAAAGTATTGTGGCATTTTAAAATATTTAATGTTTAAAAAGGTACAACTTTGCAGATTGACCTTTGATGCTACATACAGTTGTTTTGCAGATCATCTACAATGACATACAATGGCCAAACGGAGTGCATCTTAGTAATGGCTGAATCAAAGCAGATCCACAGTGGGCTGATGTTTTTAGTCCTGAGTCCGTTAAATCGACTGCTGGTGTTTGGTGCTGTATTGGTTCAGTGTGTGACCTGATACATTTCAAGAATGTATGAGACAAATTTGATTGACATATGTCTTAATGCGAAGACTCGCTCCTGTGTGTGAATTTCAGGCTTGGTGAGCCGTTTCACAATTTCAGAATCTGCTAAAATCATGAACGTATCGTTTCCTGAAATAATTTCCCTGATGATTGTTGAAGGCGCAAGCCTTTTGTTTACCTATTCACAAGTTCTTATTTATAACACATGCAAACTTGATTTTGGTTCTTCATAATACAGACTTTTTTGCATTATGAAATTAATGCCATCCATTGCCTCACTTGTAATGAAACATTAACTTGCGTTATTACTACAGTTTCTACCATTTTGAGCATTTTAAATGCCAACAATTTTGCTTTAAAGCACTAAATCTTTCTGCGCTATACATATATGTAGAGGCAATGTTTTTACACGTTGAAAATCCTCATATTGTTGTGTTTTATGAATGAAGGCCTCGTATCACAAACCACGTCCATCTTTCCTATCAGTCCTCGTGTTTACCGCCATTTCCCTTTTCGAAACACAGATACCTGAATTACATGTGTAGTTTGACCACCGAATGTGGCGTCATTCTAAAAACCACTTGATAAAACTAAGATTTTCGCAAACTATCGTGAATTAGAAAAAATACTGATCGTACAGAACTAGTTCAGTCAACTCTTTCCTACAATAAGGAAACACAAGAAGCTGGAGACTGTTTACGCCTCTGTGGTCAGTGTGACAAAAGTAGTCATTATGCAGTGCAAACAGTGAGGTTAAACCAAGAGCAAATACACAGCAGGTCCCTTTCCTTTTGTGTTCCTTTGCTTTGCACAGCATGCCGCTGCATCTTCACAGGACGTTGAGAATCAGTTTATGTAAGATATGAACTGCAGGGTATGTTGTCTCTTTTTTGACAACTGTTGGTGGGAGGTAAATAATGCCGGTCTCCCGGGTGCCAACTGAACTGAAATTAATAAGAGCATACGGGTAAAAAAAAAAAAACAAGACGGATCCTGTTTTGAGAAATCGGGGCATTCTGTCACTTCGGTTGGCTTTGGATGGTTTCTCCGGGAGAGAAAGAGACGCTCACACACACACAGATCATCACAGATGAATTACCTACGGGAGGCACTAGGACCTAGACAAACGATCCCTGAGAGAGTCAATGGGGGCCAGCTGGCAGACACAGATTTCTCGCCCTGATCGGGGCAGCTGCAGCCAGACTGCAGACATGACATGCATTTCAGCGAGCCGGTGCGGGAGCCCCCTTCGCACGCCTCCCCGCCCCGGCAGACGCTCGGTAAGCGCAGAGCCCGACCCCTGCATAAAAGCTGCTGCCTGCATGGACAGATGCACAGTTCCCTGAAAGAACCAATCCCAACCCCCCAAACCCTAACCTTAACCCCCTTTTGTCCACAGTCCAAACAGTTCAGGCACACACTTATGCACACACACACACACCTGCACGCAGGGCCGATGCAGAGCTGCCTTTAAATCACATGCGAGTCTTAACGTCTGCAGCAATGGCAAGGTGATGAAAGTGCTATTACCTAATTAAAGAATATGATATGAATTATGCGTCTGCAGTGATTACCTATGCATGCTTTACTGTAAGTGCTGGAGGTTTTAATAAATGATGTCTCTCATCTTTTCCTTTTCATCATTTTTACTTCAGGGTTTCAGAATATTAATGCACCAATGCTGTCAGCAGACCTCTATATTTATGCACATTGAAACTTCTGATTAGGAGTTTACATCATGGAAATTATAGTGCTGTATAATAAAGGACTTGTTCACCCAAAAATGTCCTTGCCTTCATGGATTCTGTGGAGCACAAAAGGTGATATTTTGAAGAATGAATTCAGTGGTTGACATATGGACAGCTGACACATTCTTCAAAGTATCTTCTTTTGTGTTTTGTGAAGAAATAAATTCATGTAGTTGAGGAAATGATGACAGGATTTTCTTTTTTGGGTGAATTGTCTCTTTAAATTGTCTCTGAAAGGACAAGCAATTAGTTTATCGAGCCACTGGGAAAAATTGTTTTTGTGTCCGAAAATTACACCCAGCTGCCTCTGAAGAGTCAAACAAAATCTGAATGTCTTACTGTCCCAAACAGCTCTGCAAAGCCCTGTGTGTCTGTTAGCTAAACCAACAAGATGTGACATGCTTGGAAAGGAAAGCAATAGCACTTACGGAATTCATTGAGAAAAATAAACACATGGAAAAAGGAATTGTCCAAGTACAACATGGACAAAATATTTTCAAATTGGCAGCTATGCAGGCCTGACCACATTACAGAGGACTTGACTTTAGTAGGTGAATACTAGGTCTGAAATGCTGGGCACGAGCAAGTCCCCAGAAATCATTTCGTTCACCTCTGGAGTGCAGTAATCTGGAAAGTCAAAATGGGATCCTGAGTTAGCATGAAATGCTTCGAAGTCCTTGTCCAGAGCAGAGCAGTCCATAGGCATACTGTTGGAAATGATATGCAAGAGTTCCTCGTCCAGTTCCTCATCCGAACACACTGACGACACCAAAGAGGAGGAGCTGGTCGAGGTCGGCGTGGAGGATCTTCCAGACGTCGACCCTCGTGGCTCGCTCGCCGTGGACTCCGGGAGAGCCTGGCACTCGTTGTCCGAGGAGAGACTGCTGGTTTGAGAGATGGGCACTTTCACTCTGAGCTCAGGAACTGGTTGCTGGTCCTCAGAGGGAACGGTGGCCTGCTGGTGAAGGACAAAGTGACTTGACGGGTTGCGATCGTCTCGCAGAGTCACTGGACTTTCTATGTTTACATCCATTGTGTCGTCATCGCTCACGCTCTCGCTGTAGCTCTTGTATTTATTGCCGTTAAAGTTCATTTTGGGCTTGTTGGAAGCAGGTTTGATCTTTAGCCCTTTGCAGGACAGCCCGGCTGATCTTCCTGAATGGGGCTTGCTGGATTTCATAGGCAACTTCTCTCCAAGTTTCACAGGGGTGGAGCACTTGCTCTTCTTCCTGGGCCGGTACTTGTAGTCAGGATAGTCAGCCATGTGCTTTAGACGCAGCCTTTCAGCCTCTTTGATGAAGGGTATCTTCTCGTAATCGGGCAGTAGTTTCCAGCGCTTTCCAAGGCGCTTTGAAATCTCAGCGTTGTGCATGTCAGGCCACTGCTCCATGATCTTCCGTCTCTCAATCTGGGACCAGACCATGAAAGCGTTCATTGGTCTCTTGATGTGCCCCGTTGGAGTTTTGCACCAGTTGGGGTCTTTGTTAGAAGGTACATGTCCAAACACCTCAGCGTCGTCCTCTGCCGCCAGTCCCACGAAGACCTCTCTGGTAGAATTGCCATCCATGACTGACGAGTATTTGTGGGTCCTTTGCTGAACCATGATGCAACGCTGAGATCTATTCAGTAGGTTCCCTAGAGTCATCCATGACGAGACACTCTAAGATGCAGCAACTCATCAATTCCTGCTTTTATCCTGAAACAAATACAGACATGTCTTCAGTGACCTCTTATAAACTTACTCATCTGTTAAATACAAACTTTCATTTTTTCCAAGACATCTGACATCATTAAATGTAGTCTTTTTAAACATGATAGATAGACAGATAGATAGATAGACCTTATTTAGTTTTATATATATATATATATATATATATTTAAAAACATATTAGAGTTTAGTACTTACAATAGAAATGAAGAGAGCTTCTTGCTTACTATGCACAATCACTTGCTCTCCTCACATAAGCATCTCCCCGGCTGCAGCAGTTGTGGTGGAAGTCACAAAAAGCTGTCCAACGTCTGCCTGCTGTTTAATCACTCTGTCCTGTGTGCGAACCCTCTCTCTCAGATGCTCTCTATCCTCTCAGTCACTCTCTCTATCCTCGTCTGGCGTTTCTCCTCCCTGCTCCCTCTTTGTAGGGACGCCCCCCCTCGTCTGCTGTTTTATAAACCCACACTGTAAACAGCTCAACCTTACCAGACAGAGTCTCCTCCCCTTCCACCCACCGCTCTCAGTCGTGGTGTGTGTGTTTGTGCGCGTGTGGGTGTGTTAGTGTCAGGATGGGGGGGTGAAAGTTTCCATGCATCGAGGCACATCTACGGTGCAGCGGATGGAAAGAGAAAGAGAGAGAGATGCTAACTGAGGAGGTGTTAAAATGCTACAAGCAAAAACTTAAATTAGGACAAGACCTTCAAGGCAGCCTGGCACATGTAGAAACATGTATTCATGAGTTTGTGATGTAATTCTCCATTTTCAAAATTGGAACTAGCACACTTGCAGGCATGTATTTAATGTTGGGATTTTTATTTGTGTATTTTTCATTTAAATGTGTGTAAGTCAAAGTGTGTGTTTTAAGTCATGTAACTGAGTCTTTTTCATCACTTTGTATTTTGGGCTATTTTTACATTACTTTTAATGTTATAATTAATATCAAAATGTACAATTTAGAAAATGAAGACATTTTTGTGATATTAAATATACAGTCAATATTGTTTAATTGATTGATTGATTAATTATGGCTGCTTATTTTCCTATTTGAATATAATATAATATAATATAATATAATTATTTTCTATTTTATATCTATATTATATATGTGGAGATTTCCTTTTCCTGTTTTTAGCTAATCAAAATAAAAATGTCAATAAATATTAAATTATAATAAATATAATATTTTTAAAGCCATTTATTTTAGTTTTTAAATGTGTTTGATTTACATTTATTTAGATATAATTTTGCATAATTTTAAATATTTTTTTATTTAATTAAAATGTTTTCGAATATGTGTAGGTGAAAGTTTGTATTTTAAATGATGTAACTGTTTAACTGAAACTTTTTCTGTACTTTTTATTTTTGGGCAAATTTTACATTTATTATTATCAATAATAATTTGCAAAATATACAATTTAGAAATGTAAGACGTCTTTTTGTGATATTAAATATACTGTTTAGCAGCCATTTTTATATATTTAATTTTAAATTTTTGCATGCTTATTTTACCTTTATTTTATATATTAAAATATATTTTATTTATTTTATATTTTATTATATATAAATTATATATATATTATTATGTAACTGAATCTTTTTTTGCCACATTTTATTTTTGGGCTATTATTATTATTATTATTATTATTATTATTAGAAAAATATACAATTTAGAAATGCAAGACATCTTTTTTGTGATATTAAATATACAGTGTAGCAGATGATATTCTATATGTAATTTTTGCTTACTTATTTTCCTATTTTAATATAATTTTATTGATATATTATTTATTATATAATAATATATTATATTATATAATATATTATATATTATTATTTATTATTATTTATATTATTTATTATATATAATAATTTTTATATAATATAATATATATATATATATATATAATATATAATATTATATAATAATTTATATAATAATTTTTATTATTATTACTATTACTATTACTATTATAATTACTATTACTATTTTTATTATTATTACTATTATTATTATTATTATTATATTTTCTTGATATATGATTTATTATATAATTAATTTATTTTCAGCTTTATTATAATCTAAATTATATATTTTATGTATCTGAATCTTTTTGCCACTTCTTTTAAAACTTTTTTGTGTAGCAGCCAATATTTTGTATTTAATTATGCATGCTTATTTCCCTGTTTGAATTATTATCATTAAATTTAATTATTTAAATTAATTACATTGAAATAATAATTATAATAATAATAATAATAATTATTATTATTATTATTATTATTATTGTTGTTGTTGTTGTTGTTGTTGTTAACAAACATACATCTTTTTTGTGGTATTAAATATTGTGATATTACAATTGCATATAGCATGTTTCACTGTAAAATATGTTAACTCAAGTATTTTACGAAACTGTCCTTTTATATTACATGAAAATAAATGTGTATGATCACTAAAATGTCATGGATTAGATGTTTGTAATGGATTGATGGCTGAATGGATATGGACAAAGCTGCTAAATTAGCTGCAATCTGTATTTTTCCTAATCTTAGACACTGACGCAGTGGGCACTGTCTTTTTCTAGTGGCTGCATACATCAATTCCTTCTGTAAAGTAAAATGTTAATGAAGGAGCATGGGGAATACAGAACATCTAATAAGCATGCCTTCAGACTCTGAACATTAAACGGGAACATCAGAAAGCGTCTGCAACTGTCCTGGCATGACATCATTACATCTCGACGAAACCGACAATTAGAATGAGCTATCATCATCTGAATAGATACAGCCACTAATGCTTTAGTGAAATATGTCATCCGATCCATATGGCCAGCGTCGCTGCATCGATACGCCATTGCATCGATACACGCTGAAATGCCCCAAAACAGTTAATTAAAGCAGACTGTCACTAAAGTGCCAATAATGGTAATATACATTTAGTAATCAATGAAGGGCGGTCGTCAGAACCCAAGGCCTGAAGTGCAAGCTTGCATTTCTCCGGGTATTTCCATAGAATGGGCAACTGTCCAAAATCTTGTCTGCCAAATTATATATTCCCATATAGTCATGCATCGGTCAACTCATGTAATTCTGATATAGGTGCACGGGCAAGATTTTCTCGCTCTCTGAATCAGCAAAAAAATCAAATCCAATTACAGATATGTTTGCGCGGCCTATTGTGTCAAGTTCATTGTGAGCATCCGTCCATTGAAGCCTCTTAACAGCGTCAATATGTCCTCCAGCACTTAACGTAATGATCTGGGCCACGTCATGGTGTGTCAGACATATTCGTTTGACAAATAAAACTTTACCCCGACATTAGCCCGACACTAGAGAGCAGGGGCGGGGGTGTTAAACGAAAAAGACAACAACACTATCACCCACCGACCTACTTCAGGCCCTGGCCAAATCCCTGGCCAGACCTAGACACATCATCTAATTACGGAACGGGCAGAAAAGGGAGGATTGGACCCCCTGAGCAGGATGGGTGTCTGTCTGGCTGATAAGGACAGGACCTCCTCCTCTTCTGCACCCTTCCCGAGCGAGCGTTAGAGCGGGACACAGATAGATCATCTTTCAGGGATTAGTGGGCAGAGGGAGGAGGGCACCGCCTGATCTCACTGCTGCTCCAGTTTCCAAATAAGAGGCAGCAGTGATGCCACCACAGTGCTAAATAAACATGGACGACACATGCTGGACCACCTTATAACACTCTTTTACATTTTTTTGTTTTGCGGTTAATTCCATTCACAAAAACTATGATTAAAAATGTTCGTTGACGACCTTTTTTCCCATTACTAAAATGAGATGACAATTAGACAACAGTAATGTCATATATTTAGTATCGTTGGTGATAAAAGACAAGAGTAAAATGTATTTTAAAAAATATTTCAAAATATTATTGCAGACTGCTGTACATGCCTCTACTATGCGAGCTTTCATGTGTACAGTTACCAGATATCAGTGTATCCTTCTATGTTAAAAGGTGATTTGCTTAATTTTTGCAATCTGGCAACCATGCACACGCTCTACATTGTGGAAGCGCCTATGGCCAGAACACATGCTGGGTTATTTTGGTTTGGTTAAATGTTTTTACCAAACATGTTGGGTTAATTTATTTAAGTCAACTATTGTTTAAAAATTATTTACTTTGCTGGCTTAAAATGGACTGGAACTTATAAAACACACACACACACACATACACAGACTTACTAGAGGCAACAGCAATAATCAAAAGAATGAACATTTATTATTAAACAAGAACACATGGACAAAATACAAGACTAATTGAATTTATTTGGGTTAAAACTGCATAGTTTACAATATTACATACATTTAAACTTGTTTAATAAGCATAAAAATTCAACATTTGAAAGTAGCGTTTTAATTTTAGTGGATTCAACTGTTCTCTGTAATTACTTTTTACCTAAATAGCACTAATTCTTGTGCCAGTGTGTTGCTGAAATCTGAGCCGGTGAAGGGCTGCTGTTTGGCGGGGTAACTGCAAACTTCAGACCGCGGCCTCGCTTGTCACTCATAGCTGAAAGATGCTGTGACTGACTCCATAACCATAAACAAACAGTACTGACATTAGAGAATATATTTTAACATCAAATTAAACTCAGTACTATAACAAATAAAATCCATTTATTTTATGCAAGGCAAACGGCGTTTCCGTCATGCGAAGTGACACAGCTGACTGACATCTCATCTTTATGTTGCGTTGTGTAAAATAATACAATTACACAGTAAGACTTTATAAATTAAATAAAATGTATACAAACCTTTATTTCGCTGAAGAAGCGCACCAAATCGGTGGCGCTGAGAACTGCTCTCTCCTGTAGAGGACACAAAAAGCCCGCGCTCTTACTGTAACTCAGCAGCAGCTGGGTTGTTTCGTCGGACAGGCTCAACCCAGCAGTTGGGCAGAAATAATTAACCCGGTGTTAAAAATGACCCAGCAAAAGTTACAGAAAAACTACCCAGCACCTGGGTAAAAATATAAAAAATAACCCAATAAAATGACCCAACAAGTTTAACCCAGCATTTGGGTAAAAAAAATAACCCAGCATTTTTTAGAGTGTGTGTTCTGTTATGTGATCTCAACTATTTTGTTTGCGATTGTGGTTGCTGAATAAATGCACTTACGTAACTGCTGTTGTTTTAACAGAAAAAATGCAATAGAAAAACATGCCATTTGAAACTGCTATAAGGAATTTCACTGTTATAATATCTTTTGTTTGTTTTACCAGTTTTCATAATGTAGACAGATATATCTAAGTCTTTGATATTAATTTATATATTAAGTAGCCTTTAAATAATCAATACACTAGATGAGGTAAAATAAACTGTGTGTGATTTCACATTCGATTGATTTGTGCTTATTGGTGAAATATGCAATACCTGAAATGCAAAAATACATTTCTTAAATGACAACAATCATTGCAATTATAATTCTGAGCAAAAATATTTTTTATTAGTTTAACCTATACAGCATAATGAGTTTTCATTGACTAAAACTAGACTAAAATGCTCACAATACCCCCGGTTTCACAGACAAGGCTTAAAGGAGAAGTTCACTTCCAGAACAAAAATTTACAGATAATTTACTCACCCCCTTGTCATCCAAGATGTTCATGTATTTCTTTCTTCAGTCGTGAAGAAATTATGTTTTTTGAGGTGAACATTTCGGGATTTTTCTACAAATAGTGGATGGTGCCCGCAACTTTGAACTTCCAAAATGCAGTTTAAATGCAGCTTCAAAGGGCTCTAAATGATCCCAGCCGAGGAAGAAGGGTCTTATCTAGCAAAACAATAAGTTATTTTCTAAACAAATTGACAATTTATATACTTTTTAACCTCAAATGCTTATCTTGTCTAGCTCTGCATTAACTCTGTGCATTCCGGGTCAGTACAGTTAGGGTATGTTGAAAAACTCCCATCTCATTTTCTCCTCCAACTTCAAAATCAGCCTACCTCGCTGTAGAAGTACCAACCCAGTGTTTACAAAGTGAACGTGCAAAGAAGGTCAAACGCCCTTTACAAAAAAGGTAAAACAGCGATGTAGGACGATTTTGAAGTTGGAGGAGAAAACGAGATGGGAGTTTTTCGACATACTCTAAACCATGAACCATAGACCAGATGAGCATTTGGGGTTAAAAAGTATATAAATTGTACATTTTTTTTTTAGAAAGCAACCGATCGCTTTGCTATATAAGACCCTTCTTCCTTACCTGGGATCATTTAGAGCCCTTTGAATCTGCATTTAAACTGCATTTTGGAAGTTCAAACTCACAAGCACTATACTGAATTCCACTATATGGAGAACATTCCTTAAATTTTTTCCACAGAAAAATACATTTCTTTATGACTGAAGAAAGAAAGACAGGAACATCTTGGATGACAAGGCGGTGAGTAAATTATCTGTAAATGTTTGTTCTGGAAGTGAACTTCTCCTTTAAGGCTAGTCCCAGACTAAAATGCATTATTGAGCTGTCTCAACTGAAAATATCTTGCTCTGACATATCTTAAAATATGTCAGTGCCATTGATCTGAAGATGCACACCTGTATCTTTGAATGCATTTTTATAAAAGCTGCTTAAATATTTTAATTTAACTAAGGCCTATAGTTCTGGCTTAAGATCAGCCCTGTCTGTGAAACCGCACGTCCTGATTTTGCTGAGTTAGATGTGTTCCTGGGTCAACATATTTTGTTGACCCTGGAACAACATTTTAATCCAAAAAATTAATCTTGACCACATCCCTACACCTAAACCTAACCTTACCCATGAGTAATCCCTAAAATCAGAGAAAATGATAGATGAATGACACTGATGTACAAGCATCAAGCACTGATTGTAAGCCTAAACTTCACAAAAACTCTAAACTGATTTTTCAAATCTGATTGGTTAATCACAATGTTGTTCCAGGGTCAACAAAGATGTTGATCCAGGAACATGTCGTACTTGATAAAATCAGGTTCTGCTGTGAAACCGGGCCTTAGTTGACTAAAAATTTAACACATAAAACTAAGACTAATTTAAAGACTAAAGACTAAATTTAAAAATGGGTAACAGAATTACACTACTTTGTTTTCAGGCAGGTACTTTGCCTAATCTATCAGCCACTGTGACAGGTGATGTGTAAAATGGTTTTGCAAAAACAATAACATGCTTGTCTCTCATATGTGTATTTCTATAGGAACTTTATAATGTTGTATTGATCTGCACCTCAGAATCTTGATATCATTCATTTGAGATACTTAAGAGTTTGGGGTCGGTACAATTTTTCAGTGTTTTTGAAAGAAGGCTTACCAAGGTAAAAACAGTAATACTGTGAAATGTTATTACAATTTAAAATAACAGTTTTCTATTAAAACGTATTTAAAATATTATTCATTCCTATGGTGACAGCTTATTTTTTAATGGATTTTTTTAATTATTAGAATGTTCAACTAGACGCATTTATTAAGTTATATAAATGAGTAGGAGTAGAAGGGCAGTTTTTAAGCATATTTCATATATTGTCAAAATTGGACAACGCTTACAGATACCTCCAAGTTATTGGTGTTAATTTGGCAACAGGTGCTAATTTCTTTAATTATATGACAAACCCTATTTAACTGGCAGCAGTCCTCCAAATTTTACTGAGACTGCAAGATGGCAGGTGGCTCTAAGGGGACTGAAACCCTGCAGCAAAAGTGATGAAGGGATGACCCTTTCAGCCATTGCAAGAGAAGTTGGTCATTCCAAATCTCAAATATTGCAGGTTTAGAATGACACTAATTCATTCAAGTCCACCAAAAAGGCTGGTCAAATGCAGAAGAAAACAGGATAATGCAGAATCGGTTCAGCACTGCAGCTGGAATTGCTTGCCAGTTCAGTTCTAAACAGGGTAAGGATCTCGGCGTGTTTAAGAGAAGTTGGACTGAAAGTGTATTTTTCAGTGACCAAACCTCTCATCAGTAGAAAGAATCAAAAGGTTAAGCTCACCTTTGCTGAACATGTTGTGTGGAGAAAGGAGAACTGGTCCAAAGTTCACTTTAGTGATGAGAGCAAGTTTAATTCATTTTGGTCTGATGGGAAACATTTTGTTTAGCATCAAACTGAGGAAAGACTGAAGTCTAAGTGCATAAAGAAGTCAGTGAATGGGTGGAGGAGGAAGTGTCATGGTTTGAGGGATGATTTAAACCCAACATTTTTGTGTCTGTAATGTCCAGACTCTATAGTTGATCACTGCTGATACAAGCGTCCCCTTCCATGGTCAGTGGTGGTCCTGCAGAGGGGTGTGTGTTTGTTTTTGTCTGTGTTTGTTTTGGGATTTGAGAGATTACACATTACATCCTTGCTTGCACTGGCAGACACAAATCTAAGATTTTAGCCTGTCTAACCCCTCCTTCCTTTTCCTGTGCTGGTAACCTTTGGCCTTTGTCAGACAGAAGCAAGAGAAATGAACGTGAACTCCTACTCTCCCAGACTACAACCCCTGACCCGTTTAAGACTGCTCCCCTGCCCCCCTCAGCCATTCATTTCTGAGAATAGAAACTCAGCCTGAACTCGAACAGAGATGACAGATTAGTGAGGAGTGTATAAATCTAATCTCCCCAGAGGAAAAAAGATGAATATTCCTGATTGCCCCAAAACCCAAATCAAATCAAACTGTTATATCATACAACCAAACTCATAGCCTACATTAGTCCCTCATCTAGTTTTGGTTGGTTTACTATATAGAGTCTGATTAAGCGGTCGTAATCTGTGATGGATCCAGACAATTCTTAAGTCTTGTTTCTTTCTAAGATGCTTTGATAACTCTTTTTATGAAATAGCCTCTGTTGATGCGGTCCGTTATAGCACAACAAAGTTGTGTTTATATCTCCAGATGGTGAATAAAAACATTAATCGACAGCTTGTAGCTTTGGAAACTCAGTAAAATGTTCCATCTACACATTAGACACATGTTGTTGTGAAGATATCAGTGATGGAGATGTTCACTGCTGGTTTGACTTTTATAAGAATTAGTCTAACCACTCAATGTGGAAGGTCAACAGGAAGATCCTCGCTCTACTACTGCTCCCCGCGTTCTGTCCAATAACAGGTCAGGATTCTGAGGGTCAAGCATTTCCTGAGGGTCAGTGACTAAGTGGGGCGATAGAATGAGATAAATAAAGGGGACCCGGACTGCATTGGCAGTGACAGGCCAGGGCCTTAAAAGGTTGCATCTGAGCACTTTAGAGAATCATGTCTCCCCCATTAACTCTCAACCATCGCAGCCCACCCTTACTGTTTCCTTATTCATGAGCAAGGGTAGACTTCTAGTGCTATTCTTAGAGTCTATTATAAGAAACACGTGCAAACATCCAGATTTTTAGTTGTGTAATATGCATGAATAGCAAAATTGTATTATAGCAACCCAGAAAATGAGGAAAAGGACAATCCAGTAACTTTGGTTTGGTTTCTCTGCAAGCAAGTGAAAAGCGAGCCACTTAGATTTCGCTCCCCCGTGACGTAGAAAGGGGATCTTATTAAAATATTACCGGCCCTGTCGGCGTGATAGCCTTGTGGGCAGTGTGCCAACATACCGCGCTGTTGCGCTGCGGGCATCCTGTGTTCGAATCCCAACTCGAGGACCTTTCCTGATCCCGCACCCTATCTCTCTCCCATCTTGCTTCCTGTCCATATTGATCTGTCCTGTCATAATAAAGGCCAAAAATAAATCTTTTATATATATATATATATATATATATCACACACTGTTGCCACACAGATCTAATATAAAAGTGATTTCTTTCCCAGCTGTTTACCTTCACAGACATAACTGTGTTTTTGTAACTCCTGTGTGCTTTTAACATAAACTTGTCTGTATTTGCCAGTTTAAGTGCAATAATAAAAGAGAACTTATTTTAGTACTCACATGCCATGCTTCAGATGTGTGCGCTCAGAAAACCTTATATCAGAAGTTTAAACTAATATGGTTTAAAACTCATGATTTTAGAGTGATAGACATGATGAATAAAACTAAACAGATGTTTTTTAGCAGAGTATCTGAGGTACGAGCTGTAAAGGCACAGCTGTATTCTGGGAAAGGGGGCGGGGAGCCGCAGCACATTTGCATTTAAAGGAGAACTCCACCTCCAGAACAACAATTTACAAATAATTTACCCACCCCCTTGTCATCCAAGATGTTCATGTCTTTCTGTCTTCAGTCGTAGTTTGACTTGCACTTTCTTAGTCTTTGCACGTTCGCTTTGTAAACATTGGGTCTGTGGTTCTGCCTACGTTCCGCATGACCTTTTGACATGATTCAATAGTACATGAACGTGCATCCCAGAGCCTGTGCTACACGAGCTTTTGTGCTTAAAAAGTATACAAATTTTTATTTTCCAAAAACAATGACCGATCATTTTGCTAGATAAGACCCTTCTTCTTCAGCTAGGATCGTTTAGAGCACTTTGAAGCTGCATTTAAACTACATTTTGGAAGTTCAAAATCGGGTCACCAATGAAGTCCATTATATGGAGAAAAATCCTGAAATGTTTTCCTAAAAAAACACTATTTCTTCACGACTGAAGACAAGTGGGTGAGTAAATTATTTGTGAATTGTTGTTCTGGAAGTGGAGTTCTCCTTTAAAGAGACATGCACAAAAACAGCGCGTTTCTGCTTCCACTCAAAATAGGCATATTCAAAATGATATAATAAATTATCTGTGGGGTATTTTGAGCTGAGGCTTCAGACACATTCTGGGGACACCTGAGACTTATATTACATATTGTAAAAAAGGGCATAAAAGGTCTCCTTTAAACCTCAAATCCTTCTGCTGCTACATACATACCTTCATCTATGACACCATGGTCAGTTTTGACAGCTGGTAAGAAACCAAGAAGAAAACGGAGGTCAGTAGTGGATAACAGGAATATAAATATGTAGAGTTTACATAGTGTCCCTTAACAAATCATAAGCCTGGCTTTGACATTGTCAGACAAGGGCAAACCATAGAAACAGGGTTTTGGAGTGAAGGGTAGGACAGGGTACATGCTGTTCTGCTATGATCCAAACTCCCCAATTATATCATTACGAGTATAACACTCCTGACATTTGTTATCCTCCTCTGTCTGGATCTCAGGCACTGAACCTCCAAATGTTCTGGCACCTTTCGGCTTTAGAGACATGCATCTTTTGTGCATACGTTTTTAGCCCCATTTTCATCTTTTGATAGATTTTCAAGACAAATATAATTTTCTCAGGGAGTAAACATAATGGAAACAAGTTAATCAAAGCAGCAGACAGGATTTGAAGATTATTATCGACTGATGTAACTCACGGTTCACTTGAGAAAAATGTTTATCATGGCCAATAACATTTTCTTTTGAGCGTAACTCCATGACATCTGTCTGTTCGTAGCCAATGAAAATAATCTGTGAAATATCAGCAGGAAATTTGTTTTTCCTTAGGAACGATCTGTTCCAGATGAGCAACATACTGCGAGATACAAGCTGTACTTTTATTGAATTAGACTGTGTGAAAGACAAAAATCTTTCATTGTTTCTGTGGCAGCATCCTAAAACATCTCTCCTCTCTTAATGGGGTCTTCATCATTACTTCAATCACCGCTGTAGTAAACTGCAATTCCCAAGGTTATAAGCAGAGAGCAAATGAGGTTGCATCTCTTTCCAAGCCTTATTAATAAATCTGCCTGGTCCCTGGCAGACATTCTTTGACGAAGGATAAAAGAGTCTCCTACGGCTCAAAAAGCACTTATGTTCTAGATAGAAGTAGAGAATAAAGTTTTCCTGTTGGAGTATCAGTAATAAGTCTGAAGATTACAGATTAAGTATGTGTTTTGCTTGCTTTAGTTTTTTATTGGGTTAACTTGTATTTAATTTCATTGCCATGCACATTTTCTTTGTTGCTTAAATTAGGTGAAACGTTGATTGACATTTTCATCAGTTATTTAATTTTTCATAAACCCTAGCGACTTGGGTCTGAGAGCAACACAGACAGCGTGGCAATAAACTGCCCTGTCAGTATTTTTGTTTGTTGTGTTTACAGTGTCGGAAGCCAAGTGATTTTGTGCTAACATGTTGTCTTCTCTGTTTAGCTAGGTTTGTGTCAATGTTATCCAGACTTCCCATCAGCTACGACAGCTTCTAACCTTTTTTTCTGATGCTGCAAACACTGAAGGTGACAGTCTTCCTGCCTGTACCAATTACTTCCTGCCTGCAAGGCAGCTTGAACCAATAGCATTGTGATATTTTGATCATGGAAGTGGGGTGAAGGAGTGTTAGCCTCCCTGCCCTGTGGGACCCTGTGCACCTGTACTGCCTCATGCTCTTGATCTCTCTCCAAAAAGCCAACTGAGCCACACCACGGTTCCCAACCTGCACCCTTTCTGCTGATGTGTGACATCTGGTACTTTACGGGAATGTTTCATTCACTAAAGACTCTTCTGCGCCGCAGCCTCAGGCACAGCGTGTAAATGCTGAGCGGTGAATTATGGGATAGCATTTGGAAAGCTGCAAGTAGAAATCTGCTGTCACTCAGTTTGCATTCTGCTGAACTGTTTCTAATTTAATGCTGCACGCATTGCTATTGCGTACAACTTTTAACCAACTTCTTGAATGACAGTAAAAGATGAATGAATCTGGTGTCATAGTTTGATCATTACAGAGTTTTGTGTGTGAGTGTAACACATAAGTAGAGTTGCATACTTGCTTTTTTATCACCTTTGCAAACAACATAATCTTCAATGACCCAGTGGTCTCTTATAACAGTAAAAGTTGCTTCATTGAAAACTTATTGTATTACTGTATTTAAGGAGAAGTCCACTTCCAGAACAATAATGTACAGATAATGTACTCACCGCCTTGTCATCCAAGATGTTAATGTCTTTCTTTCTAAAGTCGGAAAACATTTCAGGATTTTTCTCCATATAATGGACTGAATGGTGCCCCGAGTTTGAACTTCTAAAATTCAGTTTAAATGCGGCCTCAAATTATCCCAAATGCAGTTGTAAATGATCCCAGCCGAGGAAGAAGAGTCTTATCTAGCGAAAAGTCGAGTATTATGAGCGAGTGTGATTACCTCTGATACAGCATTCATTCTTCAGATCAGTCTCATATTCACAATAAGACATTAGTTTGAATATCCACTGTGGACAGCGATCTCTTTGTCATACTATCCTTTCATGTGTTAAGGGTGCTTTCCAATGACAGCCCTGCTCAGTGCATTTTTTGACTGCGTCTTACAAGGTGTTGTTGAAAGTAAATAACTTCCTTGTTTACCACCTTGATTTAGTCTCTTTCAATATAAAAGTCCTTACTGCTGACTCATAAAAACAGTCTCTTGTCACCATCTAATGGCGGAAAAATGTGACTAAAATCACCATCACGAACACACACCATTTCCCAATACTAAAATACTATTATTAAATACTATTATTATTTAAATATAATATTACTTATTGAATAATATAATATCATAAACAACAACAGCCATCATAAAAGTTGCTAAGCAATTCAGTCAAAAGTACAAAGACATCGCTCTGATATATAAAATATATTGTGATGAGATTTTGCCCTTAGGTAAAACTGGAACAAATAATCGATTAATGAGACCAAAGACTGCCCATTACATTTACTAAAAGCTAATTATATGTCATGTTTAACCACTATAGATACATCAGAGCCAGCAGCGAATTCCAGAAGATCTGGCCGAGGTAAGGCTGCTCTCGGCGGGTTAATGAGCCCTGAAGGGCCGCTGACGCCCTGGAGCTCACATCTCTGAAAACATTGAAGCAAATTTTCAAATAGACATGATCTGTATTAACAAACCGCATATTTAAAGTCCAAACAAGTACATTCACGCCTAAAAAACTCTTAAAAGTACATTCCGTGACACAAAAACAGTATTATTTGTAAAATAAATATAAAATAGTGGATTTGGGCATCCGCCATGACACTAGCTGTGAGAAATACCGAGTAGAGTGATACAAATGGTGAAATGATTGGAGCTCTGTTATGACTAGAATATCACACTCCATTCGGCCAATCAGATTCGAGGACCAGATAGAGTTGTGTAAAATAGCTCTGTTTACTTTAGTTTTACTACTTTACTGTCTTTACCTACTATGAGTCCATTTTTTTTTTTTGGTATTTAACATCATGTCTCAGATGCTGTCAGTAGAGCACAAGTTGTATTTAACCTGCAACATGTCTTTAAAATGAAAAGGATTAGATTAGTTTATTTATGGGGTTATACAGTACATTAAATCCATAAAATGGAAATGTGCTATATATTTAAACGCTAATCTAAATGAAACATGCCTAGTCCCTAGTTCCTTCCTCTCATTTATTCTGGATAGGTGCCTTTCATTTTCCAGTACCTCTGGGTTCATCTGTATCTCAGCACATTAAAATCCAGCACCAGCCTCCAGCCTTGACAGCCCTGACAGCAAAATCACAGTCTCCCCCATCAGACACCATTACATGGGAAATGGCAGTCACGGGGGGAAAAGAGAGGCAATTTACAGCTGTTTAAATGCAAGACACAGTCCTGGCTCTGGGGCTTTTCTTACACTGACTTCTCAGAAAGGAGCCATAGATCTGGAGCAGACAGACAGCCTGCATAGACTTGGCTATAAGTAAGTAGAAAGGGGTAATGATGATAACCTCTGACTGAGAGTGATGAGTATAGAGAAGCACGAGCGATCACCTTATTTGAACCTGCAGGGACATGGAGAGAGGACCACAATTGGAGAGATGCTGTAGGCTGTAAATCACATGGATAACTTTGATGATGGTGGTTCGATATCTGTTGCCTAAAATCCAATTGTGAGCCCTGGTAATGTAGTTTCTACACCAAGCAAAATAAGAACTGTTTTCGAACATCTTTCCTGAACTTTCCCTGTCTTACAATGGTTAGATATACAGAGTGTTCCGTCCCCAAACTAATGAAGTATCACAGGTCATCTGGGTAATTTTTGCCTGTTTTTATAAATACTATGAATTTGGACTTTCTACTTTTTTCATGTACTGTTTTTGCAACCATTAAGTGATTTGCTTAGCAGATTCACTCATTCAGTTTAAGAATCAGTCAGTGAATCAGCCGATTCATTCAAAACACAATCAAGTGACTGTCTTAGCGTAATTGCATAATTCATTTAACTGATTCACTCATTCAGCTTTTATATGTGAGTTACTGAATCAGTTACTCCACTTATTTAACATCCAGTGAGTCACTGAATCAACCAATTTGTCCAAACTGATTTTTTTAAGGAAGCCAGGTTCCACCACTGAATATTGTTTTTTTTTAAAGATAATTGTGACCTAATTGAGTTTACATCTCGCAATTCTGACTTTCTTCTCAGAATTGTATGATACAAACTCGCAGTTCTGAGTATTTTGTCTAAACTGTGAGATATAAACTCGCAAGTCAGAATTGCGTGATACAAACTCGCAATTGCAAGTTGGATTTTTACACCCCAGCAGCAGTTTTTTGCATTTTTGAATGTATATATGAGTTTATATCACGCAATTCTGAGAACATATCAGTCTTTTTCACACTCAGAAGTGGACTTTTTAACAATTGTGAGTTTATATCTCACTATTCTGAGAAATTTTGAGAAAAAGGTCAGAATTACAAGTTCGTATCTCGCAATTCTGACTTCATTTCTAAGAGTTGTGAGTTTATATCTTGCAGTTCTGACTTTATAACTTGCAACTGTAACTTTATATCACAAATCTAAGAAAAAAAGTCAGAATTGCAAGAAAAAGGTTAGAACTACGAGTTTGTATCTCACAATTTTGACTTCATTTCTCAGAATTGAGTTTGTGCATCGCAGTTCTGACTTTATAACTCGCAATTGCAAGTTTATATCACAATTCTGAGAAAAAATATCAGAATTGCAAGTTTGTATCACGAAATTCTGAGAAAAAAAAGTCAGAACTGTGAGTTCATATCTTGCAATTCTGACTTAATTTCTCAGAAAAAAGTCATAAAAAGTCCAAATTGCAAGATACAAACTCGCACTTGAGAGAAAAAAGGAATTGCTAGTTTTTATCTTGCAATTCTGACTTTATTTCTTGCAATTGCGAGTTTATATCGCACTAATTGTGAGTTTATATCTCACAGTTCTAAGAAATTAAGTCAGAACTGCAGTTCTTAGAATTGCATGAGACAAATCTTTCTCAGAATTGTGAGATATAAATGCGCAATTGCGAGTTATAAAGTCAGAATTGCGAGATGTAAACTTTTAGTTCTGACTGTATATATGAATTTGTCATGCAATTCTGAGAACATATGAGTCTTTTTTTTACACTCAGAAGTGGACTTTTTAACTGTGTGGTTAAAAAATGTTTGTGAGGTTATATCTCACAATGCTGAGAAATTTTGAGAAAAAGATCAGAACTACGAGTTTGCATCTCGCAATTCTGACTTCATTTCTCAGAATTATGAGTTTATATCTTGCAGTTCTGACTTTATAACTCGCAATTGTGAGTTTATATCACAATTCTGGGGAAAAAAAGTCAGAATTTTGAGAAAAAGATCAGAACTACATGTTTTCTCTAAGTTTATATCACGCAGTTCTAACTATATAACTCGCAATTGCAAATTATAGTCATGTGAACTCGCAATTGCGAGAAAAAAGAATTGAGAGGAAAAACTCGCAATTACCCTTTTTATTTTTTATTCAGTGGCAGAAACTGGCTCCCACAGATTGCTTAACTAACCAGTTAGAATTTCTGAGCTGAATTTGGGAGTCTTCCAAAATTCACAGATTTTGTGGTAAGGAATGTAACTGTGGTAAACAGAGCTGGGAGTACTACAGTTGACATTAATTTATTAACTCTTAAAAGTTATGAGTATCTCGTGGGTGTTCAGATTCTTAAAAGATGTAGAGAGCTTCTGCAGATGCAAATTCTATGTGGCCTGATGTTTCACAGCCTTGATCTCACTAAGACTGGGCGCTATGTTTGACACGAGGATCTCACATGTGCCATCAAGGTGATGTACTGGCTAATTTTAGAATTTCATAAAACTGCCTTGATAGGTTTCATAAACCTAAACTCCCACATTGAAAGCGAACACACCAGGCCAGCTGTGTATTTCAGTATATTAACATCAGAACAGCTGACGCAAGATAGGAAGAAACATCATCTCCTTTTTATATCTGCCAGCCTTCTCTCATTTAACTCTGCTCAATTTAATGGCAGGTGTACAGCAATTATTAGATGGGTTGTCTATTGAACAGTGATTTATTAGGCTCTCAGACATGGAAAACCCAATTAATGTAAATACAATATAAGTGCCAGACAGAGAGGTACGGAATCCTTTCAAATCGTCCGCGATCATGAAATTAATTTGACTTGCCTTGACATGTGTATCTCTAAATACCTGCAGTATACACCCTAATCTCAATGGCTATCTCCAGGGAATTGCATTTTAATTTCATGGGTATAATGCTAATTTGCAGGGGAGTGAAGGGGGGCAGGCGACTGGGAGAGGAGGCGAGGAGAGATACAAAAATGCCCATGTCTAATCCTTCATCCTTTTTTATGATGGCCAAGTTATTTAGGTGCTGTTCCTCCGCATGCATATTTTTACAACCATTACAGAAAGACAAAAAATAGTGTATTATCATTGCTTCCAAGCTGTGCAGGCTTAGGATTTACACACTGTAGATTCACGCTTGGCACTTTATGATGATCATCAATTTCGGTGAATATGATGCGCTCTTATGTTGGGCCAAGAGACAAAATGATGAAAGCGTGGACCACTGTCTTGATCACATATTTACTCTCAGTTATCTTGAAATGCACGCATACAAACAGAATGGTAAGAGATTATCCACCAGTGTTTGTCCCATTAGGAAAAAGGCCGCCTTTCTGCATCTCCTGGAATCAGCTCGTTTGAGCTCATTAATGAATTCAGAACCGTCAAGCAACAAACCAAAGTGGACGGTTCTGACAACTGCCAGCCGTGGCATCTTCAGAGCTGGCTGGTGTGCGCCGGGACGGCTCTTTGATGCCACTATTGTAAACATCTGTTTGGTCTCATGGGAAACTGATGTTCAGCGTGGGTACCCCTCCAGAGGAATTAGCCGTTCCCGCCTATTGTTTTCTCAGAAACACAGCATTAATTATTTATCAGTGCTTCTATTGAAAGTATTTGATGTGCCACCCAATTTTAATAATGGAAAAGTACAAAATGTGGCTTGGTGTAGATAGAAACTTCCTTTTTTGGCTTCATTTTTCAAGCCAAAAATGAAAATTCTGTCATCGTTTACTCACCCTGATGTTGTTCCAAACCTGTAGGACCTTCGTTTATCTTCAGAACACCAATTAAGATATTTTTGATGAAATCGATGAGCTTTCTCACCATGCATAGACAGCAACGCAACTGACACGGTCATGTGTTATGGCACTCTCATGAACGTGCGTCGAAGACTGACACAAAAGAGAAAAAATTGTTAAACAAAGTCTTTTTTTTCTTTGCGCGCAAAAGTATTCTCGTAGCTTCATAAAATTAAGGTTGAATCACTGATGTCAAATGGACTGTTTTAATGATGTCATTACTACCTTTCTGTGTCTTGAACGTGTCTGTTGCGTTGCTGCCTATGCAGGGTCAGAAAGTTCTCAGATTTCATCAAAAATATCTTAATTTGTGTTCTGAAGATGAACAAAGGTCTTACAGGTTTGGAACGACATAAGGGTGAGTAATAACGACAGAATTTTCATTTTTGGGTGAACTATCCTGTTAAAAAAAAGCAGAGAAACTGAGTTTCCATGACCAGTATATTCATTTTCAGCCTAGTTATATTTTACTACATCAATGAAAGTTAAAAGCATCATTAAAGCAATGCGTTGTCCTTGGTAGAACTCCAATAGGTTTCCGTGCCAAGACACAGCATGCATCATGGGAGAACATGCAGAGGAAGCTGATCACTGGTACTATATTCCTTATATTCCTTTATTGTAGAGGTAGGCCATCAAATCTGCTCTGTGTTTAGTTACTTTGCAGTTTGGGGTTTCTTTTTAGGGTTTCTGAGATGATCTAAGAGAAGTAGCATCCTCTGGTTTCTTTCAGATTATTTTCTTCCTTTCCTTTTAAAATTCTTCTGTTCTCTCTCCACCCCTTTTCTTCTGCAGAACTCCAGCTGTTTCGTGATACAGTGTCCAAATCAGTACAGAAACACATGCCTGCTGCAGGCTCTGCGAAAACACCAAGCAGCTTAGTCCACACACAAACACACATTCATACAGTATAAAAAAGAGTGCACTGCAATGAATTTAAAAGGATATTTCAAGGAATTTCAAACATGTATGACTTCTCTTTTGTGGAACGCAAAATATTAAAAAAAAAAAATTCCATATATTGAAAGCATAACTTTTGGACCCCATTGACTTTAAATGGATGGGCAAAAAACATTCAGGTTTGGGTGTGAGGGTCATAGTTATAGCATTTCTGGATGTACTGTTCTTTTAAATGTCATCCTTGGGATATTCTTAATGAGAATTTGATGAAAGACTAGTTAAGAAGCACATGGCATTTTGACATCTAAATTAGAAAAACATATCCAGCTTTTTCATGTTTAACACCAGAGCAGAATAAAAAATATTTTTTTAGCATGGCTGCACATAATCATTCAAAAGACAAATTTTCAAATGTTGCATAGTACTACCTGACCGCATTTACAATAAAATTTTAAAGGAGTAGTTCACTTCCAGAACAAAAATTGATGGATAATGTACTCACCCTCTTATCATCCAAGATGTTCATGTCTTTCTTTCTTCAGTCGTAAAGAAATTGTTTTTTGAGGAAAACATTTCAGGATTTCTATCCATATAGTGGGCTTCTATGGCGTCCCCGAGACCCCTACCCCAAAAGGGTCTCGCCCCTATTTTGATAGCTTCACCCCACACATAGGTATGCAAACCCGGCACCAATAGTGGAATCTTCTGTGCCATCCAATGATTGCAGATAAACAAACAAGCGAACATGACACACGAGCATATTCAAGCAAAAGCTAGCATATATTAATTATGTGAAACAAAGCAAAACCAATGTTACTCACATATCAAGAAGAAACAAAGCAACCTCAGTGTCCAGTTGCAGGCCTTCCTGCCCCTTTAGTTCTCTCCAGTGCTGGAAAGCTGATCCGATATTTACACGGGTCCTACTTCTTGCCTTATCGCAGCATTTCCCAATCCCAATCAATGGCTACGACGCATGTTACTATAGAAAAATATAACGTCATCAGCGTGCGCTAGTAGTGAACGAAAAGAGCATGATGAATTACACTTTGACAGTTGTAGTTTGTATGTGTGCTGACAAAAAGTGGAAGCGGCAAAAGAGGAATGAATAAGAGCTTGAGGTAAGCAGTTTTATGTTTTAGCACCATGTCGCACTGATTTCATATTGCATTTTTATTGGCTCATCAGTAAACGTGGGTTGTGGCAGCACACACACCATGCGATGACACTGACAGAAAATGATCGTAGGCTATCTTTGCTCTTTGAGTCCTTTGAAGCTGCATTTAAATCAAACTCGAGGGCACCATTGAAGTCCATTATATGGTCTTTACGACTGAAAAAAGAAAGACATGAACATCTTGACTGACAAGGGGGTGAGTACATTATCTGTAAATTTCTGTTCTGGAAGTCATCTTCTCCTTTAAGCTCTGTCGAATTCACCAATCATGAATCAGTTTTGCCGTATTCACTCTGACCTTTAACCTCAACCTTCCATTTACTGGCAGTTTAAACTGTTAATTGATTGCTTGATTGATTCTTTTTGATGTTGCCTCATGCATTGTGAGAAGAATTAATTGATTTCATCAGGTCAAAACTAACACCAGGACATTTCACCCTGTGTGAGCTCTTCCTGTGCAGTTCTTCTTATGCGTTGGTTATGTGGTCCCTCAGCTGGAGGTGCGTGGCGTTGCGTCAGAGACTCTTTATATGCGGTAGGGTCCCGCTGTGCGTGTGGTGACCTGTGAAATGCCAGCGTCAGGGTGCGCAGATGAACCACAACTGGAGCTCACGCTGAGGAGAGAGCTCTGATGTGAAGTTCAAGCTTGAGGTATGGCCAGCTGGGCTCATACCTTATCTTGCCCACAAGATATCATACATAGAGTATACATAAGTGTTTAAACACTTAAGTCACAATGTCTGAATGTCATTGCAATAGATACAAAATGTCATACTAAGTGACATTTACAATCCAGTACTGCTATTCTTAGAACTAAGTCTTTTCTTAGACATTTTTTGCAGTTGCTTTTGACCAAGTGGTTCTAAAGTGATTTTCAGCTGTATGAATTCAGGTCTACTCAAGTGCCCTAGCAGAGTAACCACGAGTGTTGTTCATCATTTTTAACTGTGTACACAACAGTGGTCATATTGGTAAATATAATTCCAACTGTTTCATTAAAAACTTAAAAAAAATAGTTGGTAATTAAAATGAAGCTAAAATAGAAATATTAGATTAGAACCTTAAAAATGAAATGAAAATTAGAAATGTTGGCATTGGAACCTAACCAAAAAACAAACAAACAAACAAAACCTTGAAGTGCTAAAATTACTAAAACTTAACTGAAAAAAAAAAAAAATTACAAATAACAAAATACTAATAAAAATTACAAAGACACAACAAAATTACTAAAACGTAAAAACTTGATCACTAAAAATTAAAACTATAAATATTAGATAAAAAACTTACATTAAAATTAGAAATGTTGACCTTGGAAACTAACTCAAATGAAAATATTCTGATAAAATTACTGCTACAATGAATAAACTAAACTACTAAATAATAAATTACAAAAAAAAAACAACTAAAGCACAAATAAATTAAACTTGAAAATTTGATCACTAAAAATACTAAAAATATTAGATGAAAAATGTAAACAAATTAAAATGAGAAATGTTGACCTTTAACTAAAATGAAAATATTTTTATAAAATTACTGCTAAAATGAAACAACTAAACTAAGTGCTACAATTATACATATATATATATATATATATGCATGTATGTATATGTATGTACATATATATATATACACTGACCAAAATTATAAACGCAACACTTTTGTTTTTGCCCCCATTTTTCATGAGCTGAACTCAAGGATCTAAGACTTTTTCTGTGTACACAAAAACCTATTTCAAATATTGTTCACAAATCTGACTAAATGTGTGTTAGTTAGCGCTTCTCGTTTGCTGAGATAATCCAACCACCTCACAGGTGTGGCATATCAAGATGCTGACTAGACAGCATGATTATTGCACAGGTGTGCCTTAGGCTGGCCACAATAAAAGGCCACTCTAAAATGTGCAGTTTTATCACACAGCACAATGCCGCAGATGTCACAAGTTTTGAGGGAGTGTGTAATTGGCATGCTGACTGCAGGAATGTCCACCAGAGCTGTTGCCCATGAATTAAATGTTCATTTCTCTACCATAAGCCGTCTCCAAAGGCGTTTCAGAGAATTTGGCAGTACATCCAACCGCCCTCACAACCGCAGACCATGTGTAACCACACCAGCCCAGGACCTCCACATCCAGCATCTTCACCTCCAAGATCATCTGAGACCAGCCACCCGGACAGCTGCTGCAACAATCGGTTTCATAACCAAAGAATTTCTGCACAAACTGTCAGAAACCATCTCAGGGAAGCTCATCTGCATGCTCGTCGTCCTCAACGGGGTCTAGACCTGACTGCAGTTCGTCATCGTAACCGACTTAAGTGGGCAAATCCTCACATTCAATAGCGTTTGGCACTTTGGAGAGGTGTTCTCTTCACGGATGAATCACGGTTTTCACTGTACAGGGCAGATGGCAGACAGCGTGTATGGCGTCGTGTGGGTGAGCGGTTTCCTGATGTCAACGTTGTGGATTGAGTGGCCCATGGTGGTGGTGGGGTTATGGTATTGAGCAGGCGTATGTTATGGACAGTGAACACAGGTGCTTTTTATTGATGGCATTTTTTAGTGACGAGATCCTGCATGTTCCAGTTCTTGCCAATATCCAGCAACTTCACATAGCCATTGAAGAGGAGTGAACCAACATTCCACAGGCCACAATCAACAACCTGATCAACTCTATGCGAAGGAGATGTGTTGCACTGCGTGAGGCAAATGGTGGTCACACCAGATACTGACTGGTTTTCAGACCCCCCCGAACCCCCCCAATATAGTAAAACTGCACATTTTAGAGTGGGATTTTATTGTGGCCAGCCTAAGGCACATCTGTGCAATAATCATGCTGTCTAATCAGCATCTTGATATGCCATACCTGTGAGGTGGATGGATTATCTCGGCTAAGGAGAAGTGCTCACTAACACAGATTTAGACAAATTGTGAACAATATTTGAGAGAAATAGGCCTTTTGTGTACATAGAAAAAGACAAAAAGCACAACTAAATTACTTAAACTTGAACACTAAAAGTGAAAACTGAAAATAAAAGTGAATTTAAAATGTTATTAAATACTATTACTGTATATAAGTAATGCTACAATAACACTTGGACATACACATTTTATTACCAGAAAATGTCTGTATACTTTTTATCTTCATTTTGAACACTTTATTATTGTTTTGAAATGTGAAATATGAATAAAAGGAGTGTTTTGCTGTCTTTTATTTTAATATTTTGTTTTCTGATGCAATGTCATTCATTCATTTTTTACATGTGTCTTAAGTGTCCAAATACTTTTTGAGACCACTGAATATTCATAAGTGCAACAAAGAGTATTGCATCATTGGTAATTGCCGCATTCCCACTGTAAGGACTATATCATAAAGTGACACAAGCACTGCAGTGCAGTTCCCATGCACACTCATGCTGACAGAGCACACCTGCAGTCAGCTTACTACACACTTGCACTTTCAAGAGGGACCTTTATTCTTTACAGTGTCATGGCCCTTTTTATAGAGTGCAGAATAAATCAATAACACCTTAAACATCAATAATCATGTTTTTAGTTTAGACCTGACACCTTGTGCATTATCCTCACTCAACGAGGAAGACTAGTTATAAAAGTTTAAAAATCTGTCATATTGATCAACCGCTAATTAAAATACTGAGTCATGCACGATAGTTACAGTCCTGCTCTTTTCCCGAAAATATGTACAGGGTGACATAATGTATAAATATTATCTTAACATTCAAAGAATTGATTTATTTGGATGCAGGAGAGGATTAGCCACAGCAGAGGTTTGCCTCTAGAATTAATGAGCTAGAAAATAGGGCCTCACCCAGAAAACCTCCCTTGATCTAGTGGAAAATATGTCCCTGCTGCCTTTGACGTTTCCGGTAAGGTGAGGACAGAGCTGCGGGTGGTAGAATGAGATGCAAGAGGGCAGTAGCACTGGGCAGAAAGCCTATGCGCCTGAGGGGATAAAAAGACTCATGTGCACATGAAAGTACATGCATACAGGCCGATATTTATGTCTGTGAACGAGTTTATGTGTGTATATGTAGAACACAGCTATATATGCCATGTTCGTGTGTCAGTCCGGACTACGGTCAGATTTAAATCACTGGGTTTGCAGTTTATCAAAGCCTCACAGTCAGAAGCTATAAAGCAATCAGTTTTATTGATCCAGTGTAGTACCTTTTTTTTTTTTTTTCCTCTTGGCTGGTTCTTGAAAAAACTTTTACTTTCTATAAAAGGTAGTTTATAAGCAGATAAGCCAAAGTAGGTCAGTTTTACTGCATCAAACAAACATAATAATTATTGGTTCTGACTCTCATCAGTGTCGCATTACTTCTGAGACACCCGTTGGGAGTAGTGATGCAGGAGATGTGGGTCTGCTGAAATGGCTGATCAGCAGGGTGCATCTAAGGCAAAGCATGAAATCCTGTTTGATATGTGTACTTTTTGATATGGGCTGGATTTTATTTTGAGGCCCCTTCATGTAGCCTAATACTAAAAACCACCATACAAACAATAACCGGGCAGTTTGATCCAGTTTTGAGTTATTCAACCTTTGGAAATCTGGGCATTTCAGAACATTTTTTTTTCTAAATAAAAAGATACTAAATACTTTATTTAGAAAACTAATCCTGTTGGACAAGAAACACAGCAAACATTCATGTGTTTCTTGTACAATGAGGTCAAAATGAGTTGCCAATCTAAACTCTTTTACTTCTGTAGTGGGACATAAGTAAAACAGGATATTCAAAGGGAATAAATGGGAATAGATAGTGAAAAGCAGAGTTAATTTAGTATTGTTTATATAATATTAATATGTATTAATTTTTTTAATTAGAAGTTATGTATTTTCAGTTTTTATTTTAATTTAGGTTTTAATCTTTGTTACTATGTACACATTTGTCATATTTTTACATTTTATATTCATGATTTTTTTCTAATATTTATTTAGTTTCATAGTTTAGTGTTTGTTTATACTTTTTATTTCAGCTCTATTTTAATTAGGGCTGGGTGATAAAACATTAACGATAATTATTTCAATATAATTTTCTAAAATTAGGCAGTGGCTATTTGCACTAAGTGAAAATAGCATATTTTCTTAGTTTTGCGTTAAAATAGTACTGTCAGGTTTTACTAAAGACCTGCAGTGAATGAGTAGTTCACTTCCAGAACAAAAATTTACAGATAATGTACTCACCCCCTTGTCATCAAAGATGTTCATGTCTTTCTTTCTTCAGCTGTAAAGAAATTATGTTTTTTGAGGAAAACATTTCAGGATTTCTCTCCATATAATGAACTTCTATGGTGCCCCAGAGTTTGAACTTCCAAAATGCAGCTTCAAAGGTCTCTAAATGATCTTGTCTTGTCTCTGCGTGAACTCAGTGTATTCCGGTTCATGACAGTTAGGGTATGTTGAAAAACTCATCTCATTTAGGGTATGCTGAAAAACCCATCTTATTTTCTCCTCCAACCTTAAAATCGTCCTACATCGCTGCAGAAGTTGACCATGCAAAGAAGAATTTTTTTTTTTTTTTTTTTAAAGTAAAACGATGGATGATTGTTGGACGATTTTGAAGTTGGAGGAGATGGGAAAAAAATGAGATGGGAGTTTTTCAACCTACCCCAACTCTCATGAACACAGAGTTCACGCAGAGCTAGACAAGATGAGCATTTGAGGTTAAAAAGTATATAGATTGTAATTTTTTTTTTAGAAAATAACCAATCGTTTTGCTAGATAAGACCTTCTTCCTCTGCTGGGATTGATTAGAGCCATTTGAAGCTGCATTTAATCTGCATTTTGGATGTCCATTATATGGAGAGAAATCCTGAAATGTTTTCCTCAAAAAAACACATTCTTCACGACTGAAAAAAGAAAGACATAAGCATCTTGGGTGACAAGGGGGTGAGTATATTATCTGTACATTTTTGTTCTGGAAGTGACCTACTGCTTGAGGAATTTGCCTCAAAAATGTCGTGGATGCAGTTCTTTTTGCGCCTGACCTTATTGAATATGCATTTGTAGGAGTTTCCCTTTCAGACGCAAAATTTATGGAAGGACAGTATTAAAATGAAGCACGCTGGTATTTGCGTCCATTATGTAACGCCCAAAAAAGCATGTTTTAAACTATTTTGCACTTGAAATGGCTGTAATTATTGTTGCTAGGAGGAGGCATGTGGTAAAAGGAAGAGGATTTTTTTCCACACATATTAATTTACTTGGAATGCCAGAAGAACACTTTATCCGAACATATCTTTTCTCAAGCCATGTTGTTTTTAATTTGCTTCAGGAAATAAAAGACGAGTTGGAGCCCTCAACTAGGAGTCACGCAATACCAGGTCTATCAAAACTTTCATTTGCAACCCTTTTTGGCCTCCAGTTCTTTTCAATGTACTGTGGCGTTTTTATTTCTTTATTCTGTATTTGCGACCCCGCTAATTTGCGCTGTGCTTGATATATTGCGTTGGTCAATATGTAAATGAGTTGCGTCTATATTTATTAATTTGCGCATTGTTAGTAAATCACCCATAGAAATTTCCACGCTGTTTTTGAATTACGCTCTAGCGCTAATTTACCCTGTCTAGTAAAATTGGCCATAAGTGCAAATAGCGATAGATGCTATTTACACTAAGTGAAAACAGCAGTATTTTCTTAGCGATATGCTTTTTACACTAGGCACAAATAGCTGTATATTCTATTTATAGATTCTACTCCTATAGATTTTTTTAAGGAAGAATGACTGGAAAAGTGTAAAGAATTTTATAGTATTGTAAAGTGTTTTTCATGTTTTGGTCATAAAGAGTATGCCTAGTTGAAAACCACAATTAACTGTCTGCAAAAATCTGCCTTTAAAAATAAAAATGTGAAATTTATTGTTATAATTATCGACATCGACTGATGTGAACCATTTTATTGTGATATTTTTTTGCCCATATCGCCCAGCCCTTCATTTAATTTCATTTAACAATGTTTTTTTAATACTTTAGTTAACAATAACAACACTGGTGGACGTTACATGCCAAATAGAGCCAGACCGAACTATATAATTGTTAAAATAATAAATGAATAGCTATTTGGCTTTTGGTAACATTATCCAATGATGTCATC
Source organism: Labeo catla (assembly GCA_012976165.1). Lineage (NCBI taxonomy): Eukaryota > Metazoa > Chordata > Actinopteri > Cypriniformes > Cyprinidae > Labeo > Labeo catla. The sequence goes on along the minus strand of VONZ01000015.1, from coordinate 203,519 downwards.
TTAAAAAGCAGCAAAAACGTCTCAGCATAGGCAAATCAAAAATGAGTTTTTTAATTATTTTGATTGAAGAATCCAAAGTTTTTCTTTGGTATGACAATCACAATGGATCATTTGCAATTAGACCTGGAGCATGCATTAGGAAAGTGCATAGGGTCAATTTTGATTTCATGTTGACTTTTAGAGTTACAATCGGCTGTTCGGCAAATTCGGTTTGTTATAATCCTTGATTTCTCAATGTTGTGTCTGGCCTTAGCAGACGATTATGACATCGCCACAGAAACAATATGCTAATCCATAAAACCCTTAATCTCATCCACAAGATCGTGAATGTCATATGAAAAATTGAAATGTACATAAAAGAAAACTGGTGCCTCTGTCTGGCCTTCATTGTTTTTCTGTCATTGTTTGAGTGGTTTGTGCGTCGAATCTGTTCAAACCCAAATGGACTACATTCGTAGGAGCATTAAAAGGCTAAACCTCATCCATCTTAAGGATTAGGGCAATATGTAGTTAGGCTCAGATCGAATAATCAGTCATGTTAAGGCGAAATCCAGGCATGGTGCCACTAGCTGAACCTGACAGATTGCCCCAATGATTTGGATTGATGGAGTTGGCCGGTGATCTCTCCACCAAATGGCCAGGACTGGGGGGAGAGGTTTGCTTAATGGGATTTTCACTGGGGTTCACCTGGGGCCTGTACCAAGGACAATGCAGTTTGGGGGGACGGAAATATAGTCCTTTTTGGCATCATTGAACTGTCACCTTACTTTCAGCAGAAATGCAAAATAATCTGAATTGCAAGTTTATATCAAGCAATTCTTAATTTACACCTCACAATTGCAAGTTTGTATCACATTTCTGACTTTATAACTTGCAGTTGCGAGTTTCTATCAAATTTATAAGAAAAAAAGTCAAAATTGTGAGTTTATATCACGCAATTCTTAATTTACACTTCACAGTTGCAAGTTTGTATAACATTTTTGACTTTATAACTCGCAGTTGCAAGTTTCTATCAAGTTTACATCACACAATTCTGACTTTACAGGTGCATCTCAATAAATTAGAATGTTGTGGAAAAGTTCATTTATTTCAGTAATTCAACTCAAATTGTGAATCTCATGTATTAAATCAATTCAATGCACACAGACTGAAGTAGTTTAAGTCTTTGGTTCTTTTAATTGTGGTGATTTTGCCTCACACTTATCAAAAACCCACCAATTCACTATCTCAACAAATTAGAATACTTCATAAGACCAATAAAAAAAAAACATTTTTAGTGAATTGTTGGCCTTGTGGAAAGTATGTTCATTTACTGTATATGTACTCAATACTTGGCAGGGGCTCCTTTTTCTTTAATTACTGCCTCAGTTCGGCGTGGCATGGAGGTGATCAGTCTGTGGCACTGCTGAGGTGGTGTGGAAGCCCATGTTTCTTTGACAGTGGCCTTCAGCTCATCTGCATTTTTTGGTCTCTTGTCTGGCCAGTCAAGCACATCAACACCATGGTCATTTAACCAACTTTTGGTGCTTTTGGCAGTGTGGGCAGGTGCCAAATCCTGCTGGAAAATGAAATCAGCATCTTTAAAAAGCTGATCAGCAGAAGGAAGCATTAAGTGCTCTAAAATGTCTTGGTAAATGGGTGCAGTGACTTTGGTTTTCAAAAAACACAGTGGACCAACACCAGCAGATGACATTGCACCCCAAATCATCACAGACTGTGGAAACTTAACACTGGACTTAAAGCAACTTGGGCTATGAGCTTCTCCACCCTTCCTCGAGACTCTAGGATCTTGGTTTCCAAATGAAATACAAAACTTGCTCTCATCTGAAAAGAGGACTTTGGACCACTGGGCAACAGTCCATTTCTTCTTCTCCTTAGCCCAGGTAAGACACCTCTGACGTTGTCTGTGGTTCAGGAGTGGCTTAACAAGAGGAATACGACAACTGTAGCCAAATTCCTTGAAACATCTGTGTGAGGTGGCTCCTGATGCCTTGACCCCAGCCTCAGTCCTTTTCTTGTGAAGTTCATCCAAATTCTTGAATCGATTTTGCTTGACAAGCCTCTCAAGGCTGCGGTTCTCTCGGTTGGTTGTGCACACTTTTTCCTTCCACTCAACTTTCAGTTAACATGCTTGGATACAGCACTCTGTGAACAGCCAGCTTCTTTGGCAATGAATGTTTGTGGCTTACCCTTCTTGTGAAGGGTGTCAATGATTGTCTCATGGACAACTGTCAGATCAGCAGTCTTCCCCATGATTGTGTAGCCTAGTGAACCAAACTGAGAGACCATTTTGAAGGCTCAGGAAACCTTTGCAGGTGTTTTGAGTTGATTAGCTGATCATGTCACCATATTCTAATTTGTTGAGATTGAGTGAATTGGTGGGTTTTTGTTAAATGTGAGCCAAAATCATCACAATTAAAAGAACCAAAGACTTAAACTACTTCAGTCTGTATGCATTGAATTTATTTAATACACAAATTTCACAATTTGAGTTGAATTACTGAAATAAATGAACTTTTCCACGACATTCTAATTTATTGAGATGCACCTGTATACCTTGCAATTGTGAGTTATCACACAATTCTGGGAAAACTGTCAGAATTGCAAGTTTCTATCACAGAATTCTGAGAAAAGAAGAATTGCAGTTTATATCACACAATTCTGACTTTTATAACTAGCAGCCACAGGTTTATATCACACAATTCTGAGAAAAAAAAAGTCAGAATTGTGACTTTATTTAACAATTCCGAGAAAAAAGTCAGATTTGTGAGTTTATATCTCACAAATCTGACTTTATAACTCGCAATTGCTAGTTTATATCACAATTCTGAGAAAAAAGTTATAATTGCAAGTTTATATTATGCAATTCTGACTTTAAAAGTCGCAACTGTGAGTTTGTATCACAGAATTCTGATTTAAAAAAGTCAGAATTGTGAGTTTATATCTCGCAAATCTGACTTTATCACAATTCCGTGAGAAAAATCTGAATTGTGAGTTTGTATCACACAGTTCTGAGAAAAAAAAGTCCAGATTGTGAGATCTCCAACTCCAAGTCGCAATAACCTATTTCATTCAGTGAAAAGTGACTTGACTACAAATAGAAACTATTTTTTACCAAACACGTTAGTTAGCACTTCCCTCCTCTGAGATATAAGCACACATATGACATCTGTTTGTAAGGGTTAAATGTGAACTGTCACTACACATCCCATAATCTCTGCTGCTGCGCCTGCTGGGTGTGATTGATGATTGTACTTCAGATACCACAATGCACGGCTATACAGTGAAGTGTCAATTTACATATATTCATAAGATTAATGTGTTAATTAGCAAAAAGAAACACAAGGAGCTCGTTAACCCCACCACAGACACTTTTAGTTCTCGAGAGACTGCACACTTCTTACTGCCAGTCCCAGGTGTCCTACTGCCAGACATGCTAGCATGTACGCTAGCGTGATAATTGACATTAAACACAGTAAATCTGTCATTGTAGAGCAGTTTCTGTGGGCTGCGTGTCTAATAAGCTTTGATTGTTCATCCAAATGGCAGAAATAACTAGCTTTAGCCAATTAAAGATTGCAAATGCAATCTAGACTTGTAAGTTAAATCATGTAAACAGTGTTACATAGCTTACTGGGCAGAGCTGCTGTGGCCTCTGTGGTTGTAGTACATAGGATCAGTTGATCGCTTTGACATCAGTATGTCTGTTCAATATATTGATTCGCTGTTTGTCAAGTCGGCTGGTTTGTGTTTCATGTTTTTACTTACTCGCTTGGTGTTGTTTCACATGGGGGATTTTACACATATAATTAAAAGCAGAGGAACACTTTGCAGTTAATGAAAGATCTTTTATGCACAAACGTTTTTGGCATATTTAACCAATTATTTTTTAAGTATTTTTTGTGTCTGCATTTTTGATGTTGAAAACAAACACATTTATGATTTTAAAGTACTTTGTCCTATTTAACAAATTTAATTACGTTTGACTTAATGAGAGAGTTGAGAGTGATCAGTATTTTGTTATTGTAGTCAATATAACAAGTAGAAATGGTGGTATTTAAAGAATATGGATTTTAAATCAAGTTGATTATTTGAGTGTGTTTGGCTTATTGTAATACCACAGACTTTATTTAGCAGAGAAAGTCCATTCTTACACATTTTTGAAAAATATTTTTATTTTAATTAATCAATAATGAAAAATAAAATGTTGCAAAACAAATCTATTTCAGTTAATCAAAGAATCCTGAAGAAATTAAATTAAATATTAAGCAGCATGACTGTTTTCAACAGTGATAATAAGAAATTTTGCATCGTGTGGCACTGAAGACTGGAGTAATGGCTGCTAGAAATTCAGCTTTGCCATCACAAGAATAAATTGCATTTTAAAATATTACTGTTTTCACACAATATTACTGTTTAAATGAAGTGCAGTCTCAGTGAGACCAAAACTTCTTTCTAAAACATTGCAATAAATCTTACTAGCCCCAGACTTTTGAACAGTAGTGTTTTATTTTATTTCATTTTACTTTTTATTTTTTGTTTAATGTTATTTTTTTATGTTATTTTATTATTTTTTTTATTTTATTTTATTTCATTTTATTTTTTATTTTATTTCATATTATATTATTTTTTATTTTATTTTTATTTTATTGTATTTCATTACATTTATGTCATTTTATTTTATTTACATTATTTTATTTTATTTTCTATTCTATTTTATTTTTATCTAATTTCATTTTTACTTTCTTTTCTTGTTTATTTAATTTATTTTATTTGATTTAATTTGATTTTTTATTTGATTTATTTTTAGTTATTAATTTAGTTATTTTTTTCTTATTTATTTATTTATTTATTATTTTATTTTATTTCAATTTTTATTTTATTCATTTATTTTATTATTTATTTTCTTTTCTTTTATTTTTGTATTTATTTAATTTATTTTTTATTTATTTTAATTATATATATATATATATATATATATATATATGTGTGTGTGTGTGTGTGTGTGTGTGTATGTATATATACATATTTTTGATTTTAGTTTGCACTTTGCCTATTATGGTTATTTCTGTGTCTCTCGCTTGTTTAGCAGATGTTCCATCACTTCATCACTATTCATTACAGCAGTACATCCAGCGCTAGCATCTACTCTCCTTTTTCCAAACAGATTTTTTCCCTTCTTCCCTCCCCACATGCCACCCCCTCTTTCTCTCACTTCATCTCGTCTTGCCATAGCGCCTTTGAATAGCGGCCTGCTTCAAATCCCATGCCATTCACTTATCCCTGAATAAATATCGCTGCCATGCAGCATAGTAATTACAATGCATTTCCATGTAAAAAGCCCAGTGTGCCAGAACTGGGAAATGGTGGCTCACGTCTGTAAGCCATGATAGACCATCTAATCAAAACAATAAATGTCAGATTGATTGCGGCACACTGAGGCAGAGCCTATGATCCCGCGCTGATTTATCCATACATTGAAAGAGCGATATAGAGGAACAGAGAGCGGCTCTTCACACCTGGTGGATCAAATTTGTTTGTTAGTATTTAGAGCTACAAATATTTCTCAGGTTAAATTTAAATTACAAAATACATATCTAATTTTTTTTTAAGTCTTGAGGTTATAAATATTATAATAAATGACTAAAATCTGGTGCTTCAAGCTCAGTACTATAGGATTTTAGATTTTGTTTTTGAAATATTAACCATGAGAAATCTCTTATACTTTAATACCATATACAGGGCAATGAGGTGCAAATCTTTGTAGCCCTGTTTTTAGCTCCACTGAATAATTTTTAAATTATTGAATGAAAATAGTTAAATAGTGCTAATGTATAATACAACAAAGGAATTGAAGTAGCTGCCTCTTCCTGTCAGATGAAGATAGAAACACAGCGCTAAAGTCCCTTTGAATTCACACCGTTTCGGGGAAACGGGGAGACAGCCTGCTGCCAAGATGTTGTCAGCCATCTGCAGCCTGTAGTATCTGAATCTGAATGCAGAATAATGAAGTTGAGGAGAGATGCTGGGGTAAGCACTTTTTCAGGCTCATCTGAAGAGCATTCGTAAAGTTCTCCTCACATCTTTTGTCGAACTCTGAGTCTTTGATTATGACTTGAGATCAAACTCAAGCAGCTTAGTTTGACTTTCAAACACTGCCGTATTATTCAGACGTCACATGAACAATCGGTCTCCATCTCTGTTGTTTGTATGTTTGGTTGATTTAGCCTGAAATAGGTCAAATAAAAGCTGAGTTCTTTAAAAAAGGAGACGTTCTCTTGAAGATATTCGAGTTCAAACTCAAATGAGATTTTATTTTGTTCCATATTCTCCCTATAAATAAAATAACAAGGTCTGTTCTAATACCTCTCAGGAAAAATCTTGTGTAGCCTTTGCTTTAATGAGAACGAGGCTCATAATTTTTTTCCCAATAGTCCCTTTATCTACTAAAATCAGCCTAAATTTTACACCCCACAGCATTCGTTCTCGGCACATTACAGTCGTCTGGTTTTCCTGAATAATTCATGAGATATCAGGGGAGGCAAACCTCATAGCTTGACGATACCCATCACAGTATGGCATGAAACAGAAAAAAATAGAAGGAGAAGAAATCTCTTCTCCACACATTGACAATTTTTGCCAGAATCAAAAAATTTTATTTTTTCACTACCAATGTTATGGATAATAATTGGGTAGTAACTTTATTAAAACATTAAAAATAATAGATAAGAAATTTTGTGTGTATTTCTGGTCCATTTGTGTGATATTCTGATATTATACCAGTTTTGGATGGGAACTGTTTCACCATTTGTATACTGCAGCATTTCTTGCAGCAAGTGATATGGTGCAGGAGCAAAATACAATATTATATGCTAATAATATTTTTACCCAGGTGCTGGTTTATTTTTAACCCACATGCTGGGTTCAACTTTTTGGGTCATTTTATTGGGTGATTTTTTTATATTTTACCCAGGTGCTGGGTTATTTTTTAATACGAATGCTAGGTTCAACTTGTTGGGTCATTTTATTGGGTGATTTTTAATATTTTTACCCAGGTGCTGGGTTATTTTCTAACGCAAATGTTGGGTTCAACTTGTTGGGTCATTTTATTGGGTACTCTTTAATATTTTTACCCAGGTGCTGGGTAGTTTTTCTGTAAGTACTGTAACTAAGTAGCTGTGTAATTTTTTCTACCCAACCACTGGGTTGAGCCTGTCTGTGATGAAACAACCCAGCTGTTAAGTTATAGTGAGAGCGCAGGCTTTTTGTGTGCTTTATAGGAGCGAGCGGTTCTCAGCGCCACCGATTTGGTGCACTTCTTCAGTGAAATAAAGGTTTGTATACATTTTATTTCATTTATAACGTCTTTACTGTGCTGTAAATTGTATTATTTTACACAACACAACATAAGGACAAGATGTCAGTCAGCTGTGTGAGCAGCAGTTGTTTCACAGGAAGGAAATACTTTTTGCCTTGCATAAAATAAATGGATTTTATTCGTTACTGTACTGAGGTTAATTTAATTTGATGTTAAAATATGTTTTCTAATGTCAGTACTGTTTGTTTATGCGCAAGTTTTGAAATCAGTGTTGGCATCTTTCAGCTATGAGTGAAATGCAAAGCTGTGGTCTGAAGTTCACAGCTACCCCGCCGAACAGCAGCCCTTCACCAGCTCCGATTTTGGCGACACACAGGCATGAAAGTTAGTGCTATTTCAGTAAAAAGTGATTACAGAGAACGGTTAAATACACTAAAATTACTTTTAAATGTTACATTTTTAAATGAGTTTAAATGTATGTAATATTGTAAACTATGCTGTATTCACCAAAATAAATTTAATTTGTCTTGCATTTTGTACATGTGTGTTCTTGCTTCATAATAAATGTTCATCTTTTGATTATTGTTGTTGTTGTTACTTCAAATATGTAGTGTATTTATAAAGAATTTAAAAATACTCAATTGAGATGTGAGCTCCAAGCTGTCAGTGCTTGTATAGCAATCAGAAAACATCCATATATTCCTGATCAGTCATATCAACATACTGAAAGAATTAAACAAAAAATTAATATTTGCCCCATTATGCCCTCTTTTACAATATGTAATATAAGTCTCAGGTGTGCACACAATGTGTATGTGAAATTTCAGCTCAAAATACCCCACATATTATTTAATGTATAATTTTGAAAATGCCTACACTGTAAAAAACAATTTATTTCAACTTAAAATAATTTGTTACTCAGCTGCCTTAAAATTTACAGTTCAGTCAACTCAAAAAAGCTTAGTCAGCTTGAAATGTTAAGTTGTACTGTCAACTTAGATATTTGAGTTCATTCAACTTAAAATTTTAAGGCAGCTGGGTAACAAACCCAGCTTTAAAGATAACAAACCAAATAGTTTGTTTAGTCAAATCAAATATCTAAGTTTCCACTTAGCACAACGTAACATTTCAAGTTGACTAAACTTATTTGAGTTGACTGAACTTAAGTTTAATTCTGCAGGGTAACAAATTATTTTAAGTTGACTCAACAAATTTTTTGTTTTTTTAGTGTATTTTCAGTGTAAGCACAAACAGGCTGTTTTGTGCATGTCTCTTTAAATGCAAATGAGCTGCTGCTCCCCGCCCCTTTTCCAGAATATGGTTGTGCCATTACAGCTCCTGCCTCAGATACCCGCCAAAAAGCATCTGTTTGGTTTCACTTATCATGTCTATCGTGCTGAAATCATGTGTTTTAAACCACATTAGTTTAAACTTCTGATATAGGGTTTCACATGCGACTGTCACACAGCATGTGAGTACTAGTTCTCTTTCATGAGCGACTCGTTTTTTTACATGTTTGCAGACAAAGTAGATCCAGGAACACAATTATAATGCTTAAACACGGAAAAAGCCAGATTTTCATGATATGTCCCCTTTAAATATTTAAATATAAATGTTTAAAATCATTTAGATATTCATAATACAATATAATAATGACAATCATGCTTTGAACCTGTTTTATCCCAAACTAGGCATGCACTTTTTTTACCAATGTGACTATCCACTATAGCAACATTGTTTCTGTTTGAGGTTGGTCTGACCTAAGCATTGTAGACAAATGTTACAAATGCAAACAGACATGGCAGTAGTGTACTGCTATGGTGTGTGTAAACACACTGTGTACATGTTTTAGAGTGACTGGTTGATTTGAATGAGGAATTGCTTTAGTTTCAACATTTAATTTAGTTTAACTAGCTTCTGTGCTAAGCTTATGTGAAAAGCTAGGACGCTTTCTGTATTTTTTTTTTTGCACCAGGAAAAATTCACTCATTATCACTGTGTCTTGAGTAGGTGAATATGTCTTTGTTGTGGTTTGCCCTTTTTAATTCCAAAAATCTAAGAAAGTGAGGCTGTGTGGGAGGACATATGTGTGTGCGTGCAAAAAAGTGTTTGCATATGTGTGAAATTCAAGGGTGTACTTAGAATTTAAAACCTCAGTGAGTCATACTTATGAAACAGATGTTAGGCTTGTGAATTCTCCCACTCATCGCCACTATTTACTCTGTCGCTTCCCACTCTTTCTCTCAACGTTGCCATGGAGTCCTGGTCAACACCCTCTCCCAGTCTGAGAAAAGTCTTGCGGAGCATCAGTTGCTCAGACTCACGGACTAGCGCTCAGTCAGCCAGAAACAGAAACTGGAATGAACAGACAGAATCAAGATGGCAGGACTCCAAGTCTCAGTCTCCTCCTCCTCCTTAAAAACGGGCATTGCCCCTTCCCCTTCTCCGTCTGCTCCCCGCTCCTTCCCCCTCCGTTTCCCTGCAGCCAAAAGTGGGGAGACGAGGGGGGATTTGGAAGGGAATTGGGGCAGATAGATTGTGAAAACCATGACAGCTGGAGCAGACCCTGGGAGGTTCCATCTTGTTAATCTATGCAGTGTTTCACTCACCTAATTGTTCCCATTTCACTCTGATCAGCAAAATAGCTGCTGAAATATTGAATGCAGTGTGAAGCTTCTGCTGCCTTTATTGAGCAAGTGCTGTCTTTAAAGGTGAGCTGCTAACCGCAAATTTACTCCCCAGAGTTGGGTGCGCACGTGTGGTGTGCCATCACAGTGTGCTGAACTCCCCTCAGCCCACACGGCACATTTCTTAAAAAACAATGTGCACCAGGGTCAGAAGTACACTGAGACTGGAAATCCTGAATTTCAGTTGTTATATTATATTTGACCTTTGACCTCATATTCTTTTCTGTTTTAAGGTTTTCATATTATGCACCGTCTAATTAAAATGGTTATATCTAAGTGTGTATATATAAGTGTATATATAAATCATACATAAATAAATCAAGTTGTTTATTTTGTTAAAAAATCTCATAAATGTACTCCACACACGGGGTAAAAGGCCCACCAGCATGGGGTAAAAGGCACACAGTATTAATACAAATACTTTAACTAAAATAATGTGTTTTTTATAATGTTTCAGTCAATACTTGTTCAAAACAATCACTTTAGCAAAGTCTGTACTATTTTCTGCTTATTTTGATAAATACATTTTTTTTTGTTTGTTTAATAATATACTGTCATTAAAATATGTTCATATAAAACATATAGTTTAAAATGCAAAAAACACAATCATTTCACAATGTAAAGATTCTGAAAGTGTAGAAGGAGATCCCATAATAATTTAATACAGATTTACAGTAGTAACAACAAATGATATTTTATTATATGATATGATTAATAGCTGTTTTTAAACTTGATGGTTTTGGTGATTATTTCTAAGATGGACACCCAACATAATATATGATATTTTACCATCTGAATCTAGCAATGTCATGTCAACAAATGGAAAAGTCAGCCTTCTGTTAATTACCATGTTAATACTGTGCCTTTTAGCCCCAACAGCAGCGGTGTTTTTTACCCCAAAAAACATTCTTTTGTTATTTAAAAACTGCTGTTTTAATAATCTTAAAGGGGTCATCGGATGCTAAGTTTACTTTTACATGTTGTTTAAACATTGATGTGTGTTGGCAGTGCATGTACAAATCTACCCTATAATGATAGCGTTGTGGCGTCACACCAACAGAGGCCGCTCCCACGATAGTTGATTGACATGAGCATTTTACCTCAGATCAGCTGTCAGAATCCATCCTCTTTGTTTCGATGCCGGAGCAGGGTTGTAAGTTAGACAAGAATATCTCTGATTGAGCGATTGAGGTGTTGTGTTGCTGGATGTAATAATGAACATAGTGGTCATCATTTACTCCCAACATCTGAGCCCTGAAGATGCAGTAGATTACGTTTGTTTGTGAAGGGAATGCGCCTCCCGATCTACGTATATCTGTCTATGTTAGCGCGATTCATTCATGATCCAGCTTCACTTACAGCAGAAGTGAGTATAAGAGGTTTTTTTATGAATCTTTGTGATCGCCTTTCCTAATAATGTGCTAGTTAGCAAGTTTAGCAGCTAAACGCAGCTAAATGCGGCTAATGTAAACAGGCGCGTCTATCCACAGAGAGAAGAGAGGGGTGGGGTGAGCAGAGCTCATTTGCATTTAAAGCAGCCTCGACCAGAATTAGATGATTTTTGTAGAGTTGATTTTGGCAAGGTAAAAAGGGTGTTGTTTTACACAACCATTGAGAATTTTTAACCAAAGTATATTATAGACTTTTTTATTAAGACCCTAAAGAATCATATTAACTTGTGGAAAATGGGCATCCGATGACCCCTTTAAACAAAAGCAGATGTTTTGGAATGTGCTACTCCATGTTTTTCTGCCATCTAGTGGTTAAGAGGAAAATAATATCAAAAGCGCCTTTTACTCCAGGGCGCCTTTAGCCATGTCATATCCTATATATACACACACAGTTGTCAAAGTCAAAAGTTTACATACACCTTGCAGAATCTGCAAAATGGTAATTATTTCACCAAAATAAAAGGGATCATACAAAATGCATGTTATGTTTTATTTAGTACTGACCTGAATAAGATATGTCACATAAAGGATGGTTACGTATAGTCCACAAGAGAAAATAATAGTTAAATTCATAAAAATTAGCCTGTTCAAAAGTTTACATACTGTGTTCACATTCTTAATACTGTGTTGTTACCTGAATGATGCACAGCTGTGTTTTGTTTGTTTGTTTGTTTAGTGATAATTGTTCATGAGTCCCTTGTTTGTCCTGAACAGTTCTTCAGAAAAATCCTTCAGGTCCCACAAGGTTTTTCAGCATTTTTGTGTATTTGAACCCTTTCCAACAATGACTGTATGATTTTGAGATCCATCTTTTCACACTGAGGACATCTTAGGGACTCATATGCAACTATTACAGAAGGTTTAAACGCTCACTGATGCTTCAGAAGGAAACACAATGCATTAAAAGCCGGGGGGGTGAAAACTTTTGAAAAGAATTGCAATGTGTACATTTTTCTTATTTTTGCCTAAATATCATATTTATTTTAATATAATACTGCCCTTCAGAAGCTACAGAAAATACTTGTACATGTTTCCCAGAAGACAAAATAAGTTAAATTTACCCTGATCTTCAAATTCCAAAAGTTTTCACCCTCTGGCTCTTGATCCATTGTGTTTCCTTCTGAAGCATCAGTGAGCATTTGAACCTTTTGTAATAGTTGCGTATGAGTCCCTCAGTTGTCCACAGTGTGAAAAGATGGGTCTTATAATCATACAGTCATTGTGGAAAAGGGCTCAAATACACAAAAATGCTGAAAAACCAAAGAATTTGTAGGACCTGAAGGATTTTTTTTCTGAAGAACAGCGGGCAGTTTGTTCAGGACAGACAGTTGAGGACAAACAAGGGACTCATGAACACCCATCACTAAACAAAAAAAAAACAGTATTAAGAATCAACCCTGGTGAAAAAAACAGCATATGCTGGTAGGCATGTTTTGATGCTGGGATGCTGGTTAGGTATGTTTTGGTGCTGGTTTAAGCTGGTCCTTTGCTGGTTTTTGCTGGTCCTTCACTGGTTTATGCTGGTCATGTTGCTGGTCAAGGACCAGCATCAACCAGCAAAGGACCAGGATAAACCAGCTAAGGACCAGCATCTAATAACTATTACTATTATATTTTTGTGAGATTACATTCAGTGCAATGTTGTGATGGCCTTGTTTTTTTTATGTGGACAATCTTCCATTACTGGGACTCAAACTGTTTGCATTTAGTTCTGTTCTAAGCTCTCAGCATCCCTCTGGAGGTTCATTCCACTAACCTCACTCTCAAGCTGCCTGAGGCCCAGAAGTCCTAAGATTCATGACCTTAACCAAGTGCTTACGCAGTAAACCTCAACCCAGACAAGTATGTGAGTTCAAAGATCAAAACTGATGTGGCAAGAGAGAACAGACCTGAACAATATTAGTTTAGTTAACCTACAAAGATCAGTTTTAAAGGTCAGTCCAAAGCATCGATGGTGCTGGTCATCACTTCTTTTTTACTCTTAAATTGAGTTGAATGTCTAGGTGAGTGGAACTGGTCTAGTAGGGTGAATCTCGGATTAAAGAAAGGTGAAGGACGTGTCGAATCTCTCCAGGTCTCGGTCTCTGTTCACATAAAGGCTGCTGTGCGGGAGCGAGGGTCAGGGAATCAGTGACCAGGTTGGGGGTAAGAGGGGAATCGAGGCCAGCGTTTCATTACGGAGGCCTAGACCACATCCACATGTGGCTGAGCCACTGCAGACATCTCAGTCTACTGCAGATTTCATTAACCTTGCTTTCTCATGTCCTTTTGGCAGATATATGATGGACAGTGGATGTAGAATCCACTCTGAAAGTTCAAGTTTAACGAGGTATAGTTCATCACATTAATTTCATTAACTTACTAGTATCTCACAACCAGAAAATTTCTAGTTTGTCCTGTTTTTAAAAAATATCTATTGTTTTACCATCTGGAAACCTAAAAAAATTAAATGAAGTGATTAAAAAAGAGTTGTCCTTTTAAAAAAATTAAAATAAATTAGTACTTTTATTCAGTGATTGTGCAATTAAAGTTTAATTGAATGTAAATTTAATTTAAAAAAGGTGACAGTAAAGACATTTATAATGTTACAAAAGATTTATATTTAAAAAAAATGCTCTTCTTTTAAACTTTTATTATTAATATTAAACTGCACAACTGTTTTCAACACTGATAACAATAAATGTTTTTTTAACACTAAATCAACATATTAGAATTAGATGAAGTGACACTGAAGGCTAAAGTAATGACATTAAATTACATTTTTAAAATGTTAAAATAGAAAACAGATTAAATGGTAATAATACTTCACAATATTACTGTTTTTACTCTTTTTGTTTAAATAAATGCAGCTTTGGTGAACATGAGACTTTCAAAAACATAAAACTCTTAAACATTGCCAATGACAAGATGTTTACTAGAGGCATAATAGATCTTAAATGGGTTCTCACAGTGCATTTCATCATCCCCTTTGCTCTTTTTCCTCTAAGTTTGCAAAGAGCACTAAATCAACGGATATGGTTTAACATGCTAAAAATATGCTGCTGTCTAAAGGCACTGTCATAGAAACCCACCTGTTTCCCAGAGAGTGTGAGCTAGAGAGGCAGATAACTCACAGTACCACAGGTGCCAGACACTGTCTACAATTGATTTCCTGTGTGTCACTGGCACAATTTCAAGTATTTCAGGGGTAAAACAAAGATACTTTACAGCAGACTACATCTATAATGTAATGAGCAGTGGATTCTTACTTAGTATTAGGGGCACATTCAGTCATAACTAAGTTTGCTATATCTAACTTAAAAGCGCTTCCAGTCCACTATTGATTCAAATGTATTTTGTTTTCTTTTAATCATTATAGCTGGTGTGATGCTGGCCTTCTTCAGTGTAATGAATTATTTAAAAACAGCATCAAGCACCCATTTGATAATAAATTATTCATGGGTGCATGAAGAATTCGCATTTGATCAATTGTGATTCATATTGTCAGCTGAAAGCATTTTAAAGGACACTTTAGAGAGTAAATATGATGAAACAGTTTTAATGTCTCCAGATACAGTACATTGTGTCAATCTTAAAATTATTTTTGTAAATGTTTTATGAAAGTATGTTGTAAGTGATGAGAATCTGTGATTAATTGAGTGTTTATATATATATATATATATATATATATATATATATATATAGTAGCATGCAAAAGTTTAGGAACCTCTTGCAGAATCTGTGAAAATGTGAATAATTCTGACAAAATAAGTGAGATCATACAAAGATGTTACATATAGTCCACAAGACAAAAAAAAAAAAAAAGCTGAAATTATTAAAGTAACCCCCTTCAAAAGTTTGGGAACCTTTGGTTTCTAATACTGTGTGTAGTTACCTGGATGATCTACAACTGTTTTTTTGTTTTGTAATGGTTGTTTATGAGTGACATTCACTGATGCTTCAGAAGGAAACACAATGCATTAAGAGCCAGGGGGTGAAAACTTTTGGAATTTGAAGATCAAGGTATATTGTACTTAATTTGTCTTACGGAAAACATGCAAGTATCTTCTGTTGCTTCCGAAGGGCAGTACTAAATGAAAAAAATATATATATTTCAACAAAAGAAGAAAAATTTCATCCTGTTCAAAAGTTTTCACCCCCCCAGTTCTTAATGCATCATGTTTCCTTCTGGAGCATCAGTGAACGTTTGAACCTTTTTTAATAGTTGTGTTTGAGTCCCTCAGTTGTATATATATATATATATAAACACATAAATAAAAGAAAGAAAGAAATCTTCTTCGCAAATCTAAGGTAATGTAATCACAGCCCTGTGATGAAATATTAAGAACACTGAACACAGCAATGTGTGAAACTGAGTAACCATAAATATGTCTCGGAAAATCAGGTGTGATAATAAACCAAAAGTGTTAATAGCTCTACAATGCTTGCAATGAATACAGACAAACAGAATACCAATTATTAATTAATTAATTTATTTTGTTTAAAGTCGATACATATTTGGTTTGCTTTTGTTCAAGTCTCAGTTACACATAACAAACACTGTGTATGTACTTGACATGAGATTTGTTTCTACTAGGAAATATGTTCGTCAGTCTGGTTAATCATGAGCTTATAACTTAAACAGGTAATTTCATGTAGCATAAACAACAACAGTCATAAAAATACCCTGTTTATGTGCTAAAAATTTACAAGATCCCCTCAGTGTACAGCAGGCCCCGGTAGCAGGTGCGACCCCTATTTCTGAAGAACTAGTTAAGATTTAGTGACATCTACTGTCTAACACTGGAAATCATTTCCAGGTTTAGGACTATTAATACTTATGAGTTTTACTAATACATATATGTGACCCTGGACCACTAAACCAGTCATAAGCGTCTTTTTTATTTGTGTTTGGCTGAGATACAACTATTTGAAATTCTGAGGATGCAAAAAATGAAGTTCTTAGCAATGCATATTACTAATCAAAAATAAGTTTTGATATATTTACAGTAGGAAATTTACAAAATAACATGATCTTTCCTTAATGCCCCAATATAGACCATTTCGCTAGATGTAAACATACTGGTCCCGATACACTTCCTGTTTCTTTTTTTTTTTTTACTTTACACAAACATCACAAATAAATACAACCAACATAACATTTGACTGGATGAAAATGTTACATTAGCACCTTTAAGATGTATTTGTATATGTGAATTAAAAAAATAAAAATAAAAAACAAAAAAACAGGAAGCGCTTCTGGACCAGTGTTGTTTACATCTAGCAAAATGGTCTATATATATATATATATATATATATATGTATGTATTTATTTATTATTATTATTATTTTTATTTATTTATTTATTTTATTTATTTATTTATTTATTTTTTGTATGCAACATATGGTGGCAACCCAGAGCGTAAACTAAAAAAAATACAAACCAGGTGTAACAGGGTATAGCAGACTATCGCTGATATGAAGGTTCTGGAGATTTGTGGAGTGCCACAAGGAACTACACCATGCATGAATGGGCACAGTTGGCGCAGAGGAATCAAACTAGAGTCAGGGGCGATGCAGGGTCCCCCCACAGTTACTCTACTCCCCAGAGTGCTCTCTGTGTGTGTGTCTCTCTCTCTTTTTCTCTCTGTTTCTCTCTCGTTGGCATGGCTACTGAAATACAGTATTGCCAGGAAATGTCAATTAGGAATTTATCTGTTAAAATAATAACATCAACATGTGGATGTGGGTGGAAAAGACTAACAAAAAACAAAATAAATTTCATTACAGTCAATTAGATTTTGGAAAAAAAAAAAAAGTCTTCTGAATAACAGAAAAATGCCATTCTCTTTATCTTCTTCCTCCCTCTCTTTCAAGCAGGATTAAAGCAAGAGCTTTCTACCAAAATGTTTCTTTAATCCCAGATGCAAGTAACATCACACAAACCTCGACTGTGATGGGTTTACACTAATGCTGTTTGAATACTACATCCCTGTTTGTTGATATATGCTGAATGACAGTATTAGGCATAACTGCCTGCTTAAAGTGACCCTGTGCTGAACTCAGTACCTTCACCCGGTTTAAGAAAGGCCTCAGAGGTGAAATGTTCTTGAGATGAGCTCAAGCATGCAAAAAATGCTGTTTTATACACTGTTCTCTTACAGTGTAAAAACAGTAATGTTATTAAATATTTTTACAATTTAAAATATCATTTTATATTATAATGTACTTGAAAATAAAATTTACTCCTGTAATGACAAAGCTGAATTTTCAGCACCATTATGCCAGCCCTAGTGTTACATGATCCTTCAGAAATCAGTCTATTATGCTGATTTTGTGCTCAATAAACTAATTAAACTAAACATAAAAACTAAAAATAATGTATTAATATTTTTGGTGGAAATCATGATATTTTTTCATAATATTTTTGATAAATAGAAATCTTTTATAAATGTTTTATAAATATCTTTACCACCATTTTTGCTAAAGTAAATGTGTCCTTCATTTCTTAAATGTTTTTTTACTGAAATCTGATAGATAGATAGATAGATAGATAGATAGATAGATAGATAGATAGATAGATAGATAGATACAAAAATGATCATTTGTGCACTTTCTATATAAAGTATCTGCTGAGCTTTGAAAAATCTTCCAGAAGCATTTGCTTGATGTATAAATTCATGCTTAAGGGTAACTTTAAAAATCAGACTATGGGACTGACAAGCCCCTGGTGTACTCAGCTGCTGTGTGCGCACTTACCAAGAATTACCCATCTCAAAACCTGACCTGCCATAACACCGCATGCCACCCTTACAGACTTCACGGAGGTCTGGAGAAATATCTCCATATCTCTGAGTGACAGTGCCACGTCCCCTTACTGTGAGTGTAGCCGAGCGTGACCCCCGTGCAGGGCCCCCCTCTGCCTGTGTTGGCCTTCTCCACAGCAGGGGTCCCATTATTGGACTCAGCCAGCCGAGTGTCAGCAGTCCCCTCTTAATTCACACCGACGGTGCATTCACTCACACATCACATGGATACACAAACCCAGCTGAGGTGGGGCCACAGAGACCAAAACATTCAAACTATTCTGCAGATATGTACAATGTGGAGTGAAACTGTAATATGAACTTGCTATATATATATATATATAAAGGCTGTCAGTCGATTAAAATTTTTTTAATGGCAAAATAAATTTGACTGTGAAAATACCCACGAAAGATTATTTAAAGCTATTTTTGTGTTAAATGAAAAACTATCTAGTAGAGATTACAAATTGTAGCTTTAGAAAGAAATATTTTATTTGATTCAACATAAAATTAATTAAACAAACATTTAGGCTATAACGACCTAACGTAAACTATGGAACATAAAAGATAATTTGAGAAACATCTCAGTATTTTTGTTCATACAATAAAAGTAATTGGTAACCAAAACAGCTTTGTTACCAACAGTCCTTAAAATACCTTCTTTTATGTATCACAAATGAAAGTTTTGAAATGAAGTGAGGGTGAGTAAATGGTGACAGAATAACATTTTTTGGGGTGAACTATCCCTTTATTATTTGTATTTTTATTTTTTAATAAAATTGTAAAATAACATTCTAAATAAGAAACTAAATCTGCCAGCAGGTGGCGATAAATGCCTTCGTTCAAGGCATTTATCATTCAATTGGCTGATTCATTCAGGAAGAAGTAAATGTCTCTCTTTATGAATGGGCTTTTGAATCATTGGTTCACACGATTCATTCAGAACGTGGATTCATTCAGAAACTAAACACCGCTGTGTTGCTTGAAGGTGCACAACAATTCTGTTATGGCTTTAAAGGTACTATGTTCTCTGCGAAATTGAGCAAAAATAAATAATATGTGTTTAAAATATAACACAATATCAACTTCTTATTTACTGAACTGTTGTATAAATCACATTTAAACTCATGATAGATCAGGACAAAATAAGCACTCATTTGATATTGCTCTTGCTGCTGGTGTGATCGCTTATCATATGATATAAATATGAGACAAAAACACACACAAAGGACATTTTTTTGCACTAATATCTTGAAAATCAGGGCATAATTGCATTTATGGAGTTGTTGCCTGCATCATATTTGTTAACAGTCCCCTATATGAAACTGCGTTAAAATAATTTTAATTAAGTTAACTCGTTAAACTGACAGCCCCAATATATATATATATACATATATTGGGGTGGTATTATCATTTAAGAGCCATTCACATGTTGTGTCTAAAATCGTGTGGAAAATGCCAACTGCATTGTTTTCACTTTCTTTCCATAGCATTCTTTTTAAAGTTTCCACAAGGGATACATGGATTTCCAGCACTAAAAATCACTTGCAGTAGCTCTGCTTCTAAATTTATTTAAAAATCGGTATCCCTGTACAGTTATGATTAGCTGTTTCACCATCTTGGCTGAGCTTTCAATGTTGTTACGGAAAGAGTGAAGCTGATAGGTTGGTTCTTGTCACATGACCTGCGGTACGCTTGCGGTGCGCTTGCGGCATTCTGAAAAGTTGAGATGTTTTCATCACGCTGCGGCATAGACACGTAGGTGTCCGTGTCACTTCTGTTATCCACACAAGAGCATTGCTTTTTTCAGCTGCTTTAAGCAGAAATAAGTAGAAATGTTCAAATCACTTTTAAATCCAACAAAACTTTAACTGTACAACACAACAAGTATACAGCAAAGCAACATCAGTGTCTTTATGAGTGAGTCAATGAATCATTTACTCAACTGATTTGTTTCAAAAACTGATTAAGTGTGAATTTATTGCACTGTGAATCCCTTCAGAGCATTTGTGGTTAAAAAATATACTTTTTTATTTTTTTTTTTATTTTTTTTTTTAGAAAATGACATTGTTTTGCTAGATAATACTCTTTTTCCTCGGCTGGGATCATGTAGAGCAATTTGGACATTTAACCTCCATTGTCAGAAAAAAAGGTACAGTTCTGTCACTGGTACAAAGTGAAAAGGTAAAAATATGTACTTTTAAAATACTATATACCTTTAAGGTACCTTTAAGTTGCACTCTTGACATATATTAATCTATTACTTTTCCTACATAATTTGTAACACAAAAATATGGTAAAATATCTATTTAGGAGTCTTAGACCTTTCCAACGATGTATAGTTTGTCATGATTAGATTAGGATTTATTTGTAATATGGTGAAGTAATCTTAGGCGTCCCACAGAGGGGATGGTGACGGTTAAAGGGTTAAGGTACTAATGTACTGTTTAGGGGTAGGTAAGGTACAAAGATGTACCTTTTCACGTTTGTACCTTAGGGTACCGCCCCAGTGACAGAATTGTACCTTTTCTGAGAGTGTACTGATCCCCACTGAAGTCTACTATTTGGAGAAAAATCCTGGAATGTTTTCCTCAAAAAGCTTCATTTCTTTTCGACTGAAGAAAAAAAACATAAACATAGGAGTGAGTAAATTATCAGGATTTTTTTTTATTCTGGAAGTGAACTAATCCTTTAAATTAGTTTGACTGTTTTCATTGGTGGGGCATAAGTAAATTGCAAATACTTGCAAATAAATGTGTTACTCAAATATTTACTTTTTTTTAACCGTTTTAGAAATTATTTGTCATCATTTATATACTGTGGGCAAATAATGGTAATCTACAGAAGGGTACACTTTTAAAAAACCCTTTTGTTTTTAGATTAGCAGTTTGCAACTCTCAACAGCAGGTTCCCACAGGAGCAAGACTGGCTGACATGCCTGTTTGTGTTTGTTTATGTGTGTGCTAGCCGAGATATGCAGCTATGCCCTTGTTAGCCCTGCCCTTCTGTCTGCCACCTCCACACTGACATACAGACTGCGCAAGAGATTATGGTCAGCGCGGCTAATCTAGAATAATCCACAGCCCAGGCCGTGACGCTCTCAGCGCAGGGGAGCATTCTGGCAATGAGAGCTGCTTACGGAATGATACCAAAACAGAGCATCAGGAAGTCCCATCGAGTCAAATGCCAATTCAAATCCCCCTGTTGCGTGGAAGTAATCATTTTCTGGCAACCCGATTAACAACACTTTTTCTCAATGCGAGTGCTTGTTGTATTTGTGGGCCCAATGAGGACAGACTGTCAACCTTGAAACCCTCCCAAGTAAAGGGGGTCACATATGGTTTGGGACCGCAGTTGCTGAACAGTGTGTGTGTGTGTGTCACAGATGTGTGGCTGAGATTGTTTGTGTGTGCGTTGAGCATTCACGCTTATAACGGTGGATATTTGCCATCATTTCGCCCCATTTTTGAGACCCCCAACAGAGGAACTGACATCCATGGCAACAATTAGCGGCAATTACAGCCAGGACAGTTTGATGGGAGCTTAATCGTGGCATAGAGTAGATTTACTATAGCTGTGAGAGGTGAGGTGTGTCCTATCCTTTATGGACATCTGCAACTGTACTCAAGAGAAGAGAGTCTCCTCTTGTGTACTATATTTCTCTGCAATTGCTCAATTAAGCGGCTCTTAACTTCCCTTTCGCTCTCCGCCCATTCTAAAATGCAATTATGTCCTTTCTTTTCACATGGACGGTTATCAATGCGAGTCCATTAAAATCAGATTTGCATAATATAGCATGCACAGTAGCATCAGGCCATAACAACACATTAATCAAGCAGAAGCATGTGTGACTGTAGGACAGAGTCATCTTTTAAGACAGTAATAGAGGCCGTCAAAAATCCTCGGGTCCCGGGCGGCACTGGGCGGGCCGTCGTTTCCAAGAGCGCACCCTTGATTGTCGCCCTACATGTTTGCTGGCTGTCCTTGGCTCTTGGCACCCGGCAGTGGAGCCAGATGTACACGGATGACCCTGCTCCATATGTGTTCGCAGGATTAGGGTCAGCTGCTTAAGATTCAGACCCACACTGGCTCCCTGACTCACCTTCATATGGCCCGTGAAAGAGCAAAAGTGGAGAAGGGTGCGCTTTTTGGTTTGGGTCAAGTCAGGATGAAATGAGAAATATTTTGCTTCTGTTCATGTGTTTTATGCTATTTAATGCCCTCATCCAAGTCACTTCCTATACAGGTATGTGTATATCAAGGGAGTTTCCTCCGAGGAGACAAGGGAGGCAGATGTTGGCAGATGAAAAATGATAAAAATCCATGAAGTGGTTTTTAATTATTCTGTAAAAATAATATCCCCTTTTTCAAATCAAGCTGTTCTCAGATGCCTGTTTGTGGCGTCACACCGACAGAGGCCGCTCCCATGATAGTTGATTGACATGAGTTCTTACCTCAGATCAGTTGTAACAGTCCAACCTCCATTGTTTTGATGCCGGAGCAGGGATGTAAGTTAGACAAGAATATCTCCGATTGAGCGATTGAGGTGTTGTGTTGCTGGAGGTAATAATGAACATAGTGGTCGTCATTTACTCCGACATCTGAGGCGCTGAAGATGCAGTAGATTATGTTTGTTTGTGAAGGGAATGCGCCTCCCGATCTACATAAATGCATCAATGTTCGCGCAAATCATTCGTGATCCAGCTTCACCTACAGCAGAAGTGAGTATAAGGGTTTTTTTAATGAATCTCTGCAACCTTTCCTAATAACGTGCTAGTTAGCAAGTTTCGCGGCTAAACGCGCTAAATGCGGCTAAAGTAAACAATCTCTCCGAGCAGCTCATCACTCCACAGAGAGAAGAGAGGGGCGGGACGAGCAGTGCTCATTTGCATTTAAAGGAACAATCCCCTAAGAAAGGGATGATTTTTGCAGAGCTCATCTTGACAAGGTAAAAAGGGAGTTGTTTTACACAACCATTGAGAATTTTTAACCAAAGTATATTATAGACTTTTCATTAAGACCCTAAAGAATCATATCAACTTGTGGAAAATGGGCATCCGATGACCCCATTAAATCCCTTGTTTTTCTAAAGAAACATTGCCCAACAGCGACACCAGCAGGTAAAGTTACAGTGGGACTCACGTCTCTCTCGCCTCCCCCAAGCGCACTGAGTTTTAACAGAACACCTGATTGAGAATGAATGGGGGAAAGACAAATGAGCAGTATGATTGGTTATAACTGGTTATGTTTGGCTGTGATTCGTTCATGCAATAAATCCCGCCTCTTGTGTTTGTGCACGTCCTGTGTTCGCAAATCAGTCTGAATGAACAATATAATGGTTAATGGGAAGACTAATTTAAAAAAGTAATTTAACAACTCACACATATAAATATAACCACTTACATCAAAATAAGACTTAAACTGGGATAAAAACATGATCTGTGGGAGTTTTTGGTGAGTAATCAACTTTTAAAGTAAATCTTTGAAATTTGAAGTAAATTTCTGTGTATGTGATCAATATTTACCGAGCTTTGATGATCCGAAAAATTCTAAAATAGTTAAAAGTTTAAAATTAGTTATTATTTTGTAATAAATGTAAAATGTTTAAAAACACTAACTTGATGAGATTCTGACATATATACAGTTGAGGTCAAAAGTTTACATACACCTTGCAGAATCTGCGAAATGTTAATTATTTTACCAAAATAAGAGGGATCATACAAAATGCATGTTATTTTTTATTTAGTACTGACCTGAATAAGATATTTCACAATAAAGATATTTACATATAGTCCACAAGAGAAAATAAGTTGAATTTATAAAAATGACCACATTCAAAAGTTTACATACACTTGACTCTTAATACTGTGTTGTTACCTGAATGATCCACAGCTGTTTTTTTTTGTTGTTGTTGTTGTTTTTTAGTGATAATTGTTCATGAGTCCATTGTTTGTCCTGAACAGTTAAACTGCTTCCTGTTCTTCAGAAAAATCCTTCAGGTCCCACAGCATTTTTGTGTATTTAAACCCTTTCCAACAATGATTGTGTGATTTTAAGATCTATGTAAACTTGTAACAGGGTCGTTTTTATAAATTCAACTATTATTTTCTCTCATGGATTATATGTAAATGTCTTTTATATAAAATATCTTTTTCAGGTCAGTACTAAATAAAAAATAACATGCATTTTACACGATCCCTCTTATTTTGGTAAAATAAATGGCACTTTGCCGATTCTGCAAGGTGTATGTAAACTTTTGACCTCAACTGTAATATATATCAGTAAATATAGATTTTGCTGAAATATATCTAATACAGTTCTTTATATTTTTGCCTATTTATGCCATAAAGACAGTACACCAGTGATGTGCGGTGGTGTTCAGATTTTTTTTCAGTTATTTTTTTAAAAACTAAATGTAAATTCATGTCCCAGTCATATTTTCTTGGTTAAATAATCATTAGTTGCACATCAGAAAAAAAATCTATTTTGTAATTTTAAATGTTTAACTACAGTAGCTATAGTTAATATAGTTAAACTGTAGGGTTCTATGAAATTCATTGTTTATTTTATTTAGAAACATGGGAAGTTGTAGTTTTGAAGTAATCTCTATAATTTGCAGTTTCAAGATTTTTACAGTTTTGCATTTTGTGTTCTTCAAGTAAAGCACTGAGAACATCTACAAATAAACATGTTCATTCATAAAAACTAACAAGAGCCAAAAAATAAAAAGAAAAGCTGTAAGGTCAGGGTTTGTATGAGGACTCAGACATATATATGACCCATCCACAAGTCACAAGTTTCCCAGCAGCTTCACTAAAAACGAATTACTGCACACCTCCACATGACCGGCCAAACGTCAGAGCATAGAGTGAGTATTGTGAAGCACGTGAAATGCCTCGCGCAGGAGAAATGCCTGGCACGTTCCAAGCACTGTGCTTTTATTTAAGAAACTGCTCACTTTTCATGTTTTATGTTTAGGCCAGAGATCTTCAGGCTTTTGAAGACCAAGGATACCTTGATAGATATGAATGTAGTACCACATGAATGCATAATAGTTCACCTAAAATGAAAATTTACTTAATATTTACTCACTCTTAGGCCATCCATGATGTAGTTGAGTTTGTTTCTTCATCAAAACAGTTTTGGAGAAATTTAGCAGTACATCGTTTGCTCACCAGTGGATTCTCTGCAGTGAATAGGTGCTATCAATAAGAGAGTTCAAACTGATAAAAACATCACAATAATCCACACTACTCCAGTCCATCAGTTAATGTCTTATGAAGCAAAAAGCTGCATGTTTGTAAGAAGCAAATCCATTATTGCAATGTTTTTAACTTAAAACCATTGCTAAATACATGTCTCCATAATATTGCATAATACTCTCATTTTTACGGCACCCATTGGTGAGGAAGTGATGTAATGCTACATTTCACCTCATCTGTTTTGATGCTATTTCAGTATGTTACAACAAAAACAGAACTGTAGAGGTTTTTAATTTCCTCTCTTATTTTGTGTTTTTATTTAGAATCCATTAATAATGAATGAATTGGGCAATCAGATTCCAGTGGGTGAAATCACATGTGCCTCATATGCTACGGATTATGTCTGAGCAGATGGAGAGAGAGAGGGCGATGCATAGTATGAGAGGCCCTTTAAGACATTATTCAAACTATATTCACGCACACACAATCAAAGCATTCACACACACTATCAAACTCTCTCTCATATACTATAACGTCTCTCACACACTATCAAAGCTTTCACACATACTATTAAACTCTCTCCCATACATTACTATACTGTCTCTCACACACTAGCAAAGCTTTCACACGCGCTATCAAACTCTCTCGCGCACACTATCAGACTCTCGCGCAATCTATCAAACTCTCTCTCGCACACTATCAAACTTTCTCTGGCACATTATCAAACTTTTTCAGGCAAACTATCTAACTCTCTCTCTCGCACACTATCAAACTCTCTCACGCAAACTACCAAACTCATTCACACAAGCTATCAAACTTTCTCTCGCACACTATCAAGCTCATTCACATATGCGCTATCAAACTCTCTCCCACAGTTCGTTTTGATTGTTTGTTTTTCAATTTGAAATAAGAAGAAACAAGAAAACGACTCCTTTATTAGTTTTTTTGTTTGTTCAGAAAAACGAAAAACGAGATTTCAGCTAGATTTTTCGTTTTTTGTTTTTTTTGTTTTTGTTTTTTGGTTCACAGGTAGAAAATTCATAAACGACAAAATGTGTTTTCCACAACTGGGGGGTCCCAGTGACATCCTCTGTTCCTTCAACAAAATAATAGTCCTTTATTTATTTATTTTTATTCTTTTTTATTACAGTCTTTAGAACAACAAACATACAAGGGTGATAACATAAATTGCATCGAAATATAATAAACAAAGACAATTTAAAAAAATAATAAGAAAATAGAAAAAGCAATAAGAAAATCACCTGTCGATAACAAGTACAAATAGTCACAAGTTATTCAAGCAATAGATTTAAAATAATAGATTTAAAATAATATGATTTTAAAATAATTTACAGCTTTTGTCCCTTTGTTATTTCTTGTTTCTTTTAAGGTATACAGGTTCTTGTTTCTATATTAAAATAAGTAAAATTAGTTTGTTTTGATTTTTTTTTTTTTCAACAAAATGATAGTCCTTTGACGGTGCTTTCTTCTATACAACCTAACGCGTTTCACAGAAATATTTATTTCAGAAATATTCTGCACCCAGCCTGTTTTATTTTGCTGTATGGATATGGATTTAAATCTGAGTGATGAAGCTGCACTACCCACTAGACAGCGCAAAGAAGCACAGATCAATGTTCGGTCAAGTCATAACTTTTTTTTAGACATCACGCTTAGTTTTGGACAAGCGATGGTAAGTGCAAATACTGTAATGCAAATCGGCTAAAGGCACCAGGGACGGAGAATTACATTTTTACTGTACTGTATCATAGCCACGGAAACGTTTCATTTTGCCAGGATTTAAGTTATAAGTGTGCACAGACTCTAGACCCTTAAGTAAAATATTGATAAATATCTAGATAATAAATAACGCTTAGACTTGTGAAAAGTCGGGGTTTCATGGTGTTCGGCCATCCACCGATTGGACACCTATAGTAGGCCCAGGAAAAAAAAAATATTAGCATTAAAAAAAAATAATGTTTAAACAAAAAACTGACATTTTATGCTGTTTTATACATCTACACTGGATCACCAACTAAATACAATTTGTAATCTACGAAAAAAAAAAAATCTTTGACTTGACTTTCCAACCAAATGTAATGGAAGAAGCCAATAACATTATGTGCTCAACAGTCAACCTGTAACGCTGTCTGCATCAGCGATATTTTGATCTTTAATGTTGTTAATCTTCATCTCTTCCCTCACTGTTTGATCGATTATTATTACCATTATTCGTTATTAACAAAACGAATAAGACAACATTATCCACGATGCAACACAAATAGCCTAAATGGAAAGACCTATGGCGTTAGGTTGCACAGAAGAAAGCCCAGTCAGAGGACTATTATTTTGGTATTATATTATTTTGAGAATTTGATAGTGTGTGAGAGAGAGTTTGATAGCGCGTGTGTGAATGAGTTTGATAGTGTGCGAGAGAGAGTTTGATAGCGCATGCGTGAATGAGCTTGGTAGTTTGCGAAAGAGAGTTTGATAATGCATGCGAAAGCTTTGCTAGTGTGTGAGAGACGTTATAGTAGTGTATGAGAGAGAGTTTGATAGTGTGTGTGAATAAAGTTTGAAATATGTCTTAAAGGGCCTCTCATAGTATAGGGTATGCTTGGCACTCAACATTGTTAATGTAGTTACAGAGAGAGGGATGCACTCTCTCTCCCTCTCTGTCTGTCGTTCTCTGACTTTCTCTTTATCTGTCTGATTACATTGTATCGCTCACATGAGCCTAGTTAGATGTGACCGGGAATGCGTTTTTTTTTGTTTTTTTTCACATTTTTCCACGTCCTCTTGGGACAAAAGGTTTTCATGTGTCTGAAAGCTATCTCAACTCTGGTGCACATTGTCAGACCGATGGTATGTGAGAGAGTAATGCTGAAAATGTAAATATTATTGTCTAGAGCTGAATGTTCCTCAGAGGAATGACAACGTTTACAGGATCGAGTCTGTTCTTGAAATCAAAATACTGCGTTTCAGATTCAGTTAGTAAAATGTCAGTAAAATGTTAATTATTGTACCAAAATAAGAGGGATCATACAAAACGCATGTTATTTTTTATTTAGAAGGATGCTCCGGAAGGAAAAGCAATGAATTAAAAGCCAGGGGTGAACTTTTGAACATTTTTCTTATTTTGCCTAAATATCTTTTTTTTTTTTTGTCATGTAGTACTGCCCTTCAGAAGCTACAGAAGATACTTACATGTTTCTCAAAAGGCAAAATAAGTTAAATTTACCCTGATCTTCAAATTCAAAAAGTTTTCACCCCGCAGCTGTTAATGCATCGTGTTTCCTTCTGAAGCATCAGTGAGTGTTTGAACCTTCTGTAATAGTTGCATACGAGTCCCTCAGTTGTCCTGAGCTTGAAAAGATGAATCTCAAAATCATGCAGTCATTGTTGCAAAGGGTTTAAATATACAAAAATGCTAAAAAAAAATAATAATAATAATAATAATTTGGGGTACCTGAAAGATTTTTCTGAAGAACAGTGGGCAATATAACTGTTCAGGACAAATAAGGGACTCATGAACAACTAAAAAAAAACAGGATCTTTCAGGTAACAACACAGTATTAAAGGAGAATTCCACTTCCAGAACAAAAATTTACAGATAACGTACTCACAACTTGTCATCTAAGATGATTATGTCTTTCTTTGTTTGGTCGTAAAGAAATTATGTTTTTTGAGGAAAATATTTCAGGATTTTTCTCCATATAATGGACTGATATGGTGCCCCGATTTTGAACTTCCAAAATGCAGTTTAAATGCGGCTTCAAATGATCCCAAATGCGGTTGTAAGTGATCCCAGCCAAGAAGAAGGGTCTTATCTAGCGAAACGATTGGTCGTTTTCATTAAAATAATACAATTTAAATACTTTTTAATCTCAAATGCCCGTCTTGTCTTGCTCTGCCTGAACTCTTTGTATTCTGGCTCAAAACAGTTAGGGTATGTTGAAAAACTATAGGACGATTTTGAATTTGAGGGAGAACATGAGATGGGCAGAGTTCAGGCAGAGTAAGACAAGATGAGCGTTTGACATTAAAAAGTATATAAATTGTATTATGTTTATGAAAATAACCAATCGTTTCACTAGATTAGACCCTTCTTCCTTGGCTGGGATTGTTTACAACCACATTTGGGATCGTTTGAAGCCGCATTTAAACTGCATTTTGGAAGTTCAAACTCGGGGCACCATAGAAGTCCACCATATGGAGAAAAATGCTTAAATGTTTTCCTCAAAGAACATAATTTCTTTACGACTGAAGAAAGAAAGACATTAATATCTTGGATGACAAGGGGCTGAGTACGTTATCTGTAAATCTTTGTTCTGGAAGTGGACTGCTCCTTTAAGAATCATGTGTGTGTGAACTTTTAAACAGGGTAATTTTTATAAATTAAACTATTATTTTCTCTTGTGGACTATATGTAAACATCTTTTATGTGAAATATCTTATTCAGATCAGTACTAAATAAAAAAAATCACATGCATTTTGTTTGATCCCTCTTATTTTGGTAACATAATTAATATTTTGCAGATTCTGCAAGGTGTATCTAAAATTTTGACCTCAACTGTATATGCTTAAATGTCTTTAAAAGTGTTGAATATTAGGGTTTTTTTCATTACCTGATGAATAAGCTCCTTTATTACACAGCTCTCTGGAATACTTGGTTCTGATTAGTCAGTCACTGCATTCTGCAGACAAATATTTTGCTGTAATTACTGTTAAACTGTATTATTGACCACTGTGCCAGGCAACTGATTTCCTACACAAGTGTGTTAGTTTCATATGTCTTGTATCACTCTGTAGTCTTTTTCTTGTGAGATAAAAGACAGATTTTCTAAAACCCAAAATAATAGTCCAAGTGCATTTATTTATTTACTTTCGCTCAAGGACAAATCATCCACTGCCAAGGCAAGCCAATGAGAAGTTGGCTCAATCACTGTGAAATGCATTACTCTTGATAATAGTTATGTCAAAAGAAGAGAAGTTGCATTATACCTTTGAAACATTTTTACAAGTCTTTGGACCTATCTAAAAGTGGAAAATTGCTTGCAATCAGATGAATCTTGTGAGATTCCCAAATTAAATTTTTCTGGTCCCGTGCTTTGGATTTGGGTTGGAGTCTCTACCC
Organism: Labeo catla; assembly: GCA_012976165.1. Classification (NCBI taxonomy): domain Eukaryota; kingdom Metazoa; phylum Chordata; class Actinopteri; order Cypriniformes; family Cyprinidae; genus Labeo; species Labeo catla. The sequence goes on along the minus strand of VONZ01000015.1, from coordinate 172,939 downwards.
ATAGTAATGGGCCTCACATGTTACCGATACTGTGGCAGAACTCAAGCCCGACCCATTGGCGAATCTCATACTGCATACTGTATCTATACACGCTTTGAGACCTGCATAAAACTTTTATTTTTTTGAAACGTAAGAAATAGTAATTATCATCTGTTTCCATTTACATTAGAAAATATCTACAACTAGGAAACAATTGCAGTATAGGAAGAAATTAATGTGTCTAATTTATCTGTAGTCACATGTTGTGCTTGTTATTGTAATTAATTTATGCATTTTTCCCCCAATTAATACTATAATTGCTTTAAATATACTATAAATGCTTTCATGCAAATATATGGAAGCCCATTTCCTCCACATTAAAAAGTCGATATTATGACATACTTATCATCAAATTTATTAATTTATAAGTCATAATTATGAGATAAAAAGTCAAAATTATGACTTTAAAAGTCATGATTACAAGATAAAAAGTCAAAATTATGAGATAAAAAGTTGGAATTATGACTTATAAAGTCGAAATGATGACATACTTAAGTCATAATGAGATAAAAAGTCAAAATTATGACTGTAAAAGTGATTATGAGAAAAAAGTCTAAATTATGAGATAAAAAGTCGAAATTATGACTTAAAGGAGAACTCCACATCCAGAAGAACAATTTACAAATAATTTACATACCCCCTTGTCATCCAAGATGTTCTTTTTAAAGTCGTGAAGAATTTATGGTTTTTGAGGAAAGCGTTTTAGAATTTTGCTCCGTATAATGGACTTCATTGGTGCCCCGAATGTGAACTTCCAAAATGTAGTTTAAATTCAGCTTCAAAGGTCTCTAAACGATCCCAGCTGAGGAAGAAGGGTCTTATCTAGCAAAACGATCAGTCTTTTTTTTTTCGGAAAAAAAAATAAATTGCATACTTTTTAAGCACAAAAGCTTGTGTAGCACTAGCTCTGGGATGCGCGTCCACTACACTACATACTTTTGAATCACGTCGAAAGGTCACGCGGAACGTAGGCTAAGCTAAAGACCCAGTGTTTACAAAGCGAACGCGCAAAGTCAAAGTGCAAGTAAGTCAAACGCCGTTTACAAATAAAAAGGTACAACAATGCCGGACAATTCTGAAGTTGTAGGAGAAAATATGATAGAGTTTTTCACCATAATCTACATTTTTGAGCCGGAGTACACAGACTCTGAATTTAGACGTGATTCGTACTACACAAGCTTTTGTGCTTAAAAAGTATACAAATTTGTATTTTTCGAAAAAAAAAAAATGACTGATCGTTTCGCTAGATAAGACACTTCTTCCTCGGCTGGGATCGTTTAGAGCCCTTTGAAGCTGCATTCAAACTGCATTTTGGAAGTTCAAATTTGAGGCACCAAATGTTGAAATTATGAGATAAAAAGTTGAAATTATGACTTAACTCATAATTAAGAGATAAAAAGTCGAAATTATGACTTATAAAGTTGAAATTATGAGATAAAAAGTCGAAATTATGACTTAAGTCATAATTATGAAATAAGCAGTTGAAATTATGACAAAGTCGAAATTATGACATACTTAAGTTATAATTATGAGATAAAAAGTGGAAGTTATGACTTGCTTATGTCATAATTATGATAGAAAGTCGAAACTGACGTTAAAAAAGTCGAAATTATGATCTAAATATTTTAAATTTACAAGTCGAATTTAGACCACTATCCTGTTACCAAGTCATTCAGTCAATTTTGACTTGTAAAGTCAAATTTTTTACTTTTTATCTCATGATTCAACTTTTTATCTCATAATTATAGATTAAGTAATAATTTTGACTTTTTATCGCATAATTTCGACTTTTATCTTGTATTTTATGATTTAACTAAGTCATAATTTCGACTTTATAAGTCATAATTTTGACTTTTTTTTATCTTGTAATTACAATTATGACACAAGTATGTTATAATTTTGACTTTTTAAGGCATGAATGTCTTTCTTACGTGATGGAAATGGGCTTCCACATAAAAACACTATGTAAGTACACTGAAAAAAATTCTATACGCATATAAACACCAGATATTCTTAAGTAGTTGGTTTTAGCTTACATCCCCCAAATCAGATTGAAAGTATAGCTTGCCTCTGATATTTAAACTCAGACACACCTACAAATGACATGCCATTTAATTTACCATGACTAAACTATAATTCTGAGTTGTAACCAATCAGAGCATTTGTGTGTGTTGGTGAGGTCAGGCATTAGGTTTACTTAAATGGAGAGAGCTGCTCTCTCATTCACACACTGCTCAAATCCAGGATCACTCTTCACTTTACAACTTGCTTCAGGACAAACACAAGTCCAACATGCACAGCAAAGATCAAATCTGGTAAGGGTTTTTTTTCCCCCATCTTAAGATTGAAAACAAATCTGAGGATTGTGTGTATATAGGAAAACAGCATGTATAACTACTTTTTGTCAAAAAAAGGTTTTGGTCTGTTTAATGCTGTTTAATTCTGGTACAGTATAAAATATGATTCTGGTCAAGCAAAGGGATGTTTGCCATTTTTAATCAATAATGCTAATATAATAGTTTGTATTAGTCACAATAGACCTGATATGAGTAGCTATTCCAAAACTGATATGGAACAGTGCACAGTGTGCAGCAAATAAATGTAATGCTTTATTTTTGTTGAATTGGCTTTTAAATACCACAGTTCCCTCTAATGAGCAATAGATTTTAGTTTAATAAAACTACAAGTTGCATTTTTTACATCACCAGCCATGAGGACTATCAGAGGACTGCAGACTGGCTGCTGTCCCAGACACAACACAGACCTAAAGTAGCCATCATCTGTGGCTCTGGATTGGGAATGCTGGCGGATGCGCTCAAATGCCAAGACTCGTTCAAATACTCTGACATCCCTGGCTTTCCTCAGAGCACAGGTAAGACGCAGGTCAAAGTTTTGTTGCTTCAGTGGTTTTGTCCATTTGCAAAAATAAAGACAGTATTTGCTAAAAATGTCATGCTGTGTTACACTGTTAAACTTTTAGCAAAATCGAGAGTTTTGGCTCAAATGGTGCCTTAAATTTTAATGTGCATCTGTATGTGCTTGTATATTGAAACAGTGAAGGGTCATGCTGGAAGGCTGGTTTTTGGGGAGCTCAAAGGGAAGACCTGTGTGTGCATGCAGGGCCGATTCCACATGTATGAGGGACACTCACTAAGCAAGGTTTGTCCTTTTTAAACCAATGGCATTACATGCTCAACATCCTTTCCATAAATTATTACTAAAACATTTCATATACCCAAGATGTTTTATTGTTTTGGGAAAAGACTCCTATGTTTACCAAGGCTGTGTTTATTTGCTCAAAAATACAGTAGAAATGGTAATATTGTGAAATATTATTACAATTTGAAATAAATATTTTCTATTTCTGTCATTTTAGCCATTACTCTAGTCTTCAGTGTTACATGATCCTTCAGAAATCATTCAAATATGCTAATTTAATGCTTAAGAAATATTCTCGAAAATTAGTAATATTTTTGGGAAACAGCGTTTATTTAAGATCTAAATATTTTAATCTGTTTAATGAGAATAAATGTACTATATTAATTTCTTACTGACCTTGAACTTTTCAGCGATATTGTACATTTTGAACACTTCTCACCTTGAACTCACTTCACCTTGCATCTTTCTTGAGCCAACGCAGTTTAACGAACCATCAAGCTTTATTTGCTTCATGGCTCAGGTTAAATACAAAATCTGTCTTGACAGTTTCATCACGTGTCGCAAATTGAATTATATTATATAACAGAATTACACTGCATTCCAAAAGTAATTTTAAAACACTGTTCCATTCATGCTGTGTCATGCTGCAGTGTAAAATGATAGAATAAGAAGATTCCTTTTTTCTTTTTGGATGCCCGCACAGTATATTCACTCCATCCTGGTCATGCTGATTGAAGTCACATGCTGTGTATCAGAGCACAATGAACTATTCAACTTCTGTGTGGTTTATATAACACAGGGTTAGATTAAAATGGCTTATTGGTAGTACGGATGTACAGTGCACCCGCAAGCTTTTTAAGCTTTTTTTACAAAGGTGCTGGATGTTGAAAATGGATTAAAAGTAACAGAATTTGTGCTTGTGTTCCTCAGGTCACTTTTCCAGTAAGAGTGTTCAAACTCCTGGGTGTCGAAACCTTGATTGTCACTAATGCTGCAGGGTCATTAGCGGACAGTTATAGCTGTGGTGATATTATGATCATACGTGACCACATTAACTTCCCTGGGCTTGCTGGACTGAACCCTCTCAATGGCCCTAATGATGATAAGTGAGTATCAATGTACATGTTGAAGTGAGTTAGGAAAGCATTCACTCATTAGAATCACATGTATACAGAATGTAATCATTTATCGGCCGCTGTCAAGGTTTGGTCCTCGATTTCCACCCATGTCTGGGGTCTATGACAAAAGCCTGCGGAAGATGGCGTTCGACATCTGTAAGAGCATGGGTGTCTCCCAGTATATCCAAGAGGGTGTCTACTGCATGGTGGGAGGACCCAACTTTGAGAGCATAGCTGAGGCCCGCCTTCTGCACAAATTGGGAGTGGATGCAGTTGGTAAGCTCATATGTAATCCAAATATTTAAATGACTGGACATTTTTAAAGGGATAGTTCACTCAAAAATGAAAATTCTGTCATTAATTACTCACCCTCATGTTGTTCCAAACCCGTAAGACCTTCATTCATCTTCGGAACAGAAATCAGCAATGCAACTGACGAAGTTCAAGGCCCAGAAAGATAGTAAGGGCACCGTTAAAATAGTCCATGTGACATCAGTGGTTCAGCCGTAATTTTATGAAACTACGAAATTACTTTTTGTATGGTGTCTTACAGGAATGACTCTTTGGAATGACATGAGGGTAAGTAATGACAGAATATTCATTTTTTGGTGAAGTATCACTTTAAGCTTTTCAAGAAATTCATCTTAGACTAACATTTTCACATTGCTAAGTTGATACACACCTACAGTTTTATGCGAAAGTTTGGAAACCCCTTGGAGAACCTGTGAAAATGTGAATAATTTTAACAAAATAAGAGAGATCATACAAAATGCATGTTATTTTTTATTTAGTACTGTCCTGAGTAAGATATTTTACATAAAAGATGTTTACATATAGTCCACAAGACAAAAAAAAAAAGCTGAAATTATTAAAATAACTCCCTTCAAAAGTCTGGGAACCCTTGGTTCTTAAAGGGGTCATCGGATGCTAAGTTCACTTTTTCATGTTGTTTGAACATTAATGTGTGTTGGCAGTGTATGTACAAATCTACCCTATAATGATAAAAATCCATGCAGTGGTTTTTAATTAATCTGTAAAAATAATATCCGCTTTTTCAAATCGAGCCATTCTCAGATGCCTGTCGGTGTGGCGTCACACCCACAGAGACCGCTTCCACGATAGTTGATTGACATGAGCGTCTTACCTCAGATCAGCTGTAACAGTCCAGTAACTTTCCATGTTTTGATGCCAGAGCAGGGATGTTAAGTTAGACAAGAATATCTCCGATTGAGGTGTTGTGTTGCTGGATGTAATAATGAACATAGTGGTCGTCATTTACTCCCGACATCTGAGCCGCTGAAGATGCAGATTACGTTTGTTTGTGAATGGAATGCGCCTCCCGATCTACATAATTATATCAGTCTGTGTTCACGCAAATCATTCATGATCCAGCTTCACTTACAGCAGAAGTGAGTATTAAGCGTTTTTTTATGAATCTTTGCGATCGCCTTTCCTTATAACGTGGTAGTTAGGAAGTTTAGCGGCTAAATGCGACTAATGTGAACTAGACCGTCTTTCCACAGAGAGAAGAGAGGGGCAGGATGAGCAGAGCTCATTTGCATTTAAAGGAACAACCCCTTAGAATTAGATGATTTTTGCAGAGCTGATTTTGACAAGGTAAAAAGGGTGTTGTTTTACAAAACCATTGAGAATTTTTAATCAAAGTGTATTAAAGACTTTTCATTAAGACCCTAAAGAATCATATCAACTTGTGGAAAATGGGCATCCGATGACCCCTTTAATACTGCGTGTGGTTACCTGGATGATCCACAACTGTTTTTTTGTTTTGTTTTGTTTTGTTTTGTTTTGTGATGGTTGTTCATGAGTCCCTTGTTTGTACTGAACAGTTAAACTGAGCACTGTTCTTCAGAAAAATCCTCCAGGTCCTGCAGATTCTTCAGTTTTCCAGCATCTTTTGCATATTTGAACCCTTTCCAGTAGTGTCTGTATGATTTTGTGATCCATCTTTTCAAACTGAGGACAAGGGACTCACACAGGGACTCAAACACAACAATTAAAAAAGGTTTAAACATTCACTGATGCTCCAGAAGGAAACACAATGCATTAAGAGTCGGGAGGTGAAAACTTTTTGAATTTGAAGATGAAGGTAAATTGTACTTAATTTGTCTTCCGGGAAACATGTAAATGTATGTATCTTCTGTTGCCTCCGAAGGGCAGTACTAAATGAAAAAAATATATTTTTTAACAAAATAAGAAAAAATTGGACATCATGTTGGATTCATCCTGTTCAAAAGTTTTCACCCCCCGACTCTTAATGCATCGTGTTTTCTTCTGGAGCATCAGTGAATGTTTGAACCTTTTTTAATAGTTGTGTTTGAGTTGTATTGATTTGTCTCAAAATCATACAGTCACTGCTGGAAAGGGTTCAAATATGCAAAAGATGCTGGAAAACTGAAGAATCTGCAGGACCTGGAGGATTTTTCTGAAGAACAGCAAACAGTTTAACTGTTCAGAACAAACAAGGGACTCATGAACAAAGAACAGTCGTAGATCATCCACACACAGTATCAAGAACCAAGGGTTCCCAAACTTCTAAAGGGTGTTATTTAATTAATTTCAATAATTCTTTGGCCTTGTGGACTATATGTAAACATCTTCTATGTAAAATATCTTACTCAGCACAGTGCTAACTAAAAAATAACATGCATTTTGTATGATCTCTCTTATTTTCTTAAATATTCTGCAAGGGGTTCCCAAACTTTCGCATGCCATTGTATGTATTGTATAGAAATAGTAAGTCATATCATTATTATGCATTTTATTTTAAATTTATGTCTAACTTGCCTTTAAAGGAATGAGTACTGCACCGGAAGTGCTGGTTGCCAGTCATTGTGGCATGAGAGTCTTTGGTCTCTCACTTATCACTAACAAAGTGGTGAAAAGCTATGAGGACAATGAGTCTGTCAATCATGAAGCTGTGCTGGAAGTGAGCAAAATGCGTTCAGAGACACTGCAGGCGCTCGTTACGGAGCTCATCAGCCGCATGGACATCAACAACAACACGGCATGATGTCATCAACACTGGACCTGCCAATCAAAACCTCATCCAGAACAATCTGCAGCTATGTGATCATGTTTTTCATTTCTTTATACTTTTGAATGTAACTACAAGACTTGTGTTTCAATAACTCATTCGTTTTCAATAAAATGTTAAGATTTTACTATTTGCAGTGATCACAAAAATGATCTAGTTCGATGGTGCCATAATAACAAACTTAAAACACTGGGCTATTCAATATGTTATTCAGTAAATATTTATCTTTTTTGTGCTGTGAAGGTTGTATATGCATTTGTATATTGGTGTTAGATAATATTAAGCCCACCTTTATGTGAGGAATCATGCAGTAAAAAAGGCACTGCTGTTCATTATACAAAATAATATAATTCCTAATTTTCATATTTTGATGATGTAGTTGGATATTTAAATCATTGCTCTATGCTATTTATAATACATTTTATATTTGCAGTATGCATTGTAAATGTGCCAGGGGATATAGACCTTTTTGTATAACCTTCTCTTCTATAAAATGCATCTTATAATGCAGAAATGCAAGCAATAAAGGTGTTTTGAAAAACTTGTATAGTTTACAATTATTTAATCATTTACAACATCAATATGTACAACATCAGTTTTTAATTACATATATAGCTCAAAATTATACTTAAAGGGGAAGTCCACTTGCAAAACAAAGATTCACATATAATGTACTCACCCCCTTGTCATCCAAGATGTTCATGTCTTTCTTTCTTCAGTCGTAAAGAAATTATGTTTTTTGAGGAAAACATTTCTGCATTTTTCTCCATATAATGGACTGATATGGTGCCCCGATTTTGAACTTCAAAAAGGCAGTTTAAATGCAGCTTCAAATGATCCCAAATGCGGTTGTAAATGATCCCAGCTGAGGAAGAAGGGTCTTATCTAGCGAAATGATTGGTTATTTACATTAAAAAAAATACAATTAAATACTTTTTATTCTCAAACGCTCGTCTTGCCTTGCAGTCCTTTAACTGCTCAAGACAGTTAGGGTATATGTCGAAAAACTCCGACCGTATTTTCTCCTTCAACTTCAAAAATCATTTCAAAATCATCCTACATCACTGCAGAAGTACTGACACAGTCTTTGCAAAGTGAACATGCAAAGAAGATCAAACACCCTTAACAAAAAAAAAGTTAAAACAGCGATATAGGACGATTTTGAAGTTGAGGGAGAACATGAGATGAGAGGTTTTCCACATACCCTAACTGTCATGAACAGGAATAAAAACAGTCCAAGCTGAGTAAGACAAGACAAGCGTTTGGCATTAAAAAGTATAAATTGTATTATTTTTATTAAAATAACCGATCGTTACGCTAGATAAGACCATCTTCCTCGGTTGGGATCGTTCACAACCGCATTTGGGATCGTTTGAAGCCGCATTTAAACTGCATTTTGGAAGTTCAAAATCGGGGCACCATATCAGTCCATTATATGGGAAAAATGCTAAAATGTTTCCTCAAAAAACATAATTTCTTTACGACTGAAGAAAGAAAGACATGAACTTCGTGGATGACAAGGGGTGAGTGAATTATTTGTATGTTGTTCTGGAAGTGGACTTCTCCTTTAAGTGTATCTTTACATTTTTACATTGTTTTACAAATGTTTCATTGTTCTGCAACGCAGCAATAACAAAAGTGTATATTTTATTTCACAAATGAATTCTTTATTCACTTTTGTTGCTATAATCACATAATATATATATATGGATTTATAGAAGTTCATATAAATAATGACGTACTCTTTCCTGTCAAGCTACATAATGAAAATACAACAGGAAAACAACGCAGTTTTGCGCATTCTCAGTATGTCCACTGGATGGCAGCAGAAGTACGTTGTACTCAGGCGTGTATCTCCGGTTGCTATGGCAAAATTGAGAAATGCTGGAATTGTTTAGCAACTTTAATATCGACGGGTTTGAAGAAGAAAGCAGCATTATGGCAGGTCAAGATATGCATAACTTTCATTTCATGGTATGACTGGCTCTGTTTATGTATTGTAATGTTAATATAATCTTCTGCCAGTAACAGATAATGAAACGTTTTTCAAGGATTACAGCAAATGGGAGCGAAGTACAAGAACAAAACCTGTGCTCTGGGCATCTCATCATGATAAAGCAGTCATATCGTCTAACAAACGAAAAATCAGACCATCTCTGACTGGAAAACCAGGTATAAACGTGGCTAAGTAAGGATCAAGTTAATGCTTCTTCTATCTTTATGCATTCTTTTGTAATCTCTGCTTTATGAACAGGAAAATCTCAATCTCATATCCACAATGATTTCACAAAACTCCCCAAAATTCCTACAAGAAGGACAGCTGAAAAAGCAGAACAGGACCAGATCACCACAAAGATGAAATACAATACCAGAGCACTGATGGTGTGTACTATAAAGTTTGAAAGCAGACTTTAATAGTTCACTTGTGCTTAGTTTGGTATACGCCATGTCAACAGCTGCAGTTTGTTGTAGTTACTCATCAAATCCAGGAAAGAAGCAATAAAAGACTTGGAAGAGCATTGTCAACAGCTTCAAGAGAGAAACCTGCAGATGGCCAAAAGCATTATGGCTACAAACAGAAGCTCATTCGCCAGAGCCAACGAACTGCTCATCCAGACAGAGCAAAAGAGGGTGAGCTACATTGAATTGCATTTTTAAAGGCTACTGTACACAAAGAGCACTGAACTCAATTTTTTTTTCAGAACTGCAAGTGTCTAATATCCTTAGCCAGTTATATGATCTCTCATATTCTTTCTAGAGATCAGCAGTAGCTTTGAAACGATGGAATGACAGTCTCATTGAAAGTGCCAAAGCAGAGCTGAGAAATATAAAAGAAGAATCACAGACACATCTCAGCGGTTAGTTAATACTTCTTCAGTTATGCTTTAACTATTTTTGATCATTTTTAAATGCAATATATACATTACACAGCCAAAAAAAATCAAAATCTTATATAAAGCAATGTAATGCATCCTTGCAGAGTAAATATGTTATTTCACTTATTATTATTTATCATTTTACTGTTACTCCTGAACATCTATTGCGAGCAGGCACATAAAAGCAAGCATACAATACATTTCATGTAGAATGAGGCCCTCTTCTGTTCCAACCTGATAATGCCACTGTGCACACAGAGAGATCAACATGTTTGTGTATTCACATACTTTTGGCCATATAGTTTTGCTTCTGCAATGGTTGTTAATGCTAAAGCACAAACAAACAACCCCAAACTGCAACAACAAATTTCAGCAGGCTTCATCCTATACATTTAGGTTTGCAGAAGCAGTTGGATCTGCTAAAAGTGAAGGTGGTAGAGGCTCAGAAAGAGCTCCGCAGCCTGAACACATACAAAGATACGGAGTTCCCAGTCAAGGCCTTGCAGATTGCAGAACTGGAAAGAAAGTTGGAGAGACTAAAAGAGACGCAGCAGGTAAAATATGAGCAGGACTCACTGCTGGATGACCAAAAGCCGACATTCTGGCAAACTGATGGGTGAAGAGTAAAATAAATCCAAAGTATATCTAGGAAAATCCATTATTTATTAAAAAAAAACACATGTAGATCCATCTCCCATGAGAACTCTTCAGTTTTTAATAATGTTGTAATACAGTTCCCCTTTTAAAATTGCCAGAAAGAGGAAGAGGATTTAAATCAGTTGTTTAAGAAAGAAATGGTCAATTTGGAGAGACGCCAACGCCAAAGAGAACAGGAAGTGCTGTCTGCAGCTGCTATGGTAAAGTAGCACTTTTATGTCCATTTTTATATTGATTTTATTATAAATCATTATTTTTGACTTTTGGAGCTTTATAAAAAAAAAGTGGATTGATTTTCAGAAACATGCTTCCAAAATCCCTCCCACTGTCAAACGGGTGGCCTTAGAGAATGACACAATGAGGAAAATGATTCATGATCAGAGAAAGGTACCTTTTACATTAAAGGGATAGTTTAGCCAAAAATGAAAATTACCCCATGATTTGCTCACGCTTAAGCCATTAGGGTTATTTGACTTTCTTCTTTCATACAAATTAGATTTATATTAAAAATGTCCTCGCTCTTCCAAAGTTTATGATGGCAGTGAATGGCAGTTATGGTTTTGAAGTCCAATAAAGTACATCCATCCATCATGAAAAGTACTCCAGCTTCCACTAACTACAGTACGTGCGTTCACGAGAGTACGTTCCAGCGGATGTCATAGGATGTAGGCGTAGCGAAAGCACCGGTGAGCCTATGCTAGTCTTGCAAGAACCAAGTTTTGTTTACAGCAAAGAAAAACCATTCTCCTCTTGGCTTATACAGAAATCCTCTGACATTTTTCTTTACAAATCCTTGTTTTGTACTTCTAATTCGTGATCAGTGTTTTGTTTTGCTCTCTTCTATGCGTTTTTATGTTCATGACTTCTCATTGGAGCTTACGCTATGCTTACGTCCTACATCATCCGCTGGAACGCCACTCTCTAGTGACCGCACGTACGACAGTTATAGCGGAAGCTAGAGATTACAGCTCATAAAGTTTTAAATATGGATATTTTTCTTACACAAATGCATTGATTCACTTCAGAAGGCCTTTATTAATTAAGTGTGGAGCACTTTTTATGATGGATGGATGCACTTGTCACGTATCCTTTTTGTCATCGTGTGTTTGTTTATGTTGTGATTCACCATGTGCTCCCTGGACTCAGCCCTCTCGTTACCCGAGTCACGCCCTCCTTGTTTCGCCCTGATTGTTTCATTGTCATCACCTGTGTATGTACTGATTAGTTTGTGTATTTAAGTTCCACCTTGTGTTTAGTTCCCTGTCTGGTCTTTAATTGTCTGTGGTTGTGTGTATCCTGTGATTCTACGTTTCTCCAGAGTATTTGAAGTATTGAAGTATTTACTTATTAAATGTCCTTGTGGAATTATCTCCTGTGCGTCGAGTGCTCGTTTCTCCTTCGTTCCTGACGGCACAGCCGTGACAGAAAAGACCAGACCTAAAAGTTGTAGTGGCATGTTTTTTCTTCGTTTTGATTTCCGTTTATTCCAGTTTTTTGTTTGTTCCTGAGTTTTCCCGTCATGTTCATTCCAGAAATAATCCTGTTCAAACTGGAGCAGGGGAACGACCCCCTCGAGGAGTATACGGAGGCGTTCCTGGAGGTCGCCTCCGAGACCAGTCTTCCGGATGATTTCCTCTGCAATTGGTACATCCAGCGACTCAACAGCTGTGCGTTGAGGAAGTTGTCCGGGAATCCTCCTCAAGGGAACCTCATGACCATCGTGGAGTGGGTGCTGGCCAGCAACGGGTCGCCACTCACCGTGGATTATGCCAGCACCACTCCCGACCCAGAGCATCTTAGCCTCAGAGCCGACCGCCGAGTGGAGTATAATGCTGTGCCCACCGCAGACAGAGAGCCGCATCCTACAACCCCAACGAAGCCAGCGCCGGGAGCGACTGAGCCTGAGAGGTTTGTGGACTGCTGCCATCTTGAGAGGTCTGACCAGGTGCGCGAGCCGGCAAAGATACAACTACGGAGGTCCGCGTATGGACGGCTGATGGGCCATCTTCGGGAGACCCCCCTCATCAGCGCCCGGAAGGCTGGCGCTTTGACAGCCGGGACATCCGCCATGGAGGATGGGCGGACACTGGGAGCAGAGGAGGCGAGTCTCACCATATTGATGGCGCTGCTGTGCATTTGGGCGGTTTACACCATAGAAGAAGTCGTTCCGAAACTGGTAAATACAGACTGTATCCAGGAATTCCCACCCACCTGCCCTCTCATGTCTCCTCTGCCATCTGCCAGTCCTGTGTCTCCTCCTCCATCACCCGGTACAGCGGTGGAGGCGCCTCAGTCCTGGCCGCCGTCAACGTCATCATGGAGCGAGGGTCTCCACACTGCGGCACGAGCCTGCGATCCCGAGTTTCCGCCTCGGCCCTTCGACCCTACAGCTCCACCGTGGCTCTTGGCGCCCTCATCTCCGCCGTGGCCCGTCAGCCCATCACCGTCACCGGATTCCTTCATCCCTCCGGCTCTGCCTTGGTCAGTCGTCGTCCCGCCTACGCCTCCGTACTCTGCTTTTCCGGCTACGCCTCATCGCACCGTTCTACCGGCTCCGTTGGGCTCCTCCTTCCCCTCGACATCGCCTCAGTCTTCAGTCGCTCCGGCTCCGTCTCGGTCTTCCGGATCCACACCTCCGCATCGGTCACCTGAGCCACCTGTGTCGCTTCGGCCCTCCGGGGCCTCGGCTCCAAACGTTCTCTGCGGCTCTCTGTCTCCGTTAGTGGACCCTCCACCATCGGTGTCGCCTCGGTCGGTCAGTGCCACTCCATCGCCTGCATCTCCATGGCTCCTTCCTCCCTCAGCGCCACCATGGATCTCCATCATGATGCTCTGGGTCCTGCCGCTGTTCTCCTGCTCTTCCCCATGTCTTCGTCCTCCGCCTGCTCCTCCCTGGTCATCCACCTCTGTCGTCCACCTTGTCTTCGTCCTTCCAAAGACCCTCCTCCGGCTACTCTCTGGACTTTATTATTATTAAGGACTATGTTTTCCGTGCTCTTTCTTTTTCTTTTTTTTTTCTTTTTTTGATGGTACTTTTCGGCGCGAGGTTGCGCCTGGCCGGAGGGGGGAGGTAATGTCACGTATCCTTTTTGTCATCGTGTGTTTATGTTGTGATTCACCATGTGCTTCCTGGACTCAGCCCTCTCGTTACCCGAGTCACGCCCTCCTTGTTTCGCCCTGATTGTTTCATTGTCATCACCTGTGTATGTACTGATTAGTTTGTGTATTTAAGTTCCACCTTGTGTTTAGTTCCCTGTCTGGTCTTTAAGTGTCTGTGGTTGTGTGTATCCTGTGATTCTACGTTTCTCCAGAGTATTTGAAGTATTGAAGTATTTACTTATTAAATGTCCTTGTGGAATTATCTCCTGTGCGTCGAGTGCTCGTTTCTGCTTCGTTCCTGATGGCACAGCCGTGACAGCACTTTATTGGACTTCAAAATCTTAACAGCCATGCAGTAGCATTATAAAGCTTGGAAGAGCCAGGACATTTTTTTTTTTTCACATCACTCTGATTGTATACTGATTGTATTTATATGAAAGAGTAAAGTCATATACACAGGATACTTCACAGAAAGTCACAGGGTAATTTTCAATTTAAAGTTTCTTATTGTCTTATTATTAAAGTGGAATTCATATTTGAAAATTGATAAAGTATGTTAATTTGGAAATGAATTTACATTGTAAATATACTCTATGTTTTTTTTTAAGATAGTAATGGAGATGGAGCGAAAGAATAAAGAGCTACAGAAGAGTATTCAGGAACTGCGACGATCGAGACCATGCAGGAGTGAGATCTTTCCACATGTTTTCTTGAAATCATACAAGTAAGTGGATGAAGACATTGAGTTATTGAAACAAACAGTTCTTATGTCCTCAATTAACACAAGAACATTGCCAAGCCCTTCAGCTGTAGTATTCCCAAGTTATTCAATAACTGCAGTTGCAGAGAAACATTCTCACAAAATTGGCCACTTGAAAGGAAGTTCAACAAACCCCTCGAAATGTCTAACAGTGTTAGTATGACCCAACCCCTCCCATAAACAGATATAGAACAGCAACACTTAGAGGACTTCACTTTCAAGAGGCTTCTCAAACACAATGACAGCACACAGCCCATGAGAGTTTAACATCCAATATGGGTTAAGATGCTCATTTCATGCACTGAACAACAATTTAAAGAGATCCCTTAAAATTAAAATTCTGGCATTATATAGTCTAAAACAATAGTTCAAACAGACATTTGCAAACAACATTGCAGACTTGATCATGACTGGATGTTTTTTACTTCAATGATGCATCATGCTATGCTAGTTAATCAGCGAGTTACATCATTGTGTGGGAAACACACACCAGGTTTGGAATAACACGAGGGTGATTAAACAGACAGAATTTTCATTTTTGGGTGAACTATCATGGATATTTGTATGATGAGCAATACATTCATCAACCCAATGAGCTTTTTTAGAGGTTGGAGTGGAGTGTGGCAAATCTGATAAACTAGAGAAAAAAGTACCCTCTCTACTTTCAAACAAAAGCTTGGCTTGGAAAAAGTATTGGGCTGTTGGAGATGGTGTTATATTACACAGTTTTGGAAAAGACTCCAAATGCCATCTTAAAGATAAATGAAGAACAAGAGAATGCTGTGCATTCATGGAATCCTTGGCGCCTATTAAAGGTTAATGAAGGTTTCACATTTCCCAACAGTCTGTTCCAAAACAGCATGTCATTTTCCTTTCCATGACAATCGGTCATATCTCTAAAACAATCGGACACTTTATTCCAAGGTCCTGCGAGTGCATGCGCAACCTCTTGCCACCCATGGGAGCTGTTATATTACTGATAAGATTTATTTAAGTGTTTTGGCCTAGGGGGAAAAGAACATGGAAAACAAGCAAAAACATTTACTTGTCATGTCACACTGAGCACCAAATTATAAAGGTTTCCATTAAATGGAGATAATGATAAACAGATCTGGGATTTCCTGCTCTGCTCGTGACAGAGACATGGCTTTAGTATCTGCAGATGTACTGAGGCCCAGCAGAGAAAGTTCTCATGTTTCCTGTTTAAAACAAACTGTCTCAGGCTGTGGTGACCATGTTTAAGGGCAGACGTCCCATAAGGAGTCCTCCTGATTTACATGATTTTTGCACCCAAAAAATAAAGATTCTGTCATCATGTGTTATTCCAAATGTGTATGAATATCTTCTGTGGAGAACAAAAGTAGTCATTTTGTCCATACAAAGAAAGTTGTGAGTGATGATTGAATTCTGTCATTAATTACTCACCCTCATGCTGTTCCAAACCTGTAAGACCTTCGTTCATCTTCGGAACACAAATTGGGCTATTTTGGATGAAATCCAAGAGCTTTCTGAGCCTGCATAGACAGCAACACGACTGACACATAGGGTGACCACCTGGCAATAGATCTTTTGCAGGACACGTGTGAGACAGATACATTTTCTACTGTTATGCTATGTAAATATTGATTACATCCGTTGTCATATGCGCTTTGTTTATGTTTCCGAGCACGCACATGCAAGCGAGAGAAAGCGCGTCTTTTTTATGAGAGCAAAGAGGATCCACATGCAAGAAAAGAGATTTGTGCTTGCACATTTTGATGCGGCCCCCATTACAATAATGCGCTCTAGACATTTGTCATTAAAATAACACCATAGAAGCCACCTCAAACAAACTATAAAATAAGTAGAAAGTTGCATCTGAAAGCTGCATCGGTTGGTTAAAATGAATGGAGAATATCATGATTTTCTGTGTGCGCTCGACCATTTCCATCAATGGTGCTAGATCACTTGATGAAAACCTTTGCGCAGAAACTACGCCACAAAAACACTAAATAAAAACTTTCTTAAAAAGGCAAAAGAACGCATGAACGTTTTCTTAAACCAACAGACTGATGAAAATGCGGGACATTTTCTCAATATGCAACGTGTGGGACAAGGGGTGAAAATGCTGTGCGGTGCAACGCAAAGCGGGACGGGTGGTCACCCTACTGACACATTCAAGGCCCAGAAAGGTAATAAGGACATGGTTAAAATCAGTGTTGGGGAAAGTTACTTTTAAAAGTAATGCATTACAATTTTGCATTACTCCCTGAAAAAGTAACTAATTACGTTAATTAGTTACTTTTTATGGAAAGTAATGTGTTACATTACTTTTGCGTTACTTTAAATCTGAGCGGGGCTTGCTTCTTTGTTTTTAATATAAAACAATTCTAATGTAAAAGCCCTTTTACACCAAAAGTGAAATGAATTCACCTCAGGCTGAAAGAAAAGTACATTTATGAGGGAGATCACTCTTCAGCTATAAAAAATTAAGCACAAATGTTAGTTTATCTAAAGTAATTTTTGCTTATTAGCATGGTTGAATTGCATCATCGAAGGTCGGCAGCAAAGACACTGGTTAATAAAATGGAATTAAATACATACGTTTTTTGTTTTATTTAACATGTTTAATTATTGCAGAGTTGCGTCATATTCTGAGTTTGCATTTCACAGTTTTTATTCATTTTGAGGAATACTGAATCTGTTTTTTGTGAGTGAGATGAATTAATGCATGTTCACATTTAGTCCAGAATACAGTAACATCATGTTTACTCCCAATTTCCAGACAGGAGACTTGTCAATCAATAAATGGGGAATTATTATCAATAAATGGGAAAAATTAACTGCCATTACTTATTTGAAAAAGTAACTCAGGTATTTTCTTAGAATTTCAAAAGTAATGCGTTACTTTACTAGTTACTTGAAAAAAGTAATATTATTACGCAACTCGTGTTACTTGTAATGCGTTACCCCCAACACTGGTTAAAACAGTTCATGTGACATCAGTGATTCAACCATAATTTTTTGACACTATGAGAATACTTTTTGTGTGCAAAGAATACAAAAGTAATGACTTTATTCAACAATTTCTTCTCTTCTGTGTCAGTCTTTGACATGTTTATGAGAGTACCATGTAATTTGTGTTCCGAAGATGAATGAAGGTCATGAGGGTGATTAATAACAAAATTTTTCATTTTTTAGAGAACTATCACTTTAAGGTCATATAATAGCTGTATGTAGTTACTCTCACTGTGTTGTCTGTATTTTAGGTGTACTCCAGATATGGATGTCCTTCTCGATATACCCAAAATGGATTTACTTCCTTTGTAGCCTTGTGCTGAAGGCACTACTTTTTTGAGTCTTCCTTTGAGCTGCTACGTTTTACAGAAGAAGATCAATGAGGCCACTTTATTAAATCATATTACTCAGTCAAACAGTTGTACAGATATTATTTTTTTTATTTGTCTTTGCTTTCATTTGTTTTATGGGCTTTATCCTCTTTTTATTTTTCTAAAAACACAATTGCACTCTAGTGCAAGTAATATAATTTAGTAATGGGCTTTTAGACATTATCTACATATTATATATATTTTTGTGCTGCACAAAAACTAAGCTGCATATGTTAAATGACCACTTTTATTTGGTGAGTAGTAACAAAATACCTCATAAAAGTCAGACTTTTAGCAACAATAGCCTCAATCATTGTAAGTTTCCTAACATTCAGAAATTTTTGAAAGACGTCTTTTGTGCTCACCAAGGCTAATTATTTGATTTAAAATATAGTAAAACATTTAAATTGGGAAATATTACAATTTAAAAGAACTGTTTCCCATTTTGATATGTTTGAAAGTGTTATTTATCCCTGTGATGGCAAAGTTGAATTTTCAGCAACCGTTACTCCAGTCTTCAGTGTCACAATAATATGATGATTTCCTGTTCAAGAAACATGTTGAAAGTAATTGTGCTGCTTAATATTTTTATGGAAACCATTATCATTTCTTCAGGATATTTTGATGAATAGAAAGTTTAAAAGAACAGCATTTAAAATATAAATATTTCTAACACTATAAATGTCTTTACTGTCACTTAAAAAATGCAATTGCAGTCTGAATTTTTGCAGAAGATGCTCATATCAGTTCATGTTCCCATGTCGGAGGACCACAGTGTTGAATTTTGGTTCCAGTCAACGAGCAAATGTTATTGCAGTTAATGACACTTTAAAGTGTCAATCCTCAAAGTATGCATTTTATGACTATATATGACTTTATTTATCTTGCAAATGGAGCATTTCTAAGCCACTTTGCAAACCTTAAAACAGTAGTTCTGTGACACTGATGCAATTGACCGAAGTGTGGGAACAAGGTTTGCTCCGTAAACAGTTATGGATTTCAGCACCCTAGTGTACGGGCGACTGGTTTGATTACTTTTGTTGTTTCGGTTGGAAAAGTTTCAGCTGAGCCTCAGAGAATTAAAAATTCCTGGTAAAATAAAAAAACAACAACTGTGAGATCTAAGCAGGGGATAAACCTTATTTCCTCTATTTCACTGATGCAAAGATTCGGGGCTCTTTTTTTTTCATGTGTATCCAGTACTGGAATGCTTTTTCCAATAAATAAAACTTATTTTAGAAGCAAAAATACTAAATAGATGCAATAAAATTGCAACATTCATTATCCAATTGCATAAGCACCAAGAAAAAAGAAACAGCTGTGGATGTTTGTCTCTAAAGAAAAATAAATGCAATGTGTGTGGTTTCACATTGCATGACTTCCCAGTGATGACATCATTAAATCAAGATGCGTTTTACATCAAAGCAAAAGGACTAATGAGAACCTTCCGATAACATGATATCTTAGCTCAGCTTCAAGCAGGAAATGACAGAACATCGACGTCATGGAGATGGAGTGGGACGGTGCTAAAAAGACACATTATTACATTTCGTGGCCCTGGATGATTTTCAAAGACGCTCTGCGAGGACCCACGAGACTTACAGTTGAGGGCCCATTTGTTGAGCTGTGTTTATGGATCATGTGAGTAATATAAACAGAAGGCACGTTTCGAGCTGAGTTGGCAAGAGGAGCCCACCTGTGTTTAATCACAAAGACACGATACATGCAACTTCACACCGATCCAGCTCCGAGGGCTGACGCGCAAAGTCTACAAGTGGGAAGGATGAACTGAGAAGTCGCCCTTTGGACCCCTAAAACTTGCTCGTGGTGAGAAAAAGGTGAGTGAAAGGTCATAGATGTGAACTCACCGATGTTTTTTTCCGAGACGAGCTTGTGACAGACAGCGCGGGAGATTGAGAGAAATGCTTCATTCCGCTCTTAAATTTTTAAAAGCGTTGTGGAACTCGCGGGGCTGTTGCCATGACTGCAGCGGTGTAGCGTTTCCCTGCAGCCGGTACATCAAACTCCACTGCGCGCAAACTGATTGATTCACTACTAAGTAGCTTTAAACTTCATTCTGCGGCTTGATGTGAACCTGTACGCTTTGAAACGTTCATTTATGGACATGGTTGTGAGTACACTTCACTTTCTCCGGATGTTTTTGTTGGGATATGTCTAACTTGTTAAGCTGTTGTGTTTATTAATGCATGAAATATGATAAAATGCATGAATACACACCGGGGCTAGTTGTCACAAGGATGTCAGCAGCGATAGGCAAATGCTTGTTGTTTCGCTCTCAGTGGTTTCGTGTCAAACACTAGTTCACTTAATTAGAAAAATTATATTTTTCCTAGTAAACAAGTGAACACAAAGCCACACTGGCATGTATTCACATAAGAGAACAAGTACATTTTGTTCTTAGAATGGGGCAAGTTGTCCCATGTTTTAAATGTCGTGCATACAGTTGATATTTTAATTTATTTTATTAATATTTTTTTAATAATACATAAAATGTTACAGCTGTTATTAAAATGTAATAACTATTTTACCAAGTATTGTAAGTAATATTTAAGTTGTAAATATTAGGTGTAGTTTTTAAAGTCAGTGTATTGGCATACCGAAATTGACTGTAAAAAAATAAATATTCACTGAAATAAAAGGTGTGACAACTAACCCCAGTCTTTTCAATGCTACCAGTTAAAAGTTTGCACATACTTAATTTTATTTTTCTAATCATTTAAATGCTTCAAATTATTGTAGACACCCAAGTTCTTTACAAAATCTGTAACAAAATTAACATTTTTGATGAGATTGGATAATAAAGGAGAAGCAGTCTCTAGTAAAAAAAAAAATAAAAATAGTATACTTAAGTATAGTTTATTCATATGTACTAAATATATTTGTGGCACACTATAAATTGGTAAACACAAAGTCTGTTAAATTGGAACAACTAATTTTGTACTAAATGCATTTTAGTTGTGCAAAAGCAGTGCTGAAGTTTAACTTAAGTTGCATTAAATATACTTGTTTGTGCTAAAGTGGAACTATTTCAAGTATACTTAAGTACAATTTAAATATCCACTCTTGAATTTAAGTTTTGCATTATGCACTTTAAATGCATTGTGGTGACATAAGAAGTGCAATTCAATTACACTGTAAGGGTGTTGAACATACATTAATATACTAATAACAAACTTAAGTTCTACTTTTAGTGACTTTAAAACACATTGCAATGGCATTCCAAGAACACTTGAAGTGTGCTAATGTTACCATTACTGTGTGCTTCTAATGCAATAAAAACTTATTACCTGTTATTAACACAACCAGCATACTAGCCAACTCAGTTATCCAGAGAACATCAGTAAGACACTGGGCAAAGACATTTGAACATTGAACGCAGGAAACACCACGGACTGGATTCGAATCCGTGTCGTTGTCATACGAGCTCACTCGCTTTATCAGTTGCGCTACCAAAGCAGACATGTGCCGTGTTGAACTGCGGTCACTTTATGGTCTTTCTATACTGTTACAAGTTCTACTATAAGCAAACAGACGTTTTTTTCCCCCACGAATAACAGCACAAATTATATGGACTTAATATAGGCGCAGTAAGCGGTGCGTAAAAATAAACGTGAAACGGCCTGTATAGAACACCAAAGTGCGTTAAACTGGAAGCTTTTAAAGACATAAAGCCAGCGGACACGACATGAAATATCCTTAAAGTGTTTTGCTTACCTTTTACCTAACATCACCTGTCATTAACTCTGCAGGAAACAATTGGACAAACCGGCACAACGTTATAGTTTTATTCTTGTAGACGCGAAACAGACCGTCCCGTTTGGAATGTGAACGTGCAGAACTGCTTATTGTTCCGTGCATGTGGAAGAAATAAATCCATCTGTAACATTTCTCTGCCCATTGTCTCTGCGCGCTTCAACTCAATGCATTGCACAACTCTTTTACTATTACTATTTTAACAATTATTTTAATCTTAATGCTACTTTTCAAGTAGTTAACGTCTCTGCATTCACTTGACATTTTAACTTTTTGTGTAGTTTTGAGGGCTGGTCAAGATTATTTTAATAATTCGTTTAATAATTCATAATACTTTGACAGCCCAAAGGGCTGCATGCAGTCCACATTTCAAAGTGCAATGTCTGTACAGTACATTAAAGAACTGTTACTGGAAAAAAAATGTTTTGGTACAGGTGCATTGGAGTGTATTGGTAATATACTGAAGTTATAAACCTTCTGATCAAGTATGTGAATTTTTTACAATTTTATATTGACTATATGTTATTTACATATCTTTACTTTTGTAACTACTTTTTATGTCTATGTAAAGCTGCAACCATGCAAAATTGTTTAAAGTACTTTTCACCCTACCCCAAAAGCATTTGTAAAAAGTATACTTTTTTACCAATCAATTTGCAGTGCAAATCAAAGTTTGTGCTTGATGAAAGCATGAAATAACTGCATTTAGAGTGTATGTTCAATTAGTATAGACATGTCAATCTGTTTTTTAGTTTACTTATCATTAAATAAATGTATTTTGAATACAATTAAGTATATTTATTTTTCACTAGGGGTCAACAAGTGACTCTTTAAAAAGTATCTCATCTTAATGTTAATTTTAGCATTTACCAATGCATTATTAAAATCACAGATTGTGTTTGTTAACATTAGTTAATGCACCGTGAACTAACATGACCAATGGACAATTGTATTTTTATTAACTAACATTAACAATGATTAATGAATTGTGTAATAAATGTATTGTTGATTGTTTTTTTCATGTTAGTTAATACATTAAATAATGTACTGGTAATGTATGATGTAGTCTATCTATTTGTTTTCCTCTCATAATAAACTCTCTTTTTTTGTTCAGGTATACCTATGTTTATAAGATGACACTTAACACACAGAAAGAGGGAAAGCAACCACTGAGGAGAAGAGCGAGTACTCCCATTCCCTCCTCTCGTCAAACAGGCCGGGGAGAAAGAGACCCCTCAGCTGACCCGTATCACCCTCCGCTCGCCCAGTCAGCTTCGTACCACCCTGGGGACAAGAGCATCCACTCACGGGCCAACTGGTCTTCAGACTCCGAGTCGGACAGCTCTGGAGCCGAGTGTCTTTATCGTGTGGTTTTGTTGGGGGATCACGGCGTGGGGAAGTCAAGCCTTGCCAACATTTTTGCTGGAATACAAGAGAAGGATGCGCATAAACACATTGGAGGTATATAATCTGAAGTATATTCTGGCTTTTGTGAGTATTTGTTCTTGTATCAGGTCAGTTTAGTTGATTCACTCTGTTCGGTTTAACCAGCGGAATGTTATTGTTTAACAGTAAATATAGCACTGACACACTATTATAAAAGCGCATGGCATTGCAGGACCTAAAATAACCTTGACTAAACTGTTAGGTCTGCCTGATTGATTGCACTCTCAAATTGTCGCGCGTCAAGATTGATCCTGAAACATTAATTGTATGGTGATATTGATTCATACATCGGTCAGAGCAAACAGTACACACAGTACATTGATTTGTGTACCAGCTGTTATCTAGAGCATTGTTGCCCGTTTAATGCCTCTAAACACAGACTTTAATATTGAAATGTTCTTTATATACCTTAAATATGGAATGATTTCACTTTGTTTTGCCTGAATATGTTTATTACTTATAACCAGACAGTACATGACTGATTTAAAATCTGCACCATTGTGTGTCCCATTTGTCAAGTTCTTTTGGTCTCCCAAGGGTGCGAGACAATCCATTTTGACTGACACAAAACTGCTCCCTCAGAGACCTATGTATAAACCTAACAGTTTAAACTGGCATGTGCTGAATGCACTGAACTATGCAAAATGCCTTTATCAAAGCAGTAAGTGAGCGTCTGTGAGTGGCAATCTGTTGACCTACATGTTGTTTTTTGTCTGACGGCATATGACCTTATGTCTCGTGGCTGTGCTGGCTTTGACCTGAGCAGAACATCATCCTGTAAATAATCATGCTATTGACAGGCTGATGTGTGTATATTGATTCTTGTATCAGCGGAGACATATTAGTAGGCTACACTTCTGCGTGACCCTAAATAAAAGCACTTTTGATGTATTTGAATGTGCTTTGTGCATTTAGATGAATGGTTTTACTGTTTTTGAAAGATGCTCACCAAGGTTGCATTAAGGGTGCAACAATGTGTATATATATATATATATGTGTGCCTACATATATGTGTGTACTGTTTGTAATTATTATGTATATATAAATACAAGCACATTCATGTATTAAGAAATATTTACAAGTATATGTATGTATTATAATTTTTATAGAATTTATATTATATATACAGATATATATATATAAATATTTTGTAAATAAACACCATATTTCTCTTAAATATATACATTATTTGTGTGTATTTATATATACATAATAATTACACACAATACACACACATATATTAGGCAAACTCAAACTTTTATTTTATATAAATATTTTTATTTTATATAAATATATATATATATATATATATTATATATGCGTGTGTGACCGTGGACCACAAAACCAGTCATAAGGATACATTTTTTGAAATTGAGATATATACATCACCTGGAAACTGAATAAGCTTTCCATTGATGTATGGTTTGTTAGGATAGGACAATATTTGGTCAAGATACAACTATTTAAAAATCTGTAATCTGAGGGTACAAAAAAAATCTAAATATTGAGAAAATCACCTTTAAATTTGTTCAAATGAAGTTCTTAGCAATGCCTATTACTACTCTCAAATTAAGTTTTGAAATGAAGAGTTCAGATGCAAAAGCCTCTAAGTGCTGTTTGAAATTTTCTTCTAAAATTAGCGTTTTTATCAGGCTCCTATGTGTAGGTTCAGTAGTTTCACTTTAATGGCAATTATTAGGTTCTTTTCATTGCCATTAAAGTGGAATAACTGAACATAAACATAGGAGCCTGATAAAAATGCTCATTTTAGAAGAAAATTTTGAACGGCACTTAGAGGCTTTTGCATATGAACTCTTCATATATTTATGGTAGAAATTTACAAAATATCTTCATGGACATGATTTTTACTTAATATTCTAATGGTTTTTGGCATTAAAGAAAAATATAATTTTGACATAATTTTGACCCATACATTGTATTTTTGGATATTACTACAAATATACATACACATACACACAATGTTGTATCCGTCTGATTATTCTTGATAAGAAGGCATTTACAGAAGTATTTACAGATTAATCTGAGATAAACAATGTTACTGTGAGTTTTCTATTCCACTAGCTAAAGATTCTTAACTAGCTTTCTTTGAGTGATATATATATATATATTTTAAATGCTCTATAATTGCATTGCATTAATTATACCGACTAGTATTAAAGAATTAGTACTTTCATAATAAAATTTTCAAATTGCAGTATCAGTGCCGCTTTAAGGGGCTCAACACAATCCCAGTCGAGAAAGAGTCTGATCTAGCAAACCAATTGTTCATTTTATTAAAAAAAAATTTAATTTAAATATTTTTTTACCACAAACCCTTGTCTTGCACTAGCTTGACCTCACGCGTTACGTAATCACATACGTGTGACGTAGGCGGAAGTACAGGCCAAGTGTTTACAAAGCGTGCTAAGAAAGTCAAATGACCTTGAAGTTGGAGTTGGAGTAGAAAATGAGATGGAGTTTTTCGCCCTACCTTACATTTTTGAGTAAACAAAGAACTAAATGCACCTGATTTTTTTTCAACGTGGTTACGTAATGTGTAAAGACGCACAGTGCTACTGCAAGATGAGCATTTGTGGTTGAAAAGTATATAAATTTCCATTTTAATTAAAAAAATGACAGATCGTTTCACTAGATAAGACCTTTATTCCTTGGCTGGGATCGTAGAGCCCTTTGAAGCTGCATTAAAACTACAATTTGGACCTTCAACCCATTGATCTCCATTGAAGTCCACTATATGAAGAAAATCCTGAAATGTTTTCCTCAGAAACCTTTTTTTTTTTGACTGAAGAAAGAAAGACATGAACATCTTGGATAAGTAAAAATTTTTATTCTGGAAGTGAACTAATCCTTTAAGCAGAAGCACCTTAACATAGTACTATCATATCTTTGCACCTAAGCAGTTGAGGACTCTTTTCTCTAGAGCATGCCTGGATTATATTTTATATTTGGTCTTAACATTTAGATGTCAGCTGACATTAAGTTTGAGACATTGAAGTTGTTATTCTTTATTGTGAATTCACGTTTCATGGCCAAGTTTGTCTTTAAGTGCTATACATCTTGTAGAGGTCTCAAAAAGTGACAGAGTAAATTTAAAGTGGAAAAATGAGACAAGGTCAGTATCAGCCTAGACTGAAGCAAACTGTGTTTTATCTTCTTGTCAAACTAGCTATGCGATCAGTTTATCAGACACAGCTCAGTGATTTTTCCACTATTCCACTTCCCATGCATTTTTCACGCTTGTGATTATAACAAAGCACTGTTCAAATGTATCACAGAGTAAAGGCAGCCAAAATGTTGGTTTTTAACAGAGTATAAACAATACTTTAAAAAACAAGTAAAAATACAATTTCCTTGTACATTGTGTACACATTGTTTTTTTATATATATATATTTAATTTTTTTTAATAAAAAAAGTTTATTTAAAAATATATTTAAAGGTAAAAAGTATGTTATTAGGAAGTCACACTGAATAATTTCTATGATATTTCCAGTTTTAAGTTTTTTCCCCCCGCATGTTAGTTGGATCACATGTCTTTGATTTGTGGATGAGAGTTTTTAATATATTAATATGCACTGAAATGCTTTTATTAACCTTAATATTTATAATAAGTCTATTTCTTTATTATTAAGTAATGAGGACTGCTGTATTGCCCATTTTCGACTTTACGTCCACCAAAAAAAAAAACCCATCAAATTCAAAAATTTAAAAACATGCTCATCATAGAAGAGATAAAGTTTTTTTTGGTAGCAGTAGTACACTGTAAAAAACAATTTGTTGAGTCAACTTAAAATAATTTGTAACCTGGCTGCCTTAAAATTTTAAGTTCAGTCAACTCAAAAAAAGTTTAACTTGAAATGTTAAAATATACTAAGTGACAACTTAGATATTTGAGTTGAATCAACTTAAAATTTTAAGGCAGCTGGGTTACTTAACCACCTGTTAAGTTTAGCAAACACAAATATCTAAGTTGTTACTTAGTACAACTTAACATTTCAAGTTGAATAAACTTATTTTAGTTGACTGAACTTAAAATTTTAGGGCAGCAGGTTAACAAATGATTTTAAGATGACTCAACAAATTGTGTTTTTTATTTTTTACAGTGTAGTAGTAAATTAATATAAAAAAAAAATTTTAAAATTAATAGTAAAAAAAATGAATTCAGTGTGATTGACCTAATTGTTCGCAGCATCTATCATTAGTTGGCAATGCTGTATTGGATGTCAGATTGATGTCACAGATGTTTTGGAAGTTACTTTATGTGCCAGTTCGACTGAAAATACTGTGTATGTCTCTATAGAGGATACATATGAGAGAACCCTTACGGTCGATGGGGAAGAGACAACCCTAGTTGTGATGGACACATGGGAAACAGAGAAACAGGTATGCAAACATTATACATGTCTCAAAATATTCGCCTCAGTAACCTACTTGATGAATTAGCAAATGTAAATAAAGGAAAATCTGAAGGCATGTGGTCTTCAGGGGGTTGCATGTGTCTGCCAGTCGTGAGTCTGTGCTTTCCAGACACAAGTCTCACCTACAGGGCCACAATGCCCTTTGTGCAATGTTGTGGAAAAAACGTGGCCACTTGCTGCCAGTGGCTAAACTCCATTGAGCAATGCCCTGCAGTGAGCGAGCAACATACAGCTGGCCCCTGCTGCTGACCACACAGCCAAGTACACTGATCGCTCTGGGGCCTAATTACACCCCTATCGATGACTCTCCTCTGTGAGGTTTGTCTGGCAACTAGGCTTTTCTGGACTCAAGAATTGTTTACAGAGATAAATAATTCTGTACTTACAGATTACAGAAAAAAAAATGTTATAGTGCTGCTCAGCACTTTCCTTATGGTTTGCTTATGGTTATCTTTCAGTACGTGCACAAGTGTTTAAAGGGATAGTTTATCCTAGAATGAAAACTCTGTCATTATTTAACCTCTGTGACTTTTTTTCTTCTGTTTACTTTTTTAAGAGCACCCTGGCTTTCTATCTAATATAATGAATGCTTCCCAATATAATGAGGATTGGGATTGCGAAAAAGACAACAAAAAGCAACATAAAATTTAATAAGAGTGCTCCACGTTAAATTGATTAAAATTAAATTAAATGTAATAGAACATGCTCTCATGCTTGGTGGTTCAAAAAACGCATTATTTTTTACATAATTTACATTATGCAATACCTTTCTCCACAGCCTGGGATAAATGGCTTGATTAGTTCCAGGTTTGATGAAGGCCCGCCTTCCGAAAAACAAAATGTGTTGTGATTGGTTAGCTCTCCCACTGCGTTGTGATTGGTGAACAGCTTAGATGGTGTTTCAGTACTGCCACGCCTCTTGCCAAAACAGCAAGTTCTGTCTGCTCCATTATAGTTAAGGATATATTAAGGTATAGTTAACGCTACAGTAGTGTTGGGTCCTATCACCAGTTTTTAATATGACTTAATTTGTATTTAACATTACACTAATTGAATACAAACACTGTAAGTTACTAATTATAATTCTTACATTCCCTTAGTTATTCAAAAAGCAGCTACAAAAAACAAGCAAAGAACATTGTCACTGATTAGCCTAGCCTAGTCTAGTGCAAGTTTATTCATTTTAAAAAACACTTGCGTTATAAGTGAAGCTGTCTACACTGTATGATGAATAAATCTCTTACCACACCACACACATCTGCAGCGCGTTACGGCTCTGACGCCGCCAGATCGCAGCCACTCTAGTCAATGCTTGTTTATAACAGCCACGCCTCGGCATGTGTTTTGACACCCTATACTGCACACGTCTGTGGTGCGTTACGGCTCCAACACAGCCACCAGAGCTGATCGTGGCCACTCTAGTCAAAGCTTGTGTTTATACCAGCCACGCCATGGCTCATTGAAGCGTCCCGAAAGCGGCTCTCCGGGCTGCATCGCTAAAGTTAGGCTAATCCCCCACCTCGTCCCTACCCAACCCCCATCCATTTGAATTTCTGTAGACGGGATTTATTTTAATGATATTCTAATGGGCCACATTATGACATCACAACACCTGGAAAACAACACTGTAGTCCAAAGGAGTCGTTCGTTGTAGTTCTTGAAAAGGGATTTTTAAAAACGAAATATCTCCCTTTAGAGTGGTCTTTGTAACTTTGTAGATCTTTTTTATGCCCAAACATACATACCATACACTGACTAAAATTCAAAAAGTGAAAAAGCATAATAGGATCCCTTTAAAAGATAGAAGAGTATTTTCGAGCCACATGAGGTTGAATAAATAATGACAGAATTTTAATTTTCCATGAAGTACCCCTTTAAAGTATTTAATCGCTTTTTTTTCTTTTTTGATCCCCTAGGAGGAAGATGAGAAATGGGTGCAGGATTACTGCATGCAGGTGGGCAATGCTTACATCATTGTTTACTCTATTACTGACCGCAGCAGCTTTGAGAGTGCATCAGAGTTACGAATCCAGTTGCGCCGCATCCGGCAGGCTGAAAACATTCCCATCATCCTTGTGGGCAACAAAAGTGACTTAGTGCGGTCTCGAGAGGTGGCAGTAGAAGGTGAGAAGTGTTTTGATATGTATCATTCACACATATACGTCATTGTGGGTTGTTATACACTACCATTAAAAAGTTTGGTTCAGTATAAGAAAAGAATCTGAAGAAATTAATACTTTCATTCAGCAAGGATGCAATAAATAAATCTTTTGAACTTTCTATTCATCAAAGAATCCTGAAAAAGGTATCACTGTTTCCACAAAAATATCAAAGGGTATCCCAGGTATTAAAGAAGTCGATCGTTATTTGAAAAAATACACATTGTTTTATACATATTTTGGAATATGGGGGTGCCATTATTGTGATGATGTGAAATGGTTGCACTTAGTGAGCTACTGCCGCTACCTGTTGCTGTTTTTACCACAACACAACTAGGAAAATAAAATACTAATACGATGTCACATTGTGTGGCTTTTGGTTAATTTTCAGTCGGAGGGCAACAAGAGAAGCGATGTAAGTCTTCACTGTTTTCCTAGAGATAAGAAGAGGAGAAAAGAATGGGAAGATGCCTGTGGATGAACAAAACTTTCTAAAGACCCGTGTCTTTGTTCTCTCTGCTTTAGCCCTGATGCCTTTGAGTAGCCACAGCTACTGAAAGAGCTTACAAATGGCAGAGACAAGAAACTATGTCATCCTGGCAGGATGTAAACATGCAGACGCTTGTCATGATGCTGCAGCCACTGAAGGAGTTTCTTAGGGTGGATTTCACTCAGTACCTGGGGTTGTTTAGACTCCATGTGGGGAAAAATTTGTTACGGCATTTGGTTTGAAGGGGTCCTATTATGCTTTTAACTTTTTGAATTTTAGTTAGTGTGTGGTGTGTTTGTTTGGGCATAAAAAAGATCTACAAAGTTATGAATCTCAAAGTCCACTCCAAAGGGAGATATTTCGTCTTTAAAAAAATCCCTTTTCAAGAACTACAACAAACAGCTCGTTTGGACTACAGTGTTGTTTTCCGGGTGTTGTGATGTCACAACGTGGCCCATTAGAATATCATTAAAATAAATCCCGCCTACAGAAATTCAAATGGTTAGGGGGTGGGTAGGGACGAGGTGGGGAATGAGCCTAACTTTAGTGATGCAGCGCGGCTGGTATAAATACAAGCATTGACTAGAGTGGCCGCGATCAGCTCCGGTGGCCGTGTCGGAGCTGTAACACGCCACAGATGTGTGCAGTATAGGGGGTCAAAACACATGCTGAGGCGCGGCTGGTGTAAACACAAGCATTGACTAGAGTGGCCGCGGTCAGCTCTGGTGGCCGTGTCGGAGCACGCCGCAGACGTGTGCAGTGTGTGGTAAGAGATTTATTCATCATACAGTGTAGAAATCTTCACTTGTAACGCGAGTGTTTTTTAAAATGCATAAACTTGCACTAGACTAGGCTAGGCTAATCAGTGATGATGTTCTTTGATAAGGTAATGTTCTTTGCTCGTTTTCTGTAGCTGCTCTTTGAATAACTAAGAAAATGTAAGCATTATAATTAGTAACTTACACTGTTTTGAATCAATTATTGTAATGTTAAATATATAGTAGTCATACTAAAGTCATTTTAAAACATTAGGCTGCCTTTAGGCTTATGTTGGAGCTGGTTTTGGGGAATGAAACGAAGTATGTAAATAATTTAATACATTAGCACGTTAATATGTATCGGCGATCTTGCAGGCTGACGATAGGACCCGACACTACTGTAGCGTTAACTATACCTTAATATATCCTTAACTATAATGGACCAGATGAAACTTGCTGCTTTGGCAAGGGGCGTGGCAGTACTGAAACACCGTTGTCTAAGCTGTTCACCAATCACAACGCACTGGGACAGCAAACCAATCACAACACGTTTGGTTTTAGGAAGGCGGGCCTTCATCAAACCCGGAACTAATCGAGCCATTTGTGCCAGGTTGGGGAGAAAGGTATTGTAATAATGTAAATTATGTGAAAAATAATGCATTTTTCAAGCCACCAAGCATGAGAGCATGTTCTATTACACCCCCAAAACAAAATCAAGACTCTGTAAAAGAGCATAATAGGACCCCTTTAAGCTTACGCTAATATTCATTTCCACATGTAGCTGGGATCACTGTATCAATATTTTATTTTGCAAATTGTGTTGCCATAAAAATAGCAACAGGTAGCGCCAGTAGCTCACCGAGTGCAACTATTTCACTACATTGAAATAATGGTGCCCCCCATAGTCCAAAATATGTATAAAACGATATGGATTTTTTAAATAAGGTAAATCTTTCATGGGTTTTTCCAGTCTTAATACCTGGGGTTCCCTTTAAGCAGCACAACTGCTTTGACAATGATAATAATAAGAAATTATTATTGAGCACCAAATCAGCTTATTAGATTGATTTCCTTAAGGATCATATGATGCTAAAGACTGGAGTAATGGCTGCTGAAAATTCAGCTTTGCCATCACATGAATAAATTACATTTAAAATTATTAAAATGGAAACATTTAATCAAAGAAATGCAACCTTGGAGAGCACAAGAGACTTCTTTCAAAAATATTTTTAAAAACCCAAAACTTTTGAATGGTAGGGTAGTCTAGCTCATGAATGCACAATTGTTTTACATGGTGCCTTCAAAGCCTTGTGACGGGTTTGGTTTTACACAATCCTGGTCTTCTGTGGCAGAGGGTCGGGCTTGCGCGGTGGTATTCGACTGCAAGTTCATAGAAACCTCCGCCTCCCTCCACCACAACGTTCACGAGCTCTTTGAGGGCATTGTGAGGCAGATCCGACTGCGGCGAGACAGCAAAGAGATCAATGAGCGCCGACGCTCCATCTACAAGCGAAAAGAGAGCATCACCAAGAAAGCCAGACGCTTCCTAGATCGACTTGTGGCCAAGAACAACAAGAAAATGGCCCTGAAAGTGCGCTCCAAGTCCTGTCATGACCTCGCAGTGTTATGAACTCACAGATCACTCACAGACCTTGAACTCTAGGTTTCTTTGTTTTCTGTTTGGAAGGCAAAAGAGGAGTTGTCTTTCTGAGAAGTCTTCTTTTAAGTTGAACATTAATTCACTTTTTTTGTTTGTTTTTATTTATTCATTTGTCAAAATCTAGCATTAACAACCTTTTTACTTATTCCTCTGAAAATCTTGCGGTTTTGCTCATTGTTCTATGTCCCAAAGATCAATTTGTTGATAGTTGTTTGAATTAAACCAAAGGTTTATTACTGTATATCACCAATTAAGTGGACTTTGTTTTCTAATGAACATTTTATCAATGCTTGCCTTATCAGACTGAATAGATAATAGTTAGAAGTAACAAACAAGTAATATTTATTATTCATTGTTTATGTTTTTCCTTAAAAAATGATAGTTTCACCTTACTGTTTTTTCTAACATAAAAAGTATTTTATAAACACTGAAAGACTTTTGCTATGAGAAAATCACAGCCCATTGGAAATGCTAAAGAAGAGACAGCTGAGACCAATGTTTTTTTTTTCTTAGAAGTTTACTCAATTAAAGCGAAAAATATTATGGACATGTCAATCATCATTTAAAAAGGGCATGTGAATATCCTCCGTAAGCCTGTTACAGTTTATTTGAAAGAGATAGTTGGTCAGTAAACTCAGTTGGTCAGTAAATATTATAAAGGTGTCAGCTATTTTTGCAGGAATAACAAAAATAATGGTTTATAGGCTCTCATGTATTTCGTCTACTTTTTTGGCACTGGACATAGAGGGGAAAATGTTTTTTGTACAACTTAATGTTGTTGGTTTGTAAATATTTATTTCCAAAATTTGTTTAATAATAAATGGCTTTGAAATATGTAAATACAATTATGTTTTGCATGGAAATGCCGACATAATAACTTTCAGTGATTTTTTTATTAAAACTTAATCTGTTTTTTCAGTTTCTGCATTTTTTTTTAAATACCACCCAGTATCTATCTTTAAGACAAACAGAGTTGTCATATTTCTTTGTCGCAAGTCTGCCATTCTTGATTTCGTTTGAAAATTTTAAATGTTTAGAAAGTGTTTTTTGTATATTGATTCATTCATAAGGTGCACTGCTGTTTATAATGGAAGTATTTGCTAATGTTCTGTGGTCTCACCTTGAACCTTCTACTATTATTTGTGAAAGAATGGTTCAGATTTAAGCGGATGCTGTCCTGAATAACCCGTATTTGTCCTTGTTCTCCGACAGAGTCGAGTGGCTCCAAGTGCTTTTCTAGAACATGGAAACAATCAGTGAAATTCAATCACAAATGATTTTCAGAAAACACTATGATAAAATGCCATGGCCAGTCTTAGTTTAGTGCTCCACTCTGTCAAATGCTAATTTTTAGAGAATGTTCAGTGGATATATCATACATTAGGCCAAATATATTCCAAACATAAACGCAAAGCAACTGAAAATTATTACGCCTTATTCATAGCATGACATCATTTGCAATCTTAACATCTTAAACTGATACAAAAACAGATGATTAGACAAATGATTATTTGCAGTCTGTGTTCCTCATACCACAAAGTCAGCCCTCAAAATGACCAAGAATGCCACTGTAAAGACGTCAAGGTTAAGTTTATGTATGGAGGCTTTCCCAGACGCTGATTAAGCCTCATGGATAAAGTTACACTGTCAGTTAAAGGTCACCAATGGAAAAAAAAAATGTTTACTGTTAGATTTTATCTGTGTCCATCCTTTCCAAAGATGTTCCTCCAAATGTTTTGTAAAAATTACCTGTATAACTTTCTTCTTTCTGCAGAACACAAAGACATTTTTTTGGTCAGCTGGTGTCCACTGCTGATTTATGCTCCGTTCCCACAATGTTGTAAATTTCAAGATGACAACACGTGACGTTCTACTCGGCACTGTTCACGTCCTCAGTTTCTGTGGCAACACTGTCAACACTTAAATAAGATGAGTCTGCGGCCGTCAGGTGATACAAGTCGTATAGTGCGTTCAAGTCATGTCGGATAAATGGTATTTACGAGTTGAACGCACATGAACGCCACCACAAAGCCGTTATTACCAGTGGGAAACTCGACATTTTCTAAGCTTCCGAGTTAGAAGCGTGTCAGTGAGAAAACGGATGCAGTGCAGCCAAAAATGCAGCGTCTGTATTGACGGTACATTTGTTGAAATTAATAAAATTATTATTATTATTATTTTGTCATGTACAAAAAAAGTATGCAAGTTACATATACAAAATATTGTATTATATAATTACCTCAGAATATAGACCTTTTTTCTGAGTAAATGATGAGTGCCGCCATTACGAATTCTAATATCCGATTGGATGCTCTTCTGTTCCGGTCTTCTGTTCCTTATCTACACACTCATTAAACTTTAAGCAGCGAGGCACTGACAAATGACGGTCATTGCGACATTGCAACGTTATGGCGCTATGGAGCCATGTGCTTTTTAAAAACATTTTAATAGGTTTAACATTAGATTATCAACTTGGAATATACGCTAATTTGACTAGAAACACTGGAAACCGGAAATGCAAAGCATTCATCAGGTTAAAAGTCAGGGTGACGTCCGCGTTCAGGAAAAACGTCTATATGGGGGTTTGCACGGATAGGTATGAATGTAAACAGCATTGATTGCACAGTTAATGTGCTACTGGATACATTGTTCTGCTAATTTATGCTGTCTGAGCCACTGAAAAAAAACATGTGGAAGCTACTAAATCATATAGAGACTTAGCAGAAAAGGACGCAATATTTTGACAAACTAAAGTTAATAGGTGGTAAAGATACATACGAGCAGTATTAATTACGATATTAGCCTAATATTTCACCTACCTGACTGGAAATGATAAGAACAAACTCGAATTTTATCAAGATTCTTGCCCTGGAAATCAAGTTTGGCCAACCACAAACGCCTTATGTTCCTCAGACAGTCTTTTGCACTCTTCTCCTTGATTTGTTATAACTTTTGGCAGTCTATAGTAGCCTACTCCAAATGTTTTTCCTGGTCTGACCGGTTAGTACAGCCCAAAACATGACAATAACTGACAGTTTTCAGCAATAATCAGCTAAATTTGCGAGTTCTGTTCGGTTCAGTGGCATTGTTTATATTCATTTTTCACATGCAGATTGATGACGCATCGTGAAAACACTCTATAATAATACAGTTCATATCACTTTCATGAATTACAATGACTGTGCAAAAACATAATGCTACATATTCTTTATTCATAATTTTGCAGATGTAGACTTAAAAAATAAATTGTCATCTTGTTCCGACCGAAATGACTTGAACGCACCTGTTGTAATTACGATATGTCAAATCATAAATACAAACTTCCCAGCAGGACTTGAATGCACTAGTAGTTCTCAGAGAAATTCCCAGTTCGCACCTTTAGCCTCCACTGACTCATGGCCGAAAACATTTTTCAAAATATCTTCTTTTATGTTCCACAAAATATTCATTTTAAAGGAATAGTTAATCCAAAAAATATTAGCTGAATGAATATTAGCTGAAAATTTACCCATGCTCAAGCCATTCAAGATGTAGATGAGTTTGTTTGTTGAATTTGGAGAAATTTAATGCAGCATTTCACCTCACAAGATGTTAACTGATGGACTGGAGTCGATACTTGTGGATTATTGTGATTTGGACTCATTCTGATGGCACCCATTCACTACAGTAATGTAATGCTAAAATCTGTTCTGACGAAGAAACAAACACCTTGAATGGCCTGAAGGTGAGAACATTTTCATCATATTTTCATTTGGGGTGAACCATTCCTTTCATATCCAATAGATATGTGTTGTTGTCCATGTGCTTAAGTGTTTATCTGCATAGGGAGGACATGCGCTGGGGCAACCACTGTCCAGCACCAGGAAATGAAGCAGGAGGCCAGAACTGCAATTAGGCCAGCCAGTGTGCTGCGCCTGGGTCAGCTCTTTCCACTGGCCCCCTTGTCACCACTGGAGTGGGGGAGGGGACATGGCGTTCTGGCTGGGAGCTCAGTGCATTGATTTGGTCAGGGTAATGGAAAGAATGCTCCACTCCACACTCAACCTTTCCCCCAGCTAATGCAGCCTACACACATTTACATGCAGATCACACGCAAATAAAATCTTTAGGATTTTTTTTTTTATGCACATAGTTAACATTTGAAAAATGCTGAAGCTAACCAACATTTGGTGCCATCTTCAGTTCAGATGAGCTGTTCTTTAAACTGCTTTGAACTATGATTCATCTCCCAAGCTGTTTTACAAAGTAACAATTAACTTCTGCCCCTACCCAGCAGGTATTTTTGTGGTGGAAACACACGCAAGGCTGTTTCTTCCTTTCATAACAAGAGGAAGTTTACTCCAAATACCAAAAATAACTGTGCATTAAGTGTCTGACATGAGATTAAAGGGGGTTCATTCACCAGAGCCATGCAGTAAAAAATGAACACAACAGGGAAACAGAAAGAGAGGCAGAGCAGAATGGAAAAAGTGGCCAAAGAGGTGGCAGTGCATACAGGAAGACGAATGGTCCTGCACTGGTCGCACTGACTGGTTCTTGTAACGTGTCAAGAATCTGGCGTCCTCCAGATGTGTGTCATGTTCATACTGTGGAAAGCCTCTGGAGAGATTTACATTTGGCTGCACTCTGCCTCACTGCGAGCGCAGGGAGAGAAAGAGAGAGAGCTAATTACGGAAAGTTGGCAGCCAGCAGAACATCAAGCAAGCTGTGGCGAGAGTCAGTGGAAAGAATGAGATTAAACCAAGAAAAATGTGGGGTCATATTTTTTTCTCATTTTCTAAACTTGTCAAAAAGATGAGTAATGAATTTGTTAATTTGCATTTTTCATTGTATAAGCCTGTTTCTGAAGGCATGTTTGTTTACTGTTCTGGTTCACTGTCTGACTAACTGTTATGTGGCCTCAGAGGTATGGTGTAAAACCATAGTCAGCTGAGTGACACTGATTTCAAGGCCTGAGAGAGGAAAAGAGCAGCTGTTTTTTTCCCCATTGATTTTAATGCTCTATAGGGATTAATCATTTATTTATTTTTTGGATAAAAACTAAGTCTACTCATTGTTTGTTTTTCTTTTTGTACCCCCACACTTCCTTTGTGCCTTAAAGATCACATTATTCCAGACCATTGGTGGTCCATCTATCTGTCTAGATAGACAGACCAAGCATTCCAGTTCATTTTTTTTACTTTTTAACTAAATTTTGATGTTCAAATTAGATTATGGGTAACATTATAGAAATGAAATATAGCACATTCAATTTATTATAAAAAATATATATGGGTCATTGACGTATTAGGATTTTCGACAGACCAATTTTAAAATGCAAAAAAATTATAAAATCTCTTGTAATTGTTCAAACTTTAAGAATGTTGTGTACACATAAATTCATATAAACATTTAAAATTAAGTGATTTTAGTGTTTTTTTTAGTGGGTTAGTGGGTTTTATCTCAATGAACTGGCCAAAGCCTGTCATGTGGAGAATTAAATCATTAAAATTTATATTCATTGGTTTATAATCATTGGTTTATATTAAAATTAATTAATTTCCCTATGCTTATCATTTTTTAGATGTTCTCAATAGTTAAAGTGTTTATAAACACAAGTATTTGCATTTAATTTGAGTTTTTGTAAATAATGAACTCATATTTCTGTTTTACAATTTCAAAGTTGCCTTCTTAAATGTAGTTACCAGAATTATTTTTCCTGTAAATTGCAAAAAACTGATACAAATGTTTTAAAAATACCTTTCACTTAGCAGTGATTCATATTTCAACCACAGAAATGAGATATTTTGTTTGTTTTATTTTTAACAGTTATTCCTATTATTGGTCGCACCTATTTAAAGAGACACGTGTGAAAAGTGCAGCACGTGGCATTAACTGCAGGCATTTCTTTAGCCCCAGGTATTTCTGAATTTTGTCCAGTTTTGGCTGCTCAATTGACCCTTCACCAGGAATTTGATTAGCAGGCGATCATAAAGCCAAATATGCCGTTTTGTCCGAGAAACAGGAGAGTAGATTAAAGTCGGTGGACTTGAACTTGAAAAATGGTGTGTATTGACATCTTTTCATGGGTGAACCAAGATACCTTCTGATGTTCATTCATGTTTATTTCATGCTATAACTAGTAAAGCTCAATTTAGAGTAGGGGAAGGTTGCTGATTCAGGTTTTGAGATCACAGCATGAAAATATTTCTTACAGTAAAAAAAAAATGAAATCTGGTTTTGTGCTCAACAGCAGGGTCAGAATTAACGTTGTCTATGGCGAGCATTTATTTTACTTTGCTTGGCTGTGTAATGTGGTATAATAGATTAAAATAGTTATTAATAAATAAATAATACGTTACTAATAAATGCATAATTACACAACTAAAAGTATATGCTCTAATTTTTTTTTTTTTTTCATTTTTCTTATATTGTACAAAGATTAAACAAACTTAAATGACCCAAATTGCATAAAAATCTATTCCAAATGATACTAAAATAAAGTTTTTCATTTCAATAAACTATCAGTTGAATATAAATGCACAAAAATGTCCAATCTTGGACATATATCTATAATGGAAAACACTCTGCAGTGGTTGCACAACATGATATTTCCAATGTTGTCAAACTTTACAAGCACAGAATTGGCTACCTAAAATAAGCTAGCTTCCCACAAAAGTTCACTATTAAATTTATAATAAAAAATAAATACTTGTAAAAATAACTTAATATTTATTGTTTTTTTTGTTTGTTTGTTTGTTTTGAGGTCATACCACATGATATCCAAATATGGTAACTACATACCAGCCATTAAAAAGGTTGTTTTTCCAAATTTGAAAGAGAGTTAGAAACCTGGTTGATGTTTCCATGGGTCATTGGCAAATTGGTATATGATGCAAAGTCCTTTCTTTGAATGGATTTCAACAGAAAGGTCCCAAAATTGTAGTTTCTTGATGGTCGCACCACAACAAAGTTAGGTTGTATATTATGATGGGAAAATAAATACAAATGCTTTGCAATTCTATACAGGATTACAAAACACTTTGGAAATCATGCTAAATAGTGCAGAAAATTAATCAGAATAAATTTAGGGTAATTTCAAAGACGTTTCCAGAACAACAGTTACGGCCAGACATAAAACATAAAAATTACAAATAACTAATTTTTTTTTTTTTTTAAAAAGTGGGTCCATACATGGAAGAGGTAATTCATATATATGACATATTTTCAATGGATTTAAACAAATTTTTAACAGAAAAAAAAATGTAATCGGACAGAATATTTAGCTGTACGTCATTGACATTATACGATTGGTCACCTGTTTTGACCACGCTCAACAAAAGTTAAATGAGCAATAAATTACCAGAGGATTAAATATAAAAAAAGTTTCAGAGTGTGTTAATTGTTTGTGTCTTCGCCTTTCACACTTCCGTTGTCAGTGTGTGTTACTCGAGTTCCCTCTGGTGGACAGTCATGCGCGTCTCCTCTTATGCAACAAGAACGAGACGTGCACGCGCAGAGGCTGTTTGCCGCCAGTCAGCTTGTCGTTTATAACTGCAACACGCGCTTTGTGACTAGTATTGGTTCAAACGACCGAGTTGTGGCTTAACACAATTGTGTTTTTTAGGTTTGTGTGGATTCGAATTAATCACCTGGGGTTGCAGCGGTAGCAGAAGTGGACAGCAGATCCGCGTTTTACCGCTCGTTTGTGGAGTCGGGATTGTAAAGCTTTGTAGGCCGCAGTGTGTGAGGTAAGACGGAAAGGCTAATGGTTGCTTACTGTTTGGATCTGTTTATAAGATTAATCTGAGCAATACCAATTTAATTATGTGTCATATGTGAATCACATTGATATCAAATGTTTTTAAGTATTGTATTTACGACGACTTGCAAAGCTTTGTGCAAAGACGAAGCGACTTTAGCCAGTTAGCTAATTCGCAAACAAAGCAAGCTTCATGATTCTGTACTGATAATACAAAAGATGTGGACATATAATGTCCAAACCTAGATACGACTCCGTTATATGTACTTATGTTTTCTGAAGGTGTTCAAAATATGATAAATAAAAAGACGGTTCGCGATAGTGTGAGGGAAAAATAGTTAGCCGGGAAGCTAACGTGCTTAAACGTGCGTTTCATGACCCCGTACAGTCACGCATGTCAGAAATGTACAGTCCGAAGTTAAACTGCTATTTTGGGAGACAGTTTAGACACACATATGTGTTGTGGTTTAGAATCAGGTTTCTATGCTTAAGTTTAACGTTAAAACACCACTTAAAACAGTGTTTTCCTCGCCTGCAGATCAACAACAACATGGCCGATGATTTGGACATTGAAGCAATGCTCGAGGCTCCATATAAAAAGGTGGGTGTTTGTGCAAGTAAATAAACTCGGTCAGGAATCTGTATAGCTTTCATTTGAAACTGCTAACCAGTCGTGTTTTCTCTAAGTCTTTATTGTCAGATCAATAACTTGAATGTTTCTGTCATAGTGGTTTCAATGAATAAATTGCCCATCTATCTCTTTTTGTAGACTTGCCTATATCTCACCTCTACTCCCATGAATTCCAGTGTGAACTGTCAAAAAAATGAAGGTAGTAATTGCCCAATATATTGATGTACTGTGGTACCCTTGGTTGAAATACATAGGCAAAATGATACATAGGTACCGCCAGAATAAATGCAGTGGATGCACATAAGAGCTGGTATGAACTCTGTGGAGACTGTAGTCATGATATTATATGCATGGTATTCTTAGCTTCATATTTTTTTTTTTATCATAAGGAAGTTTACTTTCAAAATGGCTAGAACTAGATTGCATGTTTTACAGTTCAAATATATGGCGGGTAACCACTTAAAATATGTCATCAGTGCAGAAATCCTGGAGTTGACATACAGAAGCAAATCCACAGAGTCTCCTTATTTTCATCACTTGAAAATAAACTAAAAATGAATTTACTGTAAATGTCATCTGTTTTGGTGAAATACAAGTAATTATGCATGCTGCTGACATTTAAAAGCACTTAAATGGTTATTTTGCGGTTTTACAAACTGGAAATGATGGGGCTCAGTATTTAATGTCATAACGTTCACCGTAAAATACATTTATCTTGTAAAAAATCTAGCCTCTTAACAACAACAACAAAAGAACAACTCAACTTTAGATGGTCTGTGGGAGTCGCTATTACTAAGCCGTGTGAATCCCTGTTTGCTTCAGGGCGAGATGTGTGACTGAGGTGGCATCGAGCTCTTTCAATCCACGAAGGCAAATGGGGTGAAGATCACTGGAATGGCATCCACCACTGGAGCTCGTTTAGTGGCTGGCTGCTAGCGTTGCCACTTTGGGTCTTAGGCTCAGATAGCCTTGGTACTGAACCTGTTGGGCTGCTTAATGAATGAAATGCTATTTTACATACCCAGCATAGCAATTGAATTTTTGTCCGTCTTACACAAGTAATGCAAGCACTAGTAAGGAAGAACGACATTGGCAGCCATGTGGTTGGTTTCTTTCTAAAGGTCCCCCTTGTATTTGTCATCTTCCCACTCAAACCCTGTAATGAACTCCTATTTAATGATCATATCATATTCTCTTTTGTTCCCATCCCTTCTTTATCCTTACGACTTGAAATGTTTCGCCGTCCTCCTCATGCTGTCTTCTATCGACCCTGCTTAGGATGACAACAAGTCCTTAAGTACCAATGGCCACGAGGAGCGGAGCAAGAAGTATGTTTTTATAACCTTTTTGGTTAATTTTATATCTCCTCCTTAATGTTTTACTTGCTTAACTTTAATTTTTTTTTTTTAATTGCAAGGAAAAAGAAGAGCAAAAGTCGCAGCAGAAGCCGCAGCCGGGACAGGAAGAGAAGCAGGAGTCGTGATCGCAAGAAGAGTCACGACCGCAGGAGAAGCCGCAGCAAAGAACGGAAGCGCAGCCGCAGCAGGGATAGACGACGCAGCCGTTCCAGGAGCAGGGAGCGTGGTGGTCGCTACAGAGCTCCATTGTACGTAGACATCTTTTGCCTTGGGTTTTAGTCTTCATATCAAGTGTCCACACAGTTCGGAGAAACGGCGCTCTTATACAATACCTTTTTAACCATAGTGAGCATGTTAACCTAAAAGGTTCCCACAGTGGT
Organism: Labeo catla; assembly: GCA_012976165.1. NCBI lineage: Eukaryota > Metazoa > Chordata > Actinopteri > Cypriniformes > Cyprinidae > Labeo > Labeo catla. Next base: position 129,974 of record VONZ01000015.1, on the reverse strand, counting down.
CCTGAAAAGTGTGAAAATGTCTTCCAGAGAATACTAAGTATGTAGAGGAGTTTAGCTGCCATGCCAATTTACATGTCTGTTGTGAATCAGCAGAGAGGATGAATACATTCCCCCAAAACAAGGAATTTGTTGTAATGTGTACAACATTTACCCTTGTGTTCCCCATTGAAGCTTGCAGTATATCTTTAGAATTAGCAGTAGAGCGAGTAGTCGTAGCTACTGAGATTAAAAACCTTGAAAACCTTGTTTTTAAATCACAGTTCTGGCCTGAAATTTAACGGTGGTCCCAGGGGGAAGACTGGCCCACCACCTGCCATCAAACTAAGGTTTCTATGATACTATTTTTGTTGTGTGTGGGTAGTTGCTTGTTCTGTGTATGACTCAGACGTGGAAAGTCTTTCCAAAAGTACTTACAGAAATTCTCTCTCAGCCGTAGAAGGTCTAGAAGCCGCAGTCCTTTCAAGAAAGACAAAAGCCCTATAAGGTAAGTTTAGTTCAGCCTTGATAATTACATTTCCCCCAACTGGTTATAGCAGCTCATTGCTTGTTTTTGTCTTTTGCTAACAGACAGCCCATTGATAATCTCACCCCCGAAGAAAGGGATGCACGCACAGTGTTCTGCATGCAGCTGGCAGCCAGAATCCGACCACGAGACTTGGAAGAATTCTTTTCTGCAGTGGGAAAAGTCAGTGTTTTATTCAATGCCCTCTAAAAAAAAATGCTGGGTTAAAAACAACCCAACTTGGGTTATTTGGCAACCCAGCGCTGGGTAAATATTGGACAGAACACATGCTGGGTTATTTTGACCCAGCTGGTTGGGTTAAATGTTTTTACCAAACATGTTGGGTTATTTTATTTAAGTCAACTATTGTTTAAAAATTATTGTATTGTTGGCTTAAAATGGACTGGAACTTATATACAGAATTACTAGTGGCAACAGCAATAATCAAAAGATGACCATTTATTAATAAGCAAGAACACATGGACAAAATACAAGACACATTGAATTTATTTGGGTGAATACAGCATAGTTTACAATATTACATTTAAAAGAATTTTAAACAAAAATGTAACATTTAAAAGTAGCATTTTAATTTTAGCGTATCCAACCATTCTCTGTAATTGCTTTTTACTGAAATAATTCTCGTGCCGCTGTGTCGCTCAAATCTGAGCCGGTGAAGGGCCGCTGTTCTCCAGGGTGACAGCGAACTTTAGTCCGCAGCCTTACATTTCACTCTTAGCTGAAAGATGCTGTGACTGACTCCATAACCTGCCCATAAACAAACAGTACTGACATTAGAGAACACATTTTAATATCAAATCAAATTAAACTGGGTACCATAACAAATAGAATCTATTTATTTTATACAAGGCAACTGATCGACATCTCGTCCTTGTAAAATAATACAATTTACAGCACAGTAAAGACTTAAATACTGAAAAAAGACTGAAATAAAATGTGTATAAACCTTTATTTTGCTGAAGAAGTGCAATAAATCGGTGGCACTGAGAACCGCTCTCTCCTGTAGAGGACTCAAAAAGCCTGTGCTTTGACCGTACCTCAGCAGCTGGGCTGTTTCGTCAGAGACGGGCTTAACCCAGCGGTTGGGTAAAAAAAAAAAAAAACCCAGTGTTAAAAATGAACCAGCAACTTAGTTGCAGAAAAATTGCCCAGCACCTGGGTAAAAAATATTTTAAATAACCCAATAAAATGACCCAACAAGTTGAACCCTGCATTTGGCTTAAAAAAAATAAATAAAAATAACCCAGCACCTGAGTAAAAATATTAAAAACAACCCAATAAAATGACCCAACAGGTTGAACCGAGCATTTGGGTTAAAAAACAAAACCCAGTGCCTATTCTACTTTGAATTTGGATAGACACCTCTAATGTCTGTTGTTCTTCCTGTTTAAAGGTGCGAGATGTGAGAATCATCTCTGATAGAAACTCCAGAAGATCCAAAGGTATTGCATACATCGAGTTTGTGGATGCCACCTCTGTACCTTTGGCAATCGGCCTGTCTGGTCAAAGACTTCTTGGGGTACCAATCATTGTACAGGCTTCACAGGTAATATGGTCACTCTGAATGTGGAAACATTTGAGCAATCTTTGATTGCATATGTTATCCTCTAAATCCAAATTGTGTTTGACCAGGCTGAAAAGAACAGAGCAGCTGCGTTAGCCAACAACTTACAGAAGGGCAGTTCTGGACCTATGAGACTGTATGTCGGCTCATTGCATTTTAACATCACAGAAGATATGCTCAGAGGCATCTTTGAACCTTTTGGAAGGGTAAATATTGCCTTTTTTTCATTTCACGTTATGTGAAACCTTTTATTCATACTGTTTTTTTTCTTTTCCATACAGATTGATAGCATTCAACTTATGATGGACAGTGAAACAGGACGATCAAAAGGATATGGCTTTATCACAGTAAGTTGTTTCGGTGCACAGTTTCAGACATTATAAGACAAGTAGTTGGAGTCAAGCTCCGAAAGAAGTAATTCATCATCTTGAGATCACTTTCGTCTTTCCCCACAGTTTGCTGATGCTGAATGTGCTAAGAAGGCTCTGGAACAGCTTAATGGCTTTGAATTGGCTGGCAGACCAATGAAAGTGGGGCATGTGACGGAGCGCACTGATGCCTCCACTGCCAGCTCTTTTTTGGACAATGATGAGCTAGAAAGGACCGGCATTGATCTGGGGACTACTGGTAGACTTCAACTCATGGCCAGACTGGCCGAAGGTAGGGATGCACTCTTTTACCTGCTGTATAATTTTCATAATGTTACGAAGTGAATAATGTCTTGAGGGATTAAAATGCGTATTTTTTTTTTTTCTATTAGGTACTGGTCTGCAGATCCCACCTGCTGCTCAACAGGCCCTTCAGATGAGTGGCTCCATGGTAGCTATGGCTGCAGCTACTGGTCAGTCCCTTGACTTTTGGGTACAGTAGATTTGCCTTAAATAAGGTCTGTAGGGTTTACAATTAACATCAATCTCTTTTCTTTCAGCTGCTATGAACCCTGGGTTAAGTTTTAACATCAATGTGCCCACAAACCAGGCTTTGAATCTACCATCACAACCAATTGCAACGCATTGTTTCCAGCTGTCTAACATGTTCAATCCAAACTCGTAAGTAGCAGGAGAAAATTGCAGGTGTGTATGGAGAACGTTATGGAGTATTTTTGCCTGAATTGCACTGTTCTCTTACAGAGAAAATGATCCTGGTTGGGAAATTGAAATTCAGGATGATGTCATTGAAGAGTGCAACAAACACGGAGGAGTTATACACATATACGTGGACAAGAAATCAGCTGAAGTATGTATCTTCCTTTAAATGTTATTATTAATTACTATACTAAATGTTGAGCTTATATATATTAATTTGGAACTGTATCGTCCTCCTTTTCAGGGTAATGTCTATGTAAAGTGTCCCAGCATTCCTGCTGCTATGGCTGCCGTCAGTGCATTACACGGACGTTGGTTTGGAGGTAATTCTAAATTCTGTACAGTATCTCGAGTTGAGGATTGTCTGAATTCTAAAGAAATATGTATTATGATTTGCTATGTATTATGTATTTTAATATTTAAATTTTGTATTCCAGGTAAAATGATCACAGCAGCTTATGTCCCTCTTCCTACATACCACAACCTTTTTCCAGAGTCAGTGCAGGCAACACAGCTTCTCATGCCCAGTCGCCGGTGATCAATCACCCCTGGAACTTTTTCAGCCTTGCTCTTTTTAACTTTTGGACAATAATAACAGTTCTGCAAGCTGTGGCACAGTTGTTTTGTTTCAGTTTAAGTTGGTTACAAAACCAGTAAGGTTAAACGATTCACTTGCATAGTGTCCTTACAGGTCTTGGACATTGAGAGAAGTTCTGTGGTTTAAAAGAAGTTTCCTATGTACAGCCTACTTATTGAATTTTGCTTCTTGACCTTTTATTGTTCGTACATACCTTCACATATATTGTCTTTGTGATAGATCTGATTGGCATGTTTCTCACTTGAGAAAGTGTACAATATTGACAGATACACAATATTAATAAGTCTTGGATTTAAATTGCAATTCTGATCAGACATGAACATATTCAACTTTTTGGCTCTATGAGCTGTGGCAACTAAATGGCTGACAAATATCTTTTGTTCATTTAGAGACCATAAGGTTTAGAAACATCTTGTTTTTTCTAATCAAGATTTGATTTTTGTAAAGTCCTTGATGAAAGTTCATTTCAAATAAAGCCAAGATAACTGAAAAAGTGGTCCTTGTTTCATATGAACTGTAAATTTCTATTTAAGAAATGCAAATGAAAGATCTCTGTCCTTATTTTATTATAGAGTAGCCTATGTGTGTAAATATAAAAACATTTCACAACCCCTTTAAATTAACTTTACAATAGATCAGAGAAGCTACCATATACATATACACTGAAGGTATAAATTAGACTGTTTAAAAATATTCTACTTATTGTCTAATTTGTACAAAATTTTTATTATTCTCATGTTGGTTTCCGTAAGTAGATTAATTATTAAAGTGAATGACTATAATTGTTATGTCATCTCTGTACATCCTTGCCAAATCCTGCGGCAGACTGAGCATTTTGGCTATGCGCTTGGGTTCAATAGAGCCGCAGCCATCGCTGCCCAGAGCGTGACGAATCAGATGAGTAGCGCTGTTCTCATCCTCCAGAGCAGAAAGAGCTCTACTCTTTCTCTCCTTCAGCAGTCTATGCATTTGTCCCACTGTAAAACCCAATCCAGATACTGGCTTCTTCCACTGGATGTCAGACAGATGTTCCCCTAAGACCTGCACAACAGTCTGCCTGTGCATCAGTTCCCAGAGACCATCAGTAGCTAGAATCAAGAATTTGTCCTGTGGTCGCAATTTGTGATGAGCAATTTCTGGATCGGCTATGAGGTAAGGTGGTGTGTGGTAGTTTGGTAGCAGCATTTTTGCATTTTCGTTCCCGACGAGCAGCTCTGGACGTGCCTCATAGATGCGATTCAACAGCTCACTGCTCCACTTGAACTTAATGTCTCCAAAAGCCCTGAAAGGAATCAACAGGCCTAATAGCCTGTCATGTTTCACTACGGTCTTCTCCTCAGAAGCAGGATGCTCCGAAAGAACCCGTTGCATCTCGTCTGGGTTGTGGGCATTGTGGTCGTTGGTAAGAGTGAGAGCTGACCACCTCCCATCATCTCCTTGGACACCGAGAACAGCTCTGCTGTCACCCAAATTGGCCACGTGAAGATCTTCTCGGTCCACGTGAGCCACACAAGCCGTGCATCCAGACTGAGCCACTCTGAGAGGTGTGAAATGAGCAAAAGGAACTCCATAGTCCACCTGGGCCTCCAAGGAAATATCATTATCCAATCTTTTGAAAGCATTTCTTAAAGCTGTTTGTATATCACTGTCATCATCCTCGTGCAGATCTATCCTCTCCTGCCAATATGTCCTCAGGCTATTGAAGTATAGTTTACCAGCATCTGTGCTAACATAGTCGTTGGGATGCTTGTGCCATTGTAGCACTGGAAGCACAGGGCGTTCACTCTCCACAGCCTCCTCTATTTCAATTAAAGTCTTCAATGGAAGAAGAGACACGGCTATGTAGTAAAAGAGGCGTTCACTAACTGCTTGTGCGCAAGCAGACCCTGCATGGCCATCGAATACTCCAAACAGCATGCCACGGCTCTGTAGACACGTTGCAGCACTACGTCGGTCTTCACTTGGGGAGTTTGATGGTAGGATATTACTGTCAAACCCTTTTATTGATCCATAAAAAACATTTGGTTTTAAACTATATTCATTAGCCTTTAAAACATGGTTTATTTGTGGGAGTGACATCTGTTTTGCGTTGGCATCGTATTTTCTTCTGGGGTTTAGAATCGCTGGTAGATTTCTGAAGCCTGGTGTGCAGATTGTAGATCTTGAGGAATTTAATGGCCTTGTCTGCAATGCAGTGGTTGTATTCAAAGTCAAATATCCCTGTGTTGCTGCTTTCCATCTCTGTAATGACCACTGATGTCGAAAGTGGTGCACTGAAGAGGCAGACATTTATGCTGAGAAGTTATGGATGGATTCTCAACCTGTGAATGTTTCAAATCGATGTAAGCAAGGTTTTTTTTGTGCTCAGGAATAGGCCTATACATAAACATATACAGTTGAAGTCAAAAGTTTACACACACCTTGCAGAATCTGTAAAACGTGAATTATTTTACCAAAATAAGAGGGGTCGTACAAAATGCATGTTATTTTTTATTTAGTACTGACCTGAATAAGATATTTCACATTACAGACGTTTACATATAGTCCACAGGAGAAAATAATAGTTGAATTTATAAAAATGAGCCTGTTCAAAAGTTAACATATATACTTTGTTCCTAAAACTGTGTTGTTACCTGAATGATCCACAGATGTTCTTCAGAAAAGTCCTTCAGTTCCCACAGATTTTTTGGTTTTTCATCATTTTTGTGTACTTGAACCCTTTCCAACAATGACTGTATGATTTTGAGATCCATCTTTTTACACAGAGGACAACTGAGTCTCACATGCAGCTATTACAGAAGGTTCAAACGCTCACTGATACTTCAGAAGGAAAAACAATGCATTTGGAGCCAGGGGTGTAAAGGAATTAGGATGTGTACTTTTTCTTACTTTGCCTAAATATCTTTTTTTTTTTATTTATTTTTTTTCATTAAGTACTGCCCTTCAGAATCTACAGAATATACTTACATGTTCCCCAGAAGACAAAATAAGTTACATTTACCCTGATCTTCAAATTCAAAAAGTTTTCACCCCTGGCTCTGAATGCATTGTTTTTCCTTCTGGAGCATCAGTGAGCATTTGAACTTTCTGTAATAGTTGCATATGAGTCCTTCAGTTGTCCTCAGTGTGAAAAGATCTCAAAATCATACAGTCATTGTTGGAAAGGGTTCAAATACACAAAAAAGGAAAAAGAATCTGTGGAACCATAAGGACTTTTCTGAAGAACAGTAAGCAGTTTAACTGTTCAGGACAAACAAGGGACTCATGAACAACTACCACTAAATAAAAAGAAAGAAAGAAAGAGAGAAAGAAAGAAAAAAAAACACACCCATGGATCATTCAGGTAACAACACAGTATTAAGAATCAGGTGTATGTAAACTTTTGAACATGGTAATTTTTATAAATTCAACTATTATTTTATCTTGTGGACTATATGTAAACGTCTTTTATGTGAAATATCTTATTCAGGTCAGTACTAAATAAAAAATAACATGCATTTTGCATGACCCCTCTTATTTGGTAAAATAATTAACATTTTGCAGATTCTGCAAGGTGTAAACTTTTGACTTCAACTGTGACTGAATACCGCGAACACAGTTAAGTCATACCGTATAGTGGCAACAACAAAATGACTGCATGCAAGTGTAGCTGTTACTAAAGGCTCTCAAGACACCAAATGATTATTTTTCAGTACATTCATATATATAGATGGAATTGTTTACCTTCAAGTCTGTCAGAGCCTGACAGAATATTGAATATCTCAATATTCCAAACGCACTTTTCCAGACTTTTATATATCACAGATCTGCTTCCTCATTTTCACACGTTGTTTTAAAGCTATTTTCAAGGAATGGGAAAGTACAAAGTCCGTTCTATTTACCTGCGCGGGAGCGCGCCTTCTTCGTCACAGAGTGACAATTAATTTCAGTGTAGTAGAAAAGTAAAACTTATGGAAGCCGAACCCTAAAAAAACGTCATAATTACTACATAAAAAGTCGAGATTATGACAAAACGTCGTCATTATGAGATAAAATGAAATAAGATATTAAGTCATAATAATGAGATCAAATTTACTCGATTTTTTTGGTTAAAAATGTGACACGTTTTTGGCATAAGTTCGAATTTTATGCAATGATTGTGTTTTTAAAGTCATTACTTTTTGTTATAATTATGATTTTTCTTGACTATGTATCTGATGACGCAATTACGTAACGACACAAGCCACCGCCGAATCGGTTCTTTGAAACGAACTGTTCAAAAGAACCGATTCGCGGAAATGATTTAGATTTCCCATTACTGCTTGTGGGAACATATATAAACTAAAGACTAAAAGCTAAAGATGTCTTTCATTAAACGCTGTCGACTCTCTCAAAACTGACTGGATATTTATATTTCCAAGGACAGGCGAACGATCCAGCTAGAACAGCATTGTATTGGTTCACACTCACAATTTCCGGTAAAAGAAACAAGGACGGTTTAGGTTTTAACCAATAAACTTTGGTAACGTCACAAAAACCCGCCCACAAGAGACCTGGATAACCAATGAGAATTATAATAACAGTCGTCCCGCCCCAGCTGTAAGTTATGCGTGTCTTGGGTAAGCATTGCCGAGTGTTTTGAGAGCTGATGACACACTGTTCTACGAAGGTAGTGAGCATGCTGTCTCCTATAAAGTTGCCGGAATAATACATTTATTTATCTGGCGGGCTTGTTGGTTGACGAAGGCTTTATAAGAAGCTATTTTTTTTTTGTTATTTCTGTCATTGTTTATGTTGAGAGCACTGTAATTGCATAAACATGATGAACATGACTTTATCGAGAAAACTCCTGGGCTCCATGTGTGTGATCTCCAGCCCTCGATTGAGCTTCGCTCAAAGCGCTGTCAACACTGTGCAGAGGCAGAAAGGTACAGTATTGGTCATTCTCTAGTCTAGAGACTAACAGTGACGCAGTTGAATTAAACTTGTGTACTCTAGATGGCTGTGCTAATACAGATATTAGCAAGATGACATGCTTGGTTTTCTATTATGTCTGTATTTATTCCAGTCACCATAATTTATACAAATGAACATGTCTGTTTTTCTCCACAGAGTTGATCAAAAGTAGGGAACTAGAAAAGGATGAACTAAGACCCCTCTATATGGACTTTCAGGCCACCACACCCATGGTACCCATCTGCTGTTGTCATCTGCTGTTATCTTAATAATACTCCTGCCATCAAAATAAGTTAGCTAATCAGACTCGTAAATCTAGTGCATGAGAACATTTCTGGGTTGTTTACATGCCATTGTTTTCATTGAACATTGTTCCAGGACCCAAGGGTTTTGGATGCCATGCTGCCCTATCAAGTGAATTACTACGGGAACCCACATTCCAGGACTCATGCTTACGGATGGGAGAGCGAGAGCGCAATGGAAAAAGCGAGAAACGTAAGTCTGTATGTTTTTATAAGTGGAGCAAGAACTTTTTCTCTGGATTTAGATAGCTGAGAGTTGTATTTATGAGCATTGAAGCATAATATTTTGGTTAGGCCAAAATTCACTGTTTATTGTGACACAAATGTTTATTTCCTCTTCAGCAAGTAGCAGAACTTATTGGTGCCGACACGAGGGAGATTGTGTTCACCAGTGGTGCGACTGAGTCCAACAATATGTCAATCAAAGTAAGTATGTCATTACTGTGAGGCAAGATTAGGATTAGGAGAAAGTGGGACGCTGGGACAGAAATGACTAGGCATATTCTAAAATAAACAATTGGGTGAAGTTTATATAGGATGCAATAGTCGGTAACACTTTATTGTAAGTTGTCCTTGTTATACATGTTACATGTACTCACTATTATAATAGCAATTCTTTATGCATAATTACATGTAAGTAACCCTAAGCCTAACCCTAACCATAGTAACTACATGTAGTTAATTAATATTAACTTAAGTACTTAAATGCATAATTACACTGTGACAGTAGTCCCAATAGTGTTTAAAAATGACTATCTCTTGGTTGTTCTTTTATGTCTTGTCTTGTCTTTTTTTTTTTAAAGGGTGTGGCTCGGTTTTATAAGGCTAAGAAAAACCACATCATCACCACCCAGACTGAACATAAGTGTGTGCTGGACTCCTGCCGAATTCTGGAGGCAGAGGGCTTCGATGTAACCTATTTACCTGTGAAAAATAATGGACTGATTGATTTGAAGGTAAGCTTTTGTAAGATGAAAACATCCAGTTTTCATTCCACTTGAAGCACCAGTCAGAATAGCAAAAATAGACTCAGCTCTCTTGTTTGACAAATTGATAATCCTGCCTCAAACTAACTCCACTGGTTGAAATAATGTTTTTTCTTATATTTTGCTTTCTCAGCAATTAGAGGAAACAATCCGTCCTGATACCAGTTTGGTGTCCATAATGACTGTCAACAATGAGATTGGTGTCAAACAGCCAATCAAAGAAATAGGTATCTCTTATTATCACTTTCATGCTCTAAACCATGCTCTGTATACCAGAGCCGAGTAACTGATTACATTTAATCTGGATTACGTAATCAGATCAGACCAAAAATTAGAGTACAAGTACTTGTAATTAGATTAGATTACATTTTAAAATACTTGTAATCAGACTATAGTTACTTTTTTATGGATTACATGATTACTTATTATTTACACAGTAGTAATAAAATTATTCATTATTAAAATAGCCCACTGCTTATATACATTCAGAAAGTTTTGTTGACACACAAAATCAGTCATTAGTGACCACTAATTTGATAAAATCATGTCAGGTTGAAAAAGTCTTTCAACATTTCATCAAATACTGAACACATTGATTTTTATTTGAATTATCTCTCAGTGGATTATTTAACCATGTACAGTTTTATGTGAACGTTTGGGAACCCTTTGCAGAATCTGTGAGAATGTGAATAAAACTCAAACTCAAACACAACAATTAAATAAGGTTTAAACATTCACTGATGCTCCAGAAGGAAACACGATGCATTAAGAGCTGGGAGGTGAAAACTTTTTGAATTTGAAGATCAAGGTAAATTGTACATAATTTGTCTTGCGGGAAACATACAAATATCTTTTTTTGCTTCCGAAGGGCAGTACTAAATGGGGAAAAAAAAGATATTTCAACAAAATAAGAAAAATTTGGACATCTTCATCCAGTTCAAAAGTTTTCACCACTCGGCTCTTAATGCATCGTGTTTTCTTCTGGAGCATCAGTGAATGTTTGAACCTTTTTTAATAGTTGTGTTTGAGTCCCTCAACTGTCCTCAGTGTGAGAAGACGGATCTCAAAATCATAGGGTCACTGCTGGAAAGGGTTCAAATATGCAAAAGATGCTGGAAAAACAAAGAATCTGCAGGAGCTGGAAGATTTTTCTGAAGAACAGTGCTCGGTTTAACTGTTCAGAACAAACAAGGTACTCATGAACAACCATCACAAAACAAAAAAACAGTCGTAGATCATCCAGGTAACCACATACAGTATTAAGAAACAAGGGTTCCCAAACATTTGCAGTGGGTTATTTTAATCCTTTCAGCTATTTTTTTTTTTTTTTTACTATATGTAAACATTTTTTATGTAAAATAACTTACTCAGGACAGTAATAAATAAAAAAATAACATCCATTTTGTTAAAATTATTCACATTTTCACAGATTCTGCAAGGGGATCCCAAAATTTCACATAATACTGTATTTCTATGTCTTTGGAAGGCTTTTGTGTTTCAAACACATTAAAATGCACAAATTCACACAAATTTTGTTTGTCGTCTCATCCTGTTTCATCTAATATATTTACTTGAAGTACCAAGTAATATTTTAGTAATTAAGTAACACATTTGCATATTCGTTAGTTCTTTGATGTTGGTTATGGTCACATGACATACAGGTAAATAAAACATTTAATTTTGATTGATTTTAAAATGATTTGTTTTAATTAAAAAAAAAAATGTAATCAATTACTAGCTTTTTCATTTTATTAGCTCCCTGCAGTTTCTTCAGAATATAACATTTAGTACGCTTCATGATGTTAATAACAGCAAATGCAATATATTTTCTTACTCTTTGTATTTTTATGTCAATATGGTACAAGATGATCCTATTGAAATCAAAGTGATAAACAAGTTAGGTTAAAAGTAATAAAAGTAGTCTGATTATATTACCTAAAATGTGTAATGTAATGGATTACGTTACTAATTAGTAATGTTTTTCATGTAATTTGAAATCGGTAACCGATTACAATTTGTAAGTAATCTACCCAGCTCTGCCTTCATATCTTTATATAATCTGTGTCAATAATGTTTTTGATTTCAGGTCATCTGTGTAGGTCCAAAAATGTGTTCTTCCACACTGATGCTGCTCAGGCTGTTGGAAAGATCCCTATTAATGTCAGTGACTGGAAGGTGGATCTGATGTCCATCAGTGGCCATAAGATCTACGGGCCCAAAGGTATCGTATTGTATACTTAAATGCATAATTGTTTCATTATCCTAAATATATTAATGAGTGGTTGTGTTTAATAGGAGTTGGGGCTTTGTACGTGAGGAGGAGACCCAGAGTTCGTATTGAGCCTTTGCAGAATGGAGGGGGACAGGAAAGGGGTCTGCGTTCAGGGACTGTGCCCACACCTCTGGTTGTAGGCCTCGGAGCCGCCTGTGAGATCGCCCAGCAAGAGTTAGAGGTAGAGACTTCAGAGTCAGAGTTAAACTTGCTACTGCAAGGTTTAATTTCCTGTTCAGGTTTCATTTCCTGTTTATGTTCCAGTACGATCACAAGCGTGTGACAGTGCTTGCAAATCGCCTCGTGCAGAAGATCATGTCAAAGATTCCTGATGTTGTGATGAATGGAGACCCAGATCAGAGGTACCCGGGTAAGACTCAGCTTTCTTATGGTCTCTTTTTCTTTATAAGATTCTAAGTTGACTGGAGTTTATAATCTAAAACACCTTTTTCCTTCAGGATGTGTCAATTTATCATTTGCATATGTTGAGGGGGAGAGTCTGTTGATGGCGTTAAAAGATGTTGCGCTTTCATCTGGAAGGTCAGTAAAAAAATCTCTAATTAATTATTTTCATTATTTATCATTATTTTTCCCAATATAGGAGGGATCATACAAAATGCATGTTATTTTTAATTTAGTACTGACCTAAATAAAATACTTCACATAAAAGACATTTAGTCCACAAGAGAAAATAATAGTGGAATTTATAAAAATAACCCTGTTCAAAAGTTTACATACACTTAATTCTTAATACTGTGTTGTTACCTGAATGATCCACAGTGTGTGTGTTTTTTTTTTTTGTTTTCTTTTGTTTGTTTTTAGTGTGTTTATGAGTCCCTTGTTTGTCCTGAACAGTTAAACTGCCCTGCTGTTCTTTAAAAAAAAAATCGTTCAGGTCTCAGGTCAGGTCAAAAAATTCTTTTCAGCATTTTTGTGTATTTGAACTCTTTCCAGCAATGACTGTATGATTTTGAGATCCATCTTTCACACTGAGGACAACTAAGGGAATCATCTGCAGCTACTACAGAAGGTTCAAATGCTCACTGATGCTTTAGAAGGCAAAACGATGCATTAAGAGCCAGGCGTGTAAACTTTTGAACAGAATGAAGATGTGTACATTTTTCTTATTTTGCCTAAATATCATATTTTTTTTTTATTTAGTACTGCCCTTCAGAAACTACAGAAGATACTCGCATGTTTCCTAGAAGACAAAATAAGTTAAATTTATGCCGATCTTCAAATTCAAAAAGAGCCACCTGGCTCTTAATGCATAGATTTTCCTTCTGAAGCATCAGTGAGTGTTTGAACCTTCTGTAATAGTTGCATATGAGTCCCTCAGTTGTCCTGGGGGAAAAAACAATGTATCTTTGAGAAATGAAGGACTTTTCTGAAGAACAGCAAGCAGTTTCAGGATAAACAAGAGACTCATGAACAGCTATCACTAAACAAAAAAAACCAGCTGTAGATCATTCAAGCAATAGCACAGTATTAAGAGTATGTAAACTTTTGAATGGGGTCATTTTTATAAATTCAACTATTATTTTCTCTTTAAGATTATATGTAAACGTGTTTTATGTGAAATATCTTATTCAGGCCAGTACTAAATAAAAAATAGCATGCATTAACATACATGACCCCTTCTATTTTGGTAAAATAATTACCATTTTGCAGATTCTGCAAGGTATATGTAAACTTTTGACCTCAACTGTAAATACTATAAAATATAAATGCTAAAGTGACTTTGTTCTTCTTGCAGTGCCTGCACATCTGCTTCCTTGGAGCCCTCGTATGTTCTCAGAGCAATAGGGGCAGATGAGGATCTGGCACACTCGTCTATTCGGTTTGTAGTTTTTATGTAATATCAGTCTAAATGTTAAATTTTTTCCCAAGTCATGCTCAACACGCCTGTTTCTCTCTGTGTGCTCTTGTGTTGTGTAATCTGTTTAGATTTTATCTAGTTTCATTACACAAATTTCCTGCTTGAACAATGACGACACAAACTGTAATGAGGGGATCTGATGCACATGACCAATGTTTTTTTCTTCAGATTTGGCATTGGCAGATTTACCACGGAGGAGGAAGTGGACTATACAGTGGAGAAGTGCATTCAGCAGGTCAAACGGCTAAGAGAGATGAGGTGAGCTGTTCATGCTTGATTTAAATCCAATGTCTGACGTTGGGTTTCACATTTTGGAAAACATAGGAAATCCCTTGTAAGCAAAATCTTTCTGTGGAAAAAATGAGGATTGTTCATGTTTTTTTATTTTCCTTCGTCTTTCTGTTTCCTAGTCCATTATGGGAAATGGTCCAGGAGGGCATTGACCTTAAGAGCATCAAATGGACCCAGCACTAAATCGTTCTGAACACATGGAGTATGAAGCCCTGTTGTAGTTGTGAATTAGGCGGCCGTACCCAGACTCCTTAGACCTTTTTCTCCTAAAAACACGCACAATTTTATTTCTCGATTTTGGAGAATTGAACTTGTCTAAGTGCATTTGTACGAATTGCAGTGGTTACAGAGGTGTGTATACTGTCAATCACTTTTTCTCAAACCAGCTTTCACCTCAGTTTTTTGATATTTCTGAGAGTTTCCCATTATTTTATAGTATATTCACTAAAATAAAAAACACAAGACATCTTGCTATGAATATGCACTGAATGTTGTCCTCTGTCAGTCTATCATATTGTCTGTTGTCCCAGTCCTGAGACCAGCAGAATTAATTTTAGTGATGAGTTGTTTCATTAAATTAAGCAATTTTTTAAGGCAAGTCAGACGCTAATGTATAATGACAGTTTATGGGTAAAGTTTTTCATAAAATAAAGGATGACATTAAATGTTTTTGCACAGGACAGGATTAGAGAGGCCTCGTGTAAGTACTTAATGCTTATTGTCTAGTACGAGCTTGTACGTCTTTCATATTTGCAGTTCACAGATTCTGTAGCTTCTGTTGTTGTAAACTCATTGTTTTATTCCAGAATGTATGTCATACCAATAAAAATGCAAACCAATTGTTGTGTCCGTTTTACTAGTACACATAGAATACATTGAGCATGGTATACATTCAGATGTTTAGTGTCTTTTTTCTTTTTGTTTTTTGTACATTTAATCAAAAGTGAAACATGTATAAGAGACACTCATATTATTAGAAAAGATCTCCATTTCAAATAAATACTGTTCTTTTTTCCAGGATGTTTTGATTAGAATAAAATTATATATATTATATACGTACATACATCATACATTTCATAATAACAGTTTTAACAAATATATTAGGTAGCACAACTGTTTTCAACATTCATAATAAGACCAATTGTTTAATTAGCAGCCGATCAGCATATTAAAATGATTTCTGAAGGATCATGTGACACCGAAAACTTAAATAATAAAGCATAACCGACGGTTGATGTACTGTACTACATACGTCTCGTTAAAAACAACAAAAACAATTTCGGTAGTTTGCAGTGTCGTATTAAACGAAAACAGCTAATTTCCTTCAAAATGGCAAGTACATTTTAGCACTTAAACTTTATAATGTATGTCTATAATTGAAAGTACATATTTGTTGGCTCACTATTGTCTCAGTTAAAGGTTTTGTAGGCTAACGTCTGCAAGGCGTTGCCACAGAGTAGGTCCTAGCAGCTACTGCTTGAGTAAATAATAATAAACAAAAGCAAAAATGCGTAATTTGACTCGCAGACACATTTAGGTATTTCAGAGCGGCCGTTCCGAATGATATTATAAAAAAACGACACAGTAGGTTTTACTGCTAATTTGGACGTTTTAAAGGGGTCATTGGATGCATCACTTTTACATGTTGTTTGAACATTAATGTGTGTTGGTGTAGCCAGTTGGGAAGATAAATATAAATTTTATTGTATTTTATTGTGATGAACTTCCCAAAACTATTTGTCACTGTTAAAGACAATTATTATGTATTATATACCTACACCAGTTATTTTGTGTTATAGCGTGTAGGGACTTTAATTATGGCGTTTTATTTAAATGGGACTCTTATCCGTGTTGCGCGCTATACCTTTGGGGAGTTACGTCAGCCTCAGACCGCGATTGGACGCAGGCGAGGCAACATGCTAAAAAGTTTTCTCCTCATCTCGGTTAAATCTGTGTGTAAATGTGGAGAGAGGATAGCGTGATGAACGCAACATTCTAATTAAGTGTCCCATGTGTTACAGTGTCCCGTGTGTTACGGACCAATAAAACAGTGGTGTTTTGAAGCCGTTCCTGGCGTCTCCGGAGTGATATTCTTATGTACAGATTGGGATCTGCTACATTGGCAGTGTATGTGCAAATCTACCCTACAATGATAAAAATCCATGCAGTGTTTTTTTTTTAATCTGTAAAAATAATATCCCCTTTTTCAAATCAAACCATTCCTGTTGTGTGGCGTCACACCGACAGAGGCCGCTCCCACCATAGTTGACTGACATGAGCGTTTTACCTCAGATCAGCTGTAACAGTCTAGTCTCGTGTAGCCAGACCTTCAGACTGACGGCTGAAGGTCTGGATTTCATAGCAGCTTTCTTTGGCCAAGGCCCGCCCATAAGGCCGTTTGACCGACATGTCAAACAACCAATCACAGTTCGTTTCGTTCAGCGTCACGTTTCGGGGCGTGGAAATGTCCCCACAACAACAGACCGGCGTGCAACAAGTCAGTCAGCATAGAAAAACAAAGAAGGAGAAGAAAACAAGCAGTAAGTCATTGATCTGTTCGTGCACGTATAACAACAATGGCGTCTGCATTATATCTCTTTTTGTCTCCACTAAGTGCCTCAAACAAAACTCCTGGACATCTCTTAAAGAGTCTATGCCGTGAACCTAGCATACTTTTGAGAATCCTACGTTTAGCTGATCTTGATAAATGCTCATTCATGTAAACACGACAGTTTTTCTTCTGCAATCACACGTCTGCGCTTTGTTTCCCGGCGGACCGAAAATAAACGCGACACTCGCGTCCCCCGGAAATCCGATAAAATTCAACCAATCAGATGACGACTTCGACATTCCTGAAGTGTTTCCAGTTAAGTGTACCATATGCATCAGACGTGTAGCCAACGTTCCGTGGGCGTGACGTCTGAGGCTGAGACTAGTAACAGTCTGACCTCTTCGTTTCAATGCCAGAGCAGGGATGTAGGTTAGACAAGAATATCTCCAATGGACCTTTATCTCACTTCCTATATCCGGTAAGCGAAGCAGTGTATCCCCACTTCCGGTCCCATCGCAACACAATGAAAACTAATGGGAGAATCCTCTCTTTTGCTGCTTTTATTCTAAACAATGACACACTGCCTCAGTTTTCACGATTTCCTGACACAACACGGTTGAGATGCCTGGGATGAATTAAGGTCCTTTTAAAATATTACGCGGGAACACTTTCGCGTGGAGTATGTATTTCGAAACTGAGGATGTTTAGGCCTACATCTCATATCACCCGCTGAAATGTTCCTATTAATATATTTCTTTTCCAAATGTGCATTCTGAATAATAAATTAATTTAACCTGCTGCAGTCAATTTCGTCTTCTCATTAACAATGTCTTTCTTATCATATTTTATACATGTTTACATTAAAATACATTTTAAATAAACACCCTTACTAAATTAACCATGGATTTACTGTAGTAAATGTAGTAACCATGTTATATTTTTATTTTTTTCCGCGGACTGATTTCCAATTGTATTGCCATAGTTTTACTACACATACCATGGTTAATTTTCGTAAGAGTGACATTAAAATTAATGAATGAATGTGCGGGCGTTGCCTTAAAGAAATAACAATGTTGAACATTTTAGCTAATTAATCTTAGACAGTATAACGTGTTGACAGCGTGATTTGAGTATTATTTAAGAATTTTGGCATAAACGTTAATTACATACAGTAAAATGACTGTGAATGAAAAATGACAGAATAAAGACTAAAATTTAATACAAATAAATAAATAAATATGTTGATTATGATTTTATTCATTAGGTCTCACACACTGCACGCACTGACGCAGTGTGGTGAAATTACGAATGTTTATGAGCCATGGGTTTCTCAGATCGGTACGTTGGATTAAAACTAAAGTTCCGTTGCGTTTGGAAAATTCTGTGCACAGTAATCATCAGAATATTTCTTCGCCTGTCTCTGAAAATGTCCGGATTTTGAAATCAACCTGCAGATGATCATTTTACCAGGCTTTTATTCAACTAGTGATTACAGCATATTGAAAAATATACAAAACCAGAAGAATCGATACACTGCTTCGACAAGCGCTTCCGGTGTTCAATTCCGGTGCGATAAAGGTCCATTGAGCGATTGAGGTGTTGTGTTGCTGGATGTAATAATGAACATAGTGGTCATTATTTACTCCCAACATCTGAGCCGCTGAAGATGCAGTGGATTTTACGTTACATTTGTTTGTGAAGGGAATGCGCCTCCCAATCTACAGAAATGCGCCTATGTTCGCGCAAATCATTTGTGATCCAGCTTCACTTACAGCAGAAGTGAGTATAAGGTTTATTTTATGAATCTCTTCAATCACCTTTCCTAATAACGTGCTAGTTAGCAAGTTTCGCAGCTAAATGTTGCTAAAGTAAACGATCTCTCAGAGCAGCTCGTCACTCCACAGAGAGAAGAGAGGGGCGGGGCGAGCACAGCTTATTTGCATTTAACAATCCCTCAGAATAGGATGATTTTTGCAGAGCTCATTTTGACAAGGTAAAAAGGGTGTTGTTTACACAACCATTGAAAATGTTTAACCAAAGTATATTATAGACTTTTCATTAAGACCCTAAAGAATCATATCCAACGACATGAGGGTGAGTAATTAATAACAGAATTTTATTTTTTGGGCAAGCTAAAATAATAAAATATAATTGGTTGGCTTTAATATGGACCATAAATTCATTAGCTTGGTTACTTATCGGAGCAGTATATTTAGTTCTGTTAAAAAGAAAAAAAAACTAAGGTAAAAAAAAATGATTGGCAGGCAAGCAGTTGCAATTTTAAAAGTTAAAATTCACAGACATTTTAATAAATTATTTACCTGTTAATGATAAGACAGACATTTTAGATGAATCATTTATTTCAGACAGTTTCACTTACAAATGGCCAGACAAATACAACACAAAGAGCAGAATGAGATTTAGAAAACTGCTTAAAACTCACAAACACACAAGTCCAATTTACATCATACATAACTACAAAAAGGCATGACCAGAAGCTCTGTACATATACTTTATACAATTATCTATTTTCATATATACAATAAAAATGAACTATATACAGTATTTCCCCCCAGTCTTCCTAAGAGAGAAAAATAGACAACACATCTAAAGATGTAGATTCACAATAAAAGGGCAGATCAGAACAAAGTGCCAATTTGTCAGCCTTCAAATGGTTAAATACTACACAAACAGTAGTACACAGTCCATATGCTAACTAGTCTCCTTCATTAAGTTACTTCAAACAAGCTTTTAGAGCAAACGTTTTCTCTTTGAGACATTTTGATTGAACAGGTTACCAGCACCAGATATCACATCATACAACTGACACATTATCCCAGGGGCAAAAAAACTCAGACAATATTTAAGAACATCTTATGTAAGAAAATACAACTAATTTCAGACGTTCAGCAAGCGCCAATTTGTTTTGTGCATACACACCGTAAGTGCTGGTTTTTGAGTTTACCCTGATATCCAGCAGCTTTTTTTATTTCCTGAAAATACATTTTTCTAGCTAGTGCTTCATAGCCAAGAGAGTCATAACAGTGACATGCTACCAGGTTTCCAACTTAGTAATAATTGGAAATATGTTCAAAAATGATTCATTCCACCCATCTCCGCCACCTGCCCAGTCAGCTTGTAATGCACAAGCTAGCTGCTTTAGCAGTAATCATGTGCACTATCAAAATGAAACTACAATAAGAAGATTGTTTTAAATAGCATTTTAAGAGGAACAAACACAAAAATGAAAATACTTTTTGACTGTTGCTGGATCTTAAAGATGATCAGTAGCCTAGTTCACTGATAGCTTTGGAAAGGACTAACAGCTCCTGACCAGCAGAGGGCAGCATTGTCTGATTGTCTTTACCGTTTGCTAATAGCATGGATTAAAAATGTGGCTGCTGGTGTGCTATTTTATTGCTAAAATGGTTAATAATGGTCTAAAAAGCTGTGCTGACCCAATTTGTAATATAAACCTTGTTTGACCACACTTTTTTTTGGTAATGTGTTGTTTTGTTTTGTTAATGGTGACAGAAATAAAAAATAAAATACTTTCTTCCCTTTTTTGTTGCCATACTTTTGGATTTACACTACTGTTTAATTGTTTGAGGTCAGGTAAGATTTTTAAGGATACAAAATTAAACTATGGAAGCCAGTTTCTGCCACTGAATAAAAAATAAAATAAATGTATTTGTGAATTTTTGTTGCAATTGCAAGTTTATATCTATATCTAAGATATATCAAAGATTTAAACTTGCAATATCGAGTTATAAAGTCAAAATTGTAAGATTTTAACCCGCAGTTCTTTTCTCAGAATTGTGTGATTTCTTTTTGAGAAAGTCAGAATTATGAGATATAAACTCGTAATTTTGAGAAAAAGTCACAATTCTAAATTCTGACTTTTTCTTTTTGCAATTCTGAGATTTTCTTACAATTCTGACTTTATTTCTTGCGATTTTGAGTTTATATCATGCAGTTCTGAGGAAAAAAAAGTCGCAATTCTGAATTCTGACTTTTTTCTCGCAATTCTGAGTTTATCTTGCAGTTCTGAGTTTATTTAGAAGTTTTATCTCAGAAATGTGGATATAAACTCGGAATTGCGAGTTTATCTTAATTCTGAGAAAAAACAATTTAGACTTTTCTTGCAATTCCAAAATTGCATCTTTGTTCTGACTTTATTTCTTGTAATTGCGTGTTTATATCCCACTATTCTGACATTATAAACTTGCAATTCTGAGGAAAAAATTGCGATTCTGAATTCTGTCTTTTCTTCCTCGCAATTCTAAGGTTTATCTCACAAATCTGCCTTTTTTTTCTCAGAATTATGTCATATAAACTTTAAGTTGCAAGTTATAAGGTCAGTATTGCGAGATTCAAATTGGTAATACTTTACTAAAAGAAGGTCAGAATTGCGAGATATAAACTTTGGATTAAAAAAAAATGCAAAACTTGCAATTGTGCGTTATGAAGTCAGAATGTAAACTCGCAGTTCTGACTTTTTTCCTCAGAATTGTGATATAAACTTGCAGTTGCGAGTGATAAAGTCAGTATTGTGAGATTTGAACAATACTTTCTGAGAAAGAAAGTCAGAATTGGGAATCAGAATAAGTCAGAATAAACTCGCAAGTCTGAGAAAAAGTCGCAATTCTGCAATTCTTCTGCAAGTCTTTTTTCTTGCAATTCTGAGTTTATCTCGCAGTTTAGACTTTTTATCTCAGAATTGTGAGATATAACCTCAGAATTATGACTTTTTTTCTCGGAATTGTGAGTTTATTGCAATCCTGAGAAAGTCACAATTCTGAATTCTAACTTTTTTTTCGCAATTCCGAGATTTTAGCTCACAATTCTGACTTTATTTCTCACAATTGTGAGTTTATATCACGCAATTCTGAAAAAAGTCGCAATTCTGAATTCTGACTTTTTTCTCGCAATTCTGAGTTTATCTTTTGCAGCTCAGACTTTTTTTCTTGGAATTGCAAGTTTATCTTAATTCTGAGAAAAAAACTCAGAATTGCATGATTTAAACCCAAATTCTGAGAAAAATTCTGAGATTTTAGCTTACAATTCTGACTTTATTTCTCGCAATTGTGAGTTCATATCATGCAATTATGAGAAAAAAGTCAGAATTGCGACATGTAAACTTACAGTTGTGAGGAAAAAAAAGTCAGAATTGTCAGAGAAAAACTCGCAATGACCTTTTTTATTTTTTATTGAGTGGTAGAAATGGGCTTCCATATTAAACAGTTCGACAGTAAAAAAAAATGTTGCAAAAGATTTCTACTCCTTGTTTTTATTTATATTTAATGGTAATATTCATCGAAGAATCCCACTGGCGAAAAACACCAGTTTCCACAAAAATATTAAGCAGCACAACTGTTTTCAGCATTCAGCAGCTTCTTGAGCAGTAAATCACCATATTAGAATGATTTCTGAAGGGTCATGTGACACTGAAGACTAGAGTCTAGAGAGACTAGAGACTAGAGAGACTGCTGAAAATTCAGCTTTGCCACCACAGAAATAAATTATATTTTAAAATATATTAAAACAGAAAAAGTTATTTTAATTCGTAATAATATTTTACAATATTACTTCTTTCTTTACCGACACCAAACCTTTGAACAGTAGTGTATGCGGGTATTTGCCCTCTGCGCAACACATGATTAACACATCTTAACACATCTGATCCTTCCACAGAAACTACAGCACAGCCACCTTTGCTGTTGGTAAAAGTTGAGTGTGTATTTATGGCACTCATCTTGTGGGATTCCATTGTACTGCTATTTATTATTTGTTCATGAGATTACATTATATCCACAAAAAACTCACAAGGGTTGCCCATGGCATGCTGGAAGGACTGGCGACTGGCGGTGAGTTCCGGTGGTATGGCCCCTATTTCCCTCACTGGAGGGGCCCCTGGGGGCCCGCTGCTGATAGCCCCCTTAGGGGTCAATCTGGCCAGGCTGTAGGGAGGAGGCAGGCCTGGGGGTCCGTAAGAGGAGGCGTGGCTCCGTTCGCTGAGTGCGCAAGAGGTGTGGCCATACTTTGAAAAAGGAGCGTGGCTGTAGGAGAAGGACGTGCGGCTGTGTTGGGACGGGACGCGGGAATGAGTGTGGCTGCGAGATGACAGCGCATGGCTACGGTGACTCAACTGGCTGGCTGAACGCTCAACCCGCCTCCCACCTGCTCGGTTGCCTGAATCCGATTCGCTGCCGCCGCTGCCTGCTGATTTGCGGTCCTTGTCTCTAGGCACAGGCCGCTGGCTCCTCCCAACGCTAGGGTTGGAACTACTGCTTCGACTTCCTGTAAAATAAACACAAGTTTACATGATTATTTAGAGAGGAATACAAAAAGTATTCTTGAAGCTTCATAAAATTAAGATTGAACCACTGATGTCACATGGACTATTTTAACAATGTCTTTACTACATTTCTGGGCCTTGAACTTGTCAGTTGCGTTGCTGTCTATGCAGGGTCAGAACGCTGTCGGATTTCATCAAAAACATCTTAATTTGTGTTCTGAAGATTAACAAACGTCTTACGGGTTTGGACATGAGGGTGAGTAATTAATGACAATTTCATTTTTGAGATTACTGTGATGACAAATGTAATATGTGGATCTTTAATCGTCACTAAGTGCGCTGAGTTTGCATTTAATGAAGCTCTCCGTCCCTCTATAAAGACAAACGTTTCTTGCTCTTCAATCCGTCATGTCACGATCCAAGAGAATTATTAAAATCTGATGAAGAATGATGGCAGTTAATGAGCTGATGACATACATCTATCAGATGTGCAATTAAAACTGGATGACATGAGACTGGAGTCAAATGACAATGCAAATGAGATCATGAAGTGCTTCATCCTGAATTTAAAACACTGTCAAACTTCAAAAGCCACATCATTTCACTCTTACATAACAGGCATGGCGAAGCTTTACATACACATATGGGATCTACATTGATATTGTCATGTGCATTCCTAGACTAGTGTGTATACATTTAAGTTTTTCCACAACACGACATGCTGAGAAATACACAGACGAGAGGCGAGGCAGCAGGACAAATCCAGCAACAGAAATACCCCAGTCATGGAGGGAGACATGACTGTAAGTGAGAGAAAGAGAGAGGGGGAGAGAGAGGGAGGATGGGATGCTGCCTTACCGGACACCCCAGGGTTGGGACTACCTCCTCCATCAGTCTGCCATTGCACAGCAGAAACGAACAGGAAACAACACAGTTAAGCCGTCTGTCTATCTTAACACCAGAAGCTCTATCAAGTACAAATCATCCTCACAGCCTAAGAGCATTACTGGGATCTACTCAGTAAAAATAAAATCTTATATGCGCTCATATAAGATATTTATTTACATGTTGTGATGATATGTTAGAATTTACAGTAATGTAGCATTATCTAGGGTGGTCAGAAAGCCAACATTTCAGTAGTCGATTCTTCACAAGATTAGATACTAAATTTGGTACCAGTGAAAATGTGTATGCTATTTAACATAGTGCTTGATTTAATAATTTAACTCATTTAAATCAAATAATTGTTTAAGTAATTAGCCAGTAATAAGGATCAAAAATAAATCTCACACTAGGATATTTTATACTGAATGGAATCGGTGTATTGAGTATACTTTTGACATCCCATGTGATTTCTATTGAAAATCCACACTACAGTTCAAAAGTTTGGGGTCAGTAATTTCTTTAGAGAAACTGACATTGTTATTCAGCAAGGATACATTAAGTTTGTCAAAATGATGCTTATAATAGACATTTATAATATCACAAAAGATTTCCATTTCAAATGCTGTTCTTTTAAAACTTTCCATTCATCAAACAATCCTTAAAAAAATGTATCAGTTTCAACAAAAATATTTTTTTCAACACTAATAATCAGAAATGTTGTTGAAAATTCAGCTTTGCTATCACAGGAATAAATGACAATTTAAAGGGATAGTTCACCCAAAGAACAAAATTCTGTCATTAATTACTCACCCTCATGTCGTTCCAACTTGTAAGACCTTTGTTCATCTTAAGATATTTTTGATGAAATCCGAGAGCTATCTGACCCTGCATAGACAGCAACTGAACTAAAACACCCAGAAAGGTAGTGAGGAGATCATCAAAATAGTCCATGTGACATCAGTGGTTTAACCTTAAAGGAGAAGTTCACTTCCAGAACAAAAATTTACAAATAATGTACTCACCCCTTGTCATTTAAGATGTTCACATCTTCTTTCTTCAGTTGTAAAGAAATAATGTTTCTTCAGGAAAACATTTCAGGAATGTTCCCCATATAGTGGACTTCTATGGTGCCCAAGTTTGAACTTCCAAAATACAGTTTAAACGCAGCTTCAAAGGGCTCTAAATGCTCCCAGGCAAAGAAGAAGGGTCTTATCTAGCGAAACGAATGGTTGTTTTCTAAAAAAAATGTACAATTTATATACTTTTTAACTCAAAATGCTCGTCTTGTCTAGCTCTGCGATGCGCATGTGTACAGCTAGACAAGATGAGGTTAAAAAGTATATAAATTGTAAATTCTTTTAGAAAATAACCGATCGTTTCGCTAGATAAGATCCTTCTTCCTTTCAAGCCCTTTGAAGCTGCATTTAAACTGCATTTTGGAAGTTTAAACTCGCAGGCACCATAGAAGTCCACTATATGGAGAACATTCCTGAAATGTTTTCCTCAAGAAACATAATTTCTTTACGACTAAAGAAAGAAAGGCACGAACATCTTGGATGACAAGGGGGTGATTAAATTATCTGTAAATCTTAGTTCTGACAGTGAACTTCTCCTTTAATTTACTTAAACATTGTTAAAAAAAAAAAAGTTTGTTTTGTTTTCTTGGTGCATCTCTTAGCTTCATAAAATTATGAACTACTGATGTTACATGGACTATTTTAACAATGTCCTTACTACATTTCTGGGCCTTGAAAATGGTAGTCGCATTGCTGTGTCTGCGTCAGAAAGCTCTCAGATTTCTTTAAAAACATTTTAATTTGTGTTCCAAAGATAAACGAATGTCTTACGAGTTTGGAACAACATGAGGGTGAGTAATTAATGACAGAATTTTCATTTTTGGGTGAACTATCCCTTTAAAATATATTCAAACAGAAAACTGGTCTTTTAAATTGTAATACGATTTCACAATAATAGTTTTTAACGTGTTTTTGATAAATGCACCCTTGGTGGGCATAAGAAGCTTCTATCAAAACTTACCGACCTCAAGCTTTTGAACGGTAGTGCATATATACTATATAAAACCCATGTACTTGAAATATTTAAGATGTTTTCTCACACAGCCAAACATCTGCCCTAGTTTTACTTTGTTTGACTGCCTATCCATATGCTTCAAACCTCACAACACCTAAGCCTTCGCTCAAGAGATGGCAGATCACTCCAACCGATTTCTACTCATAAACACATACACAGAAGGCTGCTGAGTTTCCTTCCTGACATCTTCACTGAGCTAGTGCATGGCATGTGTGAAATGAGCAACAGGTTATGCAGTAATGTGAAGCAGACGGATTGAGACAGATGTGTTTGTGCAATGCATCAGCGATAAAGGCAAAAAGCACTAAAGAATGAGATGAATGCAAGCACTGCAGGCAAAATCATGATAAGAGCGGAAATCAATTCTTAAAATGTGGCCAAAAATGAAGACAGTAAACTGAGAGATGCCTGAAAGGTTATAACCTTCAGAGAGCCCACAAAATACTACAGCTGGGATTTGAAGACAATTTCATGAAACAACCCTTGTGCGGGGATAGCACTATATTAGTAATATAAGTCATGCATGAAATTCATATTAGGGATGTGCAAAGCTATATATTTTCATAACTCCTGCATTCAAAAACAGCTAGATATTTCTTACATTTACAACACCCCGAAATTATAAGATTATTATTTCAGTTCTGAACCAGGCAGATTTATTTCGGAAATTCGTGCTGTGATTCAGTTAATCTGATTGTCTTAAATTATGGATGACCTTTCCCTACTCACCCTCACTGTGATGACTTCCTGCGCTGCCACTGTGGAAACTGTGGCAGGGGTCGGAATATCCTGGAGGGAACCCAGAGGGCGCTGTGGAGAAGGGTGGGTAGGGGAAGGGCTGGCCGCCCATGGGCCACGGGTTAGTGGATGGAGGGGGGAGAGGCGCCAATGTGTCCTGCTCTGATCCAGCACCGCTCGACCCCTCATTCAAGTTTAGTGTAGCCATATCTAATAAGAAAGAAGGAAAGAGGTTAAATGTACCATTTTAATGCATCAGTACAAAACTTAAATTAATAGCTCACCCAAAAATTAAAATTGGCTCAAAATATACTCTTCCTCAAACCATCCAAGATGCAGATGAGTTTGTTTCTTCATCAGAAGAGATTTGGAGAACTTTAGCGTAACATCACTAGCTCACCAATGGATCCTCTGTAGTGAATGGGTGCCGTTAGAGTCTGATAAAAACATCACAATAATCCACATAATCAACATGGCTCCAGTCCATCAACTAACATCTTGTGTGATAAATTAACATCTTTTATACATTTTACCTTTAAACTGTGGCTTCTGGCCAAAACACCAGTCTATATTCCATAATAACATTTCCTCCAGCAATATTTTAGATAGAGGCTGGAGATAATGGTTCGAAGATGTCTTCATGATTAATTTATTACAAACACACAGCTTTTCACTTCACAAAATGTTAATTCATTGATTGTTGTGTGGATTACTTGTGGATTATTGTGATGCTTTTATCCGCCGTTTAGACTCTCTTTCTGATGGCACCCATTCACTACAGAGAATCCATTGGTGAGTAATTGATGTAATGTAAAATTCCTGCAAATCTTTTCTGATGAAGAAACAAACTACATCTTGGATGGCCTTAGAACACATACATTTTTATCTAATTTTCATTTTTGGGTGAACTATTCCTTTAAAGGAAATGTAGAGATGTGTTGTACTTTGGCAGAGATCTCCAAATGTGTAGTAACACTGTTCAGAGAAGGTGATCTTGTTGACAGTGTGTCTGAGATAGCCATGTTTCAGCAGGCTGCTGGCGTATTTCCTGGCATCCCGCCGGTCTTTGAATCCCTCGACCCGTGAGTACAGCCAGTCCACTACATCACCTCCTGTAACATGCGATGAGATGCGATTACAAGCACCTATATACCAGTATCATTATAGTTATCATAAAAAAGTCATGAAAAACATTTAACTGAATTACTGGGGGAAAAAATTATGAAAAACTAATACCATTTCCATTAACTGAAAGAAAAATAAATAAATAAATTTAGCTGCAAGCAGCGATTACGGGGGTTCAAGCGCTTTAAGACATTTAAGCACGTATAAAAATGACATTACATATTATTTAACAAGCCTGTAACCACCTAAATTAATAATTTAAAAAGCATTTTCGGCAAATCCTGATAATTTACCATAGAAATATGATGTTTTTTAATGATTATGACTGATAGCGCCAACTGTGGTCCGATCTGCCTATACCTTTGCATACTTGTTTAGAATAACCTGCCGCATGCGCTCACCAGGTTTGGACAGGCCACCTTTTTTTTTTTTAAACGACTCCGTTATAGCTTCCCAAAAGGTAAATTTCAACATTTTTTTTGATAATTATTGACCTTGAGAGTTGTACTGCAGTGTTTTTTTTCAGATTGAGCAAAAAAACTTGGACTAGTTTGCAAAAGTTCTCCATCTTTTAACAAACCGTTTGATTGACAACAGTGGTTTTAGAGGCAAAGTTGTTCGGAATGAGGAGGTCTATCGTATGATTTGAATACTGCACAATATACAATCGTTTACGCCCTATGAATAAAGGCGATATCACCCCCCAGTGGCAGATTTCTTTCAAATTTCTCACAGACCTTTAGGGCCATGAGGCAAACAGGCCCACTGAGTTTCATTCCGATCGACCTCCGTTAAGCTTGTCTAATATGTGCTCAAATTTCATCTGCCAATGGCGCCCATGTTTTTTGAGATAAACAAATGTCCTCATAGCCACTTGTGTCACTTTGGACCAAGGACATCCGTACCAATTTTCACGGCAATAAGACGAACAGGTGTGTAGTTATGGCTGTTTTTATGTTTTTTCCCTCTTGTAGCTCCACAAAGTGGCTAAGCTCTGCAACTTTTTTCACATGACCTCAGATTCAGCTCTTACATACGTGTTGTGAGTTCGGCGAAATTATCTCATTCCGCTCAAAAGTTATAGCCGTTTTAGTAAACGGGACGCTCCCTCTTTCAAACACTTTGGCGTCCCTTTCTAACAGAGGGTCAAAAGTTCGCAAAAGCAGGTTTTTCAAAAAATGCAAAATATCCGTAAATTTCACCAAAAAAAGCGTGAGCCAAGGATTCCGACGACATAAGACACCTGAGCCTACAATGAACGGTTGAGGCGTTATGAGCGATTTTGTTCTTTTGATCACCGTGGCACCCCTGTCAGGCTGACTGGGGCGAGCCTTGGTGACGTTGTAGACGGTCTGAGTACTACCATCCCTTTAAGTTTCAACCCTCTAAGACTTAAGGTTTGGTCTGCCTGATCAGTTTTATGTGTAGATTGTTGATTCTTGGCCATTCTAACAATTACAATAGGGTTTCAGCACTACATGCTTAAACCCCTAAAAATTAAACTTAAGAACATTTATAAAAACTACAACAATCTTATTCAGCAAACATCATTTTAGTGACATAAGTGTGAAGATATCACAAATAGGAAGAAACAGGAAGAAAAAGACAGCTTACCTATAACAGCATTAGCTATAGTAATCTTCAGCCACATTCTGTCCCTTATTTCTAGTCCTGAGTCTGGGAGCTGCATCACCTTTACAATAGTGGCCATGTCTGTCTTTCCCACTGTAAGAGGGAGGTCGTCAAACTCTGTAAAAGACAACAGGATGATTAGCATCATGCTTTGCAAAAAGAAAATGCTGTGAATGTGACCTGTCAGATGGAATAGACTGTACCATTTTGTGGGTAAGATCCTGTAAGTGCAGTAGTGTGGGAAATCCATGCTGCCGGGTCAATAGGTCTAACTGGTTCGGCTTTGGAAAAGAAAAAAGCAGAACAAGTCAGAGCATGGTTTTTGTGTATCTGAAAGAAACGTAAACAAAGTGTTTGTGTATACTGACCTCTGGGTATTGTAAAGTAACTGCGAGGCGAAGGGTCCCAGCATTTGGCAACAGTGAGACTAATGGGACTAGAGTAAACAAATCCAATAGTTAGTTAAAAAACTCAATTATATCTTACTAACAATTCAGACCTCTTTTCCCTGGTCAGTCTTACCCATTCTTTGAGACAATCTCTCTGAGGATCCTGACTGCATCATCATTGCTCATGTTTTCAAAGTTTACGTCATTTACCTGCAAGTCAAAATGTAGCATAAACATGTTATCCGAGGCAATATTTTGAATATTCACGATTATTCAGTATTAACCTAGTTTAAGTATAAACTCAGATCCTTTGGCACTGTTTTTAATCAACAAACAAGACATCTGGGACCTTCTAAGGTCCTGTAAATAAACACAGCAAAAATGAACTGATCTAATACTCATACCTTAAGGTAATGTTCCTAATATCAGTGTGCTACACTGCGCCATGCCAATATGAAGACGCTCTAATCCATAACTATTACTGTAATCTGCTGCTCAACAGGGATCAGCAGCTGCTGGAGGCATTTAAAGGCTGTATCTACATCTACAGACGATCACTAAACCCAGAGGCCAAATTTCATCAGTGTGTAATCGCTTTAATACACCACAGTATCTTCCACTGGCAGAGCCAGTCTACTGCATTACACTAATCTGCTTTTCAAACAAGGAGTAAAAACTGAGCTATCAGTTGTTTTTACAGAGACAGTCCACGTAAAAATTAGCATCTTGTCTCATTTGCTCACCCTCATGTTGTTCAAAAGAAAATATTTTGAAGAACATATGAATATTCATCACTGTATGGTCAGTTTGTAACTGTAACTGATATATTCTTTTATGTTCCATACAAGACAGTAACGTCTTACAGGTTTGGAACAGCATGAGTCAGTAAATGATGACAGAATTTTCATTTTTGGGTATTTGTGGTCTCCCCAAACTATTTGCTGCAAAGTGAGAGGGAAAACTTTGCTAAAGCACAGTCTTGCGGTTTTGCTAATATAGTATTTAATAACAAACTACCTGCAGCAGCATGTCGCCTGGCTCTATCCTCCCATCTGCTGCCACCGCTCCTCCCTTCATAATAGAGCCGATGTAGATGCCACCATCTCCTCTATCGTTACTTTGGCCCACTATACTGATGCCGAGAAAGTTATATTTCTCTGTGCAAATGAAAGAAAACATGGAGGTGATGAATTTGTGACGTACTGTATTGTGCACATGTACGAGGCAAACTAAACTTACCCATATTAAGCGTAACAGTGATGATGTTGAGGCTCATGGTTGAATCTGTGATACTGCTAAAGGAAGATGACTGTGGAAACAAAACCAGGAGATATGTTAGCTAAACTAGCTAAACTTCTACTGTCCCTTACAGACAGCTAGTTATACTATAGCTCACAACCTAAACCGAAAACAGAAATCCGGTTACATTTTCTAATACAATAACTTTATTTACTTCAATTTCATATTGTTTTTACAAATAAGCACATGCTCTAACCCTGTCGATTTTAGCCACTTTGTGTCGCCGGCGCCTGCGCTTGTGTCTCTTCATTAACTGAAAAGAAGAGCTTTGCTCTGTGGAACTACTCAGCCTGAAAGACAGAGAAGAGAAAAACAGATTGATTACTGAACATATAATTATGCACCAAGAGCCAAGACTAAATAATCAGTTGCTAGCACACAGGAAAAATTATATGTTAATAAATCACTTCAAACCTGCTAGCATCCTCATCCTCCTCGCTGTCAATGAAGGAGCTTGACTCCAGCTCACTGCTCATCATAGAGCCGCTGTCACAGGCCATGGCTGTGTCCCTCACCACCCGCTCGGCTTTGGAGTGACCGTTCACACGTGGGACTGAGAACAACAATCATGCACACAGTGAGGCTTGCGATGGCCTCAGAGCATCAAAATATCAAAAAAGAGGTCTAAATATGTGGATATATTCATGGCTTGATCAAACCTTGAGTGACAAAGACGACTTTAAAAGAAGAAAACATACACGCTTGTGGGTGTGGCTCTGCCTTTGGGTGGCATCTGATTGGCTGGAAGGCTCTAGTGAGGCGGCGGCATCCCAGTGAGCCGGGCTTTGTACATTCCCTCTGGTGGAACCCGAAACACTCCAGGAGGGTTGGGTGGCCAGTGTTTCTTTCAGCGGGGTGATATCGCTCTCTCATACTGTCTATGATATGCTCACTCACATGCCAGTCTTTTGCTTTTGACTTGATTAATTTGCAGTCGCTAGTAAACTGGGTAAAATTTGGTAACAAAAGAAAGGCAGAAGAAAGGAAGAGATGTGGGGAAATGCACAACAAAACAGTAATGGAGAACAAAATATACTTAAAAAATCATTTATTAGTGGTTCAAGCATGTAGCGCTTTTGTAAACCTATTGTAATTGTTAGAATGGCCAAGGATCAGCGATCTCCACGTAAAACTGATCGGGCAGACCAAACCGTAAGTCGTAGAGACTTGAAACTTAGAGGGATGGTAGTACTCACACTGTCTACAACGGCATCAAGGCTCACCCTAATTGGCCTGATGGGGGCGCTACAGAGATCAAAAGCACGAAATCGCTCGCAACTCCTAAACCGTTTGTCACAGTCTCAACTGTCTTATGTTGCTAGAATTTGGGTATTTTTAATTAAAAAAAAAACAACTATTTTTGTGAACTAGTCCTACTAGGTTTTTCCACCGATCGGAACCAAACCAGTGCAGGAAGATTCTCCGGAGAGTGGATATCAACAATTATCCAAAAAAAAAATTTACTTTCGACCCTCCGATGCAAAGGGATGCCAAGGTCTTCGAAAGGGCCAGGGCTGCCTTTATTAAAACGGCTATAACTTTTGAACAGAATGAGATATCTTGGCCAAACTCTTACAACACGTTTGTAAGAGCTGAATCTGAAGTCTCATGAAAAAAAGTCACGGAGCTTGGCCACTTGGTGGCGCTACAAGAGGAAAAAAAACATAAAAACAGCCATAACTATGCAACCATTTGTCCTACTAACGTGAAAATTGGTACACACAGTCATGCTCCAAAGTGTCACAAGTGGCTATAAGGACATTTGTGCATCTCAAAAAACATGGAACTTTGAGCACCTATTGGACAAGCTTAACAGAGGCTGATCGGAATGAAACTTGGTGGGCCTGTTTGCCTCATGGCCCCTTAATATCTGTGTATCACTGGGGGCGATATCGCATTTTTAAAGGCGTATTTTAAAATTATTGTACATTGCGCAGTTTTTCTACACATATCTATGATACTCGCATCATACAATAGACCTCCTCATTCCAAACAACTTTGCTGTCAATCAAACCGAATGATCAAATGAATCAAATGATTGAGAAGATGTAAAAAAAAAAAAAAACATTTGGAAAGTTATAACGGGGTTGTTTAGAAAAGGGGCCTGTCCAAATATACCCAAAAGCCGACAAAGCCTAAACAAAAACTCAAAACTTCTTGAAACCTGGTGAGCATTTGCGAAAGGTGACTCTAAACAAGCATGCAAAGTTTTAGGGAGATCAGACCACAGCTGGCGCTGTAGCAGTCATAAATATTAAAAACATCATATTTCTATGGTCAATTACCAGGATTTGCCAAAAATGTTTTTTTTTTTTTCTGATTTAGGTGGTTACAGGCTTGCTAAATCATATGTAATGTCTTTTTTCATATGTGCTTAAATGTTTTAAATAACTTGAACCCTGGTAATCACTGCTTGCATCTATATTATTTGTATTTATTTAGGATAGAGAGCAAAGTAATTACAAAATATGGTGATATAGCTTGATGTATCTCGACACAGCAAACTAGGCAATCCATTACAGAGCCATGTTTGACTTCCAGCAATGAAATAAAAACAAAGTACACAATACATCACCACTGTTCATGTAAGCAGCCTATTTAGCCTAAAGATATAGCACGTTTAGAGGAATAATATAACAATACATCACATGTAATGTGTGAAGGTATTTTAGGTTACACACATTTGAAAATTAATTCTTCACATGGTAGTTAAAATTGTAGATCGTTTCCACTTAATTACATTTTTTCTAGTCATACAAAATGTACTCTTAAAACAATCAAATAGGGTAAAAAACTAAAAATGTATGAAGACAAGTAAATAATTAATATTTTTCCTAAAACTGTTTTAAAATATTGTACAAAACACTGATTAAGAAAAATCACTATATTATATATATATCTGTTATTCTGTAGGTACGATCTCTTTGCCTTAGTCTACTCTTTTTACTTGCTCTATCCATAATATACGCCAATTACGAATGTCTTCCTATTAAATTCACGATTTTTAAACACTACAGAACATGTTAATTGAAAACCGAATTCTGTGTATTTTAATTAAATAAAACGTGTAAATTAAGTCGGCTTACCTCAGAAAGCGCTAACAACAGAAGAGCTGCTTTCCACCGATTCAAACAAATAAACTACTACTACACAGACCGAATTCCCGCGGGAGCGCGCTTTCTGAATTTATACCCGCCCCTTCTGTTCGCGCTCTCGTCCAGGCGCGCACTGCCATTCATCAACTGCAGCACTAGGCGCGCGACCATTTCGACTTTGCGTCCGCTGCTCGAGCGTAAGACCAAAGCGAAAGTCATGTGC
This sequence comes from Labeo catla, assembly GCA_012976165.1. Lineage (NCBI taxonomy): Eukaryota > Metazoa > Chordata > Actinopteri > Cypriniformes > Cyprinidae > Labeo > Labeo catla. The sequence continues at coordinate 95,213 of VONZ01000015.1, read as the reverse complement.
AGTTATAATTTACGAGCAACGTAAGACCGCGACGACATGATGGAGCGTGTTCACAAACCCCCGAGAGATGAGAAAAGAGTCTGGACAGAAAGTGTCTGAAACATGCTTTTTAATGAATGAATGTTACGCCTTACTGTCTCTACGTTCTCCAAATACACATCTCCACATTTCAAGTTTTATTTTATTTAAGAACAAATACTGTAATATTTAATTAATCAAGCAATAAATAAATATTATGCCCACTTTTATTTATTTATTTTATTTTTATTTTTTTGTTATTTGGATATCTTGTTACATGAGTAGGTCGTTCTACGGAAATGTACATTGTGCTTGAAAAACACTTCAGGTTTGCAATTTCTTTATGTTTTGAAATGAAAAAATATGTTATTTGAAACATATTTCTTGAGCTATCAATGTGGCAATATATATATATATTTTTGTTGTTGTTGAATGAATTTCATTTTGTTGAAATGAATTATTTTGAATTCCAAGCACCACAAAACCGCTAATCCCCACAGCCATGTACATGTACAGTGCTTTATTTTGAGGTCAAAAACTGGTTTTCATACTACTTAAAATACAATATATATAACTATCAAATATGATGTAAATTGCATAAAAAAAACAAAATGCTGCATAAATATTATAAAATATATAATGAAAGTAGTCGTCCCCTGGAATTGTGTCACTGGTGTGTTACCGTTTAACAAAAATTGTTTATTTTGAAATAAAAATCACACTGATGACATCACTTGACTTCCTTCTTCCTATTTCCTGAAAATCCATGAAGAAAGGCCCATGATAAGTCCACTGTCTCTTTTCAGTTATCAGAAATTTTCTCATTTTTCTCATAATTTCATCTCAAGCTTTTAGTTGAAGTCACTGGTATGACATGCTTTATTGATAGGGAATTGTTAAAAAAAAAGAATACAAATGGATTAAACTACTTAATTTAGTGAGTATACCATGATTGACAAAGTGGTTTGATACCTTGCAACAGTCATTTTGTAAAACGCATTATTCAGAAAAATTGCCAATGGTGTTTTTGTCACTGGTTGGTGTTACCTTTCTTATGGTTAAATAAATGTACAAAAAAGATTTTTTTAAAAAAGTAATTAAGCTGTCATTTATGTGTATTCATAAAGTCAAAAGGTAATCTAATAATGTGGTCTAAGTTTAAATGTTATAAAAATAAATACATTTTAAGACATCTTGCCATACTAAAGTGGACATTTCTGTAGAATAACCCAAGTATATTTTTGTGTTTTGTGAAAAAATGAAAAAAAGGATGGGTAAATAAATACATTCATACATACACATCCCTGCTTTGCATTTTGTTGGAAAAGAGGCATAGCACAAAATACAGTCTATAAGCCCGGAATCCCTAGCTTCTTGCCTGGCTATTCTCAGAGGAACAGTACATCTTGTATACCTAATATCTGTTTCTCCTTTCTGTCATATTAATTGTGAACTCAGTGTTGCACTGTCACCACTGACACCGTCTCCAGACTGGCCGCCTAATTAAGTCACACTGATTAATGATCAGCAGGAACTAATGGGCCAACAGAGAGCCTCGCGCTCCGCCACAAACACACAGATAAATTACTGTGAGAGGTCTGGGTGTGTTTGTGTGTGAGAAAGCATTTGTTTTGCTAGGGTGAGGACTGTGTTGAATGGATGACAGGAAGGGTGTGTGGCTCTACTCTGTTAACGCCTGTTGTTGTAAATAATATTAACATTTTTGCTATTGTACTATGTACAGAAGTGTTCCTTATTTGTGCATTTATTTATTGTACCAACAATCAATGAACGGAAAATCAAATACAGAACAAAGAAACACAAGAAACAAAGTGTACAATAAGAGTGTCTGTTAACTGTCATTTAGATTGATTTCTGTTATATTAATGTGAGAACATACTTAAAAGATGAAGTTGTTTCATTCGTCATTAAAAGTAATTAAGGATAAACTAAGCCCATGTCCACACTAATACGTTTTCGTTTGAAAACGCATCTTTTTCTCTCCGTTTTGGCCTTCCGTCCACACTGAGACGGCGTTTTTGGTCAAGGAAAACGGAGCTTTTTGAAAACGCTCTCCAAAGTGGATAAATTTGAAAACGCCGTTTTCGCGTTGCAGTGTGGACTGTGAAAACGGAGGCTTTTGAAAACGATGACGCATGTTTAGTCATGTGACGCATATTGTACCAATAGATATCCATGTTTATACCGGTAATTGTGGCTGTTTTGTGCTATTCACTTTTTTACACTGCTGCTAAAGATATATTTGTACACTCTTCATATTAAAGTTCTAAAAAGATGACAGAAAATGTACTCAGTTGCTATCCTGACTCCTGCAGCTAAACGTGAGGGCAGCTGCTTTTTAGATCAAACATGAGAGCGCGCGACATAGACGCCTTAGTGAATGATGAGATATTTCCGTAAATAAAATGATGCTGCCAAGAATTGCGTGAAAACTTATTATGTCTCTTCCGTCTGTATCGTCTCAATGAGTATTTACGCATGCGCAGTATGGCGAATTTAACGTTTTCCTACGTTTCAGTGTGGATGAAAAACTTTTGGAAGACGCTAGTGTGGATGGAGAGCGTTTTAAAACGAAAACTCCGTTTTCAAATGTATCCGGATTAATGTAGACGTAGCCTAAGACTTTCCTCCGAGATGATAAATGAGCTTAATACAAGCCCGTGCATACACAAAAGATGAATACACCAATATTCACAAAACATAGACAAACAGAAATGACTTTTTGACCTTGGTTTGAAAAGACAAATTTATAGCACACTAATGAGGTAAATAAGAGGGTGTAAAAACATTTGCCATTCTCATGGTAGGATCAAGCCATGATTATATCAAGTTTGTTTAGGAATGTAAAATGTTTGTGGTAAAAATAAAATGCCATGTGCAAAAGGGATTTGGTCACCTATGCTAAAATGACAGAATTTAGGCATATTCCTGGAGCTACACTCACATTCATCTCTCCTCCGTCTGGTCCTTTCTCGCTCCCGCTCTCGACGGTGGCGGAGAACGGACTCGCTTCCAGTTTCTGTGTCCAGTCCGTCTCTGCTGTTCACTGCATTAGCACTGCAGCAAGCATACAAAAAACACATGCAGCATGACATTAGACACACTGCAACAACTGTATTATCAGATATATACCGCTCATGTTTAAGCAATGGAATGCAGACTATTTTAGCTTGTGAGAAGGGCAGAAAGGGGACGAGAGTGAGCAAGAGAGATAGATTACTCAGTGAATAATGATGATGACACAGGGGGTGTTTCATCATGAAAGATCCGTTTCTGAATTACACCCCTGGGGCAGGCAACTACATCTATATGTGTTTTCAGCAGAAACCTGAGTGAGGTGAGAAATTTATTCTGCCTTCACTAAGAAACAATACTAACCTCTCGAGCATGCCAGTCTTAATATAGTACAGTTGCCCTATAAAGGACCTGTATATAGGTCATGACCCCTGAATGTTATAACCTTTTGATTTTTTATTTTTTTTTGTTAACCAAACAACAAAAAGTGAAAATTTTCCTTCCAAAGTGAAAGCCAGAATACTTAAATGCACAGGCTAAAGAGGATGCATACATATGCAGATATCTATCTATCTATCTATTTATCTATCTTTTGTGAAGTTTTGAGTTTTTGTTTAGACTTTATAGGCTTTTGTGTATATTTGGACAGTCCCCTTTTCCAAACAACCCTGTTATAGCTTTCCAAAGGGTAAATTTCATTTTTTTTTTAATAATTATGTACCTAGAGCAGGGATAGGCAATATTGGTCCTGGAGTGCCAATATCCTGCAGAGTTTAGCTCTAATAATGAAGACCTTGATTAGCTTGTTCAGGTGTGATTAGGGTTGGAGCGAAACTCTGCAGGACAGTGGCACTCCATCACTGACGTTGCCTATGCCTGACCTAGAGTCCAGAGAATTGTACTGCAGTGGGTTTTTTTTCCAGATTGAGTGAAAAACCTAGGACTAATTCACAAAAGTACGTTTTTTACATCACAATCAGGTTTGTCCTATGATGCAAATGTGTGTAAAAAAACAGCACAATATACAAACGTTTACTCCCTTGAAAAATCCGATATACATTACATATGCATTTTGAGCTTAGCAAAGACATATCTCAGAGATATCTCAGAATCTTTCTGCACTGGTTTGGTTCCAATTGGGTGAAAAACATAAGACTACAAAAGTAGGTTTTAAAAAAAAAAATTCAAAATATCTGAAAATTAATCCAAGGCTTTGTGTTTTGTTCAATGTGAGCCAAGGATTCCAATGACATGAGACACTTTAGCCTGTGGCGAACAGTTTAGGCAAGGTTGCCAGGTTTTCATAACAAAACCTGCCCAACTGCTGCTCAAAAGTAGCCCAAAAGAAGCCCAATCGCGTTTCAAGGGGGTCCCCTGGTAAAAATCTTGTTCTATGGGGGTAAAATACATATTTTTTTGGCGGGGTTCCCCTGGTAAACTTAGCATTCCTTGGGCTAAATATTATTATTATTATTTATATTATATATATTTATTATATATATTATTTATCTACAAAATAAATATTATTCTGGGGTCGCTTCAACCTGCGGACATGAAAAACTAGCCGTGGCAACAGTGTCAAAGTAGCCTAATTCCACAGGAAAACCGCAGACTTGGCAACACTGGGTTGAGGAGTTATGAGCGATTTCATACTTTTGACCGCTGTAGCGTCCCCATCAGACCGACTGGGGTGAGCATTGGTGACGTTGTCGGTGGTGTGAGTACTACCATCCCTCTAAGTTTCAAGTCTCTACGACTTATGGTTTGGTCTGCCCGATCAGTTTTACGTGGAGATCGCTGATCCTTGGCCATTCTAACAATTACAATAGGGTTTCAGTGCTATGCGCTTAAACCCCTAAAATCCTGAGAACTTCGTCTCCTCATTTTTTTTTTTTTTTTAAATAAGGATGAGTTAAATTGTTCAAAAAGTATTACGGCTTTTACAAAAGTATTTAGCAGCATGACTGTTTTCAACACTGATACACTGAATGAATGCTAATACACTAATAGTGACACTGAAAAATAGACAAATGGTTGCTGAAAATTCTGCTTTGCCATTACAGCAATAACTTTATAAATAACTATATAAAATAATAATAATGAGTAATGAAATGAAAATAGAAAACTGTTATTTTAAAAATTTTAATATTTCACATTACTGTTTTTACTGTATTTTTGATCAAATAAATGCAGTATTACTGAATGTAAATGACAAAAAAATACTGACCCCAAACCTTTGAATGCTAGTATGTTATGACATTATTATTCTAACCAAAAATGTGAGTTACACTGCATTAATGCAACATGACACAAATAAGCAGTTAATCAGTCAATCACTGTAAGGAATTATGAACATGCCATTACTGTTATGTAACCCATTGCCTTTGTGCTTTGCTCTGCATTTTAAAAATCAGCCACAAGAGGGCAGAAATATTACAGCAACACCACTAGTGAGCTACACCAGCTACATCAGCATGTACATTCCCATCTGTATGGCTCACATACCACTTTATCAACACCAAACAAGCAGAGCAACCTGTCCATTTTTACTATTGGATATCATTTGGCATTACATAAGTGTTGCAAAAACCTTAATATTCTGCCACTAATATAACCCACACAAATTGAAACTTGTTTTGCTTTCTTGCCTTATAAAAGGAACAGGATGTGTGAATGTGCTACAGTTAAAAACTGGTAACTGCAAGTTACCTTACCATACAAAAAAAAAAACTGAAAAAAAAAAAAAATGCAAATAGTAGAATACTGCATCATATGTAATTTTACTGTAAAATACTCTCATTACTTTGCAAGTGAAACCTATGAACTACATGAACTACTGTATAAATATTGAAAAAAAAAAATTTTAACAGGATATTTTGTGCAAGTATCATACATTATATTATAGCTCAAGTCCTGGCCTTGAACATTTTGACTATTTCTGCTATTTTAATGAATTCAGAGCATCTTCTCTATTTATAGACATTCAAACAGTATTATCACTGTTCAGTGGACCTATTCTATTCATATCCCTTTTAATCCACATAGTACCGTACCCTTTTCGCACTTGCAAAATACATTACTCTTTTCAGTTCCAGTTAAATGCTAACTGTACTCTGCATAATGACAAGTTTTATCCAAGTTAGTCTAGAGATCATTTTCTTTAAAAAAAAAAAAATGCAAAAGATGTCTCTCTGTCCTTTCCCCTCCCTGAACATTAGAATCTTGAATATTACCAATTTTATATTTGGTCATGAAGTTGCATAAGAGTGAAGCAAATTCCCAAATGTCCATTCTGGGGTGTTCTGCTATGGGCAGTTACACCACTCATTGTTTACCACAACTCCCCTCAACATTAGTGTCTCATGCTTTCTGGATGACTGAGCCCAGTGGGGGAGCGAGAGCCAAAGGGATCTGCTGTCTTTTTGCTGTTGATATTCCTACATCCACAATATAAACATACATGTGTGTGAGAGAGAGATTATTATGCAAATCAGGGATTCCCGACCAGGGGTAAAGAACCCCCATGGTTACATCAGCAGGTTTCAGGGGGTTCTTGGAAAGATTTTTTCTCAATTTCCTTTAAAAAATAAATTACAAATGAAAAAGGTATGAGCTGTAAATTCATCTGATAATTAATTGTGATTAATGTCATTGTATTGTCTTGTCTTGGCATATTATATTGTCACTGTCATTGTATTGTTTAATTTAACAAAACATTTGTTTTATATATATATATATATATATATATATATGTATAACACTACATGCAAAAACATGTTTTAGGTATTTTTTTCAGACTAGTGGCACAGACAAGTGTAAGTGTTTATTTTATTGCACTTTATCTACCTACATTTGTATATTTAAAAAGGTCATCGGATGCAAAACTCACTTTTACATGTTGTTTGAACATAAATGTGTTGGCAGTGTGTGTACACAACCACCCTATTATGATAAAAATCCACCCAGTAGTATTTTTGTAATCTTTATAAGAAATATCCTCTTTTTCAAATCAAGCCATTCTCAGCTTTCATGACAGTTGATTGACATGACCGTCTTACCTTAGACCCGCCCTGATTGAGCTGTGAACAGTTCGACTCCGACCGCCATTGTTTCGACTCCGGTGCAGGGGAAGACAAGAATGTCTCAGATTGAGCGATTGAGGTGTTCTGTTGGATGTAATAATGATCATAGCAGTCATTATTTACTGAGCCGCTGAGGACGCAGAGGATTAGCGTTACTTTCGTTTTAGAAAATGCACCATGCCATCTACCGAAATGCATCTATGTTCCCACTAATCATTCGTGATCCTGCTTCACCTACAGCAGAAGTGAGTATATGGGTTTTTATGCATCTTTCCAAATCGCCTTTCTTAATAATGTGCTAGTTAGCAAGTTTCGCAGCTAAACGTGGCTAAATACGGCTAAAGTAAACAGACCAGCTCATCACCCCACAGAAGAGGGGGGCGTGGTGAGCAGAGCTCATTAGCATTTAAAGGAACATGCAACAGAATGGCTCGCTCTGAACAGGGCTGATTTTGACAAGGTAAAAAGGGTGTTTTTTACAATACCACTGAGAAATTTTAACCAAAGTATGTTATAGACTTCTCATTAAGACCCTAAAGAATCATATCAGCTTGTGAAAAATGGGCATCCGATCACCCCTTTCAAATTATGACACTTAATGTAATCAATCAACTGGCTAAGTATAGTGATATCAATTAGTTCATTTTTTAAAGGTTCATGAAACCCCAGACTACTATTTCTGAGATTTGAGTAGAGGTGTTTGTGTTGCACATCATATATGACAATGTTAACATCCATTAATTTTAATTGTTGGAGAAAACTGGTTAATTTTGAGCTTTTTTTCATCTTCAGGGTTTAAAATCTACATTGTGCTGACGTCACAGTTCGTGACGTAGCAACAGACTATAGTACATCGATTACGCGTCGGTGTCTCATAATTATTCAAGAGGCCGTGTGTTCTTATCCTATGAGAAGACACTTCGTCTAATAATTCACGACAGCGCATGTTGATTTGCTATGACAGACACTTCAGACTGTGAGATTGCGTACAATAACGGAGAGAAACGTTAATGGTTCGAAGCAGACTGTTTGTTTTTGTTTGCTTTGTAAGTAGAGTTCGGCACAAACGCGATTTATTCATAAGGTGAGTGTAATAGCGTTTTTTACAACTCCTTATTAATTAATATTAACCTATCAAAAGGATTATAAATGCCGCAAAATAAGCCTAATAATAAGTTAATAGAGGTGCAACAGCATGTTTATATATATATGTTTTCGATGCAGAGTACAAATGCCTGTGTATTTATTTGTGTTGTTAACTCAATGGGAGTGAAATGAAACTGTCTGAACCCAAAGTTGACTCTCTCCCCTCTTCCCCCTTAGCTCCGCAGCACACCACGCCCACTTTTGCAGCATTTTTCAAAACCATGGTGAGAACTAACCAGTGCTGAAACGGGGGTTTCATGACCCTTTAAAGCAAGAAAGCAAAAAGAAACACCAGACATCCTTTCTAAAAAAAAAATCTACCTTTTTCTGGTTTGATGTTGATGACAGACTACTTGAGCCTTATAGATGGGACAAAAAAAGTTTGGGAAATAATGATATGCCGAGTTATCAGAGAGTCCATGGGAGCAAAACCTTTAGCTTGTGTAAAAACAGCATGGAGGTGTATAAATGGGTGTAGATCTGGTACGCACTATAAATGCAAGTTTTTAGCAGTTGAGCATAAAACACAATGACAACAACATAAAATTAACTATTAAGTAACTATTGTTCCAGAGAACACTGAATGTTTTACTTGACCAGGCCCACACGATTCAGTTATATAATACTAATAATAGTTTTCTCCATATAGTGGACTTCAATGGTGGCACAGTGGTTCTAAATTGCAGTTTCAATGCAGCTTCAAAGGGCTCTACACGATCCCAGCAAAGGAATAAGCATCTTATCTAGAGAAGCGATTGATTATCAAAAAAAAATTGAATTTATATACTTTGTAACCACAAATGCTTGTCTTGCCTTAGCTCTGCAATGTTGGACCTTCAGCCCGTTAGCCACCACTGAAGTCCACTATATGGAGAAGAATACTGGAATGTTTACCTCAAAAACCTTAATGTCTTTTCTACTGAACAAAAAAAACACATGAACCTCTAGGATGACATAGGGGTGAGTAAAAGACCAGGAAACTTTATTCTGAAAGTGAACTAATCCTTAAAAGGAGGGAATTTTTGTTTATTTGCATGTGTTTTAGAACATGATTCACTGAAGAACTTATGCAAATCAGGAAACGCCCTAAAATAAATTAAAATATTAACATTTTGCATATTAAAATGTCATTTATTCCTGTGACAGCAAAGCTGAATTTTCAAGTCCTTACTTCAGTCTTCAGTGTCACATGATCCTTCAGAAATAATTCTAATATGCTGATTTGCTTCTCAAAAACATTTCTTACTATCAGTGTTGAAGAAACCATGCTATTTTTTTTCCAGGATTCTTCGACGAATATTAAGTTCAAAAGAACATCTTTATAAATAAAATTCTTTTGTAACAATAATACCTTTACTGTCACTTTGGTTTCATTTAATGTATCTTTGCTGAATAAAAATACTGAAAAAACAACTCACCCCAAACTTTTGAATTGCATACTATAGATACTAAAACTATTATTTTATTTAAATAAAAAATAAAATTAATTATTTGAAAGACTACAAGGAAATTTAGGCACCAGAACATTATAATGTGCTGAAGATTACATTTAACAGTGATTATAATTTAAGTTTAAGTGAGTAGTTCACTTCCAGAACAAAAATTTACAGATAATTTACTCACCCCCTTGTCATCCAAGATGTTCATGTCTTTCTTTCTTCAGTCGATAAGAAATTATGTTTCTTGAGGAAAACATTTCAGAAATTATCTCCATATAGTGGACTTCAATGGTGCCCCCAAGATTGAACTTCCAAAATGTAGTTTAAATGCAGCTTCAAATGTCTTCAAACGATCCCAGTCTAAGAAGAAGAGTCTTATCTAGCGAAACGATCGGTCATCTTCAAAACAAATTGACAATTTATATACTTTTTAAAATATATAAATTAAAATATATATATTATATATAAATATAAATTAAAAATCAAATGCTCGTCTTGTCTCGTCTCTGTGGTGCACATGCGTAATCTGTGTAATCCGGGTCAATACAGTTAGGGTAGGTCGAAAAATCTCCCATCGCGTTTTCTTCCCCAACTTCAAAATCGTCCTGCAGAAGTACCGACCCAGTGTTTTCAAAGTGAACATGCGAAGAAGATCAAACGCCCTTTACAAAAAAAGGTAAAACAGCGATGTAGGATGATTTTGAAGTTGAAGAAAAAAACAAGATGGGAGTTTTTCGACCTACCCTAACTGTACTGACCCGGATTACACACGCTACACATGCGCATCTCAGAGATTTAGAGCCATTTGAAGTTGCATATAAACTGCATTTTGGAAGTTCAAACTTGAAGGCACCATTTAAGTCCACTATATGGAGAACATTAATAATTTCTTTACGACTGAAGAAAGAAAGACATGAACATCTTGGATGACAAAGGGGTGAGTAAATTATCTGTAATTTTTTGTTCTGGAAATAAACTACTCCTTTAAATTGCAGCAAAGCTAACCTAATCAGGAACAAAAAACAGACAAAAATCTAAATCTAAAAAGAATTCAACATAGGCTAACTGGAAATACAAAGCAATTTTAACATCCTGTGCGATTTAAAAACTGATACTTTTGAAAGTTGTCATCACATATACAGCTGCATATGCATGAGTTTTCTAATTCAGTAGGTTTACTCGGTAACTCACACGATATGGCGTTGCACTTGAGCGATGAAGAGCACCCTGTAAAACTACGGTTCAATAAAACATAAGGATTTAAAATAGCATGGCTGCATCAACAAATGCATTTTTGTTAACACTATCAGTTAGGTTTAGGGTTGGGTTTGGTGTAGGGGATATTTCCAACATAATAGAGCATTAAAGGGGTCATCGGATGACCATTTTCCACAAGTTGATATGATTCTTTAGGGTCTTAATGATAAGTCTATAATATACTATATAATATAAAATTTACACAATCAATGATTGTGTAAAGCAACACTCTTTTTACCATGTTAAAATGAGCTCTGCAAGAATCACCCCATTCTGAAGGATTGTTCTTTTAAATGCAAATGAGCTCTGCTCGCCCCGGCCCTCTCTTCTCTCTGCTGCTCTGAGAGATTGTTTACTTTAGCTGCACTTAGTGCGTTTAGCTGCGAAACTTGCTAACTAGCACGTTATTAGGAAAGGTGCTTGCAGAGATTCATAAAAAAACCTTATACTCACTTCTGCTGTAGGTAAAGCTGGATCACAAATTATTTGTACGCATTTATGTAGATCGGGAGGCGCATTCCCTTCACAAACAAACGTAATCTACTGCATCTTCAGGGCTCAGATGTCGGGAGTAAATGATGACCACTATGTTCATTATTACATCCAGCAACACAACACCTCAATCGCTCAATCGGAGACATTCTTACATCCCTTCTCTGGCATCAAAACAATGGAGGTTGGACTATTACAGATGATCTGAGTTAAGACGCTCATGTCAATCAACTATTGTGGGAGCGGCCTCTGACGGTGTGGCTCGATTTGAAAAAGGGGATATTATTTTTACAGATTAATTAAAAACCACTGCATGGATTTTTATCATTATAGGGTAGATTTGTACATGCACTGCCAACACAAATTAATGTTCAAACAACATGTAAAAGTGGAATTTGCATCCAATGACCCCTTTAACCTTTAGTGACGCCTTTGCGTATATTTGAATTCTGAACAGCCGCAATGGGTACCTCAAGCAACGTGATAAAATCGCAGCAATACGTGCCAATAAAACCGTGGCACGGTCACGCATTGAACGTGTGTTTTAGCGCCACTCTCTGAACATTTCATTTTGAAACTGCCGCGAAGCAGCAAGATACGTAATTAAGGTGCTGCAGAAATATATGTAGAGGCACGTATTTCCAATGAACCTGGGTTGAAGAATTCAACATCTAGTAACTAAAACCAATTAAAAAAAAGATTTGAGGAGAATGGATGATGCAGACTACTGTAATCTGGCATACTTTGCTGGGATTATACAGCATCATTCTAACGCTCTGATCCAGATTTTTGTGCTGAAATACCACATGCACAAGTGGCACATCTGTTTATTGAATTAGTTCTGGTGTGTTTGCTGCACAGGGTACATGTGTGTTGACACTCACTGGAACGAGGGGGGTCTGGAGTCTCCGATGCCTCCAGTCCTCTCCAGCGGTGGGGGCAGCTCCGTATGACTGTCAGTGCACACCGACATCCCATCTGTGTGGGAGCTCTCAGCCAACACAAGCTACAAACAGACACATAAATGCATAAAAAATGTCTAGTTCAGATTTTTTTTTCAAGTTTCAATGGATCTTTTTTTATCCCTCACACAGTTTTGGATGAACAGGATGTTTGAACTCTTATACTAAACTCCTGACAAAAGACGACAACAAACAAAAGCCTCAAAGGCATGAAATAAAAATGGCATCCAGCAGAACGCAATTTCCTGAATTATGCATTACACTTTAGAGTCGATCCGACTTCAAAGTGCCTTTCAGACTTAATTAGTGTAATGAATCGGTGAACTAAAACTGGCGATGTCCAGTATGATGCAGCGTATGATTTAGCACATGTGCTGCATCTTTTCTTATGACATATAAATGCATGACTGCCTGCTTTTTCCACTCTGATTCAGATGTTATATAATGCAAAGGTTATCGCAGCTCACCCATGACACCACTCTCCCGTTGAAACAAGGCAGTTTGGCGTTATCGTCAGAGACTTCCTCTTTAACAACCCTGCAGAGACACAAAGGAAAAAGAGGCATGTATTATTAATTTGAATAGCGTTTGAATAAAACTGCTGTATTGGCTGTGCATGTTATACATACACCACCGCTCAGTCCCACCAGGATTTTTAAGGAACTTTTTTTTTCTTTGATTTTTGCATCCTAAAATGACTGAACTTGCAGCTTTTCTCAAAACTGATTTTCTGCGTTATTTTGCAGTAAAAAAACACCAATAATCATGTACAACATGACACTGACTATATACTATACATTTTAAATGTTATAAATTATTAATAAATATTTCATAATTATTTATTTTTAATTAATTAATAATTATATTGTCTTTTGCAGGGCTCATACAGATACTGTAAAATAAAATTCCAGACTTTTCAAGCACTACTTTTTTATTTTCAAAGATCTCACTTAACAAACAGTGTCTTCTCTTTCAAATTAAAACCACAGTTATTTTTTTTTTTATTATTATTTTAAGGGATTTGTATTTGCATATACTTTCTTTTTATATTTTCTTTTTGTTTTTATAGTTTTGTTTTTATACTGTTTAATAATAATAATAATAATAATAATAAAAATCTGAAAAAAATATTTGTGAACCACTCTCTGAAGTCCCAAACTGAATCACAGATTTGCAAACCTGCACCAAAGTCTTGATCTGAATCAAATGATTCGTGAACCAGTTCCGAAGTTCCAATCTAAATCAAATGATTCACGAAACTGCACCGAAGACTTAATCTCAATCAAATGATTCGCGAACCCGCTCTAAAGTTCTGATCTGAATCAAATGATTCCCGAACCTACACCGAATTCTCGATCTGAATCAAATGATTCACAAACCCACTCCATAGTTCCAATCTGAATTAAATTCTGATTTAAATCAAATGATCCGTGCTTCCACTCCGAAGTCCCGATCTAAATCAAATGATTTACGAACCTCCACAGACTTCTCGATCTGAATCAAATGATTCGTGAACCCGCTCCATAGTTCCAATCTGAATTCAATTATTTGTGATTCATTCTCCAAAGTTCCAATCTAAATCACGATTCGCAATGTGTGAAGTTCCAATCTAAATCAAATGATTTGCGAATCCACTCCGAAGTCCTGATCTAAATCAAGTGATTCACGAACATGCACAGAAGACTCGATCTGAATCAAATGATTCACGAACCCGTTCTAAAGTTCTGATCTGAATCAAATGATACCTGAACCTACACCGAATTCTCGATCTGAATCAAATGATTCGCAAACCTGATCTATAGTTCCAATCTGAATTAAATTATTTGCGATCCGCGCTCGAAAGTTTAGATCTAAATCAAATGATTCGCGAATCCACTCTGAAGTCATACGCAATCTGAAGTCCCGATCTGATTCAAATGATTTGCGATCCGATTGGTACGCTTCGAAACAGTGAATAATTTTGCGACGCAATGGTTTAACTGATTTGGAGTTTCGAAAAACGCACTTTAACCCATCACTACGTGCTTTTTAAAACTGCTACAAGCAATGTCGAAATTAAAAAATTATTGACTCTTTTAATTCAATCTGTTTTTGATCAAAGTCACAAGTTTGAATCAATTGGAGCAGTTCCAGTGCAAATTGAATTCACTAGAAATATTTTAAAAATGCAAATCCAATAAAATATTCATTTAAATCTAATATTGGCTACTGGAAAAATTACAGGGACTAGCAAATATTCATCCCTATATATATTATTTTCAGTACTACATATAAGTAGTTTAATAGTATCATTAAACCTCTAGAAATTTTCATTACATCCCACACTCTTAACACAAACAGAAACAAGGCATTAGATTGCTTGTGCAGCATTGATTAATTTGTTGCTGAAATAAAATAAAATGCAAGCTGCCACACCTAATACAAAGTTTGCTTAAAACCTGCAATCACAGTTTTGCAAAATCTTGGCAGGACTGATTGCTGTTTTTTTAGCATCCACCGACATATGCTGACAAATGAGCTCACAGGGACTAGAGCTTCATGTGCCGTGTGATGTGTAACTGCGATGCTGTTTAAATGTGTTGTTCAGACTGACTTTGCTCATTGTAAACTGTCACAATGGATTTGAATAGAGGGGCATATGGTGAGGTTCCCACATGACAGCTTGTCATGAATGTGTCAACTCAATTATGCCAACCTTATGCAGACAGATTTTTTTTTTTTTTTTAACGTTTAACCACAGCAAACCAGCCTGATTTTTTTAGCATGAGATGAGCTATTAAATTAACATACATCAAATTTATTATATAAATGATCTTATATTATTGCTTATTTTACATGGTATTGATACAATCTAGACATTTCAACGAATTAAATTAGGTTTCACAAGTTCACCCTACAGACAATAATGAGGAAGGTAAGGCTGTTAAGATTATTTATGGGCGTCCTCCTGGGCCAGCGGGATGGATGATGTGATTGCTGATGGTGAATTGGCCGAGTTAATTATCTGTGCGTGCTTCTCCCGAAATTTGTTAATAAAACATCACTTAGTCCACAAAAGCTCTTGAATCATACGTTTCAAGAAAACACCTGTGAGCTCTTACCAACTCGCGCATCTGTACCTGACAGAAGTAAAAGTGTCTGGCTAAGAAAGTGTGCATGTATTTAAATGAAAAGGATGAGTGAGGATGCTGGTGTCTGTTTAGCTAATCTGTACTTTGCAATGGAAATTCATCTTGTCTCATGAGAAAACAAATATATCAAAAACAACAGACAAAGAAGGAAGACTTTAAAGGGTCATAAACTGAGAAAGCAAATTTCCCTTGATATTTTGATATATAACAGGTCATTGTATTATAAAAACATCCTGTAAGTTTCAAAACTCAAAACTTTCTTGTTAGTTCAAAAACAGTGTTTATTAAAGGGTTAGTTCTCTTCCAGAATAAAAATTTCCAGATCATTTACTCACACCCATGCCATCCAAGATGTTCGCGTCTTTCTTTCACCAGTCGAAAAGACATTAAGGATTTTGAGAAAAACATTCCAGGACTGTTCTCCATATAGTGGACTTCAATGGGGATCAACCAGCTGAAGGTCCAAATTTGCAGTTTCAAAGGACTCTACACAATCCCAGCCAAGGAATGATGGTCTTATCTAGCGAAACAATAGGTAATAAAAAAAATAATAATAAAATTGATGTACTTTTTAACCACAAATGCTTGTCTTGCACCAGCCCAACCTCATGCATTATGTAGTCATGTTTGAAACGTCACACGTGACATAGGCGGAAATTTCCTCAAAAAACAATTTCTTTACAACTAAAGAAAGAAAGACATGAACATCTTGAATGACAACGGGGTGAGTATATTATCTGTAAATTTTTGTTCTGGAAGTGAACTACTTCTTTAAGGCTTTTCAATAAAATCCACACGTGAACAACTCCTTTAAGTAGGGGAGATAATGACACACACACCTGAATGATGAAATCCAAGGTTAGCACACATTTCACAGATAAAATACATGCACGAATGTACAAACCAATTGAGAGATTAAAAAAAACACTACATGAACTCTTCTGTAATAATACTTCTGCAATTTTTCAGTCTCTCTTTAAGTCTGAAAACAGAGAAATTCCAGTCTCTCCTCACATGGTCTTGGCTCCCACTTGCCGTTTGCTACAGTGAGGGCTCCACAGCGACGAGCGACTGGAGACTGTAGTTTTCCACCATTCACCCAGTTCTCATACTGTATATTATCGCCATACACCCAGATCCAACTACTCATCCGAAAGTTCCAGCCAATCCACACATAACTAATCCGGACATTTTCTTATTCTCAGCCGTGTGTTGCTCCATAACTGATGACAGACTGACCAAGTCCACGTATCTGTCTCTACAGTGCTTCAAGGCCTCCATCCATGATTTGGGTTCTGACACCAGGATCATAGAGCGCACTGTGGCCGTACAAAAGAATCTTGAGACTGAGCTTTTCTCCAGATTTTATTTTCACTGACCAGCCTGAATTCAGGGATGTCGTTAACTTTTTTGAAACAGATAAATGGATGTTCCTCAAAGCAAACGCGGCCATGCCGCAATCCTCTCGAATCAATCACCATGCAAAACAAAGCAGCAGACAAACTGGAATATGTGACAGACACGTTGTTGACCTATCTCCAGGTATCTTTTAAAGGAACTCTAGCTAGACCAATCCAAATCAAGGTATTATCTAGCACAGCACAGACAGCAGTGTTATCAGCTTCACCATGTATAGTCGCCAGACCAGCGTGATCCTTTTCACACTTCTGCTTCGCCTCCTGCCAAGTTCTTCTCTCTCTGACTAAGACCAAATGTCCAGAAACTTTCTTACACACAAAAGTTTTTTGTTGTCACATGTTGTGGAATACCAATTTCCAGCATTGATCACTGCGGCACACTCTCTAACCAAGTTAAAATTAGAGGTCGACCGATATTGGATTTTACCGATACCGATAACTAGGTTGGATCACACTGGCCGATATGATTAATCAACCGATAGTTTTTAAAATAGAAACTGAAAGGAAAATAAATAGTGCTCTACTATTTAAAAAAAAACGTAGCCTACTGAACCATACTTTGTAAATGAATACAAATATTAATATTAATCTATATATCTATATATTGATCATTACAGTTAGTTCATTGTTCATTAATGTTAACAAAAGCAACTAAAATTTTTTAAAATATATCAGTAAATGCTGAAATTAACACACTCTAACAAGGAACATTACTTCTATTCTACAGCTTTTATCAATCTTAATGTTACAAATGGACTCATATTGTAAAGTGCTACCATTATATCAACAATCAAGCTAAAGATGGCCATTTTTAAATATCTACACAAAGGCTACAGTATGGAAATTGCATACATATAGATATTGTGCACTTTTTACAATTTAACTGTTTCTATTCTAGAACATTTGTGGTTATCTAATCAAAATATAAAAATATGTTAGTCACACAAGGAGCAAAAGTGCAGCGCCACGTCTAGAACTCACAGCTATCCGGTATCACACACACTGGATGCGTCGCGTTCAATTCAAGCGGCGGTCTACAAGACTTTATTTGATTACCAAATGGGCAAAAGTATACTGCTGTTCTTTCTCTACTAATGCAGCATCTAGTCAACAAATTCATCGCTTAGTAATGACATGAAAACATGCACTACAGTGTACTTTGTCGATGTTTTTTCCTTGTTGATATTTTAAATCCGCCTTTAAAGTTCCCGCTCTGTGCAGCGCTCAGTGTCACCTGTCTAAACAAACGGCACGTGTGCTGTCAGTGATTTCCACCACTAGAGGCCGCTCCCGTGCTGTATAACAAAGACTATAGGGACTTTGCTGTATAATGAAGACCTTCTCAGCCTCTCCAGGCAAGGGACCCAACCCGGAAAAAACTATCGGCATGGATTTTTTGCCAATAACCGATTGTTCCACCAATCAACTATCGGTGCTGATTAATAGGCAAAACAGATACATCGGTCAACCTCTAGTTAAAATAACTGGTTTTGGTCTCATCCACCCACTTCCATAATGAAAATACACCAAGAAGTGCAGTCCAGGAAAGCTGGTTGGCAGAACCGGTGAGATTATTCAGATCATTCTTATCTGAGACTACATAGAGTAGTCCAGAATTACTTAGACAATATCGCCTTGCAACAAACCAAGTCATTTTATTCTTCCACATTGAGGGTCATTTGCATGGCATCATAGTGAGTGTTTGAATAGAAAAGATTGAGAAAATCACATTCAAATGTGGAAACCAAATCAAATTTTAATCAAAAATGTTTTTTTTCGTAATGTCAGTGTTCGTGTAATCAGTGCGCTTGCTTTTCGTAGGGTGCTTTAATTTTTTTTTTACGTAATTTGTAATGCTGTAAACCGACTCTAAAGACAATTATAATGCTGCAAAACATTTCTACATCTGTGACCCATTACTAGAGCAAACGTATGCATGTATTTAAATGAAAAGGTTCAGAGAGGATGTTCATATTTCATATTAAATGTGAAAAACAAGTCAAATATGTTATGCTAAGTATATTAGTCTCATGTTCTTACCAAGGTCCAGTCCTAGCTTATCACATCTTTAGAAAAAAGGCTCATTTGGGTTCTAAATAGAAACACTTTATGCAAAAAGATTCTATATACAAAACAAAATGAAAGCAAAGAATTCATTTATGCATTTACATTATTTAAGATACATCACTATTTAAACTTTTGGGGTCAGTTATATTTCTTCCTTTTTAAAGCAATAACTTTTATTCAGCAAGGATGCATTAAATTGATTGAAAGTGACAGCAAAGACATAAAATGTTACACAAAAAATGACTCTTTTAAATAAATTCTGTTCTTTTGAAGTTTCCATTTCAAAGAATTTAATTCTAAAAATTCAAATTCTAAGACATAAAACAAATCTTACTGACCTCAAAAAATGTACAGTAAAGTATAATTGTAAGATTATCTTAAAATCCACTGGACATACCCATTTGTAGATTAAAAATATGAACCCATTATGACAAATGTAATGCTATGACATTGGTACCACTCCCAAAAAAGATCTACACAAGAGCAATAGTTGGCTGAATATTTTTTGTTTTTAGCAGTACTTTAAACACATTAATTATTTAGAATTATTAGGTTTTTCATGACTGTGGGAACCCTGAAAACTGTACAGAAACAAGTTTCAAGACTTTACAAACACTACATTTTAAGACCAACACTAAAACTTAAATAAATTAATTAAATCATTAGTATATTTTCATTTTGGGAATCTAAAAAAATGAAAAACAATACTTCATTCACTGAGCATGCGTACGCACAAATTTGTGCGTGAAAAGTGTGTACAAACAATTTTAAGAACAAATCATGATTCACCAAAAAATTAGTAATAAAACGGATTCTAAATTTACGTAAAAATATAGGAACAATTGAAACCACACTAGTGCTGCACGATTAATCGTATCGCAATCGCGATGTCAGCCTGTGCGATTATATGACGGCAAAATGTTGCGATTATATTAAATAAGTGTGGATTTGAGAACACCTACTTTCTGAGACAGTTTGCTGATTTTCCATACCGCTAACAACACAAACAAACAAGCAAAAAATATTAAAACAAAAAATCTGACAGTCTCTCAGTATAGGCAGTGCACGTGTGGCGTGCGCGTGTGCGTGCGTGTTCACTTGTGTGCGCAGCGTGGATGGATGCCGAGGAGATCGACACTGATCTGGTAGCCAAAAAAAAAAATATGGCGATATTTTGGATTTGAGATTACTGACATTGACCAGAGAGAGGTACTGTGCAAGAATTAGAGGCCCTGTTTCACCTGGTATTAGCATGCGTTTTCTGATGCGTCGATCTGATCACAAGTGGACAATGCTAAGTACAGGTGTAAATAGGGGTGTAAAACGTTTTCATTTTGTCCACTTTTGACCACATCCACTTTTCAAAATCCCGTTTGTGTCCCCCTCACTTTCAAATTCGTTTGTTAAATTAATGTCTCGTATTGTAGAAAGCACGCTCAGCGCCGCTGAGAATTCGCACGAGCCTTAAAACGAAACCGAAAGTAAAACGCGCACGCGCCTTCAAAAGCAATTTTAATACCCGCTTTTAGAGAGCGTTTCCACAGTGCGCGCAAATTAGGCTACATAACAGATATATGTTGTTATTTGTATGTATCCTATAATAGGTTGTGTAGTTGTCTATAGCTCTGTATCAGGCTTAAAAAAAATTGGTCTCTATTTGCACTTTGAACATTGAGAGAGTAGCCTAGCCTACTTTGATTATGGCTGCACTGTTGTTTGCACTTAGTACAGCTATTTTTTGTTTAGACTATTTTTATTTATACTGTTTTTATTTATATTTGTAAAAAAGATCTTCAGTTAGGAGGTCAAACGTTCTAGAAGCTCATAATTCATGTACAGTTCTAATGTCTGAAGAGAATCACATGAAATCATACAGGAGAGACGCCAGTCAGTTGAGTTTGTAATGTATGTAAATGCAGGAATGTGGTCAGAAGTGGTCGAAAGTGGACAGAAGAGACGGATTAAAACGCCAGGTGTAAACGACTGTGTCTCCATTGTCCACTTGTGATCCGATCGACCAAAAACATAATCCAGTTTCCTTTTCAAAAGAGTTTACACAGAGTATATGTTACATTCTTCATAAATATCCGTTTGTTTGGGCAAAATCTTTAAATTATCTTATTTTTGTGAAAATGTGTATGTTTTTATTTTATTTAATTTAGCTATACTTTTGAGAAAATAAGTTTACAATAATGCAAATGCTATTTCATTTGATAAAAGTAATTTATTTTGAAACCATTTCTAGTGTTACAAATACACATTTCTGCATTATCACTAATCTGTGTGTGCATTTTCTTTAAAAACCCATCAAGTTGACTCACAATACCATTTATTATAATCGCAATCGCATATCGCAATATTGACCTCAATAATCGCAATATGAAAATTTTCCCAAATCGTGTAGCCCTAAACCACACGTATGCAAAAATCACTGTACAGCCTTGTAATTGTGTTAAGAAGTTATAAGTATGTTGCATTATCTGTATTATATAATTCACATATAATCTATATAATAAAATGTAATTTCATCTTAAATACATACATGAAAGAGTGAGAGTTTTTCTGAATAACATTATGAATAGCATTTAGGTCCATAATTTGGGTCTATATTAAAAATGTTTGTTGTGAGAACTGGCGAGAATGACACACTCGGCATTGCTTGAGGATCGGGGCGAGTATGGAAGCTTGTCGCAGATAAACAGAACAAACCAGTTTAAAAGATAATTGCGACTTTTGGCACAAATTGCGAGTTTACATCTGAGAAAAAGAGTCAGAAGTGCCAGATGTAAATTGTGGAATAAAAAGTGTCAATTGTTTCTTTATTTATTTATTTTTTTTCTGTGGTGGAAATAAGCTTCCATAGGCGAGAGCATGTCTGCAAACAGCCGCAAGTTTGACGGGAGTGACAAAAGGCTGAAATTCTGGAGCCAATATCCAACAACAGCTTTAGAATAGTTTACTTCCTGTTTTTATTAGCAACCATGCTAAAGTACTGATCCCAACCTCTACAGCTCCAACAGTTAAATAAGTACCACACATTATGGTCGAGCATCGACTTTACTCAAAGATTTGCCAAACTTTCTATGCTTAGATCTATCATGCAAAAAATAGAGAAATTACTTTTGAAAAAATCTTTACTGATAAACTTTAGCAGGCTTTTGTCTCTCTTTATCTCCAAGTCTGGAAACAGAGAAATTCCAGTCTTTCCTCACATGATCTTGCCTCCCACTCGCCGTTTGCTACAGTGAGGGCTCCACAGCGACGAGCGACTGGACACTGTAGGTTTTCACCATTCACCCAGTTCACATACTGTATATCATCCCCATACATCCAGATCCAACTAAGCGCTAGAAAGTTCAGTCTAATCCACAAGTAATTACTCAGGACATGTTCAACCTTTTTCTCAGCCACATACTGCTCTATAGCTGATGACAGACTGACCAAGTCTACGTATCTGTCTCTACAGTGCTTCAAGGCCTCCATCCATGATTTGGGTTCTGACACCAAAATCATAGAGTGCAAAGTGGCCATACAAAACAAGGGGAGTGGATCATTACACGACTCATCAAACAACTCACCATCCTTTAAAGCTCCACAAGATTGAAATGCTGGTGCTATGGTTCTGTTCTTGAAACTTAGATTATCAGGTTGCAATTTGTTCCAGTATATCGTTGACTGGTAGTCAGACCAAGACCAAGGGTTATTATACAACCCTATCCAAAAGTAAAGACTATCCACAAAAGAGCGGTGTATGCTTTGGATATAAACCACTAACGCAGTCAAATCTACTTCCGTTTTCACAATCACTAGGTTCATGTTCAACAGCATACAATGAATCTGAGCTTTTTTCCAGGCTTTATTTTCATTTACCAGTTTGAATTCCAAAATGTAAGCAGATAAATGGGTGTTCCTCAAAACAAATGCAGTCATGCCAGAATCCTCTTCAATCGATCACTGCACAAAGTAAACGGCTGTACCACTGGGAGAATGTGACAGGCTTGTTGACACCAACCAATCTCCATGTCTCTCCCAAAGGAGAATCTTGTTAAACTGTAGCTAGACCAAACCAGGCAAAACCAGTGTTGTTTTCCTCTTCATTAGATATGATCGCAAGACCAGCGTGATTCGTTTCACAGTATTGGCCTCCTGCCACCCAATCTCCAGAAACCTTCTTACACACAAAGAAGAATTTACTGTCGTGATATACCAATTTCCAGCCCTGTTTAATGAGACACACTGTCCAAACCAGTTGAAATAACTGGAAACGGTCTCATCCACTCAGTACCACCGGGCATAAAAACTAGACAGTCCCACCCAAAAGAGCTGGTTGGCAGGACTGCTGAGATTCTTCACATCATTCTTATCTGAGATTACTAAGGGTTGTCCAAAATTATTTAGGTAATATGCCTTTGCCTATGACAATTTCTTCTCCACATGCATGAGTTCATTCACTAATTCTGGTACGGCTCCATCGGCAAAGTATGGAGCACCAGTAGCATGAAGCGAAGAACCCCAAACATCTCCATGGTTAGACAGACACCAACTGGCATAAAAACATGTCATGTTAAACTAGTCTTGAGATTCATTTGCATGACATCATAGTGATTTTAATACAAAGCTTTGGGCTACTCTATAAAAACAACATGATTACTAAAATTTTCCACATTGAAATGAAAGCTTTAGGGCCTGCCCTAATAGCCACTCTTGAGGTCTTCACACTTGACACATTTCCTGTATTTGGCCCAATTGTTCAGGTGGACAGCAAGTCTGTGTAGAACTTTTGATTAACCATTGAGACACATTTATAACACAGTGTTGGTTTTTAAACAGCTTTATTTACACATTTTCTACATGTAATACTTTGCACTTTAAAATAAACTTCTACATTTCTGTTCAGAAGGCCCTATGAATGACAATTTAATTGTGGTGCCTATAATGAATAAAAAGGACTTGCAACAAGGGCTGTCATGACTCCTCAATTCAAGTATTAGATTATAAAATGTCCTTGATTGCATTAAAGTGTAAAAACCCTCTGCAAGCATTTGTTATAATGCATAATGAACGTTTGCTCTATTGTTTATAATACATTATGTATTTAAACAGTTTTGTTCAATGAAACCATATGATTATTTGCTTTTGTTACTTCATTTTAACTAATTATTATTGAGTCATTGCTATTATATATGTATTTTAAGTCATTTTAAAGGCTATTGTTCACTTAGTTCAGGTCTAGTTTTATTACAAATAATAATAATATTTATTAATAATAATTTTCCGATTACTCAATTAATCATCAGAATA
Source organism: Labeo catla (assembly GCA_012976165.1). Lineage (NCBI taxonomy): Eukaryota > Metazoa > Chordata > Actinopteri > Cypriniformes > Cyprinidae > Labeo > Labeo catla. The sequence continues at coordinate 70,864 of VONZ01000015.1, read as the reverse complement.
ATCGACCAATTATTAGATTACCAAAATAATCATTAGTGACAGCCCTAGTTGCAACGTTTTACAAAATATACACTACCGTTCAAAAGTTTGGGGTCAGTAAGACTTGTAATAGTCTTTAAAGAAGTCTCTTATGCTCATCAAGGCTGCATTTATTTGATTAAAAATATAGAAAAAAAACCAGTAATATTGCAAAATGTTTTTACAATATAAAATAATGTTTTTTATTTTAACATACTTTAAAATAGAATTTATTCCTGTGATGAAAAGCTGAATTTTTATCAGCTGTTACTCCAGTCTTAAGTGTCACATGATCCTTCAGAAATCATTCTAATATGCGGATTTATTATTAGAATGATCAGTGTTGGATAATATCAACAGTTGTGCTGCCAAATATTTTTTGGAACCTGTGATTTTTTTTTTCAGGATTCTTTCATGAATAACAAGTTTAAAAAGTACAGTGTTTATTCAAAATATAAATATTTTATAACAATGTAAATTATTTATTATTAACTTTTAATAAACTTTTAATTATTAACTTAATACATCCTTGGTGAATAAAAGTATTAATTTCTTAAAAAAAAAAACAATAAAAATGTACTGACCCCAAACTTTTGAACGGTAGTGTACATACTCAACTTTGTAGCAAGAAAATGTGCAAAACACTTTACACAAATTGCATGTTATGTTGGTTGTATTTTTTTGTGATGTTTGTGTAAAGTTAAAAAAAAAAAGAAACAGGAATGTATCGGGACTAGTATGTTTACATCTGACGAAATGGTCTATATATATATATATATATAATCTAATTAAATTAATTTTCACTTCAACATCTTGTGTTTTCAGGATATAAGAGTACCTGAAATGATGAATGATGGGATATGCTTTTCCTCAAATACCGCGCCGAGATACTTTTGATTTAGTGTGAATTAAGGACCCTGAGCTTTGCCATTTTAATTTTCCTGGGACAGTCTTGTGCGCTTACTTTCTGTAAATTTTTTCAACAATTTGAACATGAAGCCAAACTCACATCACCACATCTTAACCATATCTAAAAGGACCCTGAGAAATCTTCGATAATTCAGTGGCACAAACTTTGGAAAAAGTGTGCCGTGCTTTTCCCCATTTTTTTTAAATGTCACCTGTGATATAATAATGCAACAAAGATTAAAAAGTGAGCTTTTACTAATAGACCTACTTCTATGTGAAAATTGCATTTTGACCCCTGCCTAATAGTAGATCACTCATTAAATAATCATCCATGGCATTTAGTATTTTGGCTTTCTTTTTTCAAATATCTTTTTCAAATTGGCATTGAGTTGGCATGGAATTACCCAGTTAAAAGTTTATATAGGATGCATAAGGATTTCTTTATTTCCACAGAAATAAAGAACACATACTGCAATCTGCTACTATAAGCTGACATTTAACAGATAATAATAAATAATAATTGACAGATCTGAAATCTGTCAGACATCTATACACACACATATACACAAATAGTTGCCTTATAAGATTCTATGTGCATTCTTAGCACTTTTGAGATAATGAGCTTCAAAGTTTTTGCGTTTTATAGACTTGTGTAGATAGAACCATTTTTGTTTTCTAAAAAAAAAAGGCCCAAAATGTACACAGCTTACAAAGGAAACATCCCATAATGTAAATAAGTTGTCACCAAATAAGAGTATGTGAATAACTCAATTTTGACAAAAATGTCAGATGGAAAGTTATAATTCTAAGGTGACGAAATAATGATTTTTTTAAGTTACAAAGTATAAAAGTTACTGCAAAAACAAAACGACCAACCTGCCACCCTTTACCAATTAAATTATGTGTATCTAACAAGGACATGTTTTCCAGAGAAAGGTGTGCATGTATGTAAAATGAAAAGTATGTATTTAAATGAAAAGATTTAGCAAGGATGCTGGTGTCTGTTCAGCTAATCTATACTTTGCAATGGAAATGCAAAGCAAAGTACATGACATATGTCAAAAAATACACATATTCTAAAGAAGAGTAATTTCATGTAAATGACAGTTTACCATATCACTGCTCAGATGTCTTATACATGTTAAATGTGAGAACCAAATATGTTCTGCTAATTGTATTAGTCTCCTGTTCTTGCTATTGTGTCTAGTATTAGCATTTTGCACTCTTAGAAAAAAAGGTTAATTGATATAGAACAACTGCATTATTTCCTCACTTAATGCCAAAAAGGTTTTACATACAAAACAAGGAAACCCTTTTAACATAAAGCATTATATGTGCTACTGTATGAACTTACATTTTTTCTAAGTTACACTATCATTTAAAATATTTTTAAATATTTTTGAAAGATGCTCGCCAAGACTGCATGTATTCCATCAACAGTAAAAATAGTGTGATTGTGAAATATTGTTTCAAATTAAAATAACTACTGTATTTGAATCTATTTTAAAATGTAATTCATTCCTGTGATTACGAAGCTGAATTTTCAGCTTTCAATTGGACAGAAGGACAAACACATTAAGAGATTAAACCTGTTTATTATTTATTCATTTGCTTATTTTTATTGTCATACCAGCATCTATGGATATTTTCATGGAAAGCTCAATGTGTTTTAAAAGAAATAAATATAAACCATACTGTACATTACAAAAGATTAACAACTTTTGATTCACATCTATAAACAAACATTATAAGATTTCAATAATTAATTAAAAAAAAAAAAACAAGACTGAAACATTTTTAAAAACGTCCATTAAAGAACTTTCTGAACAAAAACGATGCCTAGTGACATTTAAAGCAGTGTGTTTCAACAAAGCATAAAACCTATTTATTATGCTAAATATAAAGATATGACGAATGTAACACAGTAAGGGCACACACACATCTTTGAACAAATTGCCTAATGAATAATTTATTTGTGACTGATTCGTGAACTGGTTCAACTAATTCATCGGCAAGAACTTAGTTCCTCGTCGGAACACAAATTCAGATATTTCTGATGAAATCCAAGAGCTCTCTGACCCATCCGTTCAACATCCAGAAAGGTGCCAAGAACATCGACTAAATAGTTCAGAACCATCCCTTTAAGTATGACAACTGCTTAAAACATTGAAACATCACCATATTAAAATTTTTCTGAAGGATCTTTCGATAAAGACTGGCGTAACGGCTGCTGAAAATTCAGCTTTGCCATCACATCAAACAAATATAGCCTTGATGAGCATAAGTGACTTTCAAAAGAGTTTCAAAAACGTAAAACAAATCTTGTCAGTCCCAAACAATTGTACAGCAGTTAATATAGTTTTCAATGACTGTGGGAACCTTGAAAAGAGTACAGAAACAAGAACAATGTTTCAGGAATATACAAAAACTACATTAAGACCAACTTAAATGTTTAGTATTGATTTTAGAAAAGCAGTATACGTGTTTTTGCAAAACATTCTTTATTTAATGTTTATCAGCTATGAAATTTGAAAGATCTGGCAAACTTTCTATTTAAATTGATCTATGCAAACTACGTTTGATAAAACTACTGATTAACTTCAGCAGGTTTTTCTCTCTTTTTATCTCTAAGGCTGAAAACAGAAATTCCAGTCTCTCCTCACACGATCTTGCCTCCCACTTGCCGTTTGCTACAGTGAGGGCTCCACAGCGACGAGCGACTGGACACTGTAGGTATTCACTATTCACCCAGTTCACATACTGTATATTATCGCCATACACCCAGATCCAACTACCCATCAGAAAGTTCAGTCCAATCCAAACATAACTATTCTGAACACGTTCAACTTTCTTCTTAGCCACGTACTGCTCCATAGCTAATGACAGACTGACCAAGTCTACGTATTTGTCTCTACAGTGCTTCAAGGCCTCCATCCATGATTTGGGTTCTGACACCAGGATCATAGAGCGCACTGTGGCCATACAAAAGAAGGGGAGTGGATCATTACACGACTCATCAAACAACTCACCATCCTTTAAAGCTCCACAAGATTGAAATGCTGGTGCTATGGTTCTGTTCTTGAAACTTAGATTATCAGGTTGCAATTTGTTCCAGTATATCGTTGACTGGTAGTCAGACCAAGACCAAGGGTTATTATACAACCCTATCCAAAAGTAAAGACTATCCACAAAAGAGCGGTGTATGCTTTGGATATAAACCACTAACGCAGTCAAATCTACTTCCGTTTTCACAATCACTAGGTTCATGTTCAACAGCTTACAATGACTCTGAGCTTCTTTCCAGACTTTATTTTCATCAACCAAGGTGAATTCTAGACTGTTACCTTGTCTAAAGCAGATAAATGGGTGTTCCTCAAAACAAACGCGGTCATGCCAGAATCCTCCCCAATCAATCACTGCACAAAACAAAGTGTGGTACCAACGTGAGTATGTGACAGGCTGTCCGTTTACCCATCTCCATGTCTCTTTCAAAGGAGAATCTTGTTGAACCGTAGCTAGACCAATCCAGGCAAAACCAGTTTCTATCAGAAAACGTATAATGCTGTTGTCCTCTTCATTAGATATGATCGCAAGACCAGCGAGAACCGTTTCACAGTGTTGTTTTGCCTCCTGCCAAGTTTTGTTTTCTCTGACTAAGACCCAACTAATAAAAAGGCCTTTACACAAGAAGTATAGTTTATCGTCACATGTTGTGGCATTCCAATATCCAGCCCTGTTTAATGAAGCACACTTTCCAAACCAGTTGAAATAACTGGATAAAGTATTATCCACCCAGGACCAAATGTTATAAAATCTTATAAGTCCCACCCAAGAGAGCTGGTTGGCAGAACTGCTGAAATTCTTCGTAACATTTGTATCCGAGACTACTAAGAATTGTCCAAAAGTACTCAGGCAATAATCCTCTGCCCTAAACCATGACATTTTCTGCTCCACATGGACGATTTCTTTCGCTAATCTTGGCACGGGTGTATTAGCAGAGGTATGGAGCACCAGTAGCATGAAGCTAAGAAGCCCAAACATCTCCACGGTTAGACCGACAGCAACTGTCACAAGAACATGTCATGTTAAACTAGTCTTGAGATTTATTTGCATGGCGTCATAGTGATTTGCATACAAAGCTTTGGGCTATTGTGTAAAGAAAACTTGGATGTTCAAGTTTGCCACATTGAAATGAGGGAAACCACCAAAAACATTCAGATTTATAGTTACCAAACCTAGTTTAGAGGGTGTTAAAAAAAACAGAACAACAATCATAGATAATATAAACTTGTGGTTGTATTTGCACTGTAGTTAAACTCTTCCATACTTTGCCACGAAGACAAGTTATAGAGTTGAAAAGGTACTGCACAACAAAAATGACCCTTGTTTTTTCTTACTATACTATACAAAACAAAAATTTACAGATAATGTACTCACGCCCTTGTTATCCAAGATGTTCATGTCTTTCTTTCTTCAGTCGTAAAGAAATCGTGTTTTTTGAGGAAAACATTTCAGGTTTTTTCTCCATATAATGGACTGATATGGTGCCCCGAGTTTGAACGTCCAAAATGCAGTTTAAATGCGGCTTCAAACGATCCCAAATGCAGTTGTAAACGATCCCAGTTAAGGAAGAAGGGTCTTATCTAGCGAAATGATTGGTTATTTTCATAAAAATAATACAATTTATATACTTTTTAATCTCAAGTGCTCGTCCTGTCTTGCTCTGTCTGAACTCTGTGTATTCTGGCTCAAGACAGTTAGGGTATGTTGAAAAACTGCAATCGTATTTTCTCCCTCAACTTCAAAAATCATTTCAAAATCATCCTACGTCGCTGCAGAAGTACGGATCCAGTCTTTGCAAAGTGAACATGCAAAGAAGATCAAACATCCTTAACAAAAAAAGGTAAAACAGTGATTATAGGATTATTTTGAAGTTGAGGGAGAACATGAGATGGGAGTTTTTCGACATATCCTAACTGTCATGAACCAAAAAAAAACCGAGTTCAGGGAGAATAAGACAAGACGAGCGCTTGAGATTAAGAAGTATATAAATTGTATTATTTTTTATGAAAATAACAGATCATTTCACTAGATAAGACCCTTCTTCCTCGGCTGGGATCGTTTACAACTGCATTTGGAATCGTTTGAAGCTGCATTTAAACTGCATTTTGGAAGTTCAAACTTGGGGCACCATATCAGTCCATTATATGCTCAATGCGAATGAACAACCATAACATTATTCCATAACAAAGATGGTATCAGTCACTCAGTATGTAGTATTATTCATGTTAAAAAGGTCTAATATTTATGAATTAGAATATAAACTTTGTTGGGAGTGCAGTGCACTTCTATGCTTCTGATTGGCATGTTGCGTCGCGTGTAGTTAGGACACGGTGTTAGCTTCAAATACCACTCAATAGTTCTGAGTGTGTGCATTATAGACACTGAGCCTTGCCATTTTCAGACCTGGGACAGACTTGCGCACAAACTTTCTGTCACAGGCACACGCTCTCGAGTGGCCAAGACCACAGTTGTGGGTATTGGGACAGGCTGTTAGTCCAAAGATTAGTGCCCTTAACGCACAAAGTTGAAAAGGTACTGCATTACAGGAATAAGTCACCTGAGTTTACCTGAGAAAAGAAAGCATGTATTTAAATGAAAAGGTTCAGCTAATCTGTACTTTGCAATGAAAATTCACATCATCTCATGAGAAACCAAAGCTTTGTGATAAATAATTCTGTCAAAAATCTGTCAGAAAACAAAGAAATACAGACAAGCTTAATGTTAAAGTACAGTAGCAGTAGTTGGTTTAAAAGCTCAAGTATGAAATGTATTTGTATGACATCAGTCTCTCTCTCTCTCTTCGTCTCTCCTTATCTCTACTGAGTCATTTCTGAAAACAAATTCTGGTTTCTCCTTACACGGTCTTGGCTCCCACTTGCCATTTGCTACAGTAAGGGCTCCACGCAGGGCCTAAAATGAACACTCGCCAAGTGCCAAATGCGAGTAAATATCGGTGTATCGGCGTAGTATCGGCAAGTATATGTAACAGTGTCAGTTGCCAGTTACCTAGGGTTACGCCGCCTAAACAGTGCAATGAAATATAGCCTAGTTGGAAACTTCTGACAACGCACCACTAACACTTCAATGGACGTAAAGCACACACAATTATTAATAAGAAAATGCGTGGGTTTGGCGAGTTACCTCATATACGTAGTCTTAAATGAGTCATAAAGTCTTAAATGACCATAAAGAGTTGGGAGAAAATCGGCTATGTGTCAGATCCGCATCATGTGCATCAGGTTTTAAAAGAGACAGCAGTGATTTTAAATTGAAACCTGCTGAAGTCTGTCATTGATGTAAATCAAAGAACAAAAGAAAAAGAGAAATCACTGAACTGCTCTAGTTGCTGATTAACTTTTGTAGCTTGAATCTGTATAGTTTATGCATATACAATTTACAATTTATGTGAAGATTGTTTTAAAATCACTTAAATTAAAAGTTGTTATATATATCAGAACCTATTAAATGTTAAAAATAGGGCTGCACGATAATTCGCATGCGATTATCATGCGCGTTTAGTCAGTAAAGCGTTTTTTCGTTTTTTTTTAATTAAGCATTGGTCTCACATAGTAGCAAGCATACATTTTAAATCATGATAAACACAGTTAAAACCACGCATAATGGTACCTCAATAGTCAATACCATGGTAAAAATATAACTACATGGTTTTATAGGTAGCCTATTTGTATGAAAAACGGTAGTCTAAAAACATTCAGTATAAATGCACACATGCTATAGCTTAATCACAAATACATACATACTATAATTATATACCATTATATACCATAAGTGTTTCACACTGGATCTCACAGCGCTGTTTAGTGCTCGCGTGACGGAGCCGTTCACATATCGCGTCTTTTGCGTGCTCAAGTTAGTTATTTCAAATGTAGATGCGCGGCAGCTGCACTCATAACGGACGCGACGCGGTCGGTTTTTCCAGGCGCGTCCGTGCCACATCGAGATAATAAACGCATCTTCACTAGTGGGCTCGTGCACCGCAGCAGGTTGAACTTTGGTCCGGGCGGATAAACGGTCCGTGTGGCGCATGTTTTTCTGTACCAACATTGTTACAGTACATGCTCACTCTCACCGTCGCCACCAGGATTTTCCACACTGGGGTTAATTTTTTGTCCCTCTTACTAGTGATGGGTCGTTCTTGAACGATGCGTTCATTTTGAACGAATCTTTAATGTGACTCGGGACGAACGAGTCGTCTCGGGGAGTGATTCGTTCAGTCGTGCATGCGCAACATCCTATTAGGTTCTGTACTGGAATTAGTTCACCTGTTTCGAGTCTTCGGGTTTTTAGAGTCGTTCGTTCACCTTATGGGGCTGTCACGTGATGAACGAACGACTCAAACCCGAAAACTCGAGAGATGAACTAATCAATTCTCTTTCCGGCTCAGACTGCGTTGGTTAGCTAATTGGGCTGTCAGGTGATGAACGAACGACTCAAACCCGAAAGCTTGTCAGATAAGAGGCGATGTGAGCGAATCATAGACTAAAGACCCAGGTAAACAATGAATTAATATTTTATTATAGCATATATATTTTATCTTATAGCATTATAGTTTTGATTTGTTTAAAGTGTGATCAACGTTTGTGCAAGCAGTAGATGTGTTAGGGAGGTAACAGGTAACATTTTAATTATATTTTGCTAAAATGAACGAAATGACTCGAAAAAAGATTCGTTCATTTTGCTGAACGAGACTCAAAGGTCCGAGTCGGCAAAATGATCCGAACTTCCCATCACTACCTCTTACGGTGTATTTCCACTACAGCGTCAAAACCACGCTCAGCGCCGCCGGCAACGCTATAACGCCACTGCTTTGGGGCGTGTAAAATTGCTGGTAAAAAGCCGCTCTCGACGCTTTCTCCGCGCCGCTTTCAATCCCATAATGCACTGCGCAAGCGTTTAAGCTCAGATTCCATAGGAATGAATGGAAAACGCTCCGCTCCGCTCCACTCGCTACGCTGTAGTGGAAATACACCGTTACCGCTACAAATCCACGAAGCAAACTGATTTCGTTTAGGTCTGCCGCCTTGTTACACGTCACGTGAGTGACAGCGGAATGTGGCCAATGAGGGAGAGGAGAGACGTGGTCGAGATTTATGATTGATTGGTGAGTTAATAGTGTTTTGTTATTGTGTGAGTGTGACCAATAACGCGTGAATGCAGCATGATCTGAATGCAGGGAAATACACGGAAGTGTATTTATAATATAAGTAAATCGATATATCAGTCGATCTCTAGTTATTATACAATCTCATCCAAAAGAACAGATAACTCAGAAAAGAACTGTGTATGCCATAGTCTCAGCCTCAGACATCAAGCCCATAGTCCGTTGGCTCAACGTCTGATGCATATGGCACACAAAATTGGAAACACTTCAAGATTTTCAAACTCATCATTGGATTAGTTGAATTAGAAAATGTGTGCATTGTGTTTTTTAACATTTCGCCTGGAAACAAAAAAGCTGTGATGCCAAACCCCCTCACGAAAGAAGAAAGCTGCCGTGTTTACAAGTGTGACAATAAGCGCTTAAACACTACATTTTCAATAGTATGTGAAATACGTAAAGTTCATGTCAGAATCCTCTCCAATCAAGCGTCTGTTTCACTGGGAGAATGTGACAGGCTTGTTGTTCAACCATCTTCATGTCTCCTTCAAAGGAAAATGTTGTTTAATTGTAGCAAGGCCAAACTATTTCCCAACATAGAACAGATATAGTTGTTCTCCACAGAACTGCGTATAATTGCAAGACCAGTGTGATCCATTTCACACTGTTGTTGTGCCTTCTGCCAAGTTTTGTTTTCTTTGACTGAGACCCAATCTTCAGAAACTGCACACAAAGAATAGTTCAGTGTCACATTTTGTGGTATACCAATATCCAAGCTTGTTCATTGAGGCACACTCTCCATAATAGCTGAAATAAAAGGATATGGTCTCATCCAACAAGTACCAAGTTGTAAATAAGCTAAAAAGTCACCCTACCAAAGCTGGTTGGCAGAACTGCTGAGATTCTTCACTTCATTCTTATCTAAGGCTTTGTTTGTTAAGAAGCATAATTTAAAATGATAGAGGTACAAAAAGCATTTAAGTTTTAAAGACAGAAAAGGTACTGCATAACAGGAATGTCACTTGTGACCCTTCACAAACTCATGCACATGTACCTAACACAAGGAAGAATGTTTACCTGTTTACCTAGAACGCACGCATTTGAATAAATGTAAATGTATTTAAATTAAGCGGTTCAGTGAGAATGTTGGTGTCTAATCTGTACTTTGCAATGAAAATTCTTATTTTTTTGAGAAAGCAAAGTTTTGTTATAAACAATCAAGAGTACATGACATTTGACAGTCAATACAAAGATACAGGTGAATTTAAAGTCAATGTAACAGCAGGACACTAAGAAGCTCAAACTTAAGTATGACAGTCGGGTGACTATTACAAGATCTGATGCCACCTTAAGTAGTCTTGAAATGAATTTGAATGAGGCCACAGTGGTGTTTAAATAGGAAAGTTTATTCTACATTTTTGAAACAAATGATATTCAAATGAAAGGAATAGTTCACAAGAAGTAGTAAATAGTATTTACAAGCTCAATAAGCAAAATTTCTCTCTATAATTATACAATTTTTAAAAGTTACACTATCAGTCAAAAGATTTTAAAAGGTAAGATTTTTAATATTTTTTTCTAATTGATCCAAAATATAGCAAAAGCAGTAATATTGTGAAATATTTGTACAATTTAAAAAATAACTGCTTTTTATTTGACTCAAAGTAATCGTGGATAAATTTATAGCATCAGTACTCCAGTTTTCAGTGTCACATGATCCTTCAGAAATCATTCTAATATTCTTATTTGCTGTTCAAGAAACATTTTTATTATTATTATCATCAATATTCAAAACAGTTGAGTACATTTTTTTCAGGATTCTTTGATGAATAGAAAGATTCCAAAGCTTAGCATTTATCTGAAATAAAAAGCTTTTGTACCATTATAAACTATAACATTCAAAAGCTTGGAGTATGTATTATTATTATTTTTTTTTTTTTGGGAAAGAAATTATAGAAATGAACGCTTTTATTTAGCAAGGATGTTAAAGTCATTTATAATGTTACAAAAGACTTCTATTTCAGATAAATGCTGTTCTTCTGAACTCAAAGACACCTAAAAGAAATTCTACTCAGCTGTTTTCAACATATAATACTTATACTTATAATAATAATAATAATAATAAAAAATGTTATTGAGCAGCAAATCATAATATTAGAATGATTTCTGTAGGATCATGTGACAGCAATAATGATGCTAAAAATTCAGCTTTGAAATCACAGGAATAAATGACATTTTAAAATATATTCAAATAGAAAACAGTTATTTTAAATAGTAAAAATATTTCAAAATTGCACTGTTTTTGCTGTACTTTGGATCAAATAATTGTTGAGCAGAAGAGAATTCTTTACAAAACATTAAAAATCATACTGTTCAAACACTTTTGACTGGTAGTGTAGATGTAAGAATTCTATTATAAATAGCAATAAAATGCGATAGATGTATGGATTTTCACTTTGTTACTTGATGTAACACAATTTCAGATCTGAGATGTCAGTATAGTGAACCACAAAAGATTTTGCCAATAATTAAAAAGAAAACAATAATTAACACACATCTGATGCCAGCTCTGCAAGTGAAGACATAACAAGTAATAATCAATCACTTACAAAGCAGTTTGTAAGCTAATGACCTAAGGATCTAATGGTGCGTTCTAGTATGAACAGCCTGAGGCAACAGTCCTTGCAAAGAATGCCTTTCAGGATCTAAGTATACTGGTCTGAAGTGGATTAACTCAAAGAAAATTTGACCGGAATTGCAAAATAACATTTGAAATCATACAGCTGGAATCTGCATAACAGGCATTAAAGCCAACATTTATTGCAGTCCTTTTAAAAAAAAACAGCACCAAACTCTGAAAACCTGATCAGAAGCAGATCACGTCTGCAGCTTACAGCTATTTCTGTGAGTGCACATAAATGAAGCCAGATATGTGCGTGCAGCTACTGTAAAGGCTGGAACTGATAAAAGGAATCAAACTACATAAAACAATGGTCCAAAGGGGATGAGCAGACTCTAAAATATGTACTTCAGCAGTTTTGACTGTATCCAACAAAAAACATTTACTCATATACTCACCAGCCACTTTATTAGGTACACCTTGCTAGTACCAAGATGGACTACCGTCAAAATAGCCTTAATTCTTTGTGGCGTAGATTCGACAAGACGCTGGAAACATTCCTTAATTTAACCATATTTACATGATCAGCTGCAGATTTGTCGGATGTACATCCATGTTGAAAATCTCCCGTTCCAGCAAATCCTGAAGGTGCTCTATTGGAGATCTAGTGAGGCCATTTGAGTATAGTGAATTCATTGTTACATTCAGTTTGAGATGATTTGAGATATGTGACATGGCTTAGTTTGTACAAAGTGTGCCAAGAAAATATCCTCCACAACACTGCATCACCAGCAGCAGCCTAAACCACTGATACAAGGCAGGATGGATCCATTCTTTCATTCTGATTACACAAAAATTCTGATCCTACCAGCAGAAAGCAGACTCACCAGACCTGAATCCTTTTCCCAATCTTCTATTGTCCAATTTTGCTGAGCCTGGGTGAACTGTAGCCTCAGTTTCCTGTTTTTAACTGACAGGAGTGGCACCCACTCTGGTCTTCATTTTCTGTAGCCCATCTGCTTTAAGGTTTGACATGTTCAGAGACGCTCTTCTGCATACCTCGGTTATTTGAGTTACTGTCGCCTTTCTATCAGCTGAAACCTCTCTGGCCATTATCTTCTGACATCAACAAGGCATTTTCGCCTACAGAAATGCTGCTCGCTCAATATTTTCTCTTTCCCAACCATCCTCTGTAAACCCTAGAGATGCTTGTGCGAGAAAATCCCAGTAGATCAGCAGTTTCTGAAATACTCAGAACAGCCCATTGGGCACCAACAATCATGCCAAGTCACTTAACCCTCTGGGTGTGTTCGGGTCAAATTGACCCGGAAAAGACTTTCTTTTTCCCGAAAATACTAGTTAATGTTATCACGCTGGACTCAAACTTACTGACTTTGTTCACACTGGGTATAAGTACTTCTCTGAAATTAGTTTCGAATTTCCGTAATTTTTTGTGGGTTTTATTTCACCTAGTCACACTTGTGGTAACTCCAGACAATTGCTTATAAATCTGTCATTATGCTATATTATCACCAAATATTGGATTAAATCTTTTTGTCAACTTGTTTTCTTTCATTTTGGACTGGTTTTGTGTTTCTATTTGGATCTTATTAATCGTAGGCCTCATTTTCTGAAAGAAGGTACCTTGTTTTTTGAGTGAAAAAATCATTTTTTATGAATAATTTTCACAATATGAGATAAAAAATTATGAAATTTGCACTGTCTATCACACTAGTGTGCTTTAATGTTTAATAAGGAAGTTTGCTTTTAAATGTTTTTATTTTGTACAAAATTCCAAAAAGTCACATTTGTGGTGTTCACGGTCAAAAATGAACAGACTCGAAAACAACTGCTCATAAATCTGTCATTACGCTATATTTTTATCAAATATTGGATTCAATCTTTTTGTCAGCTTGTTTTCTTTCATTTAGGACTGGTTTTGTGTTTCTATTTGCATCTGATTAATCGTAGGCCTCATTTATCTGAAAGTAGGTAAAACTGTACAAAATTGCACAAAGTCACACTTGTGGTGTTCCCGGTCAAAAATGACCAAGATTCCTACTCTCAGATAAATGAGCCCTACAATTAATCAGATGCAAATAGACTAACAAAAACCAAGTTCTAAATGAAAGAAAACAAGTTGACAAAAAGATTGAATCCAATATTTGGTGAAAATATAGCATAATGAGAGATTTATAAGCAATTGTTTGGAGTCCGGTCATTTTTGACCGGGAACACCACAAGTGTGACAGGAATCCGAACACAACCAGAGGGTTCACTTCGTTCTGACCGGCACCAATGAGTTTCCATCCAAATTTGTGAATTTAACTTATGTGCAAAATTGGAATATCACATACAAAAAATTGCAAATAAGCACTGTTTCCAGCCAGTGAGTCAAAGAAAACATATTATCTTTATGACTGAAGAAAAAAAGGCATAAACATCTTGGATGACAACGGAATGAGTACATTATCTGTAAAAAAATGTTTTGTTCTGGAAATGAACTACTCCTTTAAATGAGCAGTTGAACAGGTGTATCTAATAAAGGAGCCATCAAGTGTATATTAATAACAGTTTAATTTTTTTTTTTTTTTTTTTTTTTTTTTTTTTTTACATAATCTGTTATTTAACTGCTGTAAAAATTAAATCATTAACTCATTTTATTTAACTACCCTATTTGTGGAAAGTGTAACCTGTTCATAGAGGATGACAATCACATTAGACTTCTGAAAAGACTAAAACACATAGTGTAACTCAAAGCAATACTTCACCTTAAACACTATAAATGAACCTGAATCAACCAGAGCACCTGATCAACTTATCCCTTGAAACAGCATTCAGACGCACACTGCATTGGCATTATGAAGACGAAATAAAATCCAACCATAACGAATTACCATCATAACACCACAAATGTCCATATGACACATACAGAGGTGGGGAAAATACATCTTAGGTGGTTTAAGATGGTATCCCTGTCTGGCCAGCAGGAAAAACACACAAAAACTGACTACCCTGTCCAGACTGGGACACCAGCAGACCAGCTTAAACTGGTTTTGGGTTGTTTTTCAGCAAGGTTGTAAAGCAAGATTTCATAATCTGACATAATCAGGAATCAGACAAAGATTAATCTCATTTTAGTCTGTTATTGACAAGTCTCTGTTATTTCTGGTTGTGTTCTAACTCGTCTTGCTAGTTACCTTGCTAGTTTGCAAGTTACCATGCAAACAGACCAGTTTAAAATGCAAATAAAAGACGTACAGTATGTTGTGCTATGGCATACTGAATGGCTACGAGCATGACCGTATTCTGATGCTGATCCCACAAAGGAGGAGATGATACAGTCATCATCACCACTGACAGGCAGGTGCCAATGATGACAAATCGCCGCCGCGATGACAGCTTCATTCGCACCCTGGATTGCTACACAATAAGTGAATAAATACAATGACAATTCCCATCATTCGACTTACCCAAAATCTTGATCCATAGATTTAAAGAAGAATTTGTAGCTGTTGACCGGTCGGTTGCTGAGGACATTTTTGAAATCTGCCAAAGTTACCTTCTCTGGAGCTACTGACAGTTTCACCAAATAAGGAGTTTCCTCCTCATCTATATGGTAAATGATTTTAGTCTCCGCCATGAGAATATGGTGGGAACAATTGCCGGAGAACAGCGCGTGTTCCTGATGCTGTCTATACAGACGTGCGGCGACAATAAATAAAATGTCTACAATAATGGATGCTAAATAAATACAATCACGCATATGGCGCGATTGGAGCTATGAATTAAGCGACTTTGTAACGCTAAGGCTAAGAATACAGCCATTATGGAGGCCTGATAGATGTCTATTGCAGCCCACTATGCGGAGGTTTTGCTGCCTGTGTTACCGAAACAGGAAGGAAAGGTTCACATCCTTGAGAGAACCAGCCTGGAATATCCGAGCCGTTCTTCTGCGCAGTGCTGCCATCGTGTGCTAGACAGAAGCCATGCACACTTAGTCTGGATTCGAGTTGGATTTGAATTAAAGGGCTGGTTCCCTCAAAAATGAAAATTCTGTCATTAATTAGTCACCCTCATGCTGTTCCAAACCCGTGAGACCTTAATTCCACGTTCAAGGTCCAGAAAGGTACAAAGAACATCAACAAAATAGTCCATGTGACAGTGGTTCAAATTTAATTTTGTGTGAGGCAGAGAAGATGAATTGTTGTTTTTGTTTTTGCTGTTTATAGGGTCAGAAAGCTCTCGGATTTCATCAAAAATATCTTAATTTGTGTTCCGAAGATGAACAGCATAAGGGTGAGTAATTAATGACAGAATTTTCATTTTTGTGTGAACTAACCGGAATCACGAATTTGGAGAATTGGTAACACTTTACAATAAGGTTCCATTAGTTTCAGCATTAGCATTAGCCAACATAACTAACGATGAACAATATGTTTGTTACAGTATTTATTAATCTTTTCTAATGTTGATCAAAATTAAAGTTTATTGTACATTTTTACCAAGGAATTAAAATAAGAATTAAAAATAATATAAATATGCTTCTTCAACCTAAAATTTTACTGTGTATGCGTGAATTTAAATTCAAACTGAATCACTAAACAGGAAATTTTAAGATTTAAAAAGAAACATTCAAATTAAAATAAATGTAATTAAAATTAAAAAAATTAATTAAAATATTAAAAAAATATATTTAAAAAAATCTGATCAGTGTTGATCTCTGCTACAGAAAATTTAATTAATTTGTGTTTCTTTGTATTGAATAAATTATCTTGCGTTTTAGGGTTCATGGTAGAAAATGATTAATTTCCTACAAAGCTAATTTAAAACAGCTTTTATAAATTAATCCAAAGAATAATGTGACAGAAATTTTGTAGCGCTGTATAACAAAGCTAAATTCTGTTCTGATGTGTTAATAGTTTAGACAACACTGATATGACTTATGGTAAAATTATTAAAAATGTCTGTCAAAACTCAGCTATAGTCTTGTATGTTTTCAGTTTGCTGTTGTTGAATAAGATTTTGTTTTTAATTATGATCATGAATGAGCTGTACAAATGATTTCCAGTATCTAAAACCTCAAGGTGTTTGATTTTGCTTGAGCATCATAAATCTTTAACATCACAGGCACTTGAGCCTACAAATATAAAAAATACCACCTACATCAGGCAAAAGATAATCCAGAGGTTAAAATGTGTTTATTCTGCTTTGAATGAAAGAACATTGACAATAAACTAGAAATTAAATCATCAATAATAAAACCACCTCAGCATGGGAATGATCATGTATTCATTATGTTGCATAATGTACCAAAAGCATTGTGGTCTACCCAGCAAATTCCTCTAGCAACCCCAATCACTGGTGTTAACACATTCTTTTTTGCAGCCTTGGAGTCGGCTGAATGTCTTATAATCATCATAATGGGCAAAAGCATTGCTTCAGCTTCACCATAATAATCTAAAATAAAGCAGTACACATTGCATTACACTGATCATGTATGAATAGCCTATTAAAATTCAGTTATTTTCATGTTGTACAGGTACCTTGATGCATTTGCATCAGTTTCACACTTAATTGTTTGACTTTAAATGACCTGCAAGTATTGATGAAAGCAAATACATCAAATGCTAGAATATTCAAATAAGCTGCGACGAAGACAATTAGTAAGATTTGTAACATGAGAAAAGTAAACATGAAAATATAAAAACGATAACATGAAAAAGTTCATAACAGAGAAAGTATGACAGGATACAGAGGATTGTGATAGAAAGTTTTATACATTAAAGGAAACGCAGCTTTTAGTGGTAACACAGTTAGTAATGAAAACAGAATATCAGAAAAAATACTGATTTAAATGGGTTTAGAATATTATAATGACTTGAGGTATGAAATATTTTGGCTAAACTGACTGTGCTTTTATATACCAGTAAAAATGTAGACTGTAATCTCCATTTAACAATTTACCATGTTTACACTGTTATACAAATCCAGCATAGAAATTCAGGATCCAGTATGGGCTAAATTATGAGCTTTTAAAAAGCAAAATATACTTGATCTAGTATGATTATTAAAATAGATCTTTTAATAATCATGCTGTTCATATAATACAGTAAAGGTACTTGGAAGAATGCCTAAGAAAGCATAGCTTAAACCTATTGAGAAATATGAACAAAGCATAAAAATGCATGTTGTGATGCAGCAATAGCTTCTGCAATTTTTGTACCATACAGCTGTGCACTTTTAATTTTAAAATCATTTAAAACTGCAATGTTTTTCTGATTCCACAATGAATAAGAAGGTTCTTTCTCACATAAAGCTTCTGAGCTAACCATTCATCACAGCCTCTGCCCGGCCTCATCTCTACATAGCTCAAATCTCACACCAGTATAAACATTCTGACACTCAGGACACATAATTCTGGGTGTGTTTAATTCTCACTCATTAAGTGGGCAGCAGCATTAGGCAAATTCAGTAATAAAAAAAAATGCAGACTGCATTTTTAAAGCTTTTTGCTTGTCATTTTAGTGCTCTGAAACAGTTGTTTGCCATTAGTCTGATATATCAGTTGTCCAAAATACTGCCGTTGAGACACTGCTGGTTCCTGCAAGCTTCACAAGAGCCAAAAAATACGAAGGATCTTGAGTCAGGACGAAAAAAAATGATACAACTGTGTCCTTCTCTCCCTTTCACTTATTTCCTTGCCAAATTGTCACTCTCCACATTTCATTCTTCATCCGTTTCCAAATCTGCCCCTGGACCAGCCAGTGGCAAGAGTACCTCTTATTTCCAAGATGGCTTTTCCATCTCTGCGGAGAAAAACATTAAAAAGAGATAATTTGTGAATTTTGGAAGAAACAATCAAATTCAGAGCAATTTTGGTTTACACGCTACTCAAAAGTTTGGGCTGAAATTGATTGATTGCTTGATTGATTCTCCTCACCAAATCTGCATTTATTTGTGTAAAAATACATTAAAACTAGGGCTGTCAGTTTAACGCGTTAACTTAGTAATTAGTTATGAAGAATTACGCAATTAAAATATTTTAATGCAGTTAACGCCTTGGACCCGCCCACAGACCTGTACAACATCTTATATTTCATATAGTTAACTGCTGACAAATATGATGCAGAACAACAGCTCCGTAAATGCAGTTATGCCCTAAAATTCAAGATATTGGTGCAAAAAATGCCCCTGTATGTGTTTTGTCTCATTTATGTATATCATATATCACACAATGTTACACAAGCAGCAAGAGCAATATGACACGAGTGTTGATTTTGTCCTGATCTATCACGAGCTAAAATGTTATACAGTTCAGTAAATAAGAAGTTGATATTGTGTTATATTTTAAACACAATATTACGTGTTTTTGCTCAATTTTGAAGAGCATATTACCTCTGAAGCCAGAGGAGAATTGTTGTGCATCTCCGGGCAACACAGCGGTGTTTAGTTTCTGAATGAATCTGCATTCTGAATGAATCGTGTGAACCAATGATTCAAAGGCCCATTCATAGAGAGAGCAGTTTACTTAATTCCTGAATGAATCAGCTGTTTAAGCGAATTGAATGAATGACTCATAAAGACATTTATTAGGGTACCCTCACCTGCTGGCAGATTTAGTTTCTTATTTAGAGTATCATTTCATTAAAAAATATTAATAATAAAAATACAAATACAAATAAAAACATTAAAGGGATTCTGTCACTCACCCTCATGTAATTTCAACCATTTCTTTTGTGGAACACAAAAGAAGGTATGAACAAAACATGCTGAGATGTTTCTCAAATTATCTTCTTTTTGTCAGGACCATGGACCTGTTTTGTCATGTTTTGCCACTGTTTCAGTTCCTGTTTTTCCTTTTTTGGTCATGTTCCTCTCCTTGTTTAGTTTAATTATATTCAGTGCACCTGTGTTTCCCCAATTACCCTGTGTATTTAAGTTCCTCTCTGTTCAGTTCTCCCCTGTCGGGTGTACCAGTTATGTACGTGTGTTTGTTCCAGAGTCTATTGTGTGGATTAACCCTTTGTTTCGTTCATTAAAGACTGTTTATGTTTATTCGTGCCTCCAGCATGCTTCTTGAAACAACATATTGTAACAGAAGTCCCGACCGGCAACAGTTAACTCCATGTCATTCCTCCGTTTTTGTTCCTTGTTTTTGCACAGTTTTTGTTTCCGTAGTGTTTCCCTGTATGGATGCCCTTTTCTGCCCTAAATACTTCCTCCTCCTGCTGAAGCAGGGAGACAAAGCTCTCGAGGACCATACTATGTTCCTGCTGCGAGCTAACACCACCAGATATCTGGGACGACGTGCGTTCTACGACACCAGTTTAAACATTGCGTGCAGAGCGCCATCATCCGAAGATGGTCCTCGAGAGGACTTCGATGTCTTCATGGAGAGGAGACTGGCGAGACCCGTCAACCCTGCAGCTCCACCCGGCTCCCTAGTTTCTCCTGTTCCACCTTGATTGACGTTGACCATCCTGCTCCTCCATCCCTCTGGCTCCACCTTGGTCCTCTGTCGCTCTGGCTACACCGCAGCCTCCAGGATCCACGCCTCCACATCAGTCACCAGGGCCACGTGTTCCACCTCAGCCCTCCGGATCCTCCCCGTCAACCTGACTCATCGACTCACCGTCTCCACCTTGGGCTCCTCCACCATCTGCTCCGCTGCCATTGGTCAGCACCCTGGCGTTGTCAGCCTTGCCTTCTTCATGGCTCCTCCCTCCATCGGCTCCACCGTGGGTCGGCGTCATGGCTGTGGCCTGGGTCCCAACTGACTCTTCCTGCTCAAAGTCCCTCCTGTCTCCGACTGGTCCGCCCTGGTCCTTCCTGTCGTCTCCCCGGTCTCTCCTGTTTCCCCCTTGGCTCCGCCCTCCATCATCTCCACCCAGGACTCTGTTCGTCATCCTCCTCCCGGGTATCCATCCTCCTCCCAAGCCTCGTCCCTAGTTTCCACCCATGCCTCCCTCTGTTATCTACAGCACGAGGATGCGCCATCCAGGAGGGGGGTGATATGACAGGACCATGGACCTGTTTTGTCTTGTTTTGCCACTGTTTTTCCTTATTTGGTCATGTTCCTGTCCTTGTTTATTTTGGTTATATTCAGTACACCTTTGTTTTCCCAATTAACCTGTGTATTTAAGTTCCTCTCTGTTCAGTTCTCCCCTGTCGGGTCTACCAGTTATGTACGTGTGTTTGTTCCAGAGCCTATTGTGTGGATTACCACTGTGTTTCGTTCATTAAAGATGGTTTACGTTTAACCATGCCTCCAGCGTGCTTCCTGAAACAGCGTGTTGTGATACTTTAATGTACAATAGTTTACGTTACCGTTGCAGCCTAAATGTTTGTGTAATAAATTTTATGTTGAATCAAATAAAACATTTCTTTCCAAAGCTACAATTTGTAATGCCTATTTGATACTTTCTCATTTAACACAAAAATAGCTTTAAATAATGTTTTGTGGGTATTTTAACAGTCAAATTAATCAAACTTATTTTGTGATTAATTATATTAATTAATTGAAACATCATGTAATTGTCAGACTAGTGTGTGCCATTTGGACTGTTTGTATGTGTTTTCCCGGTGTGTGCCCATATTTGGTCTTCCTGTTCCTGTTCTTGTTAGTTGCGTCATTGTCTAATCATTTGCATCTGTCTTGTTTTGATTGGTTTGTCTGTGTATATAAGGTTGGTTGTCCCCTTGGCGTCTTGTTGGTGATTACATTGTTACTCCGTTTATTTCGTTGTGGTTGCTGTTCCCTGCTGTGTTCCTTCGTTTATGTTCCTTGTGGATTGTTTAAATAAACCTTCATTTATTGGATCTCCGCTCATCTCCTGCTCATTCTCCACACACACGACGACCGTGACAGAATCACCGACCGCACAAAAAATGTTCCGAGCTGAGGAGAGGATTATGAACATTCGACGGGCAGGGAGGCCCTTGGAGCAATATGTGGAGGAGTTCTTGGATGTCACTCATCTAGTGAGTTGGAACGATGCCATGATTAAAACGTGTTTTCTAATGGGGCTCAATGATGACCAGCTACTATGTTCGATATCTTTTGAGGATCGCTGCAAACCTGTTGCTGAGTTTATCAACCTAGTCCTAGCCCGTAGTCATTCCAATTTTTATGTTGATGTGGAAGATTCTAATCTCCCCCCCATTAGAGAACACGCGGACGCTCCAACTCACCACCAACCAGTCTCCTCCACATACTGTTCCGACAAGCCCGCTCTGTCCGGTCGTCCCTCGCTCCCTCCTATTAGTCATAACTCCTCTCCCATCATTAGCTCGGCGCCCGTGGCCAGCACTCGGACTCCAGCCGCGGTCGCGGCCAGCCTTCGGACGCTGCCCGCGGTCAGCACTCGGACTCCAGCCGCGGTCGCGGCCAGCATTCGGACGCCGCCCGCAGTCGCGGCCAGCATTCGGACGCCGCCCGCGGTCAGCACTCGGACTCCGTCCGCGGCCGGCCCTTCGAGGTCACGGCCGATCATGATGGCCAGCATGCTGGACCCACCATTAGTGTCTGTGCGGGCAGTTAACATCCGAGTGGCAGCTGCGTCAAGTCAAGTTGCAGCTGCGCTTACGGAGCCAAGTCAAGTTGCAGCTGCGTTTCCCGAGCCAAGTCAAGTTGCAGCTGCGTTTCCCGAGTCAAGTCAAGTGACGGCTGCGCTTCCCGAGTCAAGTCAAGTTACAGGTGCGTCTCCTGAGTCAAGTCAAGTGGCAGCCACTTCTAAGTCAAGTCAAGTGACTGCTGCATCTCCCCAGTCAAGTCAAGTTGCAGCTGCGTTTCCTGAGTCAAGTCAAATTGCATCTGCGTCTACTAAGCCAAGTCAAGTTGCAGCTGCGTTTCCTGAGCCAAGTCAAGTTGCAGTTGCGTTCACAGAGCCAAGTCAAGATCCAGCGCGCACACCAGAGCCCGAGCTGCCTCCAGCGCGCACACCAGAGCCCGAGCTGCCTCCAGCGCGCACACCAGAGCCCGAGCTGCCTCCAGCACGCCCTCCAGAGGCGGTGCTCTCTCCAGCGCGCCCTCCGGAGGCAGAGCTCTCGTCTGGTCTCAAGTCCGCTCCAGAAACCTCTTTCGCCGGAGAAGCCGCGCCAATGCCTCCAGAGGTGTCAGCTCAGGCTGCAGAGCCTCCTAGGGTGGCGGCGTTAATCTATGAACTATCTGCTTCTCCCCCTACTCTGTCTACCTCCTCTATCCCTGCTCTCCCCAGGTTCCTGTCCTTGACGCAGTTGCCTGCTCTTCCCTGGAGGGCTTCGGCACCTCCTCCAGCGCGCCCTCCAGAGTCGGCGCCGCCTCCAGCGCGCCCTCCAGAGCCAGGGCCGCCTGAACGCCCTTCAGTGTCTGCGTCCCCTAAGCCCGGCCTTCATGCACTCTCCTGGCAGGGTCCTAAGTTTCCCCAAGAAAATTTTGGGGGGGGGGGCTACCCCCTCGATCGGCCATGGCCGCTTAGACTGTGTGCTCGGCCATGGCTTCTTGAACTTCCTGACCCGCCATGGCCCCTTACGATCCTGGACCCGCCCTGGAGGCGTAACCCCGCTCCCTCCTGTGTCTGCCCTGCACAGCCTCCAGGGCGCCCACCCTCCCGCCCCGGTGTATTATGTTACAGCGCGAGTCGCGCTTTGGGGGAGGGGGGGTAATGTCAGACCTATGTGTGCCATTTGGACTGTTTGTATGTGTGTTCCCAGTGTGTGCCCATATTTGGTCTTCCTGTTCCTGTTCTTGTTAGTTGCGTCATTGTCTAATCATTCGCACCTGTCTTATTTTGATTGGTTTGTCTGTGTATATAAGTTTGGTTGTCCCCTTGGTGTCTTGTCGGTGATTACATTGTTACTCCGTTTATTTCGTTGTGGTTGCTGTTCCCTGCTGGGTTCCTTCGTTTATGTTCCTTGTGGATTGTTTAAATAAACCTTCATTTATTGGATCTCCGCTCATCTCCTGCTCATTCTCCACACACACGACGACCGTGACAGTAATTCATTAGATTAAGAATTTTAATTGACTGACAGCCCTAATTAAAACAATAATATTGTATCCAGTCTTCAGTGTCCTAACGTCATTTTAATATGCTGATCTGTTAAAAAGCTGTAAGCTGTAAAAGATGTTATTTATCACAGTTGAAAACCACTGTGCTGTGGTATATTTTTAATCTTTGAAAAGAAAGATCAAAATAACTAACAATGTACAAATGCACCAATGTAAATGTCTTTACTGTGATATTTATACAATTTTAAGCAGTTGAATGCAATTTGATACATTTTATCTGCAATCGACAACTAGTTGTCTGGTATGTCTAGTCATCTTGGTGAATGTTTGGGTTTATTCATTGATGTGAACCACATTTTAGCTTTATAATGCTCTCTCAGACTATGACAAAATGAACAATCACAGCCAATGATTTTACCTCTGTCCAGGTCAATGGCTTTAGGGGAGCAAAATTTGGACATTTCCGCTTCCTTCAGAAGATTGTTCTTGTAGTCTGTGGAGACAAACAGAAACACTTTTGTCCACAATTGTATTTCTCTTTACAGGTGGAGCATTTTAAGAGGAAATATGAGGTAAACTCACCCAATTTCGTCTCTTCTTGGTTGCTTGACTTCACCTCTGGAATGCTTCGCTCATATTCTTTATTAACACATGATGTGTGGCCTCTAAAAATATGACACACATTGACAGTTAATGCTTTCTGCATAACTAATGCTCACAGATGGTGTTTTAACAGCAGTGGGTACTCACACATACGTCACCGTCGGCAGAGGTGGACTTTCGACTTTCCATGGATCAAAATCTTGGCCTATGTTTAAAAATGCAAATATTAAATCAAGCAGAGTACATAGTACTTATATATGGTTGTGGTTAAGTGTAACAAAGAAGCTATTGTAGCCACAGTTATGTAGAATGTAGACACCTGAAATATAATTATATGCCTTTTAAGAGCAATAAAATGCAAAATGACAGATTAAAAGGATCAATAATAACCTTGTCTTTTCCGGTGACGTGTGAGGAGAACAATAGCCAACACGATAAGGGCCAGTAGGAGAAGAGTTGCCAGGATGTAGCCCAACTGATGCAGGAAGTGATTCCTTTGCTCTGGCATGATGACGTTGATTACATGTGGCGGCACTTCCACCATATTGATGTCTAAAAGAGAAGATCAAGAATATGTGTTGAGAAGTTTGGCCTTGAACTTAATTGTTTTTTGTAATTTTCAGTAACCACCAGAGGGCCCTGTGTTACTACAAAGCTACATACAGAGGTTTATGGTTAGCACAAAATCTTGCGCTGTGAAAAAGCAAACTTCAGCACTCCTAAAGGAGAGATATTACATTTATAATCATAATCTGATTTCATACTGAGAGAATGAGACCAATGTCATCTCCTGAGCTATTTATTCAGCTTCACATTAGCTTACATACTCTGTAAATACGACAACACTTCAGGATTCACCTGCTATAAATTTATTTTCCAAAGAAAAATAACTGAATACCAAAAACAAATAAACATGCGAACATGTAAGGGCTTCACCTTCAGCTAAATACAACTGAAGAAGCAGTACAGAGAGATCTGGCTTTAGGGCTAAACAGATGTTAGAGGTGAAAGAGTGCATTGCTCATTTCTGGAGTTCAAAACTTAGTGTCAGCAACATTAAGGTCATGGGATTGATTCTCAGAAAATACACACACTGATAAATGAGTAATTCGAATGCATTCTGAGTGGCTTTGGACAAATTTGTGAATGTAAATGCTTAGTTTTAAGAAACTTTTTTTTAAGAGACTTTATGCATTTTATTTTAATTTTACTCTGAATTCTGTGAGAAACACCGGAAACTGCCACGTGTTTTTCAGCTACAATGAGATCTGTGTTTTTTTTTCCTGGCAGGAAAACATGGATTTAAATAAGAAGAGTGGTGGAAAACAGATGGAGGATGGATGGGAAATGGGGAGGTACTATGTGGTCTATTTTACTGAGTGACGTCATTATTTTGCTTCCACAGGAAAATTTAATAAAATAAATAAATAAGCCAAACTTTCTCTTTGTCTACGATACAGACATAATAAAGACTAAAATAATGACAGCAGATGACAAAACACTGTATGATTTCATAGTTCTTAGAGAAAAAGTGCTATGAGATGTGGAAAAACACTCAGGGACTATTATGTTTGGACCTTACATAAGAGCCATGGCTGAAAATTAATGAGAGATTCTTGCTTCTTAGGGATGGTTCACCCACAAACGAAAATTCTGTCATTAAATACTCACCCTCATGTCGTTCCAAACCCGTAAGGCCTTCGTTCATCTTTGTAACACAAATTAAGATTTTTCCAATTAAATCCGAGACCTTCCTGAACCTGCATATACAGCAACGCAAATGACACGTTCAAGGCCCAGAAAGGTAGTAAAGACGACTGAAAACTACTGCATGCGTGCGACTACGAAAAAATATTTAGAAGCACAAGTGCAACTGACCCGATCAGCATATTTGTGTTTGCGCTGAGGGGAGCTTCAAAGGTTTTTAAGTGTTTTTGCAACATTGAATAATGTATCCCAGACATATCTCATGAATCCTTTCCTAAACAAAGTGTAGAGAGAGTGTAAATAAGAGATTCATTGTGCAATGTAGAGAGCTTCGTTGATTATAATGGAACTTTGTGAGATCGCAAACTAAGATGAGTGACAGCTTTTAATGATTTTTAAGGGTTTGTAAATGAGACATTGATTTAATACAACAGTTAAATAAACAAGAAGTTAATATTAAGTGATATACATTGTCTGACTATAACACTATTGCCTGATTTTGCTCTATTTTGTCATCAAAAATAGTTTGTTTCAAGTCACCACTGAGCCACTGCACATCTCACAGCGGTGTTTCATTTATGAATGAACCTGTGTTTTTAAATTAATCTAGTGAGTCATTGACTCAATTTCCCATTCATAAAGACAGTCACTTGCTTTATTCCTGAACGAATCAGCCATTCGAACGAATCAAATGAATGAATGATTCAGTAATTAAATCAGTGACTTGACGCCAGATTTAGTTTCATTTTTAAAGTATTTTTTCACTTATTTAAATAATTTAATATTACTGTATTCAAAATTCTATATTTAAAACATTAATCTTAAAGGGGTCATCGCCTCCCGATCTACATATATCCGTCTATGTTCACGTGAATCATTCGTGATCCAGCTTCATTTACAGCAGAAGTGAGTATAAGGGGTTTTTTTATGAACCTTTGTGATGGCCTTTCCTAATAATGTGCTAGTTAGCAAGTTTAGCGGCTAAATGCGGCTAAAGTAAACAGGCTCGTCACTCCACAGAGAGAAGAGAGGGGCGAGGAGAGCAGAGCTAATTTGCATTTAAAGCAGCCTCGACCAGAATAGGATGATTTTTGCAGAGCTGATTTTGGCAAGGTAAACTACCATTGAGAATTTTTAACCAAAGTATATTATAGACTTTTCATTAAGACCCTAAAGAATCATATCAACTTGTGGAAAATGGGCATCCGATGACCCCTTTAACATGAATTTATGAATTTGATTGCACTCATGCCACCTCTGAGCCTAATTAAACATATGAAAACACACCTACAAGCCACTTTTGTGTTCTTCTGTGCCACCTCTGTAGTACAAATTATTATTAATATCAAATAAAAATAAAAATTATTAATACTGATTTCACTTGATTGGTAACTTATTCTTATTCTGCTTGTTCTTATTCTATTGTTTTAATCAGAAATTTAAAAAAAAAAATTTTTTTTACAAATTTGACATAAAAGATGACATTTTACTTTTAATAACGTTAGAAAAATGCCAGTACAAAGGTAAAAACAAAATCCCCTGTAAATCACTTTAAGGAGTCAAATATCACCTCAAAATGGGAAGGCTAATTTTGATCAAATTTTTTTAATTGGTTAGACGGTGCTCCTGAAATTTTGACTGTAAGCATAAAGCCCTAAAAGAAATTAAAACTTTGATTTCATTAAAAATATCTGTGTATAATATTTTATGTTCCAAAGATAAACAAAGGTCTTGCGGGTTTGGAATGACACGAGGGTCATTTTTGGGTGAACTATCACTTTAAGAGATTTCTTACAAAACCATAAACATCTGAATGGCAATGTATGTAAAATGTAATAATTATTGCCATGAACAAAAATGTAAACAATTATATTGTAACATTTTTAACAGACCACTACAAATGTAGATGCTTGTAATGTAACCTTTCTACCACCCACACTCTGTGAAAACAAGCAAATTCTGCCTACTACTGTGTTAAAACATAGCAATTAAGTAATTGTTACCTGTAAAAAACAGTTTCTGCCTTTTAATCTCAATCTTAACCTCCTATTGTATATGTTTGAACCCAGAGCACTGAGGGAAACAAGCACAGGCTAATATCGTAGGGTAGATTACTGTAATCAGTAACAGCTGAAGGATCTTCTACCCTCGTTTTTTTAGAAGACCTCATAAAAAGCCGGATATGACTGGTTACTGGCAGTCAAGAGCCGTGGTAAAGGCAATATAATGTGCTCTAACACAACACTGTGTTGTTGTGCCTTTAATAAAAAGCATTTTTACAAAAACAGCAACTACATAATTTCAAAACACATTAATTTCTTTATCTTCACCTCAAGTAAACCACAAAGCAGGCTTCTCTCCTCAAAAGTAGTTCCCCAACAGTGATTTATGGTTGTTATGCAAAGATGTGTTTTGCTTAGCTTCAGACTTTCCTTGTATGTTCACGTCACAAATAATTAAATAAATAAATTGCTTAAAAGCAATAAAACATCTTCCAGGTCTTGAGAAGTAGACTATTTCCTGCTTGTTTCACAAACAGATGTCTTTAAGAATAGCTGTGTTTATGATGATGTTGAGTTTGGGCTTCTGATAAAAGCTGAACATTTATGAGCCAAACAATCCAGAACAGCGCTTCCACGGGGACTTGTCTTGGACCGTCCACCTTCAAAGACCACGGAGGAACATTAATATGCTCAAACCTTGCAACTTTTGAACAGTTATTGATATGCCAGATCCTGGGAAAGATGTAAGTGAGTGATTCACATGATTACAACCACCTGGTCTGAACTATAGGAGGATAAACTGAATTATAAAAAGTCCTAAAAGGAAATGCTTTTATGTAATGGCTGTGCTGGATCCAGACAGTTGTCTTTTTCTTCATGCTTAGAACAAGACAGAGGAAAGGCCTGACACATTTTGGATAGCTTAGGAAAGGGTTGAGGGAAGGTTTAAGGGGGAATGAGGGAATTTTGAGGGTGGGCTGACCTAAATCCACTACAGTCTCCTCCTTATGGCTTATGGTCTAATGTTGAGCTCTAGCTACAGCTGGGCAGATGCTTTACAGATGAAGCAAACTTCCCTTTTCCTGCAGATAAACAAGACGCTGTCCAAAAAACTCCAGAAAGGACAGCGTCGGGAGGGTAAAAAACAAAAAGTGGCCTAAAAAGAGAAAACCATGCAGTAAGAAGTGAGAAAGAAAGCAGGACAGGCAAGACAGACCAACAGAAAATTAAAGAAACAGAAGAGGGGAAAAGGAATGCACAAAAAGGAGGGAGGAGACAAAAATCATAAAAGAAAACAAGAACGAACAAAATATAGCTAAAAGTCTTGAGGAAATTTGATGCTTTAAAGGAACAATTCACCCCAAAAATAACATTTAGCCATCAAGTACCACATTTTACTGCTTCAGAGTCATTTGTTACTGATTATTTTTCCCTCCAGTGAGCTGAAGCACTGCAACTGGGTCATTTGAACTTGAAAACCCGTGAATGATTCAGCCAGATCAGATTAAAAAAAATGATTCAAAAGAATCAAATGACTCAAAATAATGATTAGTTGATCAGTCATAGCTACTCATCTCACAAATACTCAAAGATAAGCGTCATGCTTTGCACTTTTTCAGTTAATTACTTCAATTTTGATTTGTTCCAAACACAAAGGTGGCAAAAGGATTCATAAAACTTGGAATACAGGGCCACAAGGTCCACTGAAGTGCTTTGAAACACAGCGTTATTCTGTTAAGGTCATTTCAAATGAAACAGGAATACAGGGTGGGACCTGTCAAGCAGTCCCGCCCCCTTTTTTAAATAGCCAATAGCATTTTGTTTATATCACAGCTTGGGCCAGAGCTAGTGTTGTCAAGTCTACGGTTTTCCCGCAGAATTGGGCGGAATTGGGCGGAATGTCCACAGGTTTAAGTGACCCCAGTAATGGCATACTTAGCCCCCGGAACTTGATGTTTTATGGGGACCCACCCTCGAAATGCGATTGGAATAGTTTTGAGAAGCAATTGTGCGGGTTTTGTTGTGAAAACCGTTGAGCTCGGTAAAGCCGCAATTGACAGCGTATAACAGTCACAATTTTATCCATATTTCTATAAAATATAACATTCTGTGTAGAATTCAAATGAGCCTGATACGTTTAGTGGTCTGCGCCAATTCACGCATATGATCCGCGTCTTTGGACCAGAGCAGACTGTATGCGCGCTGCCATTGTTCACATCATATAACTTGAAACCAGACGTCTTTCGACCCAATGGAAAGCATATTTGCACTGTCTGAATTGTTCCCTATCCCCTTTATACTGCACTGCATGACATTCACCATACAGAAAATACTAATTCTGTCAACAAGTGACTGATTTCAGCCTCAGATTCAGCGTCTATTTAAAGTGTAGGGGGCAGGGTGCTTCGGGTTCTAGAGAGCATTTGATTGGACAGAAAATTAGATGAGAAGCTGAAGTGCAGGGTGCTGTCATCAAAATCGTTGTTCCATATTGGTGGAAGTTAGAGGCTGAAGTCCAGACAGCTTTTTTGTTTTTCAAATGGGTCCGATACGTTCGACCCAATGAAAAAGCATTTGTAGGGACGTTCCAAAAGAAAGTGAGCAACTGAATCCCTTCACGAAGGGCCCTTCCAGAAGTCCGTTAGTGAAGGGAACATTCAATGGTCACTTCACGGAAGTGATTTCTGTTTGTGATCATATGATCTTCAGTTAGGAACTTGTGCGATGCATCTTAAAGCAAAGTTGGGATTGATTTCGACTTCACATACAAATGGAAGTGGAATAGAGTAAATTTGTCTTTATTTTAATGTAATACAAACTATTTTTTGTCAGTGATAGAAATATGATTTAAGACGGTAGAGTAAGCAAGTTTAAGCGTTTGAAAAAGTATAATAGTAAATACAGTGGCATAACTTAAAAAGTTGGTGGGACAGTGTGTGTTTGGGGGCGGCGGGAGTTGAGGGGGAAGTGCGAACAACAGATTCCAGTGCCATATTGCATCTTATTTAACAGAAAGGAACGTTTAATCAGCATTAGATATGTCCTTGCCGTAAAATGTTCAAAAAAGTGGTGGGGACAATATCGACCCTGGCAAAAAGTAGTGGGGACATGTCCCACCCATAAATTACGTGCATTTTGCATCATTGGCATCGCCTGGCGCAAAATTCACCTCTATTCGCGTCTTTGCATTGACTTTGTATGTAATCTACTTGCGCGAATAATTAAATTTGAGTTTGGTGTGAAAACATCATCAGATTTAAATACTTATATCTTGTAAATGCGAATTATGTCATTGTTTTGGAGCACAATAGCTGATATATAACCTTAAAGGAGAAGTCCACTGCCAGAACAAAAATTGACAGGTAATGTACTTACACCTTGTCATCCAAGATGTTCATGTCTTTCTTTCTTCAGCCATAAAGAAATTATGTTTTTTGAGGAAAACATTTCAGGATTTTTCTCCATATAATGGACTGATATGGTGCCAGATTTTGAACTTCCAAAATGTAGTTTAAATGCGGCTTCAAACGATCCCTAATGTAGTTGTAAACGATCCCAGCCGAGGAAGAAGGGTCTTATCTAGTGAAACGCTCGGTTATTTTCATAAAAATAACACAATTTATATACTTTTTAATGTCAAACGCTCATCTTGTCTCACTCTGCCTGAACTGTTTTTGTTCCGGTTCATGACAGTTAGGATATGTCGAAAAATTCCCATCTCATGTTCTCCCTCAACTTCAAAATTGTCTTATATCGCTGTTTTACCTTTTTTTGTTGAGGGTGTTTGATCTACTTCGCATGTTCACTTTGCAAAGACTGGGTCGGTACTTCTGCAGCGACGTAGGATGATTTTGAAATTATTTTTGAAGTTGAGGGAGAAAATACAATTGGAGTTTTCATCATCCCCTAACTGTCTTGAGCCAGAATACACAGAGTTCAATGAGAGCAAGACAAGACGAGCGTTTGAGATTAAAAAGTATTTCAATTTTATTCTTTTAATGAAAATAACCGATCGTTTCGCTAGATAAGACCCTTCTTCCTCGGCTGGGATTGTTTACAACTGCATTTGGGATCGTTTGAAGCCACATTTAAACTGCATTTTGAAAGTTTAAAATCGGGGCACCATATCAGTCCATTATATGGAGAAAAAAACTGAAATGTCTTCCTTGATGTCTTCCACATTATAAAGAAAGTCGTATGGGTTTGAAATGGCATGAGGGTGATTAATTAAGACAGAACTTTCCCTTTTACTCAAGGAAGAGATCCAACACAAACACTTGACAACAAAACAAAATACAGACACTCCTAATCAGAACAACACAATGTATAAATAAGCAGTCACTGCAGATGCTACGCAGAAATATTTTGTTGTTAATAACGAATTCAGCCGTGTAGAAAATGTTTAGCTCTTTTCTTTCTTGCCCAAAAGTCTGTGATTATCCACAAGATTCCACTGAGGTTTGTGTAGTCTATGGTCCAGTAGACGCAGTTTTACTAAACCACAGAAAATTACTTTCCCGCATTCTCTTATTAGTGGTTATTCTGCCGAATCCCCACCCGTCTTTTCTCCAACTCTCTAAAAAATCATTAAAACTTATGCATCAATTCCGTATATATATTTCCTTCCTTATTTTCATCTCCCAGTTCACATTGTCTACCTCCCTGTCTTGTGCAAATAAAAAAGCACTTTCTTATCCTCCTTTCCTCCTGTCTGCCTGGCAGTACCTCAAAGGAAAACATATGGCTATTGAACGATCCAAACCAGAGCAGAACTCAAACTGAGAAAGCGAGCTGTGACAGTGGGAGAGGGAACGGCCAGTGGAATGCGAGTGAAAAAAAACAAGAGAAAAAGAAGCGTGCTTGAAGCAAAAGAAGAATAAGCTTTAAAGGAGAACTGCTGCATTTTAATGAACGTGAACGTGGCAAACCAGACAGCAGGGTAACCATATCTGCAGACTTACCTCAGACTGTTAGGTCACAATTGTTTGTGTAAGTTC
This sequence comes from Labeo catla, assembly GCA_012976165.1. Classification (NCBI taxonomy): domain Eukaryota; kingdom Metazoa; phylum Chordata; class Actinopteri; order Cypriniformes; family Cyprinidae; genus Labeo; species Labeo catla. The sequence continues at coordinate 37,833 of VONZ01000015.1, read as the reverse complement.
ATGCCCTGTGATGACATCCACCCTATTTTCTTTATCCTTTCTTTTTTCTTACATGTGTTTATCACATAGTCAATACAGATTAAATTGAGAAGACATAAAAGGGAGTTCCAGGGTGGTGAGGGTCTCTTTCTTTGGCTCTATAAATGCTGGCCAAATACTGGAAAACTGTACTGTATATCTGAGCATCAACCCTTGACTCTTTCTTTTGTGATCACAAGGAAATGACAAACCAAGACCTTTAACAAACAAAGGCAAATTTAATCAGGACAACCTAGGCTGGGGCTCTAAATTGCAAATATAGCAATCAACACATTTCTTCAGAAACATGCTGAAGATGCTTCAAGAAGGGCGTTCTTTTATCTTACATTTACTTCTAGCTGTCTAAGTGGTCTACACTGGCATTTCCACATGCAACTTGTTAGCTGTGTGTCAATTCTGCTGACAACCATTTAGACACACTTTATGAACAGCAGACATGCATTCAGAAGAAAAATATTTACTGGAACTTATGGTGCAAACAAGTCATAAGGAGCCAAACAAAAAAGAACTCCTGACAGCAGCAACATTTGGGAAACTTCTGGGATGATTCTGGAAAATCCCTTGTGTGCTATGAAAATGTTATACTGTACATGACTAGCAACAAGTTGAAATAAAAAAATCTTAGACTTTAGATAATTTAGACTCAATTTACTCAATTAATTTCAGTAGCATAATCACCATACCATAATTCTAAAATGCTGAAACTAATAATAATAAAAAAAAAAAGCAAGCGTGTTAAAAAAAAAAGGTAGTTCTTTTACTAGTAGTTTCTCATTAAAGTGGGTGTTTCACTTACTTGGGTCTTCATTAGGAAGATACTGAGGTTCATCTGTGGGTTCCTGAGGGATCTGCGGGGTCTGAGGGACTGGAGGCGTCACGGTAAGCTGGAAGATACGTCTCTCGTGCAGGCCGCAGTAGTGATGGTGGAGATGACAGGAGTACAGCCCCTGATCCAGGGGATGGATGTCTGAGATGATCAGAGAGAAATCTCCCTGCGAGAACGCTGTGGCAGAAATATTCATCTTTTGCTGAACAAACAGCGGTCCGTAGTGACGCCTCTCACCAGAGGCGTACAGGTCGATGAGCCGATCGGCACGGTCGTGTCGGACCCCTGGAGGTTGACGGTCCCAGTGAACCACTTGTTGTTGGTCCTCCTGACTGTTGCCCTCTGTCCAGATGGGCCGGCGGTTAACGCAAGGGAGAACCACCGTGCTGCCCAACAGAACCACATACACTGCCTTCTGACCGTCCCAAAACCGCCTCTCCTTACGTGCTGAGAGAAAACCACAGCTGGATGAGTATGCAACATATATATATTTGCAAAAATGCAAAAAAAAAAATGCTGCTGGGGTGTACAAATGCATAAATCTGTGCTCTTTGGATGCACAAATGTGTTGTTTTTAAAACTTTATAGCCATCTGAATAAAGGCTTTTTATATATTTTCACATTATTTGGGTGCCTTGGACTTTTGAGTTTTTAATGCAACATATATATATCATATATGGACCATTCTACAGAATTGGTGCAAACTGCTGTCCCACAGCCAAAAAAAGCACATTTAAAAAGCATTTATGTATTCAAATCTTAGATGTTTACTAAGATCCTTATATCATCTATTGAAACCCACAATAATATTTAAAATATTAGTAAACTTAATATATATCTAAAATCATAATTTATTGGGTACTTTCAATTGGGAGATGGCTGTCCCAAACCCTAACATCTATATTTTAACTTATGAAAATTATATTGAAATAATTGTTGTATTTTTTTTTACCAATGTTGTTTTTAAAATTATCTTTTTGATTCTTTAAAAAAGAAGTAAAAAAATATATTTTATATTTTCTTTGTAAATTCTGAAACTTTATGTAAAAAAAAAATTTGTCATGTCAATATTGAAACAGTGTATGTTTTAGTCTGAGACTGATTTTAACTACACACCTACATTTATGATCAGGAATTATTCCTGTGTCCTTCTCTCTCAGTTACAAGGTGTGAGTAGATAAATGTGTTCAAAAGTCTGGATAATCTGTTTTGGGAGTTATTCCCTAACATTTAGTTTTTATGTGTGTACCACTGTTCAGAACTGTGCTAGCTAATCATGTGCTGATTAGCATTTTTGAAGCTGAACTGTCTAAAATTGCCACTACTAAAACACTTATTACCAAAACATTTGGTGGCATTTTGGTAGTAACATCTTTGTTTTTTTGGGGTGTTATGCCATAAAATTGTCACTACTGTACCATAATAATGGTACAGTAGTGAACCAAAAGAACCAAAACATGTCATCATTGATTCAATAGTGACAAAAAAGGAACACATAATCCTTTATTTGGGGGAAATAAACTAAATTTTAGTACAGTTATGCAAATTATTAGTAATTTAGTATGTTTTAGTAGTGTTTAGTATACCAGTTAAAATTCTTGTAATGTGATGTGGTCGCTACCAAAACATTACTGTCACTACCGAAAATGTGCAGTCACTACCGAAACATGGGATGTTTTGTCAAAAATAAAGTATACTGAATGATCAACTAAGATGTTATGATTGCTTTTGGTTCAATGTATATTCAAACTAATGAATCCTTAACTTTGAAATCATTAGGATCAACTTTTTGTCTTTTACAAAGAATGTAGATATAAGCAAAATCTTAAAAGGTCAATATAACCCTTCTAATTAAATTATTATTACTGTGTTTTGGTAGTGAAAATTTTAGGGGGAAAACAAATATTCCAAAACTTTCTGAATATACAATATGAGAATTAATTGCACAATTACTAAAAAAAAGTGTACCTTAGATGTTATACAATTTGCATGCAAAAATACATTTCTTTCAAGACATTTCCAACTATATATGATGATAATAAGACAATAAGAACTCTTTCTTAAGCACCAAATTAGCAAATTAGAATGATTTCTGAAGGATCATGTGAAAATCAGCATCACAGGAGTAAATTACATTTTAAAACACATTAAAATAGAAAACAGTTATTTTAAATTATAATAATATTTCACAATATTACTGATTATACACTCTCTACATATATTTTGAAAGGTTGGTAACTGGAGATGAAAAGAAGTGTGCAAAATTCTCTTTTCAAATAGTCTTCACATTCTTTCCATTCTTTAATCAGCAGCCAGCTCCTTATTTGGCATGAACTTGAGCAGTCTGATCAAGACGCAGGTTAAATGCCAAGAATAGCCAGACAAAAACCTCCTCTGAAATATGAAGTGAATTTACCAACCTGATTTGGTGACATTAAGCTGAACTTTGATTGACTCATATAGGTGGCAGTAATGATGATGCAGGTTACAGGAGTAGATTCCTTTGTCACTCATTGCAACATCTGTATGAACCCAGAAAAAATTTACTCATTTATATAGAAAAGAAACATTTGGACTTTATGTGAAGGTTATATACTGTAGTCCTTATGTAGTTTGAATACATGAGCAGTTTGAATTGATTTGATGTTCTGAGGGATATCGCTATTATGTGGTGCACTGACAGACTAGTGGCTGCTAAAAAAGTACCTCACCTTTGATTACCAATGAGAAGTTGCCATCCTTAAAAGCAGTCTTGGGCATGTTAATACGTCCCTGGTTGTAGCCATTGTAAATGCGCTGGTCTCCAGCAGAAAACATGTCTATAACACGTTCCATTGCATGGTCTGGACCACTACGAAGTAAATCCCAGTGTACTACCCTTTGGCGGTCCTTTAGGCGGTCTTGGGTCCACACCATGCGCTGACTATGACATTGCAATACCGCCTGAGATCCTTGGGGGGCGCTGATATTGTACATGGCCACCACTACGCCACTGCCATCACTTTGGCCTAGCGCTGAAACACAAAGAACCGGTTTCCCATACACAGATTAGGCCTAATCATTGAAAAGCACTATCATGTGTGATTACCCAAAGTAAATTGAGCAGAACTGTTGTTATCAACCATATTTTGCTACAGCAACAGTCAAATGGTGTTTGAAGTAGTTCCAGCATTCCTGGAACTAGTCCTGCAGCTGCAGAACTACTGTTTAAAAGTTTGGGGTCGGTAAGTTGAATGTTTTTAAAAAGAAGCCTCTTATTCCTCTAAGGCTGCATTTATTTGATCAAAAATACTTTTCAAAGGGAACCCCAGGTGAAGGGAAGCCATGAAAGATTTACTGTACATTATATTTAAAAATCCACATCATTTTATAATATTTTGGACTATTGGGGGCGCCATTATTTTGATTATGTCAAATAGTTGCATTCAGTGAGCTACTGTCGTTACCTGTTGCTATATTTCCGCAACACGGAAAATAAAATACTTATACGATGACCACAGCTACTGAAAGAGCTTACAGGTGGTGATGGATATAAGCGTAGGCTTAAAACGAATGCTGTACCATTCATTTTTACCCAAAAGGAGTTTAAACGCCCCTGGATATCGAGTGAAATCCACGCTGAGAAACTTCTTCAGTGGCTGCAGTGTCATGACAAGCGTCGACATGTTTACATCATGCCAGGATGGCATCTAGCGTGTCTTGTTTCTGCCATTTGTAAATGCTTTCAGTAACTGTGGTTTACTAAAAGCCTCAAGGGCATCAGGGCTAAAGTGGAGAGAACAAAGACGCTGATCTTTAGAAAGTTTAATTCATCCACAGGCATCTCCCCATTCTTTCTCCTCTTCTTATTACTAGGAAAGACTTGCATCGCTTCTCTTGTTGCCCTTCAACTGAATTACAATTAAAAGCTGCACAACATGGCATTGTGTCAGTATTTTGTTTTCCAAGTTGTGCTGAGGCAAAAATATCAACAGGTAGTGCCAGTAGCTCACCGAGTGCAACTATTTTATGGCGCCACCCATAGTCCAAAATATGTATAAAATGATGTGGATTTTTAAAAAACCATAAATCTTTCATGTGTTTTCTACTACATATTTCAGTAAGAGACATTATTTACATTATATTAAGCCATACAAGTCTAATTAAATATTAATGTTTTAAACTGTAATTTTAAATTACATGTGGTTTATAAAATACTATTTTAAATTACATTAAATACATCTTTTGTAACAATGTATTTGTCATTATGTCACAATTTAATGCATGCTTGCTAAATAACATGAATGTTTTTTTTTAACTTTTGAATGGTAGTGTCTATTTTTGGATATTTATACTATCATTTTAAAAAGTAATTAGTTATAGTTACCTCTCACAAATGAGTTAGCAACTGAGTTACATCATTATAAAAGTAACTAATTACCAGGGAAAGTAACTATTGTGTTACTTTTAAAAAAAAAAAAAAAACATGTCAAATAACGTGGATGCTCCCAATATTAAATATGTTGAATGAAATTTAAATGAAATTAATTACATTTTTAGTTTATTCACCAGACTAATATTAAATGGCACAGTTTTTTAAACATCTTAAAGTACATTTAGCATCAGTCAGTCAAGCGTTATAATATGACATTATGATAATTTAGCATTAAACTTTAGTAATGAGAACTTTAGTAATTAGAATAACCATGTACGAATGCATATTTGTCATGTTGACTGAACTTAGGACTGGTAGTGGTGCTTAAGATATTGTTTGTAATTTAGTGTTTCTGTAAAAAAGGGGAAAAAAACTAAAAATAATACTGATTAAGATCAACTACTATGACTTCTACTACTGATAACAATATAAAACGCACAAAGGATTAATGAGCGGCTGGGTTCATGAATATTAATCACGGTCTGCGTTCGCTCGAGCTGATTTGCTGAAATCAAAAAAGGAAAGATAATAGGTGAGCGCCAGCCAATGAGATTGCCGTTTGCGCATTAGTTCCGCCCACTACCAGAGAAACCGGCAGTTCTTAAAAGCTGAAGAATTCCAAAGGAACTTTGTTATTTTGAAAGAAAAATACAACAAAGAATACCGTTTACATGTAGCGCGTCAATTCTGCAAGGTATAAGACTCTCTGGCTCTGTATCTTTCTTTGTGTGTGTGTGTGTGTGTACTTGTTTTTGCTATATTGTGGGGACCAAATGTCCCCACAAGGATAGTAAAACCTGAAATTTTTGACATTGTGCACAATGTTAAAAAATTATTAAAAATAGTAAATGATGTTTATCTGAAAGTGTAACAATGCAAACATGTTTCCTGTAAGGGGTAGGTTTAGGGTTAGGGTTGGGTTAGGGGATAGACAATATAGTTTGGTCAGTATAAAATCTATAGAGGTCTATGGAAAGTCCCCACAATTCACGAAAACAAACGTGTGTGTGTATGTGTGTGTGTGTGTGTGTGTGTGAGACAAAGCGACGGTTAACTTAGTTGTGTGACTTCACACTAGAGTTTACGGTTCTTCAAATACAGGTACACTGCACATCTATTCAGATGCCGCATTTTATAGTCAGTAACGGCGTTGTAACGGGGGAAACAGTAAGTCGTTTGATTACTCATTACTGAAAAAAGTAATGCCTTTAGTAACACAGTTTATTTATAACGGCGTTATTTTCATCACTCATTAATATGCTTAATACATGTTTGATTAAAACTGTATAGTTTTAAGATTCAAGTAATGTGCTTACCAGGGCTGAAGAGGAATAAAGCCAGAACTGTAAAATAAGCAAACAGAAAAATTTGTTAAAATGAAACACATAAGCCACGTTATGTTTTTCTTGTTTTTAATGTTTTCCTTCCCACTAGGTTAAAGACTCGAAATATATACCATATGGGATTTATGACTGTGTTTTTAGAAATAACTGCTTAGACAATTAGCTCTGAAAAATCCACATGCACTTAAGCAGCACTGTTAATCTGACAGGCAGGATGTTTTAGGTCTTCTGAGCACAATATACTGTATGTATAATATGTGAAAAATGCAGCAATACACAAAGAAATAGAGAAATGATGGATAGCCGTGTAAGTTTCTCTGTTTGTATAGCAATTCTTTGTCAGCAAACATTTCAGGAAAATGAGCAACACCAATATTTTGCGGCCCTTATGCCTGGAAGTACTATTTATGGATGTTTGGATGAGTCTGTAACCCTCAGAAATAAACACCTCTTTGTGCGTCTAAGAAGAATCAAAACACTCCTGCCTAATAAAACATTCCTTTGTAATATCTGGTAAACTTTAGACTTAGAATATAAACATTTAACTAGATATTACCTAAGACCAAATTATTCTCAATCACTGAAAATTTTGTCCTAAAGGGACAGGTCACCAAAAAATAGAAAAATACTCGAAATATAAGTAACAATGTTTGATTTGCGAACAACACAGTCATATGAATTCATACAGGTTTGAAACACTATTAGTGTGAGTAAATGATGACCATTTTAATTTTATGACTAAGGGAGTGGTTGGATAGTTTCAGATCCTCCTGCATTAAAAGGGTCTGGGGAAAATCCTCTCCCTTAGTCTTAAACTGGTAACATTTTCTGTTCTCCCTTTTCATTTTTTTTTTAAATATGAGAGATTTATATAAAATGGTTTAGTTCCTTTTTTTTTAATCTATACACACACAACCCACATGCTTAAAGTAATACGGTACAAAACACAAGCAGACATTTTAACGTTTCACAGCCATGTGAAACACACTTAGCATTTCGTGAAAATTCAGAGCAATTTAGGCCTTTTCGCACAGCTGTCTTTAACAGCTGTGACTACCATTTAGATGACTTAACCACGGGAGCAGTAACTGGTCAGTGTCTGTTCCAAAGTGGCAGTTCCTCTGAAAGAGCAGTCTAAAATAATGCTTTTTAGAGACTTTGACAATAAAGAAAGAAATTCATCACAGCTAAACTGCACAGCAGGGTTTCATCTCCATATGGTCTTTTAGGGTTGTTGCATGTCATAATAATTTTGTGTCAGATGAGAGAAAAAAATACTTTTGCAAATGTACAGCAAATCCTGAGGGCATTAGAAAGGCAGTAATAAGGATGTGTTAGAAGCCAGAGAAACCACAAACATCAGAGCGATAGGCAGAGGAGGAGGAGGGAGAGGGTCAAGGGTTTGGAATCTGCTGAGGAAGCACTTTGAAATGCAACGACTTGTCCGTTTGCTCATATATCTGGATTTCATTCACACATGCACACTCATATTCACACAAACATGTTGAGGGCAAAGCTACACCTGCACATGAGACTGGAAACCTACAAAACTGCATCTCTCTTTCTATATCTGTCTTATACACTACCAGTCAAAAGTTTTTGAACAGTAAGAGTTTTAATGTTTTTTTTAAAGAATTTTCTGCTCACCAAGCCTGCATTTATTTGGTCCAAAATACAGCAAAAGCTGTAATATTGTAAAACACATTTACTATTTAAAATAACTTCTTTCTATTTGAATTTATTTTAAAATGTAATGTGATCAAAGCTAAATTTTCAGCATCATTACTCCAGTCTTCAGTGTCATATGGTCCTTCAGAAATCATTCTAATATGCTGATTTGCTGTTTAAGAAACATTTATTATTATTATTATTATTATTATTATCAATATTTAAAACAGTCAAATACATTTTTTCAGGATTCAAGATTCAAAGATCAGCATTTATCTGAAATAAAAAGCTTTTATAACATTATACACATTTATAATGTTACAAAAGATTTCAATTTCAGATAAACGTGAAGAACAAACCTGAAAAAAATTCTACTCAGCTGTTTTCAACATAATAATAATAACAATAATAATAAATGCTTTTTGAGCAACAAATTAGAATATTAGAATGATTTCTGAAGGATCATGAGACTGGAGTAATGATGCTATAAATTCAGCTTTGAAATCATATTAATAAATTACATTTTAAAATATATTAACATAGAAAGCAGCAATTTTTTTTTTTTTTTTTTAAGTTTTTGCTGTACCTTGTATCAATTAAGCGCAGGCTTTGTAAGCAGAAGAGACTTTAAAAAAAAACAAAAAACTTTTGACTGGTAGTGTATTTTCCCAAAAATGACAATTCTGCCATTTATTAACCCCCTTATCATTATGACTGTATTTCTTCAGTGAAACACAAAAGAACATATTTTACAGAATATTCTCGTCCAAACAACATTGGGCCCCATTGGCCTTCATTGTATGAAAAATACTTTTTCATTTCAAGAACTGAATTACATTTAGACATTCTCATGCTGAAAAACTGCTGATAAAAGACAAAAAAAAGTGTGCTCAAGGAAAATTTTACATATCTTTCTTATCTGACATTCAATATTTCAAGAAGGAAAAAGGTAGGAGGAAAATTCTTTTTGGGTGAAGTTCCCCTAAATGTGAACTATTTTGTGTTGATGAAGGCAGCAGTTTTGAAAAATACAATTATTCATTTTTTTTTCAGTCCGTTTTAAAGTGACAACTCAGTATTGGTTAAGAGTTGATCAGAATGCTTACATGCATAAAAAAGCTTAGTTTCTACACATTGGGTTTAAATGTTAAAAAGGATTTTATTAACTTTCTGGAACTCTCACTCTCCCTTTTTACAGAAAATGTTGAACTCTGACGTCAGGGCTCAGATGTTCTTTTATGACATTCATGGAACACAGCTTCAAAGGAACTGAATATAATTGAATGAGGAACTGTGTTTTTAATGATGGAAATGATTTCATAAATAGTTCTACACCTACAATTAACCAACGTTCTCAATCTCAGCCCAGTAGAAAACTCACAGCAGTGCTGTTTGGTTATTGCTTGCCTTGCAGCCAAGGTTTGTTTACATGGGTTAAATTAGGTAAGACTTTTGTTGTCTTACAGACCTGCTGAGTGTGCAGAATCATAATGCTATGGGATTTTCCACTCAAAACAAAAAACTACAACAAAATGTCTAGTGTATTAATTTAAGCTGGTCAAGAGAGGGAATAAAGTGAATAGTGGACATTTTAATGTAATTCACTGTATGCAGCATCCAGCAGTCTGGAGGAAAAGACATGTATAATTTAAACGGTTTTAGAGTTTAGTTTACACTGAAACATTAAGCTATAATTTAAAATAAATGGCCAATCCAGTAGTCTTAACTGACCAAAATTGGTTGATCATCTGGTTAATCATAAGTTTACAATACTGACTCAACCTCTGATAAGATGAGTAGATCTGCATAATTATACATCTACACTGTTTTTGAATAAAACCTTATGCCTTTGCCATTTGTCAACTGAATCACTCTGAGTCACTCCTGAGCTCTGAATATGCAATTCAAGGTCCAATATGTTAAGTAAGGGGAATTTTCTTGATTCATCTGTTTTTCAGTTCAAAGACCTCCACTATAATAAGCTTCAGCTCTATGTAAGCCATCACTGGATTAGACACAAGAAGAGAAAAACCAGGCTAACATGGACAAACATATCATGCTCACCACATTAATTCTTCTCCAAACAAAATAAAATGCCATACCACATCTGACATTTATTCCACAGAATGTCGAGAAATATTGTCATTTGCTTATTTTTATTTTATGTGCTTAACTTTTGGTGTCCATATAATGCAAACCAGTTCGTTGGGAGTAGAATCTTTTCTTTGGGTTAGATCAAAATAAAGTCATCATGCATGCACACGAGTTTGAAGTTATCTGCCCAGATGGTTTTGACATTTGGGTCTGGGTCTCAGCAGAGCAAAATACAGACTGAAAAACGATTACATGACATTATAAAACGTTTAAACAGCAGAGAATATTCGCAAACATTTACAGTGAATCTCAAGAGACATGCAAAGATACACACTCAGGTGAGAAGACTGACATGTTTCTTGCACACCGTATAGCCTATACACGGACACTTTGATACCCAATTTATCATTTTAGACGTCTGTTTAAATATAATAGACCGTCTTTATTTATTTATCTATTCTTCTCTCAGCTGTCAATGTAAACAAATCCACAATAAAACATAAAGAACGACAGAGACTTTGTCTTTGGAAAGCCTGCAGGTAAATCAAATACTCACGTTGAGACAAGAAAAGCGCTTGAGCGCACAAGGGCACAGCTAAGTTCTTCATGTCCGTTATCCTCTTGGGTTAATCACTCTAGGATGTGTTGAAAGCAGTGTAAAGCAGAATTAGCAGGCTTTGACAAACTTCTGTCGCGAAGGAAGACTTGCTGTTTGTCGACCAGCGACATCAGCAGCGACGGCAGTCTGCTCTACAGACCCACCTTCAGTATTCACGCTCTCTCCGCCTGGCCAGCCCCCTTTAAACACGAACAACAAACCATTCAGCTACTGTCTTTGTTCATATCCTCGTAATCCCTCAGAGATATAAAATATAAAGAATATTTGCTGATGACTCACGTTTTTGCCAGCAAATATGAAAATCTCAAATGCTTAAAAGAAAATTAAATGCGCTGCAGCAAAAGCCCTAATTCCTTACACGATTTTGTTTTCGGAATTTGTGTAAAAGTTTAAACAATGTTAAAAGTTTTATATGAGAACCAGTGTTGGAAGGTTACTTTGGAAATGTAATAGAGGGTTTGCACTTACGGTCAGTTACCCGGATGCGCGTCATATTGGCAATACTCGGATGTAAACAACAGCATGGATTGTATGGTTAATGTACTACTGAATATCTTGTTCTGCTAATTTATGCTTTCTAAACCATGGAAAAACGTGTGGAAGCTCCTAAATCATATAGAGAAGGACTCAGTAAGCAGGAAAGAGCGCAATATTTTGACAATGTAAAGTTAGGTGCTAAAGATACCAACGAGCAGAACTGATTAAGGTATTAGCCTAGTATTTCACCTACCTGACCAGAAATAAGAACAAACACAGATGTTGTCAAGGTTTTTTTCCCTGGAAATCCTGGTTCAGTCTGGCCAACCACAAAGGCCTTTTGTTCCTCAGACTGCTTTTTGCACTCTTCTCCTTGATTTGTTTTAACTTTTGGCAGTCTATAGTACTTCAAATGTTTTTCCCTGTCCGATGACAAAAATGTACCATTTTCAGTAGCAATTATCAGCAAAATATGGAAGTTTCATTCAGGTCAGTGGCATATTATTTACGTTCAGTGCCACCAATATGGCCGATTGATGTTGTGATTGGTGTTATGAAAACACTCTATAGGCTACAGATTACAAGTTACCCTATTTAAAACGTAACAAGTAGTAATCATAAATTATATATTGTTTGAAAGCATAAACCTCAAAAAGCTAAAACCTCAAAATTCATCATGTGAAAACCATTTTCAAATAGGCCATTGTGTTACCATGGAAATGCCACTTTAAAATCTTTTGGCAGTCTCCTCCCCGTTAGTGGGTGGCGTCAAGTGTCATATTACAAAATGTATTATGGTATTTTACAATCAAAACATTTTGTGATAGGAGTAATATTGACAGAGAATTTGATTTGTGACAGAAAAATGCATTAAAAAAATGAATGGAGTTTGCATGGAACCCGATCACTATTTGTGGTATATAACGCCCAAAATAAAATCTTACTGTAACCTCAATTTTCTTTTATATCAACTTCAAATTTTGGAACATAACTTATTTAGACATAAGGCTTTAACTTTATAGCAATTTTGAATTCAAAAGTATTATGCAAAATATTCATTTTATATAAAATAAAAAAAATCAGTACAGTGCTTTTTCTTTTCAGTAAATTTAAACTTCTCGATACTTCTCTAAACTTTTCGATACTTTCAAATTTTGACATAATTCCACTTCTTCTGATTGTCTTCTTTAAAAAAAATGTTAAAAAATGGGGGGTGACATCTAAGAGGTTAAATTAAAGTAACTGATTACATTTGATTTGATTACTTTTCTAAATTTCTAATGAACGTATTCAACTGCTATTATTTTTTTTAACATTTAAAGCAGGCAGCGTTAACCTTACAGTGGGACTCAACACTGTCAGACTTTCTAAATACTTCACCACTTGAATTAAGATGACAATAATTTAATTGTCAAGCACGCAGCCAACATGAAATCAGACTTTAGCACCTTTGTTTAGTTTGAGATCATTCTGAGATTAAATACTGATTTAAAATTTTACAAGAAATAGTTTAATAGCTACGATACTGTTTTTGAAATCAAATCAAATCTGACAAAAACACTGGCATCTAACAGTACCTTGGGTTAATATCCATTAACCCAAATAGAAAATGATGAAGTTTTCAAATAAACATATCCTATTCTGTGTCCTTAAACCAGACCTGAAACATTGGTTTCTCATCTTTTAGAGAGTTAATGCAATTTGGGGAGAAAAAAAAAACACTGTATGTGTGTGTGAGAGAAAATATTCAGACATAATCCCCTTCCCCTTGAAAATGTAATCGTTATCATTTTCATAACTGCAGTTCACATTTTTTTCTCAGTAACTGTAACAGATTACGTTACATTTAATGTGTAATTGAATTGCATAACTAAACGCTTACATAACTAAATTTAAATAAACGTTTGCGTTCCCCCAAAAAACTTTGCATTTGCTTGTAATTTTTTGCGTTGCCCAAAGAAACCTGAAAATATAGTTTCTCTTCCCACTTCATGTTATTTCCACCACAAATGTTTTGAGAGTGAATGCAAAGTTTCTCAAGGGAACTTTGCGAGAGAACGCAAAATATTGGAAAGCGAAATCTCTCGGGAGAAGGCGCTGAAACAATTTTTCCTTTCATCACATTAATTTTTCCTCCAATTTAGGGGAATCCACAGAAATCACTCTCACTTCATTCAACTAATATTTGCTGTGCCAAGTCGGCTTTAAATCTGTGCATTTGGTGACAGGTGAAGTATAAGTAGCATATTTTAACAGTCTTTGCGGCACAAAAATACACAAACTTGTCAGTAATTTTTTTTTATTCAAAAACGTATTTGTATCTCACAAAATCTATATTAATATTTTACAGATGATCATTCAGCTGCATAGTCTAACATACGGAAAGTGACATAAAAACCTGGTAATAATTAGTGAAGGTGGCCCCAGTCGCTGTTTCATCTGGGTGTTGGTGGTGTGTTTACAGGCGTTGCTCACAGCATGGTCATGAACCACAATGCAGACTCAGCTCCCGCAATGACCAATAAAACTCTAGGGGAACAAACGTTAAAACGTTAAAGACAGCCTCATTCTCCTAAGAAAGACGTCTGCTAAGTGAGAAGAGACAACTGTATTTTGTACATTTAAGTTACTTTAGGCTATAAAGATGTTGAAGCAGTTTCTGGCATTTATGCTCAGTTATCAGACATTTAAACATACTAAAAACTAATTTCAGAAGCTTATCCATTTGTAAATTGTAAAGAAGTCATAGGATGCAAAGTTCACTTTTGCATGTTGTTTAAACATTAATGTGTGTTGGCAGTGTATGTACACATGTACTCTATAGTGATAAAAATCCATGCAGTGGTTTTTAATTAATCTGTAATAATAATCTCCCCTTTTTTAAATCGAGCCATTTGATGCCTGTCGGTGTGGCATCATTTTTTTTTTTTTTTATAACTCATCCATTTAAATTATATTAAGCCTTAAAGTGCTGCATAATTTAGGGCGTGGCCACTTGAGTGACAGGTGGATTGCCGCTGCTGTCACCACTGTCGCGCTAAGCGGGCGTGGTTTCAGCAACCAGCTCCACCCACATCTCGCCTCTTTGCCCATTTTCGGTGGTCTGGGAGTGACGTGCAGTGACGCGATTCCAAGATGGCGACGGCCGACTGCCGCCCACTAAGAGCTTCAAAAATGCTCTTCAGAAACTTACGGGTGACGTCACAGACACTATGTCCATATTTTGACAGTCTATGGTCACTCCACAGTGAAAAGAGAGGGGCGGGGTGAGTAGAGCTCATTAACATTTAAAGCAACCTTGACCAGAAAAGGATAATTTTTGCAGAGCTAATTTTGGCAAGGTAAAAAGGGTGTTGTTTTACACAACAACTGAGAATTTTTAACCAAAGTATATCATAGACTTTTCATTAAGACCCTAAAGAATCATATCAACTTACGGAAAATGGGCGTCCGATGACCCCTTTAAGGTCTTGCGTCAGGTCTCATCCGCGTCCAGATGTTTTTAGCTGTACAAAACAGCTTGTTTTGCTGCTTTATATTGCAAATTGGTGTGTTTTACCATATTATTTTCATGTATTATTTTAATTAGAAGCACACTGGTTTTTAGTGCAAATAGTTTACTGCACATTGTTATTCTTCTTGTTATTTATGTTTAGCAGTTAATGAACCGGAAGTCGCGCCCATAGGCTTACTTTGGCATTAAAGAAAAAGGTGGATAAACACATGATACTGTAATACTTGATATAGCACATATAGTAGTACATTTATTTCTAAACAGTATACTCTCGGGCTCTTCTCATATTTGGGTTTACATAAAAATGATGATCCTAGTGATGATGGAAAAATAAGTTGCATGACCACACATCTCTCCATCAGCAGTACAAACAACATGTGATGTCAAAGATTTAAAAAAAAAAAGTAGATCTTTGCTGCCACCCTGTGGATACATGGAATATTGCAACTTCTCATTTGGTCCTCAGTATGATCCTGTAATTTTCTGCACTGCACTGCAGCCATGTTGCTGTAAAAGGTTACAAGAAAAATATACACAAATTGTAAACTAAACTTGATTAAGGTGAGACAAGGAGCATTCAGGTTTGCTTGGAAGGATATCAACATTTGGAGTTAACAAAGAGTTGAAGCAAAATGACAAAATGGACACATTTTGGCAGTGGATTTGGCATCTGAAGCATTTTAATTGGAAGTTTGCAGGTTGTGTTTTCTCTTTTTAAAAGCACTGTGCAAATTTGTAACCTTTAAATATTGAAGCTACATATGTAAACTAATCAAAATCCAGGGATAAGACATGGATTCAGCCCTTATTTTGATGTCAATAGACAAATCAGAGACAGTGCTAACCATTCAAATAGCAAAAAGAAACATAACAATCAAAAGGCATCAACAAAAAGGACATTTTCTACAAAATAAAGCAGGTTCAATAAATACCATATTTACAGAACACTGAAAAAACAAATGCATGCAAGTTGATTATTGTGGCGTTTGAAGCTAAAGTAGTCCACAGTTGTTCTTTTTTTCTTTTTTCATATCAAGTGTGATTCAGTAAATTCCTACAACCTAAAAGAGTAGGCGTTTCAGGAGCTACATCATCTAGCATTGCAAAAAAGCCCTTAGGACTCCGAGGTCAAATGAAATGACAATTCAGGTAATTTCTGAAATCAAGAGTGCTTTAGAGTTTATATTCATACTTTTTGTGAAAACAGACCTCCACAGGGCACGCAGTAGAGGTTAGAAGTTAGAAACAATGTCCCTTTTACTCTGCAAAAGCCGTGACCGGTGCGTCGTTAAATAAAAACTGACTCAAGTCTCGTTTTGTCAGACAGGTATTATACAAAATTAAAGTCTTTGTATATATGACCCTTTATATTCAATATTAAATTAGTGAATTATGATCATGGCTTTTAATAGCGTTCCACAGCGTTCTCCCTGGTTCTGCCTGTTTGTAGTTGAATCACTGAGTTGGACGTCCTCTTTGCAGTTGTAGTCTTGGACCAAAGACCTGGTTTAAGTCCCACCAATAGACCAGCTAATGGCATTAGCTTCATTTACGCAAACACTAAACTTCCCTAGAGAGAGAGAGACAGAGAAACAGAAAATTGTTAATATAAATAGCAAATTAATAATGTAACATCACCTTTTATTCCATTTCAAAGCAAATGCATAGCCTTTCATAACAACAAATCGTTCACTCAAACATCGAGGAACAATTAGAGACCTTCCACAAGATAAAAATAGATACAATACATGGACAAAAGTGAAAAACTCAGTACTCAGCATTCTAGATGCAGTCATTCTCTCTGAAGGTCCCATTCTCTAATAAACTCTGGGTGGAGACTGAGACTATTAGATAAAAGACACTGGGGACAAAAGCGCTGGATGTTAAAATGCCAACTTCCCATGAAGGCTGGACAATAGGGGCTTGGCTATCCTGTGTCTCACTGACTGAGATCACTGTGTCTCAATCTATTAAAAGCTATATCAGAAGAGCACATTGTCTTCTAATGGGCTGAGTCCGCACTGATGGCTAATGGCGTGCTACACTCTGCGGAGAACATTAACAATGAGGAGGTCACGCTGTGCGAGCATGTCTGGACAATAAGGGAGAGTTCTGTAACAATGAGCAGGAACAATCTGTCAGCAAGCTATTAGTGAGAAGACAAGAGTTAGAGGAGGACATACTAATGTCTGGTGTTGACATCTTTTTATAGCAAGTTTATAAGAATGGCTAAATTGCAATGTGCAGTTGGTGAAGAAAGACGAGGACTAAGGAACATGTCTGAATTGCTACTTGTGGATACATGACTGAAATTATATTTTGCATTAAAAATAAAACTTTTTTAGGATTTTCATGACAATATATTCTCAAATTAGAGCTGTCACTAATGATTATTTTGGTCATGAGTAATCAATTATTATTTTTTTAAGGTAATAACAGACTTAAGCTAACAATAGCCTTTAAAATCCCTGATGAAAAAAAAACAGCTAAAACCAGCCTAAGATGGCTGGCTGGTTTTAGCTGGTCATCAAGGCTGGTCTTAGCTGGTCAGGTAGAGAGACCAGCTGGAACAACCAGCTAAAACCAGCCTGACCAGCTTAGCCAGGCTGGGAGACCAGCTAAAACCAGCTACTTTCAGTTTAAATCAGCTAAGACCAGCCAACCAGCGTAAGCTGCTTTTAGCTGTTTTTTTCAGCAGGGATGACTTAAAATACATGTATAACAGCAATGAGCCAATATTTGGTTCAAATAAAGTATCAAAAGCAAGTAATCATATGGTTTTATTAAACAAAAATACATAAATGTATTATAGAACTATTGCACATTATGTATTATATCAAATGACTGCATAGGGCGCCAACGGCCTGACAATTGTATTTTTACGCTTAACATCGCAATCAAATCCTTGTTTAATATTAACTAAACAACTTTTCACTCAAATTTCTCATCCGTGGAATGCGCAACTTCTGCCATTTTGCCGGTTACTCGACATGGGCAAATTGCAGTCGATGATTTTTTTTTTTTTTACAAAATCGTGTATTAGGATTGAGTCGAGGAATCGTGACAGCCCTGCAACAAAAACTACTAACGTTACTGTTCAAATGTTTGGGGTTTATTTATGTCAAAGGAGAAGTCCACTTTCAGAACAACAATTTACAGATAATGTACTCACCCTCCCCACTAAACATTGGACGTCGGATAGACGTGCAGATCATGTCTATATTGGGTCCGTCGGTCCATGACCAATTATGGACATCTATTCGACGTCCAAACTAGGTCCACTATTTGGACGTCTATCCATTACCCAACTTGGACGTCATTTGGACGTCTATGGCAGTTGCAGTAAATGTGTTTTACAAAATAGAGCCTATCAACATGATTATATATATGAATACAGATTATTTATAAACAAACAAGATTTATTATCTGTATTACTATTTATTTATTTGGTAGCCCATATGTTTTTACAAAACAACCCCATCAATGGACGGAAATTGGACGTCCAAAAATGACATGGAAAAGACGTCATTACGACGTCACATTGCGCAGTGGGTCTTTTCATCCAAGATGTTCATGTCTTTCTTTCTTTCTTTAGTCGTAAAGAAATTAGATCAGGATATTTCTTCATACAATGGACTGATATGGTGCCCGGAGTTTGCCAACTTCCAAAATGCAGTTTAAATGCGGCTTCAAACGATCCCAAATGCGGTTGTAAACGATCCCAGCCGAGGAAGAAGGGTCTTATCTAGCGAAACGATCGGTTATTTTCATTTAAAAAATACAATTTAAATACTTTTTAACTCAAACGCTGGTGTTGTCTTACCCTGAACTCTGTGCATTCTAGCTCAAGACAGTTAGGGTATGTCGAAAAACTCTGACCGTATTTTCTCCCTCAACTTCAAAAATCATTTCAAAATCACCCTACATCACTGCAGAAGTTCCGACCCAGTCTTTGCAAAGTGAACATGCAAAGAAGATCAAACACCCTTAACAAAAAAGGTAAAACAGCGATATAGAACGATGTTTAAGTTGAGGGAGATAATACGGTCGGAGTTTTTCGACATACCCTAACTGTCTTGAGCTAGAACGCACAGAGTTCAGGGAGAGTACGACAACACCAGCGTTTGAGATTAAAGAGTATATAAATTGTATTATTTTTATGAAAATAACCGTTCGTTTCGCTAGATAAGACCCTTCTTCCTCGGCTGGGATCGTTTACAACTGCATGTGGGATCGTTTGAAGCCGCATTTAAACTACATTTTGGAAGTTCAAACTCAGGGCACCATATCAGTCCATTATATGAAGAAAAATCCTGAAATGTTTTCCTCATAAAACGTAATTTCTTTACGACTGAAGAAAGAAAGGCATGAACATCTTGGATGACAAGGGGGTGAGTACATTATTTGTAAATTGTTGTTCAGGAAGTGGACTTCTCCTTTAAGGATGCATTAAATTGGTCACAAATGACAGTAAAGGCATTTGCTATGTTACAAAACATTCATATTTCAAATAAATGCTGTTGTTTTGAACTTTTTATTTAATCAAAGGTACCTAAAAAAGCAGAACTGATTTCAATATTAATAAAAACAAGAAATGTTTCTTGAGCACTAAATCGTCATGTTACAACAATTTCTGAAGGATGATGTGACACTACGTTTCCATCACCTTGTTTTTATGCGCATTTTGAAGTATCGCATCAAAAACGAGTGATGGAAACACCGCATTTCGAATAAAAATCCCTTAATTCGCAAAAACGTTTTTGTATGCTCGCTTGAAGTGGTTGTGTGAAAAAGGTTTAATGTGAATAATGGGAGATCAAAACGCATTTGCCGAATAAATTCCTCCATATGCATCAAAAAAGTCCTGTGACTTTGCGGTATGGGACGGCAAAACCCGTCTAACCAGTGGACCGATCTCGTTCCACAGCATCTGAAATGTTGTTATGGTCATTCTGAAATGCCTGAGCAAAGTCTGTCGTCAAAGTATTTCTGTATAATTTCCACCCAGAACTGTCTTACATGACTGCGTTCCCAAACAGCAGGCATTCACCAAAAGAAATGATCATATTTAATGTGTATCATCCGCTCTCATGTTTTTTGGTCGTTCAAAAGCTTAGGATCAGTAAGATTTTTAATGTTTTTTAAAGAAGTCTTTTTTGCTCAACAAGCTGTGTTTATTTGATAAAAAACACAAAAACAGTAATATTGTAAAATATTATTGCAATTTAAAAGTGATAGACTTATATTTTGAATAAATGTTGTTTTTTTCAACTTTTTATTCATCAAAGAATCCTAAAGACAGCATCACAGTTTCCAAAAAAATATTACGCAGAACAGTTTTTTTTGATCAAATAAATGAAACTTTGATGAGAATAAGAGACTTCTTTAAAAACATTAAAAATCTGATTCCAAACTTTTGAATGGCAGTGTGTTTTATTTTTATACTTTTGATTTTGAAGTGAAATATGACCTAAATATGTGAAATATTAGCTTTGTTTGTAGACTTACGATGCTGTCAGTGTTGAATTGAGCACCATGGTAGCACGTATCCTGTGCAACTGAGCCACCGTCAGTTTCTTGTGCTGCTGATGTGGCTGCTGGGACAGCACCAAGTCACGCTTTTCCTCCAGACCACCAGAGGGCCTTGTCTCACTCTCTCTAATCTCACAGTCCGCCTGGCCATTGGGGCAGCTGAGGGTCCTTTGCACATGCCTGGCCTCTGCTCTCCTAAGAGTGTTTGTCAGTTTGCCCGACAGTGTGTTAGGGTCTTCATGGAGGTCTTCCTCGTCCGTCTGGTATAGCTCCGTGCTGTGAGACGTCTGTTTGGCGAGGTGTGTCAAGCTCTTGCTCATATTGTTCCTGCCAGAGGGACGGAGAGGACCGGTAAGGCATTGAAGGAGGTCATCCTCGGAGCGTGACCTGAGGGCAAAGCACTGCAGGTAGTCAGGACGGGGCTGTACGGGCGAACGGCGCCGCAGGGTATGCGAGCGACAGCCTGGGACCTGAGACATCCCAGAAAAGTTATTCTTCTCCTCTTTGCTTGCACGGCCGTCTAAAACATAGGACTCATTTACAGTTATCTGAGAGCCGTTCCAGGTTATTGAATCCTCCTCATCGCCATCTTCATCATCCTCAAATGCCTCTTCTTCTTCTCCAGCATCGGTCTCTTCTCCCTCGCTCTGGCAAACCGTTCCCTTCAAGTCCAGCTCTGTGATCAGGGACTGAGGTGAGAGAGTTCCATACGCACTGTCTATAGAAAGAGAGCGACTTTCTGGATCTAAGTCTGTGGTGACCAAATCACATTCAAGAGTTTTGCTGTCATTAGTAGAGAAGGAATCCCGCAGGCTTGATGAAGACAGCAGGGAATTTCTCAGCGATGCAGTCTGAACAGTCGACAAGGACCCAACCTCATCCGTTTCCTCCATAGCTGCCACAGAAAGGGTTTCCGTAGAGCCATCAGAGTGACTTGGCGAAAGAGAGAGGCTTTTGAAAAAGAAAAAAATAATATTTATTAGACTGCTTGATGAACTTTGATCTTACAGTAAATATACTGTGTCATGATATATAAGGGTCATGTTAAGAGCTGTACAGATAGTGACCGTAATACTTGATGCTAGTATATATATATTTCATATTTTCATATATTAATTTCATATATAATATCTTTTATTTAAAAATGTTTATGTATAATCATAATATTTATATGTAAATGTATTAGTTACATATATTAATAATGTGTTAATACATATCAGTTTACATATATATATATATATATATATTTACTGATACAACATATTTAAATTGTTATCATTTAAGATCAACTCATGCTAAAAACTGTTTATTCATAATGAAAATTATTTTAATATATTTTTTTTATATATATAATCATATTTTAGATGGTATTACTTATACACCCATAAATTAAATAAAATGTATATATATATATATATATAGATGTAGATATATATAGATATATATAATTTAAAAAATAGGTATTATTAATTAATATGTAATATTAATTTAACATTAATTTCTATAATAATATTTTATTTCATTATTTTTAGTTTATTCTTGATGAAAAATATTTTAATATTTATTACATTAATATTTAATCATATTTTAGATGTGATTTATACACACACACACACACACACACACACACATATATATATATATATATATGTTTTCCTTGTTTTAATTATAAATATATTAGACTGCTTTATGTATTTATGATCTTTAATTAAATTATATATATTACATTTTATATGTAATTTTTATTGATGGAATGTAATAAAATAAATCAAAATAATAGTAGTCTATATATACACAAAAAAATAGTCTATATATACTATATAAGTGTCTATATATAATTACTATATGATACTGTTTTATACTATAATAAAATATTTTGTATTTTCTAATTTTATAAATTAGATATTACATATTCATTTGATATTAATATATATACTATTTTATTTTATTACTTATAGTTTTGTGTCTTTTCATTGAGCTCAACAAAATATATAAAAATAATTTTACATATATGTATGTGTGTGTGTATCTATCTATCTATCTATCTATATATAATACATTTTCATATTTTTGAATATAACCATATTTAGATTTTATTATTTATACACACATATATCGTTATTTATAGTTATTTTATATATATTTATGAATATTTTATTACATAAATTACTAATGTATTAATACATATTACCTTTAACATGCGTGTTTTATATACATTTATTAGACTGTTTTATGTACTTTTGATCTTTCATTACATTATATATATACATATATACAATTTTTCATATGTCAGAGGCTTTTATCAAAAATGACTTACATTGCATTACTTAGGAACTAAACCTATGGTCTTGCTAGTGCTATGCTGTACTGTTTGAACTACAGGAATAATATACAAAACACAAAATACACAAAACATACACTATATATACAGTATAAAAGAAATACTTCATAAGCAGTACCTCTTGTCGAGCGGCTCTCTGTGCTGTAGTGATGGAGAGCTGGAGGTGGACATGCTACTTTCTGTCTCATCCTCATCTCTGTCATCTGTGTCATCTCTCTGGGACTCGGAGCGAAGTCTCTGGAGCTGGTTCTGCACGGGGAAACTCTTCATATTAAAACCAGCAACCAAGCCCAATGGGTTAAGTGACCAACTGTTAGTAACCAAAAGGGTGCAGTGGGTTAATTTGAATACCTGTGCGTTGTGAATGGCCTCAATCCAGCTGCGGCCCTGAGTGCCACTGTTGGCCTGAAAGCAGTAAGAGGCCACGGCACAGCGAAACTCATTGAGGTAGATAAGGAGGAAGCTTCCTGGGTCTTTCAGCTCTCGGCACACCACGTTATGGATGACGAGAGGCTGCCGGATCACCTTCACTTTCTCCACACGCTTCACTGACTTGGTAATCAACAGAACGTCAGTGAACAGGAAACAGTACACATCCATCTGTCGGAAGCAGAAGGTAATGGAAACCAATGAGAAGCTTTTAGACAACTTTTGGCTGTTAGTTTAAAAATCAATTTCTCACTAAAGTGCACTCAGAAATGCTGGCTCTGTTTTTAACGAACATAAAAAGGAAATCGTACCCTGCTCTCTTTACCCTCCTTCATCTTCAAAGCTCCTTCTAGGAGCAGCTGACGAATCTCTTCAGGCGGGGCACCCATAACTGGAGCGGTCAGGTCAAAATTATTATATTCCCTGAGGATCTGAAGGATCAATGCACAGCACAATGAATGATTATAGAGACACCAGGCAAGTAATTGAGTTGCTACTTGTTTCTTCAAGATCAAGATCTTGTTTCATCATATAAACAATGATGAATTGTTTAATGATGAACATGAATTGATAATAAGTTTATGCGTCTCACCCTCTCCACTTCCTCGCTGGCTCCCTCCACGGCCTCGTACGCCTCTATACGTCCAGCGATGGCAGCCAGCTTCTGTTTTTCCTCCCTTTGTCTCATTTGTGAGTCCACGCTGTTAATGAAGCATTCAACAGCAGCCACCTGACCACAAAAACAAATATTTACTATGAGGCTGTCAATGGATAAATATTTTTTCTACTGAAAATAGAAATAAAAGACTATAAAAAACAAAAACTATGATTTTTTCCAAAATGTCCAAAATGTGTAGTATTTTTATAATTCTAAGATATTTTTTTATATGATCATAACTTGAGTGAAAAGTTGAATCAAAAATAGTTTAATGTATCTTAAATATTTGTTTACAATTTATGTAAATCGTTCTAAATAAATAATAATAATTAATATAATATTAAAATGAAATTGCATGTGTAATGTTTTATATATTTTATATTACTATATATAATATTGTGTGTATAAAATATATATATATATGTATGTATAATATTACATTGTTTTACATTTTTATATTACATATATTATAAATAAATTTGTAAACATCATGTGCTTTATATATTTTATATTATGATATATAATATTGTGTGTGTGTGTATATATATATATATATTTATTTATACACACACACACACACACATATATATATTATACAAATGTTCTATATTTTATACTAAACATTTAATACATATATATATATATATATAATATTGTGTGTGTGTATATATAATATTTTATATAATAAAATTTTATATTAAACATTGAATACATTATATATATACACATATAATATTAAATGTACACATATAACGTGTGTGTGTGTATATATGTAAATATATTAAAGTGTTAAATATATTTATATATATTAAAAATGTATATATTTTACACACACACAAACATAAATTTGTAAAAATCATGTATAATGTTTTAGATATTTTATAATATTATATATAATATTATGTGTATGTTATAAAAATGTTGTATATTTTATATTAAATATTTAATACATTATATATATATATATATATATATATATAATATTAAATGTATTTATATAAAATAAAGTGTCTGTGTGTATATACATAAAATGTATAAACAAAAATTATATATATATAAAATATAAAATATAAAATATATTTATATATTAAAACATAATATTAAAATTTAAATTTATTTTATTAAAAATTAAAAACAATATTTAAATTAAATGTATTATTATTATTATTATTATTAATAATTTAAATAATTGAAAAGTGGTCTTAGTCATTTGAATATTTCAGAAAATTATAGTGATTATGTTATGATTCAATTCAGTTTGGTGAAACTCAAAACTCAGTAGCTTGAATACACTATTGTAAACAACATTAAAATTTTATTGCAAAGATTCTAGAAAGAATGACTTTCTTACCATCTTGTTAAGAGCTTCACGAGTTGGCGGGTCATCTGTCTTTTTCAACACACTTTTGAGCAGCAGTGGGTATTTAGTGAGTCTTTGATGAGGCTTCACCAACATGTCTGTCAACTTTAACCGGTTGCACTGTTTATGAGTTTCTGCCCACTACAGGATGGAAAAGTTTATTGAAAGTCTCATTTGAAGAACAATAAACATGCACTTACAGCACAAGCAGACCATGAATCACTGAGTCATAATGAGAGTGCTGTTACAACACAGGTGATCGTGCTAAAGACCTCTCATATCTTTCATATACAATAAACCTTCAGAGTTGCCTTTATATTTGCCGCCAGAATGAATCCATCAAAGGTTAACGTGTCTGGCTGAAGAGCAGCTGGATACAGATGATAATAATTACTCACAGTTACATATATTCTGAAGAGCTCATTGTCTTTCAGTAAAGTGCGCATGTACTCCATACAACCCTCTTCTTCCATGCAGTAATGGATGTAGGGCTTGAATCGGAAACCAAACTGCACACACAAAAAAAATCAGGTCAATAAAATAGGGTAATTTTGATGCATGCTTGTAAAAAACAAATCTATCAAGACGTTTTAACTCTAAACCATTGCTTAATCCATGCATAATCCATAATAACACTTTCTCCAGTGTA
Organism: Labeo catla; assembly: GCA_012976165.1. Classification (NCBI taxonomy): domain Eukaryota; kingdom Metazoa; phylum Chordata; class Actinopteri; order Cypriniformes; family Cyprinidae; genus Labeo; species Labeo catla. The sequence continues at coordinate 11,870 of VONZ01000015.1, read as the reverse complement.
AACTGTCACTACAGCTATTTCTTTAAATCCTAAAAAAACTGAATGAGTGAAGCAACCAGTGTCCCCTGTGTGAAATAGTGCACACACTCACAGTGCTAAAGCCCTGATGGAGTTCAGTGGGGTTGATCACTGATCTTTTTTGTCTGGCTTTCTCTAGTGCCGGCAGCATGACCTCAGCCCACAGGGATGTATGAAGTTGCACAATGTCCTGAATGTTACTGAAGAGGCGCGCAGGTTCGACTTCACTTAGTAAACCGCTCTCCTGCAGGTTCAGCAGGCCACACAGAAACAGCTGTCGAAAGAAGATGAGACTCTGATTATACCGTGCTATAAAGTTTCACATACAATCTGTCACAAGTCACATAAAAGTACCATAAATGCTGCAGTCAGTAAGCACTGGACAAGATAAATACTATAAAATCCTCTCTTGTTGAAAACAATGTGACCTATTTCAGTGGCATTATCACACACAGATACTAAGATAATGCATTGAAGCAAACATCAGTGGGCTCTTACATCAGTAATAACGTGCAATTTCTTGATGTAGTCTGACTCTGTCTGCAGCAGTTCCCAAATGGCCTCTTGCTGATGGCACTGACGTCTGGTTAAAATCTACAAAAAAAAAAAATCATGTAAACACAATGTATTTTGTCTCGTTTTGTGAATATCTCTCTCATGGTAGCAATAATATGCAGTGTTGGGGAAAGTTACTTTTTACATTACAATATTGCGTTACTCCCTAAAAAAAGTAACTAATTACATTACTTAGTTACTTTTTATGGAAAGTAATGTTACTTTTGTGTTACCTTTTTATATCTGAGCTGGCCTTGTTTGTTTTTAATATAAAAAGTTCTATTTTGGCAAACATAAAAGCCCATTCACACCAAAAGAGAAATGAATAAACCTCAGGCTGAAGAAAAAGTAAATTCACGTCTGTACAGTAGAACGCAGAAGAAGAAAGTTCAACACAAAAAAAGAAGCACAAGTGTTTATCTAGAGTATTTTTTTGCTTATTAGCAGTGTTGGGGAAAGTTACTTTTAAAAGTAATGCAGTACAATTTTGCATTACTCCCTGAAAAAGTAACTAATTACATAGTTACTTTTTATGGAAAGTAATGCATTACGTTACTTTTGTGTTCCTTTTTAAATCTGGGCAGGGATTGCTTCTTTGTTTTTAATATGAAACAATTCTAATGTAAAAGCCTTTTAACACCAAAAGTGAAATGAATTTACCTCAGGCTGAAATAAAAGTACATTTATGCAGGAGATCACTCTTCAGCTATAAAAAAGCACAAATGTTAATCTAAAGTAATTTTTGTTTATTAGTATGGTTGAATTGCATCATCGAAGATCAGCAGCAAAGACACTAGTTAATAAAATGGGATTAAATACATAAAGGATATTTGTTTTATTTAACATGTTTAATTATTGCAGAGTTGCGTCATATTCTGAGTTTGCATTTCACAGTTTTTATTCATTTTGAGGAATACTGAATATGTTTTTTGTGAGTGAGATGAATTAATGCATGTTTACATTTAGTCTAGAATACAGTAACATTATGTTTACTCCCAATTTCCAGACAGGAGACTTGTCAATCATTAAATGGGGAAAAAAGTAACTGGCTTTACTTATTTGAAAAAGTAACTCAGATGTTTTCATAGAAATTCAAACGTAATGCGTTACTTTACTAGTTACTTGAAAAAGTAATATTATTACGTAACTTGCGTTACTTGTAATGCATTGCCACCAACACTGCTTATTAGTATGGTTGAATTGGATCTTCGAAGGTCAGCAGCAAATACACAGGTTAATAAAATGGGATTAAATACATAAAGGATATTTGTGTTATTTAACATTTAATTATTGCAGGTTTGCGTCATATTCTGAGTTGCATTTCACTGTTTTTATTAATTTCGAGGAATACTGAATGGAGACAGGAGACCTGTCAATCAATAAATGGGAAAAAAGGTAACTTTTCTTAAATAAAGCAACCCAAATATTTTACTGTACATTAAAAAGTAATGCGTTACTTTACTAATTACTTGAAAAAAGTAATCTGATTACGTAACTGAAGCTACATGTAATGCGTCACCCCCAACACTGATAATATGTAGCAAAAAAATTGATTTCACAGAAACATAAATTATGCTTATTTCTGACCATGGACCACAAAACTAGTTATAAGGGTCAATTTTTTAAAATTAAGATATATATGTCATCTGAAAGCTGAATAAATAAGCTTCCTATTGATGTAAGGTTTGTTAGTTTAGGAGATACAACTATTAGAAAATCTGAGTGTAAGGTTGCAAAAAAACAAAAAACAAAAATCAAAATATTGAGAAAATCACCTTTAAAGTTGTCCAAATGAGGTTCTTAGCAATGCATATTGCTAATCAAAAGTTACGTTTTAATATATTTACGGTAGGAAATTCACAAAATATCTTCATGGAACATGATCTTTACTTAATATCCTAATGAAAAATCTGATTTTTGGCTACTGCTACAAATATACCCGTTCTACTTAAGACTATTTTGTGGTCACATTTTTGTCTGATCTGTCACTTCATAGAAAGTGTAGTGTAGACGTTTCTTAATAATTAAAAAAAGCACTGTTTTATTACTATAGGTACTTCTAGAAAACCTCTTATGACAAAAACAATAAATCACCCATCTCTATAACACAGTGTAGGCCAGAAACCAAAACACCAATGGAAAAGATGAAGTAATAAAATCATTCATAACTGAATATAGTCATTAGCCTGACAGAATTATCGCCGCACATTAAGTCAGATGACGTTACTCTACAATTTATTATGGGTTATAATGTCCTAATGAAACTATATGCGGTATGCAGAGCAGTGTGTTTACCTCAGGATTGTCCAAAAGCTGCTTCCAGCTCTCTTCGAGCTCCAGGTTGGGCTCCTCTTCCCATGAGTCTCTGTGGAACGAGAGCTGCGGAGGCATCTTGGGTAATCCGAACATAGTGTACGAGTATAGTTTACTCTGCAGCTGCTCCACACGGTCACACTCCTGAGAAGAGAAATGTAAATATTTAAAGTGGAGAGGAAATCAAATATGAATAAACTTCTATAACTATTTTGTTTTTGTAACAGATTACATTTAACAATGTTAAAAAGACAGTTCATTCAAAACCTTCATGTCATTCCAAACCAAATTAAGATATTTTCGATAAAATCCAAGAGCTTTCTGACCCTGCATAGACAGGAACACATTCAAGGACAAGAAAGGTTGCTATTTTTGTTTACTTTGCGCACAATAAGCATTCTCGTAACTTCATAAAATTACGGTTGAACCACTGATGTCACATGGACTATTTTAATGATGTCCTTACTACCTTTCTGGGCCTTGAACGTGTCAGTTGTGTTGCTGTCAGTGCTGTCAAGTTCAGAAGGCTCTTGGATTTCAACAAAAATATCTTCATTTGTGTCCTGAAGATGAATGAAGCTCTTACAGGTTTGAAATGACCCTTTAATAAATTCTTAGGGCTTTTAACATCATAACATGAGCTATCAAAAATACTAACAATTGGAAAGTCTTTATTGTACTCAATATGAGTTATGTGTAATATTAGACACAATGTAACTACTCATATATCAACACTATGGTGTATTGTTTGCAGCATGGTGTAAATCTCAAGGCACATTTAATGATCTCATAAGCTGTGGTCACCCTTAAGCAGGCATTGTTGTCCACACCGGACCAACGTCAAGCTATTATGTGATTTTTACAAGAGTCACATAGAGAGGAAAACAGCCCAGCCTGAGGTTTGACCCCACCTTTATACTCCTGAGCCCGTCAGAGTGTCAACCACCCGAAATCTCTAGGGCATGCTAACAAAAACACACCAAAGGTCCCGCACGTGAGGGAAAACTGAGTGTGGACTTACAGGAAAAGTCTACTTACACATTTTCCTGTTTTCAGTTGGCCAATTCCACCATTAAGTGGAGCAATACTTTGACAAATTGACATCTTTTCTTTAGTGGTTAAACACTCACTCAAGTGTGAAATGCAAAAAGCTTGCCAGGAATATGTAAGTGCTTGTTTTGCATATGGGAAAGTGCCTTGTACATGTAAAACAACCCTTGGATGCTCACAGATGCTCACCTTCCCAAGAGAGCCATTTCCTGAGTTGGAACTGAAGAGGCCGCTGAAACGGCTGGCGGCACGGTTTCTCCAGCGGTCTGTACCTGTTATAGACCCTGGGAGGGAACCGCTCAGCTGGGATACCGAGTCTTGATTGGGGACGCTGGCATCACCCAGAAACTCCGGCATGTTCTTTCGCCGACGCGCTTGACCCTGTCACAGAGAGTAAGAGACAGTTAGAGAAAGAGAAGTAATGAGAAAAAGGAAAAGTAAACAGAGACTAGTGTTTGAATTGAAGCAGGGTCTGGGGTCATCCTGGACCCCCCATATGAGTTGAAAAGACAAAAAAAGATCAAACCAAAAATAAAACAAAACATGGGGGTCCTGTAGTTTTTTAATGAATAAAAAATTCATATTTTAAAAATATATAAATTTGACTAATAATACATATTTTGAAATATTTTACAACAACTGTAATAATGTAACATGTAATTGTACATTATTTATTATTAATGTAATAATAATAATAATTGTTGTTGTTAGGGGTCGACCGATTATCGGCACTGATATTAAGCATCGTATGGGTCATTTTCAAAACCGATTTGCAGATAAAATAATTTAGAAGCATTTAAAGAAGTTTTTGTCAGAGCCCTTGTTATTCTTAATTTTGACATTAATTTTTTATTTTTACACCAGACATATATATCGGTTCAAATATCGGTAAAAAAACATATGGGTTGAATCCTAATTGTTATATATATATGTATATATATACACACTACCAGTCAAAAGTTTTTGAACAGTGAGATTTTTTATGTTCTTTAGAAAAGTCTCTTTTATTTGCTTCAAAGTACAGCAAAAACAATAAGATTTTGAAATATTTTTACTATTTACAATAACAGTTTTCTATTTGAACATATTTTAAAATGTCATTTATTCCTGCGATTTCCAAGCTGAATTTACTCCAGTCACATGATCCTTCAGAAATCATTCTAATATTTTGATTTGCCTATTATTATTATGCTGAAAACAGCTGAGTAGAATCTTTTTCAGATTTCTTTGATAAATAGAGAGTTCAGAAGAACAGCATTTATCTGAAAAAGAAACCTTTTGTAATGTTATAAATGTCTTTATCATAACTTTTGACCAATCTAAAGCATCCTTGCCAAATAAAAGTATCAATTTCTATAATTTCTTTCACAAAGAATTATACTGACTCCAAGCTTTTGAATGGTATAGTGTATAATGTTACAAAAGCTTTTTATTTTGGATAAATGCTGATCTTTGGAACTTCCTATTCATCAAACAACCCTAAAAAAATGTACTCAACTCTTTTAAATATTAATAATAATAATAAATGTTTGTTGAACAGCAAATCAGCTATTAGAATGATTTCTGAAGGATCGTGTGACACTGAAGACTGAAGTGATGATGCAGACAATGTAGCTTTGATCACAGGAATAAATGACATTTTAAAATATATTCAAATAGTTATTTTAAATATTAAAACTGTTTCTAAATGTTACTGTTTTTGCTGTACTTTGGGTCAAATAAACGCAGGCTTGGAGAGCAGAAGAGACATTGAAAATCTTACTGTTCAAAAACTTTTGACCGGTAGTGTATATATTAGTTATATATATATATATAAAATAATTATTCAAATCATTGCCCTATACAGCATGATTGTTTTTCATTTGATTATTTACACACTTTATTAATATCTGGAACAAATTAACCTCTGATCATCTTCTGAAAAAAAACCTGGCAGAAGTGTTGCGTAAGAAACACAACGTTTTAAACACAACACAGACAAGCTGAATAAATCAAAAATGTAGCAATAATAGCCACAGAGGAAACACTTTTGTCGTAAAAACTTTGACAAGTCAAAGCAGCCACCTTTTGTGAAATCGTCAGCCTAAACTGTGGAATTTTAAGTGCCAGATGTAGCCTGGCTCTGACAGGTAAGGAAGCGCAAGCAAAACACTCAAGATATTTATACATAAACAAAGACAGGCCTGTTCTCAGACCATCACTGTACATTCAGAGACATCTTTCACCTGAGGATGGGGCGGCACATGTGCGTTAAAAAAGTAAAAGAAAAAAAAAACTCCCTGTTGACCTTAGGGAGCACATTCAGCTGTCAACAGGTGAAAAGGCCATTTGGGTTTTGCCAACATTCTCTGCTAAGAAAGGTTAAAGCATTAGAGACTTGACTGACAAGAATTAGCAAACCCTGTGACCCGGGCCAGTGAGAGGAACCCTACGGCAACAACAGGAAAAGAGGCAAGGCATGTCTCGGAAAACAGGGGAAAGGTTTTTTCCCTGTTCACGACAATGGAAAGAAATGAAGAATGCATGAGTATAGCAGGGAAAGCCACTCAAAATCCCTCGGGGCTCATTACTTGAACATTGTGTTCTGATGATGCCTGTCTTTTGAATGGAAAATGCAATTACAATGGGTTAAAAACAAACTGGCATTTTTCGTCAGAGAAAGATCTTGAAGATCTTCGTTCGTCAATGTTCTGGGACAATGCCAGTGTTTCTGAACAGACAGAATGTTCTGTGCCCAAGATGGTCTTAATGATGAAGACAAAAGCCAATATGTTGCTTACCCAGATCGATAAACATTTCTAGATCAACTCAATATGTCCTTAGCTTTGATCAGAGAAATTCACTCAGCAGATCTCTGAAAACCATTGATCAGTCAATGCTCCCCTACTTGCAGAAAACTAATTAAAGTCATCCTTCAAAGTTGACAAGCTGACATTGTCTTGGTCTCTGTCCATCCGGAGAACCTGTTTGACTTTTTGTTTGGTCGGTTCCTCTCTGAGGAACACAAAGTCAACATCGCGCCCAAACAACATGTGATGATATTATATTTCCAAGAGTTATCACTTAAACCTCTGTATACACTCAACTATGCCAAAAAGTAGATTTTGGCTCATCCGCTAACAAAATTTGTTGTTAAAATGAGCCAATATGCTTGATGAAACCATTCCATTTATTAAAAGATGTGAGATTTTGATTAGAAGGAGCAATACAAGCACTGCAAGGAACATTTTTCCCATCAGTTCCAAGACTGGCGATCTTCAAACATTCATATTTGATTAAAAAGGTTTACACAAACTATGCAGACGAAGCCAAAGTGTCAAACACAGAAGACAAGCAATAATAAGCTCACCGTAGATGTCAGAGGCATTTTAAGGCAGTCCACAGCATTGCACGGCATCAAAAAACAGCAAGGCCCATGCTGCTCCCACAATCAATCTCCTGCAACCTGCACCCTCACAAAAGCTACATTGATGTCAAAGGACTAGTGCATTCGAATCCACTTCTACAGGCTTGTCGGTTTGCGCGTATATGTGCGTGCGAGTGAACCTGAAGGAGGCTGAGAGGACTGAACGGTAGACCGCTGCATTGCTGAGGAGGGCTGGCCGGGTGTCATAGTAACTGCAGAATCCTGCCCTCCTATTGTGTGAGCAGGAAGAGAGGGGAAAGGAGCAGGGGAGGAGGAGCTCCGTCTGCTACCTCAGCTACCTCAAACAACCGATCCTAGCAGCGGCTGGCTTTAAAATCAACAGCACTGAACGAGTGACATGAGCTGACTGCAAAACAGGGTTTATTGCACATCTGCTGTGAATGCGGATGGTGAAAGGAAATACTGATGCTGGGCACCATACGGCTGCTTGATGTATGTGGCAAAGATGCCATGCTGTTTATGGACTGTTTAAATGTGCAAAATAATGAATATATATTCGCAGAATCAGTTTGGTAGGACAAACTGGGCAGTGGTTGAGTCAATGCTGCCATGTCAGGCTAGTCAGGATGTTCAAAGGGTTACACTTTTAAGGGAACTCAACCTATAAATGGCTTACTTTTAGTTCTTTCTGCATATTTAAAGACTAGTTCATCCAAAAATGGACTCACCCTCACATTGTTTTAAACCTTTATGACATTTGTGGAACAACAAAGAAGATATTTTGAAAAATGTATGTGGTTTTGGTCGGTACAATGAAATGCCAAGTTCTGTCATGATTCTCTCGATGGTGCAGGCTGACGGGTCCTTAACGCAAACTAATGATATTAACAGCATTAAACTACTTGGTTCATGTTGCATACCCAGTCAATAAGCTTGCTGCTTTACATTTAAATGGCTGGTTACATTCACTCCCTCCACCCCCCCAGCTCCACGTGTACAGATGCTACTTGTGCAGCAGTAGTATGTCTTAAAGGCTTATTAATTTAAACAAAATAAGAGAGATCATACAAAATGCATGTTATTTTTTAGTTAGTACTGTCTTGAGTAGGACAGCACGATAAATTGCATGTGATTGTGAGGCGTGCTTAGTCAATGAAGCCGGTACTTTGATCAGTAGTAAAGCTCCATCACGTGCGTTCAGCTGGAGCGGCAATTAATACACAGAGCCGTAAATCACTGACAAGCTCATAATCGAATGCGATTCATCTGCGATTATGAGTGCAATTTTGCGTAGCTTGTCAGTGATTTACGGCTCTGTGTATTAATTTCCGCTCCAACTGAACGCACGTGATGGAGCTTTACTACTAATCAAAGTACCAGCATTACTGACTAGGCGTGCCTCACAATCGCATGCGATATATCGTGCAGCCCTAGTCTTGAGTAAGATATTTTACATAAAAGATGTTTACATATAGTCCACAAGACAAAAAAATAGCTGAAATTATTCAAATAACCCCATACGACAGTTTAGGAACCCTTTTGGGTTTTTAATACTGTGTGTGGTTACCTGGATGATCTACCACTGTTTTTTGTTATGTGATAGTTGGTCATGAGTCCCTTGCTTGTTTTGAACAGTTAAACTGAAGACTGTTCTTAAAAAAAAAAAATGCTCCAGAAGGAAACACAATGCATTAAGAGTCAGGGGGTGAAAACTTTTGAACAGGATGAAGATTTTGTTGAAAAATAATATTTTTCTATGTAGTACTGTCCTTCGGAAGCAACGGAAGACACTTGCATGTTTCCCGGAAGACAAATTAAGTACAATTTACCTTAATCATCAAATTCAAAAAGTTTTTACCCCCCAGCTCTTAATGCATCGTGGTTTCTTCTGGAGCATCAGTGAATGTTTGAACCTTTTTTAATAGTTGTGTTTGAGTCCCTCAGTTGTCCTCAGTGTGAAAAGATGGATTTCAAAATCATACAGTTACTGCTGGAAAAAGTTCAAATATGCAAAAGATTGCTGGAAAACTGAAGAATCGATTTTTCTGAAGAACAGTGCTCAGTCTTAGATCATCCAGGTAACCACACAATATTAAGAACTAAGAGTTCCAAAACTTTTAAAGGGGGTTATTTAAATAATTTCTGCCATTTTTTGTCTTGTGGACTATATGTAAACATCTTTTATGTAAAATATCTTACTCAGGACAGTACTAAACAAAAAATGAACATGCATTTTGTATGATATCTCTTATTTTGTTAAAATTATTCACATTTTCACAGATTCTGCAAGGGGTTCCCAAACTTTCGACATCTTACGATGGTTGAACAAGCAACCCAATAGGTGTTTAAAATGCACTGTGAATATAAACACATTTGGAGTCTTGTCTTCTGAGGCACAGCACACAATTCTTCACTTTGTGACAAATCCAGTGGTAACTTAAGTGACTGTGACTAATTAGGTGCCTGCGCAATTTGCATAACGGCCTCATTTGCATTTTGCAAAGGGTCTCTTGTCCAAAACCAACACTGAGATCAGGTAAGGATAGCAAGATGAGTGCAAACCCATCTGAGGCATGTTTTACATACAGAAACAAAGAAACACTTACGCCAGCAAAAACGTTAAACTTTATAGGTTCTTCTGTACATAGTTACACATTTACCCAGATTTCCCCATGAAGTAACACGCCTCTAATCATATTACACTGCTTAAAGATAACAAGTGAGATAGTTTAAGTTTCGGTTTCCCACAAAAGATAACGACCTTATGACATAAAGAAAATTAAAACATAAAAATAGTATATTTCATATTAATCCTATATATATATATACATAAACTTAGCTACTTGGAATGATATTCCAGTGTATAAAATATGACTGACTGTTTTCACTGTAAAAGGAGAATACATATAATTTAATTGAGCCTTTAATTAGCTTTATCTACAGTACCTGACTTGGAATTACTTCGTATTAAACACTAATATAATATAATATAAGAGTTAATTTAAATGCTGCCACTTTTTTTAGGTTACCTGACATTTTTTAGAATAAATAAATGGCAATCTTCTCCTGAACTTCAAGGATTTGAGACTGATATTACACCCACATAACACAAAAATACCTTGATCCCTTGTTTAGCATCTCCTGGGGGATATGTGGCACTGTTAGGAGAGGTTGGTGTAGCCACAGGCATGGGGCTCAGAGGTGGCGCATCTCCAGCTTCGAAGTGCTGTACGCGGGCGGCCACCAGCCCTGTAGTACGAGGCCTTTGGCCTTGAATCCGCGGAAGCTCATTCAGAGGACTGTAGTAGATCAGCATTCCACCTGGAGCCTCTGGTAAAGTTGACATGCTGGGAACATTCCATGTCCTTTGACGAAAATTCAGCATTTCTACGCTGGCACAGGTTTCTTTACCATACAAGATGAGGTAAGACGTAAAAGTCTGGATGGAGTAGTTCCAGTAGATCCGGTATAAAAGACACCTTAAGAATGATTTAGTCCTCTTCAAATGTCCTGTAGTTTTGAGTCATGGTTGAAAAAAGAAACATTGTGGGTGAAGACAAGTCCTTCAAAATTAGACTTCCACTTCACTCTTCGTTTTCTTCCTGTGTTGTTCTGCATGTGTCTCTCTCTGCTTGTGGGATAGTCTTCTGATTCGACCTTTGACCTCAGTGCCAGTGCTGATGAAAGGTGGAGCGAAAGCCTCCTGCCACTCTTCCTGGCCGGTCTGTTCCGCTTTGTGCCGTTTTTCTCTGAGATGACACACACTGTTGCCTCCCCAGTTGGCATTAACAGACTGTATGGCTATATCTTATCATTTCTGTATGGCTTGACAATCATTTTTATGGCTAGTTACATAAGCCTAACAGGTTAGCACACATGATTACGATAAAAACACCCTTATAGGTCACTACTGCATTGTATCTTCAGAGCAAACTGCACATGTCGTTACAAATCACATCAATTCGAGCTTAAACAAGATCAGTATGTATGAAGGCTTAATGAGTACAAATGCTTTTTGCTGAATTTCAGAATCGCCCCCTAAAAAAATCTAATAATTTACGGTAAGTTTTTCTTGTACTTCCTCTTGGGGGAAAAAAAAATCAGTGTTGTTTACAACAAGGAGCCAGTCTTTCCAACTAATTCCACAGGATTTTCCATCAGGGACATCCCGGGTGAAAATGGTTAACCTTGTGCTGTACTAAACTGCTGATGAAGCAGACAGAACTTTTGGACAGTCACAAGGAAATGAAATCTCATGAGCTTTGAACTTTGCTCCCGTTTGATACCGTATGCAAATGCTCGTTGGAATTTGGAGGTGGCTGATTTCAGCACCGGCCTAAAAACACATTCGAAATTTTGTAGGATTGAAATGTGCTATGTCTAAAGGACATGTGTGTTTACTTTATTGGGAAGGTTTCTTTGTTTGATTTTGAGCTTGAATTTTCAGGCTGGCACATGTTGCTTATGTGGAAGTCGAGTCATTTGGTGGCACTATCAGGATTTCCGAGACACAACCCTTTATTCAAACAAACTCAACCCTAAACGTATCTCTGATATGATCCTAAAA